>CM074517.1:42967610-44290722 GCA_037379345.1 Perna viridis
GGTTTAAACGACAGCCATCATTAATTCTGCTACATCCGGTCTGAAAATCGGTAAGTTGATATTAAAGTAAGTACAGGTATGCAATGATTTGTGTGTTTCTGTTGAATATAAAATGAGCTTAAGAAACAAAACAATTCGTCCGATTTTATTATCATTTTCTTAATCGCTTAATTTTTAAACCTTGTATTGGGTGTCATTTATGGGTAAAATGACATGGGTATGAGGTTCAAATGGGTAAAGTCTACAATTTGTCACACAAAAACATGGACTTTGAAAAAAATAGACGATAATTGCAAATATCGTTTCCGAAAAACGACTAATCAACTTATGAACATAACAACGCTCATACCAATCGCCACATCTTGATTCCATTTTATGCATGCAGCCGATGAAACTTATTTTGATTTGGTTTTCTATATAAAAATTATTTGCTTTCTTTAATTATATTATTAGTTTCGTCTTCTTTAATTTTCGTTCTTAGCTGTACTAATTCACCACGAATCTTGAGCTGTTGCTATCGATGTTCTTCGTAGTAACAATATTCTGACGCTGACCTAATTACCCACAATTCCTGATTTACTATCATGTGTCAATCCGCTACGTTACTAGCAATCACGTTCATGCACAGACCTCATTCGCTATGTATTACTCCGAACGGCTGCATTCAAATTTTAGCCGAGAAAATTTTCATACCCATGCTTATGTAAGAATCAGGCACATAGAAATGGTCTTGAATTCATTGTTGGTTTAAATAATTAAATCCCAGAGCTGAACCGGTAATATTAGTAACATAGTGATTTAGTGGTCATGTACGAAATTCACCTTGGTCAGTATATTCCATACCCGGCGAGGCGCAGCCGAACCAGCTGTGGAATCTACTGACTAGGGTAAATTCCGTACATGGCCATTCAATCACTATGTAACGAATTTACCCATAAATGTTTTTTTTTTTTTTTTTTTTTGGGGGGGGGGGGTATCGTCAGCCGTAAGCGATGCAAAACGTTTGGTCGCCATTTTGGTGGTAGTAAACTAAAAAACGATAAGTATAGCTAAAATAGTGACCGTGTATCGGAAATACATCGTTTTCACGTGATCAAAATACAGAGCGTCGATTGCTTGATTTCAACTGATAATTATCAGAGGTGACGTGAAAGGTTAAATTAGCAATATGTCTGAAATGCTTTAAAAGTATTTCAGCAAAAAACACTTCTGCATTCTTTAATGCATAACTATTACTGTAGGACGTCGCTGATTCTTGCAAAATGCTTTTATTAAACCATACCAGTCAACATACAGAGGCGGGGTCTAATAACAAGCATGGTTGTAATTTACATAAAAGAAGTGTGGTATGGTTACGAGCATCGCGAAGACCGTGAATAAATCTTTGACTTTAATCTAAAAAAATCTGAAAAAGTGGTTGAGTGGAATTAGTTTATAATCCTTAAATGTGGGGATTTGTCTGGCCATTTAAAGCACATATTATAAAGCGTTAAGCTCCCAAGTGACCGTCTATGGTTATTTATAATACAATCGTTCGATTTGAGCATCCAAAATGTGTTGACAATGTATTTATTGATGATACATTTTGTATACGGGCAGTGACAGTATATTATAGGATTAAACACTATTTTTTTCCAGAATTTATCGTTGTGTAAAATTGAACCATTCACTCACAAAACGAATAAAAGTCCGACGGACTTTTATGTCAGGTTTTTGAGTGGATGGTCCGATTTTACCCATCCATAAATTCTGGAAAAAACATTGTTTAACCCTGATAATTCCCATCCTTCACTATCCGAAATATATTAATATTTTTTTTTCTTGTATGCTCTCATTCGGTGAAATCGACACCCGAAACTGACTTTGCAAATGGCGGCATTCAACTGACAACGTGACAACGTGATTCTCAATTAATTTCAATATTCATGGTATTTATGGGTTACTTATAACGGTATTTTTCAGAAAAATGTTGTTTTAAATATACAATGTCACAAATGAATGGAATAAAGCTGATAATGCCATTCTATTAAGTCTCTAAATGACCATTTTTTGTCGAAACGACCGTAGACATGTTGTTTACGATATGCACATGGAATTTACATCGTTGTAAAAACTGTCATTGTCATAAAAATATTCTTTATTCCTGGTATACATGAATCTGCATCTGAAAATGAAAGGTAAATACATGTAATATTACATGTATGACAATCACAGATAGCACAATCTATATGAATATGGGATTATATGCTGACATCAAAGTCTTTCTACATCACAATTTGTAACCTAATTTCAAAGGTCTCCTCTCTATAAAGGTCACTTTAAGTATTCCCTAGATGTGACTGCTTAATACAGGTTCTGCAACTATCGTTATCATTGGCCGGTTGATTTTCCTTTTATGGTTGTTAGCATCTGATTCATTCCAATATTTTAATCAATGGCGAATAGATTTTCTACGTACCATCATCATTTGCATGTTGCTACATCGGTTATTTGGAAGAACGGTTTGATCGAATTACGAGTCGTCAACACAACGCAAAATCGTACAAAATTCTGTAAATACCATATATTTTATCAAAAACTTCATAATTTAATTGTCTTGAGATTGAGCTATTACAAGAATTTTTTCACCACATAAGTTTTAGGTCACAAACCAGCAAGCTTTGGAATATGCAGTGATATTTAAATAATGTGACAGTTGTTTGTATTAGCAATTTGCTATCGTTTTTTATATTTTAATCTAAGTTGTAAATATGACCCCACATGAAGGCGTTATATTGTTTTAAAAGCTAATGCTAGACTTTTATTGGTAGTTCATGACGTTTTAATCGGACAGTGCGGTTACAAAAATATATTTTGAGCTAAAATAAATGTGACCTTAGCCTCAACATAATTTAAAAACTACTTTTTTTACAGAAAGATAAATGCTTATACAGTGAGGGATCAAGGGATTTCGGGATTCGTTCCCTTTATTGGAAAATTTTGTAGTCGTCGATCAAAATGTCGGCAAAAAATTAACACATAATAGCCTGTAGCCCCCTTTTTCTGGATGTCGTCTGAAATCCATCCCCCTGGACCTGTCCCTGCTGATACTGATTACTTCTGCACTGCTCTTTGTTTTAATTGTCTAATTAGTAAATGATTCTCTCCAACATGGCTTTCATTTTTGTAGCCTCAAAAGTATGTATGTAAATGACACAAAATTTCCACTTTTAACTCTAAATTTCCGCTTACACTGGAAATTTCAACTTTTGAAATATCAAAATTTCGACTTTGAACTTGAAATTTCGAGATTTTATAAGTAAAAAAAAATGACTTTGAAAACAAAAGTTTGGATGTTCCTAAGCTAATTCGCTTTCGTAGATATGCCCCTCCCGGGAAAGAAAACAGTCAAGTACTTTCTTTAAAAAAGATAGCCGACGTAGTACAATTTGTTCTTTTTACTTATAATTTACAGCAAATTACACATGGCACGCAATTCCAATTTCCGATACAGTTTTTTTCGAACGCCACTAAGTTATCAGTATTTGGCCAATCGGGAAACAGAATTTTGACCAGGTCACTTGCGTTTCCATGGAAGAGCGTCTTTAAGGTCAAAGGGTAAAAAGCGAAACTATACCGACTGGGTCGGAGAAAACATAGCATAGAAAAATAGGACGCTGTATGTTCCGTCACAATGATAAAATTGCATGCATGGCGCATGAAGCCACCCGAAAGAATTCGCACAACCATGCAAAGGTTGGAATACGTATTTTTTAAGTCATAAGTAACTCCTATGTTGATACTCGTAGGCGGCGAAAATGGTTTCGGCAAAGAATTTAGTATAAATGTTAATATTTTAAAATATCTTATGTATTTTATAAATCAGAATATTGTTTTGACACTGTTTATACTGGTACTTATTTCAAAGGCGATCATTATTTGTTTTGATAAATAACAAGTTATTTAAAATTATCTATTATAAACGTAACTATGTTGATTTTTAAAGACGCACTTTTTGTCCTTCTGTTCACTTGAAAATACTAAAACCACAATTTTAAATATACAAATTGGCGGATGCAGAGTAAGGGCTGATCCAGGGTCTCACATTCTGGGCGCAAATAAAATGAAAGGCCTGGCGTAGAATGCAGTTTATGGGTTCAAAACACCAACACTAGTTTGAATTTGATCACATATCTTTTTACCCCCCCTTCCTACCCCCCTCCCATTCCGCAAAATATCTCCTGGCCTACAGTTTAACTCTTCTTAGTGTTATAGTCTCTGTACAAATCGGGCAAAGGGTGAAACCCACAATTTTGAAAGTGTAACCTAACTATTTGCACCATCCAAATCAAGGAAAGACAAGATTTTCCGTATAATATTGGTATATTGAGTTATAATTTCATTGATATGCTCTGAAAAATGAACATTTCAAGGGCAGATAACTCTGTCAAGAACCTCATATTTTTAACATTCTATTGACAAAATTTTGAGCATATCCGTAGATGCAGAGATCCAATAAAAATGGCCTTTTCAAATAGAAAAAGCATCATTGAGTGAAATTATGTTGTAAGATCGGTGGGTTTTCTTATTTTTCCCAATGTGTATGATTCCAAAAACTTACAGTTAAGTGACTTTTTGTAAGATTTCTGTCAAAGTTCAACTGAGTCTTGCTCCTACAAAAAACTTAGACATCAATTATTGACCATCAGCGAAAGGAGTTTTAAAAATAATCAAAATTATGGCAATATGAAATTTACCTCAGGCATGGAAAGAAGAAAATCAAATAATTACGTATAAAAATAAATAAATGAATAAATAACATTAAAAAAATGCTGCTGAAAACTGTAATTACAACCCCATCTTTCCTTGACGAAAATGGTCTGTGCTGAATGTAGTTCATAAAAGGATATTTTGACATCAATAGTCTGTGTTCGTAATAAGTACTGACCGAAAAGTGATGAGTATGAAGACTTAGTTTATAAATTCATTGGATCGTCGATAAAATACATATTTACTCAGGGTAAGTATTACCTGAAAAAAATCCCAATGAATTTGTGCATTTCAAATGTTTGATAAAATAACACGATATCAATTTCCAGTAAATATTATCAATTCTTTAATTAGGCAATAATAATTTTCGGTAAACGGAACATGTGTGTATAGACGGATGGACAGTGACAAAATATGATTAAGGTTGCACTATATAGATGGAACTGAGGTGCAGAGTTTCGTACACAAAATTGACCCGGTCTAATTGTGTAAAACTTAAAAGTAAAAGGTGAACCTTGGTGGAAATATTGATTGTATGTAGTAGAGCATTCGTACATAAATAGATGCAATACTTGCGAAAGTAAAGAGGTGTAAAATGCATGCTTTAAGCTATCCGGAAAGTTCAGGTCCTCGCCGGATTGGGTTCTCTATCCTGCACCAACTGGCGGTTTTACGAAAATGCAAAATGTTGCACGAACTTAAAGAATTAAAATCATGAACAAATGAGCAGAAAAAGACACACTTTTATTTGTTTTTTACAATAATACCATGCATGTTTACAGAGGTAAAAGTGTACTTTTTCTCAATCATTTGTGAAAAGCAAATTTAAACAAAGCGAATTTCGTCTCATTTTTAGCTTTTTGACCTCAAAACGGCCTGTCATTACCCTCAAATGCATATTGGGCACTCCTTTGGTCATCATTTAGTTTATACGTACAGAAGTCACAAATTTCCCATACAAGCTCTCGTTCTCGTAAACAAAAAAAAACAAAATAAAACTAAAACAACAATAAAAAAAAACAAAAACAAAAAACAAAAAAAGAAAAGCAAAAAAAAAAAAATAATAATAATAATAATAAAAACTGAAAAAAAAATTGAAAAAATAACACGGAATTTTGATTAAATGCCGGGTTTGACGGTTTTTGCATTCTTGCAACGACGGTTGCAACGGTATCATTTAGAAACTAAAATTATTTAAAAAAAAAAAAAACGTCAAAAGAATTTCGAAAATGAAATAAAAAGTGAAACATAACATTAGCTGTGCATATTATGCAGATATTAAACTGTATAAACAAGTATATGTTCTTACATCTTCAAAATAATACACACCGATTACAAAAGAATTAAAATATTTCATTTAGTCAATATAACGTTTAAATCGATCTGGAATATACCAGTTTAAATGATTTAAATGCTTTTTATTTCAAATTTTTAACCGGATGAAACAGAAAAAAAATAATACAAATTTACAAATCTTGAAATAAAAAGGCCTCTAATTCAAACTTAAAAAAACAGGTTAGGTAACGATTGCGGATAATTTTTTCACACGCCAATGACGTTTTAATTGAGTGTGGTCACTTTAAACACCAACTCATTTTCAACTGTGTATAAAAGAAATTAAAACCAGTTTTTCTTCGTAGTGTACACATGAAATTCTCGTGGACTATATTTACTACCTGTAATTGGCAGAGTTCACAAAGCACCACGGCACTTTGAGGCGGGTTATTGAAGGAAAAGGTTGTGTGTTGTTGGGTCCGGTAGGTAAGTACCTTATTGTTTTTCTTCTTTAAAGGTGTAAATTGAAAGTCAGTTAAGTCATAGTTCATTTAACTGTGAAAGTATTTGAAGAAGTATGAATGGTTCGATGCGTCCTGATTGTTGAAATGTATATCACCGGGAGATTTGTATCGTCGGAGCACTGGCGATATAATATTTACAAAGTGGTATGTTTTTTTTTTCTTTATAAATACATTGCCACCAACCTCGCGTATGTCTAATTGATGTTAAATGCTTATAAACATATTTTAACGGTTTAGATATGCATAGCTGAAGTATAGGCCAGATCCTTCTTACAGAAGAACTGACTAATGAATGCATCAAATACATGTATGATATAATTGTAAATGGGTTTCACAAGTAAATATGCCCCGTGCAGGTCCGGGTGTTAAAAGAATAGGCCTGCAGCAGCGCTAAGTTTGTCGTAAAAGGCGACTATATAGTGCTCAGAACCCTAGCCGGGGGCTAGGGCGCTTTGCCCACAGAGCAACTGGGATGTGTGCCCCAGGTGGTTGAATGGGGTACCCCTGGCGTGTTACATGCTGGGGTTGTCAGGCTATAATACGGAAAACCTGACTGCAAACCATAGTGGTGCACCGTGTTGGGAAAGATGCCACGTTCCTCGCACGTTAAAGAACACTACTGTGGTATTCTCCCGGAGTAGGAACCATAGGGCTCCGCCACAGGAGGCTAAATTGCCCGACCCTTCCCACCTCTCCCGATTTCCAGTGGCAATCAAAATTTCTCGACCCCATTGTTCTTGTGTCCCATTCCTTTTTCATTTCATCATCATTTCATGTTCATTTTATCATCAATTTCATGTTCATCGTCTGAATATAGCTGAAATATTGGTGCTCGGACGTTAAACCCCAACAAACAAAACAAACAAGTAAATTTAGAGTGAAACATAAACAGTTTTTACACATTTTAACCCCCTTCTTTTTCCGTTTAAGGAAAAGAGCTGAGTTGGTGTAAACATGAAGTCCGTAATCTTTCGAGAAATGTATGCAACCAATTCTGACATGTTTATGAAAAAGTCTGGCCTCTGTATGTCTTGCTTCGTTTTCACCTTTAGTTTATTTTTTGTAACTTGAAGAAATAGGGCCAACTCTTCCTCTGTATATAATGATATTTTTGGGCCGGCTGCTCTGTGGTATGAGGGTTTCCTCTTCGTTCATTGAAGACCAATGGGTGGCCTTTGGCTGACATTTTCATCCCAGTGGGGTTGTTGTCTCTTTAACAGATACACCATTTCTATTTTCAAATATATTTATTTAGTCAGCCCGCCTCCCTTTGACCTATTTATTATACATTTTGAGGGGTTTACAATTTGTGCGTCGGCTCTTAAGTAACAATTAAGTTACAATCAACCTAAGTAAAGTAAGTATTAGTGGGTAACATATATATTGTATATCTGTATATTCCAGTAAATAGTGAGTTCATGATACTAAATCTGTAATTCCACCATCTTGGTGTCACGAGTACTTTTACGACCCTGCACCAAAATGGTGGCAACATAATATAATCCTCTAACGAACATATTTAAGAATGAGATCAATGTCCTCGATCGAATTGTCGAATAAGAATATTTAAATTAAAAGTCCATCTCTAAAATATGTATGAAATAATAATTATCTGTCCATATGCAACCTAGCTGTTAGTCCATTTCTAAAATGCTTTATTCGAAAACGATAAGACAGGAATTTCAACTCTATAAAAAGACATTATTGAACAGGTTTGGACTAACGTCTGACGTTAGGGGTAATACCCCCACCCATAGTTGATATACTACCCTTAATATGGTATAAAATTAGAAAGTTTGGGAATATTCGTTTTAAGTGGGATTACTCTCTGTATTTAAAGCATCTTTTCTGAATATGGTATACTTTTAATTCTAATGTCAAACGATTTGCATACATATGTACCTTAGAATATTAACTAAGAATATTGTACTTGTTACTTGATCAAGTATGATGTATTAACCCGTAAAGCCTAATGATAAGTATACCCCCTTCACAGGAAGGGAAACATTACACTCGTTCTCGTGTCCGTTTTCTCCTCCAGTTGTCACACAAATGATTTACACGTATCAAATTATGACCCAGTGCTGTGGTCCATAAAAACATAGGTCAAATTCGGTTACATCTTTTACTGTGCAGGAGTTACTGTCCTTTCCCTAGCTTTAACTGTTTACGGCTTTTGCCTTTTTCATAGACTTTACTGTTCAAGGGCTTTGGCCCTCTTGTTCATGAATTTGGCCAATTCATATGTATTACTGTTCAGAAGTTTATGCCCTTTTCTTACCTTTTACTGTACAAAAAATTAGAATGTGAGGTATCTGTAATCACAAGTCATTGGACTTTTTATGGTTTCTGTAGTTATTCTGTTTAGTAGCATTATATAGTGTATACAAAAGAACTTACTGGTGTTACCATGGAAATAATATTCCAAGAAATGTCAACATTATGCTAACGCTTTTAGTAATTCATCTGAAAGCACTTATTGCAGGACTAAGTCTTGTGATCTATGCAAACGGTCATACAGCTTTATCTTCTTTGGAAGGGTGACTCATTTGTCATTTTTTGTCTCGCCTGCGACGAAAGTGGCAGAATGCGAGACTTAGGTTTTTCTTTTCCGGCGACGTCGGCGGCGGTGACTGCGTCCAAAAACTTCACGTTAAGTTCTCTGATAAGTTCATTTCAACATGAACCCCTTATTCTAGATCAATGATATTTGGTGTACAGATGCATTACCATCATTGCATCACAAATTCATGCCAACTTTAGGCATATACCCACGCAGTCTAGTGCATTTTGTAGTGGCAACACAAAAATGATAATTTTATAATTTCATGTCATACAAAATATGAAAGGTAGGTAGGGTTGCCCCAAACAAACATACTAATATTTTGGCTTTATCGGATGTTCCTAACAGAACTAAACGATTTATTACGAGATCTATTATAAACTAATATTAATTATCTTGGAAGAAATTTTTGATAATTGGTTTAAAGATCGTGTATTACTAGTTTAATGAGTGAAATTTCGAATGTATTTTTAACATATTGTGTCAATGTGTCTTTGTGTGAAAGATTTATCACAGAGAAAATGCCATTTTCTGCTCTGGTATTTTCGTATCTAATGGATTTTCCTAATATGCAACCTTCACGCCAGTTATAAACAGAAAACACTTTTAAGATGTAAATGATAAATGTTAAGAAAAAAACATTTAAAGTGGATTTAAAATTGAGATTTGAACAATAATTTGGAATTTCCATCTTTAATATTCGAACATATATTATTGAAGTAAACTACCAGATATCATGACCTGACTGTATTTCTATCAGGTTGTCTGCCTTGAAGCTATGGACATACTATTTGGGTTGTAATTTACAGTTTCACTCAATTATTTGCTTCGCCAATATACTGACGTTTAATATGTTGTGATAGTTGAAATATACATGCCTGAGTTGCACAATTACTATTTTTCATAAATGATCTTGCTCCTTGAAGACCCTTGATTGGATCATAAAAATGTTTTCTCTTCTTCAGCATTCAATCGATGCACTCCCATTTAATGTTGTGTCTTGTGAATGATCTAATTTCGAATTCTTAGTCATTTTTGTGTGGTTTTTACGTTTTTCAATACTTGAAAGTAGCTAGTACTTTCCAAGTACACTAAGTGCATATGACCGAAACGCCTATCTTTACAGTTTACAAATCGGACGCACCCATTTGATACAACCAAATTAAACAGTTTAGTTCTGTTATTTGTAATGAACCCGGCAATTTTGCTTTTTCAATACTGATATGTTCTTTATATTTTGTCAATGCTTTTGTTCTTAGAAATCAAACTAAGTTTCTGTTGGTTTCGTTGTTTCATCCTTTATTAACATTTACTCAATCAAATACATTAATCAATTTCGAATGATAATTCTCTTACCTTTTTCCCATGGTCCTTGAATTTTATAAAAGGGAAGGGGTAAGACGCCCCTCCTTCACATTGACCTTTCAGACTTCATCGAAGTTCTATACAGCTGTAATGGTCCAAGACATTTTAAAATGGCCTTTTATCGCAATAAAAAGGGTATCTGGCACATTCTGCTTTCATTCAAGGAAGTTTTCTGAGATAAAAAAATTCTGTACGTCCGAAATAACAAGTGTTGACAAATTAAAAAGTATTTAACAACGGTACCACCTCTTTCAGAGAAATTGTGGATTCACAATCTAGTGAGTAATCATATAACCTCTTACTACCAGTTATTTAAATTGATTTTAAACAAGATTTTAAAACAGTTTTTTTTCTAGAAACACTGAAATTTTAACCCATTCAATCACCTCTGTCAGTTAAACGAGAAATTTGTGCGCCTCCCACGTTACAAGTTTCGAGTTTAAAATCTAGAACACTAATACAACATCGAAGTTCGCAAAAAAATTGTAAATTAGCAGCGATTTAAATAATTTGATTTGCACTTTTTCCACCCGACTAATGAAATATGAACGACTGCAAATGTTTACATTGTGTAAAAACATAGTTTAGTCATTCTCGTCTATGGCCGAATTCCCAATTTTTTTATTGCAAGAAAACACAAGTTTTCCATATTCTAATTCTTTAAAAAGTTTACTAGTGTCAATCTGTACTTTTGCACTTGATAAAAAGTTTGTTTGAAGTGGAAAACGTTTTCTGGCCAAGGTGCAATATTTTAGTTGATCAGTCAAAACATTGCGTCATTTCCGGTGAACATTTGCTCTTCGTGCAACGGGAGAGCATGATTTTACTCACAAAATTATTCTCCGCTAGCGAGGACCTAGACCGCTCGGTTTGTCGCTGGCTTGTCACTGAGCGGTCTAGGGTTCGATCCTCGGTGGCGGAGTATAATTTTGTGAGTCAAATCATGCTCGCCCGTAATATTCGAAAGTATCCGAGCTCCTCGACATAATGCTGGGTTCCATACTGTTTCAAAAGCGTTCAGTAAATGATGGTCGATTTTGTTCTTCCTGCACTCTGTCAGCTTGGTTAAACGATTCGGAATTAACATGGCACCAATCCATGTCTTTGTCAACTCTATACTGTACATGTAGCTTCCAATGTGTATGAATATTTTGACCACAAAATGATCTGGTCCTTGATTTTATCCATCGTTTGTCTGGTCCTTGATTTTATCCATCGTTTGTCTGGTCCTTGATTTTATCCATCGTTTGTTCCTTGGTCTTCTTGGTTTGCTTTTCTCTTGTTGTTTGCTTTTCATTATCTACGACTAATTGTGACATTTTGCCCATTACCCCATGCAGCTTGCACGCTTGATCCTCAAAGCTCACGGTGTATAAGATCTGTATATTTGAGATGCAATTTATTGCTCAACTGTTCCAGTTGGACAAAACTGTTCATTAGCATCAAAAGTCAAAGCTTTACTCAGTGTGGTTGTAATTGGTATTCGATTTTACAAAGTTCACCCACTGTCTAGATGAGTGTAATGATAAAAATCGACTTGAGAAAGCAAAAGTACATTTTACAACTGAAAAGTGGACTATCCAAATTAATATATTCATGACTTATCATTCATTTCAATTTGTCTGCTCCTAGAAGATAATCCACATTGAAAATCCAACAGTTTCTATTTTTTTGTCATTTACAGAGTTATCTCTTAATTTTGTATTCTACAGTACATGCATTCCCTATAATTTTTATCTCCTAAGAACAAGGGTTATATGACAGGCCATATGTTGCTTTCTGTTTACTAAAACCTTTTAAACAAAATATCAAAAAATTGAAAAAAATCCATGACTCACGTTTTGCATGATTCTTATCTGAAGTTCTACTTAAATACTGCATGTAACTACCTAATATATTGAGTGTAAGAAATAAATAGATTTAATAAAATCCAAAGTTCTTTCACAAATGCAGAAGTTTTCAAATCTGCACAGGGCATTATATTACAACAGCAATAGAAAAACGAACTGATGTAGTGAAACGCAATGCTACAAATTATGTCATGCGCGTAGAGCACTAGGGGACACATTTGGTTGATATGAATACCCTACTAAAGACAAACAAAAAGACTGTTAAAGATATTTTCAGTTTAAGAGAAAAAAAATGCATGATTTTTTGCATGTATATACCGATTGAAAAAGGGCATGCGAAAGTGTCATAACTTTTTATTACATTCACTTTCTATCTGCAGTTAACTGAAAAGACCCCTTTCACTGAAAAAAATATGAATTTTTGAATTGCTCAACCAGAATCACGCAAAGTTGTACAACAGGTTGAAATGTAGATGGGTTAATCTGTTTTTATGGCATAAATCATGCAATGTTAAGATAATTCTTTCACCTTCAACCTTGTGAATATTTACCTGCCTAACGATATCAAATAAGGCTTCCTAATTTTATACCTGTCAACTTCAGGAATCCATCCTTTTGATTTGACATAAAGCTAACCGATCAAATTTCGATAGTGCTCATCTTCTAATTGTCCCTTCATAATGAAAATGTTCATATTTTGTCAATTCATGCATTATAGTGTTGAATAATGTCTATATTATCCCGCCATCTATGTCCGACCAATTGAGAGGGTTATTAATTTATTTTTTGCAGTTTTCTCAGAATTCTTTTATGTAATTTAGATCTCGACCATGCGAAATTATGTTTTTAAAATGCAGTTCATCACTATGGTATGAGAAAAAAGATGTTTATTTTATTGTACATAAAACATGCGCTAAACCTGCAGTTTTAATGAGCTTTTTGAGCTTTTCTGTGAAATACCCTTTCTCAGAACATACCTGTTGCAATAAGGAATTTCTAAGATTTCAAAGATAGTGAGAATTTGAAGCTTGAAGTTATTTGTTTTAAATCAAACCACAGATAGTTCAAATTCTTCATTAAAAAGCCGATGTTTCAATCATTCTACAAGTTGTAACTTGATGTTTTTTACCAAACACTAAATATAATATAGTCAATGGAGCTACTTATTTACTAGTAAATATTCTTATTAAAGAACTTTTCTCTTTTTCAAATGATTTCAAAGTCACATTACAATCCAAGCAAGTCATTAGGCAACAACAATTTTTATACTTTGGGGGAGGGGGAGGGAGGAGTGGGTCCTGGGATTTTACTGAAGAAAAGTTATTCAAAAGTTGAGCAAAAAAAAAATCGTTTTTCTCCGCCATGGACAGAAAAAAATATAATGATTCAATATCCCCCATTATTTAATGTAGATTTTCAAATAAAATACTTGACTCCGGCTGATGCCGAACATTTTTTTCAAATTCAAAATGATATCCCAGGCCCCCTTGAGACGAAAATGGGTGTGCCTTAGTACAACTGTTTAACACAGTAGTCGCATATACAGTTTTCTATCATCCATACATAATGCATTTTTCTAGAAATACGGCAAATTTTCGATTCATTATACAGAATAAATCTACTGTGATACTAAAAATGGTCAATCATACCAGGTGCCTGTGTACTGATATTATTTTTCCTTGCTATGCCTTGCAACTCGTACACGAGATCCGTTGCTCGAGTATAATGACTTCAACTTCGGTACTCTTGTGCTCGTACAGCAAGCGTTTTTTTATCGCGAGAAGTTTAGGGAAACCCTGTTGAAATTTTGAATTGATTAAGTCGTATTATGTAAATATATCACTGAAGCGTAGATATCGATCACCATTTCAGTTTAAGTATTGCATGGAAATGTTCATAAATAACATTGAATATAGAACACGCTCTTCACCATTAAAATAACTATGCCGAACTAATGGATGGTCGATGTGGGGTAGAACCAAGAAAAATAATCTGGCAGGGATTGTCCAACAACTTTCTAAGGCAAAGTGTACCATATTAGTACAGGCAAAAATACTCTTCTATAATGTCCAAATTACAATACAAACGTTTCAAATTGTGACTTTTCTCGATTTGTTTTTAGACACGAATGAATGGTTTATCATATACCTTTGTTTGGTGTGCGACTTTTATTCTGAAATTCAAATTTACCTAAATCAACATTTATTTTAACCAATTTTCACCTGGTACTTTGTGAAAAGATATAGGAAGACAAACATTATACTGTGTAAATAGCGGTTCTAAAGTCTAATTATCGCCTTGTTGATGTATGATTACAGCCGTGTATCTAAAAGCTTGTCGTACAACTTACGGGTCGATGACCACACTCTTTCAGTGAATCTTGACATAACTTGGTACATGCGAGGCACGGGGATATTTGCAATATTAATGTCCGGAGATGCATTAATTTACCAATATAATGTATTACATGACATTACATGAAAAATCATTCTGTCAGTTATGGAACTTTGTTACATCATCCGCCATTATTTACAAATGACGTATTTTAAATATCTAACCAACAATTCAAAAAAGTAGTCATAATAGCGGAAGAAGTCCTCAAAACGTTATTTAATGCGAAATAAGTCATAGCTTTGAAGCACTGAGATCTTGGATTCAGTCTGACAGGAAGTAATGTCTTTCAGAACTTATAAAAAGTTCGTTTTTTTCGTATCTTTTATTGTATGGTGTTCAATAATTATTTAAATTAAGATACTCTTTTTTCGTTTTCGACATGCCATATCTTTCTGGCTTTAGTGAGAAAGTCCTAAGTACGAACGCTAAGTAATACCAGTCTCACTAATTAGCGACAGGTGATGTCAAGAAGTGACATGGACAAAAATGACAAAAAGGGGAAGGGATAGCGACAAGAGGACCAGACCCCTATATATTCAACTTCGTCCTGTAACAGGTTATCAATACAAGCGGAAAGTATTTTCAACTCCATTCCGCGATTCAGTTGAGGTTTTGATTTAGGATCAAATTTTAATTTGCATTATAAAATCGATTAGAAAATGAATTATAAGGATTGCTTTTAATTTTTGACAAAGGCATAATCAACTTTGGTGCTTTTCCACGCGGTTCGTGAAATGTAACCTGCTGTAAAGGAAACCAAGATTCTAGCGGAAATTTTAGATCACATTTTTGAATTCGTTGGTTAGATTAAGTTGGTTATATCGTATAACGTGGTTATAACAGCAGTTCTTAAATGAATGTTTTGATACTAGACCTGTTATAGGGAGATTTTCATTATATTTACTTGTAAGTAAAACATGATTCATCCTTAATTACTACTTTTAGTGTCCCCGAAATCGTAACGTCAGTTGCCCTTATTTTAAAGCGTTTATGAAAATGCTGATTATTTAAGTAATATCCATCAATTGTCGACCAAAGTCTTTTTTTTTTTGCATACTTATTGCGTCCGTCCAAGTGTAGCACCGCCTTACATTTAATAATTATACACTGTCAAAGCAAGTACTATAGATGGTCAAATATTGTCTCTAAATCACACAATATGTAAGTAATGAACCAAAAAATATTAAAGGACCTGCGATTTTAGCTTACAGTTGAGTGCACTAATAGAGTAGAAGTAGTTGAATGTCAAGATTTTAATCTTGTTTTTCTTTCTATCAGCTTATCCTAGTTTAGTTTAAACCGATTGCTACAATTTAAATAAAAGAGCCAAGTGTGCAAATTTTCGGTCATTTGTTTGTTTCAGTAATTTGCTTTACATGCGGTCTTTACCAGAGCGTGAATGTTGGAGAACTATGACAATGCTTGTTCATAGCTTGCTTCGCTATACATTGTCGTACATGTATTTTTAGCCTTCGAATATTTGTGTTGCTTAATTAACTGACTAAATCATAGACGGGTTTTTTTTATGTTAACCTATTTCCGGAGGGTTCACAAGATAATTCGTGGTAAAAAAAACCCAAAAAAACAGTTGGGTAATTGATACACAGGCAATTGTTGTTGACGTGAAATTCATTTGAAATTTACTTGATTTTCAAGTGAAATTCAATTATCGTGAATTTCAAGTGAAAGATTTAATAGCTTGAATTTCACGTGAACTCTTTCACAAAGGTCATTTGCTCAATTCAGGTGAAAATCACAAGAAATTTGTGTGAAATTCATGCAAAACGATTTTGCCCGTGCAGACGTTAATTTGAAAAAAAAGGTTCCCAAAGCTTGTAATAGCGCACTAGAATAATTTTGTATATGTTGACCAGTGACCTTGAAGTCTTTAATAGAACAAGGTCATTTGGCTTTGCGAAACATTTTAAATGGTAGTTAAACTAGTAGCCTTTTGATGTATCGTTCATCATACAAGTAGCTTGAAAGTTTTTAAACTTTTTTTCAGTATTGAAAGCCAGTCCTCATCGTCAGAATGGGTGTAATGACAGGAGTAGCCAGAAGATTTAGTCTTAACTGTCTTCTATTAATACTGGCATGTTTGCCAACATTTGCCCAAGGTAAGATTCGATTCTAGGCCATGTTTACTGGTGTGAGGTCGGAATTATTGACAGTTTACTTCCTTTGTGAGAATTCGCCTTAGGCGCTTGCTGACCTTACCCCAAACAGAGACATCGAATACAATTGAAATGGAAATTAAAGACGTCGGGCTAAGTTGTTCTATAGTTGGCGTGATTATCACACCAGTCTGTCTTTATGATCAGTTTAAAATTTGGATGTTTTCTGCGGATTAAAGTAGATGTAATTGTAGACTTTAAGGTCGAAATATTTGGAAGTATTGTGACGGACTGGACATCATAACATGCACTAGAAAAATGTTTTACGCCATTTTTATGGGTTACTAGATCAGTTAATGATGAGTCATTATAATGAATTACATTTACTTTTTATCCCCATCAAATTGGAAAATTGGGTAACTAAGCATCCGTCCGTCCACTAAATCCATTTTCAAATGCATCTTCAGGCCTTTTTCTTTTTTTTTGTTTTGTCAGATAATCATAAGATTTGATTTTTAGATCAACCCCATAGTCCTTTGTTTACAGTAGTGAATGTCCAGCGTGTACGACCATTGTAACTAGTGAGACACCTTAGCTGTTATGGATTTTAATGAAACTTTATTTGATGATGGGTATCATATTTAGATGATAAAGAAATTATAATGCTTATTCTGATTCTTGTAAAGGAAGCTTATCTAATTTAAAAAGTTAGTAAGATTACCATGAATAAGTACATGTGAAAATGGTTTGGTAGCTTTTTTTAGCCTGTTCAAATTGTTTCTGGTTTCATTTTGGTATAGTAGTTTGTACATAATACGTTTACGACTTTCATTTGTACACATATAATGAATTTCATTCATACGTATGTTTATGGCTTAATTTGCTCATGTGTTTTTTTGACTTCTATTAGTACATATGTTTACGATTTCTATTAATACATAAATGTATGTTTATGACTTCGTTTGTCTTCTCAGTACCACCTGGTGCGCCATCCATCACTGGACCACAAGTGATCATTATGGGAAACCAGTACACATTGATATGTACAGTAAATGGTGGAATCCCGACGCCGACGGTCAAATGGCTTCGTGACGACAGTGTGATAGACGACTCATACACGACAGTTGGCCAAGTAACAACAAACGAATACACTTTCACTGCATCATCAGCCGAGCATCTGGAAGTATTTGAATGTCAATCCGAGAACGGTATTCTTCAGAACCCACTCTCCAGGACGGTCTTCGTGGAAGTCAATCGTAAGTATTTATTGATTGACTTTTCAAAGGACATTGCTTTAATCATTTAGTGGTTTCTTTTGTGACCATGATCACAAACTATATATATACGTAAAGCGACTTTTGGCTACATGTATTATTAAATTGGTAGTCTCAGCTTAATACATACAAGATGCATGTATTTTTAATTTCAACTGAGAACTCTTTTTTTTTCTTTTCTAGGGGCACCATCACCACCAGTTCTCTCTGGACCTACTGATATTCTCAGTGGAACCCCAACAACATGGACCTGTAGATCTGAGGGTGCTTATCCACAACAGAGTATGCAAATGAGGGTCGGCAATAATGTTTTTGCCAATGAATTCTCAAGTAACGTGGTATTTGACACAGTAGCAGAGTCTTACATCATGACTGGTACATTGAACTGGGCCCCTACTATGGTAAACAACGGAAACACTCTGTTTTGTGACGTCTTTCACCCTGCAACTCTTGGTGCAAATGCCCCCCAGACTGTCTCCTTGCCATTGACAGTAAGATGTGAGTAGATACATTTTGTATTCAGAAGAACACATCATTGTAGAGCTTAAAATTATCCTATTTTTGGATGATTACATTTTTTTCTTTGCTGGGACGCTGTACATGTAAGTGAGAATTCTCTATGCATACAATAAAGAACTTTCTGCATTTCCAAGACTGAATAAATTAAATCAATTCTGTATCATATTTGGTAATATCCACTAACATAGTCTATGTTTTACAAATGTAGGTATGGAAAACAAGTTGATCCAATTTTTTTCCTTTCTGTTAGCTTCAAGTTAAGCATGAAAGATATGCTTAACATCTGACTTCAAGGTTCGTAACTTTGGACATAGAACTGTAAAATTCGACTTACTAGTTTAAAGATATACGAATTTTCAATTTCAGCACCACTTGCCGTTAATGCCCCAAATACTTTGTACACACCAAAGGTTGGCAATCCCGTGACACTGCAGTGTGTTGTCACTTCCGGAACAGCAACACAGATCAGGTGGTACAAAAACAATCAGTTGCTAAACTTGATTGGCAATGCACGATATTCTGGAGCTACACCAAGCAATCCTTCTCTTACAATCAACCAGGTTATTTTGACAGATTCCGGAAATTACATCTGTGAAGGAAGTAACGCCAATACTTTTAGAAACACAAGTGTTATTACAGTTTCACCAAGATGTAAGTATACAGAAAAGGAATTCTTTTTACCTTAGAAGATTTTATACAAATGGGCCTCTAGTCAGTATAATCAAAACAAGGCCTATCAATTGTTCCATTCAGTCGAACACTGCGTATAGGATCTAACACATTTCCTTTATCTTTTCTGTTCAGATGACCTTTTCGGAATCCATGGGTTTTTCTCTTTTATTAATGCTTTCAGACTCAAGACAAATGACATTTGATTGCCTGATCAGAAAGGTCGTCAGAACAGAAAGTAGAATAGAGTGTTAGATCCTACGTGCATGCGCAGTGACTGAATGGAACAATTGATAGGTCTAATTCTAATTAGATTGGGCCTTTGAGTATGCACTTGCCCACTTAAATATACAGAATCATATTAACATTAAACTTTGTCCAATAACGTTTTTCTATCACAGTACTTAATATTAAAATTTGATTGAATGTTGGTTTTGTTTGGAGCAGTTCTTGTTCTTTAAATGCGCCAGGGAATTAATCTAAGATTGTTTATTTCACAAAACTTCAATGATTTTTTTTGTATCATAAAATCCTTCAATCTTCAGAAGTTACAGCCAACTTTAATTGTTATTTACATTGTGATGCATGCTTCATAAAAATAGTACAATTATATGCAATTTTGACATCCGCTGTCTTTCGCTTCCAGCAACCCCATCTACACCAATACTAAACGGTCCAACACAGTTGACACAAGGAGAAACCGGAACATGGACCTGTACATCCAGGGGAGGTTATCCAGAACAAAGAATGGGAATGAGGATAGGAAATTCGAATTTCAACAACGAGCTCTCTGTTCAATCTGTATTCGATAACACTGCTAGGACATACACACTGACCGGCACATTGGTTTGGGCACCCAACATGGGCCATAATGGCATGACTGTTTTTTGTGACGTAACACATCCAGAGACCTTAGCTGCACCACAAACTGTCAGCTTACCACTCACAGTACTTTGTAAGTTTTATTGAATGTTGGTTCTGTTGGGAGCATTTTTTCTTTTTAATGCACCAGGGACTTAAATTGAACTGTAGTTTATTTCACAAAACTTGGATGAATATTATGCATGAAATGAGAGGTTGCACTTTGTTAATGTGTTTGATATTTAATTTTCAAAGTTCATTTTCACAAAATAACACTTTTTTTTAATTAACACATCTTTAAGTTGACCTTTGCTGTTTTGACCCTGGTCCACAAAACGGAAACTGATTTTTGAAATGCAAACGACCGTGGCCGTTGTCGCGTACTAGTAGAATAAAAGGTCCTATCCCCTGAAATCCCATTTTTCTTGCAGCTCCATTGTCTGTCAATGCACCGACAACCTTTTACAATCCAACGGAGGAAACATCCGTTACGCTTACTTGTGTTGTTACTTCCGGAACTGCCACCGGGATAAGATGGTACAAAAATAACCAGCAGATGTCAATTAATGGAAGGTTTTCTGGTGGAAACACAGCAAATCCATCCTTAACAATCATCAACGTCCAGCTCAGTGATGGAGGAAACTACATCTGCGAGGCAACTGACGGATTTTCTTCACCTAGAACTAACACTATAACCGTTCAAGTACAAGGTAAGGATCCTTAATGTACAATCACAGGTGTGATTGTGATAGCTTGGTCGGGGGAGTGAAACATTTTTCGGTTATTGATTTTTCTCAGTTTTGTATGCTTTCCATTTCTCTAACAATATATTATCTTATTATCGTAATTAATTAGTCTCCACAGTTTAACTGTATTGGCCCTTTTCAGTTTTGTTTTCCTAAGCCATTTCATTGGTTTTGTTAATTTTTTCTATCTTTTTGTTGTTGTATCAGTAACAGTAGATCAATATATTTTGAAAGAGGGGTCCAGATAAAAGGGGTTAGAGCTATTATTTACTCATTTTTGTACAAATCTTGAACGAAACAATTTTCCAACAAAGAAAGGGTGTTTCGACCCACGACACCCCTCGGATCCACCACTGTTATATACCCTATGTGTAATATTAAATATAACCCTTCTGAGTAGCAAGTACATATGTACTGTTGAATTATTGTCTCGTGAACATTTTATACTATCCACACCATTTGATGATCCAAAATGAAAGCATACTTGGTCAACATTAATGTGCCTTAGCTGTCAATTTAAGCAGAAATCTATTAAAACGTTTACTATAGACAGACATACAAGGGACAACCCATCACCATCGTGACAACTTGAAAATACATCAGCCATTTATGTGCCGTTCTTGGTAGATTTAGAACTATTTCGAGATTTCCCTCTTGTACAATTTTCAGTGCTGTTTTTTTAAGTGCATGTGTTTAAACTTTAGGACAAAAAACATAAGTAATGTGTGACATATGTTGATCCATTTTTATTTTTTATCTTGATGCATAGTTTAATTCCATGTATGAGTAGCCCCGTCATAATTTTCATCATTTTTTTCACAATTTTTAATCGGATCTTTCAATCTAGTACAAGGTTAGAAAAATGATATCCAGACAATCTTTCCATAAAAGAGATCTTGCGATCTGAGTCCTGAATACCATATTTCATTTCTCAGAGTAAAAAGCTTTGATCTATGACATACTTACTAGTATAATAGACATCACTTATGTTGTCAAAGGTCTATACATACTTTAAATTGTTTGGTAAGCGCATAGACAGCTCTCAAGTTTCCCATTGATATGTTTTATTTCTGTGCGTTGTAAAGCATGGGATCTTTTTAATAGGTACTCGTTCTATGAAGTGGTTTAACGATTATCATTTTTGTGTCCGACCTTCTTGTTGTGTGCATTTAAATATACCAGTCGATCCGCACAGGCTTCTTAATATTTAAAAAAAAAAGTCGGTTTTTTTACCACAACTGAATTATATTTTCTTTGAATTAATACCTAGGAGTTTTTTTTAGTATTCTTTGTAACATCTGAAGCTGTTAAAACGTCTACCGTATTTTTCCGTCCAAAATGTTGCCCTTTTATTTTTAAGCAAATGGTAACAAAATCTGGAGGAGGGGGTATTTACTGTGAACATAGGATTACTCTATATGGCCGCAATTGTGCTATCAAAATTGTAAGCAACTGTAAAATTTGTGCCCAGTTGACACTTTTACTCATAATAGTACAAATTTAAACCCTGTCAGAACATGTTTTGTAATTTGCACTAAATTCCCCAATTAAAACTCGCAAATATTGATACTATACAAGTTTTTAAAATGTTTTAATTATTTGCATTCTTTGATGATGTTTGTGTATCGTCCTTCTGACTAAACAGTGCTGTAATCAATACTACAACCCCAACCGAGCGTATCTTTCCCTCATAGTATAGACCCTTCTCAATTCCAGGCACGAAATAGCACCATAGTGATGCCTTTTGTTGTTTTCAAGTCGCCCCTTGACTGTGCTCGTACCATCTGGTTTTTATGACGGCGTTCTCACTGGTTTCCCCATGATATCTGTATTCAATCTTGACAAATTTCAGTACAAGGAAACATATTTTAAACGTTTCATGAAATAGTTGCATTAACTAGCCTGATGTTTTAAAAAAACTTGTACCGACCAATTAAAATATTTGAAAATTGATGTTTGGACTTAGAAAACCGGTTCCTGAACAATTTAAAATAGGATAATAAACGCCCTTTAAAGATATATTTATGTAACAGAGCTTTAAAGCCTTTATAGTTCGTGTTTCCCTAATATTTGAATTAAAAAGTAGAATGGAGAGAACACCGGCATCTGTTTCGGTTTTTATATACTCGTTGAGTTACACACAGTGTGTGTTTGCTTCATGGGATATTTTTTTCATTTTATTTGGAGGAGGCGTTCGTGATATTTCATCAAAACATTATTTCTGCTTTATATTGAAATTCTATAAGCCTTCCAAGATAAGAGGTTCTTTGGCGATTTATTCACTCTGCGATTGTTTCCCTTTCCTCTTCCGTCTACCCGCACGTGATATTTAATGAGTAATTGTGTGGGTAGAGATGTTTACCCTACCGGTGCATCATGCCAATGATCCATGTATTTATGATGTTTGGGTTGCTAATTTTACATTTAATTCTTTGTACGTATTATGTTGGTAATTTCATGTTTTATGTTGCGTGTGTTTAATTTCGTTGTCTAGTGGTTATCCTTGGATTATGTTTTTTTAATTACCATTCGAATCTAGGTTCCTTTGATTAACGAACTTTGTATGTATCATTCCACAAATAGTTTTTCATATTTGCTTCCCAGTAATAATTAATATTAATTAAACTTTCCGATAAATATGTAGTCTATGTAAAATATAAGTCTAAACCGTTGCGGGACCATTAGTTTGGTCCCTGAAGACTGTGTTGTCATTATCTTTATATGCCTTTTTTGTTCCACAGAGAAACCAGCCACCGAATATTACATTATCACCACCGTTTTGGATGGCTACAACAAACTTGTCCGACCCATTGACCCAGTTAACAACATCACACATTCTCTTATTCCAATGGAAATCATGGACTTCGTAAGTATTATATCAAAATGTTTTTGTATACTCTTGGCATATGTGCCACACCTTGAATTAAATTTGGAGTTGAGGCTTTTAGTTTAGGTCACATATCACAAGCTTGGTACACCAATACAGCCATATTCTATTCTTTTATTAAATTTAACCCATTATGCTCATCATACTCGTAGTATGAACTATATAGCATATAATTATTGATATTGCCCAATATTAAAGAGAGGGAGCATCTTTTTACTATATCGTGGTCTAATAACTTTATTTGTTTCTAATTGCCGGGGAAGGGAAACCAGAATGGCATTCAATAATTCGGTACATCTACAATTAGTTAATTCTACGTTTTATTTTCGGTGAAGTGTTTGAACTAGGCAATAGGAAGTTACTGTAAATCCACTAGTACATGTAAATGAGTAATCAAGGGAACCAAGGTTATAGCGGTAATCCAGTGACAAAGACCAGACATGGAAAACAGACATACACAACAGAGAACATAAAGTAACTAAAATCATACATACAAAGTAACAAAAGTAAATGAGCAACTCGCACTAAAAACTGCGAGCATGAACCAGGTGCACCGGTAGGGTATTCACATTATATATCCCGAAACAATTACGTACCTTTCCTGAGGCCGAAAAAAAAATTAGTTCTGTTTCCTGTTACTAGAAAGAAAAAATGGGTAGAAAGTGGAAAACTTATTTAGTTTTCAAAAGCATTTCACATTGAGTTAATTGGGAAACAATCTAGACTGAAACAGTGGGGAGACAATCTAGACTGAAACAGTCCAAACTGAAACAGTGGGGAAACAATCTAGACTGAAACAGTGGGGAAACAATCTAGATTGAAATAGTGGAGAAACAGTCTAGACTGAAACAGTGGGGAAACAGTCTAGACTGAAACAGTGGGGAAACAGTCTAGACTGAAAAAGTGGGGAAACAATCTAGGCTTGAACGGTGTTTGAGTCAAAATGGCCATAAAATGTTTAGGGTAGGCAAGAATAGAAAGTAAGGTCGATAGAGCAGCAGGAAACAAACATGTTTTTTGGCCTAATATATCACGTGCGTAACAACTTTTCTCTATTACAGGACAAAAAGAAGTTGGTGATGCAGGCGATGCAATGTATGAACTGGAACGATCCTCGTCTGTCCTGGACACGTGGACAACCACGTATCAGTCTCCCAGCCTCTGTAATCTGGATCCCTGATATCGTCTTGTATGGACAGTAAGTATGTTACTTTATATTTAATTTTGAAGCGGTGCTCGGAGTTGTGAATCGGGTCAGATTTTTTATGGTTGTGATAATTGATATTTCGTTTTGTCTAGGGTGACTTGAATATACACGTTCTTCAACGATCGATTTGTCTTGAAATTGAGTATTGCAACGTGAAATAAGCTTTTGAAGGACGTGACTCAAGTAATCGCTTAAAAAAACAATTACGGTCAACTTGTTGATGTGATGTGGTTACATACTGTTTACAATGACGTTTCCTCATACATTTTAATCCGGATTTGAAATCATATGCTTAACTCCGTGGGAGATTCTCGAAGAGCAGAAGGCTAAATCCCTATACCCATACAGCCAGTTTTAAGTGGAGTCCAGGTTTTTTTTTTAAATTCATTCTTTAGTTATGTTTGTATTCCTATAATGAGATATTTACGGTGTCTTGTTTTCTTGCTCTAGTCAGTCCCCGAATTTTGAATATCCTGCTCCTTGTTTTATTCACAGTCGCCTTGTTTTGATGGTCTTACGTTTTGTAAACGAACTGAACGATAGCATCGTTTTAATAATTTTAATAAAGTTACTGTTCCAGTAGTTGTGTTCACTTCCGAATAAAGCACCGATTCTAAACTTAGAGCTACACACTTTTCTCTTCTTTTCACAGGAAATATATGCCAGATTTTGATACTAAAGTCATCGTAATGAAGGATGGCAGTGTTACTTACTGTCCGCAGGGACCACTGATGGCTACTGACTGCACCGAAAAAGCCGGTGAAAAATACGAATGTACTTTTAAATTCTTATCTTGGTCATACGACAAAGTTATGTTGGACAAATACTTCCCGGGATTCCTGCAGAGACCATCCATTGATATGACGGTGTATAGAGAACACCATGAATACGAAATCGTCAGTAAATGTGCTATCCGTAACGAGATGACATATCCATGCCGTATCGGAACCTATCCACAACTTACTTACACTTTCGTCTTGAGCCGTGACCGGAACTTCTGCATCAACCGGTCAATGAACCCAACATGCAACTAAACAATCAAAAAGGAAGTTATTTCAGACAATAGAATATTAAATCATTATAGAATGACTGAAATAAATATAATATTTGTATGAATTTACTAGTAAGCGATGGTTGTTATGTAGATAGTGAAGATAGAGGCTATAGTGCTCAGCTCCCAAACTTTGTAATGCTCAGAATATTTTTGTATAATTTGTTGCCTTAGTATAAAACATCTGTTAGACATTTTGTAATTTATATACATTTATATCATAGGTCATTTATACAATAAATATACAATTAATTTAACATATTATTTTCAGCCCTTTGTCTTACCTTATTTATCCAACTATTAGAATCCACATTTCATTGATTTATACAAGTCATTCTCTATTTTAAAGCTTCCAGTTTTAAAAAAATAAGATTGTAAATTGAACCTCTTTTTGGAATACTAAATGGAAAAATATATAGGTCTCGGCAACTTTTTGAATATACCCTGATATTTAGGCAATAATGCCCCATGCTTTTTTCTTGAGATAGTCGTTTTACCCAAGTAATGCGACTCAACTAAGACTGCTCTTTCAAGATGTGGATACACAAATTTTGACAAAAGGAGAGGAATCCACAGGGGTTACAAAAAGAGATTTCTTGGCTCGTTATTATTTATCAATTTTATATGGTATAAATTGTCCATTCCTGACTCACGAAGACAAATTGCTATTACATTTATAAAACCTACATCTTAGAAATAGTATCAACAATTATGTATGATTCCTAATAACCGAAAATACAATGATATATTTTGAATCTTTCAAGAATTGACTTTTCCAAGTTTTATTTTTTTATATTTCAGAGTTGTCAAGTGTGATCTTGGTATTTTTTTTTCGATAGGCAGACATTAGCATTTTACAATTAACAAGATCATACTGCAGAAGTCAGATATGTTGGTTTGCAGTAAACTCAATTGAAAAAAGTAAATCAGATCTTTAAACATTATAATTAAGAAACCTTTTATTCAAATGCATATTTGCTTTTTTGGGGAAAAAAATGTAAGCAATTTTAGTCCCCATGAAATCCTTTTTAAAAAGTCACTTATTGAATGCTGGTCATAGTTCATACTTAAAGGGAAAGTTTTTTTTATAGAAAAGAACACACGATTAGTAGAACTTTCATACATTTGTTTTACTTTCCTATGCAAAAAATTTATATTATATTTAGTAAACGTTCCAAACGGAACACATTTCTGTGGTTTTGGCGTGTCGTTTGATTTCACGACCATTAGAGATCACTGGTACAGCGGGATACTTCAAATGTCGCAAAATTGCGTTAAATCAACGAACTCTAAATGTTCCTAATGACTCGGACAAATTGTCACTTGCAGTTATCTCAATGACCAGAAATGTTCAACTAATTATTGTTAGCCTTCAAAATGCGGTCAATCACGCCGTTCAGGGGACAAATTTAAGATTTTTCTAGAATTAAATTTAAAGCTGCATTTAATTAGCTGTCATTTTCGTATATTTTTGTTTCTGTTGAAATATGCCTTAACTTCGAATTATTTCTACTAAATTGTACTTTTCCAGTATAATTTCATTTGATATCCACAAATAAAATGCATTAAATACATGAAATTGGTTTCGATACATACATGTGTATTGTCTTGAAAGACAAAAAAATCGACCTAGATAAATTCGTATGCATTGAACTTCTGGTGATCTTAATTGAACTTCATGCTGTAAGGGTTGATTCTTTAATAATAAAATCTGATTGCAAAGCGAAAGTGGTTAATCAACGGCAAAGAAGACCGGCGGACTCGAGTCGTAAAAAAAGTTCGAATATATCAACGCAAGGATCCAATACACGTATTGTGATATAATGTTGCACAAATGTTGTCAATAATTGTCATTTATTTGAAAACTAATCAAGAATTGTAAACAAGACACGTGCTTACCTGTGTATCCGTTATTGTTATTTTTTTACCTAGGCGAAAGTATTTATTTTTAACTCCGGTGAATGCCCTGTCGCCAATTTTCGGAAGTAATGGCGAAAAATAATTAGATCAGAGCTATCGATCTTCTTTGATTAAAAAGACGTTGCTTTTACAATATTTTGAAGGTATTATCGGCATTTATTGCTTCAATTGCAACACTACAAACTTATTACATTGAGCACAATTCAGTAGAATCAGAACTGAACAAATTTGGCGGCTAATGCAGCTTTATCAAATGGAACAAAAATATGCCAACGGATATACAATATGCCAACGGATATACAATAAATTTGCCAACGGATATACAATAAATATGCCAACGGATATACAATAAATTTAAACAGTTTTATTGGGAATCGTAAATTATTCCATTTTTGCACTAAAATATCCATTACTTGCAGTATGTTTTAAAGATGGGAAAATGTCACTTTTTCTAACACAATCGACAAGGAACACAATGCGGAGAGAAAAAAAAATGACCGCAACATCAACTAGCAATTTTTATGATATTTATGTAGTACAATCATTTATAGTATGGCTTTCCAATTATCTACTGATGTATCCATGATTAAAACATAAACAGCAATTTTGGGGGGGGGGAAACATTGCTGATGTTATTGAAGGGGTTACACATATCGCTTAACTTGTGAACCGGTAATTGTTTGAGTAAAACATGCTAGAGGCTGGCAAGTGTCCCCATTGAATTATAATTTTACTGTTTTCTCGTGCTTTCATTTGTCTGTCCTAAAATCTACATTTACTAGGTAAAAAGTAAAAATGTAACCTCACTTTACAATTAATTTGTATCTCCTTAAGGCACTTTTATAAGAATTTGCATAAAAAATGTTATTTGTAGTTAAAGATTCTTTTCATGATAGGTATAAATTCGCACAAATCATCTTACATTTGCATACTATAGAGAAAAGTCTGCATCAATGTCTGGGCTCATTAAATCAGCTCCAAAGTTGTATTTTGTTTTTTTTTTTTTAATTTACTTCTATTTTATTACAAAAGAAAAAACACAGGATAAATTCCATTTTGAAACCTGGAGCAGGTAGGAAGATATTTATAGTTAATGAAGTAATCCTTACAACGAAAAGCGTTACCATCCGTAGGTTAAATTGGACTAACTTCTTTTATTTTTCTTGGTGTTTTAAAACGAATGTCTTGTTTATTTTTTCTAAAAAGAATGTGAGCATATGTACATACCCTATTGCTGAATATTATAAAAGATCGCCATTAAAAAGCTTTGGCTTTTCATCCATGTTATACACGTTGCCAGGTGAGCTCAAGTTTATTTCAGTCCCAACCATAAAAAAGTTGCTTTCTTAACTGTACGAACATGAAATCAAAGAACTTACACTTATTTATTTGCGCAAACATACTTTGTTTCAGCACAACTAGTGATGCTTGCGCCTGTAACACTTTACGAGCCGACAGTTGGCTCCTTGGTAACATTGCGATGTCTTGCTTCTTCTGGTACTCCAACACAGGTCAGGTGGTTCAAAGCTGGTCAGCCTATAATAATGTTTGGAAATTCGGGAATGTCTGGTGCAACCGTTAGTAATCCATCACTCACTATAACTTCTGTAAGAATGGCAGACGCTGGCTTTTACATCTGTCAGGGTTCAGATGGTTTCGTTACTAGGAATACAAGTGCCATCAATCTGAGCCCCAAAGGTAAGTTACATGTATCTAGTATCCTGAAGTCCTTTTTAACATTTGCTTGTAAAATAGTTGAATTTTGACAAGGATACTTAAATGTTTTCTCTTAACTCGTTATAATCGATCGAAAACGCTTCCAAGAAATCTCCTGAAAGTAATATCAGTTAACTGAAAACTTGAGATCAATGTCCAAACATTTTCATCGAAACTAAACGGAGTCCGACCAACAATATATTTCTTTATACTAAAAAGGTAGATTACTGGTGTTGGTTGACCCTTCTAAACATTGCTGTATCTTTTTCGACACATTTTAGCGTCGCCATCGTTCCCTGTATTGACCGGACCAACAACAGTTGTATCTGGACAAATAGGAAACTGGCAGTGTGTATCTCGGGGTGGATTCCCAGAACCAACCATGTCAATCAGAATCGGAAACGACGATTTTGAAAACGAATTGAATGTACGTTCCGTGCAAGATCCGACTGAAAAAACGTACACACTAACCGGAACGTTGTCCTGGGGTCCCTCTATGAATCACGACGCACAAACAATGCATTGTGATGTTTTGCATCCTGAAACCCTCAACTCGCCTCTAACAGCAAGCCTGCCATTAAGCGTTTTATGTAAGTACATTGAAAATACAATCATTAACGAACGAATATAAAAAGTTGAGCTGAAGCAAAATGTGTTGCTTTTTATAATTTACCATACTTCAAGTTTCAGTTAAAATTTTAGGTTTAAATTCAAGATATCTTAATCGTTACCATGAATGAGTTTTTCACGTTTATAATACAATAATGATTATCATCTATGGTTTTGTACTACTGAAAGACCTTGATATGTGAAGGCTTAATTCAAAAGTAGAAAAGTGATACCAGCTGTTTTAATTTGAATGCAAGACAGAGCACTCCCCGTCTACTTTTTTGTAGCACCATTGGCTGTATCAGCTCCAACAACTTTCTACAACCCAATGGAAGAAGAAACTGTGACATTGACGTGTATGGTCACAGCTGGAACACCATCATCTATACAATGGTACAAAGATGCTCAACCAATTAACATACTCGCATTTTCAAGACATTCTGGTGGCAGCGTTGGAACCCCATCTCTTACAATTTCAGACTTACAAATGAGTGATTCGGGCTCATATGTTTGCGAAGCTGCAGACTCTTTTACCCAAGTTAGAACTTCTAATATCATGCTTGCCCCAAGAGGTTTGTTGATAATCAATTAAGTTAAACGAATTATAGAAAATAAAATAATTTTTTTTCGGGGTGAATGTTCCTCTTTCGTTGTCATTTTTTTCAATTTGGGTTTCTTTTTTGAGTGCAAATTAATTTCTATTATGGTAATATCAATGTTGCACTAATTCCAGTTCTAACATTTGTATTTACTATTCTTCTATACTAGGGAATTTAGAACGGAGGAACCAAAAAAAATCCCACGAATGCAACTCGACGAGAAAGTAATAACTCGAAGAATATCAATTTTCTTAAGATTCATGCATGTAAAAAAACATCAAATTTACTTTTATTTCTTAATATCCAGACACAGTTGCAGACCATATAATCTGTCTTAGTTTATCATTCAGACGTTGTATTTTCGAGCTAAAATTACATGGATTGTGTATGAAATTGTCTCTTTGCAAGAGTTGTCGTTTTGAATACAGGAAGGACTACTGTTACGTAAAAATTGAGCTAAAGCAGACAAAAATAAGTATCGTTTATTCGGTGAGTACCATTTTTTTACACCACGAATCATCTCACTCTGAGGCAGTGTCAGAATTTTATGTTGACTGGTACTTAAATGGATAAATAATCGCAAAAAAAACATTATTTTTTTTTTACAATTCAAGAAAAGCCAGCAACAGAATACAATATCATAACAAGCATTTTAGATGGATACAACAAGTTAGTGAGGCCTCGAGATCCTGTCGTGAACCTTACACATTCACTGATTCCAACTGAGATGGTTGAATTTGTAAGTCAAAATATTTTTAAAGATAAGTTAGGAGATGGAAATAGTCTTGTCAGTGGTGGATTCAGAGGGGGGTGCAGGGGCTTTGCACCGCCTTTTTATTGGAAAATTTATCATTTTCATGTGTAAAATTTAAAAAAAAACTGGCAAATAATGTCCTAGCTATCCCCTTTTCTGAAGAACCCCGGCTGGCACCATTCTTTTTCGAAGTGTCTGGATCCGGTCCTGTTTTGTCTAGTACAAGCAAGAACTTTACGCTATTTATGCTAATGGTTGTGAGTGTTGGTTTCTGTCAAAGATTTCAAAATTCAGTAAAACCTGTCTAAACCGTACCCTTAATGGACTCTTGGTTCTATTTAGACAGGTGTTCGGTTTACCCAGGTTATAAATATACTATACCATATCCATTCTCCTTATATTAAACGGTTTAGACAGGTTTCTGATTATTCATGGTTCGGTTTAGACAGGTTTCACTGTATTTGTTACTGTACTTCAAATAAAATGAGCAAGAATGAAACTGAGTTGTATAATATACGAAATTATGTCCGTCGTTCCTCAATGTGGAGAATCAATTAAGACTCTAAAATTAACTATATAACTAGACTATTTCAATCAGCCTAAGTTCCGGAAGACACCTTGGTAAACAAGTTGATTTTTTATAACTTCAGACGTCAATGTGAAATATTTAACAAAAATATCTGATATTTATACAGGATAAGATGCATTTAGTTTTCCATGGAATGCAGTGTATGAGTTGGAATGACCCCAGACTTTCGTGGACAAGAGGCCAGCCAAGGGTCAGTCTGCCGTCGTCCGTTATCTGGATACCGGACATTGTTTTGTATGGACAGTAAGTATCAGTGATACCAAAAAATCGCAGTCACGCGATAATAACCCGTATGTTTCAACATAGTTAACAAACATCAGGAACATTTGTATTGTAAGGTATGTTATAGACCTACTCACGAGGAAAAAAAGTGCCTTGATCTTATCAGTGTCAGTTGTTTCATAAAAAGCCGTTATACAAGTTAGCTTTGTCGTTATAACGAGTTCAATTAGTCGTTTAAACGAATACGTTAGGTCGTTAAAACAAGCACGTTACTAAATATAGAATCTACTACGATAGCGAGATGATTATAAAATTTCTCACATTTTCAATTTTTTATTTTTTTAATTTAATAACGAACAAGTAACAAAAAGTCGTTATAACTAACAGGTAACTATATTGTAAGTTGTTATAATGAACTCGTTAATAAATCGTTATAACGACTTTAAAAAATGAGAAGCTTCATCTGACACCAATGTGAATCTTGCTTGTAGAACTCTTAAAGGCATGGTAGACTGAACTTTTTATTTAGTCATGCTAAAATCTTTCGTTTTTAATGACACCATACTCAATGTCCCTTTACGTGTAATTCACTATTTTTTATTTTATTTTTATTGTGGCTACCTATTATCAATTACGAGGTCTTGGGAGGTCGTTTTTTGATATTTTTGTACAATTTTTAAAACCATTAAAATACGGCAATAAAAGAGTGCAAATGGACTACTTGATATCTAATCTGATCGTATTAAATAGCAGTCTTTATAAAATTCAGACGAGACGTGATTTATGCATGTGAAAAACCCACCAAATTTACTTTTATCACTAGTTCAGAAACATTTCCAGATCACATACATTATAACAATCATAGCTTTTGATAAAAAATATATATACTAAGTAGATTGAGTATGGAATTGGTTCTCTACAAGCGCGTGCCATCGTTCTTAATTTGTTTGATTTTAGTGGTAACGTCAAATATTACGTACAAAAATGTAGATACAAAAACATCGTTTCTTTGGTGCGGGTTTCTGTACCATAAACCATCTCTACCATAGGCCTTGCCTGTGTTTTGTATGGATTGGTACTTAAATTACAGGACACTCTAGATAGGTTAAGTTCAAAGACTCCAGTAATTTGCTGACTCCGGAAAACCCATTCAATCTCTCAGGTCTTCGGGAACTTTGGCTCGAGTATTATTGAATTCAATAATCTCATTTCATATAGGCGTAGGTGTATATTATAATTTCTGCTTTGATTAGTAATGACACATTAATAGTGTGTATTTAATTTTTACGTCAATAAGTTTTATGTTTTAACAAGCCTGTTTATATTTGCTCAAAATCATTAGTGCTCATCCTCGGTCATATTAAGCTCGCCTCGAGTCAATTATTTTGTGTTGACACATAAATATAGTAAACCACAGATATTTCGTAGGTGTTTTAACTATGTGTATAAGAACCCGATTTGTCACGCTTTAATGGTGACCTTTTTCTTTCAAAATTGTTTTGTCTACAGTGAATACTTCATCTTAAATCTTTACCAGATTTGTATATGCGTTTACATAATTATAGTTAAGACTTTGCTATGAGTAACTTTATATTTACAATCAGCCAAAAATAATCATCACCTCTGAATTTTATAGATTCTAAAGGCTTTCAAAAAAAAAAAGTTACTACCTAGTCTTAATCCAAGCATAAGAATTAATAGCGAAACTGGTTGGCTATTTGAAATTGTGTCTTTTTTATATTCAGACAAATAGTGCTAAATACAAGGTGCAAAAAAAGAAAAAAAAACACCAAAAACAAAAACAAAAACGTACAAGCCATATTTTAATAACTATTATAGTCCTTTCTCTATACAATCTTATTTTGCCGAAAACCATTAAAAAATTCCTCTTAAATCAGCCAAATCAAGAACGATAACTCTCGCAAAGTCCAAATTTAATTTTTTATAATATAATCTTTTTTCTTCTTCTTAAAAGTGCAATTGAAAAGATCCAATCGCGGTCTTCAATTTTATATACGCCAACGTTAACGTTCAATCATGGATTTGCCCATGTGAACTATTCCACGCAAAATGAATAAGAAACTAAAGTTGACTTTGATACATTCATCAATCTCATTTGATGATACATGTAGACTGATTGTCACCATTTTTTTTCAACATTTCAACTCCTACGTTTAGACGGTGTGGTTACGTGAACATTTGTACGGAAAGTAGAACTGTGCATTTCGATGATTCGTTTACAAGTCATAATGACTAAATTTTGGAACTCTATCTGCGTTCGTTTTTAAAATGTCAAAACACTTTGAGAGAATTTCTTTCAGAGAGCCCACAATAGTTTCCTAGCTTTTGGATATTGTAAGGTATATTGTTAAGTGAAAATATCACGGTCTGGTCTGAATTTATAAGAACGTATAAAGTGTCGGTGTAATTAGTCTGAACAGCTTAAATGAGTTGTATGTACAATACACATGGTTAAAACGACAATGTACATGTGTTTTCGGTACCTTTACATTTACCAATCTAGTCCTTGATAATTTTTTTTCCAGAAAATTTGTTCCAGACTTTAACGACACAAAGGTTATAGTAATGAAAGACGGAACAGTGACCTACTGTCCCCAGGGGCTTATTACAACAAGGGACTGTACCGAACGCCGTGAGGAAAAGTTTGAATGTATCTTCCAATTCGTGTCTTGGTCTTACGATAAACCTATGATGGAGAAACACCACCCGGTGTTAAAACCGTCAATTGACATGACTGTATACAGAGAACATGATATATTTGAAGTATACCAAAAATGTTCTTCTAGGAACGAGGTTTCCTTTAAATGTCGTCCCGGAATCTACCCACAGCTTACCTACAAGTTTGTAGTACGCCGGAACCGATCTTATTGTAGAAACCTGTCAGAATCTCCGACTTGCAACTAGTACCAATTCATCCTTCTAATACCGAAATGGATTAAAAACTGATTATTCATGCCGGACTTGCATGCGTGCAGTTTCAACTTTATTGACATACAAGTGCTATCCCTAGTCAAAACAGTATTTGTTTACTTAAGTCTTATATTTGATAGACTTGATATATTGGCTATTTTGAGTGCAGTAATTGTGCAATTTTGTTACGATTTATTTGTCTGGCAATACATATACGCAATAAGCATGTTCGTGTTTCTCTAATGAATAAGTTGAATGTGATATGATAAAAATCGGAAGATGCAGTTCCGATATGCACCGTATGAGTTTGACATTGGTAGTCATTGCCACCTGAAGAGATCTTGAGTGAGAAATGTATGCCTTCTTGGAGAGATGCACTTTTTTTCAAAGTGTTAAATGAAATTTCACATTGAAACAATGACCATTGATCACTTTCTGAACCATGACATCACTTCGTCCATCCCTTAATACTCCAGTTAATATAAATATGTTACTTCATCTTTTAACTTATGTCAACTGTACACAAATCAATTAATCAACCATTTTTACCCACTAAAACTCACAAGGATATCCCTTGTCTTTACATATAAAAGCCCATGGTAATACAACCATGTGCAAAATACATTTATGTTAGGAGTTTAATAAATCCAACAGTTTTACCTTGAGCCAAAGATGAAAGCAATGTGCAGCCGACACATTGTGTTATGGTGATTCACCCACACATAGAAAATGGAAAAGCCTAAAACAAAAACAAACAAAACAAAACAAAACAAAACAAAAGAAAAGAGAAAAACAAAACAAAACAAAAATGTTTAAAAACTTATAAATTTGACTTTTGGGTCAGTCAGAGTGTGGTTATGAATTTTCGAGACACTTCGTCTCATGGTGATTCACATATGAGCCAAATATGGTATGTCTGTGTCGAAGAACAAAGAAGTTATGGACCAGGCACGTATCCACGCTAACAAACTAATTTCAACCTTGAGGTCAAGGGTCAAGGTCATATTGAGTTTATGAATGTACGCGACACATCGTATCATGTTCAACTGCCCCTTTAAGAATCATCGGTTTTGTCTCTTTGAATAATGCTTTCTTAAATCTGATTGGCTGATCAGAAAGGTCATAAGAACAAAAAGTAGAATGATGGAACAATTGATAGGTCTAATTTTAATAACATTGGGTCAAAGGTTAAGGTCCCCAATTAGAAAAATAAAAAGTCATAAATTTGCTTCTACTTCATAACCTAAAGACTGTGAATGACACTTGCATAGATGCTATAGCTCGGTTCTAGGTCTAGGATGAAGTCACCAAGAGATGAAGACTTTCGAACTGCAATGGTATTTAACTGATTTCGAATACCATTGTGTTCAGAACATTGTACATTATGCCTTACAAATTCAACGGTCAGGGGAAATAATCTCTTAAACGCTTTAAAACCATGGGATATGTTTTGATGTTTAAATGCATAAAAAACGTCCTGCATTATACTGCATGTGCAAAACTTGATGCATTAATGAATACTTACTCTAGCTTAAATTTAAGTGAACATTGAGTTTTATTTAATTTCTTTTGAATGAATATGATTACAAACATCATTAAAACTGGTCAAATATTTCAAGTGCTTCTCATTCCTCAATGGACGCTTCTACATACATTTTAAGGATATCAAAGGTAACTATATTTCAGTACTTAAGGACGAACCACTAAATAAATATTAGATATGTCATTATTACGTTCATATATGAAAGGAATCCATCAACCATTTATTTCACCAATATAAATTAAATATGAAATATTAAAAAAAACACAGGTGACTTAATGTACCAGTACAGGCCATTCTAGAGATTATGCCTTACATGGATTATATAATGGATGAAATAAAGCAAGACCATTTCCCTGGGAAAATATGAGTGCGATGGTTTATTGTCACTAAAAGAAGTACCATAGAAAGTTTCCCACAAAAAAAAAACATCTGCAGTCATAACATAACGATGTCTGTTTAATATGGGGTTGTTTTTCAGTTGAGTTCGTCGTTGGATTCACATCCACATTTTTGTGTTCCGGATATCAGGTGGATGGAACATAGAGGGAGCAAGTCCAACACAGCGACAGAATTTTATGTATTATCACTGATAAGCCAGGTCTTACATTTTGTCTGTGCTAATTAAAACGTAAATCGAGCCCTTTTTCATAATTGTCTGATAAATTTCCAATATTATTTTCTATACGCCCAAAGACGTTGCAACCCAAGTTCCCCAAATGCAGTAAAGAAATTGCAGCATTATCCTTTGTCCGAATCTTTAAAAAGCGTGATAATGTGTAATTGGTCTGCTGGATATGGCACCAGTTTGTAGATGAGACCAATTGTTCTGCTTGTCTTTTTTAACGTATTAGGTTTAAATCCATCGATCTTAATGTACCAGTTATTTGCACTGATCTGAAGTTACGATATTTGACTCGTTCAATTGACAACTGGTTGACATCATTTAAGTCCACTACGATTTGTAATTTAGTGTCCTTATTTTTGGACAGTTTTCTCTTTGTACTAGAGTTTTTCATTTCAAAACTGTGAACAAACAACAGTTTGGCTTTCAATAGGCAATCTAGAACTCATTAACAACAATTTACACAGTAGTTATTTTAAATTCGTGGAAACTCATACAATGAGAACGGCGCTTATTGTAAAAGAAAAGGGAGACAACTTTAACTAGACAAAAAGAACATCGATTTAATGTTCCATTTACATGTTTGATTTATCAAACGATTATAAAAACTGTGTTAACCATCGATTAATCCAACGATCTTATTATTCCACTCATTTTCGTCAACAGTCAGAATCGATACGTCACATGATAAATTGAAAAAAAAATGTTCAATCTAAAAAAAAAGTGTGAATCGAACAAATGTCATTTAGATACATATTTCCCCAATAACAACACGAAAAAATTATTTAAGTAAATCTAAAAAAAAATATTTAAGTAAATCTAAAAAAATAAGTTCAATTCTTTACAGCAACAACCTTATCGAAAACAATTCCTCCGGGTAGAGCCACAATAGGGAACTACCATTCCGGCGCTTTGTGCGGAAAAAGGACCTATAGTTTCTCCAAAAAAAAAAAAGAAAAAGAAATGCAGGATAGAAAATTTGATCCTACCCCTCAAAAATCAAATGTTTGCTCCTTAAAGTCAGATGAAATGTTATATTCTGCCAACCAATATATATTGGTGTTTTTTATATATTTAATTTATCGTTTGGTTAAAAGTCATATGTGTAGCAAATATCTTTGACCTGTTGTGTATTTTCCAAATGTCATCGGGCGACTTTGCTGTATACACACAAGCAACACGCGAGTTAGATGTCATGGTATTGGTTACAAAAGAATAATATTTTTGTTTAGATATAATATATTCAATTGGTATTTTTCCATTCAAATACAATATTTTGTCAATTTTCGTTTGAATGCAATATTTTTTATTCAATTGGTATATTTTTTCCTTTAAATGCATTTTTTTCATTCCATTGGTATATTAATATTGCGTTTAAATGCGACTGTAATCATTCGAATGGTATATAATATTTTACCTATGCCACACTTCTATGACGTCATGAGGTCATTGACAAGTTGAAACAAAGTTTGCGATTGGTTGCCGTTATTGCATAGATAAAATATAGCAGTCGAATAATAACTATCGATTCTAATATGACGTGTTACAAAGCTCTTTAGACCACAGTCACGTTTAAAAGTAATAAACACACGACCAACATTTCGTGCAAAACATACATGTAGGCTGCGGTTATTCAAAATATGAAGAAACTGGTCTCATTAGAATCGATATAAATCACGGAAACTCTATTTTATCATTGTTTTACCACGGGCTGGCCATTTATGTCGTTATTTGAAATAATGATAATGACATTAATAATATTCATGATTTATTTCGTAAAAACTATTGACCAAACTTTACGACAAACGTGATGACATTTCATTCAGGATTGTCAACTTTCCTTTCATCTGTGGCAACATCCCTTCAACACCTGCGTATGGAGTGTTCATATCACAACTCATACGTTATGCCAGAGCTTGCCGAAACTACGCAGTCTTTTTGTATCGTGCTAGAACTCTAACAAATAGGCTTCTGGAATAGGTTATGTTGCTACATGATTGAAGTCATCACTACAGAAGTTTTATGGTCGTCATCATGAACTCGTGGATCGTTATGGTGTATCCATATGCACCATGAAAACATATTTATTCAGCGGGTCATAGTTTTCCTTTCCTCGTTTGTCTACCTTGGACTTGACTTTTTATGAGCAACTCGGCGGGTGTTTCTAAAAAGCAGAGGACGCTTACCCTACCGGTGTACCTGGTCCATGCTCCCTGTTTTTAGTGGAGTCCGAGTTGCTCATTTGCTTTTGTTACTTTGTATGTATCATTTTAGTTACTTTACGTTCTTTGTTGTGTATGTCTGTTTTCCATGTCTGGTCTTTGTCCCTGGATTGCATTCTTTTGATTACCCTATAACCTTGGTTCCCTTGATTACTCTTGAATTTAAATGAAAAATTATACCAATGGAGTAAAAAAATATCCCATTGAAATGAGAAATGATACCAATTGAATGAAAAAAAGTTTAAATAAAATGTTATACCAACTGAATACAAAAAATATTGCATTCAAACGAAAAATCATACCAATCAAGTGACTATTTATATACAAATTGAATAAAAAAATATTACATTCAAATGAAATTTTTGCAACCAATACCGTGATAGAGTTATTCTTAGAATTGTACACAACGTGCATATACGGCATTTCAATGGAAGGTAATATCTTAATTTCACACGGAATTGATGTTTTGCTACCAACAAGCTTGAGAACTGCCAGGGTTTTATATAGTTATTAGAAGTTATTCAGGAGTTTTAAATGGACAGACAAAAAATGAAAGCTATATTATCATAAAGTATAATCATTGTCTAGGCTCGATTGTACTTGTGTTCTTTCAAAATATACGTTTCAATTCTCTGATGACAAATGAAAAATCTCACAAAATAAACTAGAAAGTGAACAGTAAGAATGTGTATTTTTTTTCAGAATGTTTTTAACAATTCTTTTATCAAGAAGTCGGTTATATGATCAAAATAACAGTGTTATTGATGATGATGTAATACACCATCTTATCTAAATAGGCACGACATGATCATACTTTCCCCGTTCATCCTTGAATTGTCGGTTCCAACTGTCAGTGGGAATTTAGTGTGGACAATTTTTGGTACCAGGGCAAAAACAAAACAAAACGTATTAAACGAAGTGAAGCTATATTTGCAACACACGTTCAGTAAAATTGTAACGGCAAGCATCTAGAAAGTTCTGAACAAAAGAAAGGTGTTGTCGATCAAGAAATTTATAAAATGGGGAGGGGATTTTAAGGCTTTAATTCGCTCATTTTGCCCAGGTTTTGCACAATATGAACACGACTAAAGGTGGAGTGTATCGATCTCCTGACACCCCCCACCCCTGATCCGCCACTGTAACAGAATATTAAGTGTTTTTCGTCTGACTTACGCACAAGATATCCTCAAATACAAAAATAGGTCAAAAACTAGTTTTGAGCTATCGAAAAGAGGAGCAAAACAAACGAGGAAACTTTAGTAGCACTCAGATAAGAATTATGCAAAATGGGATCCATAGTTGGAAACCTTACACATTTTTATTTTTTATAAAGAGCAGACAGATTATAATGAATACCGGTAATTGTACATTTCATCATACAGACCTACATGTATAAAGCAACTCAATAACAAAAATAAAAGTGTGTATCCTTTTTTGGGAGTGTATCACAATTAACAAACTTTGCATGATTCTTAAAAAGACTACCACTTAAAGTCTTACACTTATGTCACCCCATACCGGAGTAACCATATCAATGATATCAATTGATCTACTTTTGAACTGTCGCAAGTTATGATGAAGCTGATTATATTACATCTGTTCAGTTGTTCGCGGCCCTCTTTGATTTTTATAACGATATACTATTGTGTGTGTGTGTATTCCATTTAATTTTAATACCAACTTGTCTTTCAATATTTACAATGTACGACGAGTAAATTAGGTTACTCTTTATGTTTTTTTTTTTTTTACAACAACCAAAACAAAACCCTATCACTGGCCATAACACCAATAATCTACCGATATCAAAGATTTATTTTATTTTGGTATATTTGCCGAGTTCTTTGTTGCTACTATTATATATAATCGCGTTTAAAATGGCCGTCGGTATGTGATAATTGGAATTATAAATTAACTTTCCCAGGACAAAAACTGAATGGAATCGCGAGTTAATAATATTCATTATCCAAGCACTCCAGTCAGATTTTAAATGACATAATTTCGAAGTAGTATTTAATATTTAGATTATTCGTAATTAAATTTTTATTCCTTGTGTACATACAATAAAGAGAAGGTCATGATAAAATTATGTAAAATCCGTTTTAAGAATGGCCGATGACAAATACTCTTTGGAAACAGAACTTTATTTTTAAATCGATAGTTTAGTTAAAGGTCAATTTAACGGGTGGGCAAAAAGCTGTAGAACCTGTTCTTATCTTCTTACCTGTATTTCTACCTGCATTTACTTACAGGTAAAACCCCGCGAAGTGGACACACGTTCAAAGACAGCGAGAATCTCGGAGGGCTTTGTAGGTAAGACCTTAACTTATAGTTTTGTCGCTTTTGCTCTATGGCAAATTGTATATATACACTATTGTATGAAATTGCTAAATTTAAACTTAAAATTCTACTTGGCAAGATATTGTTGATTTAAAACCGAACAGATTTTTAAACAGATTTTAAGTAATGATAAAACATTGGCGATAAACCATCCTTAAATGGTTGTACATTAAGGCCGTTGATTTTCTCCATTTTGATTTGAATAGTTATGACAATGACTCGTTCAGACAACACACTTTATGTGTGTGTGTGTGTGTGTGTTTTGAGTAATTGGAGCATTACTGAACTGGTTTTATTTTCAAGGAAATTCAGTAAATGGTACATCTCGCACATAATGCTGTAAAGGTGTAAATAGTCCACTACATGTTTATCTTTTTTATGTTCTATCTGCATTAATAGGCAAACCTCTTTTTACGAAAGTTCATTTACATTTGTGCCTATATTTGAGCTTACTTTCATTTCTATGATAGGGGGCAATTAACAGTTTGGTTGTAACCCTTTGTTAAGGAAATGCAGGTTTCATTGAAATGTGAAAATGTCTATTCAAAATGATGTGATGAAAAATACATCTATGTAGTTGGTCTCTTGACCTAGTAAGTTATCCACCTAGTATTTCAAATATCCTTTTTTCGCATGTCAGAATAATTCATATGCTTTTATTTATAGTACATCTAGGAGGAAAGAGGGATGGGCGGGGTGTTGGAAGTTTATTAGCTTCTAAATGCACATAACAGCAAATGTATTTTTGATTAAGCAATTTGACATGAATGAAACCGCCCAGTTGACCTTTTGGTTAGTAAAAAACGAGCTCATGTACAGCTACGTAAAAGAGAAAAAGCTTGAAAATTGGAATTGATTTTTTTCCAAGTCAAACCTGCTGTTATAATCTCATGCTTATACCTTTTTATTTATTCACAAGTTTATCAAGAGGCTAAACTCAGCATAGCTTACGTAAGAAAAGGGTACCGTGACCTTTATTTTTAAAAGAATTATTGGGGATTTAAATTGTTTATTAATGAGTAACCTTCGTCTTTTTATTTCATTAGAGAGAGGAAGTTTGATTTGCTGAAAGGATCACCAATCGGGACCTGCGACCATCATGAGGGGTTTTCTAGGCTCCTTTGTTTTGACTGTGCTGTCTGTGCCAGCCTTCACCCAAGGTAAGATTATTCAAGTGTAAACTATGGTACTTAAGGATAAGTTATCAAAAGACAAAAGTAATCGGTCGGACCAGTAAAAAAATCCATTAAATATTTTTGGGAATATAGAACGAAATTTGATTTGATCCGTTTATTCTATAAACTGTATATCCAGTTGAGAACTGTCAATGTTTTCTGTGACTTAATATATAATGCCGAAACCTATTCACAACAGCATCATATTTGTGGTTTATAGATTTTAAGTATTATTCTGATATCAAATATACTAAAAAATGAAGATTGTAGGAAAGTATTGTGAGTGATGTTTATTGTGGTCCAAGGTCGACAACTCTTATTAAAAACCTTCAACTCGTTACATACTTTACTTTACACACATCCATTCAATGGACGGGATTCAACTTATTCAATTCGCAACATTTCCCAATTCGTGACTACATTTGGCACAAGATTTCACAATGCAGTGGCCAATATGGTTAATAAGTCTAATCAGGTCACAAAGTCAATAAAATTAATTAAAGCATTTATTTGGGTACACGCTTTGTGAGTGCATGGATTTTCATCCTTGAATCCTTCTAATGCACTTAAAATGCTACATATTCATGTTCTATGTCAGCCAGTTTGCTTCCGGTACTTTTTTAGTGTATGTGCCAATTTGATGGTATTGACAACATTTCGTTTATCTTACAATTAGAAGCTTTGGAGTCCATTATTTAGGTCACTAGGGTACAACATTTACAATCATGAAATGATGAATGGAAATATTCTCATGGTTTAAAAATTTCGTTGAAAAGTTTTTCACACTACAGTACTTAATTATGGATTAAATTTATTTGTTAAGCAAATAATTCCAACCTTGTGAGTAAATGTACCAGAAAGGAACCCACGTTGATGGTCATGTCAAAATGTATTTCGGTTTATTTCAAAATATGTGACATCTAGATACTGTTTCTTAACCATAAAATGTACTTTGATTGTTTTATATATACGAAAGACACAAATTTTTCTGTGAACCGTTTCCATGTTTTTTTAAAATCATGCACAATAATTCAAATTATAGAAAATTTAACATTGCTCAATATATGAAAAGGATCTGAAGTATGGATTAGAAATTAATAAGATATTTGAAATGAAATCGGAGGGAAAAATTTGACAAGGCAAAAAGTGAAAAAAAAACATGAATCTTCGAGTTTTTAAACCTTTTAAATCGATCCCGTACGTCTTGTAACGTGTGTGTAAAGCATTTTAATTATGCATAATTGGCTTTGCAAACAAAGCATTGAATTGTTAGCAAACAGAGAAAGCATTAGTCAATTATTGTACATATATTTGAAAGTAAATCTCTGAGAGACAAGTTTGCTTTTTGTTGACTCATTCATTAAAATCGGACACAAAAGACCGAACCCTGATTGATACACTTATTACATTGTATAATCCTGTCTTTAAAAGATACGTTAAAAATTTGAATAAACGAATTTTGGCCCGTTATTTATTGCATACGGATACTTGTTCTATGCACGTCAGACAAACGTAGGCATAGTGGAATGCACATACCTTATTTTTTACATTAAACATGTATACATGTACTTTTGGCTAGTATAGTTATATAAACAAATACATTTTGTACATACATGTACATGTCTTTATCTCATGTAATGGCTAATAACAAACATCTGAAAATTAGATCTCAATCAATGCCCTCGTATCTTTTTTTTATTCGAGCAAGGATTATTTACTAAAGCTTACTAATTACAACAAGTTTAATGATTTAACAATATTAAAGTTGGTCTTGAGATATAGTAATGAAGTGAGCTAAAATATTAAGACAATTCTTGTATTTAACTGTGAAATAGGCATGCAAGAATACTTTTTTCATTGAAACGCCTACCAATTTTCATTATGATAACGATTTCCATCTACAGAATTATATATATTTTTGTCACATTTCGCTGGTTTTGACGTTCAGTGAGCATCACAATGGGCGTCTTGAATGAAGCAAGAAGTGCTCACCTTTACGGTGCAATAAAATTCATCCTCGGTTTTAACAGGTTTTTTACTGTTCGTCTGTTTGTGTGTACTTTGTAGTTTTTAGACCGAGCAGTGCATGCGAGGCTAACGATTTACGTTCAGACAAAACGGAATAGGTATCAGACAGGCCTGCAGAAATGGGTCAGGAAAGTGAATTCAAAGTGAAAGAAGCGAAAATTTAAGGAAAAAATAAATGAAAAAAAATAAGACAAAATTTAAAAGAATTGTTCACAGTTTCTTGATCACGTACGCTTCAATAATTATTTTTCAAGTGGACTACTGCTTTTACCTATCCTATCTCGTCCCTTTCGGCTATCGTCCATTTTTTCAATGACTTAACAAACGTCAGAAAATGTATGGTGCATTGGAATGTAATTAATTAAATTACGATTACTTTTCCATTTTGTGATTACAATTACTATTAAATTACTCTTTTTTTTGTGATGTAATTAATTAAATTACAATTACTTTCATCATGTAATCATGATTATTTCGATTACTTTTGATTTCTTAATACTTTTTTTCAAAGATAGTAACTTATATCACAAAATCAAACTTTGGCATGATCTGGTGACAGAATGATAAACAATAATGAAGTTTACATATGTGTTTGGGTGTTTGGACACAAATTCATTCACTTTCCACTTGATTATAACAGTGAAAACATTTAATTACAATGGTTTTTTTTTATAAGATCAATTATCACCACGCTATAAGAGAATGAAGCCCCAGACTAAGATATAAACTTATTTTTTAAGTCCGGTGCTTTGTTGTAGACTGTGCCTAACTAATATTAGTTTCTTTGTGTTCTGCGACTTCATCTCCGTCTTTTGTCATTCTGGTACATGTATTTTGAACACAGATTCCCCTGTTTTTCTACATCTTTTTGCCCTTTAGTTTAGCAAACATGTATACATATATGTATGTAGTCATACACATAACAATCCAATGAGTGTTTTTAAAAACGATGCACATTTATTATATACACAAAGGCATTTTTGATAGTACATAAATGGGTAAGGAAGTAATAAATATCTAATTTTTTTTTCAGTCCCTCCCGGAATTCCAATTATAACGGGACCTCAGGTCATCGTATTTGGTGACAGTGTGACCTTGACTTGTACAGTTACTGGAGGTCAACCAACACCAACCGTAAAATGGCTGAGAGATGACACTGTTATTGACGATTCGACGTTTACTTCCGGTGGATCGGTTGTCAATGAGTTCTCTTTCGTGGCTTCCTCTGATGAGCATTTAGAAGTATTCGAATGTCAGTCAGAAAACGGAGTCCTCCAAAATCCTCTTTCAAGAACAAAGTTTGTTGAAGTTTATAGTAAGTTTTTTGCGATGATAGCCAGTCTGAATACTTTTTTTCAAGCTATATATATATATTTCGAAGTGTGAACTATCGATATTTTTTACATCGGGAGCATTCAATAAATCACTGCTATTTTATAATAAATGTAAAGTAAGTGTCTGAAAATTATTTTAAAGTCATTTAAATATCGTATAGATGTGAACATATATATACCCTTTTCGTAGGAAAGCCCACAGCTCCAGTACTAACTGGACCAACCAGTGTTATCCCAGGTACAACTACGCAATGGACCTGTGTGTCCGAGAAAGGATACCCAGTTCAATCCATGACGATGAGAATCGGCAGTACAACATTTAACGATCAACAGTTCACCGCAGTAACTTCATATCAGTCAGGAGACAAGTCATACACCGTTACTGGTACCCTCAACTGGGCCCCATCAACAGCAAATGATGGCCAGACCTTGACTTGCGAGGTTACTCACCCCCAGACAGGAGATCCACCTCAGACCGCCACTCTGCCACTTTCAGTCCGATGTAAGTATTTTACCGGGAAACTTAAGTTCTATATCCATGTTACCTGTATGTTTTTTTTATTGAGAATAGAACGAATAAGAAGTGAATACAAAATATAGAATACACGTATTAATTTGTATTGTACTAAAGACAAAGTAATAATGCACCCGTTAGTGTTAACTGAGGGTTTCTTATTGTAGAGTGTTAAGTATCAAGTCAAGAAAATAGAGTATCGAGTTGAAAAAGTCGAGTGTCGAGTTGAAAAATCGAGTATCGGGTTGAAAAAGTCGAGTATCGAGTTAAAAAAACTGCATACATATTAATACCAACTTAAAGGTAATTCACGTGACAAAAGTAATTTTTAAAACGTTACATAAACAGTAAAAACGTCCATGGAAATAAACTTAAAATGTTTAAAGCGTTGTTTTACAAAGATACAAAAATGAAACATAGCAGTAGAGCCATGAAACTAAAACCTAAATAGATTTTTCATAATTGTTTGGTTAGATGGATATTCGGAGAATTTTTAAGTTGGACAGCAGCTGGATTGATGGGTTCAAGCAAATTCGACTTATTGCAGTGAAATTCTAACATTGTAACCAATTTTAGACCAAAAACAGTAAAGTGGGCGATTTGCAGAGAGAAAAAAAAAACAACGATCCGTCCGCTCGTCAGGCCCGCCTGTGGACATTAGAATGCTGACAGAAATGAAAATAGACGGAGATGACCGATTGATATACTCATGAGATGTTATACAATAATATCAAAAACTGAAGTATGACTGTTATAGAGGAAAAAAGTTTAACAGACTATCATAGTAAAAATCCATAGAAAACGTATTAAGATTTTCTTTCCTTTTTTCTCTAAAATATTTGTGTGTGAGGGTTTTTTCTTTTGATTTTCTGGAATGATTATTTTTTTTTTCTTCTCTGGCAAGACGTCATATATATACATGTCATTTTAAAACAGGAGTTTAAACAATACTTGTACGACTCTTAAGCGACTATGTTTCTCCAATCAGCGATAAGCATTGATTAAAGACATTCTAGGTTTGAACAGTCAAGCGTGCATACGACTTTAAAGGAGTTTTTATTCATTTGAATATTTCTTATTAGCTTTACAATAAGACTTTGTGGAATTTGTGCAAAAATAAAGAAGGAAAACTATCACAAAAGTCTGCCGTCAAATGTATCTGTGCAAAATCACGTGATAAAGAGCCTTAGACTTGAAGATTTGCCATTTTTAATAACAACTTTTTTTATAATCTTTCCAGAATTTTAAAAAATTCACAACCCCCGGCTTTTTCGAATAATTTTTTCACACGGCTACCAATTTTTTAAATTCTAGACTTTTTTTTCAGGATCCTGAATGCTGCATTTTCTGATGAAATGATACTTTGTACGATATTTTCACAGAAAGGACAGATATAGACAATTTTATTTTATAAAAAAAAAAATTCAAGCAGTTTCTTTGAAAAAATTGAGTGGTCCCTAACTTATGGCCAAGTGTATACTTTAGGAGTTATCAAATAATTTGAACTTTAATTTTGTTTTCTAGGAAAATTGAACCCAAGGCAAAGTAACCTTAAACATTCGATAACATGGACGAATTCATGAGACTCAAAAAAAATAAAGGAGATCGATTATATCATATGGTGCTATACTTTACTTCCTATTACACCATGCTTTTCCTTATATGACTAGAATTTTCCTCTTTGTGAAAAATACCACGATCAAAGTATTTATTACCCATATCATACATTGTATAACAAATTGTAACTCCGCAAATTTTCTAATTTCGTCTTGGATTTTCTGAATATTTTTTTCTGTTTGGACAGAACTAATTTGACTTAGGAAACACTTTACTTATGATAAGATGTGGTTTGGAACCATTTTTCGTCTTCCACCGACAACAAATTTGAACACCGTCACGTTTTATGTGCGTACATGTCTACTTTATACCAGGTTATTTTTACTGTTACGCTCTTGACACGGGACATTTCTCAGATGTTTAAATATAAAAAAAACTACAAGGGAGTGTCTGTCTTTTCATATTTTTTTATCTTCATGTTTCATGTTTGTTTGCCATATTTATATCTATTCTGTAATTGTGTTTTTTTTAACTAGATACTCGACTTTTTTGACTCGATACTCGACATTTTTAACTCGATACTCGATTTTTTAACTCGATGCTCGAATTTTTCAACTCGATACTCGACTTTTTTCTCTATACTCGACCTTTTTGACTCGATACTCGACTTTTTCAACTCGATACTCGACTATTTTGACTCGATACTCGACCTTTTCAACTCGATACTCGACTTTTTTGACTGGATACTCGATAACTTTATCACAAGTGAATCTCGTGTTAACTGTGGGGTTGTTGATGAGCATGCTTGACATATACTTCTGCCAGGAAGTACTGCGGGTAGAACAAAAGAATTAATCTCACGGAAGCGTATTTTAAGGATGCTAACTACTCAGCAGTTAGCATGAAAGTCCTCTAGCTGCTGCATGCCATTCAATTGTTTTTTGTCTTCAAAAACATTCTATACAAAATTCTTTCTTATCCTTCTTTAAACTTTAATATTTAACAGAAACCATTGAAGTAAAAGTGGGATTCAAAAGTCCATTTTTTAAATTTTTATATATTTGTATCTGCCTTGTGTATTTCAGCACCATTGACAGTGGTTGCTCCAGTAACATTCTACAACCCAACAGAGGGCGACACTGTAACTTTAGTATGTCAAGTGACAGCAGGAACACCCACTGGAATCAGATGGTATAAAAATAACCAACCAATCACAGTAAGCGGCAGATTCTCTGGGTCACAAGTTGGCGGCCCATCCTTGACTATCTCAAATGTCAATATTGCTGATGGCGGAAATTACCTTTGCGAGGCAACTGACGGGGCCGTCACCGTAAACACCAACACCATTCAGGTCACAGTCACTGGTACGTTTAGCTGTCCTTAACTTCCAAGTTAAAGAAAAGTTAAATCTGTTCTAAGGGAGATAAGTTGCAAAAAGATAATCCTAGATCTTGCTTTGTGACAAATAGAATTGATATTGACAGACAAAAAATAAGCTCTTCGGCTCCAGTGCCATACATAGTATAATCCATTTGATTTCTATTGTGTAATCCGAGGAAAGAGTAATCAAAGGAAAAAAAGGTTTAGCGGAAATCAAAAGAATGTAAACTAGGGACAAAGATCAGACACGGAAAATAGACGTACAAAACAAAGAACTTAGAATAACCAAAATAATACAAAGTAACAAAACTAAATGAGCAACTCGGAAAAACATGCAAAGCGTACACTTCCTCCTAAAATTGGGAAAAATATTTTAGCATGATTTTCCCCAAATTTCTCGCACTTTGCTGTATTATATGTAGTGCTCCCATTATAATATCTTATGCGCATGACTATTTCCTATTCAAGGTTTGGTACTTCTATAATTAAATTAAATGCTAATTTAAAGTATGTTTCTATACATGCATATTTACATCATTGTAGAGAAACCCGCCACAGAATATGATATCATCACAAGTATCTTGGATCATCCCTACAATAAACTTGTCAGACCAATTGATCCTGTTGTCAACGTCACCCACTCTCTCATTCCAAAGGAAATGTTACATTTCGTAAGTTTTTGATAAAGTTATTGTAAACCAAATTTTGTTTGATTGTAATTTTATGGCATCTTTGAATATTCTGACTGACTTTGTATACAAAAGTTAGTCCTTAAAAAATGGATTCTATTTGATTTTCAAATGTCTGTGTCACTTCGAGACTTACACATTTTTTTCATAGCGACAATATGGTCGTTAGATGCTTTTCTTTTGCTTACATTAGGGAAAGTTAGTAGCAGTTCATTAGTAGGTGCTTACCTAAGTTGCTATAAATGCAGGTAATATATTGCGTGTACCATTTATGAAACTCGGAAGCTCGTCCTTCAGTGTTAAATACGAGGTATTATAGACATATGTAGTAATGTTTTGGTTAACCAACGGGTCTTTGATAGCCTACTATGTGTCTCTGTATTTTTATTCCAGTAAAAACTGTCTGAACCCTTTTGGACTTTAGAATTGATTGTATGACATTTGGTTTACCAAGATTCAAAATACAATTAATTTACTCTAAACTAAATGGTCTTTAAAAATTGTCTCGTACAGAAGGCTTTCGGATAGTTCAGGGTTCGTTTTAACTGTAATATCTTAGGTTGGTGTATCATGGGTTAAGTCGTTTAAAGCCGGCCTTTGACTTTGGGATTTTGCGATTTATCTCATGGGCTAGACCTGAAGGGCATGACAAATTTGTAAATGGAATTCTATTCAAGTTGCACCAGCGCATTTTCCCCACGTAGTGATTTCCTTAGTTTTCAGCTAGGTTGTTGATCGTCAACTGCTACTCTAATTGGGCATTTTTTTTTCGTTGATAAGCACTTTTTAATTAAAAAAAAAATACCAATCTTATAAATACATGTATAGCTAATTTCAGTATGTTGCACACGGGTTTATATAACCAAATACATAAGAAATTTAAGATTCAAAGTCGATTGTACACAAAAAGTACTCAAAATAAAAAAAATATATGTATCGAAATAGGAAGCCAAATCAGGCACCGATAAGTTCTACCATAGTAACTATGTACATTATTGTAGCCTATGTTTTATTACTAAGGACGATGGCACTATCAAATTAATACTTTGAAGGCCAGTGAATCAAGTGTTTTTTGCTGTTTCAGAATGGTACTCACCTCCGGTTCAAAGCTATGCAATGTATTGATTGGAATGATGGTCGTTTATCATGGCCAAGAGGACAACCAAGAGTCAGTCTTCCATCCTCAGTCATCTGGCTGCCTGATATAGTCTTGTTTGGACAGTAAGTATACAGACTCTGAGTTTTAAATATTTTTTAAGTATAACTTACTCCTAAGATAAATGTGATATTAGAAATTTCAATGTGCGCTATAATTACCTGATACTGTGAGATTAGAAAGTTTTGAATGTACAGTAAAACTTGTCTAAACCGAACCCCATTTACACTAGAATTGGCGCTGTATAGACAGGTGTTTGGTTTACCAAGGTTCAAAATACATTTAAATTTAGAGTAATTTTAAGAAGTGTATGGATTAGACAGGTTATTCAGGATTTGGTTTTTAGATAGGTTTCACTGTACAATACAAATGGAGACAAAAATTACTCCAATGACTCTTAATTCTCTTTCATATTTTCGAAATGATCCATTAGCTAAGAAAATCGTACACACATTTATACCAGCGCTAGTAGTGTGTTTTATGTGTAAAAATTCGATAGTGTAATATAGGTTGGCATACTAAGGAAGTCATAGCAGACAAATTTGAGCTTTGATATTTTGTCATGTTTTTTGTTTATATTACCAATACTTAACCAACTATTTCCTTTTTACAGGAAGCTCCACCACGACTTTGAGGCAAAGGTTATAGTTATGAAAAATGGAGACGTCACATGGTGTCCAGAAGCCATTATTAGCTCAAGCAACTGCGAGGAAAAATCAGGAGAGGTTTTCGAATGTAGCTTCCGGTTCCTCTCTTGGTCTTACGATAAAGTCATGTTAGACATTTATTTCCCATCTGTCCTAACTCGCCCATCCATTGACATGTCCATCTACGAAGAACACGATGATTATGAAATCACAAGCAGATGTGCAACACGAAATGACATGACATATCCATGCCGTATCGGAACATATCCAGAGCTTACTTATAAATTTGTCGTTCGCCGCAGGAGAAACTTCTGCAGAAATCTTTCGGAGAATCCAACATGTAATTAAATGCACAATCAGCCCTCTGCTCAAGTACAATCTATTCCTGTGTGTGCAAAATATCTGACATATATATATATATCATAGTAACTTGTGATTTATGTTGAAATGTAGTAGAAAAAGAGCCCTAAACAATCGGTGGAAAGTATGCATGTAGTAGTCGTTAAAAACTCCAGTTGACCTAATATTTATATACAAACATAGTACTAAACCACTGTATTACTTGTATACATGCACACTGATCTTGTGATAACCATATATTTATACGAGTTATATTAAAAAAAATGGTAATACTCTATCTTGTGTTTGTAGTTTGTTTACTAACTTGTAATGTTGTTTACTAACTTGTAATGTGTTCCCATATAAACAGAAACTGTTTATTGTCGTGTGATTGTTTTTGCGAAGTTCTCATTCCATTTCAAAATAGTACATAGATATTTCAACAGTTTAAATAGTAAACAAAAGTAACATTTTTACCATGAATAATAGTGTTCAATTTCATAAAATTCGTTAGCATATAATTGATCGTAAGTTTTGATGTCATGACTTACGACCGATTTTATACTAACGACTTTTGTGTTAAATTTGACCCCTGCACACCTTTTTCACAGAAAATTAGTGGTAAGTTCTGACGTCATAATAGATCAAAGTATTGTGACGTCATAAATTACAACTTTTTTTTTTCTCTTACGATTTTTTTTTTGTGAAAAGGGCTGTAAATTATCTTAATACATGTTCTAGTGATCAAAACATGTTGAAGATGTATTACTTTTCTATGCACCGGTCACCGGATGAAAAAAAAATGTCATATTTGACTTGTTTAACCATCGGAACTAAGCTGAAAGTGCACTAAAAATGAGAAATTCAGGAACAGATAAAAAAAACTGCCGAGATGTAAAATTTTCTAACAGTGGGTTGAAATAAGACTATAGGTTTCTTCAAAGAAACAATAGCTGCCAGATCATGGATCAGTTGTTTCCGACTTAAACTTCTATAGTTCTCAACTGTTGCCCGACTTTTTGTAAGGACTACGTTTTAGTCTTTTACTATAGATATTTTGATAAAGTATACAATAATAAAAAGTAACATGTTTGACTAAGATACGTTTTTGTGTTCAGGTTCAAATAGACAAAATTTGGCACATTTTTTTATCGAAATATTTTTATCGTTTTGTGAATATAAGTCGGAACTTTAATCAAATGTATGTTAATTATCATTCAACATAAAGCACACTGTCAGGTTTAATAAAAAAATGTTTTCAACTTTTTTTTTGTATTTCTCCAATATCAAAAGTGTAGACATATTTTGAAAATTATCTACAATTGTCGGATAAGTTTGTCCAAAATGTATTTCGTCTGCTTGAAAAAAAGAGATTGATTGATTGTTGGGGTTTAAGGAGAAAAAATATGTCCGCTTCGAATTTGAAGAAATAGAGATAATTTTTCTTTGTGTCTCAGCTAAATACCAATATCAATAATCATACAAAATCGAAGTATTCCTTAAAATAAGATAATTTACTACAAATCGATGGTACATGTAGCTTACACAGTACTATATATGTAGATTAAAAATGTTAACAGAAGATTTGCCCCCCTTCCCTCGCCAAAAAAAAAATCTTTGTAAGGCCGTAAATTAACTTTATGATGATTGGGTTGAAGACTGTACTTAAAATCTTATATCAAGTGGATATCATATAAACACATTCTTGAAAATATGACTACAATTATTTGGTAAGAAACGGCTTGATTTTGACTTAGAAACTAAAGCACATGAGGGCATATTAACTTGTTGGAAAATAATGACAAAAAATAAATAAACGGTAGAAACATTAACAAAGTTGAAGTGAACACTTTTGTTTTCTCAGATAAGTATTTTAAACCATATTCAAAATATTGTTTTTTCCCAAATAAAGTCTTAAAGCTGCATTACCTGTCATTTCATAAATTTTGGTTTCTGTTGAAATATACCTTAACTTCGAATTATTTCTACTAAATTGTACTTTTCCTTTATAACTTCATTTGGTATCCACAAATAAAATGCATAATATACATGAAATAGGTATCTATATATTTATTGTCTTGCAAGACAAAAAATCGACCTAGATAAATCCGTATGTATGTGACTTTTGGTGACCTTAATCCGCACATGTGCTGTAAGGGTTGCTTCTTTAATAACAAATCTGATTGCAAAGCGAATGTGGTTATTCAACGGTAAGGAAGACCGACGAAAAAAGTTCGAATATAACGCAAGGACCCTTTTGAAATTTACCTATTGTGACATAATGTGGCTCAAATATGGTCATTATTTGTTTGAAAACTAATCAAGAAGTAGATGAAATGAAATAAAAACAAGACACGTGCTTACCTGTGTATCCCTTATTGTTACTTTTTTTTACAAAGGTTAAAGTATTTTTAACCCAGATGAATGTCCTGTCGACAATCCTCGGAAGTAATGGAGAAAAATAATTAGATCAGAGCTATCGATCTTCTCTGATTTAAAAAACGTTGTTTTCACAATATTCTTTAGATATTATCGACATTTATTGCTTCAATTGCATTACTACTAGCTTATTTAATTGAATCAGCAAAATTCAGTAGAATCAAAACTGAACAAATTTGGCAGCTAATGCAGCTTTAAAACATACAATTAGCATGAGGCATACCACATGAATATATAAGAAAACACTGTACAAACACCATGATTATTAAAATTTTAAGTTTTAATTTGAAAATATAACTTAAAACTTTTATCAAAGACGTAAAGAAAAAAAACAATCATACGAATTCAAAGTAAAACAAAACAAATTAAGCAAAGATTTGAAATAAAGCAAATTATGGTTACAAACGTTGCAACCACCACCATAGATGTCAACAAATATCGTATAAACTTGTATATCACAATCATTAATAGTTACTGTTTCGAAAACATGGGTATTTCAACCTTTGTTAATAACATCACCACAGAAGTTTCATGGTCGTCGTTTCAATTTGATTGGCCAATATGAAGTTCTGGTAAAGACAAGACTGGAGATCTTCAGTTGCAATGTGACGGGGAGTCAGCATCTAATGTCACTCCCGTGTTTTAATGGCGTTCATTGTGTTTGTGGTGACTTGTTTTGCTGATATATAATTCTTGTTTATTCTTTTGTTGGTTGTGTTTGTAGATAATTCCTTTTTCCTGTTTTCATTTTTGGTCGTGCACTCGGATTTTGCCGTCTCTAAATTGTCTTTGTATTTTGATAATTCAATATCTGTTTATAACGATCTACAGTACTTTCTACGTTCTAAATTTTTACATGTATTTACTCAAAATGAATGATTATTGCTAATCAAAATTCTCCAGCATTGTTCAGTTCCATGCAATGCATTTACCCGCAACATTTATTCCTCTTTTTTCATAGTATTTTCTAAGATGGCGAATCATGATGAACAGGAAAATTCGTTCCTTGAAAATTTTAGTTTAACATGAACTCACATTCCACAAACCCATGAAAAAAGTGCTCGACATCGTTTCTAGTCTTCAAACTGGTTTTAAAACTTTATAACTGTCAAGATGGAAGCAACCAGGACGAATCTTAATCTGTCCACACGGAACACAGTGGTAAAACACACTTTTATATTAAGATCAAAACCGATTTGTTCAAAAGACAAAACGCTATAAATCGGGTACACATTTTTTTTATGGTGGAAAGCATTGATATATAAGAGACTCGCCAAATAGTGGCATGTCAACGCTGAATACATCATTAATCTAGAAATTAAAATCGTTTCGTATTTAGTACTTTTTGGTTAAAAAGAAATAGAAGACAAAGATAAGATGTGCATGTAGAGGACGCTTACACTACCGGTGCACCTGGTCCATGCTCCCAGTTTTTAGGGGAGTCCGAGTTGCTCATGTGCTTTTGTTACTTTGTATGTATGAATTTAGTTATTTCATGTTCTTTGTTGTGTGTTTCTGTTTCCATGTCTGGTCTTTGACCCTCGATTACATTCTTTTGATAACCGCTATAACCTTGGTTCCCTTGATTATTCTTTAACAAAACCGTAGTCTAAGTTACGAATTACACAAAAATACGACAAAGCATATCATGTACATAAAGGTTAGCTGTTATTTTAAGGTACTGTGTGGGATATAAGAAAGATAACTGTGTGTTTAAAGATTTATTTTCAGTTTTTTTAATGATTTAATGAAAAAAACTCCTTTTGAGAAATATTTAGTGAAACAATATCTGTACTATCGATGAAACTTTCTTACAAAGCGGGTGAATTCATTTTCCATGATTCTGATTTCGAAATCATCTATAGCCTATCAAATAAATTAAATTACTTTCACCAGCCGTCAGTTTTTGTTCATTTACAATTTGAATAACTATCTCAATCGACCCATTGCCATTTCTCACTCCCAATTCCGAATTGCACCTTTGCAAAATATTCTAATAAAAACAATGACTAATAAGACTAAAACAGTTGCATAAACCTTAATTTTTTTCAAACCCCAATCACCCCATTCAATTCCCAATCCCCTTTAATATTTACCCCCAGGGTAAAATTGGGAAACTCCATTCAAGGATTCTACTACACTGTACCTGTGTAAATATTAGTCGCATTTCATGTACTGTAAACTTATTAATTTGGCTGATTTTGTAAGTTGAATATAATTTATTCGAGGATATTATTATTAATTTTCGCAGTTCCAATAAATAATTAGCGTTAAATATAATGTTTAAGTACTAGTTTTCGCGATTTTCTATCCAACACGAACATAGCGAAATTTAGCACACCGCTTTATTTAATACATTTACATTATCGCATTATGATATATCTGTAAAAAGAAGCTGTAATTTGCTTTCGGGCGACAGCAACCAAATAAAACGCCAGTTGTAGAATAATCTCCAAACATGTTTCAAATGGTAGTGTAAAATAGATTAAGATATGGCATCAAATACATGGTTTATTTGCTATAATTCAGGTACAAATAGCACTAGTCTGATAGACGACAGTAATAGTGGTGAGGATGACGGTGACTCAAGTTCAAGCTCAAGTTCCCAGGATTCTGTCGATGACGACTTCAGCAATAGCACGATGACTACAGACACTACTTCATTGTACGATTAAACACTTTGTCATTATGAGTTAATGATGTACATAGATATAAATACCTCAAGAAACTGGTCTCGACTCGGTAACTCGATCTCGTGACTCTTCCTTTCATTTGAACTTATGATATAATAAAATAAGAACGGATGATTCGAATGGTTTCTTTCATACTGCCATGTGGCAACAATTAAAAAAGGGGAATCTTTCAGTTAAAATGTTTAATTCATCTGCAATGCCTTAAGACGAAATAGGAAGGAAGCGATCACGGTTGCAGTGTTTCAGTCTTATAAGTGTTTTGCTGACATAAATATAGAGAATATTTAAATGTTGCTTTATATATTTATGGATAATTGGCACAAGGATTTAAATATAGAAGGATTCGCATCTCGTAATATCTCGCGTGGCGAGAATTCAGTATACAAGTCACAGCTACTTGCCGCCTATACAGTCAAAATTAGGTCATATAAAACATTGATATCACGAATGCAGGGGAAGCTACAGCTATAAACATCCTTATATACACCGTCAGACCATTTTTATCAATTTAAAACAATTTTTTTTAATGATCGTTTGGGTTGTGAAGGAGTTAGAGTTTTAATATAGGAGGGAATGCCTTTCTCGAGGGCGTGACTCCTACCGCCATTTTTTTAATCAACAGTTGGTAAAATAAAAACGTTGATATCATGCAAGAACGGGAGGCTATTGCTACAAAATTTCTTATATACACCCTCGGACTATTTCTGATCAATTTGAATTTTCTGATGATAGATCGGGTTTTGAAGAAGGCGGGGCTACGCAGTCAGGAGTCAAAACAAAACCTTGTACAAACGTTGATATCACAAAAGCTACAACTATAAAACTCCTTGTAGATATCATCATACTATTTCTGATCATTTTTAACAAATTTTATGACGATTGATCGGGTTTGGAAAAGGAAGTTTGAATTTTTAATGGGGAGGGAAGCGCGCCTTCGAAAGTAGGACCAGGTTGAACATTTGATAAAAGATTAAGGTATCGAATATCGATCGAGGTAATGACCAAAAACAAAACATTGAAAAAGTCTAGAGGCAACTTGAGATGGGATATATATTTTTTTTCAAACCATATGGGTCAGAATACCTACAGTTATCGTTATGAAATATTGAAGCGATGGAAATCGTCCGCCATTAACAGGGCACATTCAGCATCAACGAAATGCATCATGGGTAATCTCGCTGTATATCGCCCCACGCAACATATTTATTATTTTTCTATGCAAAATTGCGCGAGATTCCAATCCTTGCTATATATAAATCCTTGATTGGCAGCAGTTATTTATACATGCAATGTACACAAGAGCATTATGTATTCAAATATAAAGCATTTTTATAAACGAATTAGATATAGTGTCAATAAAGTTTGATTAAAGTGTTGTGTTTTGTGTCTTCATTAACGTATTGTGCAAAAACATGTTATCACCTAAAATAATGGCTTAACAACTGAGAGAGATATCTGTTAAAAGATTTATTTCAACAGTTTAAAAAAACGTTTTCGAAAAGGGACAATCGGATTTTACTAACATTACCAACCAAAGTTATTCCCCTTTCCATATATACAATACCCTTTTAACCTACAATGTAATTAGGAGAGCTGGTGCTGTAGTGTTCTTTACAATTCAACATATACATGACACAGTAAGACAAAAGAAAACAATAAAAAAATGTAAAAATCTTTATACAACAAAGTTGATATTATGCAGATAGATGGATCTGCAAAATGTATCACCATACCTCTGTCAAAACTTCTAACATCTATACTCACGGCTGTCAAAGAGCGTCTTCAGTCCTACCACGACACTGTTACTCCCCCGTAGTGGTATTAATTCAATGTGTATTCTTAAAAATTCGAAAGATCTTCTGGAAAACCTCAATGGAAGAGGGAGCTTTAACGCGCTATAAAACCTAGATTTAATCCACCATTTCGTTTGAAATGCCTGTACCAAGTCAGGACCATTGCGGTACCAGCTGCTCCGGTGGTGAAATATCTATTATGCTAGATTTATTTAGACTAGACTTGATAATGAATCGGATTAGTGTTCGGTCCTTTCGTTGTTACTTAAGATTATTATCAGAATACAAAAGCATTAAAACCTATGATTTTCAACTCTTTATTCTTCTATTCCTCATACTCTGTTAAAATCCCGACTCGAACAAATATACATCGCTGATACTCCAAAAAGACAAAACATGTAGTTCTTGGTAGAGATTCCTCATACTTACTAAAAAATAATTCCGAAATCATGTTTTCAAAATGCCGGAATTTTTTATCGACAACATATTTGTCCAGTGTGGTGGACGCGTATTTCAACAAATGGTCAGCATTCCAATTGGAACAAATTGTGCTCCTCTACTTGCTGACCTATTCTTTCACTCTTATGAGGCTGACTTTATAGCTGATCTAACCCAAAAGAAGGAACATCGTTTAGCTAGATCTTTTATTCTCAGTTTTCGCTATATAGATGACGTATTATCGTTAATCAATCCTATTTTCGAGGATTTGATACATCCCATCTACCCCAAAGAACTTGAGATAAAGGATACTACAGACAGTGTGAAGTCAACCTCATATCTTGACCTACACTTAGAGATCGATGATAAAGGAAAAAATATTGACCAAACTTACGACAAACGCAATGACTTTTCAATTTCGTATTGTCAAATTTCCTTTCGTCTTTGGCAACATTCCTTCAGTTCCGACGTATGGAGTTTTCATATCAAAACTCATACGTTATGCCAGAGCTTGCCGTAACTACGCATATCTTTTGTATCGCGCTAAACTTCTTACAGTTAGGCTCCTGGAACAGGATTATGTTGCAACAAGTCATCACTACAGAAGTTTTATGGTCGTCATCATAAACTCGTGGATCATTATGGTGTATCAATCTACACTATGAAAACTGATTTGTTCAACTTGCATTCTTTTGATTTCTGCTAAAATCGTGGTTCTCTTGATTACTCCTTAAAACAAATTCTTATTTCATACAATACTTTAAAAGTTTTGAATATTTAAATTTAAAAAAAAAAAACACATTGTGTATCCCACCTTTTTTTGTCATTGCATGTGTATTTAAAACAAATACTTGTGAAAGATTGATAGACCCTGACATACGTAGTGGCAAGGTTTTGTTGTCGTGTGTGATGTTATCCGTTTTTATTGCAAATGTATGTCCATCTGTTCGTCCGTCAATCTCCCCATTTTTTCCACATAAAGATATCACATGATATTTTATAACCTTTGCACTATTTTTAAGTACTTTAAAATACAGATCAATGTATATATATTTTCAACATAATCTCATTAAAAAAATGTTTTGAACACTGTCTCCCCCATTGTGTGATATCAGATGATGCACGCGAACAGATGGAAGGCTTTTACTCAAACTTTATACAAATGTTTTATAATATAAAATGACGTCATTTAAATGTCAAACGGTCTATTGCCTAATATATCTTACCCGGGGAAATTCAAGATACAAGAACGTTATCGTTATATTTGAACAGATATGATTTATGTAACTGCTCTTGAATGGTATAAGCTTCCCACCATATACAATCCCCCATTTTCATTGTCCCCATAATCATTCTCCATTGAAAATTCCCATCCCACCATAGTATCCCTATTGCATATTTCTTATCAAATTAAAGTTTATTTTTTTTCAAATTTATTACATTAAATTAAAATAATTTCCCTATCTTGCCCATTCAAAATCCCCATCCCCTATCCCCAATTCCATATCCCTATTCCCAATCTTCCATATACCATACACTTGGACGTTTCCCCCATACAAGTACTGTAGGTATGGTATTATTATTATTTACACACGTTTTGCTCTTTTACCTCACTAGGGATCGGAATCAGATAATCGAGAATAAAGACTATAAATACTATACCCCATGTATTATTTGATTTTCAAAATTCATTTTCAGTACATTCCCATTAGGCTGTTCGAAAATTGTGGTTTTCAGATGAATCGGAGGATTGTTTTTACCTTTCCATATGATCTCAAATAGAGGCTAAACGCAAAACCCAGAATCACCAATATTTCCATGCTTAACTCTTTCAATTCTTGACATAACGTTATAAATATCTAAATCATTCATAAATATGTAGAAAACGAAGCGACATAATGACCAAACCACATGAAGGCAATTTTAAATCTTTGTGTGTATATTTATCTATGAAAATATTGAAAGTAACATGAACAGATCTACAGGAATATTTGTGTAGCGTCTGTGCATCTATGTACCATAACTACAGAAAAAATGAAGTTGTATGCGTTGTCCTGCTATGCTTACCCCCACTCGTACAACAGGAAGTTGATATCGGAGAGCAACCAAAATTGCCTACAACATATACCCTTTCTATATGAAACCACACGCAAAATTCGAAATTACAGTCAATCCATTGGGAGCCGAAATTTTTGCACCGAAGATATCTTTTTCATTCCACATAGTGAAAATTGAACGGACGGACGGACGGACAAGATGATACCGATATACCACCCACTCGTTGAGTACGGGTATAACATCTTTTCCACTTGATCCATGATATGACAAAAGATAAAAAAATATCATACTTAAGTTGAATGTTTTGTTGGAATGGTAATCTGAAGCTGTAAATCCTTTATCTACCGTTACAAATCATTATAAATGATAATAAATATGAAAAAGTAATCAAAGGTTTCGATTATCAGTATTGTGCTTCTCCATAAGGTTTGTTTACAATACACCTGGTTTGATAGAGCTATCATATTCACTGCTTGAAATAACAATGCACAAACATGCACGTTAGTATAGATTCTATTGGATTATAGGTGCTGATTTGAATGCAAACATATTTTTATCTTCAATAGCATATACATGTAGCTTTTTTTTACCAATGTCATCGTTGAAATAGTCATATAATCTCCTTTTTATTTTGTCTTTTGTGGGCTGTCTTGTTTAAGCGTAACAAAATTTATTCAGAATATCCCTCTTAATTTTATAATGATGTTTGAAGCAAGTAGTCATGTCAAAACATTCCTATGTGTCAATATCTAAATCAATATATTAAAACTATTTGAGTAATGCAAATATATTCGAATTTATTAAAATCATGTTTGTTGTAAATTAAATTTGCGTAAATAATAAAACAATATAATAGAATTGAAACACTGATTTTACAAAAAAGCATTAATAACATTCCACAATTCAAATAATAAAAAAATAGTATTTTCGAAATTAAATAAATGTCAGTTGTTATCAGCGATTGTGTCTTGACAATCAAGACATAATAATTGATTAAAGTTTATGAAATTAGATTTAATTCTTTTTTTTTTCTTCTATTGTATAAACATTTTGACTTCTTAAAATAGTCAAAATATCTTTTTTTTCAATTGTTGCCTAATATAATTTATCTTTTGACAAGTAGATTGCTACAATAACACTACCACATTTAATTTTACTATTATTTTAATTACAATTAAACAATTTCAATCAAATGATCAAATTATGTGGTATTTTAGCTACTTTACAAGGTTAAACAAATCAGATAAAATCCAAAATGTTCCGAACAATAATAGTTAAACTTTCTTTTCCCGTACACCGTTTACAGCTATAAAAAGTTAATAAGAAAATGGCCGTTTTCATCTGCAAATCTGTTGAAATTATCAGATTAGTAGGGTTATTAGGTGTACCACCATAGACTGGAATTAAATGAATTAAGCAACAACAAAAAAACGTGTCTGGAGACGAAACATTATCTCCGGAGATGATCGCGTTATTGTAAGCACCAAAAGCGATAATTAATTGTAATACGAGTTTAAAGTTTTGTTAAGTTCCTTTTAGAAACAGAAACTCTATATCACTACATTTCCGTTTGCTTCTGCAAGAAAAAAAATCAGACACGGGAAAAACACATCGGGAAATGTTCAATTGAAATAAAATGCATACTGGCGGTGATATTTATTTTATATTTCATCACATTTTTTAGATAGACCTGGCATGAGCAATTCATAAGAAGATTCTATAAAAACGAAAGTCGTTGACGTATTAGTATTATTAGTCCATGCTCACAGTTGTTGGCAAGGAATTGGAAAGAGTTTGTTGTCAGTTCTATTCATTAAATGATAATTTGTCATTTCATTAAAGTTTTTGTCTATGTGGTATCCATGAATGAAATAAAAAACAAAAATAATATATATGCCTAGAATGTTCTTTTTTAAACTTCTTAATGTAGAATGTTTAGTATGATGCCTTTATCGTGAGGTTTTTAACTTTCATTTCTCTTTTCCAAAAAAATATCTGCAAGAAGTGTAGTACGATAAAATGAATCCACCAACATCTAAAATGATAATGTTTATGATAGTGTTTTCTAACGGAACAGTTCTGGTAAAAAGCACATTTGTCAAAACATCGGAAGCCATTCAAATAATAAGCAATAAAAGAAAAGAAAAACAGTACTAATATGAGAGAGCCCCGTCTTTCTGGACACGCTGAACTACAATTCTCTCACACAACTTAACCTTATAACGTACATAACTAACAAACAACAAGATACTCGACATGGAAAACATTTGTTAACTTATAAGGAGAATGGATATTAAGAATATGTGGAAAAAAACAACCACCACATCAGGATGAAAAAAATATCAGCTCGAGGCCACCATTGGGTCTTTAATGAACGACGAGGAAACTCTCACACCACAGGGTAGGCAGCAGCTCCCCCCCAAAAAAAAACATTATACACAGACACAACGAAATAGTTGCCGCTATATACCCCAGCAACAAACTAAAAACTTAAATAAAATAAACTGAAAGTGAAAACGAACTTATGATATACAGTAAAAGACAAACTGCGAAACATTCATAACTATCTTTGGTGCGTGTGCCCTATCAAATATCCACGAGTCGTTTATTTGCAATGTGACGGGCACCGGTGTCGGAGCAGGACATGCTTACTCGGGCATATAATTAATGTGAGAGTTAGTATTACAGCTGCTTTAGTTGTTTGTGTGTACAATATAGTTTTCTTTATATGCAGTTTTATTTATGTACATAGTAACTGTATATGTTCAATTGTTTATATGAGAATATAGATTGGCTCAGATTTTAGCCACTTGGATGTTGATGTGTCCCAATTTTCTTCTTTTTTCGATGTTTCTGTACTGTATATACTTGCCAAAAGTAACTATTTGTATGAACTTACCATATTGCTCAATTTAGATATATGTTTTAATGAACTATATTTTAAGTTTGGATATCAGCTTTGTTTAAGAAGGCAACACAGGTTTCATGTATTGAAATTATGGGAAAGTTTAAAAGATTATATTTACTGTGGTAGTAGCTTATTAACCTAACACATCAGTTATTAACACTTCATTTAGAAGTAGTTATCTACTATTAGGAAATTAATTATAAGTTACATCAAGGGTGGCACCTTTCAGAATAGAACTAATGCGGAAACTCGATATTGCTGTTGAATAGTCACCATACCTTTGACTCACTAGCTCTGTTGACCCTCTAATAGCTTCAATCTATAATTATGACAGTTTATTATTCATTTGTAAAGCCCATCAAACACAAAATACGAAACTCTTCATTTGTGTCTTTAAAACGTTTTAATTGATATAGCGAAAATTGATCTTTAAAGAAAAAAACGTTTTAATGTGCAAATTACATCGTTTAATGAAAGAGCTTGAAATCAATGCTCAATTTAACTTGAATGTTGGATTTTTGTAAAATTGTTGCAAATGTAACCCTACACGCAAAGAAGGACAAATTCTTATTAAATAGAAATAATTTCAGCATTTATTTGACAATTATTTATGTTAAACGTATATTTTAATGTTAATCATTCACGAGACCAAACAACAAATGTTTTTAGTAAGCTTATTTCTTTATGTATGTAATTGCAATGTAAAATGCAAAATCATTTATTTTCAAAGGTATTTTACCTTTGGAAAGAAAAATCTTCAAGATTTACATGAAGTAATGTTAAATTTTAAACTGCAGTTTGATACCACTTCATGAAAAGACTAGAAACTCAATTGGTCGATACCCCGCTCACTACCCAAAAACATGTAGAAAACCGCAAAAGTCATTCACAGAAACAAACAAGTGTTGTACAATGGCATCACGAAATAAAGAATGTCATCAAGTTCTATTTAGCTGTATTAGAGGTTGCGAATACGAATGAAGGACATACCAACAGACAAACTGATGAACTTTTTGGGGTTTAAAAACACGTCGGTATTGTTGAAATTCAGCATTCATTAATAACGAAGAACACAACATCAAAAGCATCATGAAAATGTAGCAGATCCAGTTAAATTCCTCTAAAAAAATATAACATTAATGTACAAAAATGATAATGATAAGCCAAGCTATTCCTTGAATTGCAAACGCATTTGGACAAATTCCATATGATAGCGAGAAAAACCAACATCTCTAACCAATATCTTTCTGACTCTGACATTATTCAAAATGTGAAAAGATAACCTAGTTCTAAGCCAATCAGGCTCCACCATTCTTTTTTAAGGTTTAGTTATCTGTATTATTTATCTGAATAAAAAAGTTTGATAAAGTATAATTGATTGCCAAGTTTGATGCAATGTATTAAATTATAAATTACATATACAAAAATAAATAAATAAATAAATAAATAAATAAATAAATAACAATGTAATGAATATATAATGCGAAAAGTTCTGTCGTCCTTTATAAAAAAATGTAACGTATGACCTTTCATTAAAGGGTGAAAATTATTTGCATTAATATTGTCTTATCATTGACACTTTATATATTGTGTCTCATACAAATACATCACCAATAAAAAAACAAAACAAAACAAACAAAAAACAAACAAAAACACAAACAAATAAACAAAACAAAAAACAAAAACCAATAAACAAAAACCAATAAACAAAACAAAAAAACAAAACGAAAACAAAAACAAAAAAAACAAAAAACAAAAACAAAAACAAAAAAACTAAGTTCAAACAATAAAACATAAAATGAAATGTTCTTCACATAATTCCAACGAATATGTGGAACGACCACTTTTCTCTATAACAGACTCAATTATTAGCGCCGAAGGCTAACCTCCTTTTTATGATACAATACAATTTGATACTTCTTGTCAATTATTCCGCAATCTTATTTCCGGTGATATCACCAGAAAATTTCGTCATCTATGTTCAGAAGTTGTATCAGACGCTTTTGGCGCCTATCCTGGTAGGTAAAATCAATTCTAGTAATTTCATTGACTCGGATTATTCTACACCACTTTCTGACTCTTCCATCATGTTTTTGAACCGACTTTTCTATTGTATTCTTCAGCGTATGTTTGCACCGTGTGTGTTTGACGCATCCAATTCGTCAAATGTTATAGTTTCGATTTCATGACAATCAATAGTAAATTAGTCGATAATTTTATCATAAAGTAACCATTCCTCTTAAAATTTAAACCCATGTAACACTTTGGATTCAATAACATATTTCGTTTGTCAAGATGACACAAAAGAACTTTTTTTAAACAAAACAAAAAATCAAAATCAACTCAATAGTAAACACTTCCCATATGCACACACTGCGTCATAAATAAAATAATTGCAATATTTTTTTCAGAATTTTTACAATAAATACGAAAATATTTGTCTTACACAAAAAGCAAACAAGGAAAATTTTATAATACGTTACACCTTGATATTTTTTTTCAAAACTGTATCCAATGACGGGCATTGTGCAAACAGTATGATTATAAAATAGTTTTATTACATTATTCAACAAGACCTCGAAACGTGGAATTTTTAATACATGTTTATTATTTAAATAATACAACTTTGTATAAAATTGCCATAAGACGCTGTCATTAAAGACTTCTTGAATCCGTATGTGTTCATTGATCGGTATGGTGTCTCCAGTAGTAATGCTTACAGATCTTACAATGTCAATTAGAGGTAATTGTAGTGTTTTATTTATTACCAACTTACTAGGAATAAAATTTTCTTTTTAGTTCAGAGGCAGTCAACTGCCGTTAAATGTTGCATAAAATTGCAGCGATGACTAGTTGGACTAATTGTGGCATGCTTTGTGACAACGGTACACGATAAAGTCATCACTGTCCTTTACGACATATGCCGGAAAACGCAATAACGACTATCACAATTTGATCTTTGTCAACTTAAAACAAAACCATGCTCAAAATAATTTATTTTTGTTGATTTTTCAACACTGTGTAACATTAAAACGTAAAGGAACATGCCATGTCACTTAAGTGTCACCATGGATCAGAAAACAAAACTAATAAAGTAATTGAGAAATTACACGGTATGAGAGCACATGATTAACACGTTAATTCAGTACCTCTGCTTCCTAATGGAGAGCCGTTTACTCTCATTGTTTTATACAATGCCAGAATATGGTCTGATATTGTCGTTATAAACTTCAATGTCGTAAAACGTTTAACACGGCAGATATATCTAAGCATTAATTGGGAATCAATATCTTCTTTTGATTTAACATGACCGTTTTCAACATTTTTGTTAATTACCGTTCTTGCGACAGACAACTGAATAAAGTGTTGATTCGTTAGTCCACAATAATATCAAATTAATTAATCTAACCGGAAACCGGAATTCCTGAATAAAAATGACACTAAGGAGTAATGTTTGATGAGAGATACTGAACCTATGAAAATACCCGAGTAATTTTAATAAATATTACAAAAGATTCTCTTATTATATAGGGTCGGATATTGTTTGTTTGGTTTATCAAGATCTAAAGAACCTGGGACTGAAATGATGTTAAAATAAGACAGTCAAAAGCGGGACCTTTAACACAATGGAAAAAAAAACGAATATGGCATAAACTATTGTAATGCTGATTTATTAAACCATTTATTTCAATTTAAGGAAATAGCAAAAAAGTCTTCGACAAGATGATTTTATATCATGCTGGCACTGCATACAAAAACAGTCAAAAGTTCTAGGTAAAAATGAAAGGACAGATAAATATAATCAAATCCTGTCAGATTTTGCGATAACATGTAAGCAGCGGTGTATTTCTTCTATTATAACAATTATATAAAAAAAATTGAGTTTTAAAGGAAATTAAAATGTTTTCGTTTTTTATAGTAACAGCTTTTAACTATTTTTCAAAGATACATCACCCAATATGTGATAATTTTGGGCCTTTGTCTATTGTTATTGCGATAATCATGCACATCTCAGTGTCCGACGAGACAATAACGTCGTATAGTACAGAGTCCACTGACAATGACATCGTGCATGTAATTCTCAACAAGATCATGACGTCACACAAGCACTTCAGAATCCGACAAGACAATGACCTCGCACAAACAGTTCAATGTGTGACAAAACCATGACTTCACACAAGCACTTAAGTGTCCGACAAGCATACCAATGTCCGACACGTCAATGACGTAACACAAGCAATACAGTGTCAAACAAGACCATGCGTCAAACAAGCACTTCAGTGTCCGACTAGACAATGAAAGAATGATGTCGCAGAAGCCTTTTTGTGTTCGACAAGATCATGAGGTAAGGACAGCCTTCAAAGATAATCTACGACAGATTACCCAATACCTCAAATGAACTTTGACCGAAGTCAGACGAAAAAGTAGCACTGGATAGACCGATACTTGGACGTCATGCAAGAACATCAATTACATTAATTATTGAGTGAAATGTATTAGAGACCTTTGGAATGCTTGATAAAAAGATGGATAACATAAAATATATACTCAAAAGAATTATTTTAGATGCAAACTAAGTGGCAGTTTCAAGGATTATTTTTGTGTTCCGGAGGACAATTAGGAATTACATCGGGGTTTGGAGATTAGCGAAAAATGAATCACACTTCGCAGGGGCGGATCCAGGATTTGAGTTTGTGGTGGGGGGAGGGGGGCGTAAATTGAATTAAATGCCGTGTAAAGCAAAGCAAAAAATATTATGGGGTGAAACTTGTTGTGAATTTTTTTTTCTTACCGATTTAGGTGGGGTGGGGGTACGCCCGGTACGCCAGTCCTTGGATCCGCGCCTGCATCGTCTCCGCTATTTCAAGTGGAATGTCCTATGTGTAAATCAGTTGATTTGAGTGGTCCCTTATATACGTTATTATATGTATGATTTGGTCCAAGCTGCAACCAAACAAAGTCAGTGCCAAAATGTATGGAACCCTATAGAATCAATAATTAAAGGAGTGTGACCAGACAGCTAATTGCTAGAAATCGACAAGCGACTTAAAAGAAACGCTACCGTACGGAAAAGATTTGAAACCTCATACAGTCTGGTAACGAGGGGATGTGTCTACTGAACAATATAAACCTGACGATTCAATGAGAGAATAATCAAGGGAACGAAGATTATAGTGGAAACCTAAAAAATGTAATCCAGGGACAAAGACTAGACATGGAAAACAGACAAACACAACAAAGAACTAGACATGGAAAGCGGATACACACAGCAGAGAACAAACATAAAATAACAAAAAAATACATACATGTATCAATTGTATTTGTACGGATAAAGATGATCTTTTATGTCGATCTGTACGAGGCAGTCAATTAAATGCAGACTTTAATTCCATATTTTTCTGAAAAATGAATCACGTGATAAAATCCCTGGCGTGAATTATTAATGAAAGCAATTTAATTAAACATTCATATTGATGACGATTATCTGGACAAATAAAACAGTTTATAAATTTGATTTCAAGGAACTAATATTGCTTTTTTCACCTTGATAAATTATTTTTGATAGCGCAATCATATCAACAAATATCACACTGTTTCGCCTAAGACAGAATAGGCAAGGTTATTACTTTTGACCTATTCGTATAATACCGAAGAAGAAACTTGAAGAGGTAGTAATTAATTACTTAGAGTTAAATACTTGGCACTCTTATGACAAGATCAATTGTCTGTCACAGAACCGTGATAATTCGCAGATAGCTTTCAATTTATGAGGGATTGATTAAATTTTGACAATATTAGATGTCACGGCTGGCGTAAGACTACCACCAGTCGAGTATTGAGTGCATTAAATTTCAAAACCGTTTGAACTTTTTTAGACGGATCCCCTCATATTTTGTTTAATGTGTCTACTTTAATTGAAAGTACAAGAAATCCAATTGACCTTAGTATTTTAAAACAATAGATATCGTAAAAGCTATTTTGTACTTCATTAAGAAGGTTTTGAGGCGTAGTTAATAGAACAAAAATAACCTAGCTATCACATTACCTATGATCACCCGGAGTGCTCCCTTGCTGAGGAACATTGAAAACTTATTCTTTTAAAAGTTAGATTGATACTTTAATACAATTAGAATAAGTTTCAGACGTGCTAAACAAGTTATAATTATGAACATGTACAATTGCCGCATAACTTTTTTCCTAAAGAAACAATCCACAAACTATAAGTGCATGTTCTTGAAATTGAAACAAACTGACAAGCGAATATTAAATGCGTAGAAAAATAAATTCCTTCAATACAGTTTACAACAATAAATTAAATATTAAAACCAGTAAACTATTTTCGGATTATTTAATGAAACCAATGTTTACATGTAACAAAGGGAGTAATCTGGGAAAAACCTAGATTCAGCTTAAACAACATTAATTATAGTCTCCAGGGTTATCAGAATTAGATTTGAGCAACGATAGAGCTATAGGAATAAAAAAAATTTATATACATATCTTTTTTTCAAAACAAATGATAAATATACACGCCGAAATAAATCATTTACAAAACAGTCATACGTAATGTCATAAAAGAGTACCTGACAATCGTCTGAATTGTTCCAATAGTTTTAATGGTAATTTTTAACACACGATGTTAAGGTTTGTCTTTATTTTCAATGCATTATTTACATGCTGTTTCTCCTTTGCCATACCCTGGTAGAACTCATCAATGCTGGATTTGGCTGCCTTTTCAATGATTTTGAGTATTTCTTATAAAGAATTCATTTTTGAATCTTAAGGAGGTAGACCTAGGGCAAGGGACATAACTCTTGAAATCAATGATATGTTTGTATCATATTCAATTTTACCAAAGCCTATCAAGCTTTCATACGAGAAAGAATGAAATCAGTCCAAGTTACTTTGATGCTTACACGAGATTGATGTAAAATGGTAAATGCAAACGTTCCAATGATTGTAAGGGTTATGTCCCTTACCCTAGGTCTACCTCCTTAAACTTCCCAAGTATGTTCTAAGCTGCTAATGAAAGGTAACTCCTTGAAAGACTTCTACCGCATGCAGAAATTTGCAATAATTATATGATACAGTAGGTATTTGTATTGATTTCAAATATTAGCTTATGTTCCAATGACTTGTATACGTGCCCACTCAAAGCTGCTTTATGATATGCCTTCTTCTGTTTTTATACTCATTTTGTTTTTTCGTTTGTTTGTTTTTACAGGTTTATATAGGTTTACCGCTTTTCGTCCACTCGTCTGTCCTAATACACTGTTGCTAGTTAATCGAAAATGCTATCTTTTTGTACAATGTTTATTTTCTCAGCTTCTCTTTTTAGTTTTCAGATGCTCCGGTAAATAAGCGTCCTTTTAATTATTAAATTAAAAAAATAATTTTCTTTTCTTAAATACCCGGTGATTAATCGCGATTCATAATAATGGAATTTCAGTTTCCCATGCCTATAGGCGCCACCATTATTGGTTGAGCTGTGACGACCCGAAGTCGGTTTGTAATGTGAACGTAAATCGGTGATTGATTACCATGTCCGAAGGAAGCGCAAACTGGGAACTATTCCCTATGATTTCAGTCTAAAATACACAGAAGAAAATATTGAAGCACTACATGTAAGCAAATATCAGAAAACATTGACAAACGATGGTACTTGCAGCTAGTAGACTAGTATTTGTGAGGAAATCGAAAGGCTTAATCTACTTCAGAAGCGTGTTCGTGTTGCCGGTCAACTGTTTGAATATTAATAAATAGTCCAGTCATAAGCTTGACAAGGTGGCATGTTTTAGTGATTAGAAAAACAGGATTGTAGAAATATTTACGGAATGTTCTTTGTTTACATATTAAAATGCAGTTCTTGTATCAGTACCAAACCGACTTATTGACGTCACGAGCTTATCGGGAGTTATCGGTAAAATTCAATAAAGTCTGTACATGACCAGACATGGAGAACAGACAAACACAACAAAGAACATAAAGTAACTAAAATTACGTACAAAGTAACAAAAGTAAATGAGCAACTCGGACTCCACTAAAAACTGGGAGCATGGACCAGGTGCACCGATAGGGTAAGCGTCCACTGCTTTTCTAGAAATTTGTGTATCATTGTGAAGTTATGTTTTCTATATTTACGTAATACGATGTGCCTCACGATGTAACGTGAATAAATTATACATGAAGGACAATGAAAGGACTCTGTTTATATACCACGTTGTGTTAATCAAAGCTATATTAATTATGTAATATAATATATTTAACTAGAGCTCTACCTAAGGATTCGGTAAAATGTGATTCATGGTTGGAAAGTTTACTGTAACATATTTTTATTTTTGATAAACAGAAAGTAACACGTGGCTTTTCATATACCCTTGTTCATTGGAGATTGAAAAAAAATCATACAGAATGTAGGTCAGTATAATTCGATATTAAGGAAGATTACTCTGAAATGACACTAAAATACAATATAAATTATAATACTTCATGTCAATTTGCTGAATTTTGATTAGTTCAATATGAGGGTAATATTCTGCTCTATCATATGTCTAAGAGGATGATAGTTTTTTTGTCTATTACCTTCTTGTGAAAAGCTGAATTGGTTCCGGTCAAAATTATGTACCAGTTCAATCGTTGTCAGTAATCAATATGCGCAACGTCCATATCAATAACTGATGTAACATCGATTAATAAACGAAATTCAGCAGACGTTAAATATTTTAGTTAAAATGCCGAATCTACTACGAGGCTGTACCCAAACATTTCTGATCGTATTGTCAGATTAAAAAAGTGATTGAGTTTGGAATGGAAACGAAAATTAAGTGTTCAACTGAGAATTTATGCCATAATTGAAAAATTTCCATGCACTGCATTATTGACCTTTTTTTTTTTTGTTTTTGTTTTATTTTGTTGTTAATTATACCTCGTAAAGGCTAACGGTAACAGTTTGATTAAATAACTGTTTAACATATAAAAAAACAAATAAAACAAACAAATAAACAAACGAAATCATCTTATTGATATTTCTGTTTGTTAGCATAGAAAAGGTCCGTTGCCGATATACTGAATTAAGGTCACAAAAAGGAGTGTGATCCACAGTTGACGTTTACAGTTTCCAATGAATGCAATCGAAAGAAAATAAAACAGTTTCATTAAGAAAATCAAGACTATAGACAATCATACAAAACTGATTGTAAGGGCTTACTTTGAAAAAGAAGGATAATGGAACATTCAGTATAATAAAATAAATACCATATCGCTTAGAGAGTGATAGAGACTTTGTTACCCCTTGAAAATACATTGTCACCCTCGGCTACGCCTCGGGGTAACAAACTGCTCTATCACCCTCTCAGCTATATGTTATTTATAAATTATTGGATTTTATTTAATGTATATTATCTCCTAAAAGTAGACAGATTGGAATGAATGATTATACATTTCATCATATAGACCTATAAAGTAACTTAATACCAAAAATAAGAATATGTAGCCGCTTTTTTTAGGTGCATCACATTTTACAGAATTTGCATGATTCTAACAAAGACTGCTGCTTAATTATCCTTGTTTTCTTATTGTTCTGTGTTTTTGCTAAATCGTTATGTATACGACTTCCAATTAAAATTTTATAGCTACTGTAACAATAAATCATAATGAGTATGGCACGAACTCCTTTTAGATGGAGTTGGAGATTTAAAATAATTTGTGAACACGATTAAAGATAAAACATATCTAGAATAACTTGGAAAATTGTTTTTGAAAAAAATACAGCCTGCGTAATAATATGGTTGAATTCAAAGAAACCTTGGTGATTATTGGGCAATCTATAGATATACGCATTTCAATAATGATAGGTCAAAAAGGCACCAAAACAGTAAATGAAGTAAAATTGACGGCCACAGTTAGAAATGGGTGACAAGACCACTCGGTCAGTTAGGCTTTATTAAAATTATTGCTTTTGCTAGCCAGGTGATTCCTCATCGTAGGTTTAATCTAGGATTGTAGATTACACGATGTATGGTAGTACAGGTTAGCTCTTCTGAGCATCAAATTAACAATATGTAAATATATCATTTGGAACTCTTTGAAAATTATAATTAAAAAGTAAGACTTAAAACACGTTCGAAAACAAAGCTCATAGATTACGTGCTTTTGAGAAGAGTGAACATCGGGTACATATTTCATGACAATGTTCCTCTTTATAGCGTCTACTTTGACATACCTTCGAAGTATAACTATATGATCCATAGACCTAGTACAAAATTGCATGCTTTGTTGTGAAAACTTTGATTTTTTTGGCATTGACAAATCCTCTACAGAATCGTAAAGAAAAAATGTCAGAATTAATTTTGACAAAACGTATTTAAAATATATCTTGCAAACTTATCAATTTTTTTAAGTCGCCATCATCCCGATACTATCTAAACGTCGAGTCAAACAACGGTCTCTTTAATTATCCGAACGTCTAATTCCGGGGTCTATTAACAGGCAACACCTTGATAAACGGACAAAAGATTTAGTAATTACGAAAATTAGAAAAATGAACAGGAAATTATAACCATTTTGAATATAATGAAAGTAATAAATACACTGTTAAGTCTGACGCAAAAGAACAAATGAAAGCGATTTTGTTAAATGTCTTTATTCAAGTTCAATTGGTCTTGTATCCTACCAAAAAAGTAATATATTGTCTACAAAAAGAAAGCAAAAAAAAGATCGTGAGTAAGCTTTCTGAAATCTTAAGGACTCCTTATTGAACAATTAGGGTAATTAGTAAGTAGTTATATCTAAAATGTTCATTAAGCATTTTACTTTCTTGTTTAATATTTGCCAAAGACAAAAGTTAAATGATTTAAGAAACGGATTCCTATTTAGTTAGTAAGGCCTGTTTTGTTTTTAAAACACTTCTTATGAAGATTATTAGAATCATTTTGCATTCCAAAGTTGTAAGTAATGAGCTGATCTCCCTGTAAGAAATAATTGCGTTAACTTTTATTTATAAAAATCCACAGTAAATTATAACAAAGACACGTGATCATTTCATCTTTCACAAAGTATTAGAAAATTTTTGATAATTTTACATTATTATATTTTTTAATAATGAGGCTCAGGGGAAAATACACATAGGTCCTTTATTTGTCTGGTAATTGTGGTCAAATCGTATCAATTTTTTTCAAAAGGAAGTGATTATACATATCTGAGAACTTAATTCCCGCCGTGGTATCTGGAGCAGCATCGTCTACACTAAGTCCACAATCTTAAACCACTTGGCCACTAGATGAATATAGTCAAGCGCCATCGACCTTCATATATTTTGCATAATCATTTTTGGTGAGTCAAAATCTAGGACTTTTTTCATTGAAATGGTCACATGTATATTAAATGCAGCTATGAAATTTGTTATATGCATCTTAAGGAGGTAGACCTAGGGTAAGGGACATAACTCTTGAAATCAGTGCTATGCTTGTATCATAATCAATTTCACCAAAGCCTCTCAAGCTTTTGTTTGAAGGAGAATAAAATTAATCCAAGTTAATTAGATGCTTGCATAAGATGAATGTAAACGTTACAATGATTTTTAAGAGTTCTGTCCCTTACCCTAGGTCTACTTCCTTAATAAGCTATTCAACGCAAAAGCACACGTTATCTTTTGGGTAAGTATTTTTTAACTTTTATATTTCTAAAACAACAAAAGCGTAAACTACCTATTCTATATGCTGTCAAAGATCAGATTTGAAGTATGAAATTCGCATATTCCTTTTCATAAATGTAATGTGCAATTACTGCAAAATATCTATGTTAGCATTAAAATATAGTAATACTTATCATGTGCTCAATATTTAGGCTACAGAACGTGTTGATTTCTAATTAAAAAATCGCCCTGCTAAAACTGTCGGTTTATTTTGAAATTTTATGCTTACTTCTATGTTGTTTGTAAATTTGTTTGATATTTGTACTGAATTTAGAAGCTTTTTAACAAAGTTTCAGGGATTTGTTACAGTGAATTTTTGGTAATAAATAACCCGAATAATCCAGTCATTATATTACATTCCCTACGATCAGTGAAACGGATACGGAGAGGGATTTGATTATTCGAGTTAGATAATAAAATGATAAGTTATTTCCGTTTGACTTCAGCGGAACCTTTACAAACATTGTCATATTGTACCGCAATGTGTGGGTTTCTAAGCGAGGGAATTAGATAAATATTGAATAGGGTACAGAAACGTGAATTGATGTACTCCCGCTCAATACATATAAACATCATAGCTGCTGAGGTGATCATGAAAAAATTCCATCCCATCGAAACAAACCGGAAATGTGCCATTCAATGCGCAACACTAAATATTTGTTTCTAAGCCGTTTTATTTTTTCGTTTCGTTGATTTTTTGTTCTTGTCTTCCAAATTTTGTTTCTTTTTGTGTATGCTCGTTTCTTAGTTAAGTTATTTACATGTAAGCTCTACTTCTATGCAAAAACGCATGCCAATTCCGTTTTAGCAAGGGGAGGTAACGATTATATGCATGACGTATCTGTATACAAACGTAAAGGAAAGAATTCGATAACAGAAATTATTTTAGTTATAATCATTAATTCTTTTAAGTGTAAGTTTTAATAAGAATCAGGTAAAATGGGGGAAATCAGAAATATGCATGTCAAAAATCCATGCACTGATCTGTCTGTATAATTTCTATTAAGGATGCTTTCTCAGTGCGAGAAGACCATTATTTGATCTCTACATCACTGGATTTGCTCAGAAATTTATCAAAAGAATTTTAACAAAAATGATATTTTTGACAGATTTATCTGCCCTTGAAAGGTTCATTTTCAATGCAATTATAACGCAAGTTACCAAAGTTGTATTAATTTATTGAAAATCTGTTTTTTTTTTTTCTTGTTTCTGATGGTGCATGTAGTCAAACTGAACTTTCAAAAGTGATGGGTTTTTTTTCATACCATGTTTCACCACTGCCTGGTTCTTAAGGAGACTGACACTTGATACAGAAAACCCATTTATCAACTGTCAGGGGACTAAGAAACTGCGGTGATGATTTTTTCCAAAACTTAACTTTATATTTTGATGAGCGTTTAGTGTGCTGAATCTTTGACGTAAGCCACACATTTTTATGTCGCAATAGATCAAGTTAAGACATTATCGTCAATGTAAAGCACTGACGGTCTTTGAAAAGGTTTGACAGGACAAAATAGTCGTAGGTTCTTCAATAAGACAAATATGGATTAATCAAATTGATTACAGATAGTCTTATAAAATACATGATTCGCAAAATGTACATTATATGTTGTTGGCCAGAGAATTGATATTTCTGACAACAACTTTTTGACCCATGACTTAAAAATTTAGTCAAAACTGGCAAAAAACATCGAATTTTATAACTCTTAGAATTGAAACCTAGAACTGTTGAAGTGTTTTAATTATCAGAAATTAAAACAAAGGAAAACAAACTCCAAAACGCTAAACAACCAGTAAAGAATGCTGAGATAGAAATAAAACATTATTATTGTAGACGACAGAAAAAGAGTAAAGCCACGTTTTGAAAAATGTACAATCTCTAAACTTATTAGAATCAAATATATAGTGAGTACAGTGAGTTAAGACAGTAATACTAACAAGATGTAATTTACTGAAAATTAAACTCAAAGAAAATTGAAATTAAGTGAGCAACTCATGCTACAAACAAAGACTTTGAACAAGACGTTGCAGTGTAGAAACCTCTTCAAAATTGAATTGAACAAAGTGTTGTGAGAAAGAAAACTATTTTTTATATGCCACTGACTAATATTTTATAAATTGCATTTATGTGACCAAAAAGTAAAGCGAGATCATTTCAAAACTCAAGATACTAATCACAATTATATATACATACTGAAAATTTCGGTATGCTGTACACGTGTTTTAGGGATTAAACTCTCAACTGCATCTTAAATTGCAACCTAACACTTGGGAAGTTCAAAACTTCAAAAACACATTGTATACATACAAGAAGTACTAACTTAACATATCGAAATAGAAACTAAAATAAAGCACCGATACAAATTTTATCAGAGTATTACAAAAGAGCTACAGTGTTGTAGCTCTATGTTTAATACACGGCATTAGCGTATAAGGTGCATATGCAACGATCAACTACTGTGACGATAGTAGAACGTTTGTGTACATCTCCGACTCCTAGACACTAGACACATTGCATTCGTCATGCAAAGATACATTCCTCTGTATATGCAGACATGCCATATGCCACTCGGTACTTGTTTCAAGACTTCCAAGGCATACAGACGACAGTAACCTTTCAATTAACTTGGTCCCTGTTTCTTCAGTATAGTATATATAGGTGAACATTTAATAACAGTTTACAACTTGTTTTCTTTCAATTTCTGTAAGATGCATTTTGTTAATTTCGGTCTCTGTATGTTTTATTTCGTTTGTTTCGAACTGTACGTTTTAAATGTACCCCCTTTGTCGATTTTGTTCTATATATATGAATACAAAATATTTCTACATTGTTTGACAGTGTCATATTGATCTTTTAAAATACTAATTTATGGTGATTTGAAACTGCTGCATCCAATACCGTAAAAGATTTATTGTTCGTTGGGTAGCTATTTCCGTGGTTTTCCTGGGTCGACCAAATACCATGCGATTCGAACGAAATGCGAAATTTGTTTTTTTGAAGAAAATGATGCTCCAATCTAGTCCATGCATTCAAAAATGCGACGGCGGAGTATCTAAGGGCAGGTCCGGTGTACGCCCTTTTCCCTTAAATTGTGGATTTTTGTTTTATTTGCATGCAATCGTGAAATCACAAATTCTACGCTCCAAAAAAAATTTCTATTGACGCTCAAACTTGTTATTCCGCTGCTACACGAAACAATGATGCCTTGTAATACTACGAAAATTTATACCTAATAATGGATATACTTTCATAGTACATGTTGCACATTGCTAATAAGATTTTAGGCTATTCCTATGATATACGAAGCTCAATGTCATATTAAAAGACAAAATAGCGCATCTGCACTTGCGCAATCGTCCACCTCCGCGTCAACAAATTCCGTCACTTCCGTCAGAATATTTTTTTAGCCGTTCATAGTTCTGGTCTTACAGTCTATATATATGGGACGTCCATACAATTGGATTTGATTGTAAACAAACTTTCTGGTTAGTCAGATTTCTTAAGGTACGAGTTACGTAAATGAACGCCCCTAGCGGATTACGGGAAAAACGTTGTTGTAATTGCCGTTACTATGCGAGTTATTTGCCATTGACCACATACTAAAACATGTTCAATGGCAATCGAAATTCCCGTAAATATTTCGTTCGTAAATTGTATTATACCGAATAACATAACCTTCGCGGAAAAGAAAGACCAGAAGATGTTCACGAGAAAGAAAAAATGAATGCACACGAAAGTAATAACGACAATTTGGAATGGAGACAGGCCATGATAGAAGAGTAGTAGACATCTGACAGATATGCTGAAAGGGTGTAAAAACCGTATATAATTCTCCTCTGCTCTTGCATAATTGCAAATCTGAGCGAAGATATGGTCTTAGGAGTACTCTTTATGAAAAAAAAGATAAATTTGGAAATTTCCTCCAATTAAAAATAAATGACCAGTCATGTTTCGACGAATAAAATATATATGAAAATAAGTTAGACGAACGATAATTTAAAATCATTCATATGGGAAGAGTGCGTTACATTGTTGTGAACATACAACAAATGCGCAAAAAAAACCCCCCAAAAAACAAACAAACAAACAAACAAAGAAAAAAAGAAATAGGTATAAGAATTGAAAGCTGCGCTGATATATTTTGCCAAAGAGCCATACAAAAGGAAATATCCCTGAATACGTACGGTTTAAAAAATGTCGTAGGATTAAACAGCTATTTTCGGTCGTTCAAGCATATGTGAACGGATCTCTCCACTCCCAAACATTACATGGGCGGCTAAAGGCCGTTCATTGAGTTTTGGAGCTCCGAGAATAGGAGACAGAAAACCACACGATATATGAGACCAGGGCGGATTCACAGATATTGAAAAGTGGGGTTCCAGAGGGGTGACATGATAATATTTGCCGATCACTCTTGACAAAATACTGCGTGAATTTTTTTATCCGACTTTGGTCCACCACTGGTAAAAGAAATCAAACCAAAATAATGTGGCAATCGAAAAAAGGTAGGGGTGGTCCAGGTAAAAAAACACAAGATATCAATTTGGCATCCCTACAAACTATCAAATAAATCAAAGTACTCTTGTACTGAATCAATTTACATCGATTGTTTAAATTAATCGTCAAATTGCAAAAATAAGGTTAAGATAGAAGGAAAGAATTGGGCTCGTTTTCAAACGTATCTAAATATAAACTCATTTATTTAAATTCACCATTCTGATTACAAATGACGATCAATTTGTCTTTAAAGTAGCACAATAAAATTCAATTGGCACCGTAGTAGTGCGCCAGTTTGTCTGATATTCAGGTTCGTTGTCAGTTTACATGGAACATCTAGATGAATGAACACAAAACTCACTGACATCTTGCATAGTTGAACTACAAACTACTAGTTTGTCTTTTTTTAGTTTTTTAAGTCAAAATTCAATTTAGTATCTCAATTCTAAGGCACCTATTGTGTAATACTTCAGAAGATTTCCCAGCTTTCCTATCACTGTCAGCTGGTGTCTCCTTCAGTCAGAATACAATGACTTCATTAAATATCACGCCTACCAAATATCACATAGGTTCATTGAGCTTTTTTTTTAATCATATATCCATATTTTTTTTATTTCGAAGACATCTTTAAATTTTTCGATACAAATACGTGTTATAAAATAGTTGAATATACAGAAAATGCATTCGTAAAATATGGCTATCTGAAATAAATTGATTAGACAGTGCTACATGTATTTGTAAATCGCCTTCTTCTTGCAAAACTTTGTCTCTGCCTTTTCGGTATTTTAATGCCCTTTTCCAACATCTTTGAATTCATTTGAAACTGAAGAAAAAACTGTGTCCAGGGCCTTCCGTTCACCAATTTTGCTACATGTACTATACATGAAACAAGTGTCGTAGTAAGCCTAGCGTTTCATTTACAACCGTATAACATGTAAAGATATGTGACGTCGCCGAAATAAATTTTGACGTTACCGAAAAAAAAAAACGAAAAAATGTAAGTATTCCCACTTTTGGAGAGCATGTTAACGAGTCCCGTTGTCAAGTGATTTTTATACATCTTTTGATAGCTATTAAAGATGGTAATTATATACTATTTTTTAAAGAAAATTCTAGGCACCGTTATTTCACAATACTAAGAAATAATTTAATATCTTCCGTTTTTTAACAATTTCCCTACATATCCTATGTATTTTCATCATTGTTCTATTATATTTCAAATCTATGTACTTAGAAAACGAAATCCGATATGATGTCATTTTTTTCTGATATATGTTTGCATTCGAGTCGATCTTTCCATATGCAAAATTTCAGGACGCGATATTTACGTATCTCCTACCTTAATGCATGCCAGGTTATTTTGTAAGTCAACTGGTTCGGTACAGCGACGCCATTAAAGTCGATTGGTCCGCAATGCGCGATTGAAAGAATCCTTGCAATTTTTGTTATGATTACGAAATTATTCTTTATATTGGGATTTGAATCTGTATGAAATTATACTATAATATATAATGTTTCTAATTTTTGTTCATATACGAAATAACCTGATGTGGGTTAGTTAACAGTTACGAAGGAAGACCTAGGGTAAGGGACCCGCCTCATACAAATCATCGGAACGTTTATATTCAGCATTTTATACATCGATTTCATGTAAGCATCAAAGTAACTTGGACTGTTTTCATTCTGTTTCAAATGAAAGCTTGATAGGCTTTGGTGAAATTGAATACAATACAAACACTGATTTCAAGAGTTATTTCCCTTACCGTATGTCTACCTCCTTTAGAAATATTTGTTAAAGATTTAAACCGATTGTGATACATGTGTATCTCTTCTAAAATTCATGTATGAACAAAGCAAATCAGCTTTTTCTAAAGATAGTCCCATCACTTGGCCATATTATCTATTTCATATCATAGTTATACGAATTTCGTTACGGCCATAAGGGAAATAATGTGATATGCAAGTAAAGTTTCAGGACAACTTTTTAGTTCGAGTTATTTACATTCCAAACAAACAGGCAAACAAAAACATTTTGTGCAATAATTATACGAAGTTCAATTTAAAGTGAAAGCTTCATTTGTCATGGGCTTTTGTTTTTTAATCTTTCAAAATACTTTGTCACGACATATGAAAGTCCTTTTAATCATTTTTGACCAATTAAAATTCTAAAGACAATATTTAAAATTCTATTTTTTCAAAGTTATTTAGAAAGTCAATGAAAGTTTTAATTGAACAATTAACATTATGATGAAGGGTTCTTGCCATCGAATGTGGTAATTGTAGAGCTCGTAAAGCCCCCTGGCGTCTACCGTTGTTAAATACTGCAATTAACCACTTTATTACAAATTCTGACAAGGTTAGTCGCGTTATCAACACCTCCAAAATCAGCGCCTGTCAATCGTTTTAATTTCACGAGAAAAAAAAATCAGTTTCTTACGAAAATAAGTTGTGAGTGACTTTATCTGCAAATTAGAATATTAACTTCTGCGTTGACAAGATGTTTTGAAAACCTTATAGAAATTGGTATTTAATTAATCACCCTATCGATCCCGATTATGAATCAATCGTACTGGTGAACCTGATAGCCTCAGATAGTGATGGAACCATTTAGATTTATTCTCGCTGATAATCTATCAACCTTTTATACAATAGCAATTTCTAAAGAGTCGTGAATTTTTAATTGGGCAGCAAATGTCATTTAACATTATTTTAAACATTTTCATTCTAGCAACTTAAATCTAAATTGATAAAGCCCGTGTGTCGCATAATGTAAAGTTAACGTTTGTTTATGATTGACAATAAAAGGAAATTGAAATATCGCATGCATGGTAAGACCTCTTCAATAAATGCTACAGAACTCTGACAACACCACCTGAAAATTTTATGATTTTTCAGCTTCAACAGTAGCAGATATGACAAATAATTTAAAGGCTTAACTCAGGCATTAAACGATTTATCGTTAAACGGTTCCACCCGTTTCCAGCTAATAGACTTTTTATGAATACAGATAATGGAAATGTATTTCCCAAATCCCTCCTATGACTTAACTAACCCGTAACTAAATCCCTTGCGATCTAGCAATAATATTGGTTTGATGATAAATTAATGAACTTATTTCAAGGCTCATGGACCACTCTTTAAAATATCGTCTTTTCTCTATTCTTGTTGTATGAAAGCAAACAATGTAATATTTATGCAACAATATTGTTCATATGTGCATAAAGTGCCAGGGAAAACCATTTTTATATCAATTAGTTAATTTCGATTGAAGTATTTTTTTTATTTTATAGTCTCGAAGGTCGTTCTTATTTATATTATATATCACCATATACAAAAACGAGAAAATTATTTATGCAACAGGAACACGACATGAACAATTTGGTTCATTTAACTACGCAACTTTTTCTGTGCATCAAAAATGAGGTCCATTTAATTATTCAAAAAAAAAAAAAAAAAATGAAAATCAAACGACAAACGTGAAACATATCATCATGTAAGGTGAACAAATTACGAACAATGAGTCATCATTTTACATGTATTCGACACGACTTTATTGAATTTACAATTTACATCCAGATAGACCAACTCGATAGACAGCATACGCAGTATTCCTAGATATTGTATATATGCATGGAGCAAAATCTGTTTTAAGGATGTTATTATCTTGTTGCCTTATAACCCCAGCACAATTTTTAAAAATCATTGTATGAACCAAGAATATACCTGATATAAGTGTACATGGAACTCTCGGTTTATTATGCAGGTATAGTGAAACCTGTTAAACCGAATCCTAAACATCCGAAACACTATTTAAACCAGACACGAAACCGAACCAATCTAAAGGCCCAAAAGGGTTCTGTTTAAACAGGTTTCATTGTAGAACTTTAATAAATCGAATACCTGTCTAAACCGAACCAATATAAAGCCCGAAGAGAGGTTCGAATTAGGCAGGTTTCTTGGTATATTGAAAATATTAGTTTCACTAGATAATTTCCTTCATGAAAAGACTGAAAAATCGTGTAGATGTAATGTATGAAATGCTCATCATGTAAATATCTCATTAAATTTATTCAATAATTACATTAACGATTTGTGTCATTATCTTCTTTAGAATGCTTAGAAAAAAAACATAACTTTGATAGCTAAATTGCGAATACGTTGGCGGGCAAACTTCTATTATTTTCCATAATAGAAAACATTATCATAAATGCTGTAAGAATATGCCATAAACCAAAAACTAGCCAAAAACTGGGAGCAGGGACCAGGTGCACCGGAAGGGTAATCGTCCTCAGCTTTTCTGGAAACATCCGCCGAGTTGCTCATAAAAAGTTAAGTCCAGGGTAGACGAAAGAGGAAAGGAAAACTATGACATGTTGAACAAATTAGTTTTTATTTAGTTTCATAGTGCAGATTGATACACTGTGACGATCCACGAGTTCATGATGACAACCATAAAACTTCTGTAGTAATTACTTCAATCTTGTAGCAACATAACCCTGTTCTAGAAGCCTTATTGTAATAAGTCTAACGCGATGCAAATAGTCTGCTTAGTTACGGAAAGCTCTGGCATAACGTATAAGCTGTAATATGAACACTCCATACGCAGGTGCTGAAGGAATGTGGCCACAGATGAAAGGAAAGATAACAATATGGAATGAAAAGTCATATCGCGTTTGTCGTATAGTTTGGTCAATATTTTTTCTTTACCATGGATCTCCAATTGTAGGTCAAGGTATGGGGCTGACTTCACTGTGTCTGTAGTATCCTTTATCTCAAGTTCTGTGGGGGTAGAGACGATGTATAAAATCCCCGAAACTAGAATTGTTCAGCGATAACACTTTATCTATATAATGGAAACTGAGATTAAATGTCTACCTAAATGACGTTCTTTATTTTGGATCAGATCAGCTATAAAGTCAGCCTTATAATAATGAAGGTATATGTCAGAAAGTAGAGGAGCAGCATTTATTCTCGTTGAAATGCCAACCGTAACAACGATGCATAGTGCTTTTGAGTCGGGATTTTAACGGAGCTTGGGAAATAGAAGTATAAAGAGTTGAAAAATCGTAGGTGTCAATGCTATAGTATTCTGATATTAATCTTGAATTAAGGGTTTCTAGAAGATCTTTTTGAATTTTTCAGAATCTACATTGAATTAATACCACTACAGAAGCAAGAAGTGTCGTATCTGTAGACCCTCTTTGACAACGGTGAATATGGAAGTTACAAGTTTTGACTAATTATTTCTGATACACCTCAATAAAAGATAGACCATTATTCCCGGTTATCTATTAACGATTAGACTGACTCCGCAACATACCATTTACCATACACGACAAATGGAGTAGTTTACACCATCTTACTACTGTATAATACCACTAGGAGTAAGTATCCAATCTCCTCCGCAGACCTATAACCTCTCCCAGATTCACTTTGTATAACTCCGCTAACTTATATGCTCTGCTATACAGGATGTGAAAAAGTTCACAGGGCATGTCCACTACTCAGTACAAATATGCAAAGCTGTTTCCCCGTGTATTGTTCTGATTTGGATAAAGAGTGGTGCCAGAGGCGTAAAACTTTAAAATAGCGAATAAACCCTCTGTGCAGGAGATTGGTAAGTATCAGGCGCATCGATTGGTCAAACGGTCTTGAAAACTTTCAGTAAGAGCCTGTTACATCGATCCACAGACCAATGCGATACAAAAGCTTCAACAAAGAAGAACATTGTCTCCCCGTATGTTTATATTGTGACCATGAAGGCTTTCAAGAGGATTATTAGTAGTAACATCAACAAAAAAATTGTGAACAGTTGTTCAACTAATGACACTTGTCGAAAGTTCAAAACATTATATTTTCAAATTGATAACAGAAACAAATGCAATTTTTCATACCAGAGACTATTTGTAGCAAGTTCAAAAAATTAACATTTAACATAACAGACAATGGTTTTAACATGTTATGTAAGGACATTTTTGTAGTAAATTCGTCTCAGAAAAAGTTTATTGTAAATTAATCTCAGAAAAATAGTAAACAATGAAGTGTCAGAAACTCTTACTTTTCCTTCAAAGCAACAACAACTGATCGATCAAAGTGGCCCAAAATATCAAAAATATTTTAAACGAAAATGCGTGTCCTATTAGTGTCACAAAGTGAATCCTAGATAGGAAAATGAAGGGAAAAAAAGAAAGAGAACAGAAAACTTCAAGAGAGAGATAGAGAGAGATGAAGAGTCGTAATCACAAGCTTATAATTATAATTAAAAGCTTAAATGGACTTAATCTGCTGTCTTTTGTGAATGACTTTTCAAGATAGGGTCCAATTGGGTTGATAAATAAAATATGAGGCCTTAGTCTCCCAGTTATGAAAATGAATAATAAATACAAAATTTACTTCTGACTTGTAAAACGTATAATGGCATCAGTTCGCGAAATCAAAACATATGGTTCGAGCTATTAACTTCCGAGAAAATGTAGAAAGCTAAACTTTTGCCATTGTAACCATGCAAGAAATAACAAATATAACTGGCATTAGATGCAATAAATTATGAAATTTTAATTATCATCATGAACACATCATGATTTTCATCCCTTTTAATCTGTATCCTTATTAAAAGGCGACTTTGAATTTAGAATTATTTTTTGTCCGCATGGCTTAAGCTATTAGTAAAGAACGCGACATATTGACTTTGCACACCTCAGCGGTGACATTTTTGCAATTCATACGAGGCGTAAAATCAAATTTGTGAATAATTACAAAAGCAATTACATTATTAGAAAAGTTAATAGCGCCAAAACACGTCAATCAACTCGTACCCGGACATGCACACCTGGATATAGACCACGCCCCCACATGTGATTGGACACCGGGTAGATTATAATAAAGAGGTAATATTTCTATTATTTCTGAAACTCCTTTAAAAGCACACTCACCTCAATATATCACTTTATTATTCTGTCATATCAATCATTTAGACCTGTCTTTGAAATTTACAACGTGTTTCTGGTCGAACTTTTGAAGGAACATAACTCAGCTTTCAGAGTTATATCAAAGAGAGAATATTTCAGAAGTGAAATAATAAATAATATGAGATATATGTCTGATATGGAACATTTTTCTGATTCTGAAGATCATGTTGACATTGATGGCACAAGTGATGACGAATATAGTGACTCAGAAAAACTGTCGAGCCAAGCTCGATCTCCGGCGTGCACCGATTGTGGAGTAATTAAATCGACAAAACACACAGGAAAACCATCATTTCTAATAACAGACATTTTATCAGACAGAAAGTCACAAAACAAAGATGATTCCTGTTGTGATAAAAGTTCATCAAACGACTACAGTGATACAGAAGAAACGGACGAATTTAAGCCACAGAGATATGGTAATTTTTATATTCAATTTGTTAATCTTGGTAAATCACTAAAACGACATTCATTTCATTGAATTCCACTCATTTTCAACGATTGAGTAGTTTAATTTTTTTTCACTAGCCAACAAACTACGAATCGGAAATGTTTTAAAGATTTTTTTTCTAGCTTTGTTTTGTAATTTTACACAACATTTCGGCCTTCAGATATAAAGAAAACAAAAAATAGAAAGAAAAACCACAAACACCACTGCAAAGATACCATTTTTACAAAAAAGGGAAATACAGCAAGTTAGGTTTTTTTTTAGATATTAAATTAGTAGAATAATAAATTATATTAGTATAATAGAAATAAAGAAAGACAAAATTGGAAGACTGTTAAGTTATAAAAAAATAAATATTATTCTACCTTTTTTTCCAGACCGGTTCTCAGAGCACCATTACAGCAATAAAGCCAAGAAACCAAGGAAAGCCCGAACAGCATTTACAGACCATCAACTCAACAGTCTAGAGAAACAATTTGAACGACAAAAATACCTTAGTGTGCAAGACAGAATGGAACTAGCTGCTAAACTGAACCTAACAGACACACAAGTCAAGACGTGGTACCAAAATAGAAGGTGAGATACTTTGAATTATTCTTGAATGCGTTGCTGCCTTATTTTATGTTTTGCGAAAAATCACTGTTTTGCTCGACAGTGAAGTCCAACCATTTGTTGTCGATATGCAATTCACATTTGGTCCTGAGGAAAGTTAGGTGCAATGTGTTATTTATATATGTGATGTCTTCAGAACAAAGTTAAATCAAGTTCTTTATATTTAAAGCCATCTTTTCACACTTCAAAATGTATTATACATGTACTTGATACAATGTAAAAAAATTTCTTTCATAAAACTTATTACAAATGTATTACTGTATATATTCAAATCCAACATAAAAGATTATCACTGTCTTTGAATTGATCTTTTTTCATGTCTGTTTTTTTACCATTCTACAGAACCAAATGGAAGAGACAAACAGCCGTAGGGTTAGAGCTGTTGGCAGAAGCAGGTAATTACGCAAATGTGCAACGAATGATGATGAACCCATATTGGCCATCGTACTCTGAAGCTCATCCTGGACTTTACCCAAACGTTAACAGCTTATATCTCAGACAATCAACGCCACTGACCACGCGTGTTTTGCCGCATATGTTTATGTAATAACCGCATACGTTTATAACAAAAATGGCGGCTTACTGATACTGCAACAGTATTATGCATTCCTAAGACTCCATGCATTTCATGTATTTTACTTACGTATATGGGTTTGTGCAATATCTTACTCATGCTATGCATTTACCATAGTAGACATAGAGGGCAATGTTTCTCATATTTCATTGACAAAGTGCTCATGACATTTTATAGTGTAAAATGTGATAGTCATTTAGGGATTTTGTATATATTATATTGTTATGTGATGGTTTTTTATATAGAAATATTTTATATAATATTAAAAGATAAATACGGAGCTTGCTTTTTTATGTGAGATTGTGTAGCTCTGCATATATCCAAACTGATTATGAAAACAAAATTCATAGGTTACATGAGTACTAATGTACAACGAAAATGAAATTTAAGTACAAGTATTTTAAGAATCATATGAATGTGGAAAATGTGAAAAAAGAAGCCCATAATCCACTGTTAAACTAAAAAAATCTGATCTCTCTCCAATGATCGCTATTAAATCTTTCCGTCATTGGATGTTTGGAAATATTTCATTGAATATAAGAAAATTAAAGTTTATGACAGAGTTTTTCGCCTTTGCAATGTTCAATTTTCATTTTCAAAGTCATAACTCGTTTAATCGTACTTAAATGGGTATGATCTTTCTTTTTTAATCAAAATGGTAAAATTATTAAATCTACACCGTAAAAAATATAGGTTATATTATACCATGGTTCACCCACTGCCTGATTCTTAAAGAGACTGGCACTTGAAAAAATACAACTGGATGATACATAAATTAAACAACAATAACAACAAAATACCGAAAATGCATCGATTTGACAATCACCCATTACATTTTGTACATACTTATAAGTAAAGGGAGGAAACCATAATAAGAGCGGGGGCAAAGACTTCACTAAAGAAACAGACATAAACACCATATATAATACACGGTAATTTGAATGATACACACAGAAACTTAAAAAAAAACGAAAGAGCAACTAGCCTCCACTAAAACTGGGAATACATACAAGGTGTGCCGATATGGTAAGCGTTCTCTGCTCTTCTGAAAACCTCCACCGAGTTGCTCATGAATAAGATTTCAAATGCGAGATAAAAACGGAAGAAGAAAATATGCATAAACAAACACCGGCAGATGTTCTTTGAGAAAAAGTAGAGGACCCTTATTCTGCTGATTTATCAAAATACATACTTTTAAAGCAATATGTGTGCTGGAGTCTATACGTTGCTTATATTACAACTCGTTTTTGTGTTTTTGAATTCAGTTTTATTTTTTCACTTGTGACATGACGTTCAGTTGTTATAAGCCGTCTTTATTCAGTATATTTTTTTCCTGCTTTTCGACCGCCTCGGTAGTCACGTGGCAGTATGCTCGGAGGTTGTGGGATCAATTCCTGGTCGATTTACACCCAAGGAATTGTCAGCAACTGCCTCTCAACCAAACACGCGCCATATATGAGATACAGAGAATACTAGCGGGAAAATGTATCCTAGTGAGTCGGTATGTCTACGTACATGCGCGGCTGTAAACAAACACAAATGAAAATCCGATACATCGTATGTAGCTAGTACAAAGCAGGGTCTTTTCAATCAGTCAAACGTTCTCGCCCTGACATGCAGGAAGTATCTTAATATATGGGACGGTTAACCAATCCATTTCGAGTTTCGTCTTTTCCTCTATGCTGTCAAATTTTTTGTGTCGTATATCTTCGTACATGTAATATACCTTTATATTAAAGTCATTGATGGTAGACATTTCAACATGAAAAAAGTGCATACAGACATTATCTGTGAAATACATTAGGTTGAATTTCAATATATAATGGCCCATTAATTAAACAAACTTTCTACCCGAAGGCTAACAATTATTTCATATTATGCTGTTAATATAGATTTGCTCATGAATACATAATTACACGCGGGATCTTAGCACGTGCAGGTAGCCAATTACAACCGTTCTGAGATACAAATCACCAAGCGATGAATAGCAATAATATTTTAATTCTAACTAACACAAATTGGATTAAACTAGAAAAATGAAATCATGTTTTCAACTAGGTCAAAGTTTGATTTTTCAGAAATTACGGTAATCAAGTTGAAAAAAGAAGGATGATATAAAACTTGTGTCAACAACGTTATTATGTGTTTGTTTATTTTTACAGCACGATCTTATGAGTTATTCAAATATACTTTGAGCTCGCAAGGCTAGACGTTTATTTGAAAAACGAGGATGGCGGTGCTATAAATGATTTGTGACATGAATTGACTACACATTATTTGACCAATTAGAAATGAACAGAAACGTGCTCTCCTTTGGCGCTAAGTCGAAATATAAAATATTAAGGTATATGGCCATTCTTTACAGGCGGAGTAATTTTCGTCAGAGGCGTTGTTCCTGTGCAATATTTATGCTAATGAGGTTGGATATTGCATGGCTGTTTTCCAGTTGAGTTATATGGGAACACGTGAGCTTTCATGCAATATTATACATTATTACATAGTAATAAATATTTTCCTATTCAAATCAATAGAAAACAAAGCATGCAATATATCCCGGTATTTGCACGCAAACTTTTATTCGTATCTGGAAAAATTCGGAGACGTTCCGAATACGTTTTTAAATTTATTGCACTGTTGTCGTCTGCTATAAAATGGCTGAACGGGATATCGACAGGTTGTTATAAAAATGGCAATGACCTCTTTATATGGGTCATATTTCCGTGTTTGGTGACAATTATTGTGATTCCATTTTTCTTTCAAATAATACAAGCAAAAAAATGCATTCCTTTCAATTTTACTACAATTTATCAAACATTCATAAATGTTTGGCTAGATCCTTCATTCTCAGTTTCCGCTATATAGATGACGTATTATTTTTAAACAATCCTAATTTCGGGGATTTGATACATCGCATCTACCCAAAAAAACTTGAGATAAAGGATACTACAGACACTTTGAAGTCAGCCTCATATATTGACCTACACTTAGAAATCGATGGTAAAGGAAAACTATTGACCAAATTTACGACAAACGTGATGACTTTTCATTCAGAATTGTTAACTTTCCTTTCATCTGTGGCAACATCTCTTCGGCTCCTGCGTATGGAGTGTTCATATCACAACTCATAGGTTATGCCAGAGCTTGCCAAAACTACGCAGACTTTTTGTATCGCGCTAGCACTCGTGGATCGTTATGGTGTATCCATCAGCACCATGAAAACTGGTGTATTCAACGGGTCATAGTTTTCCTTTCCTCGTTTGTCTACCCCGGACTTGACTTTTTATGAGCAACTCGGCGGGTGTTTCTAGAAAAGCAGAGGACGCTTACCCTACCGGTGCACCTGGTCCATGCTCCCAGTTTTTAGTGGAGTCCGAGTTGCTCATTTACTTTTGTTACTTTGTATGTATGATTTTAGTTACTTTATGTTCTTTGTTGTGAATGCATATTTTCCATGTCTGGTCTTTGTCCCTGGATTACATTCTTTTGATTACCGCTATAACCTTGGTTCCCTTGATTAATCTTTCATATTGCACTAGTTCATATACGTGTATTTATTATGCATCATATTTGAACTAGTGCAATAAAACACATACAACCTTGTCAAATGCATTATATCCAACAAATTAGTATAATATTAACTGAAATATTTATTACTATATAATAAAAGATTATTGCATGAATACTGGTGAAATATAATATTCTGCTCGGGACAATATTCACCAGTATTCATGCAATAACCCTATAATATTTCTAGTTAAAGCATATTTGGTCTCCTTCTCATATGTATTTGGGAAAAAACAAAGAAAAAATCCAAATTCATGTTGCCATTGTGAGTAAACAAGTTCAAAATGCATTTCAATTAAAACTGACATAGATGGATTTTGGATGATGGTTGATTTAGATGTGTTATATGTTTATCCGGGATTCAGTTTAGAGGGATTCATTGTATAAGAAAGCGTCTTTGAAACAGATTCACAATCCCTGAGATAAAACCGGTTGCCAGAATCATTGTCGTCAATTTTGTTCAAATACAACACAATAGCATTTTAGTCAGTTTTCAGTCTGATATTAATGTGGAAAGAAAGATACAAACAAACAAAAAACAAACAAACAAACAAACAAAAAACAAAAAAATGTTTTTTTTTTGGCTTTAGATTTGCAGGTAATGGATGGACAAACTAACACAAAAGCCCTACATTTTATTGGCATGGCTAAAAATGGCATACTGAATAAAATAATTAGTGTTAACATCACATTATATTAACACTGTTTTTTTTTTCATGCAACTAACAAAGTTTTATTACAACAAATAATATTTATGTTGCCATTAAATTAAAGGAAAGTTTTTTTGATAGAAAAGAGACGCAATCAAGAATACATCGGGAATACATACATGTGCTATTAGCAGAAATGGTGGGGATGCTGAATTGAGAAATTTTGTATTTCCTTAGAAATATTTAGGTTTTAATTGTAAATGTTTGTAAGAATAAAGTAAAATAAAAATAACCAGAAACATGCATGTCAAAACCCCACTGATCTAACAATGAAAAATCACTCAAGGATGCTTTTTATTTGAAAAGACCATAATGATTATTTGATCTCTGCATCACTGGCTTTGCTCAGAAATTTTTCAATAGAATCTTAGAAAAATGTGATTTTTGATAGAGTTATCTGCCATTGAAATGCTCAATTTCAGTGAAATTGTAACTCAATAGACCAGCTTGATATGGAAAATCATGTCTGTTTTCCTTGATTCTGATGGTGCAATTAGTCAAATTACACTATCACAATTGTGGGTTTTTTCATACAACGTTTCACCTACTGCCTGATTCATACAGGAACTAACACTTATGTGAGAGATTTTGTCATCAGAATTGATGAATAGGGATAAAGGTTGATCTTGAAGTTTCTAAACAACTCTTTTGAATATTTTATAATGCTTTTCGGATATTTTTATAAAACATATGCTTTTGCTATGCACGCCATAACAAATTGGTGCCAAGATCTCGTTAATCTGATCATCTAAAATATGATATTAAAATTTGATAAACCATCGTCGCATCCATGTAACTAAATCGTCGCACTTTTAGACTGCTTTGACAGGGCATAGGACATTGCATGTTGTTGCATCGTATTCAATATTGCCAATACCCGCTTATCATATCGCATGGTGAGTTAATTTTCTGAAGACGAGAATCAAACATCCATCAATTCCCAAGCTCTATTACATGACATCGGTCCTATCTGCATACATCAGCCCATTTCCAAAATTAAAAGACATAAGTGTTATCCGTTTAATCTGTGTAAAACAAATCTTTATTGCTGAAAAAACGATTTTGTTTATAGTGTATTTGTTTACGCGTGGTTCGTCTTATCGCCATCTTGGATCACGCGCTAATTCATCCTTTTGTTTAAAAAATGTTTCAAAAATACAATATTTAGTGTTTTGTTTTCAGGGATAAATGGTGTTTGTTATGGAAATATTGAATGTTGAATGGTAAAGAATAGTCCATTTAGATTTTTGTTACAACTCGTAAATGACTTTTTGTTTTAAGAAATTTGTATGAAAACAACTCCAGTTATCATTGCCCTTGTCAGCAAACATATCTTTACTTGTCACTTAACATTTTGTTGCAACGCTGAAAAGTTTTAATAAAATGATGTTAAGCGATTTAAGATATGCGGGACAAAATTCGGTATCAGGTTTTTAGCCAACCCCGTAGCTGATAATCAGTTTGATACTGTATTGAAGATGATGCCCATCATCACTTGTATTCCTAACAAGATGAATGATTGTCTCTTACTTTACAATCATTGATTAAAATCTCGCTGTAGCGGGTGCCAAAAATCATTATCGATTTAAGATTCGTAGATTACCAAGATTGCAACAACGATTTATTTCCACTCTAGTTAGCACTGATGTAAATGATGGCGAGAATTGTAAAAAGGCCCTAAAAAAACTTCTGTGGTTTTAGTATGAAAGAGACAAATCTTTTCTATCTTAAACGTGTATACATACATGTATGTTATCAGACGCAAGCATCAAAACAGACTATACAACTGTGTCATAATCGTCAGTGCAATTCTATTTTCAAAGCAAATTGTTTTAAAAGGTGTTTAATGATAAAAAATATGTTTTTACTCAAATTAATTTTCATTATTTTAAAATGAACACTTCTAGTTCTAAACTGATATTTAGCAAAGAAGAGAGAGAGAGAGAGAGAGAGAGAGAGAGAGAGAGAGAGAGAGAGAGAGAGAGAGTATTTGTTCGTTAGACTTATACAATGAAAGTGAAAACAAACTAAAGGCTTTTTGCAATGAAATTGAAGTATCAGTCTCTATATATAACAATTACACATTAGATGATTCACGCATGTCAAGAACCAACCAAATTCACTTTTTTTTCATTAGAAAGTAATGATTTCAGGCATCTTTACCAGTCTTAAATTGAAGTTTGGATGTTGCACTAAATTGAAATAAAATGATTTAGATTGTACATAAAATTGAAACTTTGCAAGAGTTGTCGTTCTTGGTGGTTGACTTACGTGAGAGACGACGGTATGTATTTTTTCCAATTGTAAAATAGGGACCTGTATACGGGAAAGAATTTATTTATGTGAGAAATATGGTGTATGTAACGAAAAAGCATTGTTTGTTGGGTTGGTTTTTATGTACTTGGTACCAATTCTGCTATTGACCGTGTCTAAATTTTAAATGGCGTATAAATATCAAAAAACACCATATTCATTCCCTTTATAAGATTTGTTATATGGTCTATAAGTATTTCTGAATTAGACCTACATATGCATTTGTTGTTTTTTTTACATGCAGGAATCACTTCTTGTCTGAATTTGGTTAAGACAGCTACTTTACAACACAAATGGTGCACATAATAACAAGTAGCATTCCCACATAAGAAAAATTATAATACAAATATGTTATATTAATCGTGTGCTTAAATGTATGATCATGATATTGTTGAATAATCTATCGACCTAATGGAATGACAAAAATGTTATCGCGATTGCCAAAGAACGCAAAAGAAATTACAGAAATGCGGAATTTGTTTCATGCTCATAGTTATTCTTTTGTTTTGCATTTATAGGATTCTATTAATAATATTATGGTTATTCACCTTGTTTATTTATGAGTATTCAATAATGTTTTTGTTGTTGTTTTAAGGTTCCACTGAATTCAAAATGTAGGCCATTGCTTAATAATATAGTTTAAGTATACGTTAAATAATACGTTGTTTTTTTAATTGATTATATACATATGACGCTCAGCACAGGAATATCTGGATGTGTTGTAACAATTATCATATTCTAACAACAAAAGTGTAAAATAATGGTCTTACTCTGAAGGAACTGATTTTTGTTTATAATTTCTAATATAATATTGAAAAACCCAACACAAATATTAAGTACATTGCAAGCTACGACTTTTTATATATATAAATCAAAGGACTTAATTAATAATGTTACATTTTTAGTTACTATTTGTTGACTTTTATGTAGACAGTAGTATAAAATTAAGGAGTTTAATCTAATCACGAAGAAATGACAATGTACTACAGAAAACCATTGCTAGCTTTGCAATGATATTTTACAGTGTGTCTAGGAAAGTTGAGAACGCCTACCCTGCCGGTGCAACTGGTCAATGCTACCAGTTTAAGTGTATTCCGGGTAGCTCATTTACTTTTGTTTTTGTACGTGTTAATTTTTTTGTTATTCTACGTTGTTTGTTGTGAGTGTCTATTTTTCCTGTTTAGTCTTTATCCTTGGAATATGTTTCTTTGATCTCAAATCTTGGTTCCCTTGATTACTCTTGTATTGTAGATTTAGAATATGTCAATTTCATACTTTAAATCTGGTTTAAGACAAATGCATATAAATTATAGAAATTGTTGTTGATTGCAAACATAGACGATTTATACGATTTATTAGATATTTCCTTCCTATGACATGAACTGATGTAATGAATGGAATATTAAAAAAAAACGTGGCATATTTTCCAGATTGTTTTCAACTGCATCAAAAAAAAACCTTTTATTTCAAACACTTCGGTTTGTTTTGTCCAAGATTTTGACTTTCAAACGGTATGTGAATATTATCAAAGAAATATTCTGTTTTCCTACACCTTACAAGTTAGGTAGGATCTCTTTCATAAAAACATACAAAAATCATTATTTCATCTTTAATACTATTAATATTTTATAATTTATTGTGATGTTAGTAATTCAGTGCTTTATGGGGTTAGGAGAGGATGACGGATAGGATGTTGTTTTTTTTTTATTGAATAACCTTTTTTCGTTTGTATATATGTCCCGTTAAACCCCAGAGGATTAAATAGTACTTAAGTGTCAGTCCCTGTAATATACGAATATACGTAGATGCATTTTCATACCCCAACTCCTACAGATTTAAACTATATTTTCCTTAGTATTACTGTAAAATAAACAATTTAGTGACTTCTCTAAACAAGGTAGTTCATGTGGTATGCGTTGCATGATAACACATTACAGTCTAGATGACATCGATAAAAATGCGATCAACTCTCAGTCAGAAAAAAAAACAAAAAAGAAACTATTTCAAACATACCATCTCTAAATGCATCTCTATTTTATGTTATTTGCACTAGTAAAAATAAAGATACAACTATTTTAAAGTACAATTAAAACGGGAAACCGAAACTTTGGATGAATACGACATATTTGATGGTTGCTTGCCCCTGAAAGGCGGATCCATTACCGACGATTATCGCCTTTTTCTACTACTGAACACTGTTTCAATATGACGCCAGCTTATCACCACCACACTGACTCTGTATGTTACTTTTTTTGTTTATAATTACTAGCTAATACTACAGAAGAAATGAGACATTGTTATTAGCTTGATTGATAGCATCTAATAAATGTACAGATCTTCTCAGTAGACGATACTATTTGTTTATGTTGTAAACTGATTTTAGGCATCGTGTTAGATATTGTAAACGTACTTTTCAAGGTTTAGATGCATTATAGCAATACTTGTTTGATCGATATTGTGACTGCATGTCTTCAATTTTTATCTTTATATATTAAACGTTTCTTGCAGAAAATACTCATTTCATAATACCCTATATGACGCCCAATTTCTGAAACACAAATTGCATCTCCTTTACACCATTTCCCATTCTGCTTTTTACCATTTCTAATCCCCTGTACTCCATTACCCATCCTAATACACCATTCTGCATCCCTTATCCACCACTGTCTATCCCTATACACCATCTTAAACACCACTCCCCATATATTATTGACCATTACCCACCCTTATACACCATTCTCCATCTCAACCTCTCCCTATCCACCATTTTCAACCCTTATACACAATTTTGCATCCCCTATAACCATTTATCATCCATTGAACACCATTTGCCATCACAATACACCATTCTGTATCCCTACACACCACTCCCCCCATCTATTATTTACCCCTCCATATTTACTATTTTCAATCCTTATACATCATTCTCAATCCATATACACCGTATTTTATCCCCCATACACACCCTCATTCCTTATACAAAATAGCTCCTAATCTCCTAAGGACACGAGTTATATGAAAAATTGAATGTAAATTTCTGTTTACTATGGCGATTTTAAGCAAAATATCAAAAATAAAAATGTGTAGGCTTTTCACCCATGAATCACATTTTGCATGATTCTTAGCTGGAGTGCCACTTAACAAGTTGAATGAAATGATGAAATTATTAGGAAACATATAAGTTTTATACAGTATAATCATTTATTTTGTTGGGATAAAATTTCATGGGAAAAAATTTCGTGGATTCAAGAATCAAAGATGTTTTTATATAGAATGCATTTCTGATGCAAGCTTTTTGATTTGCCGTATTCTACCTTGTAAACCGCACAGGTCCTACCCCCCACTCTTGGCAAGTTTGCAAGGGAGATCGGAGAATCTTTTTAAATAAAGCATTTTTGCACTCCATGGCATAGATGACCCATCTACACTTGACAAAAACATTTCGGTAACTATTTTTATTGGAATGCCCCTGACGAGTTTTAAGAACACGCAACTCGTGTTTGTCATACAAAATTATAAGCCTAATATATTGGTTATTTATAAATATTTTTGACAATGAAAATAAACATTCAATATATAAACAAAATTCACAATAAAAATTGTCTTATAATCAGTTGTTATCTTCTTGACACCCTATAAACGAGCAAACTTTTCAAATGTCTTCTCTAAAATTTACGTATCATTCAAACCGAAATTTTCTGAAATATAGAAACAGTTGATGTTTGATAAGTAGTAAAATAAAATACCATATTTGAATATACAGGAACCATGCAAAGTCTAAGTTTTATCCAAAGTGGCATCTGTTTGTTTTGTATTACGTTAACAAGATATGACTGTGCTGAAAGGTAGAGATGTAACGTTACTGACTGTAACGAAGATAACATTGTCAGTTCTTCTTGTGGGTCAAATGTATCCCTTGTTATTGTTTAAAGTTGTACCGGCGTTAATATACATTATTGTTGGCGACAGAATAGCTTTAGATATTGTAACGAACCGCTGTCTCATTACTTTGAAAGAATTGTTTTGATACGCAAATGGTTATGCATGTACAGGTCGTTTAGACAAATTGCGAATTAACGCCTATGTAATTACTTGTAAATATACCAAATCAGTAAGCAACAGAAAAAAAGAGCGGATATATAACCAAATACAAAGTCGTAAATACTTTCAGAGATTACCAAAAGGTCTTCTTCAAGTATAAACACATTTTTAAGTTAGCTCTGAAAGACTGTAACAGAAACAAGAATTTTTTTTTCAAAATCAAACTATGAGGTAATATAACGATGCATCATAATGTTGATCCGATATTTGAAGACAAACGTAGTTTAAAATACATAGGTTAACGCAAATATGAAAGCAATTGCATATTTGTATTTGTTAACAACTTCATTGGTTCAAACTTGCGTTCCATTCCAGCTTAAAACTAATCTTTGATTTTTAACATATAAACGAATACAAGAATCAACTTATTTCATTCATAAAACTACCAAACGCCGTTTAATTATTATGATTACAGACGTTGGAAACATTTCAATTTTCTTCAAAATTGCTTGTCACGATATTCTCTGTTATTCATTCAGCTGTCTTCAACATGGTCCACCACGATATACAGTATTCACTTGGAGACTACATAATACTTCATTAATAGTAAATGTGGAACGTGAACATTACCACAAAGAGTACACATTTAACGTCATTCACATATGGTACATGTGTAATCAAAAAGATTAAACGCGTTTTCAAAACAAATACTGTAATTACAAAAAAAGATATATGTATGTTCAATCAAATGATTTGCTATTATATATTTTATTGCTTTTTTGAGAGAGACAAGACATGTGCTGCCGACAATTTTATATGTAACTGAACTCTTATGTCATATGAACTGCATTTCAAACTATACTTTTTTTCTGATAAGCATCGTCCTGGCTCTTCCGACGTATCAATGTACCCAATAAAAGAAATGAATGGTTTATTAGTGGTAAAACATTCCATACCTTTTGTGTTGGCGTGTTTGTGAAATACTGCGTGTGGTTTCGAAGGTTCGTTAATTTAAACTGTCAAATGGCTAATATATTGCATTATGTTTGATAATATCTATTTATTACTTCATTTAAGCAGAAAATGTACAAAATATCATAGACGCAGCACCGAAACAACCCTAGCAGATTTCCTTGAGTCGCTGGTGATAATTATCAAAGCGTATTCAAATGTCAAAGTCTTGTAGATTTTACTTTCAAAAATAAATAATGCATTTTCATTTATACGTATGCACCTCATATCTGATTATATGTGCTACCGATACCATTTATGTGTGGTAAGAGGTTAACTTTGGCTTCAATAAAAGACAGAAATTGCAAATTTATCGGCCGATTGAATTTTATTTGAGATAACAAGATAACAATTTGAATATTAAAACCTTTGTAAAAGAGATGATTATCACCAATGGGAGACAGTTAACACAACAGATAAAAATGTTTTCCTTTTAAGTAATGACAATATTTCACTAACGATAAAGTGTCACAAACCAAACATATTCTTTCTGCCATATAATTATCGTACAACGTTGCTGACACATAAAATGCGATATGTATCTTAATTTCGGTCTTAAGACATATCAAATTTTAAATACCCGTAATTTGTTGATCATAAAATTTTAACTTTTATAACAAAAGAAATGTCTATCAATTTTAGTGCAGGTATTAAACGAGAATAAATAGTTATCAAACAATTTTATGTCAACGTCGTTGCTATCATACAAATCTTTGACTAGTGATTTTTTTCGTGGTGGAATTTCTTATTTTATGACATGAGTAGTTTTACTTATCCTTTTTAGGGAACAATATGTCTTTAATTTGATTCTATATTCCGAATGAATTCTCCAGTTCTGTACTTATCTCCCTTATCTAAGTACAAAAGATCATAAAAAAATAGACATTAGGATTGCAACCGAAATAAAAGAGCTAAAAAGGTTTAGTTTTTAACAAATTTTATATACAATTACACGTGTTTCGACAGAAAATGAATTCTTAATTTTTAACAAAACGGACGTTTCATTTAATGATATTTAATAAAGTCGTTGTCAAAACAAAATTTTCCTTAAATATAAATCATTGTGGTCAGTTGATGACTGATATACAATAAAACAAGAAGCCAATAACGGAAGAACACTAGATGGGTTTCCGTGATATATCAAATGATAGCGCGCATGACACACTTCAAAGACTTCATATAGGGTAACAGCTCATCTATCTATGGGTGTTGATATCAAATACGTGATTAATGAGTTATATTGTTCGGGCGTTTAAACAACAAAACAACTTTAAACGTTTAAATAATTGTAATTAAACGTTTTTAGGAGTTTGATACTATTGTTCATTAAATAAAGGAACCAGAAGGTTAGTAGACAAGATAGTTCGCTGGCTTTCATGGATATTTGTTTAAATTCTTTCTTGTTAAGGTTAGGTGTGAAAACGGACAATATGAGCAACTTTAGCATAAAGGTCATTGTAAGTGAATGTCTATAATATGTTAATCTCACATTTCAAATGAATGTCCATTTCAATAATGATTTACGATGTAAAATTCCCCCAAAATATCTCGTTAAGGTCAAATAATGCTTTTGAAAATAATATTAAGTATTATTTTTCAGGTTCATTTGAGCTTCAATTTATTATAGTTATTTATTTAATGGAATTAACAAATACATCAATTTGTTTTTCTTAATTTAAGCTTAAAGAAGTTACATTCTCTACATAACTTCTTTTCCGTAATTTCAGCTTGTAGCCAAAGGAATTTTTTATAACTCTAAAGAAAAGCAAACACAAAACAAAAACAAAAACAAAAAACATCATTATTTAAATAAAAAATCCCGGTATGATTACAGCAATTTTCGTTATTAAATTACTAGTACTTGTCAGCAAATTAAATAATACTTTATGTCTTCCATTTCTGGAATTCGATATTTGCACATTTGACAACAACGTTCAAAATATTTGGGAAAAAAACAAACTATACTTATATATATAATATTTCATGATTGGTATATTTCATTAAAGTATACATAATTCTTTTCCTAATTATTTACTAAGTTAAACAATGACAAAGTAATAAAGAACTGATACCATAAAACTGATTCTAAGGTAAATGATTTGTATTTTTGGCGTGTTTAATTATCTGCCAACCCAGAACTATCAACTCCGTAAAGGATCATTGGAACCAATGGTTTTGATAAGGTGCTAATTTGTGAATTAATGATAATACTTAGGGATCCAAATCAGATATTGAAGTGCCAATTGTTAAAACAATTTGGTCCAGAACATTAAATTGATGATATATATCAAAATTTCGGCAACTGTTGAAAGCTTTTCTAAAACCGGCGAATAATTGACCAGATTGAAACAAAAGAAGGACTAAAACGGCCGTGTAAACGATCAAACTTATACAAAAGATATGCCAAAGAGAACGGATTAATCGCATACAGCCCATCAACACTTTAGGTTAAGCGATTAAACTTTTTATCACAGAAATCAAATTAAGGCAAAAAAAGACCTTGGACGATTGTATCTTCTACAGTTTAATAACGGTTTTGCAGGTCATTTGTTACATTTTTTGTCACGTAAATTGTTGGAATGATTTTAATAAAACTTTGACATAATATGAAATCTTTTATATTACGACATCGTTAAGCTGCCAAATCTCTCTCTTTTTGTGTTACATTGTTAAGCAAAATCTTGTGTTTTATGTTTAACATTATTTAAAAATTTGCCATTTGATATCTTACTTGGCAGAATTCATGAATTGCATAACAATACAGTCTTCATTATTTCGATAGCCATATTCATAATATGCAGTTTCTATCATGCTTGTTTATACAGACAATCAATAGATTACTATAGTCCAGCGCTAACTAAAAATATTCAGTCGCGTAAAAAAAACCAAATAAACAAATACCAGAGAAAGAATTGCTGTTTACTCATACATTCAAATATTAAATGAAATAAGGCAAACATGTGTGGAACAACTGCATGTAAAAGTTATGATAAACTGGAAAAATGTGTCGTTTTTTTGTGCAAATACAAAACATATTGAAAATGAAATATGGCGACTGGTACATTATTCCAAAGGTACAAGACATTTTTTTCAATCCACAATATGTCGACTGGTATATTATTCCAAAGGTACAAGACATTTTCTTCAATCCTCAATATGAATTACTAGAATTATTCCCCGAGATGTGAATTCTAGCTTTTTTGTCAGAGAAGAAGTAAAAAAACCCAGATTTATTGCATTTAAATTAGTGAATATGGCCTGAACAGATATAAACATTGCGCGAGCATGCGCGTGCAATACTATACGCCGCGAGGAATGCTTAATGATTATCCAATAGAAGAAAGATTAGGAGTAGCAGGTGGTCTTTATATAAAGATTCTTTTTTTTACGTAGAAAGTAATTAAACAGTAGGTTTTTTTTAAGTTACAGGCCACCTGGTATGATAAATGTTCGGATTGTTTTGTTAAAACTTATCTTTGTCTTACATTCACTACATCACTAAGAAATTAATACTTTGAGGAAACATCATTCTACTCGCCATTCCTAATCAAGTATGAATAGTTTAATTCCCTCGAGAGGATTGTATTACTTATTTGTCGTTTGAATTATTGGTTTTTTTTATTACCATTATTAGAGAGAGAGTAGTAGTAGTAGTAGTAGTAGTAGTAGTAGCTTAAACAATACAATAATATAAAAGTAATAAGGATAAGGTAATAGTAAATTAAAATGTCAGAGGTTTTCCGGCCAAACAACCGCGATGCATGACCCTTAAATAGATAAATTGATTCCTTAGCATAACATATCATAATAAACAATGATCGATGATCTAATCAAAATGGCAGATGCAATTATTATGTACCTTTCTATTTAGAAACAAATAAGGGCATGGTCTATATATCTGCAAAAAATACCGAAGCGTCAACAAAGGGAAAATTCAAATACGTCAAAAAGTGAGAACATGTCCTGGCTCTATCTCTCTATTTGTCTATCTTGCTATGTATCTATTAACTTGCTTCAAAAATATATTGACCAAAATATACGACAAACGCGATTACTTTTCATTCCGTATTGTCAATTTTCCTTTCATCTGTGGCAACATTCCTTCGGCACCTGCGTGTGGGGTTTTTATATCACAACTCATGCGGTATGCCAGCGCTTCCCGTAACAATGCAGACTTTTTGTACCGCGCTTGACTTACAATTAGGCTTCTGAAGCAGGGCTATGTTACTACAAGATTGAAGTCATCGATACAGAAGTTCTATGGTCGTCATCATTTACTCGTGGATAGTTACAGTGTATCCATCTGTACCATGAGATAACCGATTTGTTCAACGTGTCATACTTTTCCTTTCCTCTTTCGCTTACCCCGGAATTGTTTTTTTTAGCAACTCGGCGTGTTTGATAGAAAAGCAAAGTACGCTTACCCTACCGATGTACCAGATCCCAATTCTTATAGAGTCCGAGTTGCTCATTTAGTTAAGTTGCTTTTTACGTATTATTTTGTTATTTTATGTTTTCTGTTGTGTGTGTCTGTTTTCAATGTCTGGTCTTTGTACCTTGATTACGTTCTTTTGATTTCCGTTAGAATATTGATTTCTTGAAAACTCTTAATAACGTAAGTGTGTATACAACACTTATTTAAACGAAATTGTCATAGCTTTATATTGTGGAAAAACTGTGCACGGATAAAACTGACAATTATCTCATCTTCAACTTATGAGAATTTGTTTTTATATTACAAATGAAGTTTTTATTATAGTGAAAGCATACTGATTGTAACAAGAAAATCGGATATCTGAAACCCACTTCTTTTCTAAAAAAACATTTGAAAAATTCGCACAGAATTAAAAATGAAACCAAAAACAAAATAAAAACAAGAAAAAGACATAACGGATAGTGTCATTTGCGAGCTAGGATTTACAAGTACCATATATTTTATAATTTCCCACCGGATTGACAACTATACCATTTAATTGAATTTACACTTAATACCTTTTAACCTTCATCGACAGAAGTATTTTTTTTCATTGTATGTAACATTTAATTGCTATTATAACGAGTCATTGAGTTATGAGATTTGCGTAATAAGTTTCATTCAAACTACATAAATTATGAATTTCAAATAATAAGTTACGATATTAGTACAAGCAGTATAAGGTAAATAAATCAATCAAAATTTCATGTAAAGAATTGGTTCATGTCTCTTATTTTTTTGTTTAAGTAACTAAGTGCTTACAGAAACTGGTACATTGAAACACGTATCTACATTTGAAAGACCAATTAGACACTTTGAAACAACGCCTAGGGAGAATTTACAAAATGTAGGAGGAAATCGCTTAGTTTTATCAAGTGTAAAATAAATATATGGGTACTTTAGCTGGGGTGCACTACATTAGAAAATTGTTTTCTTTTATGGTTTTAACTATTACCATTGTTGCCTAATTGTTCGTGTCAGCGACGAAGTCAACATAGCCGATTTTGATGAAAGCTATCACTCCCCCGATCGGGCCCGATAAGTGCGACACTATCGCCCTAATCTTATATACTCTGTCGCTCGTCGTAATTGGGCTTAATTGTCATGAATTCGTTTAGGACTGCAGTCCTTACTGACGCCAGACTATAGAGGGATAAATGGCGTTTAGCATGTTTTTAAAATTTTTCGGTTAAGAAAATTAATAGTTTAACCGCAAAGTGCCATAATTATAAACGATGCTAATAGGGTCAACCTTGGTACACTGCTAAATGTTTCGTAAATATAGGTATGTGGGCATCCATTTGTGGCTAAACAGTTTATATGTTATACTTGATGAAATGCAACAAATACCTAGAATTCTACCAAGAAAAAAAAACCTAAAAATAAAAAATAAAAAAAAACAAGATAAACAAAAAAATCAGCAAAAACAAAGAAAAACTTAGAATGTAAAACCTGAAAGAGATTGCCTTGCTTCTAAAAAAAATAATAATGATAAATTCAAGGAAATGCAAAGTGATGGATTTACATTTACTTATTAGTATTTACACGCTGCCTGTTATTAATTCTCTGCGCATCACGATAAGGAGAAGTTACTGATGCTAACGTTTAATCCAACCACATATTTGATTCAATGTCTAATCTTACACTTTTCTTACAGATCACACAAATCATTCAGATCAAAGACCAAAGTTAGTTGGTACTCCTTTTTGCCAAGTTTCGGTCTTTTTAAAAAAATTATATCCCAAAATAGCAAGTGCAATACCCTTAAGATATTTACTGACCTTTATTAAAAACAATTCAGCAATTAAAGATATCCTTGGGATGTAAGAGCAGAAAGGTGGACAAATGCATTTTCTGATTTCCATACTATTTGAAGTAGAGATAAAAAAATATATTTAAATGTATAAGAATAACTTAAATGTTTATTTTGGTTTCATTTACATACTTCAAATGTACGAGGTTTTTAATATTGGTTTCCTTCTATGAATATCTATGAATAAAAACAATGATAACAGTACTACAGCCTTGTTGCAGGGACATTTTTTCAATACAAGTTCTGTTGATGCATCCTTTAAGGACAAACACAACTAACATTTTCTGTCCATTTTTATGCAAGATTTTGGACAACTTTGATTTTCTATCTTTCAGGTAGTGCTATATTTGATGAGAGTTTGTTTCCAATCTCAATACATAACATATTCAACATCGTTTTGCCAACAAGATGCCAAGCTTGTCTTATTCTGCTGTATAAAATTTAGCTTGTAGTTATATTGTCGGAATTTCCAAGAGAAATAAAAATTAAATTGTTTTGTCAATTTTTTTTCCCAATTTCCATAATTCGCTGTCTAACAAAGCCAGAATCAACCAATTAAGTTGCGCTCCATCTATGGATCATACGTCTTTTTTAATATGCCATACACCCCCAAAAAGTCTACCCATTTTTATTTTTGTTATTAAGCTGCCGTATGGATCAATGTAATGAAGTTTATAATTATTCATCCCAACCTGTCTGCTCTTAGAAAATAATGTACAATGAAAATCCAATAGTTTCTACTGTTTTTCAGTGTAATTCACAGAGTAATCTCTCTTAATTTTTAATTTTGTAGTGCATTCTATACAGTTTTATTTCACAAGAGCAAGGATTATATTAAAAACCACGCGTAACTTTCTGTTTACTATTATATTTTAAACAAAATATCAAATGAATAAAAATATGTAGGCTTTCCAACCATGAATGGTTCTTACCTGGAGTGTTACTTAAAATATCAGCCCTTATATGTTTTTTCTTCTTTTTTTCTAAATGAGTTTTAAATAACATTTAGCGTAAGACTCATTAAGGAACTTAATATTATCCGAAAAAGTACAAGATATGGTCTGTGACCCATTGGACTAAGATATGTTTGTGTAGTATTTTTTTTATAATCCAGAACATAAAATAAATATATTTAAAATACTGAAACAGTGCTGAAATAAAATCGCCACTTCAGAAAATACGATTTGGTTTGTGGTTTCACAAAAGTGTAAACTTTTTGAGCGGACATACAGACAACTATAAATATTTTTCATTTGTAATTATCAAAATGATCTGAAAAAGGCACAGACAAACAGTTTACCTAACAATGAACTGTATCAAACAATTAAGAAGACTATATTATTAACACAGTCGATGCTTTAGTATTGCTTTAGTATTATCTGAATTTAAAAGTTTAGCTTGATATATCTGATTTCCTTGCAAATGAATCGTAAGGAACGAATTCATTTTTTTTATATATTTAATTTGATCTGAACCTGTCGACGTAATTATCCCATCTGCTACAAAAAATGTAATTTTGCTAACAAGTCTTTGCAACCGATCAGCCAAACAGCATAGATGATAAAGATTAAATCTTTATCAACATATCTATGCCGTCTTGTCGCCATACCGCCCCTACTCCGAATCTTCAATATAACCGCTATTAAAGTGTTAATGCTATTCTTAACAATGTCTGTTCATTAAATCTCGGGGATTGAAATTAAAGGGCAAATCAACAAACTTAACTGATCAAAACTGACAATTACAAAATTTATATAATTGAATAGATTATAAAAAGGAGTCACACAGTGTGAATTGTGAAACGAAGAGACTTTGGCAAAAATTAACTTTTATAAGAATATTGAGTCAACACGAATCTCAAATGTAGAATAGCAAGAAATTATCAATTTATACCTATCAGAAAAATTTCATCATTTATAATTAATGTCAATGGGAAAATATTCATACAAAGCGAAATATTTATCAAAAGTACCCAATTTCAGCGATTATTGGTCGTCTATCTTTAACTGTTTAAGAAATTAAACCATTAAAATGGAAAGATTTCGATGAAAGGGGAGCAAGTCAGATTTTATAATTTGTTCTACTGTAATAAGAATAAATAATCAATGAAGCTCAGAAACAATAACACACACAAAAAACGCGTCAAAACATATTTGTCTTAAGACTGAAAACTAGTCAGATACTCTTCAATTATAGTTGTTATGAAGTAATTTGAGATAAATACTGTAATCTGATTGGTTAAAATAACTTTGTTATATCTCAATGGATAAAAAAAAATATTGACACGCCTTTATTCAGTTTAAATCAGAGCAACTTTTCTCATGTTTAAAGAAAATCATATGTTTTAATATTAATTTATAAGAATTGGCTATGATAAAAATTTTGTCTATCGAAAAAAAAACGAAACATAAATTTTCCATGTGCATATTTTGTTTATTGCAGTTCGCGCAATAAACAATATGTACATGGAAAATTTGTTATTTTTCAATAGACGAAATTTTTATCACAGCCAATTCTTAAATAAAATTGTGTATAAATTGAGAACAGCTTTTGGTTGTTTATCTGTGTTTTGTTCTTTGTCTTTGTTATAATTGATTTTGAGTTGTTATTTTTCTTCTTAAATAACCTAGAACAAGAAAAACTCAATTGCAATTTAAAACTTTGATATTTCGGAAGCAAATACAGTTATTTTGTTAATTTGATGGGGTGTTAAAACATCTACATGATCATGAGAATTCAAAGCAAATCAGAACTGAACAATGTACAGCATTTATATACAGGCAAAATTATTTTATGATTTTACAAGGTCTTTTTACTGCTTTTTGCACGAATAATCGTTGATACAGTTCACGTAAATTCATGTGAATCGAGTCTTCGCCTGAATGAAAAAAAAAAATCATGTTAAGTGATGTGAAAATCAACAAACTTATGTGTTACGTTCATATATGATCTTCAATTTGAGTAGCTCCGTGCAGGTCCGGATGTTAAAAGAATAGGCCTGCAGCAGCGCTAAGCTTGTCGTAACAGGCGACTAAATTGTCAGGGTATAATAAGGTAAACCTGACCGCAAACCATAGTGGTGCACCGTGTTGGGAAAGATGCCACGTTCCTCGCACGTTAAAGAACTCTACTGTGGTATTCTTCCGGAGTAGGAACCATAGGGCTCCGCCACCGGAGGCTAAATTGCCCGACCCTACCCACCTCTCCCTATTGTCCTTGTGTCCCATTCCTTTTTCATTTCATCATTATTTCATGTTCATTTTATCATCAATTTCATGTTCATCGTCTGAATATAGCTGAAATATTGCTGCTCGGACGTTAAACCCCAACAAACAAACAAACAAACATCAATTTGTTTAAAATGCTTTACTGACAAAAATATGTGGCAAAACAACTCAATATGCTGTTATAAAGGATGTTTTGAATTCGATCAATGGGAATCTGAATTCTTCTTTCCCAAAAAAGATCGTTTGATTTTTTTGAATCTAGAAACATGACTGTTGGGCGCACGTTTATTTTCGCAGATTGTTTTGGGGAAATCTACGATTTAGTTTTCATAGTAGAGGACGAAGACCTCCTAAATGCACGTTAAACATATGGCATTAGAAAGATGAGAGCCTGATTTCAGTAAATTGTAATACAGAGCAAGGATCTTTACTAGGTTCGTATCTTTAAAAAAAAGAAAACGTTTATAGCTCACATATTAATATTTTGTTTAATTATAAATCTTAGTTAATGTAAACTGTAAAAGGCATAAAGATACCCTATACAGGTTACATATGCCTCATATTGGTCTTTAGAATTACTTTTAACGAACGTTTTATAGCCGTTATACAAGATGGTACAATGTGTAAGGGAGCTTGATGAAATTATGCGAGAAACAAATTACAGAGAACAAATACAAAACCAAACACAAAATAAACAAAATTATAAAAAACAAAACTATAAGATTGCTAACCTAATGTGTAAAGGGGGATAATTCAAATTAAAAATCAATGCCTTACGTTTGACTAAATAATTATACATAGTTATAATACAAGACCTACCCTAATAATGTTTTAGGTCAGGGATTTGTATTTTAAAAAGAAAAGTGTAATTTGATATAATATACAACGTCAAAGGCCTTATACATGCACGCTTTATGTCGGATAAGTTCAATCTATCTGAAATAGATGTTGCTTTTACGTGGAAATGAAAACAGTGCCAAACACATGCTAAAAACATTTATTTGAGGATAACGACCGCACGAAGGACAAGATTTAAAGCGGAAGTTTGATCAAGTGCATTACTTGACATCAATAAAAATATATCGTAAAATTTGAGTTGGGAATGATATAGACACAACAAATAGAATGTCATTACGTCGCACAAGTTACAAAAGAAAACAGTAATTGGACAAGCCTTTTTTAGTTCTTCTTCACAAATGTTGCCTACTGATATTGTATTCCTTTTTTGTCATCTTGTATGAATGTGATAATGTGGTTTGCACTGTCTTGCATTCACTTTATTAATAAGTTCAATCACTTTAACCGACAATACCGTTCCTCAGATATCATATGCACCAAATATCGTGTAATATTTACGATCTCGTGCATTCACACTAACTTCTCTAAACCTTTATTGTAGTTCTGTATGAAGTGTCGACGTTTGAACTATCAACCTTTTTGAAGTCGTTGTCCTGTATGTGTCTCTTTGCAGTTGTTTATTGATTTTGTTTTAGTTATTTTTTTTAAAATAATCGTTATCAAATTTCATTTTTTTTGCAGATAGTATCAACTTTATATATAGTACTGTATCAATTTGTGTTGTAGTTCTGTATCAACTTAAGTTAAGTTCTGTGTTGACGTTGATATGGTTCTTTTATAATTTTCTTTTTCGACAATTGTCGTAGTTTAATTGTAATATTATTTGGAGGCATAATAAAAAAGTAAATAAATAAATAAATAAATAAATAAAAATAAATAAATAAATAAATAAATAAACTGAACAAGTACTACCAAAAAGAAAAAAATTATCAAAAGAAATAAAAAAAATTCTACAATTATATTGTTAATAAATAAGTAAACTACCAATGCTATACAAAACAAATACAGAGGAGGATTGATTGTTGGGGTTTATTGCTGGAGCAGCAATATTTCAGCTATATTCAGGCGATGAACATGAAGTGGATGATAAAATGAACATGAAGTGATGGTGAAATTAAAAATGGGATGGGACACAAGGATCATGGGGTCGACAAATTTTGATTGCCACTGGAAATAGGGAGAGGTGGGTAGGGTCGGGCAAATTAGCCTCCTGTGGCGGAGCCCTATGGTTCCTACTCCGGGAGAATATCACAGTAGGGTTCTTTAACGTGCGAGGAACGTGACATCTTTCCCAACACGGTGCACCACTATGGTTTGCGGTCAGGTTTTCCGTATTACAGCCTGACAATCCCAGCATGTAACACGTCAGGGGTACCCCATTCCACCACCTGGGGCACACATCCCAGTTGCTCTGTGGGTAGAGACCCTTAGCACCCGGCTAGGGTTCTGAGCACTGTTTAGTCGCCTTTTATGACAAGCTTAGCGCTGCTGCAGGTCTATTCTTTCGACACCTGAACCTGCACGGGGCTCATGCAAACAACAACTCTTATAAAATCGAATAGAGACATTTTATTCTTGAACTCAAGACTATAATAATGACATTGACAATGAAAATTTGTTTAATTTTTTTTTATGAAAATCGTCATTATAACGATGAAAATGTGTTGTACTTTGCATCAACCTTTGTTGCCTTTGTTGTTGTAACGTGTAAATTTTTAATGTTGTTCCGTGTTGATTTTAGTTGTTTTCCCTTGTTGGCTTTTGTTGTTGTATCGTGTTGATGTTAATTGTTGTCCTCTGTTGACATCTGTTGTTGTTTTGTTTAGTACAGTACAGGTCTTCGTTGTAGTTCTGTAACGATCGTTGTTGTAATTGGTAGTATTGTTTTAAACTTTGTTGTAGATTTGCATAAACATCTATTGTACGTCATATCAAATCAACATTATCGACTTTTCTTGTTATGTATTAACTTTTAATGGAACTTTGTAACAACTTTTTGTTGCAGTTTTACCAATTTTGTTGTAATTCTGTATCAAACATTTGGTGTAGTTCTATATTAATCGTTGCTGTTACAACGTATAACTGTATCAACTTAAGATTAAGTTCTATGTTGACCCTGATCTAATTATTTGTCGACTTTTTTGTAGTTTATACAATGTATCAACATTGAATGTAGTTATATATCAACCTCTGATAGTAGTACATCAATCTATATCAACATTTGATGTAATGTATCAACCTTATTATAGTTCTGTATCAAACCTTTAGTGTGGTTCTAAATTAATCGTTTTTTTACATCTTAGTACTGCATCAACTTTTCTAGAAATGCTAACACTTTTGTTTGTAGTTCTGTATCAGTCCTTACTGTAGTCCGAATTCGGTGTAAATGTAAACCTTTAACAGTGATTCACACACTAATATTAATCAATCAGGTCGACGTTTTTTTTTTATTTTTTAAACACTATTTTTAAAAACAATTGCTATTGATAATCCATCTGTATTTAAGATGTATATTTGTTTTAACATCAATTCAAATGGTTTTGGTTACATGGAAAACAAATGGTGTAGGTGAAGTTGCTATATCTAATTACATGGAATACAAAGTGTGTAAGTATAGTTGCTATATCTAATTACACGGACAACAATGCGTGTATGTGAAGTTGCAATCTAATTACACGGACAATAATGCATGTAGGTGATGTTGCTTTGTCTATTTACACGGAAAACAGAGTGTAGCTGAAGTTTCTATATTTACAAAACGTGTAGGTGAAGTTGTTTAAACTAATTAAGGTTTAGAAACAAGGCATAACATGCCACAGGTAACGCATAACTTAAACAACAAAACACATAACACAAACACAACAGAATAAAACGAAATACGGAACTTACATTTACTAAACCTTTATGATTTAATATATTTTAATATCAAAGATATTATAGTGATTTTTTTTAAATCATTGTTAGAATGAATCATATCTCAATCCTCCATGTATGTGAAATCGTCTTATCGTATTAAAATGATATTGGATCGTTGATTAAAAAAATGTCTCTTTCAATGACGATTTGTTTATATTTCCTAATAATAAAAAATAGTTTTGTCTAGATAAAAGAGGTTAGCGAAAAACAGAACCGGGTCTTTCTATAGAATTGTAAAATATTCTTTCCTTGTTTATCGTAAACTAGTTATGTTTGAATGGCTTTTTCTTCACATAAAAGAACAAAAAATAATTTCCACTCAAAGTTCTGCAACAACTTTTACAATATATTGGTATCGTTACTTCCTGCTTTGTATTGTTAATACGGGAGTGCAGTCCCGTGTCATTTTTATTTTATAATGCATACAAAACCATGCACATTTATTTAATCCTATACAAATCAAATGATTGCATTATAATACAAAGACAAAGATCGCAACATGCTGATGTGATTATGAACCAGCATTTTTGAAATCCATTTGCTAAACCACTAAAGCGCGTCGAGGTGATCTGAACTGATATGGGTCATGTCACAGTTCGTGACAAAAGATGCAACTGGTGAATATGTTCAGGTGGTGGCTTGTTGCTCATGATAATTCTTTACACAAAGTACCGGCCTAATCATTTTCACCAGAATCCAACAGAATCACAGAAAGCAGCGTCTAATAATAGCCTCACTGTGGTAAGTTTTATACAGTTCCGGTACAGTCGATTTGTCCCCCGTTGGGCGATTTTAAATGCGGGCACTATCACCGGTTAAAACGTTACCTATGCAATTAAGGGTTTAATTTTGCCATTACTTTGCTCAGGAGGGTCCATCATTTGGTTAAATATGTGCGATTACCGTGAAATTGAATTGCTTAAATTTTACTTTATATCCATATCACACAGACAGATTTGTGACAAAATACGTAATTTTATAAGGGTATGTCAAATAATTGAATTTTGTTTCAAAATTCCCAAACCGTGAAATCTGGTAATAGCTAAATCATGTTATAAAGTTGTATTCCTGAGATAATTTGTTTGGGTAAATAATTACATTTACGTTAAATCCTCGTGACAAAACTTATAAATTCAACTTATATTAAGAGAGATTAGACGGTACATGGATTAGTTATACACATTATATACATGTATGGAAGTCAGACAAAATCGCTACAGGAGTCTGAGAATGGAATTTGATGTGAAATGTTATGTTAGGTGGATCCTCTAATGTTTGTGGACATCAATTTTTCTGGTGCGTTGATACATTTGTAGTTTTGTGATTCGTGTTTTTCGTGATACTTTTATTTATATTGATTCGCGAAAATGATAATAAAAAAACACGGTATGATGTCTGACTCTAACTAAAGGTCGAAAATTAAGAAAACTGAATCACCAATAAACACCAACGATTTCATAGTATGTTCAACCCGCATATCTTCGAGACAATGTGTATCTAGAAGAAACACACACACACCATAACAGGTACAATCATGCATTTACCCGTTAAACAAGTAAATTAACGGCAAAAATATGCTGATGTACCGCAGTTCTCAATCCGCATGGGAAGACTGGGATAGATTTTGCATACGATGGGGACACACATTTTTGTAGGTTTTAACTGGTTTGGAGCTGGCATGTCAGTTAAATGCTAGTAGTCCTTAGTTCGTACATTTGTGTAATTTATATTCGGTTTCTTTATTTCCGTTGTAACATGTAAGATCTTTTTGAACTGATTTTAGGTGTCTTGAATTGTGTAATATTTTTTTCCACATTGGCCAGATTTTAAAGGGACAGGGTTGTGATCACGCCAAAGTACTTTAACTCCACGGCATTTTCCCGCCTGTCCCAAGTGGCCTCTGTATGTCTTTTCACATTTTCACCTTTAGTTTATTTTTATTTTTCTTGAGTATACAGGGGAAACTCTTTCGCTGTACCTGTGTATAATGATGTTTTTGGGCCAACTGCAGCCTGCCCTGTGGTGCGAGGGTTTCCTCGTCGTTCATTGGGCTGACATAGTCATCCAGGTGAGGTCGTCTCTTTGACATATTCACCATAGATATTCTCGTTATATTTGCATTGCTGGTATATGCATGTAGAGTTAATATTTTTTCTACGCATCTTTCAAATTTGAGATATCTCTGATGAAAATAATTTTTAAACCACGGTGTTTTTAGTTTTTTATCAAATCATTATTACTCCAATATTAATTGTGATTTTACATTAGCTATAATTAATTATCAATAGTGCCCATAAGCTCAATAGTTCTATATATCTTTACAGAAGTCCGTCAACGTTTGTTAAACGTGGACAGATGGGTCGTGTTCATTTTATTGCCTATTAAGTTTAATTAGTGGTCTTTAAATCGACAAAACCATATTTTCCTTTGCTAGATTCCACATACGGTGACAGAAATGTGATTAAAATATGACAAAAAAACACAATAACGGGTCATGCAACTGTACGCAATTAAGAGCCTGATTGCCTGACGTTCAGCAGTAGTAGCCTTTTCATGCTGAGACTTATCATTTGATATCCTCCTTGCTTTGTTCTTACGCATCTATATCTTAAACCACGATAAAATGCAATTTCGATAATTTCCCACAGTAGCATACGTCGCCGAAAATGGTAGTGCTTTAGCGATCTAATCATTCAGATAACTCCCAAAAGGTTCCAAATTGGTTGTATTAAAAGTCATTCGGAAGATTATAAACGCATTCTAATGATTGTTGTTTATTGTTCGAATCACAATAAGATTAACTATTAATGTATTATATCAGTTTTCCCATGTGTTCCTACTTCTTTTGATTAAATTTGTAATATTTTTGGTCTTTAATTTGGTCCATGCACGGAATAACACTAAAATAGTGTACGCAACTTCAACAAATTGTTCTAAGAAGGCCGTTTATATCTATCATTCAATTCCGTTTGTTCTTTGTCATCATCACATAAGTTACGTATTAATTGGTTCTAATGGCATGAAACAAAGATTACAGAACCCAAGATAAGAAAATTGTTTGGGTATGTCTCATGCATAATGAAAAACCACAATAGAAACTGTGAGAAAATGATTCACTTATTACAGAAAGCAGTTTAAAATTGCTGACCTGTTGCGGTGTTTGGTCATCTTTTCTTTTATCTGTAAACATTAGATTTGAATCTTGTTTGAAAGTTCTTTTTTTATTTAGAGATTTCTGTCCTTCAGAAACCTGTTATATACGGTATTGGTCACCACGGTAATAACTTGACTGCTGTTGCACATTTGCCTGTTCAAAGAGTAATCAAGGAAACCAAGGTTATAGCGGTAATCAAAAGAATATAATCCAGGGACAAAGACCAGGCATGGAAAATAGACATACACAACAAAGAACATAAAGTAACTAAAATCATACATACAAAGTAACAAAAGTAAATGAGCAACTCGGACTCCACTAAAAACTGGGAGCATGGACCAGGTGCACCGGTAGGGTAAGATTTTAGATTTGATTGATTGGTTATTTTTCTTCATAAACCTGTAACATACAATACTTTACCGTGAGGATTCTCGTACCACAGTAATAATGTAACTTTTGCTTACGTTATCTTATAAGGATAAAAACAAAGAATCTGAACCCATTTCTACCATATTTTTCACATTTACTTATTCAATGTACCCAAGCAAGAAAAGAGGATTTGTTTGTACACCTTGGGCTGCATAGATTAAGTTCATTACCGATTAATATCGGTCTATTTTAAACTACTTGCAGCAATTTTTCCATTAGAAAGCAACTTGTTGCAATGTACCACACACGACCGTTAATAGAGCGACTTACTTAGCATTCAAGAAAGAACATCTTCGTTTAAAAATCGTTTATAAGAACAAAGGCGCCCCATTCACAGTTGCACATGTTCATGAATAAGAGACAGGATTTATTTTTTTTCAATTTTTATTAAAATATATAATTTAATATTTGTTTGAATATAAACATTGCTGGTATGGAGCGTTTCTGCATCAACTACTGCTGTGTGAAAATATTTGTAAATTTGAACTTTATATTTCGCACAGGTGTCGAAGTTTGAATTGATGTTCACGATTTGAAGTTGAAAGAATTCAAAGACGGCTATACAGTGTCGTTTAATCGGCTTGGGATATTAACTTGGATGATAAAGAAGAACTCACCACGAGTTAATTTTCACCTCATAAAACGAGAAACATTTTCAAAAAACTTTCACGCTATCGTACAAATCGAATACAAGCCTATTCTATAATAAGATTTAATTTTAAGAAGTATGTCCGCCCCTTCATTTCAATAAGTTAGTGGAAAGAAGTTGAGGAACGAATCCGTGACCAAATACATGCTTGTTATATGGAAAGATTAGGGTCAGGCCATGTTTTCTTGTAAATCATTGGCAAACATATGGACAGTAGAAAGAAAAATGTGCAAAAGGGAAGGTATTGAAAGGGAAGTGAAACGGGTGGGGTACTTAATAATAAGACTCTTAACTTATTGGTTAACAAAAATCATAGTATAAATTACAATACATGACATTTAGACCTTAAATTAATTTAAAATGCATTAAATTATTCACCTCTACAATCATGAAAGCACAGCTGTTGGCCTATAGGTGAAAGGTGCCATGTCCAGACCGTCATTTTAGCGGGTTTAACATGGTCGTTTTGAATGGAATCAAACATGAAAAGCAGCAACGCACCGAGAACTGCAAGTGCTTTTCGGGTTCAGTGTGTTCGTATTTATTTTGTTTAAGTAGAGTTAACTTTTTCAGGATATAATTAAAGAATAAACTTTTATTGAAAGCGTAATTTCTTTGTGAGAATCAATATTTCTTGTGTAACGAGTCGTAAATTTCGGTTGTTTTTATTACTGTGGATTCTTATTGTTTTGCAATGAGCTATATAAGTTGCTTTTAGACAAGAGCATGCCGTTCTTTGTTGCTAGACGGTGACTTTTTCCCTTATCATTTGTGCATCACTGCTGTGGTGGTGGTTGTATGACGTTTCACACCTTCTGTGCTTCACCATGCTGTAGTTCTGCTGAAAATAACAGCTAAATATCAAATAAATTGTTTACGTACGATATTAGTGGTCTTTAAAAATATAGCGAACATTTTAGAAGCTTGTGTTTATCAGTCTGAGTTAATACATCATAAGAAGAACAAGGTAAAAACATACAGAATTCACTCGTGACAGACTCTTTACAAACATTACATACATACACAAGTTAAAGCTTTGGTGGTCATAAGACATTGGTGCCGTGACGGTGTTCTAGACTTGCAATGTAGCTTTTGATAAAATATTGCACTACACTTAACTTGTCTATATCATTGCCAAACTTTACGCGCCTACGAAAGTTTGGAAAGCAAGCTAATAAACGTCGATACATAGACGATTAACATAGCAGCAGTTCTGAAAACTCCATAGAGATAGCATTTTTTTTACAAATTACAAAATACTATTCATATTTTGTTAAAGTAGTCAAGGTTATGTCCACTTAAGCCCTTTTTCGCGAAATTGTACAAGGTGTATATTGAATTTTATTGCTCCAATATATACATATAACCTGTAAATGTTTTGAAATTAATTTGACGCTTGTGTTGTGATTTTCCCATACAAAATTTGTTTTCGAATTAAGATAACGCTCTTTTAAGATACACATGTCTTTTAAAGTTTTCAATAATCCTACCTTAATATGAAATATAAGACGGACATGTTTCGTTTTCTCAATTCCTAACCCGACCAACTTAAAAGACGTTGCTTGCCTTAAACATACATGTAAAAGCAAGTTCGGATGACCTTAAACTTGCCGAGAATTATTTTAATAGAATTTCAGGAACTATGACTAAAGTTTATAAAAGCAGTTGTAAGAAACCATCGATTTTTCATTTGTTAATATTGTTATTTTCTTTTTTGACGTCTGCTCCTTCATGGTCGATTTGAAATTATTGCTTGTGAAGTGCATATGCATGTTCAGTACAGATCTTTGGTAAGGAAGAAATATAGAAAATTCGCACAGGCTCAAATTACCTTTCTTTCGAGTAAATATGCGTGTATTATTATCAATATGTATGTTGTGGACTGTGAAAAATTTTCTCCGTAGATCTCATAACCGTTTCCTACTTAACGTTGCATCGTTCCGCTACATCTTTTTTTGCTCTGCTATTCAAAATGGGAGTTTTTCACAAGCGTAGGCATGAGCGCTTCTCTTAAAGAATCTTTAAATAAAGTTCTCTCTGATTTCTAACTTGCATAAAAGAGTTTAGAATAAATACTTATTATGGCAGATGTTTTAAATGTTTGAAATAGGGAATGTATTACCAATACGGGCACTGGATTAATATAGATTTTTTGCACATGTCTGTTTTATTTTACCCCCTGGGCAAAGCATAAGCATTTTTTAAGACACTTGCACTGCAATACTAAGGTTTCTCAATTAATATTTGTCTTCTCATTTTCGTGTTTTATATTTCTTTATATTATTATTTTCATTGTTGTTTCATCGCAACATTTTTTTTGTCTATTGACTTTCGTGGTTTGAATATCACTTTCATTGTCAATAGTACTGCATAAACGGGAACATCTTCAATGAAATATGTTTCCACGAAACACCCAGAGCACATTAAAGAGACAATATAATATAGATTACTCCTATCAGGACCCATGACCTTCCATTGAACCAACAGTAATTGAACATCAGACATTTCAAACGGACGAATTTATTTTGTAATAACATACAAAAATGTACATAATGCAGTCCTTTCCAAACACAAAAAGGTTCATTACAAAAGCACTACAATGCCGCATAGAATTTTTGTTTAGTGAGCATGCACATGTTTGTTCTAGTAATATATTCGTTTTATTTTTTCTTCAACCTTTTTTCACCAGTTAATTTTGTACTTATTGCTTTTACGGTCTGGATTGTGTTGATAATTCCAAGGTCTAACATGTGTTTCGTTGGCTATTCTATAGGCAATAGGCTTGTCATTCTTTTTCTCTTGGCGAATGATTGTATTCCACTCTTTGCCCACTCACCAACTGTTTGAAGCTTTGTACCAAATACAATACATACGGTTTGTTGTACTTCTTTTTAAAACTTTGGGATGACGGTCATCAATTTCTCATTCTTTGGCCAACCATCGGCATTATCCTAAGATTTATCTCATGAAATATCCGGAGACGGTCTTATGACATATCTCGGAGTGTATATCGAAGATATATCCTCAGATTATCTTATCAAACACGTTCTTTCATACGCCTCTGTTTCATTTTTCATTGTCTTCTGTGTCAAGAGTTTGCAATATTACAGTTTTATTATAATAGTTTTTTTTTCAGTTTCACTGATTGAATGTATCTACAGAGTGTTCAAAACATGTGGATCTACTTCTAGTATAACATACTTAATACTTTGTCAAAAACTTTCAAAAGAACACAAAAATATCAACTTTAGGGGTGCGGAGCAACGGTTCTATTTTAAAAAGATGCTGTAGAAATCAAATAATTCTTATGGTGTGTGTTTGTATGTTTCTCGTATATGTTTTTTTTTCGTGCGTTTGATTTTTTTCTTTTGTCATACTTTTCCACATAAGCATTGTATTACATACAACCTTAAAATGCAACATCTCATAATGTTACTAAAAGGTGTCTATGCTGATTTGTAATGCAATGCTATCATTGAAAAATTTGTCCTGCTTCGTTATAGTTGCATTTTTTATGTTAGAATTTACTTTCAACTTATGCTGGGCTTCCTTAAGGAGTTGGATTAGGGTAGGGGTCATAACTCTTGAAATTAGTGATATGTTTGCATCATATTCAATTTCACCAAAGCCAATCAAGCTTTCATTTGAAACAATGAAATCAGTCTATGTTACTTTGATGCTTACATGAGATTGATGTAAAATAGTTAATAAAAACGTTCCAATGATTTGTAAGAGTTATGTCCCTTACCCTAGGTCTACCTCCTTAAAAGTGCCTCAATATTAAAAGCTAATTTCGTTTGAGAACGTCTTAAAAAAATTATTCTTCCAATGCTACATCACTATAAAGAATTATTCCATTATTGCATGCAAGCAGAATGAATATTTAAAAACCAGATGAAAAGAAAATAAACAAATTATTCTATAATGTTATCATTAAATATAAACATAATCATCGTGAAAAAAATGTTGCCTTCTCGCAATTCTTGAGAGCCTATAGCTTACATGACCTTAAAAATCGTGAATAATTTTATTGACAAGTGTTGAAATAAATTCTGAAGATAGTTTTAATTATTTCCGTTTTCTCCGACCATTTGTAACATTCGATAACATAGTAATATCATGGTATAAATTAGATTTGATATTGTTTGTTGAATTGTATTATTTTATTGGTAATTCTATTATTAAAACCATCGACTTCTAACCCATAACTAGCCAATTTACAGTTATTTTCACGCGATAATCCGGAAGCTCCACCCACATGTAATGAAACAACCAATTAGCAGCCGTCAGGGTGTAAATTTAAACTTATTGAATACAATTCCGAGGCTGCCTTGGTAGAAAATTAATAGCTAAATCGATTCATAAAAATTCACAATTGTACACGCATAAAAAGGAAAAATTCACCAATGAAAAGAAAAGTTAACTTGTACAACAAACAATCTATTCTTTTCCTAACTAATCAGTGTTGTTATATAGATCTGGATTTGTCACTGATGATATATTTTGACGCTCCAGTGAACTAACGTTTTTACCAAATACCCGCTAAGTTTCATATTGACACCCGCTTTTTGGTCTTTAATGTTAACTGTCATAAGACGACGCATCAAAATTATCATCTGACTTTTTATTGAAAGCAATCGTCTTTATACTTGCATTGAACCTTTTTTTTTAATTTCTGGAGGAACCAAATTTAAAAATCTGGACATTAACTAATTGTTAACCATGATGCGAGATCATTCATAAGACTAATTATTTCGTCTTTATCCCACGGGAATAAGCACTAGTACATTTGGATCTACAAACGACCACGAAAGGACAGCTTTTTCTACACATACAAACATCAAATTTGTATTCTATCTCGATGTGTGAAAGTTAATTCAACGGTAAAATAATAAAGACTGGTGTTCATAGGACGGACATAAAATGTCACGCAGTGCTAGCCCTCGCTCCCTGGAGGAGGAAGAAGAAGACGCGATAAACGTTGACAAATGTGATTCGGATGATGATGAGCCGAAAACAAATAGTGAAGTTCTAAACTCTAGTGCAAAAACTGAGTCAATGAGTGTTCCATCTTCAATTTCATCATCTAAAAGTGGTATCCCTGAACCAAGTTTAGGTGGACCACCAAGACGGTCTTTTTTTATTACAGACATTTTATCAGATGCCAACAAAAGCTCTGGGAGTTTATCAGCATTTAAACCATTACGGGTGCCAACAAAATACTTTTCATCGCAGACATTATCACCAACGGACGACCCATTTCGGCGGGGGCTACAGTTAGGACAGTATAAAACACACCCTCCAAATGGTCGTGACTTGGGGAAATGTTCTGAAAGTTTAAAGTCAGATTCTGAGGACGACGACGAAGACGACGACGAAGGTAAATTAAGATAAAAAAAAAATGATATTTAGTCAAATGAAGTGTACAAATGAATGCGTCTAATATTGTTTAAAAACTGCACAAAATAAAGCCCTACTTTTAAAAGTTTGACAGTAAGCCGGGCATTAGATATTAAACCAAAAAAATGATATTTCTTAACAAGACAAGCAGTAAAAATACCTAAAAAAGGATGCAAATTTGTATCAAAAGAAGGCGCTCGTTTTGACCATAATCAATAATCAACAATTGATTGAAAGCAAAATAAACATAATCAATCTAGAAATATTTTATTCACAATTATTTTAAATACGAATAGAGAAATTTTCTTAGTTTTATTTTTATTTGTACGCAATTTTTGATAAATATTTTAGAAAATCAGAATTTCCGATAACAGATGAAAATTTGGACATTAATTATTAAGAATATATATGTCTTATTAGAAATAAAATTCAGAGGCAAATCTCACATTGGAAATTCATGATATTTAAATAAAAAATCATATTTCAACGGTGAAGAATGATGCCATTTTGTTCCTGAATTTATTTATACACCTGTATTATCATACCATTATATCTATGAAGGAATAAATGAGTTTTTATCATAATTCAATTATACATTTTAGTATTTATCTCCAGTTGTAAAGTGTTTGGACTCACACATACGAGAGAGTCGCAGACTTAAAAAAACAAATACATTAACAAAATTGATTTTTTATACATAATAATCGCCTTTGAGTGTTAATTTCTCTATAAGTATAATATATAACGGGTTATTTCTTCTTATTTTGTAAGTGTTATTATAAAAACATGGTTAAATCGCCTTTTAAGATATCGATATCGAAATGGATAACCTTGAATTTAAATTTCTCTTTCAAAATTGAGGGATACAGATTTCGTATAATTGATATCTTCACTGTAAAAGGCCTGCAGTGGCTATACATGTCGAAAACCCTTTTCATATGGGTTCGTTTAAAGTCACAACGAGCCCAAACTGTGTCTGTGATCAAATTACGTTGTGAAAATTTATTCTGATAAAAGTAAAAAAATCCTTGGTTATTTATTGCCGAAGCTTTTAGATATCAGGGTATTTTACTTAAATGTGCAGTAATTTTTTTGTGCTAAGTTCGGCTACACCAAGAAAATTATACACCCTTTGACACGTTTTTAACTTGCTTTGTAAACTGTATGCTTGCTGATTAAGTTTTTTTTTAACTTTATATAGAATACTGAGAACTTCATATAACTGAGGGAGTATTAACATCTATCTTCTTTATGTGTATTTTTGGAGAAATAATCATTAGGTGAAAAGACAATACACGAATTATACTTTTTTTGTTTACAATTAACATTTTTCATGCATTTATTGACTTTATTATGATATTTATTTGAGAGTAGGAAAACGAAAATTGATAAACCGTGCGAAAGCGAAAATTGATAAAGAGTACAAAAACAAAAATTAAACACAATTTTAGACAATTAAAAAAGAAACAATTTGTAGCATCTACTATTTAATTACATAAACAAGACAAGGGAAATATATTACAATCAGTTTGTTTAATCATGATTATAAAATCACCTAAAATGCTTACTGATACATATAGTGGAAATAAAGTTAAAATTTCCATCAAAATTTGAGATAGTATATATTACCAATGCACTTTCTGTAGGTGTTGGGACATAGTTTTCTATATCCTGGTACAGCAATATCTGACGCCCTGAATATAGCAATCGAACCCCCCCCCCCCCAAAAAAAAATACAATACCACAACCAGTTTGTGACATTGTATTTCTCGGAAAGTTAACAGTTTTTAAAACAATTCTTAGGTCTTATTGCCAAATCTTTTAGGTAATTTCCGTTTGTATATGTTTAACTAAATGAAGAAGTCTGGTGCACGATGCACCAGACGTATTGTTAGGCTTACAAGTACATGTACTCCATCTCTACACGAAACAGCTGATGTCCAAATACTATAGCAATTGCGTGGGGCTACGTGTCTTTTTATCTAAAGTCTAAAAAGAATACAAATGCAATACTGATGTAGATTTAGTCACACTTTTTGTTTTTATTTGGTTTTGTCAAAGCTAAAATTGCAAAAAGATGTGATACTTTTTTAACCTTAAAACTATATACTGGAATAATTGACGTTTTAAAAAGAAGTTTTGATCAGGAAACTATTTTAAACACTTTACTTAGTGGAAGTCAAGAGTGAACGACCCACGCCCCCGTGTAACATGTGACCATACCTTAAACCATAGCCTTTTAATTTTCTATTTTGCTTTTCTAATAAGTACCACAATATGGCTCTTTTTTTATTGAGAAAAATCATTTGTAATTTGATTTGCCTTTATTAGTTTTTATCACTTTGAGGTAAAAAATGTCAGTTGACGGGTTCACGTGGTACAAAATAAATGATATCTTAACAACATATACAGTAGATGTTTATTTTTATTGAGAAAAGATCTGTCGAAGTTTTAGCTTGATGTGTCAAATTGCAGTTAAAACAAAGGGGATTATTGAAAAACTTGTTTCACACAGGACATCATGTTTTCTTGTTTGTTTGTTTGTTTGTTTGTTGGGGTTTAACGTCCGAGCAGCAATATTTCAGCTATATTCAGACGATGGACATGAAACTGATGATGAAATGAAAAAAGGATGGGACACCAGGACAATGGGGTCGACAAATTTTGATTGCCACCGGAAATAGGGAGAGGAAGGTAGGGTCGGGCAATTTGGCCTCCTGTGGCGGAGCCCTATGGTTCCTACTCCGGAAGAATACCATAGTAGGGTTCTTTAACGTGAGAGGAACGTGGCATCTTTCCCAATACGGTGCACCACTATGGCTTGCGGTCAGGTTTTCCGTATTATAGCCTGACAACCCCAGAATGTAACACGCCAGAGGTAACCCATTCCACCACCTAGGGCACACATCCCAGTTGCTATGTGGGCAGAGCGCCCTAGCCCCCGGCTAGGGTTCTGTGCACTATTTAGTCGCCTTTTACGACAAGATTAGCGCTGCTGCAGGCCTATCCTTTTAACACCCGGACCTGCACGGGGCTGTTTTCTTGTTCATATAAAGAATAATACTTGATACCAGGGTGACTATAATAATCATTTTCCCCCTTGTTCTAAAGATGTGTCATCAGCATGATATGATGAATACTAGTGATTCACTGTATAAAATAAAAACATAACCGTAATAACAAAAAACAGATTTGAGAGTTGTCCACCTAAGGATAAGGTAGGGCTAATTTATGGGTGAAAAGGATAACATATTTTTATATATATTTAACATGTTGTATAGAATACTTCATAGTACTGAAATGTTTTAAAAATTACACCAATAACTGTAAAAAAAAAAATCAATGAAATGCACCATCCTTCACTATACGGGGAGTTAACTCTGATGTTTCTAATATCTGTCATGTTAAGTAGCAGTCTTTCTAAAACTCAGACAGAAGGTGGTTCATGCATTTCAAAAACCCACTGAATGCAGTTATATCTTCTGTTCATAAACAGTTGCTGATCACATAACCAGTCTTAGTTTTTTTTATTTGGTCGTTGCACTTTTAAGATAAAAAATATATAGATTGTAGATGAAATTGGCACTTTGCAAGAGTTATCTTCTTGATTTTTTATTGCTATTGTTGATTTCAATAAGAGATGAATGTATGGTTTTCTAAGAAGTGTAGACTTGAATGAAGAAATGATTATCATGATTTGAAAGTATAGCATATGTACATGTAGACTGAAAAACATTGTTTGGTGAGTTTTTCTACACCATGAATAATAACTTCACCATTGGCACTATTTGAATTTTATGTGGAGTGGTACTTAAATATCTTCACTAGAAGGCTTCATCGATAAAATGGCTGAATCTAATTATCATAAAATATTACAATATGTGCCTTTTTAAAAATGAATCACTTTTTCTTGTTTTGCGCGATTCTTACATGGACAACAAACAGTCATGCAATATGTGATAATATTTTGAAAGTCGACACATTTTTATTTTTGATATTTTTTTTAGAGAATGTTTTAATAAACAAAAAATGATATGCTGCTTTTCATATAACCCTTGTTCCAAGGAGATATTATATTAAATAGAATGCATTATTTGTACAATTCAAGATTAAAGGAGATAACTCTGTAAATGACAATTTCAATACAATTTACGATTTTCAATACAATCGAAATTGGAATTTCGATGTTACTTATCTCCGGAGACCAGACAATGATACAATTCATTATAAAGACCTATTAAGCAACTAAATAACAAAAATAAAATTATGTAGGCTTTTTGACGTGTATCACATGTTATAGAATTTGTATGGTTCTTAGATGGAGCTATACACAAATACTTTGCCTTACATTCCAAGCAGTCATGTTAACGAATTAATACCAAATGTGTGATAAGCTAAAGCGTTTTCCTTGAGTGCAAAACCACTAGATGGCATTTTCTTAAAGAAACAAGACTGTGGTATTTACATTAAAGTATTAGAAAATGGAAACGAACACGACATTCTATATATGTTTGGCAAATTAGGAAATAATATAATGAAATGCTTTTTATATAATTATTTATTTCATAATTCATTTAATTCTGGGACTTACTTTCTATTTCTTAATCTGTAAATGGTCCAATATAATCTAAAGGATTTTTTTCCACTAAGATTATTCAAGTACACCCCGACACACTTTTGATTGACACGATATAAAACATGCAAACCAAGAACTGGTTTTGTTCTCGAGCTATAGTATTCTAAAAAAATATTACGTTATAAAAAAAACAAAATTAATCATTGCATAATTAATCGTTTGCATTAATCTTGCCTGTTAGTTGTAATCTACTCACTGTTTACTTAAGGTTTTTACTTTTCTGAAATCAAGAAAGACAATTCAATTTCGGGGAACAAAAATAAACACTGCGACTGTTTATTCCCAAAGCTTGTGTTCATTACTATTATGGAGACTTAAATAAAAAAATCATTGAGAATTTAAAAATTTTGATCTTTAGTAAAATTATATACTCCCTTGTTTTATTAAGTCCAATTATAACTGAATACTACATGTATATATAAAACGGGTTTTAATGTAAAACTATGAAGAAAAAAAAAACAATTTAAATACATGTATGGTTGATAAAAAAACATTGAAGGAAAGAAAAAAAAAACGATGATGGATCCATATATAAACGAACAAAAAAATAAAGTTCGTAAATTAAACAATAAAGCACATACATGGAAATGATTTCGTGGTTTTTGTTTTTGTTTGTTTATTATTATTTAAAACCAATTAGAACCGGCTTTACATTAAATTTATACCTCCGGGTACTTAACCTTACCTTTCACTTGTCTTTATCGGTGATGACATTTTGAATGACAGATGCAAATTTGACCTGACTCTCTGAATTTTTGCACCATAAAAGAAAGCAAAAAAATCCAACTCTTTTGTGTTACAGATAAAAAAGACGCATCAAGAAGCGGTGATGACGAATCTGGATCCCATTTACTGAAGACAAAGAAGCCCCGGAAGGCTAGAACGGCTTTCACAGATCACCAACTTAACTCTCTTGAGAAAACATTTGAGAAGCAGAAATATTTGAGTGTACAGGACCGTATGGAATTGGCTGCCAAACTCAATCTTACAGACACACAGGTCAAGACGTGGTACCAGAACAGAAGGTTCGTTAATATCTTTATCAAACATTATGAGTTGAACTTGGTTAGAGATAAAAGGGGTGGACTGTGGTAAGTTATGACGTCTAAGGTCCGAATTCTGGAAAAAATGATAAAATTAGACGTTTGACAAGTTAGTATATCTATATCATCTATTTGTTCCGGGTCAAAGTTTCCGTGGTACATATAAGGCATTAAGGAATAATTCCCTGTGTGTGGGGAAAAAGGGATTGGGTTGGATAAGTGGGATGAGTCAAATATTTATTGTCACTATAAACAAACAGTTTTCCAATTGCAAATATGTAAGAGTAGTGTAATGAAATAGCTAAATGATTGGTGATGGCAACGCTCACTTATTTAACTCTTTAAGATTTTTTTAATTATGCAGTGAATAAAACCAAACTGTATGTACATATTTTTACTGCTGGATTATGTAAACTGTATTTCATTATGTAATTTTCAAAGAGGACCTAACTTGTGTCCAGTTCATTTGCCGAATTTTAGCAATAAAATATGTTTAATATAATCTTGTGAATACAATGGATGAATAAAAGAAATAATGAATCATATTTTGGAATAAGGGGTCTGTATTATGATCTCTTATTATTGCTCATTTATTTCACTTGACAGTTTGAAACTGAAATATGCTTTATTAGTTGAATGGTTAAAGAGGCAAAAAAAATTAACGCGTCATTATTTTTTTTCTGATGCTTTCTTTGCATTCTATTTCAATCTTTGGTTTGTATGTTTTGGTTATACATGCCTAGACATGTATTTTAAACCTGAAAACAGGGCACTCGGCGTTTAAACACAATTATGCAACTTGTGCCCATGACAGTCCAAGAGCCCATAACTTTCATTTTAAGTTTTATGGGTGTTTTTTTAGTTCATGTTTCTAAATATTTTGTTTTCATGACTTGTCTTTGTCTTGTGTCATTTAAAATTATTTCAAACGTGATTTCTTTCAAATCTCATACTACGATAAAGAAATCGAGCAACCCTAGATAGTTTTGTTCGTGACCTTTAGATACTCACGTATATTAAGAAATAGTCTTTGCTTAAATACCGGAAGTCCTCTAAAACACATTTCAGAACAATAAAATGTCTGTTACAATACCACTGCCAGCCTAAAGCAAAAATAGCAAATATTATTAGTTCGTAACGAAAATAAAAAAACGACCAGGAAAAAGAAGGAATAATTTAGAACTATTCTTTAAAATCATTTAGCTTGAAATATAACAGTTAGCACTTAATCATGATAATAGCTTTCTGATGTGTTAACTTTAATTTGAACTAAATTGAGTTTTATCGAACCAATAAATATAGGAAATAATATCATACAAATTTTCAAAAGGCTATGGTTTAGACCTATTAAAGGTCTCGGACATCCTGCTGACTTAATTTGTCCGATGTCAAATTACGTTGAAATTTCACAAAAACGTCTTTCCCTCAATCTGTGACAATTTATTGACAAAAATCAATTCGTTTGAATTATGGAGCTTTAGATACATGTAAAATCCAAATCAATTATCCGATTCAGCGGAATAAACTTTATTATTTTCTCGTTTTTCCATTCATTTCAGTCAATTTTGTCTTGTATAGGGCAATGTTAAATTGCGTGTGTGTTTGTAGTGCGAATAATTCACCAAAGCTCTTCACTATCTTATACATATGCGATATTATTGTAAAATTGGTCGAGTTATTGTATAGTATTTGCAGCTGTTGAAGGTCTATTTTGTGAAATAAATACACCCTGATTCACTATTTTTATTGAAATTGAGAGCTTTTCGTAATATTAATAGTAAATTTACATACCGACCGCAATGACCCTGTCTAATCTCTAATGTATCAAATTAAAATATTCAAGAAATCATTTTGAATTTATTGATACGGGCTTCTATTGATAAATCTTAAACTCTATCTTAAGTCGCTCGCTACAAAAATAATCTTTGAATAATTCATAAGATGAAAAAATAAGAACAAGAATTCTTGATGAGTTCGGATCAACGGCAATTATTTTTCCAAAATTGACTTTAATTATTAGCTTTTTAAGCTTCTTTTAAGTCTTTAACATAAATGCAAATTAGGTAAATCTGATAATTACTCGGGTCTATGGGAGTTTATGGCTAATTGCTTGGTAATAAGTTATTATGTTGGGAACGGAATTGTAATTTAATGGTCTTCAGGGAAGTTTTGTGACATCAGAAAGGTCCAGCGCTTCTGACATTTTAGCAACGTTTGATGTTTTACCTTTGATGGGCACAAACCCACTAACGAGTCGTAATTGATGTGAAAAGCGCCAGGAATACGTTAAAACTGTAGTTGAATACATGAATTTATTTGTGTATGTTTTATTTAGCAATTTGCATAAGGGTCTGATTGTTGTTTTATTGTTCAGTTTATACGTACTTAAAAGAACAAGCATATTGCATTAGTCTAGTAATAATTTTCTTTTATAAATAGTAAGTCGTACATTTTATATTTATGAGTGCAAATTCATACAAATTTAAAAATGTGAAATTGGACCCTAGCAAATTTATCATGTCATATGAACACGGCTTTAATAAAATACAATAGCTGAAAAGAACACCCTGGGGGAATTATAGGGAAAAAATTACGAAAATGCAGTTTATATAAACAGTTAAGTAACAACACACCAATTTGTATTATTTCAGAACAAAATGGAAGCGTCAAACTGCAGTAGGCCTCGAATTACTTGCAGAAGCCGGAAACTACGCAGCTGTTCAACGCATGCTCCAGAGCAATCCGTACTGGTTCACGTATCATCCACAGGCCGCCAGTATAATCTCTAACTTTGACGCTTTATACTATCGACAAGGTGAATCAAGCTTGACGTCACCACGACCTCAACTACCCCGGATGTTCATACATGGACTTCAACAGCACGTTAATCATTTGAGTACCCCGTCTGTATACTCGCCAGAAAATCGTAGTTAATTTCAAAACTCCTTAGAGTTGGTTGTTTTCCGTACATTGGTCTCACATTAAATAAACAAAACATTTGTTTGATGATAACTGCATACCAATAGGAAACAGCGGTATTTGAAAAGAAGTCGTGTATGTTTAAACCTATCTAAATTAAGAAGACTGTCAAAAGTTAAAGAGAACTCCGATTAGTCTCTGTTTTTGAAATCATTCAAGAAGGTAAAATCAAACAAAGATATTGATTTGTTTGCCCTTTCCAGAAGAAACATTTTGTCTTTCAACGTAAACATTGCATCATCATTATTTTTCTCAGCATTGCCCACATTTAAAGACATTATTTACTAAGATTGTTGTTCGCCATAGTGCTTCACCAGGTCTTTTCAGAGTATTCACCAAAGGATTCATGTAGAAAATATTCTACACACATGTGCAATAGAAAGTAATTGTAATCATTAAATGTGCGTATGGAATGGACCGTTTTAATTTAACTACTACGTTGTAGTAACATCACAATTTGCTTTGATTACGAAGCATACGAATGCGATGTTTATAATCGACTTTATTTATATGTTTTTTTTTTGTTTTCCTACTGTATATATGATTAGATTTTATTGACCTTGATTAAAAGTCAGATTAACCTATTCACATTTTTCAACCGAATTGAATCTGCCTTTGTATAGTTAAGTATAAGTTAGCGTCCATGGTACATTTGTGAAACGGCAACAAACACTCAAAGAAACCAGTCCGCTCTTGCTATCACTTATACCGAATCTTGATTTGTTTATGTTCATAATAAACAGATGCCTGGTAGAAATGCACACTTGTTCTAATATAACATAACTGTCGTCATAATAATTCGGTCACTATGATCCGTCAAAATTATTTCTATCAACTATATGTTTCCTCTTTCAACGGATTTCCCGACAAAGCCCTAGTTGTCAATCAATACATATCTAAATAATTTCTGAAAGCAACAGAAGCGGCATGCCATATAAATATTGGTTAAAATAGTATATAAGTAAAGGAATCTGAAGAAGATAATTTTTACATTCAAGAATAATATATCTGGAGAAGAAACACACACATGCACACACAGCACACATGGGAATTTAGGACATGAATGTCAAAAAAATAGATGACGATGCACATATAGAGAGATATTACTTTACAACTTGAAACTAAAAATAATCAAACTTGCTCATATTATGCAAAAAAATATAAACGTGTTACGTACCATTTTATTTATAATTTGGTTGCGTACGTTAACCACTTGCGTGCGTTTGTTTGTCTCCAACCTATGAAAGTTAAATTTTCGAATCGTAAATTTCTCTTTCTTTTTTAATTGTACCTAAATGATAAAATATTTGACTATTATATATATATATATATAATTTTTTTTTTTTTTGGGGGGGGGGAGATATAGTGATAAGAAAAACTTAAAATAAACAGTTAAAAAATACCTCTTGCCCATCCTTTAACTGTGATTTAAACTAATTATTAAGAACTATTTGAGACAAGTGTCAACATTTCTGTCAAAAATAAGCGTTTTCATACCTACGGATTCATCACTGTCGCCTCTAACTATGTGGTATGATTGTTATGATGATACGGTATCTACTATCTACTTATAAATCTGTATATCAGATGAAATGTCACAATAAACTATGAAAGGTAAAAATGATATTCTTTTTGTAATCATTTATCTGACAATTGGAAGTTTAATACTGAGATGTTTGACATTATGTTCATATTTATGACCCGTTTAATTTGATATTTTACGCATAGAAAGATGGTGTGGTAATGACCGCATTTTGTTAAGTAGTTGTGATGTGGGAAGTTGACACTTAAGCATTAATGCAGAGTGACATTTTTATGCATAATGACGTTTATCTTACTTCTTGTTGCGACCTCAAAAGTGTGATTTTTGCGTTGACCTTCAGGATTTGGTGACATATTGTTAACGATTAAGGTATCATTTTAATATGACCCCTTTGTCTCAAATATATTTTGTGGGTGTGGGAAGAAATAAATATCATATAAACTTTTTTTTAAATATTGAATTGTAACGTTTATATATCCACTGTAGCCTATGGAATGTATGTTTCGCAAAGTAAAATTTAAAAAGACAAAATTATAGAAATGCTATGTTAAGTAATTCGAATGCATTAATTGTGTATATTGTAATTATTTACTGTGTTTTATAATATTTTTGTTTTGTTTTCAATATTCTTTTAATGTTCATTTCTGATATATAGACAAGAAAACAAATTAATAGTCTAACAATAATTAGCCCAATAATTAGCTTTAGAATAAAGTACTGGCTAGTACGTTTAATGTTTTTAATTGAATCAACCCATCTTATTTATCAATTTTGTATTGAGTATAACTTGACCAAATTTAAAATCATGATGCACTTTTTTTTTCTATTAACGAATTACATATCAAAATATCTTAAAATTGTTTTGGAGTAAAGCAAAAATACTATGATTTATTTGATTCTACATATTAAGTGAAGTGATTTGGGGAAAAAAACACCAACAATAATCATCGTAAATAAAGCGAAGGAAAGAAATGTTTTGTTTGTTTGTTTGTTGGGGTTTAACATCCAAGCAGCAATATTTCAGCTATATTCAGACAATGAACATGAACTTGATTATGAAATGAACATGAAATGATGATGAAATGAAAAAGGGATGGGACACAAGGACAATTGGGTCGACAAATTTTGATTGCCACTGGAAACAGGGAGAGGTGGGTAGGGTCGGGCAATTTAGTCTCCTGTGGCGGAGCCGTATGGTTCCTACTCCGGGAGAATACCACAGTAGGGTTCTTAAAGGTGCGAGGAACGTGGCATCTTTCCCAACACGGTACACCACTATGGTCTGCGGTCAGGTTTTCCGTATTATAGCCTGACAACCCCAGCATGTAACACGCCAGGGGTACCCCATTCCACCACCTGGGGCACACATCCCAATTGCTCTGTGGGCAGAGCGCCCTAGCCCCTGGCTAGGGTTCTGAGCACTATTTAGTCGCCTTTTATGTCAAGCTTAGCGCTGCTGCAGGCCTATTCTTTTAACACCCGGACCTGCACGGGATGGAAAGAAATGACAAATAAGTTAGAACCCTTACTTCAACTTCGTGCAAATCTGTAAGCCCTCGAAAAGAGGTTCAGGTTAATCCACACGTAGGGTTAGTTATGATAAATTGGATATTGACAATACAAGAGGCAAACTTATTGAGTTTTCCATAATTTTTCGAATATAATGAATTCTCTTATTTTTTGTACAATCGCGGGTTAAATGTTTGTTTTAAAGTATCTGTTCATTCGCCATCCCCGAAAATAACAAAAACAAATAAGTTATTGACAAAAAAAGAAAAGTTTGCTACATGTATCAATAAATGTAACCCGGCAATTAGTTCAACTTCAAACGTTAGAAGTTTACACTACAATTTTCACACTTTAAAGTTCAGTTCTGCTATTGGAGTGTATAAGTTTACAAAATGTGAACAATTAACTTTTTAAAAAATTATCTTAAATTGTGCTCGTGTTACTCACAACGTACCAATTTAAAATTTTATCATAATTTAAACTTTTTTTCAGACGGAATGATGTACGACTGTTGTCTATAATACTCTCAGTATTTATTAATTTTGAAGTTTTCTTAAAGACTTCCGTTTAAATTATTATTGATACAGATCAGTAAATTAAGTATATCAAGTTACTAAATACTTATAATCAATAACGATTAGACTGTTTATGATATAAATGGTAATATCAAATTTTCTACCCTACCCATGAAAAAAAGGACTCTGTTGAAGCTGATACAAATGGTACCATTAATTTAACTTTACCTTTTAAATAGTCAGAGAGTTCAATTCATGCTTGTTCGTTTAACTAGGGTCACGTCATTATGTTTTGTTTTTTTTTTTAGCAAAGAAGCTAATATGATTACGTCACAGATGTTTATCTGGAAAGTATCTTATTTAGAACTTGCCCGAAGACCATGCATAAATACAACCTATGTTTGCCCTGGGTTGTGTTATAGAATGGTCTTAACATAATTGCAAAGGTCGTCCAAACTCTGGGACACCAAATGAGGTTACTTCTGCTAACTATATAGAAACTATCTTATTTAGAACACGCCTTAAGACCATGTATAGATACAATGTACAGTATATCATTTCGTCCTGGATTGTGTTATAGAAATTGTCTTAACATAGTCGCAAAGATCGTCCAAACTCTGGGACAACAAATGAGGTGACTTCTGATAATTTTACCTTGTTCACAACACAAACATCTGTGGTTTCTTTTGGATTCAATAATAAATTTTTCAATAAGCTTGGTTTAATATTTAGAAGTCCACTGACAACTCATTTATATCAATGACGTGACAACTTCGGTGCTGTGTTTGAAAATGCGAATTCGTTATACAACTGCTTATTCTTGGTTACTTTCTGCAGTGAATATAATAACTGTATATATTTTCATTGAATCTGAGTTTATTATTATGTAATTTTTCTTTTGATTATATAAAATTTATCCTCATTCTTTCAATATTAAGAAGAAGTTCGAAATACAAAAACACAAATCATATACATACTGCATCTCTGGGGTACATTTCATAAATCCATCTTAGTAAACCTCTTAAACTTGTCTCCATATGGCCAGTTTTAGTATGATTAATATACATGTTATACAGCTGTAAAAGTTTTCCTTCAAAATGCACTGAAATAAATATTTTAAGGACGGATAACTCTGTCAAAAACCTCATTTTCTAGCATTTTGAAAAATTTCGGATCAAAGCCAGTGATGCAGAGATCAAATATTAGCCTTTTAAATAGAGAAGGTATTCTTGAGTTCTTAAAAATTATCACAAAACAGTAGACAAATAATACCTACCCATTTCCATAAACACCAACTTATGTATTCAGTAATATTTTTTTCCGAGGCAGTCGGTATAGTTTCGCGTTTTACCCTTTGACCTTAAGGACGGTAATCTATGGAAACACAAGTCTTCTGATGCCAATTCTGTTTCCTGATTGGCCAAATACTGATAAATTAGTGACTTCAGAAAAACGATATCGAAAATTTGAAATTGCGTTCGAAAAAACTGTACCGAAAATTTGAAACTGCGTGCCATGTATTATTTCCTTGAAAGAAATGTAGAAACTGTGTCGGCCATCCTTTTTTAACGATAGTACTTGTTTTCTTTTCTTCTTACCCATGACCTCCAAACTATACTGCAGTTTTCTGAGATGCAAAGGGTGCTGATATGATCAATGACACCAAGTTCAAAGTTCTAATTTTGTGACAGCTTTTTGGTCTAAAATATGTTTTTATTAATTGTATTTGTGTTTTTCTTCCTTCATCTAGAGAAATGATATACTTTCTTTGATCATGATTTCAATTACCATAACTATTTTACCAGGAGGGAGACATATTTTAAAATAATTCTGCTTCAGACGAGAGTTGCTTGTTTCAGCTGTAAATATTCCCACAAATTGTATGAGTCAGAGAAATATAATATTGTAAACATGCACCTGCAAGGTTAACAAATTACAAGAAAATACTTAACTGGCTTTATATATTCAACCTTTGTGCCTATATAAATACTAATGGCCTGATAAAACATGCTATTGTCACTAAATGTATCTACAGTTATTATAACCATATGATATAAGGCCACTCGAAACGGATATCTTGTTCATTGGATATTTTCAATAACTTTTGAAATTGCTAGGCATTATTTTATATGTTCAATAAAACTGTTTAATTTTGGCAAATTTTCAAATAGAATACGGTCCCAGTATTATTTGTTTCCTTATTTTTTTGATATCGAAGAAAATTTCAAATGATAAAAAAAACAATTAAATATACTAATGGTCCGGAACACAAATATTTTTTTTATTCTGGCTGGCCAATTATTTTCGATTAAAAATGTTTGTCATGCTTTAAAAATAAATTTGTCCCTAAAACCCTAAAACGAAAGTTTATTGCACGTTTTAATTTAATTTTTCAGAAGTATCAGGTTAATCTGTTCTTCTATTAGAAGATGACATGCATTCATTTCAATCAATTTTTATTACAAAATTCAAATCACTTCTTAGTTCTACCGGTCATATTACCCTTTGTGGAAATAACAGCTTACAAAGTTAAAATATAGCTCTGTTCACTTTTCTGACTCTGATTTTGAGATATGATTATAAGAGGATAATTTATTTGAGTTGCTTAATCTTTTTGGTTGTAATTTCATATAGAAAAAGAAACCCCTTGAAAATACTTTGAATAAATCATATCAAATAGATAGTTATAAATCAAAGGGTTTGATAAACGGTACAAATTCTCAACCATTTATCTAACAAATATGAAAGGTATAAATTATGCCCATATTAATTAAAAGCGTTTACCAGACCATGACACAAAGAGGCGCTTGTTTTCACAAGCCGGGTGTAAGTTACGTTTGTAAGAGACCTGACAGTGCAGTTTAAAATTCTGTATCATCAATGTGTTTTGGACTACTTAGTTGATACATCGGCCTGTCATGTTACATAAAAGACAAAGATTTAAATGTTGGCGTGGGACATTGAATTGATAGCGGTATCATGTAGCGAGTTTAAGGAAAGTGATTTACACATACTACAAAATAAACTGTACTTGTGCACCCATTACAAATTGAATAAAAAATACAAAATACTACAAATACTTCGTGAGAACTTCAACGAACTGCATATTTCTGTTATTGCATCATCATTTTTAATACTACTTCCCCTAACCTTAGTTTTGTGCAATCTTAGTTTGTGCTTGTATTTGTTTTACTTTATACTTTCCACTGGGACCACATGTGGTAAAATCGCACACTCTCCTTTTAAGCAAATCTTTAAGCTTTTAACATCGTGGAGATGACAAGTTACAACTCGCTAAGTATTGAATAGCAACCTCAGGAGCTGTGATGTTAATAACTGTCAGCCTAACGTAAAGACATTATCACCATAACGTAAAAACAAGTGTGATAATCAAAGATGTCCTTTTAAGGACGTGCTGCGTACTAGAAAACAGTGTTGTAATAAAACGATTTGCTTGATCTCGAGATTAATGTGATGGAAACGAAGTAGAATCTTGAATGCTACTAATTGTCTATTGGCATCCTGGAAGTTCAGTCTTTTAATTGTTCACAATGATTTCATCTTACACACCAAGAACCCGGAAAATCTTATCAATCATGCATTGTCCACACATCTTAAGACTGTAGGGATAACAATGACTGAACTAATATACAATATTAGGAATCAATTTCGCTATCAGTAAAAGCATTGAATTTTTTACGGTTAATTTAAGACTATATAACACGAGGCATATAATCCAAGGAATATCAATTTATTATAGTGCGTGCGGGTGTAACCATGGTAATATGTCGATTAAAAACATAAATATACTTCTTGACATATTAAGTTATTGTTTTCAAAAAAATTCATAAATACGTCCCATACTATTTGTTTGGTGTTTTCGGCTTTTTTAAAGATGAAAATTGAAACTAAAGTTTTTTTTTTTCGAGAATTAAAATATGTGGAAGTTCAATACCTTAAAATTATGTATGTGTCGTTTACCAATTACAGTCTGAACTATGTGAAATGGAGTAATAATTAAATACATTTAAGAAAAGGCAACCTGGGAAAATAAATTTTTGATCAATGTTGTTTTTAAATAACATTTCAAAATATATGTGTGTGTAATTTGATCTATTCACCATGAAAAATGGTTCTAAATGAAACAACGATAATTTGGTACCAGATATAGATTTGATTATAATTATTTTTTAGAACTATTTGTTAATGACTGCAAAGTCGATTGTTTAATTCGACTTAACAAAAAGTAGTACAAAATGTTGTCTACCGCTGTAAACCATCTTTTTGCCACAAATACTAGTACATAATATTGCGTTTTAGAATGCCCATTAAATTTTCAGCTATTTTATTTTGCCACTCACCTTTGTGCATCAAGTATTCAATACGATGGGACCTATTTCCTGTGGTTTTTCTTGCTCGCAAAATAATTTATTTTTGTTTGCAAAATATCTATAGTTTTAAATATAGCCAAGATAACATCAGCTGTTTGGACCAGAAAACATCGAGTATGTTCAATGGTCAGATGAGCATTCTTTGCCATTCTAGACACGACACTGATTTGCCTTTGTTATGTCTTATCGGCGTCATAAGGTAGTTTTTATTCCACAAAAATTATAATTGCCTTATTTTGCAAAACTTTAAACAAACTAAACAAGTTTTTAAGTTTTACTCTGAGCTGAACGTTGCAAAAATATTCTTTACTTGAAACATTATTTAAGTACCTCGTGTAATACTTACACAATCGTTTTCAATGATCCCAGTAGCATATATATCAATTGACAATATCCCTCGTTTTGGTAATTTTCTCTTGTTTTTTATAGTCTGTTTGCATTATTGGTCAATGTTTGTCTCCTTAGTGCGGTAATATATTAAACAGGGCCGTTTTAGAATTGATTGTAAATGTCAAACATAAAAGCTAAAAAAATCCAGACATTTTCCTGTTTATTTGCTTTGTCGTGACGAAGGTGTAATTGCAATAATTGAAAATGAAGTGTTTCGCTAATACAATTAAAACATTGCTTATGTGTAGTTGTTTCGTGAGCAGATTGTGTTTCGTGCGAGAATGTGATCATCAGTTTGATTTTATGTTCATAATCCTGTGATAAAACGGAGAGATTGGCTTTATAAATCGACATTTGATTGTAATTAATACAATGTACCGGTCTGAAATGAATTTTCAATCACTTAATTGCCTCCACTTCGTCCAACTTACATCGTTACGTACACGCTAATATTTCCTGATAGCTAGAAACTAAAATAGCAAATTCGACAGAAAAATATAAAATATTAACATTACCCTTAATTAATTTGTAATCGGAGATAACTTGTAATGATGGCAAGGGAGAAAGGTTTGCCCACGGGCTCCTTGTCAGGCCAATTAATTGGTTGATTATAGCAATACCAATTCGACATTTAGCATCACGCAAACCGTCAATTCCTATACAATTTTATAACTTCAAAGTCCTAAAGGGGCATAATATTCCAAATGGAAGTTTTTACATTACATGTATTCAAATTAAGTCCCGTACTGAAATGTAATTACACTTAAAAGGAGTTTTATAGTGCTTTTGCACAGTTATTATGTGAAACATTACTTTCTGCGCTGTTTCTACTATAAAATAAATCATTATGCTGTTTGATAGATCGGTTTTCGTTCTGCTACCAATTTCCATAAATTGCACACAATTATTAAACAAAGAAATATGAAATATTAGAAGGGTCTTCACATAATAACACAGATTTATGACAGTTTGATGATACTTCGTGGTTTTACACAATAATTTTACTGTATTCACCTAGCGTACACTTTGATTCAGTCATTACTTTAAAAAAAAAAGTCAAACTATGACTGTTTTGTAATAAACGATAGTTTCACTACTACCTTAAGACATACTTAAAGGCAAGTAAGTAAGAAAACATTTTTGTCATTTGATAATGTTAACATTTCAACTAAAAATTTGTTAATTTTAGTACTCTTTGTCTGCAGAATTCATATGTTTATTTTCAAAATACAGCTTAATTTTGGTATATTACAATTTTACAAAAAAAAAATATGCGGACTGACTACGCTGTAATTTTTCATCTCATTGGGGTTGTTGCTTTTTGGCATATTCATCATATCCGTTCTCCCTAAATGCCAGAAGCGATTCGGGATTATTTGCGATTACGTGATATTTAGAGTAATGCACAAACATGAAGATCAATATCAAATTGATACAGGGAAGATAATGTAAGCATAGAAGGATCTGAAAAAAAAAATACTCTCGTACTACCATACATCGTGTACTAGGTTACAACCCTAGATTAATCCCACGAGAAAGAATGATTCGGCCATAGGAAGCTATATTTTTACATAGCCTAGCTGGCCGAGAAGTCTAGGGCGCTGGACTTTGTGCAGGCGGTGTTACCAGAGATCACAGCGGTACGAGTTCGAGTCCTGCATCGTAAATTTGACAGTTCTAACATCGTTGGGAATTTTTCAGACCTTTCTATACGTTTACATGTCTTCCCTGTATCAATTTGATCCGATGGAGCAGTGTAGCGAATAGAGTCGTCACATTCTGAGACGTTTGTATATATATTCTTTCTTTTCCACATCTATAATGCTGCTTTGATCATTTAAACAATGATTCCAGAATTGTATAAATGATTTATATTTACGACAACACAAAACTTAAAATAAAGCTTTGCAGGGGACCTAGTTTGAAAAGTTAGACCTAAAATTTAATTCGAGACGTTTACCCCAAGATCGTACCGTCAATAATTTCACCATAAAACGTTTCAAACTAACCGATATCTATAAATGTCTTTATCTGATTAATCACCTCTTTGGGTCAATGTATTCGCTTTTAGGTACTGTATGTGTATGTATATGTACAACAAGAACAAAGAGAAACTAAATTTACCATTTGTGTTTCGTGATAAAGACGGATAAATAAGCTTTTTTATTCTACTTATGATGCGACTTGAAATTTCAAATTATTTTTTTATTTAAAAAGTTTTTTCCGTGTATTTCTGTCAAATTACATTTTTTGTTTATTGTAAACAATTGAACCAATACTGTAAGTACAGTTAACTTACAATGTATTATATATTTATTATCATGTATTTGTTTTCTTTTAATTTACTTATTTAGCTACTGATTGCACATATTTTCTTGGAAAATTCAGCATATAACAATAACCTAATATAAATCTTTTCACTACCTTCATCGATAGTTATTTTAAATGGGCTCTGCATACGACCCACGGAAGTCATAAATATGGAGGGCTTTTCTTCAACAGATGGAATCAATTGATATGTGTTTAATGCCTTTCCTGATCACTGCTGATGAGGACGATTTATTTATTGGTAACGTAAATTACAGGTAATAATTACGTGCCATTAAATTCTTTCTTTTGCGGGTAGCGGTATTTAGGGACGTTATGTGTTAGTAATCGCGCTTATTTAGAATATTTATGGTGTTATTTAGCCTGTATTTATCGCTTTAATATCCTTTAAGGCGTCCTGCTTGTAATATGATAGTGTTATTTACAATGTCAGTAAAGAAAATGAATAAAAACAAAATAAATATAAATGTCAACGAGTTGTCAAACCAAAATAATCACAGGTTATAAAATGAAATTGAATTTTAATATTCTATTCGAAGGCTATTGGGAAAGGAGTATAGTTCGACAAAATGGAGCTGTAATTGAATGCAGACAATCAAATTTAGCATCTATTATTTGATATTAAATCCAAAAAAAAAAGTTCTTGCAACTTAGTTTGAATTCTGCAATTTAAATATCACAATGATGTAATTGACAAGTTTAATAGATATGCACCAAACATGTCTTGATATAATAAGTTTATAAACTACTTTATTTGTTTTACTTCTAACAATTTGTTTCTTTTTTTTTTATTTTTTTATAATTTGAATGTGTAGGGATTGCATGGAAGTCGTTTTGTTATACACGATTGTTCGTAACTATTTGAATTGTCATTAATTGTTTTTGTTTTATTTCACTCATGTTACCTTTAGTTTCATTGTCGGTATATAAGTTGATCAGTTTGTCATAACAAATAAACTAACAAAACAAGCAAATTATTTTTAATTTTTTGTTTAACTCAAATCCACAAATTTAAAACATGTCTCTTTTATGTAGTCATGAAATTAATTTGTGAAAATATAAGTTAATCGATACATATTTCAATTTCTATTTCGAGACCGATGGTATAAAATAGATAAGTTTCACACTTACTCTAACGAGTATCCTACCTAGAATAACCGTGACATTGTCTCGACTAACATACAAAAATATGACATACATTAGTTCCAAAAAGGTCCTACGATTTTTTGTAATGCAAATATGACTATTGCATTTATAGATAATTTCGAAAATCAGGCCTGTGGATAAAAACTAATTAAAAATTAAATTTTCTTCCAAAGTCGTTAATGATATGTTTATAGCTTATCATTACCACGCGTAGTTCTAATATGTTAATAAAATATAGCATGCACTAGCAGTAGGATTAAACATCCAACGACTCAACATATATAGTATAAAAGGTTTCGCTAAAATGATCAGACATACAATGTTCAAGATAGATAGATTACAGTAGCGACTGTTTATTCTCGTTTATTTCATTTAGAACAATGACAGTCTTAAAGTGCGTTCTTTAAATAAAATAAACCTCGAGTGAAATATGATTCAAAATTTTCTAACTACCATTCAGCAAGTCCGAGTCAAACAAAAATTATTGCATGACATAGTTCAGTTTTCAACAGATGGCAGTTCACAAGTTATTCTCTCTAACGTCATTAATTATTGTGTTATCCGTCTATTTCGTACTAATTGCTATTGTACTTTTTTGGTCGGTTTCACAAAAACTAATGAAAATTTCTCAGGTGTGACAAAATGTGTTTTTTTTTTAATTTTTTGAATGATGAATTGTCAGTTTCCCTTCGACTGTATAGACCAACTAGTTTAATTATGTAAATTGATTAATGAAAATGAGGAGTGTATATATTGTTCAAATGTAATGAGTGTTTACATATGTATCAGTGAATATTTACAATGCGTACCTGTTCCAATTTGCATATGCTTTGATAAATCCTACAAATCTATATTTTTTTTTCAAATATATATAGTTTAATGTGGTTTTTTATACAGCTTTCTTTAGTATCGCTTAAGAATGGCGCTTTCAGTTTTTTCCTGTCAGTATGGCTATCCCTATGTCTCTTTTCAACTTTTCTTGAACAGTTTTTTTTTCTGATTGCTGTTTATTTGGGTTTGACAGCATAATTATGATATAAAATTTATCACGAAGTTCTTCAGTTCTTAAGATTTTTGTAACTTGGAGGTTTTTATGGCATACTCTAAAACATAGGCTGGTCTCGTTAGCCTGGCTTGTCCTGAACATTTTTTTCATCTTTTTGTTTGTCTTCGATAGTGTAAAAAATATTGAAATAGAAAATAGAAATACACATTTTCAATTTTATTTTCTTACTTTAATAATATGTGTCATTTTAGATTCAATACCTATGGTAATTTAGCTTTGATTGGTATACACAAGTTTGTTTCAAATTCAAAAATACTTTAAAAGTTTTTAAACGTGTTTTGATAAAACAAGTTCCTGTTTCATTAAGGGATTGTTTAGGCAGTATTATTTATATCTTTTGAAACAGTGAGTTCTGCAATTTAAATGTCCTGCAGAACCTTTCTGTACTAAGTTCAGTTGCTATCAGTCTCTGCTGTCAACATTCTTCTGACTACTGAGTTACATGACCCCATAAATTGAAACATTTTTATGAAGGTATGGGTCATTACAAAACTGACATTAACTACTGCATTTTGAAACCTGTATTGAATGCAATTTTGTCAGGACATAATGCATTCCTTGCATAGAGGGAATATATTTTCAGCAATGTAGAAAGACACCTTTTTTCACTTATCTGACACAACATGTTGCATATTAATGTTAAGAGCCTCGCAGCAAATTAGCTTGTCAATTTTGTGAATTCTTTCTTCCAGTTTTGTCAATTCATTTCGTGTACAACATTCAATCATTCAATTATAAGTATAAGATATAAGATGAAATGACCAACTGTGTTAAATTTTCTTCTTTCTGATCTTCCTTGATGAAATAAAAAAAGTTGCAACCATGTCCTATTATACTTGGTGTAAATATGGTTTGTATGGTCTATGGGATATTTTGGAATTACACATCTATTATTTTTTTCATACCATGGAGATTACTACATTTTGTTAGTTTATATCAGTAGGATTAATCTTCAATTATATAAGCTGACTGCAGTGCTACCCACCCTGGAATCATGACTTTGATGACTGTACAAGTGGTATGTAGTGACAATTATATTTTAGCCGTAAAAAATCATTTGTTTCTGAGATAATACAAACTAGTGCTTATATATGAGATATAATGACAGGTTACATGTATACTACGTCTTCTAGTTATTAGTCAATAGATTTCAACCATTATGCACATTAGTCCTTTTTATAACTCAAACATACTTGTATTAAAATTTTTACACATTGATTTAACACTGACTATTTTATCGAAGAAATATAGATTATAGTTTGGTCATTTTATTTTTCGCGTAAAACAAATCAGACCAAAAATGTTCAAGCCAACCTAGGATATTTAAAATTATAGGCAAGTCAATTGTGTGTTCTGGCCCGACCAAACCAACATTGAAGCTAGGCTAGGCATGATTTAGAGTATACTGTTTTCTATGCAATCTTGAGAAAATAAAATTTTGTAAAGCAAATGTTATTGTATCTCAGTTATGAGTGTTATTATCTATTGTAAATTGTTTAGTAATTATATGACGTAGTTTTCATATGGCTTCAGCAAATCTTGATAGAGTTAAGTGGTTTACTTTTTGGACATTGTGAATATTGTAATAAAGTTTTTTTTTCTCACAACTTCTTTCTACAAAACGAAGTAAATTTACATATATATATATATATATATATAGGTACCATCAGGCAGCCAAATATTTTACCTTTAAATAGTACCACAAAAGTTGCAATAACATTAATGGCTTTGGAGTAAAATGAAAAATATGTACCCCTAACTCACTGACAATCGATAAATTGACATATTTTTCAATGTCAAAACCCCTAGAGGAATATGCTTTAGCAAAAAATATTATTATCTAAATAAATACTTTGAATGACTTATGGCGATTTTCATAGTCAAAATTCATAAAAAAAAGATTGTAATTAATGGGATTTTCTATTTTCTCATAAATAGTCGCATATATTCGACTCTACAAGCTATTGCTCCACCAAAACGTCTTAAATTTTGTATCATTTGATAGATTATTAAATATTGTCTTAGTTCTTAAATGAGATCAATGTATTAGAACTTTTCAAAATCAAATTACATGAAAATTTAAAACCCCGAAAAACAAAATACCTCAACATGAACCAAAATTTTAATTGATAGCAAATAAGCGATGTACAAAATATATGTTGGGTACTATTGTTTAAATTATCGATTTATTCAAGAAATGTTCAGGCGTGTATTTCTCAGTCTCAATTTGAAAATAATAACCTTTTTATAAAAAGGTAAAATTTCGGAATTTTATATTTTCTTCTATTTCTCATGTAATGGGTATGTTTTTTTAAATAACATTATTTATTTTTTTACATTGAAAGTTATGTCATTTTCTGTGTCTTTGTGATACACATATAGGCTTATACGTAGAAAAAGAGTACGAGGATATTCTTCGGCGGCAAATTGATTCGGTAATGGAGGTATAAAGGTTTAGTAAAATGAAATGATTTTTTTTTCACAGTTAAAACAAGTTTGTATTGACATCGTGTTAAAGTGGATGAAAATGATATTGCAACTTTAAGTGACAGAACAAAGACTTGTCTGACCCCAAATTATATCATATATCTTTATAAAAAAATTCTACAAATTTCAATATCGCTCAAAAGCATTAAGGTTTTATTCAATGAATTGTCATCATAGGACTAAAACTCTTAATGCTGAATTCGGCATCCTATTTCGATATTTTTTTGTTTGGAGTTCCTCTTGTGTATACTTAATTTTTTTATTTCGATTTGCATATGTGATTGATTCTAATGAAATTGAGGACAAAATACTCCTGAAAGCGCATGTACAGAATATTTGAATTTGCAATATTAATATGATTGGTATTTTAATATAGTATACCGTTAGCTTGCCTAATAGCATTCTTTTGATTATTAAAAAAAAACAGAACATGTTATGTTTAGCCATGAAAGTTACTTTTTCACATTATATCTGTATGATATTGCGTCTTGTTCGTGTGCTTATGAATTTTGTCATTGTCTTAAATTCATGTACATTTACGTTTTTACCTCCTAACTCTTTTCCAAATTATGCAAAACCAACCAGTTTGAACTAGCGCAATGAAATAGTACAAGCGGTTAATACCACGACAATGTAGACCAATGGACGTTAATTCCAATATACTAATATTTTATACAAGTTAAATTAAACATTCTCTTTTTTTAACAAATAAACTAAAATCCAAAATTTTCATTTCAAAACAATTAAAGTTTATTTATATGTGTTTTATGACATATTAAAAATATTTTACTTTATAAGCGATACCTGATATAATAAGATATGAAAGATTGATTTGGGTAGAAAATGCACACATTCTTGTATAAACAGGGTTTTTCTAATCATATATCACAAATAGAGTGTAGTTATTTGCATTCTTATCTTAAACATTTTGATCTCTAATTTAATTGCATTGTATTTTATTCTATTTTGTTTCCTTGACAAAGGATCGTTCTAATTATTAAAACAGCACTGCTTCACCGTTAAACATTTAAAAAAAATTTTTTTATTAAGTTCATTGTGGGATAAATGAAGTTTCGGTGTCCCTATACAAATGAGTGACACGTGACTACCTGTAAAAATTTAATTCATGTTTTTACAATAACTTCCATCATATGCCTGACAGACCGTCACCACTTAGTATAGTTCGGACCTTTAGGGCAAAATTCAATTACCGTCAATTAAGATACTAAAACATCTAGTATAATTGATGGAAATACGGGAACATGTCTTCATTTTGAAGATTAGAAAAAAAATTAAATCGTATAGCATATGGTTAAAGCAATAAATTTATCCTGCAGGTAAAAATCAGAGCTATTAACAAACGTAATGCGACAGAGGTCCCACACCTGTTCTAGCATTTATATTAAATAGAATAAAACGTTCCTTCATCTGATTCCAATTTATTTCGCATCCTTATCTATTTTGCCAATTTGTAATGTCTTGCAATTGACTCTAAGAATATGATAAAATATTGGAATTAAAAAAAAGGCGTGTGATCAAAATAATTATATTGTATTAGGCGACTGTATGTCGGTCGGTCAATCTGTTTAACAATTATCTGTTGCATACGTTTAGTACATTTGTAGGTCTTTATCATGGTATTGAAGTACCTATAAATAGCAAAAAATGAAATTAAAAATAACACAAATACGTAAAATTGTACTTATGAATTTGCATTAGACATCCTCGTACATACGAAGTCACTGATAAAAATATGAAGGCGTGTCAAGTTGGCTTCGTTCTACAAATTTAAAATATCATAATATAAGTAATTTTTGGAACAGAAAATTTGAAAACACGGTAATTAAAACGTACGTAAAATAACAATATGAACCAATTCCGAACTAATTTGTTCTTAATTACCTTAAATCATTTTGTTTGAACAAAACACCAGTTACATAATTGTACTCCACAATTCTATTCTAGGAGAACATTTCTTCAAAAGGTTTCAAAAGTCTGCCTCTTGGTAAAATCATCTGCCTCATAAAACGCAATTTGTATCACAAATAATAGTTTGCGATTTAGTGGAAGATGTGTTAATTGTATTTGATAATCGTATTCATTGTATAAACTTTAGATAATTGGACTTGGGGTTCATTCGATTCTCAAGTATCACTATACCTCGTTTGTTTGACGGCTGAGGTAAACAGCCCATGACATTTAGCGTGAATAGCGATGCAAATCGTCTCTTACAAATCACATCCACTTTGCAAATGTTACAAAAACTGCATTAAACGACGCATTTTCTCTGTTTTCTGTTTTGTTTCTACGAAACTTGAGATGATTTCATTCCATTATTTTATGGTCTATCGCTTTCTGAGAATAATCACTTGTTATCTTGTTAATGTGTCTAATAAACAGCCCATCAACCATTGTTTTCCGGCAAATCAATAGCAACCACTTAGAATGTTTTCTTAAATGACAAGAACTATCTTGCTTTTCTTAAAATTAAATTGCATGAACAACAAAACTCACATTATGTAAAGATTGCTTTCACTTATAGCGCAATTATTTTGTAATTCGGTATTAGGAGAACCATCAAAATGTCGCGCTGAAGTATAGCGTTTTATCATGCTTCTGTACAATAAATGAATAGTTCCAATTATGGTTATGTCTTTTATTTCTTGTTTGGACGTGAGGAGTAATGTCTGATTATTTTAGGAAGATAAATGTATGTTTGAGCACTTAAACAGTGAAATGGTAAACGCAAAGATTCTTAAATGGTGTTCTGTCAGATGTTCATTCACCGTCAAGACAATTGTCATTTAGAACATTTCCACAGCTTTACCGATAAAGTTACCGAAATTACTAGTTTCAGACTGTCGTCGAGACAGAAACATTTACAAGAATAAGTTTTGGAAGAAAGTCGACAAGGAGATGAAAATCGTGCTTAACAATATATATTGCCAAAAGATGTCTAGTACACTTTTAGTTTGCATAATGATATCATTTATTTTTTTTTCTTTTTTTTTTGTCTTCAGGTATAAATATAAATGTACTAATAAATGTACTTTGTTGACAGCAATAATTCCTAGTTCTTTGCTCTTTTGTTAAGTGTTGTTTCCTAACACATAAATTTCATGTAGACTTTAAGTCACAAATATCAATGATATATTGACGGCGACTTATTGCAATCAAAAGGTGATGATTGCAGCAATTTGGACTGACATCTGACATACATCATTTTTCCAAAGAATAATTTTAGCCTTTATATCTATACTTCATTAAAAATATCATAGGTATAGCAAATTGTTGAAAAGACATTTGCATGTTCCATGAAATAATTTGGTTAACAACGAAAGAGAATGCTTAATTCTAAAACTATAGCCATGTTATACTGCGAAAATTTTATATACATGTAGGTCATAATCACACGAACTGAATCTCCTAGCATTATATACATTTTTACACATCAGTAGCGCAGTTTGATCCTCATTTTAGAAAATGATATAAGGTTTTGGGCACAAATGAAAAAGTTCATAAATATTCATGCAATAATTTAAATTTATAGTATATAAGTATTGCTAATAGGTTTTAATGGCAGATACAGGATATGACCAAAATAATATTTTCTTGTCAATGACCGGTTTGAGATAGAATCGTTGCGAGTATAAATTTATTTCTAAAGTTTACCCACAAATTTCAGGAAAAGGCGAACCTAATACTATAATTTATATAATGCCTAATATTTATAAGATTAAATTTGAATAACAATGAATTGGAATGCATGACGGTCTTATAATTTTAAGACTATTCCGGAGTTTTTAATGTTGATAAATCAAATGTTTGAACATATTTGACATGGGAAACACTTCCTTTCTGTAGTTTAAAGCCTGCTGAGTTGCATCAAAAGGTTGATATTTTCGATCACCCATGGAAAGTTTTCTTTATTCATTTGCCTCACTAAAGCTGTAAAACAAGAAAAAACTTCACTTATGCGTAATTTCACTTATTAGAGATTCCATTATCAAAACCACTTTTAAAATTAACCTGAAAGTGTCGTGCCGAAACCATAATTAAACATGAATAATCTGTTTTCAAAATGTTTATATTTATCACATGCAATTTTGCCATCAAAGAATCGTCAGAAATTAATAAATGCTTTTTCTTCAAATAAGAATTGGCACAACGATTCAATGAACCATGCTTTAGACATCTGTTATCCCATGTCTTTAAGGCAGATTAAATTGTATTGCATTGCGAGTTTATCAACAAATTATCCATAATTAATCTATTTCTTTATTTCATTCGTTTTTAAGCTTTAGTTATATAAACAACATGTCATAAAATAACATTGTTGCTTTTCGTATTCAAAGAGTAATCAAGGGAACCAAGGTTATAGGGTAATCAAAAGAATGTAATCCAGGGACAAAGACCAGACATAGAAAACAGACATACACAACAAAGGACTAAAATCATACATACAAAGTAACAAAAGCAAATGAACAACTCGGACTCCACTAAAAACTGGGAGTATGGACCAGGTGCACCGGTAGGGTTAAGAATATAAAGGAAATTTGTCTGTGTAAAAATTTATGGAACAGAAACCTGTTCAATCATCTTTCATCCTTCCTGAACAAATGGTCACCATTTGGTCAATAGAGGTTTTTTTGTCTTAAGTTATTGAAAAATATAAATATATCAATAGCGAATACAAAATTAATTAACAACAAATCAATGATTATAATATCTGTATAAGTCACATTTAACCATGATTACCCAATACAAAAAAAACTTTATTGTCGGACACTCCATGTCGGAACAAGAACAAACTTATCTGTAAAATCTTCATTTCTTTTTGGACTGTATTTTAGCTAAGTACGTGTTGCTCCTTCTAGTTAGTAAAAGCTAACCACACAAACACCACGAAATAAATCCAACAAGACATAGCACACCTAAAAACAGAAATTTTTATTAGTTTCATCAGAACGAAATTAATTCTGTTTTGCTCAAAAACAAAGCCTTCTTAGTGCTTTTACAAGAAAAGTAATCAGATTCGAATTTCCTACCTGCTTAAATATTCAAGAAAACAAATAAAAGACGAAAAATATTAATTTATCCCAGCTTATCAACAAATGATATTCACCATGTGCGCTGTTATAGTCTTAAATCAAACCTTGAAATTGCAATAAATACAAAATAAGATACTTATTGAAGGCAAAATTCATGAATTATGTATTTGTAAAACAAGAAACAAATAAAAGCAAATTAATTCACTAGGATAATCCTAATAAGGTTATAAAGGGCCGTTGTACTTATGTAATTGGTTTGTTCTTTTCAAATTATTTTGTCTTTATGCATATCTCGTTTTCTCCTTCAAAAAACCATGGTACTCATTTTGAGTTGTCATGAAAGTGATAAAATAAAATCCGCTTAAACTAAACTTAGTATTGTTTTTTTATTTCAATTTTATTTTAGTTAAAACAGGTTATAGTTGACATAGTAAAAAAAATGTGTACACGAGTCAGAAGCTCATTTCTTGTTGTTTATGAAATGAACAAAGTTGTAATGAAACGTGTTTGTTTTTTTTTTCTTTTACGTCTGATACATTATCAAAATTTTGTTCAGTAAACTATCTATGAGAAAATTTCACTTATAATTAAAACAAAGTATGCATGCCCTTTATAACTCTTTCTGTAATTTAATTAAAGCAACGATTTTTCTACATAATGTTTTTTGTCGTTATTCCTTTTGTTTTTGGCCCTAGATTGGTATGATGAGCAATGCGAACTTACAAAGCTTGAATATGGATGACAATATGAAGATAGTACTACCTCAGCCTCTGATCAACCCATAGGAAGCATCGATTCCGTTTTTATCGCATCTTGAATAAGAAAAGCACCAGCCGCCGTCATTGATTAGACGGTAAAGCCATGTACATACCATCCAATATCTAATTAATACCTATGGCAGTGTTCTTAAAAGAAAAAGATTATAAAAAGATTGTTTCAGGTGAAAAAAGCGTATGACACCTTCCTGATAAGACTTAATACGATTGCGATTCAACCATAAGTAGATCTCTTCCTTTTTAGATGAGATAAATCGCGAGCTATTCACGCCCGGAATGACAATTGGCTATCATCAATATCTTTGAAGAACACTTATTGGAAATATACCGGTAATGGAGTCTTCAACTGCTTCCATTTAACGTCGTTAAGTCTTTTAAATGGGTTCTTAACCAGGTATTAATCGATTTAACTTTCGTTTACAGAGATTACCGGTGTTTCCAACATCCTTCTCGGCTCGATACACCGGAAACGCTCTTGTGACATGAAGATAAGAAAAGTGCCAATCGACCAGAGCTCAGAAAGTTAAGCCGATCGTAATATGCATTGATGACTATTAATTATGATTGGTTTATGTGTATCCTTTGACTGTCTGAAGACATCTTTGCGATTTCCGGTATTAAAACATTGTCTTTTATGTATGAATCAGTTCATGCAATTGAAAACCTTAATGCATTCTTATAATTGTATATCGACTCCAAGTACACGGGACATAATCTTCGTGGTCTCTATTCATGCAAAAACAATAAATTAATACCATATAGTAACGGTTTAATTTGATTGAATTTAATTAAAGCCATTCCAGGAGATATTAAAATGCTATTAGCTTCCAATCGACCTGTCATCTTTCCGTTTTATTTAAATTGAAACATCTTAAGACCGATACAGAAAATTAAGCTGAATGCTAAGTACCCGGATACGTTCGACTTATTAGTCGTTTAATTCCGACGAGCTTCGCGCGTACCGGAAAGGTAATAAAGACCACAATAAATACGCTTGCTGATGAAAGAATTGTGTAAACTCACTGTCTTCAGTATGCTATTCGAGAATATTTCATTTTAGGTCCAGAACACCAGAAAGTGCTTTTGTGTGCCTTTTTTCTATGCAGTTGAAATTATTGTATTTATAATACCAGAAACTTTTAAGGCAATTATTTTTATATCAGTTGCAATGTTTTATAGTTACTTAAAATAAACAATTTCCGGGGAAAAAACTTCATATCATCTGATAACATTAATTAAAAAAATGACATCAAGATATGATTTTGTCTTTCATACTGACCAATCTGATAAACAGTATGTTGCAATAAATAGTTTTTCAGTGATATGTTGTCTATGTTAATATTTGACATCTCCATTGGTACGGTAGGCTTAAGGAGGTAGACCTAGGGTAAAGGACACAACTCTCGTAAGTCATTGGAACGTATGTATTCAGCATTTTATAGCAATCTCATGTAAGCATCAAATCAACTTGGACTGATTTCATTTGATATCAAATGAAAACTTGATATGTTTTAGTGAAATTGAATATTATACAAACATATCACTGATTTCAAGAGTTATGTCCTTTACCTTAGGTCTACCTCCTTAACTGGTCTTCATTTATGTAAATGGTAGTTTTTAAAGGAAGACTTGATTTAAACCAAAAGTGTCAATACATTCTCAATCGTTATTTTTTTACTATACCACTATATGAAACAACCTAACTGATGTGATGTACCAATTAAGTATATTTTACATGTAAACGAAATCGAGACCAATATGCCATAAAATGTATACATCTACACGAGATGATTATACATAAAGAATAAATTTTGGGATAGATACCTCAATTACATACTGGTTTGAAGATCTTCGAGATATCTATTTATTAAAAAAAAAAAAAACAATAAAGGAATTTTTATAACCTTCTCTTTTTCAAAATTTTCAGAATTCAATTTACGGAAAATAATGTTTTAAGTTATGAATACACATTTTTTAATTGACAGTCTAAACAGTATTTTTTTATTTTATTATCTTCGAGATGAACCTTGTACAAACAGGTATTTGAAGTATTATGACAACCAATCAATTAGATAGTTTTTGTTGCATGTGTGTGTGTATGTGTGTGTGTGTGTGTGTGTGTACTTTTTTGTGCATATGTTTTTCTTTTTTCAAAATTTCTGTATTTTAATTATCTAAATTATAAATATAAAGCAACTTCAGAAACCAATTTAAGTGAGATAAAAAATTAAATTCTTCCACAACTTTATATTTTGTAAAATTAAGTAATTTTTTATGTAATACATACGTGCACGTCTGCTAATAAAGTTAATATTTTTTTTTTATATTTCACAAGTAGAGGTCATCACCTATAAAGATCTTTGTCATAATAATCGAAACAATCTCATAAGACTCTATCATGGGAATCTAAGAAAGTGAAAAGGAAATTAAGTCTTATTATCATGATCACCTGTTTTCCATTGAAAGAAAATCTTTTTAGATTAACATATTCGGAGTTACATCATTTTTTATGGACGCAATATGCTTTGAACACAATACAGTATTTTTACGAAGGCACATGACACCCCTTATAATCAGGCAATGAGATTAAAAGTCATTATGGGATCTCCTTTGTCAAATCTAATGCCAACAAGTTTAAAATCCATCCATGAAGTTGCCAATTTCTTTTTTAATGAAAGTTTGAACTGGCTATGAATTCACCACTTTAAATTAATAAACCTTTTCTCTGTAGTTGTAAATATCATTATGATGGCTATTGAAAAAGAAATTTTAATATAGTTTAATCCTGTTTTATGTGGAGAGGTTTCTAAAAAAATTGTTTTAATCTTTTTGAGATTGAATTTTCTATTACAATGTCTGTTTTAGGGCATTGAAAAGAGAAAGTTATATTTTAAATAGATGTGCATTTTTTGTTAGCTCTACATACAATCACTGCACTCATATAAATTGCGAATAAATTTAGATTTATTTGATACAAGTAGTAATCTTGTTTCATCTTATTTTCGTGGAATATTTCTTAAGAAATTTTATCTCTTTGATCTTGTTTAAAAAGTGTAACTATATTTCTGTACATTATGTGTCCACACTTATTTTCTAATCTTCATTTAAAAGTAGTCTGCATAATTAAAATATCATTCAGAAGTATGTGATGAAAAGGGACGGTTGCCGTTTTGTATGGAGTTTGAAAGCAAACATGATTTCTTGTTTAAGTGTGTAACTTTTGTTAGACTTCAACATGTGTTAATGATATTCACTATCAAAGTGGTAAATACAGTATAGACCTGGCATTCCATACAATGTTTCTTATATCTATAAATATATTTAATTATTAATTTTATTTACCGCGGTTAAACAATATCGACGTTTAAAGGTAAAAAAGACAAAAACAAAAAAAAACAAACAAAAACAAACAAAAACAAACAAAAAAAATTAAAAACAAAAAAATCAGAGATGAGAATAGAAAATAATGGAAACAATAAATTAAAAAACAAGTCAAGAAATCTTGAAAAATCAACGCGTAAAATAAACGACTATCGTTTAGAATATGACAATAGAAATAGATAAAAAAATCAAAACAAGTCAAGAAATCCTGAGAAATCATTGAGTAATACAAAGGACTTTGGTAAAAAAGTTGCATAAAATTCATTATCTCTTATATATACTCATAATAAACACTCAATGGTCGTGTTTTCCAATAGTAAAACAATTTACGTATGATTTGAAAGTCGGAGTTAAATTAAAATATTCCTACATTAAAAAAATGAAGCTGACAAATTCTTTAAAAAGTGTTACATTTGTTTTCTTCCTGTAAAAAAATCATAATCAAATAAAAATTTTAAATTTTGATGTTATTTATTTCCAATTAGATAACACCTTTTAACTTACTTTAAATATTCACGTTTTGAACGCGACATTTTCATTCGACCGTTCATATTTTTAAATGTAAACTTTAAATTTTGACTGCATTTGATTTCTTTTCTTGACTGTTTTACCACACAAAGAATTAGGGCTTTAAGAGCATATATTTCTTATCTCTGCATTATACCTACTCAGATAATCATAAGTAAAGGGCGATAACACGTTCAATAGAGATAAGCGAAGGGAGATAATATGTTCAATAGAACTGATATTTGAATATTTTGTCGTTCTCGATTACTTCTGTGGATTTAAATTTACCTTTCTGATGTATTGTTATTAGTCATGAAATAGATTTTCATTAAATTTCGAACTCAGAATTCAAATGAGGCATACTAAACAGGCATTGAAGAATGAATTTAAATTCACTTTTCTAACATGGAATTAACCTACAACGATTTAGTGGGGCTCGATCCATGAAAATGTTTTAATGTACACTTGAAAAGTTTTCAATCGGCCACCGTTGAGAATTGTGGTAAACTGTATATAAATATGCAATATCTCCACTAACTGACCCAGTGTTAAGTTAAAACCAGATCAATTTTTCAATGGCCTTATTCGGCTGGATTGCTGAGGCATTAAATTCGTCAGGTGAACGAAGTGCAGAAACAGTACATAGAAAAATACAAACATCTGTAGTAGTCTTACCACTATTGAGTTTCGTAAGTGTTTGAATTGGGTAAGTTGGAACCTTGTAGGGAATTAAGCTTGACAGCTCTTCGGAAGTATTGGTCATAATTCTAATTAGTTGCTAAGTCTGGGGTCATTATGACGAAACAACGGTTTAAAGCCCTTGATTTGAATCTGAAATTGATACAATGTATTATTCAAACTCGAAACAATAAAATATAAAGTAGGCTTTGTTAACCATTAGCATATTTGCAATAAAGAAGCTTATGTGTTTCCTTAGGACGTCTATAACTTTGTTAAGTGTCAGTTTAAGTTACTTAAATAAACCAGATCGCAAAGTTCAGTTGAACTTAATCAGTTTGCATTATCATTAAAATGTAGGTTTAAAAGAATTTTTTTGTTTGATTTACACCACAATTGAGAGGAGTCTAGCTTTCAGGGGTCCCCTATAATAATGACAGTGAAACCTGTCTAAACCGAACCATAAAAAACAGAAAACATGTCTGAAGTCCCTTTACACATTAGTTAAAGTGTATTTTGAACCTGGGTAACCGAACAGCTAGGTGTCGAAAGTGAACAACTTCTTAGTTCAAACGGGGTTTGGGTTATACAGGTTTCATTGTAATGATAAAACGATAATCTATACTAGCAAGATGAAAATTCCGTTATTCATATGAAATATACTCGACCAAACTTATTGGTTTTCAGATAAAACCAATTTATAACACATTTATATAAACATGATTACTAACTTTTGAATATGAACAGATTTTGGAAACAATCTGAATACCCATTTTCTTTAGGTTAACGATACTGGAGGGATAATCGATTGATAATATCATTGTTAACTTATCTTAAGAAGTTTTATAGGTGTTACTTCCCTTTATTTATATCAGTATTATTAAAACTCGGCAAACCGACATATGTTATACGCATTTCCTAAAAAAAATAAATACAAAAAGACATTATAATAATAAAATAGGATATTTATTTATGAAATATCTAAATAACATTATATGATTGTATTAGATTTTACATGGTGAAAAAGCTCCCCAAGAGGCGATGTTATTCTCATATCAAGGTTAAAGATCACACATGATTCGAGTTGATTTTCCGGGAAAAAAGTTAAAAATCACTAGTTTGCGATGACAGTATAACATTGTCATGTTCGGTACCATTGCTATTTTAATAAATACCTAATAATTTGCATTGTAAAATCATTTTATTAGTTGTAAATAGTATTGAAGAAACAACATTATTAGGATTAAGGATACGTTGTGATTTATGTATAACTTTTTGTTCAATCAAATTTCTTCTAGATATACAGTTTTATGTTCTATTTTATGGCAATGGATTCATATATTTGAGATACATGATGTCAACTAATTTGTTTTTGCTGATAATATTTTTTTGCAAAATAGGATGTTGCTAATCGGAAAAATTTGAAACTACATTATTCATGTTTTTATCAAGTATAAAGTATAAGTTAAAAAAAGAACGGATAAGATGAAACGCAACAAATACACCAGCTTCCTAAATCCAAAATAGTGAAGTATATAAACACCCTTAAGTAAGTTCTGAAAGGCCCCGACAGCAAAAGTAATAACATCCACGAATGACAAGTACAATATGTATAATGAATTTAAAAAAAATCAATAGATAATAAACTCGGTAAAATAAAGAGAGAAAAAAATACAACTGAAATAAAATAATAAAATAGCGCTCTCCATATATTAATATTTAAGTAGATAAACTAATATGCAGTCAAGTTAAAACTCGGATACAGGAGTTAATAAGATGTTTTAAAAAATGTACCCTTTCTGTCATAAGAAAAATTTCTAACTTTCATTTGAGCAGAAACCTTCCTTATTCACGGTTAGTTAAATATAAATATATTCGCAAATGCAATACGTCAAGTTTCCGGAGTGCATTTCTATATTCCTTAAATGTTTTTACTTCAGAATATTGACAGGCGTGGCGAAATGTACGAGCTCAGCAACGGTTACCTCACAGGACGAAATTAAGAATTTTAACGAATGAATAGAAAACATTCATTCACATTAGTAAATAAGGGAAATCATTTGTGAATATTCGATACAAAATTATTTTGTACCCAATAAAAACTTTCCTAAACGTTTGATGTTGTTCAGTAAATTGATGTGTACATCGTTTAAAACCTCGTTTTGGACCTTGTCCTATTCCGCGACCAATATGCATGAGAACACCTAAGTCACTTATACGTTTTGAAGTGTTTGTAATCGTTTATCCATTCTAATTTCAGTTTTGTTTTCTACTATTCTATGATTGTTTCACACATTATTTGTCAATCAGAATAAATTACCTATTTCTACAGACCTTGTATACTTTGATGAAAGGTTTTGCTGAATTGCAAAGACTTCTTTTTCGCTCGTGTCGGGAAGTTGAATTATTGTTGCTATACTATTTCCGGATTATACTAATTGCAATATGACAGATTCCGCTGAGACAGCAGGACATGTTTACCCGTCTGGTGCGGATGATTTCACTCCCGTCTTTTCATAAAGTTCATATTTATAGTGCTTTATAGTTTGTTGTGTGAAGCCTTATTTTCTTTTCTTCAGTTTTTGTATGTAATATATTTTTTAGATCGTTTTTCCCCTTTTGTTCACGTTTTTGTCATCATTTTAGATTATGACGTTTTTGAATTGTCCATTGCTGATGCTTTGGTATTTTTTTTCCGATATTCTGCAACAAATGGAAAGAAAAGTTCAGTGTCATCAACTTGGGGTAGATCATGCCTAAAAATGTAGATTTTTTTTCATCAGATATGATATGAATGATCTTGCTGTAATATTGCCCTACAAAATTCATCGGATAATGAACTTAATTTTGAGATTTTTTATATATATATGAAAGTAATTTTTACAATACTTTTTTATGAATTCTGTAGAGAATGTTGAGTATTTCGAAAATTGAAAAACAGGTATTGAATTTTATAATTTTATAAATAATGAAAAAAAAAACACTATTTCTGACATTCTTTCATATTTCAAAATGGAGTTGAATTTTCAAACATTTTTTCCTGTCATATAAAACAAAGCTGAAATTACAACTCATTTCTGTACGCCTCAAATCATTTCCATTTGAAAGAGAATGTAATTTGCGCGACAACGTCTCAGGGATTTTTGTTTTAATGCGGTTTGTTTTGTGTGATAATTTTTTTTTATTTTTATTTTTATATTCGTTAGCTATGTTTTCTAATAGCACACTGTGAACATGTCTATACTATATGTTATGCAATTTCTCCCTTCAGAGTAATTAAACAGCATGAAAAAGGTATGTCTTTATGTGTTTTTACCTTATTGCCCTTCATTAGTTCATGTTTTCAAAATGCTGGAAATTTTCGATCGACAACAAATGTTAACTAACCGTCGACATTCCAATGGGAACAAATTGTGCTACTCTACTCCTGACTTATTCCTTCACTGTTATGACGCTGACGTTATAGCTTATCTTATCCAATGGAAGGAATTCGTTTTGCCGGATCTTTTTATCTCAGTTACAGCAACATATATGATGAATTTTCGTTAAATAATCAAAGTTTCGGGAATTTTATTCATCGCACATCTACCCTTAAGAACTTGAAATATAGGATATAACAGACACATCCCTTCAGCACCTGCATATGGAGTTTTCATATAAGAACTCATACGATATGCCAGAGCTTGCCATAACTACGCAGACTTTTTGTACCGCGCTAGACTTCTTACAATTAGACTTCTGTATCAGGGTTATGTTGCTATTAGTTTGAAGTCATCACTACAGAAGTGTTATGGTCGTCATCATAAACTATAGTGTATCGATGGTGTATCCATCTGCACCATGAGAACCGATTCGTTCAACGTGTCATAGTTTTCTTTTCCTCTTTCGTCTACCCCGACTTTTGACTCGGCGGGTGTTTCTAGATAAGCAGAGGACGCTTACCATACCGGTGCACTGGGTCCATGCTCCCAGTTTATAGTGGATTCCAAGTTGCTCATTTACGTTTGTTGATTTGTACGTATTATTTTGGTTTATTAATGTTTTTTTGACGTGTGTGTCTGTTTCCCTGTCCGGTTTTTGTTTTGTCCTTGCTATAACCTTGATTCCCTTGATTACTATTTGTTGTTTCATTCATCCAAACAGCTACCTATAGAGTATGTAAATCGGAAACGTGACTCCGTGGTTTCACGAAAATGCATGGAAATTCGTCATTTACCGAGTGTTAAGTTCGACATTGAGAACATAACAACTGGCTGTGTAAAAATACCGATAAAAATAAAAATGACAGAAATCTATTTCTACATGATACAATAGTTAAGATAATAAATAAATAAATGAATAAATAAATGCGTTTCGAGATCCCGAAATTAAATAACAAAATGCAGGTCGGTGTTTCGAGTTTCGATACATAGTACATGGAGGAAAATGAAACTATGAAGAGACTTACACACCCTATTCATCACTCTAGAAATGATACAGAAGTTTATTATACTTATTTTATTTATGTAAGAACTTCACATACTTTTGATATGTCGTTTTTCACAAGAATTTAAAATAGTGATCGACAAACTCACTGGACCAGGACCACGTCTTACCACTTGACCCATTAATTCTCTATGATTTTTTGTGGTAATTATAGAATTTGGAGAACGTTTGAGTGGGCGGAACATAAATGAGATGGAACAATATCGACATATGCTTGTCTGTAAGACTGTCACAGGGACCCAAATATTTGTTTTGTTTCCATACATTGTACTCATCATTTCATGTTGTTATCAGGGACATGGGTTAATAAAGCACCCGTAAGAATTAAGTCCATGAAAATCCTTATAGAACCAATGGGACTTACGTGCACGTAAATCTTACGTAAGCTTTATGATATAATGCCCAGTCCAGTAATTCCTTTAAAAAATGTAAATAAATATATTAAGTTATATTTGTTGAATATTATGCTAATAAAATGTATTTGCTTTTTCAATCTACAAAAGTTCATCCTTTTATAAGTGTAAATTAATATTTCATTGTTAGAAAATAAATGCATCACATTTCAAGTTTAACGACCGTTTGAAATAAATATCAGGTTTTGTATCAGCATTAATATCTACTTTATAAAATCAATTAATATTTACCGAGTCAGACGATTTGATTGAAATCATGACCACAAAGTAAACAGTTTTTACGGATCAAAAATGCTTTACAAATTGTAGCTAACAGGAAAGATATTAATGTATTGATTGAGCATAAAAATATGCTGTAAATACGATTCATGATTAACATCTTGAGAAATACCAAAATGATGACGTTTTGTGCAGGGAACTCATACGTCACGGTGATATGATTGCAATTTAAAATAATCTCTTTTACGCCCATGATTGAATTCGAATGCAAAATGTGGGAACTTTACCAATCTCATTATGGTAAAAGAGTTTATTTTAACAAGTATAAGAATTGCTTTTGGGTTCACTTAGTACACTCATACACTGTTAGAGTGAACTGTGAAGTTTACACGGGAAACATTTTTTGCTTGGCTGATGATATTAGGCTTCGACAAAAGGATAATTTTATAATTCATTAGTGATGTATTGAAGTATCTTTAGCCTCGGTCGTATGTTATTAGATTATATACTTAAAAAGAAAATAATTGTCAACACAGATGTCGAAATGACTAACCCATATGTACCACACAAGGTTGAAATCAAAACTTGGGTTCACATCTTAAGACCAAACCTGTATTTTCATTTTTTTATTATAATTTTGTTATGCTATGTAATTTATATTTACCTTGGAAGACACACAAGAAAGAACATGAAATTGAAAATTTCATTAAATGAGTAACTCGCACTCCCATGGATAAGGTGCGCCGGTAGTATTAGTATTCTATGCTTTTCTAGAAATATCGGCCGATCGAGTTGTTCATAAAGTGTTTCTGAATTGTTGCGAGTATCAAAAACATAAAACATCTTTATTGTCTTCCATGCATTACTACCTAATAACAATATATAATAATCATTTTCTCCGTAATATTATCAATTACGTAACTGCTTAACCGATGATGTCATGTTGAAGGTATAGACAAAAGTTTTGACCTCATGTATAATTCCTTTTATGCTGTAGCCTGAATATGTTAACGTTATCACTAGGAGTTTAAATACAAGACTGGCATCAAACTTCAAACGATCAGTTAATGAGATATTTTTGTAACAATTATCGTTGCCGCCCGGCAGAAATGATATCTTAAAAACGTATCTTACAAACTAACAGACAATTTGTTTAAAATCCAAACAGTATTAAAACCGTACAACAATGTAGAGATTAAGTTAATAAAAAGGCAATACAAAAGCAGCTTATACATTAATGTCCACAATTAGCGAGATTGTTATAAACTTTATATGTCTTAATCTTATCATTCAAATATATTGCAACTTCATAGCATTGTTAAAATTATCTTTAAAGTTGAGACAAATGTTATTGCAATCGAGTCTTCATTAGTCTGTTAGCAGCCGTAATTTGATAATCTGACTCAAAAAGCCTATTTGGCAATGCATTTATACACAACTCTACCATATCTAAACGAATTTGAGTGTTTGCTAACGATTTTGTGATGAAGTTGCATAAATTCGTCATGGCTCTATTGTTCTGTTGTTTTCTTGTCTTTCAGCTTTTATAACATTTTCTGTGCGATCAGTTTTTGAGGATACCATTAATATCTCTTAATGGTTTGTGTCTATAAAATAGATTTGTATTCAAAACGAGTTTTACTTTTGCACTCCTTGCTCAATTATCTCCGTAATTGAGGGGAAATAGCGATATTTGTATACGGGCTAGGTTCGAACAGCGGAACCGTGGGCCTGAATTAATGAACTTAAAGACAGTAATAAAACATAGCACTGGCTAAAAAGCATAATAAAGGAGGTTTATTGTTAAATTAATGTTGAATATTCCATGTTTCGGTTCGTCAACTTCTGCGAAAATCTAAACAAGATTAGATTATTAAATTTTCTATAGAAATTTCTTCAAGCACTCTGTTTTTCCCAATCACTTAATTGTGGCATCGAAGAAAATCGGAAATAATTTGAGGAATTTTACACGGATTGATATTTAGTTCGAACAGTGTTTTGTTAAATTTTTATGAGGGCAAATAAGTTAGGCAAAAATTATTTTAACTGAATGCATAATTTCTCAATTATCACTGTTAGGAACATTTACGATCGGAAAAACGATTCAGTAGACATTTTGTGCTTGTAAAACGCTTTAAAAGTTTTCTAATGTGTTTCTATGATAATCGTTTTGAAATTACTTTTACAAAGCATTATTGTTAAGCCTGAAATAATAAGTCAAATGACGGTAAAATGATATTGATTCGCTGTCATGACACAATACAAAATGTTCAGTGAATAAGTGACTAACTGAAAATGTACAAATAATCAGGCGTCTATTGGTACAATGAACGGCTTAACTTACTATAAATAAATCGTTTATATACGCTGCTACTTTGTCAATAGTAAGACCGAGTGCATTTCAGGTAAAATAAGCCCCATGAAATGGCACAAGCACACAATAGCGTCACTTTTTAATAATACTTTTTTTTCAAAATTGTTATGGTTCTTGCCATTTCCAATTTTATGTTTACGTACAAAGTTAAGTCGATGATTAAAACAATTATAAACTAATGACGTCTAATAGTGTGTTTGTAAGCCTGAGTCATTTCTTTTTCATTATTTTGTGTCCTAAAAATAGTATTTGAACAGAAGATAGAAAGCAGAAACATAGATATAAAATGCAGAATCCTGTGAAAAAAATTTAACTACTTACTACTGGAAATCAATAGGTCGCAGTCACTTTTAGTGGCACAAGGGTCAGCAATGGAATTCACCAGCCTTGTCTTACCCGGATTATCTAGTGTAGAGATTAATTACAGAACTTTTAAGTCAAAATATCAAAGTGGTCAAACACTAATGCCTCATTATCTATATTACAAATAGTAAAAATTACTGGTACAGCATTTTGTTTCCCAATTTGGTATTTTGGCATCGAATATTTTTTATTTCAGATTTTAAATTTCATAAGTACTTTGTTATTAAGGTGCCACTGATACGGTAATCCTTAAAATGCATTTACAGTATAGCGCAATATTAATATACATGTAGTTGGTGTTTGTGTACTTACATTTCAAAGATTTATAGGAAATGAAATGAAAGCATGATATGAAATAAATCGCTGCTACAGATGATGATTTGAACTGTGCTGTGTAAGGCGCAGCAGGCATAGAAAAGAGGAGAATAATCTATCGTAAACGCAATTAACACAAGCGGAAAATGAAAACTAATTTAAGGATATTTTCTACTCTATTTTAGAATAATAAGAATTTCCAAGTATTGTGAATTCTTTAAAGGCCTTTCACCATAGAACAATAGTCTTTAGATAAAACCAGAGTAGTAAGAAAATCGAAAAGGAGTCAAAAATAGCCGAACATGACCAGTGAATATCCTTAAGTCAAAATTCGAAGTTATTATTTACCATGTTTTGGAAACAAGGCATTTCTTGTGACATAATAATATCGAATATTTACATGAATACCATAAAGAGAAGGTCGTGTTTTCGATTTATATTGCAGATTCGTTATAAAATTATATATTTCTCTCCTCGAAAGAAGAGATTTTCTGTTTACAATTATAATAGGAATTGATTGCTTCAATCATATTTAAGAGAAATAAAAATAATGTCATTCCAAATCTTATCCGGGCCTTTGCAGTGTTTTCTTTTTTTATTATATCATTCTTAGATAAAACACTGTTATTATTGGAGGTATTCGTGGTGCACCAATTTTCGTGGTTTCGTGGGTATGCCAAACCACAAAATTTGGTTCCCAACGAAAAGGGGATTTCCATTGAAGTGTATACTGAAAACCTCAAAACCACGAATTCAAGAACTTGTGTTTCTTCCTCAATCCACGAAAATTAGTATCCACGAATGAAAGTACTTTCACAGTACGTTTCACATATATTTATACAATTAAGCTTTCTAAATAGTCGAGTACTTGAAGGGTAATAATACACAGGCAAAATTATTTCACATGATTTTCACACAAATTTCACATGATTTTCACCTGAATTGAGCAAATAAACTAAGTGACAGGGTTCACGTGAAATTCAGGTGAATGGAGCCTTCACGTGAAATTCACACGAAATGTTCACATGAAATTCGTGTTAGGTGAATTTCACATGAAAATTATGTTGATTTCATGTGCATTTTACATGAATTTCTGTGAAGCACGACTAGCATGAATTTCACGTGAAAAATATTTGCCTGTGTAACATTACCGAACTGATAAAATCGAGATAATAGTTATAAAGTGCGCATAACATACGCGATATCAGGGTAAAAAAAAACGAAAAGTTGGAAACATAAAAAACATTTTTGATGAGTTCTCCATTAACAAGTCAATATAGTTTTACTGAATGTTAATAGTTAACAAGATAATTATTACTTTGAACCTTTTCATTAGTAAAATTACCAATTTTGTATCAAAGCATAAAATAAAAAACAAGATTCGTAAAAATCTGCCTAGGATCATTGGCATTACAAGAGATTTTGAACTCTAAAAGTAACAAACATCAAATGAAAGGATCTCATTTTTTATACTGCAAATCACAAATGCAGTGAATAAGTTTACTTTAGTAAATGTAAGTAAAGTTCAGAAAACATACTAAATTGACAAACATTTAAAGTTACGTTGAAAGTCTTGGTAACTAATTTTTTTTCAATGAGGATAATCGTAGTTTCTTTAAATTCCATTTGTATTTATAATGAATATTTGTTTGGTTCTTTGTGTAAAAGAGTAATTTAGGGAACCAAGATTCGAGATCAAAGAAAGGACAGGAAGAAAACGCCACACAAGAAAGTACATGAAATAATCAAATAATAGCACGTACAAAGTAACAAAAGTAAATGAGTAAACTGGATTCCTCTAAACTGGAAGCATGGAAAGGTGCTCTGGCATGGTAAGTGTCCTCTACTTTTCTGTAATACCCTGTCAAGATTATAAAATGTTACGTCCGAGGTAGATGAACGAGGAAACTATGGCACGGTAAACAAATCGGTTCTCGGGGTGCCTAGGGTTGGCGACCATAAAAGTGTCGAACATCAGCATAGTAGCGTGTGAACTCATCTTGAATTAAGGATGTAAAGACGAATTCAATAAGAACATGTCAAATTAAAATAAGAAATTAATATTCTTTTATTCTTGTAATTTGTGTGAAATAAATATACAACTGTGAACTTGATTTGTAATCTTAATTTAACCATTCATTTAAAAAGTTTATGAAAATTTCATCGATGTTACTTAAGTACAATTCGAGGAGCAATAAGTTCGCTTAGAATTCACACAAAAGTAATAAAGGTATTATCTTATTAATGCTGTGCATAAAATCCTTTCCACATGTTCAAGAATATAAGTTTGCTTCTTTTGATCTGATGAGACCTCTTTTAAGCACGCAAAGGAAGGTGAAACTGTTATAAAATGGTTTATATAGAATGAACTGACGTATTTAACTTATAACTGTTTGTCAAAATAGCAAATAATCTGTAACACTTTGTATATGAACCCCGCTGTCGAAGATAAGGCACTTTAAATGTAGTTTTTGTTCAGTTATATCTGAAAAAAAGACGTTAAAGCGGGAGAATAAGCACCCGGCTCAATTTATCATTACGTATTAGATAAAGTGGAACATCTCTTATACGGTCCGGGCACCATGTTTCGGCTGTTTTTCACCGTTGGGGTTCTATTTTGCTAATAAATTGCGTTTTTGTTGGCAAGTAATGTTAATGAAAAGGATACCCTTAATTTATTCATGGACATGAAGTAGAAGGTTGTGAATTGAAAATTGGAATTCGACATGAATCGTGTCATCGGAGTTAAATAAACAAATCTTACAAATATCTTTATGAAATGAGTTTATTTAAGTAATACTCCAATTTAAGGTGATTAACTTGATCATTGAATCTGTTCATATTAAGACTCTATTGAAATCTTATGCTGATACTCCACACAAAAAGTCGTTTACACCAGCAGAAGAAGATTATACAAGATACCCGACATTGACAGCTTTTGAAGTGTCAATGATAGCCAAGTACAGCATGTTGTTCAGCTATGGGAGCTGCGAAGACTAATTTGATTTAATGCTCACAATGGAATGATGTGAGTTATTTTGATGATTGATATGAATAGAGACACGTGTTCCTTTTCACCTCTTGATCTTGTAGTTTGCATGTAATCTATTCTATTCAACTCAAGTATTGAGTATATATAGTATTAGGTTTTGACTTTTTAAACACTTCTTCGTTCTAGTGATTGAGATATCAAAACTTGTCTGAACGTTTTAAATCTCATGATACTAGAAATACAGAAATGACGAAGAAAACTGATATAGTCACAAACTAAGCAAACTAACAAACAAAAAAAAAGCAGACACAACATTAATAAAAAATAAAAATAAGTATCTGAGCAACAGTCAAGTCTTAAATGTTCGCCTTTCTTTGCCAGATTGAAAATATGATTTTGAGAGCTTTTAATTAACATGGTTTCACTGTAATCTGCATTACCAAAACTACGTTTTCGATAAGCCTGACACATATATACTAATTGAAACTATGCTTCTGTTTTTTCGATATGGTTATACTCAAAAAGCTGTTACAACTCGAACTAAACTCTTTTCGTACTTCGTCGGATGAAAAAGTAGTCTATTTAACAAGAGAAAAGCAAAGAAAATTACAGTTCGTAAACGAATTGCGCAATCTGATATAAGATGATAGTATCGATGAATACAAGAAATACAAACGCGTAATTGAGTCTATAAAACTTTATTTTCAGTACAATACAACAACTGTTGTACAATATAACACATAAAACCATATATTGGTGATGTAAATTGATCAATTACTTCCCAATAATGTACATATCACAGTTGAAAGCAGATTTGCTTTAAGAGATCAATGGCGCGGCCGCCTTTTTTTCTCAAGATACCTTGTACCCTACGTACTGTCCCAACTTGTTAAGGGATACGTTTGAAATGTTTAAACCAAGTTCTTTTGCAAGGTTTTCTAACTCGAAGATGGAGGGTACATCCGGGGCATTGTCAATGGTCGAACTGGCAATGATGTCATATCTGATCGAAGGTAGTAAGGGTCGAGGCCAGTCATTAATCGAGGAGTATGCTGACCAAAGGGTGACCAGTATGGACCACCTTGAAAAAGTCTATTAAAAGCTGTTAAGTTTCCTGCCTCGGCTAATAGCTCTAGTCCAACTGCTGTTTGCCTTTTCCACTTCGTTCTGAAATTGAAACAAAATATTAATGTAATCACACTGAAGTCATTGCTTTACAGCAGTAGCTTTTATTGAATGTGTAAATGGACCATGCTAATAGTCATGTCTTTTATAATGAATAATGTTTTCAAATGTACGGACTTGAAGTAACACCACAATATAATTTATCAGAATAAGATTAAAATTCTGAAGAATGTTGTTAGTTATAACGCAAATAAAAATGAAAGGATATTCCTGTAGGATTAATTATAACATCATACCGCTTAATTCCATTTTGTCACAAAAAGGGCTTTACGACAACAAAGATATCATGTTTAATGGCATTTTACATGTCAGGAAATTTGCCATTTAACGACAGTAATTTGTGAAACGGTTGTCGCGTAAGGGTAGTGGGATTTCTTAGAATGTCATGCGTCTCAGTAGAATTAAGAAATTTTACAAACATCATCTTAATTTACCAAATAATAGGATGTTGTCTAACCAATTTGCTAGATTCCGGTTTGGGACGAAGTCAAGTAAAAACTTGAAACAATCGAGCCGATTAGTTAATCAGTATTCATTTAATGCAATTTCCTCCTGTCTTCAGATAATGCTCAATCCTTTTAAGATTTGAGTAATTTTATATTAAACCGGAATACCATTTCTGTGCTTGAAAAATGCCTCTGAAACTAATGTGTCATGTGACACTCTTGAACAACTATGTTTTATTTCTTTATAAGATAACAGAAACAACTTACATTCCAACAAGGGACAAAAGTATTCACTTTTTTCACTACTTTTAAGTAGGTTTAAGTAGGCTACAGATTTCAAGAAAGGCAAAGGACCTAAACCTACCTTTACACCTGGTCCACAGTTTATAGTGGAGATCGGGTTGCATATTAACTTTTGTTTCTTCGTACATGTTATTTTAGGTATTTCGTGTTCAATGTGTGTGTCTAGTCTTTATCATTCGAATATATTCTTTTGATTTACGCTTGAATCTAAGTCCCTTAAATTACACTGTCATGCCGTATGTTGTCTTGTCGATATTTATTAAAGTGCCACTTGTTGTACTTAATTTTTATCAGTAAGCTTAATTTGGAAGAACCACATTCGTGTCTGTGAGAAGTTGAAGTATTTGAAACTGATGACTTAGGCTATCTAGCTATTGCGCCTCTATGAGATATTCATCAATAGGATGTAACCTTGTAAATATTACAATTTGTAGGGAAGGATTGCGTTATCCAAATTGTTGTTATATATGTAAAGTTTTTAGACACATACCTTCTATTTTGGTACCACGTCTTAACCTGAGTGTCCGTTAGATTAAGTTTTGAAGCCAATTCCATTCTGTCCTGAACACTTAAATATTTTTGTGATTCAAAGTTCTTTTCAAGACAATTAAGTTGATGGTCGGTAAATGCTGTTCTTGCTTTTCTAGGTTTTCTGTGTTGTTTTGAGCACATTGTTGAGTGTTCAAAGTCGCTATCCATTTTATCTTCCGAGTCTGCAGAATAAAATACACATTGAATAAATATTAATTAAATAATTCAAAATCAAAAGACAAGAAAATTGTAAATATGTTTTACAAGACATTATAATACACTTAATTATGTAAATACATATTTCAATAGCTTTTAATGTAGTAAACAGTTTTTGTTAATGCGGCAATTTATATGAAGTAAAAGCAGATGGGATGTCTGTCCCTCTTTTCTGTGTTTAAAATTTTATAATATGGCAACGTAAAACGACAAAAGAATAAAAAATGAAATTCTTCCGTAAATAAATAAAATGTGTATCAAACAGTAATAAATGTCCAGAAAAAATTTAAGTAATCATACGTCTTGAAGACGTATACATCCAGAATTTAAAAAAAAACTACATTAAATTTTAAATTCAATCTCAGAAACTTATTTGCTGTATGAACAATATAAAACTATCGATTCTTTCCTTTGTGTCCTAGTTACCATATTTTAAAATGAGTGAATGTTATTGCACTGAAAAATACATAAATCACGTTTGATCATTTTGTGTAGCAATTACCTTATTTCTCTGTGCGTTTGTTTTTATATTCATTCTGTAATATTTTTATTCATATATTGAATTCAACATTAATTTATTGAACATATCATCAATAACTTGTATTGGCATATTGTTTTCGGTCGTAATACCCTGGGGACTTATATAGTCTTTAGGGACGGAATTATACCATTTTTGTCATTGGACGACCAAGTGGCTCGTTGAAACTGCTACCCTGCCTACAAATTACTAAAGAACTTAACAAATTTTTTTGTTTGCCATGGCCAGGTGCGAAAATAAAATAAAAACATATAATAGGTTAATGTGTATGAAAAAGAAATATTCAATTATTCAGTTAAACCATAGCATATTAATAGTTAGATTTATTATTGCAAAATGTTTAATTTCCTAAATCTTTATTAGGTAGTTGTTTGTTTATTCAGCCATCTCAAAATATTCCTCTTTTTCATTTGATCACTTAAACGTTTATTTCTGACAACTAAATAATTAAATAGCAACACTGAAATATTCCAATATTCAATTATTTTATTATTGCAGTACATCTTTTGGTCATAGAAATTTATTTATTTTATCAATGGCTCAAAGATAATATTTCGGATAGTCACCTTGTTTATAGTTGCACGCTATAGAATATTTGGTGCAAATATATAGATTGTAAGAAAAAAACACTTTGGTAAAAAAATGAAACATTAAAGAAAAGTATGCTTGACTTATAATCGCAGAGACATATGTGAAACTAACAAACATTTTAATCAATAAATCAGGCGGGAAGATTGATAACCACTTGAACCTTCTAAATAGAATTACCAGTTTTGAAGATGAAATACTAGACTAAAGTTTAAAATTTGGATCCCCTTGATAGTCAATTCTAAAGCGTTATATTATTTTTAAACGAAGTGCATGATTTGTGTGTTTACGCAATTTAATAATTGATAAAGCATATAATCTAGATGTTGTTTACATATTGGAGTTATATGTACTTTGTAAATGATTTAAATTCAGAATTCGATAAACAGAAAAAAATCACATACATTTTCAGTTTTTAAGTTAAATGCATATTGTGTTTTGTGAAAAAATGATTTTAAATTTAGGACAATAAAGTAGTCATATAGAGAACAATAATGTATACTTAATTTTAACATAATTTGAAAAATGTTCACCAAATAAAAACAATAAATACAGTTATTTATGGATATGATGGATGCACTTATGTGATTATAATGATAAATTGACAAATTTAATTTTTGAATTCCACAGTTATGCCACCATTATTTTTAACGTGATCTATTTATAATTACCACTGCTCTCTCCGTGTCTTGAATATGAGTTTGTTTTCGGTATTAAGACATCGCTATCACCATTTCTGAGAGGTATAAAATGTCTGTGGTGAACAATTGAGTCCCTTGTTGTTTCAGAACTGTCCGTAATCCGTTCGTTTGTTTCAGCTAGAATGTCCGTTATGAAAAATGAACACTTGTTTCTAGTTTGTCGTGGAGGCGATGTTGTATTTACGGAACTTTTCTTCTCATCCTGTGTTTCTGGTTTCAGTCTTTCTTCACATGAATGTGAACTTTCGCAACTTTGGGGAGATTCCACTTGTAAATTTTCATCACTTCTATTCATCTTTATTCGGTTTCCACTTTTGTGAAATGCAGTTTTTAAGAAACAAATTATTAAAAAAACTTCCCTGTACACTTCTTAAAAGCACTACAGGTGACTGAACTGGATTTTCAGATTATGACAACATAAAATTATTTTTCAATATTGTCAATGCCCCTTGATCGTTTTTATTTGTGAAAAAGTGGTTTTCTCAGCGGGCGGCTGTCATTGGCTGCAACTCGATATTCAACCAATGATGAAGATGTGAAGGCGGTTCTAAATTCCAGATCAATAACTGCACTGTTGAAGCGGTAATGAGCAGTTAATAATACATTTTTACATTAATATTAAAAGGTTAATTATACTATCTGTTTTAAAACAGTTTTCTTTCAGACACAAAGAAAAAAGGTTATTGATTTTGTGAAATAAAAACAGATGCTTTATCATCTTCTATATTTCTTCCTGAGAATGTTTATTTTTTTAAAACAGGAATAAATTTATAACCCAATAATTCAGTTTGATCTCTTTTAAATTTTAACCTTTAAAATCATGTGTTGAAGAATAGAATATTAAATGAATATGCATGATATCATTTTAACATAAGATTGAATTGTATATTTACATATAACCTTATTTAAAAGAGGAACAAAGTTATTATGGTTTAAGAAAAGAACTAATTAAACTAGATATTTTGTGCGCTATTCATAAATGATATATTTACAGGTTAGATTCAGAAATATTGTAACAAAATACTACTGCCAAATAATTATAATAAAACAAATCTACAGACTTTTCAATGAATAATAATTATGTTTTCCTTTAAATATCCATGACAAACTAACTTTATATCAAATATTTTAGAGTTTATATGATGCATCAATGATACACGGAGTTCATAAATAAAAAAAAATACTTAAAAAGAGATGAAAAACCATTTTTTTAAAATACATTATCATATTTTGATATTCCCTTTATTGTTTTGTGGTAGAAGCGTCTATGTATCATTTGTGAGATAGTGATTTTACCCTACCGGTGCACCTGGTCCAGTTTTTTTGTGGAGTCCGGATTGCTCATTTGCTTTTGTTACTTTGTATCTATTATTTTAGTTACTTTATGTTCTTTGTTGTGTATGTCTGTTTTCCATGTCTGGTCTTTGTCCCTGGATTGTATTCTTTTGATTACCGCTATAGCCTTGGTACCCTTGATTACTCCTTTACATACAGTAAAATTCTTGCAGCGAATGTTTTTATTTTCTGTCATTTTTGTAGTTTTATAGATGTCATATTCAAATAACCTAGGCATGTTTGAACCTTTTGTTCATTGCCTATTTTCGTAGGTAGTCTGTATGTCATTCTTCTACCTGAATGAGATGTTAAAATTGTGGCAAGAGTTTCCCTTGTTCCTTTACACTATTTGTCTGAATTTTCACTACAAGCATTGCTCATCACAACTTACGTTTACACTTTCATTGATGAAAAACTTTTACATTGGGTTTTTCACTACTTTTACAATTATTTATCTTACCGTTCCAATGCTGCTGATGTTACTCATTTGAACATGTGTATTCATATATACAACTTTGGAATATTATTTGTATTTCATTATGTGAAAGCCTTTGCTATTTTGTACAACTTATGACCCTTTCCGCATTATGAACTTTGAACTAGTTAAATCTGCTCAACGTGAATCATGAGATAGAATTTTACTTTTTCTCTCATAATGAAATATCCTAAGACATTTTGCATTGACTATGAAGTATGACGTACAATTCAATAATAATAATAATAATAATAATAATAATAATAATAATGTCCTTCCTTACTGATGAGAAAACGATTCTTAAATTAAAAGATGATGCCATTTGTTTGTTGATGCTCAAATTAAAATTAGTTTGACTGTGCCCTATTTTAAATGATATATAATGAGAAAGAACAGCTAAAAGAAAATAGGAAAAACAAGATTAAAAAAAGAGTCCGTTTGTACTTGCTTCAGCACGAATAAGTTACCGTTGAAACATATTTTACTCCAATTAAGCAAAACAAACAGCACATGCAGAAAATTGTGAAACTGTTCAATAGAAGAGATTGAAAACGTTTTAATAATCCCTTTTATATCTGTGTTAGAAAATTTCATCAATCTCTTCAAAGATTACGTTAACGAGTTTCAAATGAGGTGTAAATTTATTGAAACCCCTTCTTTTGTTTTGTGTCTACTGTGAAATTTGACATTAGCAATTCGTTTGATTTCGTTTATATTGCAGTTTCCTGATATTATGAAAATATTTCTAAAATTGTTTGTTTACTGCTTAATCAAACATCACGATACGAAAGTGTCCTAAAATGACCTTTAATCCTGCAAAGAATTCCCAATAAGCAATGAATAACAATCAGTATGAATCGTTTAGCGAACAAAACATGGTAAATATATTAAATACAATTTAACGAATGAAGTGCGAGAGGGTCCATTATTTATGGAAATCACAATCAGGTTTTTACATTTCAAACAAAATTTCATGTTCGTATAAACGCAAAGATGAAAAATGTTTACTACGCCGTCACACAATATTCAAATTTAAAGTGTTTGAGATTTAATATGGTTCCAAAACCTATCCAATCGTTTGATTTGGTTTTTATGATCCATTTATGCAATAAATTTATTAAAACGGCATATAAAGCACCATTTCCGCATGGTCTCAACGTCCCTGTATGATCTCTGAGTCTTGCAATTTAATGAGTCACGAATTAAATTTGAATTGTATTTTGATTTTACTAGTTGACCTTCTAACAATATGTTAGTATTATAAATAAATTAATTTTAAGTTAATTCATATCTATAATTATGTAATTTTACGAAAGCGGCATTGGCATAAAATAACAATAATATTGTATAGTGGAGCTTGAATAATATGTAAGTAAAACCTTATATGACCCAATTAAAGTTAGTGCTAGTATTAACTGTGGAACTGTCGATTATGAATTCACATACGTCACTTAAACAATGTTCAATGCAAATGTGTCTTGCAATATAGGAACATTCCGAGTATCTATATATACATATAAATCAATAAGGTGATGGAAAAAAAGAAAAGCAAACCACTTTCTAATATCACTACGAATTGAAAGGATTATTTCCTATTCTAACGTGATAATTATACCACAAAATGTAACCGGAAATTAGATGTTATTATAAATGGTAAGGCAGTTTAAGAAATTTTCTGCTTAACTACGGAAGCCGGAAATGGACTATAAAACAAAATGGTCCAATGAATGTCATTTAATCTTAAACAATGCTATTTTACACGCTTTCCTGGTTTAAGATAAGGCATTTTGGTCAATTATGAATTATAGCAATTATTGTATGTTAACACGATAGGAAAACTAACGTCTTTATTTCCGGTAGTATAAGTGGTGACACTATTAAAGCGTGTAAGAGAGACGTGTCCTGCCTTGACATTTTGTGCCGAAGTTGGTTTGAAGCCTTAGTAATGTATTGATATGAAGCTGATTCTTTTTTTTGACATGCTTAGATCAAGATTACTGTTTTAGGAATTGGAAAAAAATGTTGCAGTAGGGGTAATACCTAAGGCGCAAACTAGGGGAAGTCGTTAGACAAAACCACAAAGGAAGCACACAAAAAAAAACAATAAGGAACAAACCTTACCACACCAAAAGACAATCTAAAAATGCACGCAAAGAAATTCGGACGGCACAAACTCATTAGAAAATCTGGGATCAATTTAGGTGATACGTAAGGGTGCTCGGTTCCCGACTCTTGCAAAACATCTACCCCATTACAAACTACAATGCGCCTTAATATTTAGAATTAAAAATCCAACTGTTTCCAACACAATTCACATATTTTTCAGTAACAAGTTAAACCATTTCCATTTCAAGTTACTCTTGTCACTATCACTTATATATTTACATATCAAAAAGAGCTCTATAATTGATTACTAGGATAACTTTCTCAGTTATAAATTACAAAATTGCAATATTTATACTGCTACAATATTTTCAGCTGTTTGAAAGTACATAGCTTAATATTGTAGATATAGTATAAAGAATAATTACACGCTATTCTAGAGTTGGAAAAGGGGGTTGTTTCAAAGAGGTAACAACAACAAAAAGCTTCAAAAACCTTTCATAACTACAAAGCATCAGGTACCATTATGTATAAGAATCAGGCTATGGGTGGCCCATCATAAATCTCAATTTAGTCTTTTTTTTTCCCTTAAATATATTTAATACATCTAGACAACAACTGAAAAGGTAGTAAAATTTTTCCTGAAACATCCGTGGCGTAGAAATATTTTGACTGCTTGTATATATAAAAAGTATTGGGAATTCTCCCGCCATTTTCCAATACTGCATTCAAACTAAATTTTACCTATTTTATAAACACTTTGTTACTTCTGGAGCACATCCGGTAAAAATACTTGGTAAATGCAATGAAATCTCTGCGTTTTTCCCTTCATGTGCCACATCTTTAAATAAGCTAAATCACTGAAGTAACAGCTCACAGTAAGGCATATCACCCAACTCATATACTTGACCCTCATACTGAAGTAGGAATAATTTGAAAACAAAGTTTTCATGTATTCGTCATTGACTTCTACATAGCAATACAATTGTTGTCTTGAAATAGTGGCAAATTGAATCTACGAAGAAAATGAAAATCGAACAAATGTTTATCAAACAGTATATCCTTCCATTTCAATAACAGATTTCGTTACTTTACTAAGACAATACAAATACAGATATATTGAATAGAGTAGGAACATACTGCCTGATTCTTAGATGGAGAAATACATAAAATACTTAAAATTCCGACGCTTTTGAGCATTAATCGACAAGTCGATTAAAATTAGGGTTAATATTCATTAACAGTTTTAAAGGCAAAGAAAAATCAATTATTTCAAATTTGGTGTTATGCCTTGACTTTGTAATTTGTTACATGGTCTTTCCGTTTTGACTTCTTCTTTTGACTTTTGACTTGATTTCATCCGTTTGGTGATGCTTTTTTTCGTCTATCTCACAAAAGAATTCCAAATGACCGGCAGTACACCGTAATATGTACGATCGTATTTTAAAAAAAAACTTTCTTACTTTTCAGAAACGAAAGTAGGTGCACTTTGGCGTTTTAAACTGAAGTTTGCGTATATCGGAAATAAATGTTTGATTTTTCACTTAAGAAAAAAATTAGTATTGAATCCAATGAGCGTAGCAGTTGACTTTGAAAATAGCACGCTTTAAATTTTATCCATTGTTTGTAATCGTTTTTCTTGTTATAATTACTCATGAAAAGTGTATAAGTCAGGCCAAGCGAAATTATTTCAACGACTGAAATCTGTAGATTATCATATTTCTCATATTTATTTTTAAAAGAACATTCAATTAATTTCGCTTCATTACTTGTCTTTTACAGGATATAAACGTGTGTTCTATATGAAATTTTGATAAAAACAATTCGGCCTTAACTCTTTTTTAATTTCTTTTCAAACTATACGAACCTTTCAAATTTACTATTGAAAGGTTGCATCTTATATAATACAATGTGTATATTTTTTACCTTTTCCTCGTTACGTCGTGGCACTTGAGATTTTTGTATTTCATCTAGAATTGCTGTATTTTTTGTTCCCTAGTCCATATCATAAGAAGCGTCTTATTAGGAATAACTTTAGGAGGATTTTTGTCCTCCACATTACAACATAAGGTGGGAAATCTATACACATGTAGCATTAAAAAAATATCAAATTTTTCAAGTTTTATTTTGCATATCATACAACTTCAAAATGTAAGTATAGATCTTAGGTTCAGGCAAGATAGCTGTCTAAACCGAACCACAAATACTAGTAATCCGAAAACCTTCTAAACAAGAAAAGTTTATTCATATATTGTTGAATTATTGTAAACAACAAATTTCAAAGTTCAATAGCGGATCGGTTTAAAAGGGTTCCACTGTATAACTGTTCAATTTTACAGATGTTTGCTGGTCATATAAAAATTGGAGTATGATTGCAAATGTGAAAGTCATCCACCAATTCATAATTAAATCAAATTGAGAACATCCTAAAGTGTTAACATTCAAATAATACATGTTGTATATGTATGATGTATATTAAAAACTGTAGTTGTTTCAATTGTTTCTCCCCTTGCAGGTCCGGGTGTTTAAAGAATAGGCCTGCAGCAGCGCTAAGCTTGTCGTAAAAGGCGACTAAATAGTGCTCAGAACCCTAGCCGGGGGCTAGGGCGCTCTGCCCACAGAGCAACTGGGATGTGTGCCCCAGGTGGTGGAATGGGGTATCCCTGGCGTGTTACATGCTGGGGTTGTCAGGCTATAATACGGAAAACCTGACCGCAAACCATAGTGGTGCCCCGTGTTGGGAAAGATGCCACGTTCCTCGCACGTTAAAGAACCCTACTGTGGTATTCTCCCGGAGTAGGAACCATAGGGCTCCGCCACAGGAGGCTAAATTGCCCGACCCTACCAACCTCTCCCTATTTCCGGTGGCAATCAAAATTTGTCGACCCCATTTCCTTGTGTCCCATCCCTTTTTCATTTCATCATTTCATGTTCATCGTCTGAATATATCTGAAAACAAACAAACAGTTTCAATTGTTTCGATTATATTTCATGAAAGAGTTAGTCAAGGAAACCAAGATTCGAGGAAAATCAAATAATCCAAAATAATCCAAGAATAAAGAACAGACAGTAAAAAAAACAGACACACACAACACATGACTTCGAATAACAAAAGAAAAAACACCAACTAAAAACAACGGAAAATAAGCAACTTAGACTCAATCAAAAACTGGGTACTTGGACCAGTAACAGCTGCCAATTTGCTTATATAATGTCAAATCCGGGATAGACGCAAAAGGAAAGGAAAATTATGATTCGATGAACCAACAGGTTCTCATGGTGCAGATGGATACATCGTAACGATCTACGTTTTCATGATGACGATTAAAAAAATTCAAACTTGTAGCAAAATAACTCTTTTTCAAAAGCCCAATTGTTGAAGACAAGTTTTAAAATATTATTAAAACATAAAAAAAGTTTGGTTTAGCCTAAGATAATGATACTGTTATCTATTTTACGCCTAGCGTATTTTATTTCCTCGTCACTTGTTTGTGTCATTATCAACTTTGCCATTTCGTATTATACTAGATAAATGCTTATTTATATTTCATGACTTTTAATGAAACAATTAGAAAATTCAATTAACTCCCCTGGCACGAGAAAATGTTTATAATCTATATTTTCCTAGCCAATGAACTCTATCATATACCATTAAACATACATGAGTACAATTAAAGAGTGTGATACGCCATGCGATTCTGCAATCGTTATTTAGCTAATTTTAAACTGATATTTCTTTACATTAAAAAATTTCCATTAAATTATTGAGTGTCTTTTTGTACTTTTTTCAAGAAAACAATGCTATTTACAATTTTGCTTAAGTGATATGTCTATTAAATATTAACAGAAGTATGTTTTGACATACATTCAGGAACTTATTGTATGAAAAGTCAAGAAAAAACTAGTGTGTTATATTTTAGCTTCAAATATGATAAGGGTATAATAGTTTGCACGGTATGAAATAAAGAAATAAATAACAATATGTTTCCACTCAGAGCGGTCTTCTCTATTTGTAACTGATCTCATCATCAACGTAGAGTTGTGACAAATGTCCAATAAACTACAAGAACATCGTTCTTTGAATTTCTTGTAGCCGTCTAATAGTTGTTCATTTGATATTGTATTTCGATGAAAATATTTGTTTTAAAAAATACCAAAAATTTAAACTCCATGGGTGTAATGGTTATTGAACAATAAACTGTTCAGCCTTCCAGAAACATGCATGCAACGTAGATTATATTGGAAGTGTGCAACACGTATGCAAAGTATTTTTTTTTTAAATTAAGATGGTTCCGTAAAATGGAAAATAACATAGATTCAGTGCATACGTACTAAAAACAAGCTGAAAATGACGGATTACCTAGTTGTCTTCTTTCATGCTTAGTTTAAATCATAGGTCATTTTAGAAAAATGATTTTTGAAGGATTCTAATTTGGTTATTCATATTTTATAAACTGTGAAGAAACGACTAAAGTATTCAATTAAAAACCATATTAAAAGAAAAGGTAAAACCATTGATGTTACACAACTCAGCGAACTATATATCACACATGATTGAAAATTCATAAACACTTAACAAGCCTGTTCCGCTATGCAATCCTTATCATGTGCGATTCTTCAGCCATTTTAAACTCACTTAAGCTATATTTATGCCGTTACAAAAAATTTTAATTTTTCATGTCAATTATTTACTATCATTGTACCATTTTCTACTCCAAAAGGTTTTTTACCCCAAGTGGGAGTTTGAATTAGCTATTTTAGTCATCCGAAGATAAAATCGCAAGTTTGTTTTGCTTAATAAATATTAATACGAAACATAAAAAGAGTTTAATGAATGCATGCTTTTTTTTAAATCTATAGGTGTTTTTTTTTATAAATTTAATAAGCTACTATTGTTAAAAACTGGTTTACTGTGATTGATTTCATACATATCGGTTTAGCAATGAAAAGCTTGAAGTGTTCACTCTCATGATGCATCTTTTTGGGTTTTGTTTTAATTACTTATTTGGTTTATTTTTAGATTCGAAAAGCCCGTCGCTGAAACAATAGTTTAAAGCTTCCATTATTTTTTAATATTATTTTGAGAAATTTAACGCCTTTAACGTGGCACATACTCTTTGTCTAGTCTTGTAACACGTGAGTATTAATTTAACCAACACGAATGTTTGACAGCACAGTGTTTTAAGTCACAAACGTATGCCACAGTATCAATTTTTCGTAAAATATTTCAACTGAAAAATCGGTTTCCTTTCCAAATAGATAATATTTAATTAAGAACTTGTCGGAGGTAATACATAACTATATAGAAACTCTTCTAATATTTTTAAATAAAATTGTTAACAAATGGGAAGATCCGGATTTCGTGTTGTTACTTATGCCATACACAACTAAATATGTCACATATGAAAATCATATGGTGCTCGATTCATATGGTAATCATATGGTCTTTAACATATGATAGTTATATTAATATCATATGATTCTCATATGTTAATATTAGCTTGAAAACATATGATAGTCATATGTTTGTGAGAAACATATAACTATTATATGGTGCTCGATTCATATGATAAATATATGATGCAAACCATATCTCATGTGTGGAACATTTGCTTGGGTAAGATTGCTTTCAATCATCTTACATCGTATTCTTTTATTTAATTTAACATTGTTTCCCTTCTGCAAAGGCATGCCGGACTGTCACATGCAGTTACTAATACAGCTGCATACATATGGAAATAAAGTTTTGTATTAAAAAGATTTATTGTTGTTAACCTTTATTTGATTGTTGCAAAAAGAAATTTACTGGCCTTGTTAAGTCGTCGCCAGTAAACTCAACTTGCGACCTTCAAATCCTCATATTCCGTCTATATGTTTAATTGCTTATATTTCTCTAATTATTAGATGCTTGTTTTATACAAAACATTTATTCAAATCACAAAATATTAACTTCTAAATAAAAGTAAAGAATGTAAAGAATACTCTTAATCTTGATTATGAGTACAAGCTATCGACATTACCAGTTCACTATTTATTGAATATTATTGGAAGACTAAAATGAGCGTTTCAAATTATGCTATCTACATGACGTAAGTTTCTTTAAACAGGTTTTCACCTTCCTAAATAAACATGTTGGTAGTTGATTGAAATATATAGGCCGCCGTGTATGATAATTTACAAATATGTAGATAGATTATGATTAATAGATTGTATTGTAAAGTCCTAGGAAAGATAAAACACGATTTTCAAAACATGAACGGTTCATTAATTAAACAAAATGTCTTTGTCCGACATGTTAAGCCAGATTTTAAATAAGCTAAAACACTGAAGTAACAGCTCACAGTAAGGCATGTCACCCAACTCATATACTTTATCTTCATTCTGAAGTAGGAATAATTTGAAAACAAAGCTTTCATATACTCGTCATTGACTTCTACATAGCAATACAATTGTTGTCTTGAAATACATGCAAACTGAATCTACGAAAAAAAAGGAAAATCAAACAAATGATTATTAAACAGTATATCCTTCCATTTCAATAACAGATTTCGTTACTATACTAAAACAATACAAATATAGATATATTGAATAGAGTATGAATATTGCAAAAATTCCCGCGAAAAGAAATCTCTTCCATTAACTGTTGAAAGTCAAAATTATTCTACTAGCATGAAAGTGCCATACGCTTTGTGCAATAAAACTTAGGATTGCAGTACAAAGTAATAAAACGCAAAAACTATTGAATGATTTGTCAAAGACTTTCCGAGAGGTATTCTGTTCAATAACAATAGCAGACAATTTAGATTCATCTAACTGATTAATTCCCAAAGACTCTTTTGATATATTCGTCGTTAACTCAAAATGATTGATTACTGCTCTACTTTCCCTGATGAAAAGCTGAAACGGGGGAATAAACTGTTAATTAAAAGGAGATTGTCAGTCGAAAACGAGCTATTTATTCAAAGCAAACGTATTGAGAAAACTTATGTCGTTTTTCAATTTTAATACAAAAATGGAATAAACATAGCAATTATTTCCATTGGACCTATAGAAATCCGATTAATCCTTTATTTAAGTTGCTAGGGAGAGGTGATGCAGCAGAAATTAAGACACTTGGGATCAACAAATGTCCTATAGAAAATGAATTTTGATTAGCACAAGCCTATTTCATATTGTGTTAAACACATTGAATGAACATTTCCAAAAAGTCATGTCAATTTATTTCTGCTCTTGGGTTCTATTACAGGAAGTACATACAAATAGCATTACTCCAACCCGTATAAACTGGGCAATTATTACCACATTATCGAAAATTTTGCCGTTTGAAAAAAATGTGAGCGTAATGCTAAAATGATTTGACAATGACAAATGTATAAATTAAGCATTTAGTTTTTAATGCATGTAAATAACTGTAATAAATTCTAATAAGCAACATTTGCGATTGAAAATACAATCAAAACAAACCAAAAACAACAAAACAGAAACGGAATGAAAATACAATAAAAAACAAAATACATTATATTCATTAGAAATATAATACCTAAAGAAGAATTATGACTCTTTTTAGGAAGTCGTAATAATTACTGTAAACAAAAATTCTTCTTAGTGTCAGGATCAGCTCAAAATAACGATGAATTATATATGAAATATTTGAATATCAGTGTATCGATGTTGTATATGTTTCAGATGAACTCCAAAGTTAAGCATCTTAATTTCAAATTATTAGATAAAGTACAACTTCGACCACTTTAATTTTACTAACCATTGGCGTGGAAATATTTTCCAATTATTTTTTTATTTATTTACTGTTTAAGAGTGACCTTTTACAGTTAAACTTGACACAGTTTCTACGATATGCAATATTTCATAAGAAAACTGTCGTCAGAATTCTTCGTTCTGTGACATAAGGTCAACATATGGACCTAAAACAGATCAAATGTTTGATGAAATTTCCGTTTTGATTATTCAATATTTTTGTTGTAGATTTTTTTAATAGAAACAAGATTTTGCTGGATTATTATGCTATATCAGATACAAAATTACCCATTAAGCACCAGATTGTTCGTTCCAACCGAACGTTACTAGTTCACTTCCGGTTTCAACAAAATCATTTCCGGTTGCTGACAGAGCTGTTAGCAATCATCATATGTACATGATTTATAAGCTTATGTATGTGTAAAGACTAGGTCAGTCATTTTACGCTATAATGTGACTTGACCTAAGATTTAAAAAGTGTTAACTCACCCTTAAAACACATTCGTTTCCAATGTTGTGTATTGTAATATTTATATTTGATCGGATTTGCAAAAGGTTTCTTGGGCCATGATACTCTTTTAAATTACTGATTTGTGGTCAGACTATGGCTGATTTCAATGTTTGAGCATTTTCCAATAATAGTAATAATGATTACGTTATTTTCTGCTTATAAATCCTTCCAATGAGTTATAGGTTTACATACACATGAATGATGTGGAAAAAAGTCTTAACCTATGAGAGACAACTCAACAGAACATTTGGAACTAAATCTTCAGCCGGAAATAAATAATCTATTCTCTAGAGAGAAAACTAATTCGAAAAGTAAGAAACTTGTATTTGGGGGCAACAAGAAGACAATAGACACATGTGTAAACATGCTAGCTACCTATATATTATGATATGACATTATGCGTATAGTAGGACAAACAAAACTTAGCTGCGAAATTAATATGAGGCAAAGGGAGAAGGCTATACCTTATATCACATAAAATGAATAGCCATGGTAAAAATAAGATAGGTTGCATGACCAAAAATAAAGGGAAAGATCCTTATCAATCGCAAAAAGAAAAAAGTTTCGACGGAAGTTATATGAGAGGTAATGATAATTTAATAATCGTCTAGTATTTATTAGTTTTTTTTTTCAAACTCATATCTCAATACCTTAACAATAATGTCAATATGTTATGTACGTGTGCTGAAAAAAATACAAATATGTCTTTACTCACATTGCACGAGAACATCTCACAAGTTTCAATTTAATTCTGTTTCAAATGTGTTCTTCCTAGTCCTTCTTACGTAGCAGTAAAATAATACTGACGAATGAAGAATAATAACAAAATTATCAACTGATTAAGTCTAGCCCAGGGTCAAAAGGAATAGACGAAACGGACCGGAAAGTCCGTATAACAGATGGTAATATCCAGGCAAAAACCGGAACGTTGGAAACAACCGCGATGGTTCGGAATTGGTACCGACTGGAATGCTGGGTTAACCCTGGTTTAGCTTGCTTAACCTCCATTATGATTAATTGTTTCCGGTTCATTGTAATACAAACAAGCAGCACAAACGTTCTTAACAAGACCTTGATATTGAAATAAGCAGCTTATGAGACGTTTTTATAACCCCGACCAAACCCTGTCTTTCTGTCCTGACATACTTTAACAACTGAGAAATACGAACACAGGAAGCTGGTAAATAATTGTACATGACAAGGAAAATTTACCGCTTTTCTAAGTTTCTTATTTCTCTTTTCTTTAAGGTGTTGTAGTGTCGTTCCCATTCTTTCTCATATATCTTCCCCACTGTTTCTTTTCTTGTTTACATGTTATGAAGCAAACCAGAAAATGGATAATAATGAAAAAAATGTTATAGTTAATTTGTTCTTTAACGAAAAGTACAAATACCAAAGATCCAGTAAAGCCTGTTTAAATCGATTTCTGGATAAGCCGGGAACCGGTATAAACCGATTTCTGGATAAGCCGGTAACCGGTATAAACCGATTTCTGGATTAGCCGGTAACCTGTATAAACCAGAACGAAGTCCCTTCATATCGGTTTCAATACATTTTGTAGACCCGCCTTTAAGTGTCAGTCCCTCTAAGAATCAGACTATTGGTGAAACATGGTATGAAAAACCATCATTCTGATAGCGTAATTTGATTATTTGCACCATCAGAATAAAGAAAAACAGACAAGATTTGAAAATGATCATTTCAAGGGCAGATAACTTCGTAAAAAAACTTATTTTTCTACGATTCTATTGAAAAATGTCTGAGCAAATTCATTCTGCAGAAATCAATGAATGGTCTTTAAAAATAGAGAAAGCATCCTTGAGTGATATTATATTGCCTGATCGGCGGGGTTTTGACATGTATGTTTCTGATTTTTCCCATTCTGCCTGATACTTACAAACACTTACACTTAATAACCGAACACATCTCTCAGTCTTCAAGGCATTCGATTTAGATAGGTTTAGGTAGGGCAATATAGAATATCATTACCAAATCAGTTAACGAAGCAAATTTCATACTTGAAGGCATGCACACACAAAACAAAGAAAATTAAATAACCAAAATAACAGTACAAAGAAACGAAATTAAATGAGCAACTCGGACTCCACTTAAAACTGGGAACATGGACCAGGTGTACCGGTAGGTTAAACGTCTTCTGAAAACTAGATATACGGATAGTAATCCTGAGTGCCACATAGAATGATGCAAGCAAAGCGAGATAACACAGATGGAAATTGTAATATAACATTAGTCATCTAAGAAAAGGATGATTTATTCATGTGAAATATACATACTTTATTGTTAATTATTTATTCATCAACATAGTTACAGCAACAAAGGTAGCATTTATAACCACATGGCACTTATGCACAGTAAATTAAAAGTTTCTCTCACACATCATAAATTCTATATAACATCTCAAATTGATGACATAAAAAAAATTATCTCATTTGTTTTGGTTTGGTTTGGTTTGTGTTTTTTATCTTGTTTTGTTTTTGTGCTTTTTGTGTTTTCTTGGTAGACTGCTTAATAGAATATAACTAAAGGTAAGTTTTGATAGCTTTGGCTATGAGTACTTCTTATATGTAATATGTAATTAATTTCTTCTGTATTTAGATCTTCCTACACATTTGATTTTAATACTCCTGATAAGAGGTTACTTCTGGAAATATATGTACAGCATATCGAAATTTGCAATATAAATGATCGGTATTTTTTTTGGAACCTAATCAATTCGCAGGTCAAAAAGTGAATGTTATCAAATTGAGGTACCAGCGTTTTGGTGTTTCGATGCTTTTGTCTTTCTTCAACTGAGGAATTGCTACTTCTGACTAATCACAATGATTTCTTGCTTTTGACGTGCTAACATACTGTGAAAGTACTTATATTCGTGGATAGCAATTTTCGTGGATTCGGAAAGAAACACAAATTCGTGGATTCTTGAATTAGTGGTTTTGAGGTTTTTGTTGGTTACCAAATTTCGTGGTTTGGCCTAACCATGAAAACCACAAAGATTGGTACCCCACGAACAATAGTACTGTCACAGTAATTTACAGTCAGTACAATGTTTTACTGCAAGACGACGCAATTTAGTTTTAAGATTTTCAATGTTAAAAAAACTATAGTTCTTCAGTATACACAACCTTACCTTCTAATTAATATAAACGAATAAACCTATTTGGTGCGTGTTTTGTATTTGCATGGGCATATCAATTATAATGGCAACCTACTTTGTCACCTTGCTTTTTGTTTATTCATTAGAAGTTGCAACCCACTTTTGTCATCTGTTATTCCAGTCAACCTATATTATATTGTCGTTTACTTGTAGTCATGGTTCCTTTATCATATCTTAATTAGTAAAAGGCTTTTTTATTTTTTTGTAAACTTATATATCTGAATCAATGATAAATGATGAATAATGTTTTCCATTTAGTACAAGTGTGCAGATTAATGCAAAATGACGCAAAAAAGGTAAACAGTGTATTTCATTATACATCCAGTAATTTTTTTACACAACTACTAACAGAACAACCTCATTTGATATGATAAAAATGAACATAAGACACATAAATTGTTAGAAAATGTGAATATATAAAGTGAACAAAACATTTTAGGACATAGATGCACTTTGAACAAGGTGCGTGGGTAAATGCTATCAACTTCAGGCCGTTGGGATTTGTGTTTTGTTTTTATTTTGTTCTGTTTCTGTTTTGTTTCACCTTCCTCACCGAGCAGCATGTCTGTTGTTTTGCAATAATGAGGAACTGCTAAAGAACATCAGAGTTCCTCCGTCCGGGATTTAGTGAGGTTTTTGTTATTAGTATTTTTTTCTGTGTGAACTTTTTATTTGTTCTTCTCTGTTGAGTGGATTGATTTTCGACTATTTTTGGCGTTTCTAGTTCTTCGTTTGCATCATCGGTATTGCTACGTCTGAGTTCTTTATCTTATCATGCAACACGAGTCAAAAATGCCTTTCGTGAAAATCATCAACGATAATTAACTTTTTGTCCAGCTGTTGATGTCCAACCTTTCAGTTTAGAGAACAATAAAGAGATCAGTTTTCTTGGTTGAAATAAACGAAATAAAATACAATGAAAAATTGATATTAACCGTTTGTTAATCAACTTTGAACGTTGTTAACAGAAGTTGCAAAATATGGATATTTTTTTTTTGATAAACTGTAGCATTTAAGTTCAATCAAACGTATACATGGCCCTTGTTTTATTTTATTTTTTCAACTGGTCCATACTCCCAGTTTTTAGTGTAGTCCGAGTTGATCATTTGGTTTTGTTACTTTGTATGTGTGATTTTAGTTACTTTATGTTCTTTGTTCTGTATGTCTGTTTTCCATGTCTGGTCTTTGTCCCTTGATTACAGTCTTTTGATTACCGCTGGAACCTTAGTTCCCTTGATTACTCTTTCAAAGCTTTTCAATTTTGATCAGTTCTTAAACGATTCATATGACAAACAAAAGCTTTAAAATTTGATCATCTTACATTTTATAGAGTGAAAACTTCTTAACCGGATATTCTCAATATGCTATAAATCTGTCTACACCAAACATCTTCTTTAGTTCTTTGTTGTTATTTGCCAGCGCAATGTGAACCAGCAAGAAAAGAACACATGTTTTAAACAAACAAACCTTTTAATCCAACAATAGTTCAGATTAGACAGGTTTCTCTGTACAATGTATTGAAAATCAAACAACTCCAGGTAGCCAGCTGGACGTATGATATGTAGATCATTGATTTATTAGCTTCGACCACAAATGAGATAAAAACATATTTATTCATGAACTTCGTCGATTTGCAACCTTCAGGTAAGGTTGTGTATATTGAAGAACCATAGTGTGTTTTGTTTTAACATTGAAAATCTTAAAACTAAATTGCGCCTAAGTAGAGTTGCTTTTTGAAAGAATATTCAAATTACTTTTCAACCATTTGAGTCCTTTAGAAAGTTAGATCTAGGCTTACTAAACATACTATGGCTTATATCTTCAAAATATTGACATATGATATTGCCACATATTTTGTCTGTTATCTGTAGTATTTAAACTTGATTATATAGAATTTTACTTAGTAATTGTTCTTTACTTATAAAGATATCTTACAAAATTTTTAGCGCCACCTGTTGGATAGAACTACTTTCAGCCATACATCTTGATCTAGACTCAGAGATCGATGGTAAAGGAAAACTAACAACCAAACTTTACGACAAACGTGATAACTTTTCATTTAGAATTGTCAACTTTCCTTTCATCTGTAGCAACATCCCTTCAGCACCTAAGTATGGAGTTTTCATATCACAATTCATACGTTGCCAGAGTTCACCGTAACTACGCGGACTTTTTGTATCGCGCTAGACTTCTTACAGTTAGGCTTCTGGAACAGGGCTATGTTGCTACAAGATTGAAGTCATCACTACATAGATTGTATGGTCGCTATCATGAACTCGTGGATCGTTACGATATATCCATCTACACCATGAAAAATTATTTGTTCCTCGTGTCGTAGTTTCCCTTTCCTCTTTCGTCTACCCCAGACTTAACTTTTTAATAGCAACTCGGTGGGTGTTTCTAGAAAAGCAGGGGACACTTACCCTACCGGTGCTCCTGGTCCATGCTCTCATTTGCTGTTATTACTTTGTATGTATTATTTTAGTTACTTGATCCATGTTTGGTCTTTGTGAATGGATTGCTTACTTTTGATTTCCGCTAGAACCTTTGTTCCCTTGATTACTCTTTGAGCCTTTGACTTCAATTCCGGCATTTTTTTTTTCAAGATGATATTCTCCTTTCTGCATCTGAGATTATTTTTAGTGTATCGGAAATGGCCGAGTAGTTCTGATTGAGTTCTAACATCGTTGGAAAATTTTCAGACCTTTTAATCTTACATTATATTCCCTGTATCAATTTGCAAATTTGACAGTTCTAACATCGTTGATAAAACTATCGTTTCAACCTCTCATCTTTTGTTCTATCTGAAACTGGAACCACAGTTTTATCTAAAGGTATGAATTTTTTACCTACTCCTAACTATAAGATGAAGTTCAACTGCAAGAAGGCTTAAACAAATTTGCTAGATCCCTCAGACTCAGAGAACATTTTGCTTTTAATCAAGAAGACCAGGATGTGGACCCTGATAATTCTGACACCAACCGAAAGAAAGTGATCAATACACTAAAAAATTCAGAGAGAAAAATCCATGGATTCCTAAATCGAATAAATGTGCCACGCCAGAAAATGTTATTGACAAAATAAAATCAGATGTCAAGCACTTATCCAACAACTATATACCATCTTTCTTCAACATCATACCCGATGAGTAAAAGCAGTGAAATCGTTGAGAAACCGTGACGATACCTTTATAAAATCAACAGACAAGGGCAGTGTTATAGTAGTCATGGACAAAAATAGCTACATCTCAGAGACAATGCGTCAACTTTCGGATGAAAGATTTTATTAAAGTCTACCAAGCAACCCTACTAAATCCTTTAGTAAAAAAATCACTTCAAAACTGAACAAAATTGCAAGGACGGAAGCATTAGTGAAGAACAGTTAGAATACCTAAAACCAGAGGATCCAAGACCCGGGCATCTTTATCTTCTGCCTAAAATTCACAAAAAAAGATATTCCTGGGAGACCCGTAGTTTTTGCTAATAGTCACCCGACCGAAAATATTTCTGATTTTTTTTATCACCATCTTCGGCCCCTTGTTCTAAAACTGCCGTCATACTAACAAGACACCACAGGTTATTTGAGAAAAAATAGAATCAATGAATCATTTACCTCCAGGAACACTTCTGGTCTCCCTTGATGTCACTCCACTCTATACTAATATCCCACACGATGAGCTTGTAGAGAAGCTTGGGACTCGCGAGATATTTTGGACCCCCTACTGACTGCCTAGTAAATTTACTTACTTTAGTTTTGAAGTGTACTAACCATACTTTCAACGACGGACACTACCTACAAATCAATGATACAGCTATTGGAACAAAATAAGCTCTTTCATATGCAAACATCTTCATGGGTAAATTTGAAAATAAATAATTTCAACATCTTTAGCGAAACCTTTCTCTTGGTTTTGAGTCATCAATGATGTCGACATGAAATGGAATGAGTCTATACTCGGCGTCACATAAATAACATACTGTTAAAATTTGAATAAAAATATTTTCTACAACTTAATTGACACCTACCGTCGTTTAAATTGTCTTAAATGACTTGCTCATTCGTTTAGCCAAACGGCTTCTCCCTAAACATTGAATCGTTAAATTCCGGTCAGATTTTAATTCTCGGTGCCAATATTTACATTGTAAAAAGTCGGCCATGTTTACAGTGATCGGGTTGCTAGGAGATGTTGTTTACGTTTAAATGGTTTGTCCAAAAACCGAAGAACCCAGAATGCATTTCGGCGTTATTTCGGATATCTCGGATTTATTTTACGCGAACAACGTACAATACCGAGAAGTTGATCAAGCAGACGATTGTCACCGGAGTTCGACGGGAACTTACGAACTTCGTTTGTAAACAAATCGTCCCGTAGAAACCAACATGGCGAATATTAGTATGGAATTTAGAAAATTTTATCGCACATGCCAACAACGCTCATCCATCAATCAAATTCACCCATGAAATTTCTGACACTAAAATTACATTTTTGGATAATACTACGTCTGTAAGAGACGGTGAAATATCAATGGATCTTCACAACAAACCAACTGATGGTCACCAATACTTGCCTCTCAATAGTTGTCATCCAAAACATTGTAATAAAGGCATACCATACAACCAGTCACTCCGAATTCGGCGCATTTGCTCATCTGACGATACCACTAACAAACGTCTAGATGAACTCCATGGTCATTTGTTATCGGCTGGCTACTAATCAACAGACGTAGATCGGGGATTTGAATGTGCTAACAACATTAGTCGAAATGACCTACTCGAGTACAAACCAAAAAAAAAAGAACATAAGGGTTCCTTTTGTGCTGACTTACCATCAAGCCTTTGGGAAACTCTCGCAGCTACTACATTCAAATTGGGAAGCCATTCAAGAACATCCCAAGCTCTCCAAAGTCTTTACTGAGGCACCTGTTCTGATATTCCGTAGACCTAGGAGTCTAAAAGATGACCTGGTAAGAGCAGAGATTTCATCTCAGCCCAACCAAATACAATGGGCCGGTATCAACCATATGGAGATAAAAGATGTAAGACCTGTACCTAGATACTGCACACCCAAACGTTTAAAGGCTACTGCACTTGAGAAGAATACGGCATTTTTGCAACGTGACTTGCAAAACCGAAAACACCATATACCTTCTCCTGTGCCGATGTGGCGAAACGTAACAACCTTTCAACAGGTGCATGAATGGTCATCGCAATGACTGCAAATGTAAACCAGACCTCCCTCTCAGTCGCCATCTTAGATTTGCCGGGCACATCCACGAGGATCTCTACAACATCGGTGTTACGATCATAGATCATAATCAACAACTGGTCAAAAAGTAAAAGAGTATCTCGGGAAAGCTTTTGGATGAAAAAATTACAATTTCTTCAGATGGAATTACGACAAAAAATAATTCATTGTTAGGTTCTGGTCTAAAACTTGTACAGCACTATATGCTATACATCAATACGCTTTTGTTATGTTTTCGATCACCCTACCGAACCATCTTCAGACCCATACCCAAAAGTTTTTATTTGTAATTTAAAAAAAAATAATAATTAAAAAGCCTGCCGACTGTCTTTCAGAAAAAAAGAAGAAAATAAAGCCAAACATGTTTTCTATCCTACATGAAAAAACAAAGAGTTAGAAATACTGGTTGTTTATATCTAGAATCGATTGTAAGCACACATGCCGTGAGTATGATATTGGCCATGGACTAAGTCTGTTACATGCTTAGTCTTTGTAAATGTGGTTTCCACATATGAATGCAAACCAGGTTTAACAGTACGAAATGCATATGACAACAACAAGGAATAGTCAGCTGATTGTTAGCGTCACTCATATCGTGCAATTGATTGGCTAACACTGTGGTATGCACGAGTTCAGTGGATCTTAGTGGTTTATATCCACAAAGACTGTCAAATTTTCTGATATACGCGACGGTGTTCTAGCTTTATAATACACGAAATAAAGGGTGTTACAGATATTCAGAAAGTGCTATCTTTCTTAACTTCATTGTTATAGTGATATTTAATGATTATTATTATTATTATTATTATTATAACACATAAAGTAAAACGATACGAAATATGTTACTTTGACTAAAATAACGTTATCATATAACCTTGTGGAAATAGAGTGGGGTATTTTACTAACTTGCAAATAAAAGCCTTATTTAGTCGAGAAAAAAAACAGTAGATGAAGCAAGATCGAAAGTAAGCGAAGCCTTACTATACCCGGTCAACTTTGATACTCGCACAAAGAATGAAGTAAATTCTCTTGACAGAAAATAGTAAGATGCTTCTTATTGACCATCACAAGCTCGCTGGTATTCCCCACATCTGTTCAGTTATTAATTTAAGCTTTTGTCATACTTAAGGAATCGTATATTTGTTTGCATTTCATCTATTGTAGCCAGTTTGTTGAAACAATTAAGATGTCTTCATCGATGAATTATTCCTGTAAACTGCACAACCTGCTGAATACAACAAGCTCCGGGTAAACAATTGTTGATTGATAACTATAACCGCATTTCTTTGTGATATCTTCATTTTTTTTTTTACTTGTTTGGTTTTGTTTTTGTTTTATTTTCAATTCCGAGATTGTTTTATGCATAAGGTTGCACTAAATAGATGCAATTTAAGTGCATTGTTTCGTACACAAAATTGACCCGGTCTATTTTTTGTAAAACTTGAAAATAAAAGGTGGAACTTGTTTGAAAAAAAAATTATTGTAGGTGGTAGTGCATTCGTACTTAAATAAATTCAATATTTGTTAAGCTAACCGAAAAGATTCAGATCCACATGGGATCTGGTTCTCTCCTCTGCTCCAACTGGCTGTTATTTCAAATTCAGGCACAAACTATATAAATTAAATCATAGTCAAATGAGCAGAAAAAGGTACACTTATTTTATTAATTTTTTTATTTATAAATTTAAATATTTTTTTTTTTTTTTTTTTTTGCTTTTTGTTTTTGTTTTTTTGTTTTGTTCTCTTACAATAATACCATTTCAGCTTACTTCTGGCAGTTTTTGATTTTTATTTTAGAAGACCTCTTTTTTTAACAGTTAATCTTGGGAAGGTACCCAAAATCTGTTATGAAAACTTATAATATTTTTTCATTATGTTATCATGGCTATAGATTTGCATTACAAAATATGAATGAATTTCTATCTTTTGTCAGGTACGGCATTTCTCGTTATAATTGGCGAACAGGAGGCCGAGTGATATAGCATGATTTGTATTGAAATATGCCATGATACTTTACATACTCTTTATATGATTGTATACAAGTATTATTTATTGGTATTTCAGCCTTACTTATATATGGATTATAACAAATGATTAAATAGAGATTCCAAGAAACCATTTACGTTTTTGAAGTCTTCATACGTTCATCTAGTATCATTTACGTTTCTACTAACACTCATACTTTTTGGTGTGTACTATTTAGTTTGGCACCCATCCTGGAGAAGCATGAGGGTCTAATGTTGATGTTGTTTGGATTTGGTGGGTTGTCTCTCATCTTGGCTATCCTCCGTAACTACATCAGACGTAAAGTGTTTCATGAGTATGTCAACCTAGATAGCACGTTCGATGCAGGAGGACGGATTAGCCTTGGCCTTACAGCTGTTACGGTGGTGTCACAGATGCTTTGGCCTGCAGATTTTTTACAAGCAGCAACTAACATCAGAAAAGTATATTACTCTTGAAAATTGAATAATTGAAGAAGTGTATTTTAAAATTTCTTTTTCTTTAAATCGGTAATAAAGTCTTGTCAAAGTAAAGTCAAGAGCAACCATGGTTTATTCGAAGTCAGAACTACGGTAGTTGTGGAAAAAGATAAAGGCAAGAAAATGCAAACAGAAACAACACTCTGTAACCAAAAAAAAAACATAAAAAACACCAAGCTCCGAGCAGCGTCTGATGTTCAAAATTGACTCTAGTACAGCGTCTGACGTTCAAAATTGACTCTAGACGCTGCAGACAGCCCTCTCAGAAAATGCAAGAATATTGTAGAATCGGAAAAAGTGAATGATTTGATGCGACGTTATCCGATTGTCAAACAACGCATGATTTTAATAACCTCAGAGAATTGCGATAGGCCTGTCTGCAGCGATTAGTAAGAGAGGAAACGCACAACTACTGTCGCTGCGTGGAGCTTGACAAAACACTACATAAAAGAAATTGGCAATATGTGTATTGTCACTTTCCCCTTATGTAAAATTATGTAGAATATCTTGGAAATCGTCAGAGTCATTTTTTTTTTTCGTCATTTTGTTTTTTTTTATTTCCCCGTTTAAAAAACGGGACATTCGAGTTTTCAATATTGATAAAAAAAAAAAGACTCGTCATTTCAAATCTCTCATGTTTTGGTTCGTCTCACATACATGCAGAAACTATATTCATACGTACCAACTAGTGTATGCTTTGAGGGAATTATGTCCTTAACGTTACTAGAATAAAATTTTAGATAAAAAGGCAGTATCTTATTTTAAGCACTCTGTGTGATTGATTGATTGATTGATTGTTGGGGTTTAACGTCCGAGCAGCAATATTTCAGCTATATTCAGAAGATGAACATGAAATGGATGACAAAATGAACATGAAATGATGATGAAATGAAAAAAAGATGGGGCACAAGGATAACAGGGTCGACAATTTTTGATTGCCACTAGAAAAATGGGGATGGGTAGGGTCGGGCAATTTAGCCTCCTGTGGCGGAGCGCAAAGGTTCCTACTCCTATCGAATACCACAGCAGGGTTCTTTAACGTGCGAGGAACGTGGCATCTTTCACAACACGGTGCACCACTATGGTTTGCGGTCAGGTTTTCCGTATTATAGCCTGACAACCCCAGCATGTAACACGCCAGGGGTACCCCATTCCACCACCTGGAGCACACATCCCAGTTGCTCTGTGGGCAGAGTGCCTAGCCCCGGCTTGGTTCCTGAGCACTATTAGTCGCCTTTTACGATAAGCTTAGCGCTGTTGCGGGTCTATTCTTTTGGCACCCGGACCTGCACGGGGCAGCACTCTGTGTGAACGAATGGGCAAAATTAAAGGCATGATAAGTGTCTGAAGTAATTGGCTATGAGCACGTAATGGGACTATGCCTCCTCCTTTTTTAAAAAAACAATAAACGAAACAAAAACTATCGTAATCTGCTAAATATTGTATTGAATAAGGCAATTTTCATTAAACATGTCATAATCTGGTTTCCTTTTAATACTACGCCTCCCCTTCACAAAATTCTGAAACCATCCCTGAGTATTATATTGGTGCTTTGTAAAATGTTGATGTTTAATTATGTGTTTTAGCATGGTTTAGGAGGATCCTTGTTCTTCTCGATTGGTGTTGTAACTGGTATTCAGATGTTCCCATTTCTGTCGATAACACTGAAAATACGGGCACCAGGAGCTAAAACATTCTTACAAGTAAATTAACTTTATTCGATAATGGCGTCACATTGACACCATATTTGTTTGTTTTGTTTTTGTTTTTGTTTTGTCACAACCCAATTTCATATCGTGCTAAGTATGTCTACATTATTGTTCTTAATTAATCTCCCACCTCTGCTTTCATGCACCATCCAGAATATATGATGTTATATATTTTTGCAAGTCGAAATCCTCTTTTAGTCTAAGTCATTTCACATACTCATAAACGTATCGATGGTATTGCTATCCATCTCATTCACCATTGAGTACATGTTTTAAAGTTTAGTAGAGGATGTGTACCTTCCAGCATTCATTATAACTAATACCATTCTTTTGTTTTTGTTTTTGTTTTGTTTTGTTTTGTTTTCTATTGGACTATCATTTATCGTTGACCTGAGTGCTGAATGGAACAAATTCTTTCCCTCCGCAGACCTTATATATGTGTGTATATATATATATAGTTGTCGAATAAAATTCCAACACGACTAGATATTTCATTTTGTATTTCACATATTTCTCAAGTACTTTCACTGCTTGGGTTAAACGTTAAAAATAGAAAACGAAAGTATAAAAATAAATTGTATAAATAGACAATCTAAATATAGATTTATAACTAGCCACTAATTCTCTAATGTCCATTCAATGCCGCCTTGAATTTTTTAATAAAATTTATTTCTTTTAGTTCTCTTAGAGAATCACTATCTATGTTCATTTTATAGAAAGGAAAAATAAAAAAAATTACCGCGCCCTCATTTTTTTTTATTTTTCCTTTCGTTTTCTATTTTTAACGTTCCTATGTTGTTCTATTATAACGTAACGTCACAAGAACGTTACCAATTTACTATATGTATTCATTCACCTGAAGATCTGCGCAAGCAGTGAAAGTACTTGTGAAATATACAAAATGAAATATCTAGTCGTGTTGTAATTTTATTCGACAACTATATATATATCGTTTTCTTGAAGGCTCTCATTTGACAACTTAAATGGACATTGCAAATGGCGGCTTTCAACAGATAACGTGACATGGTTGTCAGTTTCATAGTATTTATAACTTCAATCTTTAAAAAATTGCTGTTTTAGATCGTTGTAAAAGCCGTCATTGCTGAGGTTGTAAAAGGTGAATTACCAGTTATAATGTACGAAAAAGGCATATGCTAATTAGATTGGAATTATTATAAAATAAACGAGAGATTATATTACCTGTTGTGTGTCCATGCAATAGCAATCTTTCAACCACCAACAACAAAGACTTAGTATATCGAATTGTCATTCATTCAGTTTTTTAATACTGTTTTTCTTTCAGGTAATTTATGCTCGTTTTGGAAAACCTGCCCACATACTGTACTGTTGCATAGCACTCTCAACGAACCTCATTGTAATAATGGGTCTTATCATCGCAGCAAAAACAGCTGTGTCAGCATTGGTAAAGGATATATCGGATGAAATGCTGCTTGTACTTCTAGCAGCATTATTTGGTTCATACTGTATGATTGGTGGTCTAGGAACGACTTTTTATATATCATATTTTAACACTGCTTTGACATTCATATCGGTAATGATATACGTCTTCAGTGTCATTGCAAATGATGATTCTGATTCCCCATCCTCCATAGACAGGATATACACAGCATTATCCTGCGTTAAAGGTTAGTCTATCAATATTACATTATAGAGAAAGACGTTTGAATATGAGAATAACGAAAAGTATATGGAAGCATGATAAAAAAACTGCTGTACTAATAACTACTCTAAAATAGGCTCACTTTTATGACAAAAAATGTGTCAGATGTTAACGTACATAGGTCTACATAAAGTAAGGTCTCTGATAAGTTAGAATACTCTATTTTTCAGACAGTAACTACAGTTTAAAATGTATCATAAAACTGAAACCTTTGCTGGTTTAAGGTTTGTACGAAATTTTGATAATGTTCTGTTCCTTAGACCGTTTCTCAAATTTAGATACATGTACCGTGTAATCATGCACGGGGTACCTTTGATATTTAATTACCCAACTACATTTGTATTCACCTCTAATTTTTCAGGACCAAATGGAAATCTTGGCAACTCGTACCTGACTTTCAGGTCCAGACCAGCACTGATGTTTTTTGTCATTTTGTTCTTCTCTCAAACTACATTTAATTTCTGTGATCAGGCTAGTTGGCAGAGTAGAATAGCAGCCAAGCCCGAACAGGGTGCTGTTGGTTTTATCATTGCTGCTTTTCTTTGGTTCGGGATTTCGGTTACCATAACTTTAACGACGTCGTTTACTTACCTCGCTATGAGCTATCAGAATGGAACTGAACTGCTGAGTATCAATGATATTGAGTCGGGTAATTTTAAACCTACAGTACGTTTTTCTACATTTCATTACATCTTTGAAAAATGCTGACTGCATTTATTTCTTGGATTATTTCAGAGATTAAGGTGAAAAAAAAATAATAATAAAATCATTTCATCATTGTGTTTTCGAATTATCTACCTGAACTAACTGAATTTTCCACTGTAGGGTTTATAACTCCATTTGTAATGGAGCAGACCATGGGATCAACTGGGGCTTACCTTCTCCTTACAATGCTGACGATGGCACTAATGTCGACTGGATCTGGGGAGGTCATGGCAATTTCCTCTATCATCGTCTATGATATTTATAAAGTGTACGTTAAACCATTCAGGTATGTTTCATTCATTTAATCATGTAACTTGTGCCGCGTTCAACTTCAAGAATTTTCATTAGTGCTTTTGTGATTCTAAAAAGATGTTAAAATTTCTGTGGCAAAAAAAGTATTCTGCACATCATCTGTAAATTGGTCATAAAATGAAAATGAGAACGCTTAACTTCATATTATTTTGGTAAAAATAATAACTAACATCTATCATTTATAGGAAGGATACAGTTTTGTCGAAATCGACAATAAAATTATGAAAGAAGCTTAATTACTACGATGCTACATAACTTACGACTAACCACTTAAAAAAGTTATTCAAATTCATATTTTCTGATAACAAATGAGTTAGTTCTGGAATGAATCAATTACATTCATAACATTAGCGTCAACATCTTATTTTATTTTGTGTGCACATCAATTATGTGAGCACATGAAAACAAATAGGAATGCAAATACTAATTGAAACGTCTCCGTAAAATTTGTTTGCTTTCAAACTCGCACCCAGTAAATTAAATATATTTGACATCAACACCAAGCCGAATCTTATTTGCCGCATTTCACCTTATCCGGTCCACGATGGTTTTGTCCACTTCCATTGAATTTAAATGAATAAAGATAGTGGTACTTACACCAATCTGATACATAACTATTTAATTATTAGCACTAAAGAGTATTCCTATTTACAGTAAACACTAGCATACGTTGAATTCGATGAACATGGCGTTTCGCCTATTGAAATAGATTGACACTTATATCTGAATGATTGTTCCTATGATGTAAACTTGAATATGCCAGACCACTAAGCCTATCATCATGTAAACTTTATTTTGCTAGACCACTAATCCTTCTCTAATGTAAACTTGTGTTTTGCCTGCCACTAAGCTTATTCTCATGTAATCTTGTATTTTCCTGGGCTACTAAACCCTTTTTCATGTGAACTTGTATTTTTGCTAGGCCACTAAGCCTTTTCTCATTTAATCTTGTATTTTAATTTGAAAGGCCACTTAACCTATTCTCATGTAAACTTGTATTTTGCTAGAACTCTTAGCCTATGCTCGTGTAATGCGATATTTTCTAGATCAATAGGCTTATTTCATGTAAACTTGTGCTTTTTCTAGGCCACTAAGACTTTCTGATATAAAGTTTACCTTGCTAGGCCTCTTAGGCTATTATCGTGTAAACGTTTATGAAAAGAAGCCTATAAACTGATAGATTAATTGATAATTGCTTATAAAGTTTGTACAGATTTTATCGGTTATAACTTATATGATTCCTAATTTTTTGTACGATTGATATCATACAAAATCAAAGATTTTCAAACGCTAATCGTCGAATATTCTTATTTGCAACATCCGAAATGGCACGAATGCGTTATGCTGTAAAATCGGGTGACTTCAGCTAAAATCTTAGTTCCCTTGATTTGATTGCGTTCTCTTTCCTAACCGTGATTACCCGAATGTGTTCAACTACCCGGAACCAAATGAAACAACTTGCAATGGCTATATATAGATATATCGGGGTCCTGATAATATATATATGACTTATATATAGTCAAGTTAATGAGCCTAGTGTTTGAATCGGAAAATAGGTAACATTACATAAATTCAATGCTAATCAATTCTTCTTTTAGGTAGTAGACCTGGGGTAAGGGAGGTAATCCAAATTGATTTAGGTCTAAGTGCATTATTTGTGTGTAATATAATTAAAAGTAGTCAAAATAAAGCTGAGAATGTGTACTTTAAAATCATATATGTAATTAACTACAAAAGTGTATGAATATTGTTTACATGTGTGAGTAATTTGCCTCCATGCTGTCAGTTTGTTTGTTTGTTGGGGTTTAACGTCAGAGCAGCAATATTTCAGCTATATTCAGACGACGAACATGAATTTGATGATATAATGAACATGAAATGATGAAATGAAAAGGGGATGGGACACAAGGACAATGGGGTCGAAAAATTTTGATTGCCACTGGAAATAGGGAGAGGTGGGTTGGGTCGGACAATTTAGCCTCCTGTGGCGGAGCTCTATGGTTCCTACTCCGGGAGAATACCACAGTAGGGTTCTTTAACGTGCGAGGAACGTGGCATCTTTCCCAACACGGTGCACCACTATGGTTTGCGGTCAGGTTTTCCGTATTATAGCCTGACAACCCCAGCATGTAACACGCCAGGGGTACCCCATTCCACCATCTGGAGCACACATCCCAGTTGCTCTGTGGGCAGAGCGCCCTAGCCCCCGGCTAGGGTTCTGAGCACTATTTAGTCGCCTTTTACGACAAGTTTAGCACTGCTGCAGGCCTATTCTCTGGACCCGGACCTGCACGGGGCCCATGCTGTCAGTTAGCAGAACAGGTAAAAATGTGGATTTTCAGTATTATTTATTCAAGTAAATTTTGTGAAGAATTTCTACTATCATCGTACCATTAGCATAATGATTTTGGAAGCCTTATTTTCCAAGCGTCGCAACGGTATGCAACTTTAAGATGTCATTTGTCCTGGGAATTTACAGTGAGACTTTGAAAATTACTTTTTTAACATGTAAAGTAATGGAAACGTTAGAAGTGGTTAGTGAGACCTTAGTCACTAGAGCGTTTGAATGACTTCTAATATGCAAACTTCAAAGTGATATTGATGATAAGGGAAATAACTTCAAGAAAGGGTTCAACTTCTAGAACAAATATACCAGCTCCTGTAACTCTGCTCTTTTGAAGTATGTTTCAAATGAGTTCATTGAGGAATATATATATATATTGATAAGTCCTTTAGACAAAATATTCAAATTGAAATATGAAAATAATCTTTTGTCAAGAAAGTTGAAACAGTACGGCTAACCAATAACATTTTATAACTCCTTAATATTTTAGGGTTATACTTTCTTAAAAAGTTTTTTTTTATAATTCCTTATAAGACTTCAAGCTTTTTCTGTTTTCATTTTGTTGCTTTGTTCAGCATATGACACTATCCAGTATTGAACTATGTTTAGAATATAGGTTGTTCCCTTCGTGCAGAAGTATGAATATTTATGTGACATTAATTTGAAACAGCTGTTGACTCTAGCTGTGCCCGGCAAAGCTCTTTCATCAATAAAAGTGATCATAATTTATTGAATATTAACAAGATCTTAGCCATAATGATTAATTATTTAAAAAATATTCTAATGCCTTACCCTATAATCATTAAAATCTCAAAAAACTATACGGTGAAGTTTTCTTTAAATTTGTTTATAGATTTGCATATGAATTGTCCATATAATATCAGTTTGTACGGAATTATAAATTATGAATTTTTTGCCAAACAGGTTTTTATATAAGCAAATAGCTGAAAATTGCCCGCTTTTATTGTTATTTTGGTAAATTAAAAGCCTAATATATCCTCTGCAAAAAGTATAGAGGCTAAAAACCACTAATTCCACTTTCCATAGGCTTCTATGCTAATTTCACAATATTCAATGGCTTCTCTGGACTTTACCTTAACTTTAACCTGCAGAGGACTATATATCAGCATGATTCTACATATGTCAGCTCACAATCCTCAGAATGGCATGTGGGGTTAGCAGACTTGCAGTGCAGTACTGGTCACCGGAAGTGAAGGGTCTATAAATAGCATGGGAAATCCCAGTGTTTTCACAAGATAGGGGTATATTTAAAAATCATTATGGAGATTAGGCTTCACATCACAAGAAGCAAAATGCACCTATAAAATGTACAGAAATGTTTTTCCTTTCAGAAACTGTTTAAATTTTTTAAATAAGATGAGAACTTTTTTCACAGCACTATGAGGAACAGGGGTAATTTCTGCATAGGACCATTTTTTGCGTACGTTCCAAATGCTCATTGGTTGAATTGGTGGTCTGTAACCTAGAACAAAATTTCATATTTAATCTGATATATTGATCCTTTTAAAGTGAATTTGACTTGATATTAAGATATTTATTTAAATGTATTGTCAAAGAGTAATCAAGGGAACCAAGGTTCTAGCAGTAATCAAAAGAATGTAATCCAGGGACAAAGGCCGGATATGGAAAACAGACATACACAACAAAGAACATAAAGCAACTAAAACCATACTTACAAAGTAACAAAAGCAAATGAGCAACTGGATCTCCACTAGAAAGTGGGAGCATGGACCAGGTGCACCGGTACGGTAAGCGTCCTCTGCTTTTTCAGAAACACCCGCCGAGTTGCTAATAAAAAGTCAATTCCGGGGTAGTCGAAAGAGGAAAGGAAAACTATGACAGTTTTCATAGCGAAGACGGATACATCGTAAAGATCTACGAGTTCATGATGACGACCATAAATCTTCTGTAGTGATGACTTCAATCTTGTAGCAACATAACCCTGTTCCAGAAGCCTATTAGAATTCTAGCGCGATACAAAAAAGTCTGCGTAGTTTTGGCAAGCTCTGGCATGAGTTGTGAAATGAACACTCCATACGCAGGTGCAGAGAGGATGTTGCCACAGATGCAAGGAAAATTGACAATTCTGAATGAAAATTCATCACGTTTGTCGTAAAGTTTGGTCAATAGTTTTCTATGACCCTAATATACCAGATGACCCCAAAATACCAGATATGGATCAGTTTGGCCAATGATTCAGGTTTCTAAAAATAGCAAAATTTCAGCCTTCATTGTTCAAAATGTGCACGGTGAATTTTCTTTAAAAAATAAACTTTCCGTTCTCACACGAGCAAAAAATTATACATAGGCATGTATATGATATTTTTTAAAAGAGGTAAGTTGTAGCGATCTTTGGGTCGCTTATGATATTAACCAGGGAACCAGATTAGGAACCAGATTAAATATCTGGCAATTAATATTAATATGTATATGACCTATATAGTCTTGTAACGAGCCCCTGTGCCTGAATCGGAAATTGGGCAATGTTCAACGCTAGCCGACCATTTCATGTAAACTTCCTGTTCTCATACATGCAAGAAACACACGTAGAACACACGTCTATGAAATTTTAGAGGTACATTTTTATCTCGTATGAAGCTAGAACTATGACGCTACGGCGTTAATCACGGTACAGATCTACAGCATTACGTGTAGTATTACTATATAATTATGGAAATCTCATGCGAATATTAAGAACTGATATTACGAGTGCAAGAAGTAGCTAACAATATTAGCGACTTAAAAACAACTTTACAAAATATGTAAAAACATATACATAATTATACTATCGACAAGAGCTATAAATTATGATTAGAAAAAAAACGTTACTAAAATTGGTTATTATTATATATATAAATAATAATGTACTTCCAGAGTATTAAGATCTAATACAACTTGTATTTTGTGTGGGAAGGAAAAACATCAAAGAGAAAACGAAATAGGAAGAAAATCAGTAAAGTTTATTACTACGACGTCAGAGAAAGAAACTTGTCACTGTATTTCAGTTCACGATTGTGGTCCTTGTGAAACAGACGTAAAACACCAGAAAGATTCAATTCTACCGTACACGTGCAAGACACATGGTCCCTTCAGAAGTTACGAGGATGTATTGTTACGTCATAAAAGCTGGTGTTTGTTGTGGATTACCGTATTTGTAATTCCTTTTGGTCTATTTATTCTAAATTCTAATATGAACTTAACATGGGCTTGTTTTGCTTTGCAAGCTGGATTAGCGGCATTCGTCCCTCCATTATTGCTGGTGTTGGTTTGGTCAAAGTTGACATCAAAGGGTTTGATAATAGGTAGAATGTTTTATTGTCAGTATTATACCTTAGATTATTCTGAAAATGCCTCGTACTTCAGTTTATTCCTAAAAATTAAAAAACAGTCTTGCACTATTGACGTTATTTTCCTATTGATATATATACATATACTTTATCATTCGTTCAAGATAAGAACGCCCTGAAAACATGTGTTAACCTCATCTCCCTCTCAGTTTAAAACACACTACCTTCATTTATAAAATAATATTCACGTATTTAGTATTGGTTCTGCCACAAAACGCCATGATAACCATTTTGACTATTAACTTTTATTTCAGGTAGTGTGTGCGGTTTGATTGCCGATTTCACAGCTATTGTAGTAGCAGCTGAGTATGCTCATGAAGGGGGTCTTAGAAATTTTTTTATTAACACATCAAGTGAAGTAAGTTTGTTTAGTGGTCTCACAGCCGGAGTAGCAGTTAGCACCATAACAACTATATTGGTCTCCATGGTAACCTACGATAAACGAAGAAACCCCGAGAAAGCATGGGAGGCAACTCTTGCAATTGACAATCCTCTGAATCCATGGAGAAAATACTACGAGAAAGAACTTACTGCTGTCCCTGATGAAACGAAAATAACTTCTGAAATGATGTGGCAGATTTTTAAAAGGGCGAAACATATTGCTGTTGGTGGATTTATTTTCAGTATAGTAGTATTTGTAATTGTTATCCCGTCTGTCATGCTTAGTATCGATGTATTAACAAAAAATCAGTTGTCTGTGTGGCTAACAGTTTGTCGTGTCTGGATGGTTATAAGCGCTGCGTTTGCTATAGTGGTGCCACCAATTGAAGAAGCGTATCAAATTTATAAACAATATAAAAACAACAGATACTAATACTAGGATTTATTTTATTGTTTGTTATCCCCCAATTTTTCGAGAATGGTCAAAGTGTCTGTTCGATCGCTGAACGGCATAGGTTTGCACTTTTTTTCGTTACTGTTTTTTCACAACCACTTAAAGTTTTGACTCAGTCAGTGAAACTTTATACAAGTCATGTATAGATATACCATATCGTACGATTCGATTTCGGACTGAAACGACTTTATTTTTTTACCTTATTGTTACTTGGGTTGGGAGCGGGGAATATCCTTTAGTGAGCTTTGCTCAAAGTTTTTCTAGTTTAATGTAATCCCAAAAGTATTCTTAAAGCTTTTTTTAACTAAAGAGACATAAAAATTTCTATTTTAGCTGTGCGAGATTTCTAAAACCCACCCTCCCGGTATGAAAATGGCAAATTAAATAAATATCGTACCAGTATCTTTTTTTTTAAATTCTTTTAGAATTATTATTCTATCGAGAAAAGCCGGTGATTTATTATTTCCTGCAGTTTGTCTTTATGAATTGACCTAATTTTTACACCTGGTAATGACGTATCACTGACGACATTGATATGTCATGGTCATCAGTTTAATGTAGGTCATTTCAATTCAAACATTTTAATCGGAAAATAAACTTGAAATGAACAAAATAATCAACATAGCTTTTCTCATGCAAGAAAAGGAAATATTGGACACACTAATATAAGATTAATATGGGTTATTAAAGTATTCCAGTCCTTTTCAGAAATGAAACGTAACTGAACGTCGGATGAAAAGACCAAGAATTTCTATAACGAGTGGAAGATAACCCGATCTTGTTCTTCAACGAGTATAAGTACCTGTTTCTTCCATGAAAACATATTTATTTTGTTCGCTTCTCCAAGAGAACGCCGCCATTTATGGAAACATAGTATATAGTGACGTTTAATTTTCCTTTGTTTTGAATATGTATATGAAGCTGCCACTTTTAAGACGTTTCATTGGTTAAGAAAACGAGTCAAGAAGAACTCGCGTGACCTCGTTCATAGGTCGACCTAACTCGTAAAGGGCCATTTCCGGAAGAAATAATAGTTCTCTAACTCGGTGGATCCTCATAAGAGAACCGTCAAATCCTACTCTCGGGTGTCTGAGATTTCCCTATCTTGCACACGTACAGCTGTAAGACTCTTAATATCCCTTGGTATGGAGCTGGATGTATATATGGATAATTGTAATAAAGCTTAGCTGTCCTCTTCAACAAAAAAATGTTAATGCATTTTTCAAGAAAATGAAAGTTATCCGACAGAATGTATAGTTGTGTAAGTTATAAAAAACTTCAAGTTAGATAAATAAATTTTAAGTTTTTGTTATAATGTTATTTTGTCTAATGACTGAAATTTGTATATTGAAAAAAAACTATAGACGTCTTGGTTAAAGGGTAATCAATGGGACCAAGGTTCTAGTGGTAATCAAAAGAATGTAATCCAGGGACAAACACCAAGCATGGAAAACAGACAAAACACAAAAAATGAACATAAAGTAACTAAAATATGCATACGTAGTAACAAAAGTAAATGAGCAACTTGGACTCCACTACAACACTAAAAACTTGGAGCGTGGACCAGGTGCACCTGTAGGGTAAGCGTCCTCTGCTTTCTTAGAAACACCCGCCGAGTGGCTCATAAAATGTCAAGTCCGGGGTAGACGAAAGAGGAAAGGAAAACTATGACACGTTAAACAATTCTGTTTTCATGGTGCAGATGGATACACCGTAACGATCCACGAGTTCATAATGACGACCATAAAACTCCTATAATGATGACTTCAATCTTGTAGCAACATAACCTTGTTTTAGAAGCTTACTGTAAGATGTCTAGCGCAATACAAAAAAGTCTGCGTAGTTACGGCAAGCTCTGGCATAACGTATGAGTTGTGACATGAACACTCCATATCAATTTTGTTGACACTTCTGAATGAAAAGTCATCACGTTTGTCGCAAACTTTGGTCAATAGCTTTCCTAAACCATCGATCTCTAAGTGTACGTCAAGATATGAGGCTGACTTCACAGTGTCTGTAGTATTCTTTATCTCCTGTTCTTTGGGGAAGATGCGATGTATCAAATCCCCGAAACTAGGATTGATAATAAGTCATCTATATAGGGCAACTGAGATTAAATTGAGACTAAAGCTGAAATTAAACGATGTTCCTTCTTTTTGATCAGATCAGCTAATAATAAGAATGAAGAAGTGGTCATCAAATAGAGGATCACAATTTGTTTCCAATGGAATACTGACCGTTTGTTGAAAAACGAGTCCACCACGCTGGACAAATATAAATGTTATTAAAAAATTCCAGCATTTTGAAACATCCTCTTCCGTATATTTGGAAGATGATTTGGAATTGTTTTTACAAAGGAAATTTGTTTAGGAATCTCTACAAAGAATTATATATTTGTATCTAGTTGTACCGTCTTTACTGCTATTATTTCCTACATCTGCCTCTGATGATAAACATTCGATGTAATACGTTTTACAGACAAAAACAATATTGTTTTGGGCTTTGTCTGCTGGTACGACAACATATTTGTCATGTAAAGTAGAAATGTTTTTCCTAAATCGCGTCTTTAAACATTGATGTAGCATCGACACTCATTGACCTACTTAAAACTTCCATACATTTCAAAATTAAAGACCTCACAGCCATTACCCACTCTGACAGAGAATCATTGTCTTCTTTTTTTCGTTTAATCCATTTCTTGCGTAGTTCTCCACAGCATTCATATGAACTTTAGAATTATCATTATTCAAGATGCTTTTGTATGAAAGGAAGAAGACCATCATGCATCTTAGGTGATGTATATTGGCGATGACCACGACTCCTTATCTGTCTTGGATTTTTGTCAAATAAATATATCACATTTATGTTATTGTTATATTGTTATATTGTCTTGAAAGGTTTCCTATACTGTTGCTGTTGTTTTGCATCCGTAAGGTACTGCAGTATCTATTCTATGTTTCCCTGCGATAGCTTTTTACTTAGGATAGGACTGTTCATTGGATAGTATTTCTTTTTCAAGAATAAGAACTTTCATTGAGAGGTTTGAATGATCCTGTTAATTAAAATGTTGAAAAGCTGTCTGGAATTTGGTAATATTAATACCCGTACGATCAATGCACATTCGTTTATTTAATCGTTCTTGTGTTTCACCAACATATACTAGAACGCATAAGTTGCTTTCTTATTCGTAGATTAAGTTCGTCAATTTACAACTTAAGTCGTTATGATTTCCGGGAACTTTGAATTCGAACAAACAGTCAATTAAGATCCTGAAGAGAAGACTTGAATCAAGTGACGTAGCAATGAATAACGTCTATAAGCAATCAACATACCACACAAGATAACACACCGTAGTTCTTATAAATGAGAAAGGAACAGGATCAAAATTAAGTACAAGTGCATACAAAACTATCTAACATTGTATACAACGGAATGGATAAACAATAGGACAAAATCGCCTTATTTGATGATGAATCGTCAAAGCAATCCATTCAAAACAACGTTACGAAATCAGCTGCAAGTAGCAATGTCATCAATAGCTCAACGAAGCAGCATCCACCACATCCTCTATATCAACATCCGCCGTTTCCGACCGCCACAAACTTTACATCATAATTTACCAATATTACCACGGCCTTATCCTTTATACCAGCCTCTGCCATGTTTAGCAGTTTTCCGTTGGCAACCTTGGAATGTTATCCAGACTCAGCAGCCACCAACACATTTTTTAAGCTACAGGAACCTCAACCAGACACTACAGTAACAGAAAAGGCAGGTGTCAACAACAGAGTTCATTCTTGCCAATTACATCCTTCAACTGCAAACATGCGGACCAGTTTTGAACAAACAATATTACTTCAGAAACATTGGCTCTTCGAATCACAACTACACCTAATCGGCCAACTTCATGAACAAATAAATTCCACAGACAACGAAGAAGATAAGAGCAATCCACTAATGCCAACCTGAATGGCAAGAGGATACGGAGGAATGGCAATAATGTGGCGTAAGGAAATTGACCATATTAAGATTTTAAACCATAGCCTAGAAACAATATATAGAGATCAAGAAAAACAACAACAGTACAGTACAGCTCGCGGCATAGTCTGATAAATAATTGGCATACCTCATATCTGGCATCCAATGACAGGAACAAGACCCCATTGAATTTCCCCAGCATCACATGCTTCCAACATACAACAGGAAATGACTAATTAACTGAACAAGTTCATGTACATATTAGTGGTTTTACCTGAACAGTTAATTTCATGAACGGGTAACTGACCTCAGTATTTTAGAATTAGTATATAAGTAGAATAAATTAAAACTAAGTTTGTTTTTTTTTAATTTACGGTTCGAAATTTTTAAGTATGTGTAATTAAAATTTCAAAGACAATTAGTTCTTAGAGAATTTGTAGATAAATTAGTGTATTTACCATTGTTTTGATTAAACATACAGGCCTTTCATTAAAAGGTAGTAGTAGGTACTTTTGCCCTTCTAAGCTACTGAAAGGTACCTCCAGAATTTTTTTAATTTCTTATAGTTTTATAAAAGAAAATGATAAAAAGTACCTTCTAAAAAAAGAAACGGTACCTAAATTGCAAAAAAAAAAAACAAAAACAAATACAAATAAACATAATGAAACCCAAAGCTGAACATACATGTATATGTAGAACTCTTTGATAAGTTTTGGCATTTTGATATAAAACTGAATTGTATTATTACATATCTGTGACAATTTATATATTTATTATTTATCATTTTGATTTTTTTTTTTAATTTGTTTGAAGTTTAATTAATTATTTTTGAAAATCATAATTAGGAAACTATATTTTGTGTTCTCAGTTGTATGAACACGCTTTTTGTTGCTTTATGATTTAAAACCAGAATTCATTTGAGATGTAGTTATTTTGTTACTGACACTGGGATTTTTGTTTGCAAATTAAAGTAACAACAAAAAATTAAAGTTAAAATTGATTTATAACAATGGAAATCTTCATATATAACAGCACACAAAGATTCCCATATTAAAAGTTTTTATTTACATTTTTAAAGGTTCTTTTACATTGAATATACCATTTATGATAAAACACCTCTACAAAACTTTAAGTTGCTACACCTAATTACAATTTGATTTCAATTAAAATCAAAAGTTAACATTGAAATAATATGTGTTATAGAAAGTAAATACGTGTATGGTATTGTTTATCTGTTAAAAATCTATGTGACATTGTGATAACGATAAACAATTAACATATCATTTATATTTTTATTTTAAAGTTTTTACTATAAAAGGCTATAATATACATCTATCTTTTTTCCTCTAAAATATATAATGTTTCTGAGTGACACTGATTTGTAATATAACAAAATCTGTGAAGGCATACCAGGTATTGGAGGTATGCCAGGTATTTATCAGACTATGCTGTGACCTGTACCGTACTTTACTTTTAGTGTTAGTATATCTTCTAGCAAAATGAAGGAAAAAAACATCTGACAGAATATCAAGAGACAAATGTTCAGCTGTATGAACTTAATGGAGAAAACCATAGAATCATCATCGGAGGAGATATTAACGAAGATCTAAACCAAACCAATGTGTTACGGACTTAAGAAAAGAATGCGAATTGAATTTGTAAAAACAGCAAAAAACACTGGTGTATTCTTTTGGGAAGCATCCGAAATAGACCTTTTGTCGACATAACTTAATGGTAGAAGAATATAGCGACAAAAAATTTCCTAGTACAGCAATCAACCAACAGCAATATCAGAGAAGAGGAAATCGACAAGGCAATACTATCCTTCAATAAAGGGAAATCACCAGACAATCACAGACTGACAATAGAATACATACTGTTTGCAAATCAAAGAATCCAAGGACTGCTCGTTATATTAATTGGCAAGATATTTGAACTAGGCTATATACCAGTATCAATTAAAATTGGTTTGCTAACACCTATATTTAAGAATAAAGTATCGAAACAATAAGCCACTTGTTACAGATCGTCCGGTCATAGCAAAAATGATAGATGCCATTCTAAAAATCGTACTCCGAAATACATTTTGGCAATTCAAAACAAACATTAACGTGGTTTTAATAAGGCGAGATTGTCTCCGATAAACTTCGCGTTACCAGTGGAAAAAGCCTATAGAGAATCATAAAAGCCGAATTTGATATCGTTATACATAGCCATATGATGAGAAAAGCATTCATAGCTGGTATTAACAACAAACATTGGATCCTGATAAAGGACTTTGACGATAACGCTCAAAGCTCCGTAAAGTAGTAATGGAACATTTCCAAACCGTACAGAATAAGTACAAACCTGTGCAAGCTGTATATAATGTATATCAACCAGATACTCGACCAATATGAGGCATTCGGCTAAGGATATAGAATAGGAAACATTAGCACTAATGGTACAGCGCGTGCCGATGACATTGTGTGAATTAGCGCACAGGAAGACTATACACAAAGATATTTATTAAGTAATTATAATTGGCTAACGTTCGAATATTAGCCTAAATATGATCAAAACTGCCAATACAATACAAAATACAAAAGTGCACCAATACGGGATTTGCCGTCCAATACGGTATTTAGCCGTCCAATACCGCTTTTACCCGTCCAATATGTCATATTGGCCTGGTTGAAATCCATATTGGCTTAGGCTAATATGACGTATTGGACTAATTAGTCATTAAGGAAGAATTGCGTAAGCTTTTCCGTATTGGTTGAGTCAAAATTAATGTTCCTCGGCTAGCAATATATTAGACGACTTTGCCTATGCCTCGGTCCAATGTGGCTAGCCTCGGACCAATAACGAAGCAGATATGGAAAACTTACGCAATAATACTTCAATACGACCTACAATTATGCCTACATGGAAGGCTATCAGTCACAGACAAAAAGGGTGTCGTAATAAACATACTACCAAAACCCTTAAAACGAAATGTGCTTTCATCAGAACAAGAATACACTTGAATATCCACAAAAATGCCCGTAGTAGACAAATCCATACATCTTGGGATTATAAGAAAACAATTTCTGAAAAACAATATGGATATAAACGTTGAAGAAAACATAAAAAGCAAAGAGAAGTGCCTGTTCATCTAGCTTCATTTAGCAAGATATAAGGAATTTTGTGTCACAGTGTCCAATGTATACCAGGAGTCACATAAAAAAAAATATTATTTTATCCATCGCTCGACCAAATTCTTCAAAAGACCATGCAGCGTGCTCTTACATTTTAATGACAAAACTGTTTTCACCAAATCAAACTATGATATGATTTATCAAAATAGGACCAAAAATCAAGAATTTTAATTTTAAAGTGAGTGTCAGAACAGTGTTTTACCTTTTAACCAAACGTTTTTTTAGAAATGATGAACTTTTATTCATGTCAACATACCGTGGCATATTGCCAGATATTCATATTTAAAATAAAAGAATATGGATCTTTTAATATCTTTTACGAGTGACACTGTTGATAATGAGCACAATGGAAAAGGGCTTATTCTTTCGGTGAAGGGACCAGTGTATACATAGACAGGCGGCAAGCTACACATTATCTTTAGAAGAGAAACAAATAAAGGGACGAAAATTAAATAGGACGAATTCAATAGATTGTCGATGTAAACTTCCGGTTGGAAAAATGACAGACCTGTCGGGTCTGTTGTGCAGCTTCTTCTTAGTTTTGGTAAGAGTTTTGGCAAAACAGTCTTTAACTTATTTCAGTAAAATATACATGATATCACCTTACATACGTCCTGTTACTCACATTAGGAAAAATCAGTTATTTAGTGGAGAATACACGTTAGAATGCCACGTGTACTAGCTGACTCGGGTTGGGTGCTCAAGTCACAGAATGAGGGCAACACCCAATTTCTGGTACTAATCTTTAACCCATTTCGCAATAAAAGTAAATTGTGAATTATTAATTAATAATTAAGGGGATATCTGAATGTATTTTGAACATACTTCCTATCTCCTGTACTATCCACAACTTGTGTGAAGGATTAAGGAATAGCCTCAATAGGGGTGCAGGACGTTTTGTAACCTGGTCGTCTTGTACCAGGTTGTTTCGTACCTCAGTTGAGACGTTTTGTACCTAGGTAAATTTCAAAGTGGGATGTTTCGTACCTGGGTTATATCACACAGAGACATTTCATACCTATTGTTCAACATACAGCATTGTTATTTTTTAGAGGGTCCTTATAGATTACTACGTTAATGTTCGCTCCTTCGCAGTTATTTTCTGTCAAATTATCACTTACCTTTAAGATTCATCTAAATGATTTGAATAATATGACCGTAGCCAGTGCAGTTTGAAAACTTAAAGGTTAGCAGATATATTAAAGCAAAATGCATTTTATGTTTCAGACAATAGATATTATTTGTGTATTGTTGCAATTCATTTTTTTTTCGAAGTTACAAAAGTGGTCAAAATAAACAAAGTTGTGAAAAATCTGATAGATATTCACCTCTGGTGTTGTCTGAAACATAAAATGCATTAAGATTTCATATATCTAGGTGCATTTACCCTTTAAAAGTTTTCACCTTGTACTGGCTTATCTGTACTCAAGTTTTGGAGGTGTAAACATGGCTATATTTTTCATGTGATATTTTTTTAATTCGCTTAAAGATGATCTCAATATTGAAGTAATACTAAAATGTTCAGTCTTATGAATATACGGTAAATTTGTTTTTTGGAGCGTGTCTCTTGATTGCTAATTACATCGGGTATTGGTATCAGTTGATTGTTTAATACATTCTATACCTAACATATATGTTCAAATTTGCTTATAATGCTGATTAAATGGTTCAATATATCTAATAAACATGACCATGTCATCACAATCTTGCCTCATGTCGGGAAGAGTTTGCCCAGGTACGAAACATCTCACTATGAAATTTAACCCAGGTACGAAACATTCCACTTCGAAATTTACCTGATACGAAACGTCTCAATTGAGGTACCAAACGACCAGGTTACGAAACGTCTAGCACTCAAGGAATAGTCTAAATTATTATGCCTTCTTCAAGACAGTCTTGGAGGGCTAATTTTTATTTTACTTGGTCCCCTCCCTTCACAAATGTCAGATTTAAAAATGCTTCAGCGAACAGTGTGATTAACTAGACTACCCTATTGCTAGTCCAAATGATTTTGCTGTCTTGGGAAGCATTTTTTTTAGAATTTTGGTTAAGGGGGGTACACAGCACCTAAAGCCAGGAAATAACTGTAAAAATCAGCTTAACATTTGATATCAAATTCAAAGCATCTTAGTGACCAAAAGTTTTGTTGATGAAGCTACAATATGTTCACTGAAATGAAATAATTCCCATAAAACATGTTAAAATTTCTTGAAATTTATATATTTTGCTTCTTTTTTCAAAGTAAACCACAGAATGAAATTTAAAGAAGCCAAATAAATTTTAGAGAAGATGTTAGATACCCCCTTGAATGAGAGATTTAAAAAAAAAAGCTCAGCCTTTTGTCATGATCATCTGGACTACACTTTTGCCTTTCCGGTTTGTATTGAATTCCCTAGCACCATGAATTTCATTCTGGAAAAATGTTCGAGTTTTCCTGGATCATACATGTGAACCTACCGGCAGTAGTTCAATTCTACTGGAATTAAAACCTTCCTACCATTCTACTGTTGAAACAGAAAATCTACCGCTTTCTGAACATTATGCTGTAAACAAATTTTGTATGCCATTTTTTTATTTACTGAACGAAAAAAATGGAGAAGATCGAATAACGACATTTCCGGTTGATCTCAGATAGACAGGTGAATATGTTTATTACTGTTAATTAGGGTCATAAACAGTAATTTAGAGCTTTAGTGTTTATCGATGAGACGTAATTTGAAAGATGTCACGTGTGATGATTATATAACAACAAGAGATGATTGACAGTTACCAAAATTTTAGTGGCACACGCTTAAATGATTAAACAATTTATTACTGACGATTGGGACTGGTGTAATATTGATGTGGGACATGACCTTTTAATGGTTAAGGAAACGTTGACCATGTATTCACTGAAAATCAAATTGACTCGAAGTATGTCTTGTTTTTTTTATCCAAGTTAATGGAGGAACTAAGTGAATTTTTCTATTTGGAGCACTCTCATGATCATCAACCGTCAATAAAAATGCCAAAACGTAATATTTCATCTTCAGCATTTCCTGCCAAGAAAGCATAGTACTGTTCCAATTTCAAATTCAATGCTGAGTGGAAGTCAAAGTTAAAGTGGTGCAAAGCCAGCAATGACTAATTTTGAAATGAAATCATTTTGATGCATATTTATGCAATTGTAGCAATTGCACGTAGTGACATTTTTAAATGAAAATTATTTAATAAATAGTAGATATTTATATTTATGCTGTTCTTGTTATGTAAATATATGTAAATACAATCATTAAAACGTCCAAGTTATACTCCATCAAAAAGGTCTTTCCAACTATTCAAGTAGAGTATTCAGCATTTTTTCTCATGGAAACAGACTTAATACAAGGTTTTCCATAAGTTTCTTACATATTTGATTTGTTATGCCTCCAATTTTCAAACCAAATCTCCAGCTGAAAAATGACAAATCTCCAGTTTTGAAGGAATGACTTTATCACATGTATGCTGGATGAAATTTGCAGCATTTACTACATTGTGTATTAGGGATCCAGTAGTCAGCTAAATCAGAAAATACAAAATGTAGTTTCAGACACTTCATCCTAAAATGATTATAAGAAAGTAAAAATGTATATCATTTGCATTTCAATTTTGATTATATTAAAATGTTTAGACCCAAGTAAAATGCAATATTCAATGCCTGCTATATTTTAGACAAGGAATATTTATAATATATCCACTCTGTAGAAAAAATGTTACATAGTACTACTACTTCTACATAAAGTATTTCTACTTTTCAACAGTAATTTGAGATTTTTCAAACGTTCTTCTCTAATCATGATTAAAAATCATATTACAATGTATGAGTGGTATACTTTTTTCATACATTTTGTAGATTAAAATTTTTTCTCAACATCTATATATTGTGAATGTAAATAAAATAAAATTCAAATGAAAACTGTCAACACAGAGCATCAAGGGAGTGGTACCTAAATGACACCTTGTGATTTATACATATGTATAAGACAATATAATAGAATACATGTACTTCACAGTTCACTGAGGAGATATTCAGGAAGCATCCAGTTTGACCCAGACAATGACTAAGACTGTTCTGAAGTTGCAATGTAAATGTTAATGGACTGTCTAACACATGTACATTGTAGTGCAATTTGTGAAACTTTTTTATTCAAAATAAAATTTCACTAGCCAGCAAAAAGTCAAGTCCAGAGTAGACTGAAGAGGAGAGGAAAACTATGACACAGTTGAACAAATCAATCCACGAGTTCATGATGATAACCAAAAACTTCTGTAGTGATGACTTCAATCTTGTAGCTACAAAATCTTTTCCAGAAGTCTAATTGTACAAATGTAAGAAATCTAGCATGATACAAAATGTTTGCCTGGTTACAGCAAGCTCTGGCATTATGTATGAGCTGTGATAGGAAAACTCCATATAAAAACTAAACATACATCGTAGTTGAAAATACATGCATATACAAATGTAACTAATCAACACTGGTTTATTATAATATTGTTCAAAATAAAACTATATGCAATAATTTATTATGTATTATTCATAATGTTTGATCAACCTTGCCCTGTTAGCTTACATAAATATCTCCAGAAAACAGTATCAGAAAGATTAATATATCATTAAATTGCCATGTATTTGAAATGTAATCGAAACTATTTAAAAAAAAACTATTTTTTCCAAAAGTATTTAAATACTTTTAAATACTTGTAATTGAAAATTCCTTCAATTACAAATATTTTGCCATTACTTCCAGAAATCTATATAATTGTAATTAAGTGCAATCCTTAAACTTGAATATGACATGTCAAGTTGGCAAAAATATTAAGGAATAAGCAGAAGTGTCCAGGGTTATAACAATAGTAGTGGGTCAAAAAAGTATCAGTTGCCACCTATGTAAGTATTCAATAACTACCACTACTTAAATGGAGTTTTTACTTACATGTACCTTTGACAAGTTGACAAATGGAGGTTTTTCACACTCATGTAGTGGTAGTGTGCCTTAAGGCATCAAAGTGTTAAGTAACTGTCTTTGTAAGAATCATGCAAAATCTGAAATATGTGATACACTTCAAAAAAGGCTACATATTTTTATTTGTGTAATTAAGTTGTTTTATGGGTCTATACTATGAAATGTGTAATTATTCATTCAAATCTGCCTGCTCTTAGGAGATATTAACATTGAAAATACAGTAGATTCTATTGTATTTGAGCGCCATTTACAAATTTAATTTTGAAATCTACAGTGCATTCTATATAATTTATATCTCCTAAGAACACGAGTTATATGAAAAACCACATGTTTAAAAAAACTTTATTTCTGTTTACTATGACATTTCAAACAAAATATCAAAAATAAAAATATGTAGGTTTTTTACCCATGAATCACATTTTGCATGATCCTTAGCTGGAGTGCTACTTAAGTCTTATGTTATAGTCTGTATTGTATAATATAATTGAAATTTTGAAAAGTAATTTTATAGTTGTCTTCTCTGTAACATGAACATGTACATGTAGAACTTACACATGTATAATTAAAATCTCTTTCTGATTCGAAAAATGAGAGTGAAATCAATTTTAAGGAGATAGACCTAGGGTATGGGACATAACTCTTACAAATCATTGGAACGTTTATATTCACCATTTTACATCAGTCTCATGTAAGCTTCATAGTAATTTGGACGGATTTCATTCCGTTTCAAAGGACATCTTTGATGATATTGAATACGATAAAAACATATCACTGATTACAAGAGTTATGTCCCTTACCCTAGGTCTACATCCTTAAGTGCTTTTCTTCATCAGAATGACACAAATAACATATACTAATGTAATTCTGGTAGGTTTAAGAAATGTTTCTTGTTCATGTTTATGTAGTTAATATTCATATACATTGTAATGTAACAACATATATGTTTTACTTGCAGTTATATTTTGATGAAATACGAGCGAGTCTCCTATCAGTAGAAGAGTGTAAATCTTTAGGATTTGCCCCAAATTTAGTATGTTCTCAATGCAATGAGTTAGACCAATTTAACCTCTCACAGCTTACAGAGTCCTGCAACAATTGTTGCCAAAAAGATGGAGAAGATGATAATACACTTAAAGTAAGTCAAATTTCTTACATGTATTAAAGTGAAACCTAACTATAAACATACATTGATATATAAATTTGTGAATGTCAGTCTTTGCAGGAAAAAATGTATTTTTACCAGCAAAAAAAATTTATCATTTCTCCAGGGTCAAAAGGTCAATGAGTGGCCATTCTGAAACTGGGTTGTAGTGTGAATTTGTGTATTGTTATGAAAATTAAAGAAGGGATTGTGTAACATTGCACAAAAAGATGGTTGTTTCTTGATAAATTGAAGTCACATGGAGCATTGTTTATTTCACATAAAAATATATATATCAATTCAAAAAAAAAGTTTTTCGCTTTTTGACAAATGGTAAAACAAGTATATGTTTTTGTGTGTACCTTTTTTTATGTTAGTAGATCAGTATTTTGTTTTTATTTTGGAAGTTACTTAAATTTTTCTTTTTTCAATTGTAGGTTTTTCCATATGCTGAACTCCATGTATGTGGATGAAAATTGGGGCGGTACCCACAAGTGCAAGGTAAGCTTTTTTTGCTTATGAATTTGTTTAATTAAGAATTGGCTATGATAAAAATTTTGTCTATTGAAAAATAACATTAAATTTCCTTGTGCATATTGTTTATTGCTCAAAGTGCAATAAACAAAATATGCACATGGAAAATTTGTTATTTTTCAATAAACAAAATTTTTATCATAGCCAATTCTTATAAATAAACTTTAAAACATATGTTTATCTTTAAACATGAGAAAAGTAGCCCTGAATTTGACTGAATAGGGGCATGTCAATATTTTTTTTATCCATTGAGATATAACAAAATTATTTTAACCAATCTGATTGCAGTATTTATCTCAAATTAATTTATTAAAAATTGTTTCAGACCATTATACATGTAAGTGCCTAGTAAAATATTTTGTATATAAGCAGTAATAATGAATTGATTTTTTTTAAAGTGCAAAACAGGTTATACCAAAAGAAAAAAAATCTGGAAATAGCTTGTGTTTGGTTCTAATATGGGTTACCATTTTCTGCATAATAGCTGCTGTCAATAGCAGCAGCATGAGAACAGGAACTAGCAAAGTTTTTATGTACAGATGTATAATAATAATCTTCTAAATAATGTAGTAATTACTGGAAAGAAATCCCAATTCATTTGACTAAATTCTTTATTAAAACATTAATAAAAAAAAAAAAAAAAGAATTGATGAAATAAATTTTTTTGCCTTGGTATTAGGAAACAAATACAGCATGTTAGCCTTTCAAAACTACACACAATTTAGAGGCTAGATTTTTATAAGACATGAATTTGGTGTACATGTTTGCAAATGTTTGTTCATGTAAAAAATCTAAAGGCTTCACCTTTTCATTTTGTGTACATGTAGATTACCCTGTAAAGATGACAAATACTTTATCTTGCAGCATTTGTGAAGAGTGACCGCCCTAACCAGTTCCCTGGACTAACTATCCATTATGTCCGCGGAGCAGACCCAATAATTAAATTATTGGATGAGAGCAAATCTGTAGTAGAAACTCTCGGAATAGATAAATGGGACACTGATGCAGTGGAAGCCTTTTTCAATGAGAGACTAAAGAAATAAGATAATTGTTGGAGTAGTTGAGAGTATGGTTGTTTTCTCCTTTGATGTAAATTTTATAGTGTTATGATATATTGTTGGTTAGCTTTTAATTTTTTCATATTCAACCAGGGATTATTGTGAGAAAACTATATAGAAGTTAATCCACAAATGACACCTGTGTGGCAGTCTCATTCACAATGACATAATTACTTTATCAAAATTATTTTTATATTCCCTAAATACCAGTTCTTGATACATTAAGGTTGACTTTCATTTTTTGAGATTCAAGTACCTACATTTATTGTCGAAAGAAAATGCGTATTTAGACAATTTTTGTAGCATCGTAAACTACTGCAAACACATTAATTTTCGCTGTTGCTAATTTCCATGGATTCTATCGAGTAAGCATATTCTTGGATTCAAAAAATAATTGGCGTTATATAGTGTCAAAAATCAATTTTTTGTGTATTATTTTCCACAGGTTTCTGTCCACTGTTAAAATAGTGAGAATTGGTATGTTGACAGTATTTTTTTTTTCAATTTTCTGTGGAATGAAATCTTTCTGATACATATATTTGTTTAGGTACATACATGTAAGACCTTAAAATACAATCATGTTTTAGTTAGAGAAAATGGATGGTGTGTGGTATGGTGAAATTGTTGTGTGAAAGAAAAATTGAATTGGAAGAACTTCTTTAGAGATAAGTTTGTGGGATGAAGCAGTGCATTTAATTAAGACAAATTTTTTACACATACAAAGATTGTGACATATTGATTATTAAGGAAACAAAGAAAGTTGAGTGCCTTCAGTTATTCCCATGAACTTGTTTCCAGATTAGTTCATTTAATTCTATATCAGTATGGTGTGTGGACAAACAAGAATTAGAAATTAATGTACAAATGTGTATGCATACATATGTCTCAAAACCATTTTGTAACCAAATTTAAACATTTTTAAAGGTGCCTAGTGCTACACAAGCATAAATTTAGAATCAGTTTAACATTTAAGTATTTTTTGCTGACCTCTATAAATGAAAGCTTGACAAAAAAGCCATGATTAGGCTTGTCAAACTGGATGTGGTAGTGTGTTTCAAATTGTCCTTAAAAGTCATTTTTGATTCTGATTTTTTGCTATTGAAATAAAAAAATGTACTATATTCACTTTCGTTTTAATTTCTGCATGAGTAGATGCATTATTCAACAGGTCATGGGTGTTTGATGATTTGGCCCTATATACTTGTTCACTCTGGGTTGTTTAGCATGAGTGGTTTCACACTATGATTAATATACACAGAACATGATATACTGAACTATGTCATATAAATAATTCATTATAAAATAAATAAATAACTGTCAAATAAATTGAGCAAGGTTATTTGTGTATAAAGTAGTCTACTTTAAAATCCTTATATAACCATACTTTAAATATCCTTGCTTACATTATATAAATGATATGAAAAAGAGAAATGTACTGCTAATGAGAAGAAGAAACTTTCAGCTTGAACTCCACTTGTATTCAATACCTGTTAATTGTTGTAAGCACAAAAAAAGTTTATATATATATATATATATATGAAAAATTACTTCAATGTAATAATTTGATGACATAGGTAATTTGCCGTCAATGCTGCAACTAAGACTGATCACAAAAAAATTGACAAAATTTACAAGTGACATTTTCGTCTTTATTTACATGTAGAAATACTTGAATTATTTGAAGTACAATACAGAAAAACATAATGCTAAATCACCTAGAGTGAACAAGGTTTAGGTAATTAGTAGAGGATTTTCTTTGTGGTAAATGCTTCATGAGTTCTTACGATATTGAAAATGTGTAAGCCAAATATTTATTTAGTTAATTATGACCCCAATAAAATCTTGATTTTTTCAAAGATTTTTGTTTGATAATCAAAGAACTTGACAAGAATGTTTAACACAAAACCACCCAGAACAAACACAGAATAGGATGAAACCAGTCTGGTGCAAAATAAATTCATGGCAAACACACCCAGATTCTTGTCCTGACAAATTCAGTGCACCAAGTTTTAAAAGTTACTGACAGGTGAGGGCATAATGGGCGTATGCCCCCTTTTCAATTAAAAAAATCAAAAACTATCGTAATCTGCTAAGTACTGTATTGAATATGGCATTTTTTCATATTTATTCATTCAGCATGTCATAATCTGGTTTCCTTTAATACTGATTTTCATTATTATGCCTCCCCTTCATAATATCCTGGTTCTGCCCCTGATTGTGAATTCTAGATGGCTCATTTAAATTTTTATTTGACAATGACTTGCTTGTCATTCAAAGGCAAAAAAAGTTAGGCTACATGTAATCATATATTTTGTATGGTATTAAAACGTAACAAAAACAGGTAAAACACTAAAACAATATACCCCCTCACATGGAGTGGGGGTATAAAAAGGCACACATGAATTTGTAAATTTATAGTATACACTTCCAAGGAAATCTAAATATGTTCATATTTACTTTCATGAAAGGTCCTACACTTTTTTGCATCTTAAATATCTGGTCCTAAATAAGAGCAAATATAAATATGGTAGTTCAAGGACCTTCTGACCTTGGCAAATGATATTTAAAGGTCCTGTTTCAGAAATTGAAGGTTCGGACTACTGGTAATTTGAACCCTTTCTAAATCTCATTTGGCAACAAGAAGACCAATCACAGAAATGGTACCTTAACACTTCCACAGTTCACCCCTAGATTGGTAATTTTATACAGACTCATTAAAAATATGAAACATGTTTCAGAAAACATTTATTAAATTTATCACTTCTATTGTCATCCTGGAATGAATCATTACTTGTAGCAAAGTCTTTCATATTCCATTTGATATTCTTTGTTGTGTCGAACATAGCTTTCAATAACAATAGTTTTCAGTTCACATAATTTAGAATGTGAGGTATTGATGACATAGGGAGCAACATCAATATTCACAGAATTCCTAGTGATAGTGAACACAAACAACTTCAAATCTCGTAGTGTGTCATCCTCTGATATGATTTCTCCTTGCACAGAATCCCAATATATATAAGGCATTAAGTAAGGCTACTTCAAGACTTTACTTCTTACAGCAACATTCCGTGGTTGTTGCATTTCATATACTTTTTTTCCTGTCATCCTCAACAAGGATTTACATTAAAGTCACTTTTTACGACAATATGGCTTTTTTGTCTGTTGTTGCTTTGTTGAGTTCAATTGGTATAACTGGCTACTCCCTGGAGGAGCGGCAGGTTTTGAGGTAAGTGTAAACTCTTCTGAAGCCTCTTCCATCCTTTTCAGTTGGGCTTCAATAGCCTTGATTTTACTGTCAGGACTACAAAAATGCAACACTGTCATTGAAATAACGATAAGATGGCATAGTTATAAACATATTTTACTAAAAACAAGAGAATTTAATTATGTACCATTTTGTGCGAGAATCAGGCAATGGAGGGCACTCCACAATTCTCAATTTGGGCTATTTTGTGTCACACTTGTTCAATAAATCTAGAAAACTGAAAAGCTATCAAAATTTACCCTGAAGCATCTGTGACACAGATTTTTTTTTACTGCTTATACATGCAAGAAAATTTTTTCTGTCATTTTTCCATAGTGCATTTCAACTATATTTGATGTAATAATATCTTAAAGGCAAAGTTTACAAACACTTTGGTTATTTCTGGAGGTTATCAGGGATGAATACTTGATTAATGCAATAAAATCTCAGCATTTTTTCCTTTATGTGCCTCACCTTATACACAATGTGCCCAATTCTTAGACAGAGAAGTACTTAAAAATTTCTAAAAAAAACAAATTTTAAAGTGCAACTACTATGAGCATGTTCAGGTAAACCTAAAAAACCTGAAACAGTAGTTTAGTATTTAGTTTTCATTATCTCCCCATCAAATTTCTTCATGTACACTAATCAATGATGCCAAACTGTCATAAAGATTCATTAATACCTTAAGATGACCCATACTATAAACATGACTAATGCTCAAATTTAGGCAAAATAAAATTATATCTTTGTTTCCTAACACGTCAGAAAAAATGGGTTAGTTGGTCTAGATTTTATTTCCTTGTTTTTTTCCGCAAATTTCATAGAAAACAACTTCAAAAACATCTTATTAACCACCTGACTTTGTGGAAGCCTAAAATAGACAACAAGTCTTTTGATGGTACATTTTGTTCTTTATTAACTTGACAAGAAGTCCATCAGGGGTCAAGGCATGAGTCGGACGCGTAACAGAAAACAGAGGCATAATTTTATTTTGCCTTAATATTCTTTATTTAGATACATCTAAAAATAAACATATCCAAAGAGGCTCAACCTTCTTAAAGTGCTTATCACAATCAAATTCATCATCAAAATATGAATGTCGGCTTGCAAGCTTCAAACAAGTAAAATTCTAATAGTTAAGTGATCTTCCCTTAAAGATGACCAATAAAATTTGAGTTTAAGATTTGTGAGATGTGGACTGAACACATATGTAAGATTTTATTTCAACTCTTAGATATTTTAATAAAGAAAAACAACAACACTTAAAAAACAGACTTTAACTTTGCTAACTTCAATTACCAACAGTGTTATACTGCATTCCTCATAAAAAATTACTTCACTTACTTGTCAACTCTTTCGTTTCCAGAACTTGTTCCTTGCTTGCCATCTGTTTGCTCAGTCTGTAGGAATATAATACAATACATCAAAACCCAATCCCGAGACATCACATTTTATACTACAGGAATACATAATCTTAAAGACTGATGAACCTTATGGACTGTAATAAAAACTATTGACCAAACTATATGACAATGACTTTTCACACCATACTGTCAACTTTCCTTTCATATGTGGCAGCATCTCTTCAGCACCTGCGTATGGCATTTTCATATCATACCTCATATATTATGCCAGACTTGCCATACATACACAGACTTTTTGTACCACATAAGACTTCTTACAATTAGGCTTCTGGGACAGGGTTATGTTGTTACAAGATTGAAGTCATCACTACAGAAGTTTTATGGTCGTCATGATGAACTCGTGGATTGTTACGGTGGAGTCAGAGTTACTCATTTACTTTTGTTACTTTATAAGTATTAGTTTGTTTATTTTATGTTTTTTGTTGTGTGTGTCTGTTTTCTGGTCTTTATCCCTAGATGACATTCATTTGATTTCCGCTAGAATCTTGGTTTCCTTGATTTCTCTAGAACAACCCATCCAGCATCCCAAACCTGAGTATAGGGGCAATTCGAGAACATTATACAACTAAAATAACTAGCTCCATTTTTCCAGCTGCCATGAAAAAAATATTACAGATCAAACGTTTAAACTTTTTCTATATTTGTATGAGACCATTGTGCGACACTTATATCATTCTAAGATGTTTTGTTTACCTCTTACTTATAATGAGAACCCTGCACTAATTATCAAGTTCAAGATTGTATCCAATACCTATCTTTTTAGTACACTGTATATTTCATCTAGCAAGAACTGAATCCATAACTCAGTTAAATTGAACAGCAATGCTCGTATTGTGGAGTTAATATTGCACAATCACTGGATACTACTAGTTTACTTTAATCCTAACAAATGAAGTTTGAGACGACTTGACTATTATTTATTATAAGGACGAAAATTAAACTTTAGTTTACTAAATGTTTTAAAAATCATTTCAATAAATGTACCTCGGGTTCAGCATTAGCCCATCTTACAACAAGTTTCTTAGATAAGGCTGTTTTGCCATGAAGCTTCTTCATAGCTCTCTCAGCATTCTGGAAGAAGATATACCTAATCATGAGTTCAATAAGCTTTAGACAATTATCTCAAAATAATATTTTTAATATCATCATTTTTTGCCTCGGCTTGCACTCACATATATTTATCTATATAATCTCTCTTTGCAAACAGCTGATAGTATTTTTCAAGTTCAAGTTAAATTTTCCAGATTGTACATGAAGTAATAAGTAGCTGTCTTTGTAAGAATCATGCAAAATCTGAAAAATGTGATACACCCCAAAAAAGGCTACATATTTTTATTTTTGTAATTAAATTGTTTTATAAGTCTATACAATGAAATGTGTAATTATTCATTCAAATTGTTCTGTTCTCGGGAGATAATCAACATTAAAAATCCAATAGATTCTATTGTATTTGAGTGTCATTTACAGAGTTATCTCCCTTAATTATGAAATCTACAGAACATTCTATATAATTTTTATCTCCTAAGAACATGGGTTATATGAGAAACTGAATGTTAGTTTCTGTTTACCATGGCAATTTAAACAAAATATCAAAAATAAAAATATGTAGGTTTTTTACCATGAATCACATTTTGCATGATTCTTAGCTCTCCGAGTGCTACTTAACTTTTTTATGATGTTTGTAACATGTGACTTATCCAATCTAATTAAAATCAGACAAATTTCAATCATCACTTAATGTTTTAAGATAATTTCAATTGGACTTTACACTTTATGTCTTTTTAGTGTTTCCCATTGAAAAATATGAAAATTCATCTACATGTATACATTATTTTTTGTATTGTGAGAAACTGGCGAGTTTGTCCCATAGCACAAAACGTATTTGGTTCTCAACAAAAGTGTGTGATATTGTATGAAAAAGTTGTCCGCATGTCAAGATATCCTCAAATTTCTACTCCCACAATACTTATTTCTTTTCAGGTCTAGAACATAAGCCCCCCAGACAATAACCTCCTGGACAAAAGCCCCCCATCTTATAATAAGCTTAATGTTAATGTGAAAATATATATTTATTTTTTGGTTTTTTAACAAATATAATTATCAAAAGACAACTCAAAATTGACTTCTATTGAAATGAAAACAAACTAAATGGTTTCAATTGAATATTTCCTGATTGACTTCAATTTCAAACTTAAAGTTGTTATCAGTTAAATAAGCAACTATGAACATCATGAAATGATCAAATATCAAAATACATTATAACTAATTGATTATACCATTCATCCAAACTAAAATAAAATTTCAAAATGAAATAAATGTTTAAATTTTACAATTCCAGTATTTATATGTTTTTCTATCAATCCACATAGTATAAGTTCCAAAGAAATTAAATTTCAAATTTTACACTTTCAGTATTATATAAATATTATTATTTATTCATAATTTCTCATGAGGGCTTTTGTCCTGGGGGGGGGGATTTTTTCCTGATCCCATTTTTGTCGTCAATCATGCCCATTAAACATACCTCTCTGGTCTCGTAACTTACAAAACAATAACCTCTTGGCTTTCCTTTATCAGGTCCTTGTTTGTTTATCAAGAAATCAAATCGCTTTAGATTTCCAAATTTTTGTAACAGCTTTAATAAGGAGTACCTGCAAAGTTCAAGATGATAATGTTAATAAAATTGTGATTACCTCCCTGTATGTAAAACAAAGGTATTACAAAATATTTTTATCTCTATTAAACTGGAAAACATACTGACTCACTATAGTAAACTGTAGTTTGTTTTAATATACATTGTAACTGTAATAATGCAGTAACATAACTAGAATTAAGCCATGTTTTTTTTTTTTTTTTTTTTTTCTTTAAATACATAAATTTATTAATAATCTCTGCAATACATGGAAATCCCCTAACAGCCCAGGGTAGCTGAATAATATATTGAATTATTTAATATGATTTACTTTTTGAAACAGTGAAATAATTGAAATATGAAACCAAGCACAGTGATTACACATTTAGTTCATCAAATAAAATCCCAATCAGTTTTGGGTATTAACAAAGCGAGAATTTGCATCAGTTATCTTTTTTAAAGACAGTGCGTGTTTAAGTTGTTTCTTATATACATGTAGTTCTGTTTAAAGAATATTTAACAAATTTAAAACAGCATGTAGCATTTTCTGTCCATAGGGGCAAAGTGGGGCTACATCCTAAAAGTCAACTTTTTTTATTTCTGGTCCAATTACTGTATCACTGTTTTTGAGTTATAGGGGTAAAAGGGACTAAAAATTTCATTATTGAACGACTATTTTACAAAATTTTCATCAGATTTTAATTTTTTTTTTATTTGTTCCTCTTTACAAGGGCTTCAAGAAGTACATGTACACACATCTAGCAATTTGCTCTTTCATTAACTGTTTTGAGATAATGGAGTACAGAACTTTTTACTAAAGTTTAATTTCAAAATATTGTTAAATATTGTATCCAAACCAGTTGTTGTGTCCTTAATCAACTGTGAGACCCTAGTTTTAAGTGTGTCAAAAACTAATATTGTGTTTATACTGACATTTGTATTGCATCCCAAGTTTTTTCATTAAATAATTCAAAGTAGGAAGCTTCATGCCAGGAAAAGGGGGTATAGAAATTGTAATATAAATTATGAAAATGGGCCATTTTCTAATGAAATTGGAATTTCAAATGTCCATTCATTAACAATAACACTCACTGTTAAAAAAATCTAAATCTTAATGGGGCATTTTAAGATGGATTTGATAAAAAGCACATGCCCTAATCCAAATCACTTATTAATGATTATTACTCAGTAAGCCTTTGATCTAAATTGCCTATCCAAAGTCTACAGTCATCTTTGATATTTCCTGCAGGGTCTTCTGGTAAGGGAACTGGAGTAGTACAGATCATCTGAGAAGATGCTGTAAACATTTTCCCTCTGAAATACAAATAAAACAGGATATGAGTTGGAATAGGCAAACTTTAAGGATCAAAAGTAAATAAGCTTTGGTCTAATCAGATCATGTAGACAGTAGAGCAAATAAATAAGCATGGGGTAGAGACATTGACACATGTCATAAGGTACAATAGTGTTGCTCCTTTGCTTTCCTTTCCAACTAAAAAGCAATGGAGCAATTCAAGTTATGATTCACACCTGGGCCATTTCAAATTATTTGACAGAGTGCACAGAGGTTATAGGGCCATTAAAATTCCAGGCTCCCATAAGGCCAAAAAAATCATGTCCATTTCCTGCTAGCCTACATGTATCTACCCTAGCTAGTTTTTCTTCCTTGTTGGAAGCAGGAAACAAGACTAAAGGAGAGTTCTTTGTGATGTCATTACTTACCTGTGACTTGGTTTTGGTTGGCAAAAAATTCATTGCATGGCATGGGACATCAACTTTACATCATGTAAATCATCATATTTTTTTTTCATTTTTTAAGATAATTGAAAAAATTCTATTGGTTCCCTAAACAGCAAATAAAACTATACCCAAAGAATTTTTAAATACATATTCAATAATTAGCATAAAATTTTAATAATTTCATATAATATTAGGGAATTACTTATAAATATCATTACAAAACTATTTTTCAAGTAAAAGAGCTTGTAAAATATGAATTATTTTCTCAATGAAACATTTTATATAAGCAGAAGTGGTTATTAAACAACAGTCATAAAGTTTTGAAAATTAATTGGGATCATTATCGTGAAATTTTGAATTTTTGCCAACAAATTTGATACTCAATGATATACAAATTAGTGAATATGACATCACTAACGAGATTGGTGAATCCACCTATTATTTTAATTTATGGCCCTAGTTTTGTCATCGATCAAGCTTTACACCATGGTCAGGGACCCAGTTCACGCACATTCAAACACTTAAATTAATTCATAACTAACCATCAACTGCAATCTGATTTGAAACTATTTAAAAAAAAGATCTAATACACCTTTCAACTTCTCCTCAATAAGAACTTAGATTTGAGCTACTTGCTTGTTGTGTTTTGTAGTGGATAACCCCCGAGAACTTACTACAAAAATCTTCCGAAGTCTGCACACATGGTTTGATGACGTATACACAAGCACATGTTTCTTGCAGCTTTAATTAAGTGTGAGGTAAATATCTTTAATTGAATAATCCCTTCGAAATTTATATTAAAATATTTTATTTATTACTTGAACAATGAAAGGTTTTAATATCTTTCACTTATGCTATTGATATTATTTCAAAATAAAAGATACAGGGGTAGGAATAAGACAATTCAATCTCTGATGTGCTTAGCCTTAGGCTTAGCTGCATCCTGCTCAGTGACAGTGGTGTGTCTACATATATGGCAAGAAATGTGTGCAAAATCCAATATATCAACATTTGTAACTCCTATAATAGTATTGACTTACCATATTATAATTATTCACCATTTTATTTTCACTTTACATATTGAATATATCTGTTAACTACAGTCTACACATGTAAAACATCATTCCAATTGTAAAAAAAAACGAACAAAAAAAAAACAACATCTAAAATGGAGTGGCTAATGCCCAGCAGGCAAGCTCTATTTGACTTTTTACTTGCTGCTTTAAAATCTGGTTATGTGCCAGTGGGAGAGTACATACCGGTACATTGTATGTCAACTCCTGCAGTTAAAATGTTGGTTAACCATATTTTCATGTTTTTTTTGGTTTTGTGGTCACCTTGCTGAAAAACCGTTTTTAAATTATCAACAGACACAGTGTTCAAGTTCACTTTCATTAGTGGAAATTTAGTCAAAAACTTGCAAGTTTTAAGCAAAAGGTCCACTCAAGGAAAATCAGAAGTCCGCAATAAAGAGTCTATTAAAGGTGTTTAAGGTCCAGGACCTATGTATCAGTCAATGGAATTTCAAAGATTGAGGATCTCAGACCTCAAACCACCTCTAACTTAAATCCCTGATGTTAGAAGTCATTAGATGTTTCAACTTTCTGTAGACTTCTACATGTATAAATTGAACTCTTTGACACACATGTACTTAGAATTTCCTCTGACCCTGCAACTTTGGTAATTAATTATCATTTATAGTTTTCCTGTGTAAACTAAAATGTTTTTAGAATACATTGAAATCACTGGAAATAAAAATTTCAATTTACTTGAATTTGGTTTTTTTTTATTTCAGTATTGACATTATTTCTTAGAATGACTACAGTAAGAATAATTTCTCAACTGAGAAAACCTATTCAGTCTGCTATAAGTGGATCTCTCAAGCAGAATCGTATCTCTTTCCATCCTGGTTTGTTAGAAAGGACATTTTGTGTGAGAGGAAATATATGTACAGTGAAACCACAGCTGACTTGGTCTGTATGTTGCTATGCTAAAAAAGCTGGGAAGGATAAGAAAGGTATCATCATTTTAGAGAAAAAATGAAATTATCTCCCTTTGATTCTTAAGTTGTTCACATCAAATTTCTATCTTACATATAATTCATGGAAGGATTTATATATCTTTTTTTTGTTTTTTTCTTTCCCACAGTTTGAAAATATATATATTAACAAGAAGAAAGGAATGTATATTAAAGGAATTACAACAGCAATTTAGTAGTGATTTTTTAAAATCTTTAAAAATGCATTTTCTATCTGGTTGGAATTATGATATTAGTAGTTAGATGTTTAATTTATAATGTGACAGGAATTTTTTCCAGTTTTAGTGATCACTTCTGTATTCTAATCTGAATTATAAATTTTGTAAATATCTTACTCTTTGACAAATAGATGACAGAAGATGAAATAATAATGATTATAATTATAAATAAAACCAATTTGGAATCATTTTTTTATTAACTTATTGGTATATCAAAGTTTATAATATAATGAGAATAGGTATGGTATATATGTCAAAGAGACAACAACACCACCAGGATGAAAATGTTAGTCCAAGGCTTCAAAAAAGAAGTATGCAACCATAATTAACAAAAATTTAAAATTTTGAAATTGCTTTTGCAGGAAAAGCAACAAAAGCAGCTAAAGTACAGTTAACACAAGATGAAATTGGAGAAATTCTGAACCTTGAGACAGTGAAACATGACATGCAGGAGGTTCTTGATAGACTTAAAGACAACTATATACATTCACTCAATATAAGGACTTCTGTAGGTATGACTTTTCATTGTTCTCCTATTCCTTATTTGCTTGTAAGGCAAAGAAAAAAAATAAGTCTGTTTAAGGTTACATTGGATGAAAAAATTAGAGTAGGTAGATAGGTGAACTTCATTTTATTTTTAAAATCTATTTAATATAGACATTTATGGGAGAATTTGTTTTACTTAAATAGTGTTCAACTGAACAAATGATTGTTAGGCAGCATTTCATAAATAACATAAAAATTACTGTAAAATTAGCTAGGGTAACCTTAAACATGCATTTTTTTTTTTTTTACCTAAAAGAAAGTTAATTTTAATATATCTTCGAAAACAACAAACTGACATAAATGTGCAACTCCAGCTAAGACAAAAACCATTTGAATTTTTTTGCCTGCTTTAGGGACCAGAATTTTTTTTCTATGTTATATGATTGCCAAGTAATACTAGAAAACTATTTTTTTCCCATGGACAAAATATGGGCCAAGATTATTTTGTTCAGTCTAGACGCCGGCCAAAAATTTTCTTTTTTTTTGACAAAATCAGGGCCACATCCCAGGCTCAATCCCATGAAAATAAAATAGTCCATGCATTAACCCTGGAAATTGGCCAGGTGTAGGGCTGTGGTCAGCATCCTCTGCTTATTACAAAATTCCTGTTGAGTTGCTTATGTCATGGCTGTTACATTGTAGAAAAATGAATCCAGTGAAACCTGTCTAATCCAAACCCTTGTTAAACCAGAAACTTGTGTAAAACAAACATCTTCTGAAGTCCATTAAGCCGTAAGGGAGGTTGGGGGGGGGTGGTAGACCTAGAGTAAGGGACATAACTCTTTAAATCATTGATATGTTTGTATCATATTCAGTTTCACCAAAGTATTTCAAGCTTTCCTTTGAAACAGAATGAAATCAGTCCAAGTTCCTTTCATGCTTACCTGAGGTTGATGTAAAATGGTAAATACAAGTGTTCCAATGATTTGTAAGAGTTGTGTCCTTTACCCTAGGTCTACATCCTTTATATCAATTTTAGTGCATTTTAGGTTACATGCCACTAATTCAACCAATGAGCTTTTAGAATGATCTAAAATTTTGATATCCTTCTATAAAAACCAATTTTTTTTTCTGAAAATACTCGTTAAAACTGTCTGAAAGTTGCTAAATATTCTAATGGTTGAACAGAATGACTGTTATTATTTTTTAAAGTAAGACAACATCTCTTTAGGTTACACACATTTGTACCACTAATTCAACCAATGAGTGTTTAGAACGTACACAAAATTAGTCCTACACAAGTTTTAGTGCACTTGTGTTATGTTGTGGAATAAGTGCATATCAAATCTGCACAAGTGAGCTTGTGTTTGGCAGGGAATTATATTTCCTTTATTTCTACATAAAATGCTCACTGTAACTTAATGAATTAAATATTTTTTTATGAGTTCTGCATGAAGACCCCTTTTTGTGAAATGTAGGGGAATTCCCATTCTATTTTATCTCATTATCTTCTAAGAGCCGGAATCGCACTTCAAGGTAGTAAACCCCACACAATATCTTCAGGGCTATTAGTGTACATATGCAGTTTTTAGGTGATGTATAGTCTTCTTCAGGTTGAACAGAAGGTAGAAGCTCCATAACTCATTGAACTTAGTGAAATTAGCATTGAAGCCTATGGAAAGTGACATTAATGGTTTGTGGCCTTAATTTACCTGTTTATACTGAAAACAGTACTTGCCATTAACAAACAAATCTTTCAAACTCAAATGACTTTGGCTTAAATAGGCTATACTATGTAATATGTAATGAATGAAGTGCATCTTCTGTTCTACAGCTGACAATGATATGAGAAATTGTAAATATAATGAAACAGAATGTACTATGATGAAAGTTCTTAGTATTATTTTGTAGGATCTTTTGACAAGGTTGTAGTGGATACAACTGATGGACGATTTCAGTTGAATCAGCTCGGACAGATTGTACAGAAAAATCCTCAGACAATAATGATTAATTTAGCTTCTGTACCTCAGGTATATCTCATTGATAGCTGTAATTTATTATTTTTCATTGGCAAAAGTTATTATTGTGATTTATGGCACATACAGTTATGATGTTCATGGACATACTGTTGGTTTCCGTTTAATTCATTGATGGTCACCTGATGAACTACCCTATGCAGTTTGCTGGACAATTATGAAGGAGAATTAAAATGTTCTATCAGGTTTAAATTCAGGCTTAAAAGTATCTGTCATGTATATTGAGTAAACCAATATATAAATTGTATGGTTTCAATATTTTGGGGAGCTCGTCACTTATTTGCATTTAATAAAGGGAAGACCAACTCTAGCCTATGAACACAATCATTGTTTTCAGCGTAATCTACCTTGTATCTCATATGTTTATGGAATATGATCCTTGTCTTTGCATGTTGTTTTAAGGGTTTTTTATATTGATACCATCAACTTTGTGTAGCAGAACTGTTTCTTTGTCTAGCAGTTCCTTGAATTTGGATATGGTCACAAAAAACTTGCAGTCATCGTCTGGGGACACTTCAATTCCATACAATTACTTTAGTTGTGACTGACCAATTGTTTTGAAATCCTGATATGATTTTACTTACCATTTATGGTAAGTTTCTATTAGAATTTGGTATTTATGGCCCCTACTTTTTTAGGAAAAGGGTAAAAAAATAATTTTTTAAATTAAAATCCATGTACAATGGGGTTTTTTTGTTTTTTTTGTTTTTGATTTTATTTTCATCTTTTTTTATTGTGTTATTTATTTAATTCTGTTCAAGTAATAGGGGTCAAAGATGGGCAATGCCCAAAAAATTCAATTTATTATCTTTGGTCTGATTTCGATTTTTTTTTTTGATTTCTCATGAAAATCCCTCCTAGCATTTTTCAGTCAGATTTCAAATGTCTCTTAAGGTTCTCGAATTATAAGGGGTCAAAGGGGCCACACCACCCTTGCCTGAATATAGCTGAAATATTGCTGCATGGGCGTTAAACCCCAACAATCAATCAATCAGGGGCCACACTAGAAAAAAATCTACTTTTTATTTTTGGTCCGATTTCTAATTTTTTTTTAATGGATTCCTCATAAAAATTCCTGCCTGCATTTTTCAATCAAATTTCAGATATCTCATATAATTTTCTACACCTTATCTTTGGTCACACCTTTTTAAAATTTGGTCTGATTTTGAAAATTTTAATATAATTTAAAGTTTTATGCAATATAGTGCCCAAACCTGTCCATAATAAATTGTATGATCTTATACTTAAGTGTGTCAAAAACTAATATTGTGGCCACACTTGCCTCAGCTGTTCAGGTTTGACCACTGTGGTTGTATCATGCTGTCCTTGGCAAAGTTTTTTATTTATAATGATGTTTTAGAACTCTTCTTCTAAAAGCTTATATGTTATGTACCAGATCATACAGATTGTTCTCATGCTATCAGGATCACATTTACATTTTTTCAATACCAGTATGACAAAAATTGCTATTAAATGTTATCTGGGCAATGAACTCATCAATTAAATCAATGCTAATTTCTTGTTTTCTTTAAATTTTACATAACATTAACCTAAATATTTTGTAATGAATAGGTAATGATATATGCATGCACATACAAATAGTTAAACATGTATTGTCCAGTCCATACATGCTTGATCCTATTCCCTGTATTGCCTCTTTGGATAAAAGCATCGCTTTGAATTCTTTGAATAATATCTTGTTTTTTTTTGTTAAACAGCACATTAAAAATGTGAAGAAAGCATTAGAAAAGAGTGGTTTGGATGTAAATCCACAACAGGAGGGAACAAGTCTGTTTATACCTATTCCAAAGTAAGTAGAAATAATGCTCTACAGAACATGATACATTATACATCCCTTATGGCTATACAACAAAAAATCAAATTACAATAGGGTTTGTAAGTCTCATTCCAGTTCCCTTACCAAATTTTCAATGTAGAACTTATTGAAATCCAAAGATGATCTACATTTTATTGTTTACTTCCAGGAAATCGAAGAGCTGCATCACAATGCAAAATCTTCTATTTTATGCTTTTCTGAACATTTTTATCCTTTAGAACTTGATAATTGTCATTTTTTATCAGTATTTTTCAGGGATGGTTTTTTTCCACTTTTTAGCGGAATTATGCTAAATTGAAATCTGGATTTTACCGTAACGATTCTTTTTGTTTTACTGTTTATCTATTTCCAATTTTACCAATTTTCACTTTGTTTGACGACCTCGTAAATCATCACTGATTTTTACAGAAAGATATTTTGCATTTTATATTGAACTCAATGCTATGTTAATGACGAATCTCCATGCATTTGAATGGTAGACGAGAACCCATTCTCATGAAACCATGGAGTCAAGTGACGAGATTTACTTGCCCTATTGGAAAAGAATCATTGAAACAAGTCACACTCAGTATTTTTAATCAAACAGCCCAAGGCATGAAAACAAAATTTTCATATTTTGAATGTATTCCATCAAACTACATGTATATGGTCTGTTTGGCACTAGAATTGCTTCTCTTTGCAAGAATAATAAAATGAGAAGTCGAACTTAGTATTTTAAACTTATACAATGAACCCTGTTATTGAAAAATTTTCTTTTACAGAGTTACAAGAGAGCACAGGGAAAACTTGGCTAAAAGTGCAAAGAAACTTTTAGATCAATCTAAAACCCAACTCAACGGTCAATATCAGAAACTTACAAAGACAGTCAACTCATATAAAGACAAGAAAGGAATCAGTAATGACTTGATAAAAAATCTAAATACTTTAGTAAGTAATATAAGATCTATGTTCATTCATTTGTCAGACTATTTGTTCATATATCTTGTCAGCTGGAGTCCTAAACCAGTTTTAGCTCAAATTTACCTTAGATAAAATTGGTGTTAATTGGAGATGTTCTGGTTTTTAAGCAATTAATGATTAACTCTATTCCTACAAAGGGAGATAATAAACTTTTTACATTTTAAGCTACTGATTGCATCTCATTCTCAACTGTTCAATGGATTTTGATTTGTATATGTGTATGTCATATGTAGTTGAATTTATAGAAAGATTTCAACTATTAAAAGCTTGCAAGATTGGAATGCTGCATGTGGAAGCTAGGGTATTTATTCTGGTAGGCTTTTTAAATTCCCTACCATATATAAAAAATAATAATTAAAAAAAAACTCTCTGGATTTATCTACCAAAACAGCTACAAAATTTTGAGCTCCTATCAATACATCTTATTAAAACGGTAGGACAAATGATTCGTCTTTATTTTGTGTTTAGTTTGAATTACATTCTCTTGTAAAATGCTCTTTTTCTTTTTCAGCTTTTAGACTTAACTCATGAATATACTTCAGAAGCTGAGAAGTTATTGGAAATAAAGAAAAAGGAACTTCTAGGATAGTAGGCATGGACAATTGGTGTATTGATTTTTGTAATTTATGTTTAGTGATGTAACAACTTAATCAAGAAACTCAAACTCATACTGTGATGTGAAATTATTTCCAATGCCAGAATTTATTAGTTAACTGATCAAATGCTGATACATTATTCATTACATGTTTAACAGTATTGAACTTAGTTCAGGATAGTTTTACACAATCATTTCATAAATGACGAGCTACTACTAAACCTGCTTTCACCATTGGTGATGCAGACAAAAAAATCAATAGTAATTTTTAGCTCACCTGGCCAAAGGCCATGTGAGCTATTGCCATCACTTGGCATCCGTCGTCGTCTTTAACAGTTATACAAAACTCTTCTCCTCTGAAACTACTTGACTAATTAGAACCAAACTTGGTTTGAATGTTCCTTGGGGTGTCCTGCATAGAACTGATGTGGGGAGTTATGATTTGTCAAAAAACATGGAAACTGTTACTAAAAATAGAACATAGAGGTCAGACAGTAGTTTTTCACATATATCTCCTAAACCATTAGGTTTAGCTGAATTCTGACAGGGTACAAGTTTTCAGCATGATGAGATCTATCTCTGGTCAAATTTTTGTTTTAATCCGTTAAGCCATGTTGGAGTTATTGCCCTTTTTCAACGATTTTTGCTATTTTTAATGTTATTTTTTTCAAAAATCTTCTCCTTTGACACTACTTGACCAATTGAAATCAAACTTGGTATGAATGTTCCTTGGGTATACTGCATAGAAATGATGTGGGGATTTTTGATTCGTCTAAAAACATGGCCGCCGTTACTAAAAATAGAACATAGGGGTCAGACAGTAGTTTTTCACATATATCTCCAAAACCGTTAGGTTTGTCCAAATTCTTTCAATAGTTAAAATGATCCATATTATTAGGACTACAGAAGTCTTCAGACTCATTGTAAGAGTTATTGCCCTTGAAAGGGGAAAAATTACTTTTTTTAAATAGTTTTCAATCAATATCTTGAAAACTATGATAGATTAAAAGAAACTTTCAATTGTTGAAAAGATCTTGTGATAAGTCCTACCAAAGACTTCTTTAGTCAAAATTGTTGGACAGCATCTTGTTTAATTTATTGCCTTTGAAAGGCAAAATTCAACGAGGTGAGCAATTCAGGCTCCTGGGAGCCTCTTGTTTTATGGAAGGTGTGCAAATATATGACCATTTGTATGAATATACAGTATTTATTAAATTATGTCAAGTGGTTTCTTAATGAATTGTTTGTTTACCAGTGTTTTGACAACTAAGTACTTCAAGTGATGCCCAAGTATTTTTGGTCCATCTCCTTCAGAGACAGTGGTTTACTTTCAGTCTTTCCCTCTTTGTCAAAACTAACTTCTAACACTTGAACATTTAGAATCTTATCTTGAGTATCAAGGAAGATTCCTATTGAATTTTGTCTGACAGTAGATCTACCAAAACAGATTTTTGGATGGATTACCTTGACTATTGCTTATAAATGTATATGTATTTCTGATGGACAACATGAAAAATCGTACATAGTCGGATGGAGTAACTTGTCAAATTCATACCCTGTGCAACAAAGAAATATATGGAATACTGTGACAGTACTTTAATTCGTAGATACCAATTTTTGTGGATTAGGGAAGAAAAACAATATGAATGGAAATCTCCTTGTCTTCGTGAACCAGATTTTGTGGCATACCCACAAAAACCACGAAAGTTGGTACCCCACGAACAATAGTACTTCCAAAGTAATGTTCTTGACTTGTAGGTCAGTCTATCAGTAATCCCTATGTAGTTGCCTGGAAAGTGTCTTCATGTTGTTATCAGATTTCCTTCCAACTTTAAGTTTTGGTAACCATGAAAGCTTTGATGGGAACAAAATTTTTAGGAGGGACCCCAGACCAACTCTGCTATATCCCCTGCTCTAAATATTATCTTAAATGCAAAAAGAAATATGTACTATTTCTGATTGGACATTAACAAATAACCAACTATAGTTTACATCCTTCAAATTTGAATGAGTATAGGCTGCCATAAAAGCTTGGATAGGAATTATTTTTGGAGAAATTCATTGAATTGGCACGTTTTTGGACTGAGTGCTTAATATGAAGATATACCAGTGTGCACCATACGGTTCTTTTATTCTACCTAAAATTAATTGCCAAGTGCAGTGAAGAGATGAAAACAAACACAAGTACAATATGTTCATATTTTCTCTATGTTATCAAAAAAAAACCTACAACATTTGGTTTATAAATGTACCATGATATGAACATTCATAATATTCCAAATGATATAACATCAGTATCACTCCTTTTAATAAACTGGCTTTCATCAGCAATCGTCTGAAGTAGGTAGTCAAGTGCATGGATATTAATATCAAAATGTTAATGTTCACCATTAATGTAATGTTAAAATGAACACTTTCATACACCATGTAATGTTAAAATGAACACTTTCATCCACCATGTAATGTTGAGATGAACACTATTCTGTCATTGGGCTGTATTTGGTAGTCCAATTCCCCCTACAAGTAAGACGTACATATACATGTATAATAAAAATGACACTATTATAAATAAATCAAATTCATGTGAATGTCTTAATTTTTAATGAGTCTTTGGTAGCCCACATATACAGGTAGTGATGTCATATCTTTTCACTCAATCACAATTTTGCTTCCAAATGAAAGACCCCACTCTCAATCTTAAATAAAGTAAAATACAATGCTCTTCTGGGCAAAGAAGAGGGAACCAAGATTCTAGCAGAAATCATAATGTCATCCAGGGACAAAGACCTGACAGGGAAAACAGACACACACAACAAAGAACATAAAATAACAAAAATAATACATACAAAGTAACAAAAGTAAATGAGCAACTCGGACTCCACTAAAAACTGGTAGAATGGACCAATAAGGTAAGTGTCCTCTATTTTTCTAGAAACACCCAATGAGTTGCTCATAAAAAATCAGTTTACAATTGTCAAACCATAAACAGTGGGCAAGTGTGGGCACAACATTCAAGCTTAATATGCAGAGTAGCTCTAAATTCAGATTGCTTTCATATTTTTATACAGTCCTAAGGTTGCTGATTCAGACTAAGGGCTTGAAAGTCTCATCATGTGACCCTGTCAATTTATAAGAATTTGCCCCTAGCTCCCATTCAAAAGCATAGAAGTCACGACTACTATATGTGTCTACAAAAACATTTTCTTATGTGTAAATCCAATGGTAAAAGATATGACACCTGACTCATTCTACACTATAAGTTTGGAAATACCTTAAAATGGTAAATTCAGATAACTATACATCATATTGATGGACCTGGAATTAGCAAATTAAATGCAAAACAGTCCATCATTTTGAATACTTTCAAATGTAGAAATTCTGTTTCCAAATTTTAATTATGAACAAACAAAAAGGCCCAATTTTTGTTTAAAATTATTAAAATATTTGAAATTCAACATTTATCTATTTTTTTCTAGTGTGCAAGAATAAAAAAAAAATCAGATATCCAAGATTGAAAGAAAGTGTAGATTCAGCATGAAAAATAGCAGTACCTACCATTAATTCCCAGTCTGCATCATTTACTAAGACTAAGATTCCTGGACGACTGTGAAAAAAGAGAGAACAACACATTAACTCTAAGTAATGAAGTCTTAAAGTAAATAAGGATGGACAAACAGACATGTAACTTCTTGGAGGGTATCATATGATACTTCCCCACTTCGTGTGGCAGGATGTAAAAAATATACAAAACTAAATGTTTTGATCAAATTGTTGATACATTGTAACTGGAGACACTTTAGTCTATGCCTAAGTCTAGTAAAAATTGTTTCTTTTCACAGATTATTTTATGCTATTCAAATGGTCATGACTTTTGCTTTAATTTTGGTTCTTACATTATTGTCTCATGGGTGTTTTCCCAAAAGTTTTGTTGTGCTATACATGTACATGCTACTAGAAATTGTGTGTAGTAAGCTAAGATGATACATTGCCTTTTTCCAGTTTTTCAACTTACACTGTTTCACCTTGCATAAAGAGCTCAGGTCTCTCCTTCAAAAGGTTATCTCTTACCCATGGTAAAAATGTTTTAATAGTCCCTGTAAAATAAGAGAGGTATACATGCAAGTTTAACTTTTAATATACATCTCAATAGATGTATAATATGACAGTTAAAAAAATGTGTGATGTTACAGATAATCATCTTAATGCAGAAAATGTTAGTTTTTTTCAGGGGTTAATTAGTGTGGGTTTTGGGTACTATTATGTAGCATACATGTACATGTAATTTGATTTAATTAATTCTTTTTATTTCCTTCAGGGGTACTGGAACCACTGCATTCATCAATGTGTAGTTACATGTATGAAATTTTGAGAATTTGATAGATTTATTTTCCTCATGATTTGTCTTGCTGAAGCCCCTACATGTAGGACAAAAAGAAGTCAAATATTAAACTTAACTTTCTTAAATAGGTCACTATGGAAGCTAGCATATTTAGCCAGCTATTTCAAGTCATTTCTTGTTTAGATGTACATGTACATGTAAGTGCTAAAAAATCATATGCTGCTTGTTTTATAGTTTTAATACCATATAGCAGATAATTTTGGTGTAGTGCTTATTTTGGCATGTTTTAGCAGTCTGTCTAAAACAGCCAAAATAAATTCCGATAAATTTTACCATTGGCTTAAATACTAAGTACATTGCTTAACATACCACCACATTTATGGCGCATATAATTGGAAGTTCAAAAAAGTTAAAAAAGACAGAACTTCATATTATATCTCAATGTTCCAAACTTATACCATTTGAGAAGGACATTTTAAACAAAATTATTAGGAATCTTTCAGGTAAATATATATATTACAAATTATACAAGGATTGTGCACATGTACATATGCATTTTTAACCATGTTACAACTAATAATATTAACATTTATGAATGAGTCATAAATTATGACATATGTATTACAATGTGTGTTCAAAGTCATATAATGCTATTTCATGGTTTATAATTTACTTGCTATACATAACAAAGTTTTACAAAATCATTCTGTGGAATACACTTTATATCAGAGACTTTAATTTTTATACTAAATATGTAACTGTGAATGGACACCTTTTTCATTTCCTCTTTCTTCATCCTAGGGAAAAGGGTTTTTGTTGTAAACAGGGTCCCTTTTACTTGTTCACTTGGGCTGTATAAGGGAATTGTCAATACAGAGTAAGTACGAAATAAACTATTTTAAAATTAAAAAAAGGTATGTTGCTTAGCATCCGCCAAAATTAGAATTGCCAAAATTTATGTATACCTTTTGCTTCAAAATCTACAAATTTTACACATGCCCAAAAAAATGCTTTACGGTATTAACATATTAGTATCACATCAATTAGCATACTGCTTAGTTATTGCTTTAAATCAAAATGTACATGTACATGTACATCTACTTATGGTTCAAAATCAATGATTTTAATGAGATAAACATGCTTATCAATTGATACTGGTATAATTCTGAACTTATCAGATGAACGTACTTGTAATTAGACAATTGTGTACTTTTGTCTTATTTTAGATATTCATTGTACTCACAGGGATTTGAATTATCTGGGAGAGTCACATCATGCTTTTTCTGGTTGCCAAACAAGAGCTCAGCTCCACCACTGAAAAAAGTCAACATATTATTTCATACTTAAGCATATATATGCTAACAAAAAACTGATGTACAGAAATTACTTGACATCATGCAAATTAGATATACACGTAACCTACATCAATTCACAAATTACCTGGTTGCAAATTACTCTGCTGTACCACTGAATCTCCAACATTTTGTATGGCACATCGTTCTGACCCCAACCCGACATATCAATATCCAAATAAAAAAGAGAAGGGTTGCAGGGTCAGAGGAAATTTGGACTACTTATACTTATAAATTATACAGAACATGTTCCAGGTTTCATGCTCTACCCTTCTTTGGAAGGAAATGATCACATTTGACAAGGAAGGAAATCACATCTTTCTTAATTCATAAAATTACCAACCTTTGTTTTGAGAAAAAATGTAAAATGTATAACACAACACTCTGCTTTCATGATGACTATCCCTCAATGGGGATAATACTCCCTGCTAGTTGTAACAATTGGCAAATTTGTAGTGTCATGAATCATTAATATGAATAATTAGTTTTTACCTTAATTCAATAGTGATTTGCATTTATATCAGTCAATAAATGCTAAAATTATAATGCAATGTGCTGATATTGAGGATATCTCTGACAGGGAAGTGTAGTGTAAGAAAATGATTATTCTCAAATGAGATCTAACTCGTCACCTTTTATTGTCGGTCCTATAAAATTATTCAGTAATGATTTGAATGGCTTCAATAGATAAAAGAACTGAAAACTTTACTTGTAGAAGTAATCAAGTGAACAACGATTCGAGCGGAAATCATAAGAATATATTCAAAAGATAAAGACTGGACAGCGGAAAACAAGGAACATAAAATAAACAAAATAATACTGACGAACTTGTGTAAAGAAACAAAATAAATTAGCAACCCGGACTCCACTAAAACAGCTAGGAGTGACCATTTTCCAGGTGCACTGCAAGGGTAATCTTCCTCTGCTTGCTTTTCCAGAAACACCCGTCGAGCTGCTCATAAAATAAGAAAAATATGACACAGTGAACGAATAGTTTCTCATGGTGCAGTTGGATATTTACACCTTAACGATTCACGAGTTCATGCTGACGACAATAAAGCTTCAGTAGAGACTTCAGTCTTGTAGCAACAAAACCCTGTTCCAGAACAGAATCCTTTCAATTATAAGAAGTCTAACTCGTGATGGTGCTAAAACTTAGCGTAGTTAATGTACGCGAAAAGTAGGTTTGGTTTTACCTTCGTACACAACATGTGGAAGCCAACAGAACGTGGGAACCAAAGACAAATAAAAATTTTCTTAAAATATGAAAAATATATAAACCATTTTCTACTCTTTCAACTTAGTATTTTTTTTTCTTTTTTCTGTTAATTAGATAAGTATAATTTTAGCTAAAATACGAAAACACCAATTTTATGTAAATACTGTACTGCTTTATCAGCTCTACATGTGTTCAGGGACTAACCTTTCATCATCAGCAACAGAACCAGATACAACATACACAGGAAGATCAAGATCCAAATATGAATATAAATTCTCTATGTACATGTCTAAAAGGTACTCATAGTCGCACAAACCGAAAAGGGAACCTAAATTCAGCCCCGAGAATGTTTATGCATTAAAAGGAATGATCGAAGCCTCGGCGTTTTAGCGGTTTTGAATTTTGTGAAATTTCGATAAACATACAGAATCTATGATCGGCAATGAAAGATAGAAGCTGTATATAATTTACATTGAACACGGTGAAACTTTTTTTCAAAGTCATTAATTACTAATATTAGTACGTGGGCTGAGATACCCCCTCCCATCCCTGTGTACTTTTACACCTCCCAGTTATTAATATTTTTTCGCCAAATAATAAGCTGAAGCATTTTCGTATTTTCTTTTTTATCACTTTTTGTACTTCACTGAGGCAAAAATCCAGTTTTGTTATTTTTTATTCTTCCAATGTCTTTACTTTCTACAAAACGAAGTAAATTGACATTGGGTGTCATCAGGTACATGTAGGTGTCATACCACTATTTCGAGTCTTCATTACTTTCTATGTTAAATTCAGCTTTTTATAAGGCTCAAAATTTTTTTTACATTAGTACTGATGGTGCTGGAGGGGTATCATTATGATGGTCACCCTTTACCTTAACTGCCATAAAAATATCAACATACCTTATGTGCCTTCTAAGAAAAAACGATAATTAAAAGTGAAAGTAGACAGGTGCAGGAATCACTACTTTCGTTTTGAAATTTAGCCATATCAAGGGGCCTAGAGTTTCTGTTCAGAATTGTTTTACCCTACACTGAATAAAGAAAATGAAGTTTTTAAAGTATTGCTGATTCATTCAGCTTTCAGATGACACCAAGTTTGTATACCTCTACTACACAAGGAGAATGATGGGGTGCAATATTGGGACTACTTCGTGTCATTACGAACTACTTTCTTCTATGGTCAGGCGACTGGTTTCCGAATTAGTGGTATTACACCTGTAGCCAAATATCTAAGCTTTCCAATGTACAGAAAGAGTTGCGGTAACACTTAAAGGCTTGGAGCGAAATGAAAAATATTTACCCCGGCCTACATTAAAGAATTAATTGACAGATTTTTCATTGTCAAAACCCTAAGAGTATTATGATGTTTCAGTAAAAAAACTTATTTGGTATTTTTTTTCTTTTTATTACTATCAAAATTGATATTGCTGGTGTTCTTTTGGTTATTTTTCATAATCAGAATTTATCAAATATTGCAAACAAAAAAAAAGAGATTTTCGATTTTCTCATAAAAAAAGTCGCATAAATCGACTCTGTAATTTATTGATTACTAAAAACGTCCCAAATATGGTATCATTCGATAGATAATTTAATTGTCTACATAAAGATAATCACGAAAACCTATTTTTTATGAAAGAATTTTCAAAAAGGTTTAAAATATTAACCCTATACCACTAAAATACTAGCCTTAGTATCTAACAAAATCCTCACTCACACATACCGATAGTGTAAAACTTATATGCTTGGCATTCATAATTAAGATAATGATGTACCAAAAATATCTGATCGATTCAGGCGCTTAGACTTTCCCTCCGATGTTACAATTATTATAAAATCGTAAAAAGAGGAATTTTCAGAATTTCATATTTTCTTCTGTATCACCCATTATTGTATTTGTTCTTAATACCGTAGTTTTCGAGTCCCGCGGAGGGAACGACCAAAAATTCGCAGATTTGACAGTTCTAACATCGTAAGAAATTTTTCAGACCCTTCTATAAGTTTACGTTATCTTCCCTGTATCAATTTGATCCGATGGAGCAGTGTAGCGAATAGGTACCAGTATCGTATTGCATATCCCTGAGCAGGTGTACGTCAAAACATGGATGCTATAAAAATATAGTGCATTTTCTTTCTGCCTCTCTACAAACTAATATTTCGTCAAAAGATATGAACAATGACTTATAAAATAGAGCAAACATCACACTGTAAGATGAAGAACTTTTTTAAAAGAAAATCTAACATAATATCATAAAAATGTTCCACTGAAAAGGTTGGTTTGGTGAGTGCAAAACGAAAGTGAAAGTAGGGAAAATGGCTATTTATAGTTCGAGACTACTTTTCTGTCCGATCTTCGTGGACTCACCCTATTTTCTTTGCGGGAAATTATTTTTTCACATGTCCTTAGAAATGCTACATAAGTGAAAGTTTTATTGAATCAATTTACATATTTTTTAAAAAATCCTAAAAATATGCACTTCACTATAGAAGTCTATGGGAAAATTAATACGATACTGAGACCAATAGAGTCGTCACATTCTGAGACGTTGTATATATATATATATATATATATATATATATATATATATATATATATATGTATATATATGTATATATATATATTCAATTTTTTTAAAGTCTAATTAGGTGAAATATTGCCACTACTGCCTTGATGTGACATGATGGGAATTTTTGTTTTAATTGTCAATGTATTGAATATATCTGTTCATTTCAGGCGATTATTTCTCATTTTCATGGTGGCAATAATGAGTTGTTTTTATTTTTTTTAAAGGAAAGTTTCAGAATTTCATATTTTCTTTCATTTCATCTGTAATGGGCATTTTTTTTTCTAATACCGTACTTCAAACAAATTCTGTACATTCAAATACATTTATATAGCAGCTAAGCTTTCAAATGAGCCTAAGTAATGCATAATTAAACGTATTCAAGGCCATTAAGGCGAAAGAATGGTATCCCTACCCACTGAATTCTGACATTAGTTAATAAAGCATGAATACTATAGGGGTTCGGCAGTGAAAAAAGTCAGTTTAAACGATTTTCTTTGGGGAGGGTATATAGTTTTCATTTTACTCCAAACCCATAAGTATTACCTTAACTTCTTAGTACAATATGAATGCTGAGACATTGGGATATCTGATGCCACCTACTTGTTTATAAATTTAGTTTCTTTACACGGGATGTCCTCGAAAAATTAAGTTACAAAACTCTTGGCTTTTTGTGCGATTTGGGTACAAATATAGGATTATAATGAAAATAATGAAAAAAAAAATAAAAAAAAATACATGAAACATGCTGATTTTGTCTGCAATCATAATTTTTTAAATAGCGAGGAAATTGGTGCTGATGATTTATTGTAGCGTACTTCACATTTTTGCTTGCAACCTTGGTGGAAAATAGTCACCATATGTTAACAAACCCATCAAAACGAAGAGAAGAAAATCCCTTCCAAGATATGAGCCATTCAGAACGAAACAATTATAGATATCTTATCACTTCCTAAAACTTCCTTGTCCCAAATGACGTCTTGTACTTGATATCGGTTCAATTTGTGTGATCTGCACTTTCCAAAAAATTGATAACCTTACACATAGACAAGATAAGTGTAATTTCGAAATGAGCTCGTTTTTCGGCATATGCCTTTTTCTTTTCATTTCAACAAATTTTTGCTCTGGTGCTGACCAGACGCGCCAACCTGGTGCCATTGGAGCAGAAGTTGTAGATGCGGTTGTGAATCTCATCCGAGACACGTGCTTGTTTGCAGACGACAAGAGATTTCTCGTGCGGTTAGCGTATGTGCAATCTCATGATGGACATGATTCTAAGACATTCAGATATGGATACCACGGGGGTATATGGCAGGTTAGTCATGTTTGGTTTAGTTTCCATTAATGAGACTTAGTTCTTTCTATTCCTTTTAAGACAAGCAATTCTACATTTTTTCGACAAAATGCCTAGTCTATCCATTGGTAATATCTTAGATTCGAACTGCACGTATGGGAATCCAAATAATTAGTTGTACATCAAATAAAAAGTGAACACGAAATAGAGCTCTATTACTCTATAGACCCTGTTGTATTGACCATGCTCAGTATACACTTTCGCGAGGTAAGGTTTGTGTAGAACAAAAAACAAAAGAATTTTCTTCAATAACAAGTATCATTTACACAAATATAGCAATTAATTGTTGACACTTAACATGAAGTTTAACGTTTCTTTATTGTTATTTTAGAAGTAGTGCATTTTAAAGATTGTGTATCATGGTGCCAACGATAACTAATGCGATTTCATTATTTTATTCTCATTATATGTGGATAGTAAACACACATATCTTTTATATAGTATGTATATGTTTTTGTAATATTAATTAAAACTACGATAACTGGAATCAGTTGAAAATATTACAAAACCGATTTTGAAAATCTCGGTCCCTAATTACCTGTGAAATTTCTACGAACTAATATGATAAAGTAAAGTCACCTTCTTACATTTCATAACGATATAGATTGACGAAAACATGTTCAGAGAAACGCAGAACAATGGAAGACTCTCCTCACAGTACAATATAATCTTCAATCAGTTTGGATTCGATTGGAATCGTGTCTCGTGGTCCGACCTTCGGAAGCCATTGTATTCTGGGGTTGCCGCAGCTCTTTATACAATACTTCATGGCGGCACCCAATGGCGTATAGAGGATCAAGCTCAATTCTACGAACAGCATTTTGTTAATAAAGCTGGGAATAATTTTACTAACGAAGCTCTTATCTTTGACAAAGGTAAATATTGGAGGGATAATCGTATAAAATGTTTGCGACTTTAATATTAGTAATGGGAAAAGCGTAATGTTGTTTAGTTTGGATAGTTAATATATTTTCTCTCAGCATTAATGTTATTTCAATGAACGGACCCGGTTAAAAGTATTTCTTCTCTCTTTTGTAATTGAATTCAAAATGCTGCGTATACTGCATACTGATTTTTCCTTTACAAATATAAATTGAGTCTATTTGTCTTTTACATCAATTTTGAACGCATAATTTTCATGGTTATTGTGAATTTTTAGGTTGCCGTGGACACGAAAAAATAGACTTAGCTTTCATTGTCGATCGTTCATCCAGTCTTTCTGTCGACGATTTTGAACGTGCCAAATATTTTATGAACAGCGTCATTGATAGCTTTATCGTGTCCCCGACTAAAACTCAAGTTGCAGTTGTTTCATATTCCACCCACGCTGCCACGGAATTCCACCTCAATTCTTATAGTACAAAGACTGGCGTACAAAATGCAGTATCCGGAATGACAAATAATGGCGGGTCTACCGCCACCGCTGAGGCCATTGACAGGGCAGTCAATGATATTTTTACTGCTGCCCATGGTGCAAGGCCAGATGCAGTTAAAGCCATCATAATCATAACAGATGGTGATGCCAACGATGTTATAAACACAAGGTATACATAGGTACTTCAAATTGTCAAGTTTCATACCGTTGCTACGTTTTAGGCTACAGCACTGCGCGTTTATGTTACATTATTACCTTCTTTATAATTAAGTTGCTTTTTTCTCCTATCTTGTTGCAAAAATGGTTACATATCTAAATTACCGTATAATTATTTTTGTGGAAATATACATCATGTCCTGTATTAGTATATGACCACAATTTCTTTCTGGCTTAAGGAGGTAGACCTAGGGTAAGGGACACAACTCTTACAAATCATTGGAACGTCTGTATTCATCGTTTACATCAAATATTCAATCTCATGTATAAGTATCAAAGTAACTTGGATTGACTTCATGCTGTTTCAAATGAAAGTTTGAAAGGCTTTGGTGAAATTGGAAGTGATACAAACATATTACTGATTTCAAGAGTTATGTCCCTTACTCTAGGTCTACCTCCTTCAATCATTACTAGAATGTGGGTGGGTAAAAATCAATGTAGAAAAAAACTATGTTGTTGATAAACAGTCCGATAAATCATCTTTTTTATAACCTGATTCGGCCTTCTGGATTAAAGCCCTTTCACTTCCAGGCATGCTGCAGACAGAGCCCAGAGGGCTGGAATAACAGTGTTTTCAATTGGAGTTGGAAGCCGGATACAACAGAGCACATTAAACACAATAGCATCTAATCCAGACTGTACACACGTATTTACTGTCTCAAATTACGCCGAGATCAAAGCATTGAAAGAAGAAATTGAAAAAAGTACATGCAATGGTAAGCCCTAAAAAGTTTAAACTTACAATAAAAATAAACTATGATTTTGTTACATTTCCCTTCCCGGTTTTTGGGAATTTGGTAATATTTTCTGCATGTATTTTAATCTTGATACCAAGTTAAGAAGGCAACATGGTGTACTTTCTTGACCGTATAAGCCACATTTAGAAATATGTGACGGTTTTAAGTTAATATAAGTGTTGCTTATTATGCCACTGAATTATGCTGTAATTTCTGTGAAGGCTATGATATAAGTGCAAGTCGAGTTCAAAACAGTTCATGGTGAAAAAGGTATTGTCTTTTTAATTAGGTTTCATTAGAATTTGTGACACAACTTCAATACATTTCGTTAAATACTGTAATAATAGCAGACGTCTCAGGCCTGTCTGTGTCCAGAGATTTTGGAATGGTAATTCCATAAGAGGTGACAGAAAATTATTGCTTATTTTTTACCAATAAAAAGCACGAACGTATAATTTTTTTTTTCAAAAAGGAGGGTTTCAAACACAGGAACCTCCAAGTTGGATACGCCATGTGGATACGTTTCTTTCATTTCTGCTTTTAAAAAGTCGACATGTTTGGATGATCTTATTGCAATGACATGCATAGATTAAATAAACTGAGTTACTTCATTTTAGCACCTGTGTATATCACTAAACCTTTCTGCTGTACCATTGACCATTGTCCAACTCTTGCATACAACACACAAGTTGGTGGTGTGACACTTGAAGTAAGTCTTAGTACAGTTATAGAGAATAATCTAACTCGGGTCCTGAATAGTTTAAACAATGCAGGAATGTATTTTTTTGGTCTATGATGAAATAATATCAATCACGTGGTCCACACTAAATAACCTGCGTAGCAGGTTATTTTTCAAGTGTGTACCACGGGCATAGAAGTTATTTCAAGTAGACTGAAAAAAAGATAAAATAGTCATTCCTTATAATTATAATAATTTTATATCGAAACTCGACGAGTAAATCATTAAAAAAGGTTGATGACTAAGTCAAATTACAAAATTTGGTCTATAAGATGATGGATGTTTTTATCCAAATGCAATCAGAAAGCATGTTACTTCTGAAATTAAATTGTAAGATGTATATTGAACTCAATAACACAAGCCTCTTTGTATTTACGCACTTTCAAAGTCATAATGGATTTTGTTTTTTTATTAGCTTTATCTAATTTCGAAGTGTTTATAGGCATTGAAAATTTTAATTTTGCACCTGATTAATCATTTGCTTTGTTTGTGAGCATGGAATATACTCATTATATTTTTTTGTGTGTGATTTTGTTTGAGTTAATATTTTTATTTTTTGTAAATTTTCATTTTATTTCCATTTTTAATTATAGCAATAGTATACTGCCTGAAATACATGTTGATTAATGAGTTTAGCATACATATTTGTTTTTGATGTTTTAGTACGTCAATCTATATACAAACTTATATGAATCATAAAAATACCATAATAATTATTATAATAATGGTAAGTGATCTAAACAAGACAAAATGAGTTGATATAACGTAAACTATTCATAACAAATAAGCTATTAGTTCAGTATATATTCAGTATATTAGTAGACGTATAAAATCCGTTGCAGCTATATACAAACCTCAATACGTAATAAATAACATTACTAAAATATACGCTTTGTAAACTTTTAATCTCAAAACTATTAATTAGGTGTATTTCGTTATCTGTCATCTGAGGTACATTATGTAACGAATCTAATCTGTAAGTTAAGGTAACATTGAACTTTGTCCAAAAGACCTAAGCGTGTAAATTTGATTATAATTAAAGCCGAATGTCGAACAAGACTGTGCAATCACTGACAAAATGATGGGAGGTTTTAGAAGCCGAATTCTATAGAAATCTTGCTTATGAGGAAAAACGGAAACATAATTATTATCACCATATTCCAAGTTCTATACTGATAAGGATGTCAATGAAACAAAATACATTGAAATAATCATTACTTAATGGGTGTTTTATACCCCCAACGAGTAGGTGGAATCACCTTGTCCGACCATCTGTCTGTCATTCCACCCGTTCTAATTTCGTGGCAATTTTATCGACTCCCAATGAATGAATCGTTTTCAAATTTGGCATGTGGCTTTATACAGAAATGGCAATTTGGTTGCTGTCATATATCAATATTCCTATTCATGTATGAGTTGACCTATACCTAGCATGACAACACGTGCTAATTCGTGTTGCCATTGCTGATAAAATAAATATTGTTGTTGTATTTTGGCAGTCCAATATGACTTGTGGTTCAGCTAACATTTATACAGCATTCAGTAACTCCAACCCAAGCCAGTCGTTTTATGAACAAACATTTACTGTTTCCGGTGGAAGTCCAGGGGTCATGTTTGTAAACACTTCATACCCACGTCCTCTGTATATCAGCATGAAAGATGCTCTTGCTGGAAGTGGCGGAAGCGGAAATTGTGAAATATGCATCAACCCATTAGATGGTGACCACAGAAACCATGGTAAACATCATTATAATATTGATAAGTTTTGTTTCTGAAAATACGTCTCAGAATGTGACTGCTCTATTCGCTACGTATGGTAGTTCATTGCTCCATCGGATTAAATTGATACCGGGAAGATAACGTAACATTCTGAAAATATATATTTGTGCCGTAACTTATACGTTTGTTTTTGCCCAGCACTAATTTGCTGTCATCTACTTACACATTGACTATATTTGATACACTTCGTTTATTGCAGAAATAAAATGTTATCAGAATGGAGTAGAAGTGGTGTGTCCAGATAACTGTGAAGGTATTCAATCGTTTATTGTGAAACTGTCGGATATTGTGTAATTGGAATGGTATTCAATAAGGGAACCTGTCCGGTATTGGGTGTTGCGATTGGTAATCTCGGTTATTGGATAGTAGTTTTTGGAATGGTTATTTAATTTGGAAACTGTCGAAAAATTGCATCGGAAATTTTATTTACACAATTAGATTTACATGTAGTTGTATCATTCAAAAAGCTCTAACTTTGGATGAAATTATCCTCTCAAAAAGACAAGTTCCGCTTAGAATCACTCATTGCACAAATAGTTTTGATAACAAATACCTTGTTAATGATAAAACAAAAAGCAAATACTAAATAATTTAATTATGAATTCAATACATAATCAAAAAAGAAGTCTAAGATATAGAATACGGTCTGAAATTTATCAATTTCATGTCAAATCGGTATACATAGTTTAAATCAAAGCAATGGTTTCTATAGCAACGTTTAACTGATGACAGGGTCATCCTTAAAACTAATGTACATCATATCGAAAGAACATAATTGTAACTAACTTCATTGAATATAAATATCATTCCTGGAACGGACTGTACGAAACTGTTTTGACTTCTGAATGAGAAGTTACCCGTGCTAATTTTTATTACATTCCTACTGAAAACATGTAAGTTTTTGAACGAGCAATTTTTTCCCCCAAATTTTTCATGTTTTATTATTATTGACCTCAATGAAGATAGCGTTCTGACTGATTTTTGGAATTGTCAGAAATTGTAAGAGTGAACTATTTTAGAATGTCTCATATAGACCGTTTCGCGCTAAGTCGATGAGTGTGCGTGACATATACTAGGGCTTCGGTAGAACAAAATAATTTTTCACTTGATAGAGTATATTGTGCATGCTTCACGCATGCTCGTCGACTATACCACAGTTGACACGAAATGTCACTTGAAACTGAAAAAATCTAAGACAATTCGTATCTACAGCCTTAAAGATATCTGAAAATTAGGCTAGACTAATTAGTACCCTATCAGGTCTCTGACGTTCAAAATATGTCAATATAGATCAAAACAAACCCTTCATGAAGGGTATATCATCCTCATTGTTTTTTTTTTTTAGAGAAATGGAACCTTTTCCCGCATGTCTGCACTCCGGAGAATTTGGGGAATGGTAAAACGAAATTCGAGCATCCATTTTCAAAGGAAAAATACTTGCTATGCGACAACACTGGACAGTTATATGTAGTGCACTGCCCACAGAACCAATCTTACTACCAAGAGTGTGAACAGTGCGTTGGACAAGGATCCAGTTGTCCAGAAGTCTCCGTTGGTTACCAAGGATCAAACCCGTGTACCTTACAAAATCTCTTAGCTGGTAACTTTTTCTTCCGATATCCCCCAGATAACACTAGATTTATTCATTGTGATGTATGGGGCAAAGCATGGCTGATGGACTGTCCAGTGGATGAAATATGGGATCAGCAAGAACTAACGTGTGTCACTGTGTCCAGCCAGAGCAATCCTTGTAGAAATTACAAAGTTGGGGACCCATTATATTATCCATATGAATGTGACCCTCACAAGTACGTTCAATGTGATTTGTGGCATCAGTCGTTCTTAATGACATGCCAGTTAAATTTTGTTTTCAACCCAGCAGTTGGAAATTGTGTTCCAAAGAACACATACACACCACCTACCCGTAGCTCGTTTGCAAGTTGTGATATTCACGCACACCCAACTCATGACCCAACTGCGACCTTGCCCCCATTCGCAGTCAGCAACACAACCGATACACCTTTCCCTACTTACACTTTCTGTGGAAGCTGTCCAGGTTATACCACACCATGTAATACCGCTAACATTAGAGCCCGAAACTATCATTTTGCAGTTACCGGTAATCGTCACCAGTATATCCAATGTGATCTTTCTGGTCATCAATTTTTGAAAACATGTCCAAGCGGTAGTTACTACTTCGATGCCTTTACCGGAACTTGTGTAGATGGTCCATATGTTGGCATAGATGCAGGAAAATAATGCTGCTTGCAAGACTAAAAATTAAATGTGCTGCCAGTATGTATGATTTGCACTTTAGGTGAATAAAGAATTTAAATTCATCCACAATTCATTTAAAAATATGAATCAACGATCTCAATTATATTTCTCTTAAGATAAAAGACAAATAATGAAGATAGCTATGCGTTATCCTTAAGACAAGATCCTGCGTTTCTGACTATACTCGTATAATTGCACTGACAACGTCACTGGTGTTTTTTTTTAAATTATTTTGCCATGGAGCGTTACAATTTTGAGGGAAATGATGGGGGTTAAATCATTAGTAAAATGCAGCGTTTTGGGAAGAAGAGGGCATTTAAAACTAATAATATTGCGATTTCTGTCACTCATGAGAGAAATTTGTCGACTTTATACTGGTTCCGCTGTATTTCATTCGTAATAGAGACTGATCTTCACGGTACTCATATATGCAATGACAGGTTTTCTACAGGGGCTCAAGTTAGAATCTATAAATATGTACGATCCTTAACATATCTTTTTTTATTGACACTAAAGAAGAAGAAAAAACAGAACAGAACAAAAAAAATATTTAAATATTTAAATAAAAACCACCACAATAACCATTTCCAATGTTAATACAAATACAAAATTAAAACTCTTTTTCATCGTAAAAACCCAAACTAAATCATCATTTATAGCCCTACCTAACCATATCAATTTTAATAGTAAATGCTCGTACTTAACATATCATTTTATGTCGTAAGAACCCCAAGCGAACCAGAACCATGTTGTTCAAACCATACATAAAATTTTTCCTTTGACGACCGTCTTAATTTGAATAATTTCTTTTTAAAATATCTTTTTTATCGACAGAGACGATGGAAGTTAATGAAGATCATGATTGTAATGATGTATCTATCTGCATCAAGTGAGCATATTTGTTCACCGTGTCATAGTTAACATGTCCTCTCTCTACCCAGGGATTGCGATTGTTGTGTGTGTCCTTTCATTTGTTGTATGTGTCATTTTTTTCGTCCAGTTTTTAACTCTGGTCTATTTTGTTTTTAATATGAGGCAGATCTAACTTGAAAGAGGAGAACGTTGGATATGTTAATATTCTTCTTTTAGAATATTTACATTTTATTACATTTCATCCAGTGACAACATCCCCTAGTATTCCAGGGACAAGTAATTAGGCCCCCCCTGTGAAATGAAAATCCTCATCAGCAAATCAACTTAACCAACTAGTACTCATGAAAGTCTATAAATAATCTAATGCCCTTCTCATTACGGTCTGTAAATTACCATCAATATAATTCATTTTCGTTAAGGTATCTAACCCAACCTGATATATTATCTCCATCGATTAAGTAATGCAAAATGACCGAACTTAACTCTTCTGAATTTGATGTCATTTCGTAATTTCCAAATTGTACATTTACTCAAATAAATGAAGAGAATTAATTCCATGTGTTTCTCTCCTGATGCATTTATTCCAAATAAAAGGTCTTTTTCAATTAGATACCGAATTGAAATTCCTAAATTTTGACATACCTCTTGATTTATTTTAATAATTATTTTGATTTTCGTAGAATTGAAATTGTTGATATTTTTAAAATTATCATGCCATTTACAACTAGGGTTGACTTTTTCCTCATAATTTAACAAATTTTTAAGATGTATACAGATAAACATTTTGTTTTTTGTTAAAGATAGGAAACCAGTAAATTAAATTTAGACCCGTACTCTGTATAGGGTATGTAAGTCTCGTCACGTGACTCCGTGATTTCATGAGAATGTGTCCTCATCTCCCATTCAAATGCATAGAGATTCGTCACATTGAGTTCAATATGTTAAAAGCAAAATATATTTTTGTGAAAAAATACTGATAAAAATGACAAATATCTAGTTCTACTGAATAAAAATAATAAGAAAAGCATAGAAATAGAAGATTTTGCACAGTGATACAGCGTTTTCATTTCCCGGAAGTGAACAATGATATGCAGACCGACCTTCGGATTTCAGTACGTTCTACATCTAAAATTCCGGAAGGAAAACTGAAACTAGAACGAGACTTACAAATCCTATTACAGGTTAACTTCCTGTCAGACTGAAATCGGGTTCTCAGTACTTTTAAGGTTAAAAGTTTAATTCGTATTGATAAACATTTTGAGGACTTCGTACTATTACCATTCGTTGGTGTTCTACATGTACCCAAGATAGGGAGTAAATAAACTTCTACTTTGTTTGGTTGATTATCCATGCATTTGTTATTCAACCCTATCCTTGAGAAAATATGAATATACATGTATATACGTAGGTAAAACAAATGATATTTTATTTGATTTCTTTTTCTAGTATGTCGGTTGCGTTTAATATTTCTTTCACAAAGTTCAAATGTACCATTATTATGTGAACGTCATTGCTTTTTATCTTGGCACTTGCACATAGACCTTGTTTTATTTAAACATTTTATGGTATATATTTTTTCACAGAATTTTGTTTGACGTATTTTTTTGGCTTTTTTTTTGTTTGAGTATACATGCATGCCTATCAGTTGCTGTTGAACTTTGAACTAGCTGATAGAAAAAAGCAAGTACTCTTTCGAGGTAAATACAACTTGTTGCATGTTGTCATATTTTTATAGTGTTTGTATTTTGCATCGGTCTCAACAGTTAAATCCGAATTCAACAGATTTTTATAAAACGGGAATAGATATGGTGAATATGTCAAAGGGACTACAACCCCAGCGAGAAGAAAATGTCAGCCCAAGGCCAATCATTGGTAAAGTTCGTTTATTGTTGAAATTTGTAACCACTGTCTGAGGTTAGGGGGGAGGGTTGAGCTCTCACAAACATGTTTACACTCGTCACACACTATATGTGCTTGCCCCGAACCAGAAACCTGTGGTCCAGTGGTTGTTTGTTTTTTTTATGACCATTGTTATTCGTTTTACGCTTTACTGTAGATTAGGTCGATTTTTGTCTTTTATGAATAGTTTGACTTCATTTTTAGGCCTTTAACAGCGTACTTTATGGTATGGGTTTTGCCCATCATTGGAGACCGTGTGGTGATCTGTAGAAGTTTAATTGTTCGTTGTTTGGCTTTTGGTGGATGATTGCCTCATTGACAATCATACCTCATCTCCTATGTTGATAACAATGCTTATATCGAGAGAATTAGAAATGTTCAAATAAATGGATAGATTAATTTTATTGGTTAAATAATTGCTGAACGACAGCCATACATATATTATAGTGATGTTATAAATCTATAACTTTGTACCCAAACCATATTGTATGGAATTTAACCCACATAAGTAGTCTGTATCTCAGCAATCTCCCAAATATTTTAAAAGAATTAAACGGCGAAGCAAAGTCGTCATTTCACATTTTTCAGAGACCATAGTTTTTAATCATCACTGGGGGAAAGCGGATCCACGTAACGGCCGTTACAGTCATCCCATGACGGAGGATGGAAATTCGGCTAATAATATTTTTCTTTAATAAAGCTGTCTATTCATGTTATTCAACAAAATAATATGACAAAGAGTCCGTCATTCGTCATTGTTTGATACTTGAAGCGGGAAGCATATTGGTAAATTGTATGATTAATGAGAACTTACGCTCGTAAAAATATCGGCGGAATGACCGTAACGAAGAATCTTTTCTCTGTAAGATGGCCGTAACATGCGACAAGAGATGGCCGTAACATGAGAAACAAGAAACAAAAATATTTCGTGATGAGAGTTTGTACTTTACCATAATGATAAATGTTGAATTGTAAAAGATTTTACAGAATTATGTTAAAATTTATATACTTGATACATTCATTCCAAATGGCTTCAAGTAAAAGCGGTGTTTTGTATAAAATACTGGAAAAAATAGCACGTTGAATAAATTGATTCGGCGATCCATCGTTGAAGACTTTCTTTATGTTTCCCTGGAGCAAAAATCTTTATCGTAACAGACGAACAGCAAAGTACCGTGTAATGCAGAAACATCAGGATAAAGTAGATGTATGGATGTCGCCTGCGGTAGGTAATATTGTTGACTTGCATAAGACAGGAAGTGAATGTGTGGCATACCATTTCTAAGTTCATAATATAATTTTGTGTTCGATCTAAACTATTATGAATATGGTAATATAAGAGATATGAGAAACAGTTATGGTAAGAAAATGAAAACAAGATAAATATTTCTTCATATCAGATGATATGAAGTGGTAGAGTTTTTGGTGATTTAATATATTTATGTTGTAAATTTATTCGCTACAAATCTATTGGATCAAGCTAGTGTAGTTGTATGTAATAGTGTCAGAATGCATGTCAAAAAATACGTATTAAAAAAAGATGAAATAGCTGACTTTCTACCATTTTTTTCTGACTGACATTATATAGTGCAAACTTTCATTTACTTTGATGGAATCTTATGTACAGCCAAGAAAAAATATGCCTGTTAGAGGTAACATTACCGACCCAATATTTTTTGCCTACCCTAGCACATTTATTATGGTATTTTTGATAATATTCCGTTAAACTATAATTTCTTAGTGGAGCACTATTAAAATAAAAAAAACCTCCCATAAGTGAATATATAACATAATTTAAAAAAATGAAACGATTTTACCTACCTACCATATTTTTTTCATCCTATGAGGCCTTAAACGTATTTTTTTAAAATGGCCTTAGTACAGAAGAATACCTATGTACAATAGAAATTCGAGAAGTGGGCAGTTAAAGCTTTCATGAATCGTGTACCACTTACTTGGCTGAGCTGCCAACTACGTTCGATATATTTGCTACAGTTAAATTCAGTTTAAGCACATATATTATTGTCATATATCTTCTGTATTACATAACATAAATTATTACAAAATCATAATATGCAGCTTTGATACTCCACTTAATTTGATACTGAGATAACCATGCAAGGAACAACAGAGAAAAAGGGAAGGATTTTTTTAAACAATAAATTTAAACACAAAAACTTTCAACTATTAACATCAACAAATATATGAATGATGTAGTTTCGTCTGTTTTCCCTGTCTATTTTTAGTTGTGGATAAACACCCAGACTTATTGATCAATTCAATTTTACTATTTTACCCATATCAATATCTTTTACAATATTTGGTCAACATTTCGTATTTCGTATAAAATAATTACGGTCATCACGTTTGTCAGTCTCTTGTTCTGTTACGGTCATCCCATTTTCTTCGTTATGGTCATCCAGCCAATATTTTCACCTTGTAATTTCTCATTAATTATACATCTTACCCATATAATTCCCGCTTTAAGCTTGATGAATGAATGGCAACTTTTTATATTTATTTTATTGAAACTTGAATACACAACTTTTTTTAAAGATAAATATTCTTACCCGAATTTCCATCCTCCATCTTGGTATGACCGTAACGGCCGCTACAGTCTTCCACTTTACCCCAATGATCATAGCATGATATTATAGAACTGGCATGTGCAAATTTCATAGTTGAGCTTAATGTGATTTAAAATGTCAGTCTGTAAGAAACGGGCGGTGGGTGAAACACGGTATGGAAATGCATCATTTTGAAAGTGTAGAGCATGACTATTTGCACTATCAAAATCAAAGGAAAAAAGATAAGATTTTTAGTAAATTGGGTTATATTTATTTGAAATGCACTAAATATTAAGTAGTACTCCAGCTAAGAATCATGCAAAATGTGATACATGGTTGGAAAGCTTACATATTTTTTTTTGATGTATTGTTTAAAATGCCTTAGTAAACAAAAATTAACATTTGGTTTTTCATATAACCCGTGCTCATAGGAGATAAAAATTGTATAGAATGCACTGCAGAATTCGAAAGTAAGGGAGATAACTTGGTAAATGACACTCAAATACAATACAATTTATTGGATTTTCAATTTTGATTAACTCCTAAGAGCAGGCGGATTTGTATGAATAATTACACATTTCATAGTATGGACCCATAAAACAACTTAATTACAAAAAATTAAAATATGTAGCCTTTTTTGGAGTGCATCACATTTTCCAGATTTTGCATGATTCTTACAAAGACAACTACTTAGAATTTCAAAGGCAGATAAGTCTGTCGAAAATCTAATTTTTCTGATATTCTGTTGAAAATTTCTGAACAAATTTAGTTATGCATAGATAAAATAGCAGTCTTTTCAAATTCAGAAATCATCCCTGTTTAAATTTTTTTGTCACATCGTTGGGTTTATGACATGCATGCTTCTGATTTTTTCCCTTTTTTTGCCTGATTCTTACAAAGACTTTCACTTAAAAGATCATCCCAGTAAAGTTTTAAAAGTCAGGAAGAGAGTAGGACACAGTAGAATGCAAGGCGCATGTTGAAAAGATGTAATGTTTTCAAGAAATGTGTCATTGGACCATATAAACTTTTTTTGAATATTTCCTCACATAGTGCATATATTGATCTTATAAGCATTTTCTTGACATGAAAACCCTTTTTTCCTGGTTTCTGGGAGTGTGAATTTCTTGTGCGCTCTATTTATATTCCTATTTAACTGCAGTTTATTAGTTACATCTGACTGGGTTTTATGTAAATGTTTATATCTTAAAACCTATTTAACTTATGTACCAGTGCAATCAATGGTAACTCAGCTTGATTGGAATCCGAAAACTATGTTTTAATACATACATTTCCTTCGCCATAGTAAGTAGTTTTTCTTTCTATGTTCCATGCAAGACGTCACGCATGTGTTATAATGTCACAATTACTTTCGCTGTTATAAAGAATCAGAAAAAGCATTTCTTTGAAAGTAAAGTAATTTCTATAGAATACTTTGACTTCTATGAAATGTTATTGATGTGGGTTTGTTTCAATGGCTGTAATAACCAGCAATCTACAATTGAAAAAAGGAAATTGAGGTATTTTGGGATTAAATGAATTGTTTTAAATAAAAATACGTAAAACATTGCACTTCCACAACACTTAATTACTTCTAAATTGTTTTGAAAACACACCGTACAATTTTTTAAAGAATACGAGAGAAAAATTTTAACAAAAGCTGGCAAACATTATTTTTTAATTATACTTTTTCAAAAGATCTTGGCAAGTTCATTTTCCCGATGACATGACGTCAAATTTAAATGAAAGTGAAAAAAGAAACAGAAAAAACGAGATGAGGAAATACCAAACAAATATCAAAAAATAAACTTATACTGAATAAAGCGGTTAAGATTTGGAGAAAGCGAAACAAACAAAGAGTCTGAAAGTACATTTTAGTGAAAAAAATTCAATAAATTGACATGTGTACAACATGATTAGGGCTCACAATCACCGACAAGTAGTACACCTCAGTTCAAAATGATACTTTATACGAGTTTTCGTGATTGTTTATTGAAGTGTTTGCTTTCGTTTCTTGGTGTTTTCTTCTTGCTGAAACATCAATCTCTATAGATACACCTATGTGAATGAACAAGACAACACAGACAAGACGATTCTGTAGTTATCTCGGTCTCGGTCATTATTTTTTCAGTGTCATGAAAAATGCATATTACAAGGAAAATGAGAGCGAATAAATCAGCGAGTATCGAGATGCAATCAAGAAATAAATAGTAGTTTCATTGGCCGGTAAAAGAGTTTACCGTAGCACATTTTCAATGAAACGCGCTTCAAGTCCAAAATGTGTTACCGGTGAATACTTCGACAAGTGCATCTATTACGTTACTATTTGTATTTTCTGTGTATATGCTTTCTGATTCTGGATTCTGTAGGTAATACATGTCTCGTTTCCTTCGTAATAATTCATTGTATCTTCATTATCGCTTTTTGATTTTTTAAAGAGTTTCAATGGACGTAAATTTGCTGTTTATGTTTCAATTTCAATTTACAACATAAGTGGTTATTTTCACGATAATTAATATTTTGCTATGTCACTGTAGACGTCGAGACGCGAAAATAAAACGCGCGAATTATCAACCCCAAAATTTTAGAGTTTACAAAAAGCCCTGACACGGTATTTTTTTTCAACAACATACATTCTATGTAATGAACTACAAAATATAATGTTGATAAAATTCAGTACTGTTGATATGGGAAAACTGTTGTTAAAACAGATGAATCTTTGCCATTGTGCATTTTTTCAAACGGCACTATTTTACTGCCTGACGTCGCTCTTTTATTTTTCTTGTTTAGCTTTTTGTACTCTTCAAGGTCTGCATTCGTAGTGTATAAGTGGCTAAATTTCCCTGCAATTACTGCAATAGGCATTGCAAACAATAGCAGCCCCGACATAGCACAGACTGATCCTACAAGACGACCCCACACTGATTTTGGGACAATATCCCCGTATCCAAGAGTGGTCATAGTAACGACGGTCCACCATAGACCGATTATCATGTCAGGAAATGTTGTCGGTTCTCTCATTTCAGCAAAATATATAATGTTTGAATAAAAGAGTACAACAATTGAAAATGTGATCAAAAGCAGACCAAGTTCCTTTCCGCTTGCTCGGACAGACAAAATAAGTATTCTCAAACTGCTGTATTGCTTAGTGATCCTGAAGAACCGAAGAAGTCTGAAAACCGAAAGACTGTAGCAGGTACTATATATGATCATCAGGTACAAATTGACCAAAACCTCCTCTCGATAGTTCGAAATTCCGTATCGAACCCACATGGCCAGAAGTAAGATGATATCAACGACATTTAAAAACTGTTTGAAAAACCTCAACTTGCTAGGAGAAAATACAAATCGCAAGATCAGATCAAAAGAAAAGAATACATTGATGAACAAATCCAAGTTTTCCAGCCACTGTGGCATCATCGTCGTGACAAACATGACTTCTTTGGGGTTATTTTTGTCTATCCAAATATTCAGACCTTTAAGCTTTGCTCCATAAAGAAGAGTGTTGATATCTATCCATGCTTCTCTCATTCCTGGATACGTCACCATCATAGGTACTATACATGATAGTAGAACGAATGCAAGATACACAAAACTAAAGATCTGAAAAAAAATAAATGTACTGAAAGTCAAATTATGATGAAATTACACACGATAATAGGACGAATGCAAAATACACAACACTAGTAAAGATTTGAAAGCAAAATAAATGTTTATTTATCGAAGTACTGAAAGTCAGACTATGATGAATTTAGCACGATAATAGATCGAATGCAAGATACACAACTAACGATCTGATAAAAAAAATAAATGAACTGAAAGGCAGATTATGATGGATTTATGCGCGATAATAGGACAAATGCAATGTAGTACACGAAAATAAAAATCTGAAAAAAATGTTTTTGCATCGAAGTACTGAAAACCAGATTATGATGAATGTATGGACGATAATATAATGAAAACAAGTTTTTTTGGAATTATTATAATGTTTTTATCAATGCGGAAAATTCGATTAATTTGATTAACAAAATTTCATTTCATGGAAACCATTTCAATTAAAGTACATTGTTTGTTTGTTTCCTTTTTTCTTGCGTTACTTACATTTAAGGTAAGAAAGCGTGGAAAAAAAATTGTGGACTTTGTAGATGCGGTCTATAAAAACGTTGATAATCTCGGTCACGCCCGCAAGTCCAATTTTGTCTACATTAGTCAAACAATGAAAAGCTTATGCTGAAAATATGAAATATTACTTTTTCAAATTAATATTTTGAAAAAATTTAATAGTTTATTTTAAAGTGTTATCACTATCATTGCAGAAACTATGTTTAGTTTTGTTAGTAATTTTTATGATTTTGATCGTTAACATACTTTCTATCTTAAGACCTCATACTATCTTTTATTATTTCACATAAATTCACATTGTTTATTAACGAATTAAGCACTAATTAAGTATACACATGAAATTTATGTGCATTTTTCACACGAAAATCATGTAAAGTGCATTTCATGTGGAATAAACGGTAAGAACAAAATTACCGAGTTGATAAGCACAAAATATAAGCTACAGTCAAAAGGAAAATTAAGTTAGGGTAGGTTTATATAACAAATTGAAAAATCAAGATAATAACCGGAAAAGTTGGAAGCAATCTCATTGTCCTAACTTGGACATCGAAATGGAAATCACTTTAATTTCATGTTTGTTTCATGTAAACTCTTTTTGCTTGAATAGTTGGAACATTCTTTTTATCCATATGTAAATAAGCCGCACAAAAATATGTGTGTAGCAATAATACAACAAATAAGAATATAATTATATTACACAAAAAATGTGGGGTATATGTTTTTGACCCATCCGTACGTCTGTCATTTTTCATGGGATAGTGTCCCTTGCATTGCACCAAAATGTTTTGACCTATTCCAAAAAGCCAAAAAGATTTTCTGAGAAACAGGTTAAAGGGAAACACTATCTAAAAGGGGGTTAGGTTATTGAGTATTTTTTTGTAAGAATCAGGCAAAACGGGAAAAATTAGCAACATGCATGTGAAAACCCACCTTGACAATATAATTTCTCTACTTTGAAAAAAAACCGTTATTTTATCTCTGATTCACTGGATTTGTTAAGAAATTTTCAATAGAATGTCTGATGGTGGAAAAAGTCAAACTTAATTTTCAAAAAGCGACTGGATTTTGTAGTCCAGTGATTGGCCTTGTTCTTTATCCTCATTGTTAATTGTTTTATTATTTTTTTTTTTGGTTTTTGTTTTTGTTTTTTTAATGGATTTTATGAATAGTTTCACTCTGTTTATTATGGGCCCTTTACGGCTAATCTAATTAATATTAGACCTATCAATTGTCCCATTTAGTCATGACACTGAATGGAACAATTGATAGGTCTGATTTTAATCAAATTGTTTTACCGCTTGCTTTATGGTATGGATTTAGCCCGTGCAGGAGTTTTAGTGTTCGTTCCTTAACTTTTGGTTGATGACAGCTTCATTGGCAATAATGCCTCATCTTCTATTTTTATACTTGACAATTATTTGTCTTGTGAATGGTTAGTATTTATAAAAGCTCGAATAGGATTCACACTCGCAGAAATCGGTGAGGTGGAGTCACTTTTGCGGCATGGGGATGTAATAAAGCATTTTTTATTAAGGGATATCGCCTGAATATTATTGTATTCTGATGATAATCTTAAACTGAGGGTTTCAAGAACATTTTCAGATTTCACATTGAATTAATGCTACTACGGGAGTTTCAAGTGTGGTTGTTTTGGGCATCGTCTGCTGGTACGACAACATATTTGTCATGTATAGTAGACAATGTTTTTGCTACATCGGGGTCTTTGAAAACTGATGAAGCATTGACACTCAATTACCTACATTTAACCTTCATACGTTCCAAAATTTAAAAAACCTCAGAGTCTTTACCCACTCGGACAAAGAATCTATGTCTTCTTGTTCTCGTTTTATTCATTTTCTTGCGTAGTTCCCACGGCATTCATAAGAACTTTAAAATTATAATTCCAATTTATTGAGCGTGTTACACGGTACTTGGAACCTTTAGAAAGGACTTTACGGCGAAACTCGTTTTTTGATTTTATTTAAATCTCTCGTAATGACGTAACCGGGAGTACCATATTTGAATGGAGATTTTTTTCAAGAACAGTCAGATGGTTTAGCTTTGAAGCCCTCAATCTCGAGGTTCTGCAATAATCTCTATAAATATTGAAAATTTTGGCTTCAATAGATGAAGTATGTGAACATGAATTAATCGGTATTGATTGGTCTTTGAAATACGATGAACTTTGTTCGTGACGTTTTTGTGATGGAGGATGTTAGCCAAATTAATTGCATCTATACCTTTGTTGGCAAACGGTAGTGGGAGAAATGGCTGTTATTCGTCATCTAAGTGACATTTTTTCACAAACTGGTTGACAGAGACTTTGGAAACAGTATCCCAAATGATGGCCAAAAGTTTGTATAATGATAAAGTAAGTTCAAAAACGGGAGTATCAAGACTTGTTTTGTAAGGGGAGTGTATTAGAGAGGTATAGAATAGAGTTAAGTTCGAATATCCTTTAATTTCTATGTAAAAATTATGGCCTATATGAAAGGCAGACCATTGTATTTTTTTTTTAAATAAAGACATATACATATAAGACAATAGTGTTTTAATTATCTCTAATTTCAAGTTTATTTTGGTAGATTAGATGTAAGTAATCCTTGAAACTGGGATTTTAAAGAACTAGCATCTTTTCTTCTCCGCAATGTTGTGATCATTTTGTTTAACAAAATAAAACTAAGTATGTATAAAATAGGGAATCGAACATCAAGAGAGAGTAATCAAGGGAACCAAGGTTATAGCGGTAATCAAAAGAATGTAATCCAGGGACAAAGACCACACATGGAAAACAGACATACACAACAAAGAATATAGAGTAACTAACATAATACAAAGTAACAAAAGCAAATGAGCAACTCGGACTCCACTAAAAACCTAAAAACTGGGAGCATGGACCAGGTGCACCGGTAGGGTCAGACACATGAGACACATGGTTTAAGCCACATTTATTGTACTTAGTTGTTTTGTTTGTTATCCAGTAACGTATGGAAGTAAGGGAAAAACAGAAAGAAAATTAAAATATTTGAAATCATGCGACATTGCACTTGTAAAATTTAGTTGCTTTATTCATGTTGTTTGTTTCTTATTGTTCCCACATTTTAACCGATATAAATTGCTAAGTACATTTGTTTTAATCCTTCAATATTTTCGAAAAAGTTTATAATAATCTCAAAAAGAAATTTCTCTTAATTTTAGTCAAAAAATAAAAAAAAATAAATCCCGTTTTAACTTAGAAAATATAATGACTCTTTAGTGTCTAAAGAATTAAGTGAAAATCTGAATGAAAAATGAACTAACAAAGAACAAAACTATTTTATTCTGATGTTGTAAATGTATAGAAATCTTACCCGCGCTGCACTCGACGACGTCGGATCTTCCAAAAACAACCACAACCGTTCCCTAAATCGGCTATAGGGGGATTTTGACTGTGACATATTTTCTTTGCTACAGTAACTATCATTTGTAATATAGTCAACTACTTTTTTGTCGTTGTCATACTTGATAAAAGTTGAGAAACAACATTCTGCGATATCTTTTTCTGGTATTCCCCAGAATAAGAATTCTTGCTTCCATATCCATCCACAGACTTGTGTAGGAAGATGAATTTCACCGTTTCTATAATAATCAAGTATAGTGTTGAAGTTATCTGGGTTCCGATCAAAAAAGAAGTATTTCTTTTCGTGGTTATAGTACTTTGATGAAGTTGAAAGTGATCCGAGCAATGTCTCAGGATGTTTTCTTAGAGTTCCCCAAGTCGTGAGGAACTGGGTTCCACCTACATTTATACTGATTACTTCTTCATTGTTTGTTTGTTTCGTTTCGTTCATGGTTTCAATTGTTCGTGAAATAATTTGATTCGTCCGATTAGTGTTGGTTTTGATTTTTTTATTTATTTTCACTTTTCTAAACATGGTGAACTTATTCTTGTCTTTATCATAGAAATCGCGACCTCTCTTTGCTTATATAATTCCCGGAGTCTCTTCATTGTGTCACAGTCCTGTCTTTTATAACACAGAATAACGATTTTTTACACTTCAAGAATCACCCAATTTCACAGATTTTTTTTTCTTGAAATACAAAGATTGTCTTACATATGACAATGTACTAATGATTTTTACTAGAAGCATACTATTAAGATGCTTTATGTCAGTAGATATAAATTAATAATTAATGTCCTCGTGATATTTCACGTTCTGAATATATAACCTCCTTTCCTTTTTTGAATATTAGAATGAAAGCAACATGATGAAACATTTGTTTAATCGATAAAATGTGCCTCACCTTCAGAACATTTCAATGCTTTTAGAAAATGCCTTTATATAATTAAGTAGCAGTCCGCCTAAGAATCATGCAATTTTCACTGAAAGTGATTTATTGATATCAGATATTTTATTCAAATTGACTTTAAATCAGTTGGATATATAAGAAAAACAATGAATAAAATGAAAAAATGAAAAATGTTTTCACCGTTACCATAGCAACAACCACTCTTTAGCAACCACTAATTTAGGGCCTAATAATCACAAAAAAATCACAATTTGAATGTATTTTTTAATATCTAATGGTGGAAATTTACCAAACTAAATAATTATATCAATGAAGTGCTTTGTACTTTATTGTAAATTGTTTCTCCTAAGACATACTTCATTAATATAATTATGTAGTTTGACAAATTTCCACCATTAAATATAAAATAATGCATTCAAATTGTGATGTTTTTGTGTTTTAAGGCCCAAAATTAGAGGTTGCTAAGGAATGCTATGGTTACGGTGAAAACATTTTTCATTTTTTTATATTAATTCTTGTTTTTCCATTAAATCATACATATTGCAACTCAATTTGGTTCAAATGTCTGACATCGATAAATCACCCACTGCATGATTCTTAGGTGGACTGCTACTTAAAAACATTTATTAATGGTAATAAATATTTCAACCAACACTGGTGTTGTCAGGAGAGAATAATTGCATGATTAGGTCTCCTGTAAATGTCCAACGTAAAATGATGTTGAATTTTAAGCACTTGGTGAATTAAATAACACCTGTTTCGATTTGAAAGCTTTACAAATGAATATTTTTGTATAAAAAATGGGATGCTTTCGTTTAAATAAACATTTAAGTACACATGTTATGCATGTATAAAAACATAGGCGATATAATTATTCTACATCAACTGGCCAGTGTTTGCTATTATCATGTATAGCTGTATTGACAATGAAATACATAATTCAAGCAACTCTAAGTGGATAGTCGATGATCCTTTAACAAATATTCTATTAAAGTCAGGTTGAGGATGTTTTTTCACAATTTAATCGTTAAATGTAAAATGGTTTCATTAGTTTGTTGCTATTTAAATTTAAATAAACATAAAGATACTTATTGTTTCTTTGTATGATGGTAACCGACATTTTTTCAAGTAAATACAATTAGAAATAGAACGAAACATTAAATTGTTGAATTAAATATTCTAATGACTATTCAATATAATGATCAGGCAAGTTTCATGATTTTCTTTTGATTTATTAAAGTCATCTGGTCATAAAAATCATAATCAAACATTATTTGAGAACTTCTTATGTACATTTAATTTTAATAGGTATTTTTGTAAAGTGTGATACGTCTAGATAAATTTTGTCTAATTTTCTATACTTCGATAGAATGTCATGAAACTTAAAAAAAAACACATCTCACTTATTGTTATATCTTTTCTTCAAAATGAAATGTGAAGCTGCGTCTGCATACTTTACTACACTGATCTTTTAGTTCTTTCTTTTGAATGTAGTCATTCTAGTATTCTAACACTCCATATTGTAAAAACATCTATTATTCTTTCCGTATTAGAATGATTAGAATAATCGGATATACATTTTGTACATAGAACATTTCTTTCAAAAAATACATTGGTGCTAATATCGTCGTGTCAGGTATACTGAATATTCCAAACTAAAATCTGTACCGCACGCCGTTTCTATATGGCCTTAAGGGAAGCCAGTCCGCGGGATGATAAAGGTTGTAGGTGTTTTGTATGTGATACAGATTTTGACATGTCATGTCCACTATATTATATAAGTTCACTATATTTCAATACAAAAGTACCAATCATATTAATATCGTGCTTTTCAATATGCTTTACATGTGTTTCAAGGAGTAACCTCTCATCAGCAGTGTTCGAATTAAACACGAAGGAAGATCTAAGTCTAAATCCGTCGATGAATTGTAAACAAGACTTGTATTCAAAACCAAAGCTATCGAAATCCGTAGCCAAATCCTGCACCAGTGGATTCTGCCTTGTGCAATACATGGAATGAAGCCTTTATATTTTGTGGACTTTATATTAAGATTTGTTAAACATACTGCAAATTTCGATAAATGATATATGAGAACAGACAAGTCTGACTACTGGGTGATATATGAGAACACTCGTGATCAGACAAGCCTGACTACTGGGTTTTGTGAATGCCCTCAGTGATTGTTAAAGGTAAAAGTACCAATCATATCAATTTTGCATTTTGATATCCATTTATTCTGGATAGGGACACTATATAAGGTATGTGATATAGGTCTAGGGGAGTGAAATAGAGTATGCGATATAGGTCTAAGCATGTGATATAGTGCATGCGATAATAGGTGAACAATATAGGGTTTAAAATTATTTACATATAATGTAAATAAAAGCAAATATGTGTATTTTAGCCTAATTATGTGATATAACTAAAGATGATACATTTGACAGGTACATATTAAACTACATCATGTCTTGGCCATACCTTTATTCGATACATCGCATAAAACGATATGACGCAAAATCATCTTTCCTTAATAACTATTATTTGGATCTATAAACATAGCTTTGTATGTATTATACTGTACAGAATTGGAAATTACTTAAACTAGGCAATATATATACAAGTCTAAATTACATCAAAACTCTGGGATCGATGCGAGGCTGCTAATTGGTCGCTCCCTTAGCGGGATTCGAACCTCTTCTCTGCTCTGACGTCTATAGCAACACTGCTTGGACTCTAGAACAGTCGGCCAACTAGGCTATATGAAAATATAGCTTTCATTAACCGATTTGTACTTCCTCGTAAATAAACCTAGAGCATGAACATTGGCACATGATATATGACTGGATAGTGTTTTCGATAGGACAACCTCTGATGGTATCGAGTAAGACAGTAGAGGATATATAGTCCTCGTCTGCAACGAATTATATAATGTTACAAAATTACAAAAGTGATAAAATCTACGCAGTATATTCAAAAGGGAAAAAATAAAGGAAAGTCCGTATAACAAATGGCAATATCTTGGTAAATACGAAATGGCAAATTAAATTTGAAAATGGAACCGCGTAATATACATTAAAATTTACTCAATCTTTGTTGTTTTAACATGAGACCGCTGTGAACTGATTCGTTTAAGTATCACGAGTCTTTAAGTCTGCACATGCTGAGAGAGTTGTAACGACATGTGTAGCCGATGATATATGACTGATCATGGGATATATGCATATGAAATATTTATCAACATACCATTGTTTAATTTTATGAGATCAAGTGAATTTCAGTTCCTATATTCTCTTTGCAAAGTTTTTGTAGTTTTATACAGCAGAAATTAATTATTCAAAATTCCATTTGATGGTTTATTTGAATTTCGAAGCAGTTTCACAAAAACAACTAATCAAATTTGCATTTTCCTGTATACTTTGTACGTATTTACGAAATTATATTCCAGGATTGAAAGGTGGAAATCGATCATTGCTTTTTTGTATCAATTTATTTTTCAAGATTAAACTTTCAGCTCCAATATGAAGTTTAATATCAAGATATCCATCAAACCAAGCTTTTAATTAGCCAGTAGTTGCTAGTAAGTATTTGTTATGATATATCAAATCACAAACTACAAAGAAATATAGGGTAATGGCTGACGCGAGTTTACCTATTGATATTGCTATTCAATGTTTCAGTTTGAAAGTCCAATGTATTAAAAATTGTGTGTGTCTACTTTATTTTTTGTTCTACTTGCTTACGCTTTAAAAGCACGTTTTAGTGTAAGATATTTGCATTTACTTCATGCATTGCCTATATATCTGACGTTTTGTTATTATTCATTAGCAAACAACGAATGTGTATAACTATTTTCTCATAAAAACTCGAATCGTTTGTATGTTAGTGTATAATCTAGGTCAAATCTTATTAGCTAATAAAATTGCGCTTGGGGGGGAAACCCCTATTCGACTAGACGATCATTTGAATTTCATTTGCATAAGATATTTTCCAATGCGTGTAAGTCCAGTGTTGATTGTTATAGAGTTGATATTGTTAATGTATATGATGAATATGTCGAAGAGACAACAACTCCGCCGGGATGAAAAATGTCAGATCAAGGCAAGTCATGGGTCTTCAATGAACGACGAGGAAACCCTCACACCACAGGGCAGATTGCAGCTGCCCCAAACACAACATTAAACACAGGAACAGCGAAATAGTTGTCTTAATGACTCCAGCAACATCAAAGAAAACTGAAAGTCAAAAATTAAACAAGACATACAGAGGCCAGAAATTTCTTACTTGTGATAGGCCCAAAAATGCGTCGGGTTAATGTGTTTTGGTGTGGTCACAACCCTCTGGCCACCGTGGGGCAAATATAAGTTAACTGACACACCTTAAAAATCAGTTAAAAATGTCTGAGTTCTTTGTTTAAAGAGAATGAATAATAAACATCGATGATAAATATAGCTCAGTTGTGAAGGCGTTATTTCAAATCATGAATATCATTTCGGTATTCTGTTTAGCTAATTACTTTTTTTTTACTAATGTTTAGTTTCCTTTTTCCGGTGGCCTCAAAGAGACCGAATTTTCATCAAGCTTTCGCCATATGAATAAAGCACCCCCGCACTCCGTTCCAAAAACATGCTTAGCCTAGAATGACGTAATGTCACATCTTGAGACGCTATTAAATATATCTTTCTCAGTACCTTTTGTTGTAAGTTGTCAAAAGGCTGATTTGATAAACTGGTTACTCTTAAGTTTATATCTTGTACACGTGATATATTACTAGAAAACATTTTTTCCTCTTCAATATAATCTTTTACCTCTTTGCACTATTGGGATGAATAATTGAACCCGAATGGATTTGTTTAAATACGTTTTCACAAATGATTATATTTAATATAAACATTTTTTATCAAAACAGATGTTTTGAAAAATTTTTTTTTCACCACCAGGACTTTTTTCTGTTTTAACATATTATACCAAGTGCCAATTATATCACTGAATGGCTGTCTACAAGTATTAGTTTGATGTTTAGTTATAAAACAATTTTATTATTACATGACCGGCAGTAATTAATGCATCAAATTTTAAATTATTGATATAGCAAAAACAACGTCTGTTATGATGTGCTGTCAGAAAGCAATACAAGTTCTGCTCATGCGATACACATTTATTTATTAAGTTGTAACTCGAAAAAATACATCTAAATGCATTTCCTTTCCAAAATCTTCAAATTGAACCCAAGCGAGTGCATTTCTTTGTGTAGATTGGAAATCTCCTGATTTCTGTCAACCCAAAATTGTTATCTAAGAACAACGATGTGAGGTACCTTAATTCTACATTTTCAGTACCATTGACGAATATATACTTTTAACTATAAAAGGCTGCAAAACCGCAAGAGAATATTCAATTATCAATTTTAATGATCTTTTGAAAAATCATGTCTACAAATGTTTAAATGTTAAAACAACAAGTATTTACCTACTTAATTTGGTGCACATTTATATTAAAAACCCATTTGTATTAACAGTGCATAATTTCTACACCGACCACATAGTCGCCATCAATAGTGCTTATGAATATGACCTTTTGATTACAGTTGGATAGATAAATTGCAATGATTGAACCACTGAATGATATGATTATCCACAATTATTTAGTACTCTAATCATATGTATATATGTATATTAAAATTTCAAGGTATTTAATGTATAAAATGTTTAAAAGAGTTATCAAGGGAACCAAGGTTATAGCGGTAATCAAAAGAATACAATCCAGAGACCAAGACCAGACATGGAAAACAGATACATACACAAAAAAGAACACAAAGCAACTAAAATCACATACACAAAGCAATAAAAGGAAACAAGCAACTCGGACTCCACCACTTCTCCAAAAACTGGACCGGGTGCACTGGAAGGGCAAGCGTCCTCTTTTTTTCTGGAAAAGTTTGATATTTGCCCAACTTAACGCACATGCTCTCACGTTTCTATGAAAAGGGTATTTACTCGACAAACGTTACCGCTATATACATATTTTATTGTTTCGTATCAAGACAAAACTATAGGCTCTAAAAAAAAAGGCCGATTCGCTATATATATATTATATTTTTTGGGTTTTTGATTTGTTCTTCATGGATAAAAAATCATAACAATCATACCTAAGAAACAAACATTACAACTTTCATTGAATTATGTCCAGTTATTTCCCAGAAGAAGATTTTGGAAAATAATAACATTTCAACTAGCCACAAAATGTTTAAAAGAAAAGGACAACTCCTATATGAGATGAGATGACATATTTTCACGAAAATTTAACCACAAATATTCAAGATCTCTCAATTCCACACTGCAGCAGACGTTCGTTTCCTCTCTTACTAACCGCTGCAGACAGGCCTTACGAAATTTTCGGGCGTAATTCAAATCATACGTCCTTAGACAATCGGATAACTTCGAAAGATCTTTTGGAGACAATCAGTTCAAGACTATTATCTGAATATAATAGCATTAAGACCTATGATTTTTCAACACTGTATACTTCTATTCCCTATACTCAGTTAAAATCCCGACTTAAAATCGTTATACATCGTTGTTTTTCCAAAAAAGATGGTACACCTATGTACAAATATATAGTTCTTGGTAGAGATTCCTCATACTTTGTAAGAAATAATTCCAAATTATCTTCCAAATATACAGAGGAAGATGTTTACAAAATGCTGGAATTTTTAATCGACAACATATTTGTCCAGTGGGGTGGACGTGTTTTTCAACAAACGGTCGGCATTCCAATGGGAACAAATTGTGCTCCTTTCCTTACTTGATCTGATCAGAAAGAAAGAATATCGCTTGGCTAGATCCTTCAATCTCAGTTTCCGCTATATAAATGACGTATTATCTTTAAACAATCCTAGTTTCGAGGATTTGATACATCGCATCTACCCACTGTGAAGTCAACCTCATATCTTGACCTACACTTAGAAATCGAGGGTAAAGGAAAACTATTGACCAAACTTTACGACAAACGTGATGACTTTTCTTCAGAATTGTCAACTTTCCTTTCATCTGTGGCAACATCCCTTCGGCATCTGCGTATAATGTTTTCATATCACAACTCATACGTTATGCCAGAGCTTGCCGAAACTACGCAGACTTTTTGTATCGTGCTAAAACTCTAACAAATAGGCAAAAGGGTTATGTTGCTACAAGATTGAAGTCATCACTACAGAAGTTTTTTGGTCGTCATTATGAACTCGTGGATCGGTATGGTGTATCCATCTGCACCACGAAACTGATTTATTCAACGGGTCACAGTTTTCCTTTCCTCATTTGTCTACCCCGGACTTGACTTCTTATGAGCAACTCGGCGGGTGTTTCTAGAAAAGCAGAGGACGCTTACCCTACCGGTGCACCTGGTCCATGCTCCCAGTTTTTAGTGGAGGCCGAGTTGCTCATTTGCTTTTGTAACTTGGTATGTATGATTTTAGTTACTTTATGTTCTTTGTTGTGTATGTCTGTTTTCCATGTCTGGTCTTTGTCCCTGGATTACATTCTTTTGATTACCGCTATAAACTTGGTTCCCTTGATTACTCTTTCGCGTAAAATTACTCAATTTTTCCCGACTTTGCAAGATTCTTGCATTTTCTAAGAGGGCTGGCTGCAGCGTCTAGTCAGAGTGAATTTCGAACGTCAGCCGCTGTTCGGAGCTTGCAAGATCTCATTATGCTAAACACTTTCAATCCGTGTCAAAATTTGGCTAAATCTAACGGTTTTTGGAGATAAATTGTGAAAAGGCCTGTATGATCCCATGCTCTATTTCAATAATGGCGGCCATGTTTGTCGACGGATCAAATTCCCCACATCAGTTCTAGGCAAAATACCTGACGAAACACTCATACCAAGCTTTGTTCTAATTGGTTCATTTGTATCAGAGGAGAAGATTTTTTAAAGTAATAATATTAAAAATAGCATAAAAATGTCCAAAAAGGGCATTAACCTCAAACATTGGTTAACAGGCCGAAACCATGCTCTTTGTACATAACGTACAGACCATATTCCAAATACCGGTAAAATATACCGAAGCAATAACACTTCTGAGACATTAGAATCTAAGTGCATATTTTGAACATGGTCAAAACATGATACGGAAACAGAGTGTACACATAATGTAGACGGCAAAATGTAATCATACATAAAAACTGAAAATAAGAAAAGATAGGAAAAAATACAAACAAAAACTAATTAAAAGCACTTACGTACTAGAAGAAAATCGGAAGTGACGTCAGGGGAAACTTGTCGGATTATCATCTGACATACAAATATATATCACATTTGACCCAAGCTATTTGGAAGATAGTTATGCACATGTTACTGTATTTTAAAAGATTATTTTAACATAGCCCCCTCTACAGTAATTGTTCTTTTCTTATAGTTTTGCTGAATGCACTATACTTTGTTTGTGTGTGTGTGTATGTTTTTCAATATTATTCTCGGTTTGTTATTTAGTTGTTTTTGTTTTGTTTTGTTTTTCTGGTTTGTTTGTTCGTGTTTTTTTTTTCCGTTTTGTTTTGTTTTTTTTTTTTGGTTTTGTTTTTGGTTTTTTTTTTTGTGCATATTTCACATTTTTTATGTAAAATCACACATATGATTACACCTTGTATTCATTTTTTTGACAAACAATCTTTTAAAAATCGGTAGAAATTTCTTTATTGATAAGGAATAACTCTGTTTTTTTTCATTATTTTTTAATTTGGTGATTTTTTTTAAACCGCTACATCATTCCATAATTTCATTCATTAGACTAAGACTTTAATTATCTTTCGATTTTTTAAAACATTTAATATCATGTAGTATAGATGGTAAGTTATATCAATATCTCAAATTATAGTTCGAAAACTAGCGCTTTTCATGAAACTGTTAATAATATTCTTTAGATAAATATGGAACATGTGATTCAAACATAAGAGACAACGCCTACATTCCTGGTGGTATTTTATGAAGGGGTATTCACAAAATATATGTTTATACCAGATTTCGGCCTTGTTTTTTACTGTACATTTTAGCTTGCCCAATAAAAGTACTTATTGGCGCACTTTGTTTTAAAAAGATGACTATAAAAAATAGTTGAATGCGTTGTTACAAGTCAAAAATATTGTTTCAATGGATCTTTCATTAATTTCTTTCATAAATTATGAGGTTTGCAATTGTTTGTCGACGGATCAAATTCCCCACATCAGTTCTAGGCAAAATACCTGAAGAAACACTCATACCAAGCTTTGTTCTAATTGGTTCATTTGTGTCAGAGGAGAAGATGTTTTAAATTAACAACATTAAAAATAGCATAAAATGTCCAAAAAGGGCATTAACCTCAAACATTGGTTTACAGATCGAAACCATGCTCTTTGTACATAACATACAGACCATATTCCAAATACCGGTAAAATATACCGAAGCATCTTTGTACATAACATACAGACCATATTCCAAATACCGGTAAAATATACCGAAGCAATAACACTTCTGAGACATTAGAATCTAAGTGCATATTTTGAACATGGTCAAAACATGATACGGAAACAGAGTGTACACATAATGTAGACGGCAAAATGTAATCATACATAAAAACTGAAAATAAGAAAAGATAGGAAAAAATACAAACAAAAACTAATTAAAAGCACTCACGTACTCGAAGAAAATCGGAAGTGACGTCAGGGGAAACTTGTCGGATTATCATCTGACATACAAATATATATCACATTTGACCCAAGCTATTTGGAAGATAGTTATGCACATGTTACTGTATTTTAAAAGATTATTTTAACATAGCCGCCTCTCTACAGTAATTGTTCTTTTCTTATAGTTTTGCTGAATGCACTATACTTTGTTTGTGTGTGTGTGTATGTTTTTCAATATTATTCTCGGTTTGTTATTTAGTTGTTTTTGTTTTGTTTTATTTTTCTGGTTTGTTTGTTCGTTTTGTTTGTTTTTGTTTTTCGTTTTTTTTTTTGTTTTTTTTTTTTTGTTTTTTTTTTTTTTTGTTTTGTTTGGTTTTGGTTTGGTTTGTTTTTTTTGTGCATATTTCACATTTTTTATGTAAAATCACACATATGATTACACCTTGTATTCATTTATTTGACAAACAATCTTTTAAAAATCGGTAGAAATTTCTTTATTGATAAGGAATAACTCTGTTTTTTTCATTATTTTTTAATTTGGTGATTTTTTTTAAACCGCTACATCATTCCATAATTTCATTCATTCGACTAAGACTTTAATTATCTTTTGATTTTTTAAAACATTTAATATCATGTAGTATAGATGGTAATTTATATCAATATCTCAAATTATAGTTCGAAAACTAGCGCTTTTCATGAAACTGTTAATAATATTCTTTAGATAAATATGGAACATGTGATTCAAACATAAGAGACAACGCCTACATTCCTGGTGGTATTTTATGAAGGGGTATTCACAAAATATATGTTTATACCAGATTTCGGCCTTGTTTTTTACTGTACATTTTAGCTTGCCCAATAACAGTACTTATTGGCGCATTTTGTTTTAAAAAGATGACTATAAAAATAGTTAAATGCGTTGTTACAAGTCAAAAATATTGTTTCAATGGATCTTTCATTAATTTCTTTCATAAATTATGAGGTTTGCAATTTTTTTTTCATCACACTTCAATTAAATAAATATGTTTATAAATATTCTGTCAAAAGTTGTCTCTATACAACTGGCTTTTATGGTTGCAATATTTTTAACATGTTGTCAAACTCTTTATGAAATGAAATTTGAACAGTAGTGTTTTCTCTAGTTCCGCAAAATTACACATTTTTTGTTTCCAGTTAAAGAAAAAGGAACTGATATGGTTAACCGCAACAAATTTACCAGCGTATAACATAAATACAAAAAACGCAAATATTTTCGGACATCACCAAAAAGTCTTCAACAAGTGTAAACTATATTTATTTTTGTTATGTGTAGATGAACTGCAAAAAAATGTTTTGTAGGCCAACAGAGCACACATTTTCCTAAATTTATAGAAATTACTACATAGATCAGACCCAGTCCATTTTAAGGGCCGTTTCTTACGTAAACCGACGGTTTTCATACGACCGTAGTATAATGTTATGGCGCAGTCGTCGTCGTCGCATGGGGACACTTCGTTTCCGTGCGATAACTTTAATTGTGGTTGACAATGGTCTGGAATTTTAATAAAATTATACTAATTACTGAAGGAAATTAATATTGAATTTGGAGTTTGTGGCCCATACCGTTTCTGAAAAATGGGTCAAAATGATAAAGATGGGTGTTTTATCAAAACCCATGTAGAATGTTTGTTTTCCCGCCGCGATTTGAAAGTTTTTTTTATTGTTTTTTTTTTTTTTTGGTCGTTTTCAAGTTATATGGGGTCAAAGTTCGGCAACGCCCAAAAAACTCAACTTACTTTATTTTTGGTCACATTTCGAAAAACTTTTATTGATTCCTCATAAAAATCTCTGCCAGCGTTTTTCAAACAGATTTCAGACATCTCTTACGGTTTCCGAGTTATAAAGGGGTCAAAAATCCACTTTTTTATTTTGGTCTGATTTTGAAATCATTTTATTGGAATTTCAAATTTTATGCATTATAGTGTCCAACCAGTTGTTATGTCCATAATGAATTGTAAGTCCCAATGTTTAAGTGTGTCGATAACTAATATTGTGTCCACACTTGCCCATTTATTCAGGGTTCGACCACTGCGGTAGTATTATGCTGCGCTCCGCGAAATTTGTTATTGAAAGTTATTATTGGTTGTCATTCAAACTTTTTCAAGTCTTTATAGTAATCCTTATCCTTGATCACAATATTGGGCTCGTTCTTCATTATATATGTATACACTTACAACTAACAATCATGACATTGTATGTAATGCCACCGGCGCACGGATATATAATGCTAACAAACGGGTATGTAATGCTAACAAACGTGGCTACCCACAGATATCTTAAGTGCAATGCTCGGACATGACTTAACCTATCTTCTCGGTCTCATTGATTATAGTATGGTATCACTAGTACTGTACCTTGAGGATTAAATGAAATGGAACTAATTACTGAATATTCTCGGAACAAAGATCTTATGACAAACGCATTAATCGCAGCATACGAAAATTTCATCGTTAGTTAGTTTCTTTACCTTACGAATGGTTAAGATTGGTTCGCGAGCTCTTTACGAAAAGGATGATAAAATCAAAGACTGAAGTATTCATAGCAGCTAATCGTCAAATATTCTATGCCACTGATTTTGGGTTGCTTTCAACATCAAGGCGAATTCAATGCTTCCGAATCATTCAGTGATTTTCTCATTTTCACCATAAACTCTGGCGTAGATATATATAAATATATATATGGAACTTGGTTTAGAATTTTAAAATATCACAAATTTTACTGAGCAGTACTGAAGATTTTTGGTCGATTGATAATATACGTGCATGTTCTTTTCCACTTTACATCTTGTGATATATCGTACATTTGTACATTACTAGCAAACTGTGTATTCCTTTTTTGGAATTATACTTGATATTTTAGAACGTTTTAAAAAGCTTATGTCTTTTATAACAGCTCCTTAGAGCTTGTGTTTAAATGTTTTATATGGTCTGGCTTTTTGTTGTGTAACGCAACATTTTGGGCATTGGCTTAGATCGGCAAATTTCAAAAGAAGTACGTTGCGATATGCTCTATTTGAAATCGTGATGACCTGAATGTTTCTCAATCAAACAACTCGGGGATCAGGTGTTTTTCAGCTATAGTACAGAAAGGTCAATGCTCAATGATCATTTCATCTTTTAATGTAAATCCCGCTCTCTTACAAGAAAAAACACACGTAGAACACATGTGCACGAATGGTATTTAAGAGGTACATTTTGATCTCGCATGAAGCTTGGATTGACGGTTCTACGGTATCGGTGGTATAGTAATATATAATCATGCAAATCATGTACGAATGTACAGTATTGAAATTACGAGTGCAAGAAGTCGCTAACAGTATTAGCGACTTGAAAAGAATCATGGCCATTCGTTTACATATTTTTGACATGTAGAAAAAAAACATTTCCTTTTGCGAATCGATAATGTCTACGAGCAGGGAGTGTATATTATAATTGTAAAGTGCGCAATGGTAAATCGCAGGTGATTGTCAGATTCATATCCTATAGGACTAGGCATCTGGTGTACTCCAATAAAAAAGCACTGAAAAATGACTCTAACGGTACATTCATTTCTGAAAATTTGACGCAGTTCAGAACAAGTCTAGTCAAGAGGATTGCCAAGCTTAAAAATGACAATCAGATAGAGGCCTACTGGACCTTCGATGGCAGAATATTTGTCAAGCGTACAGAAGATAGTACAAAGCTTATTATAAACTGTCATGACGATATCTCCAACCTAGAGCGAAGGATCCGGGAGCAACCACCGTCATAAAGTGTCTGGAATGATGACCAGAATAGCAATGATGGTGTAGAATAACTTAGTTATTATAAACAATAAATTTGTAGAAACTTAATAAACTTTTGCCAAATTAACAATTCATAACTGTCAACCAAATACTTTCTTTGTCTGTGTACTCTTTATGTTATAATATTAGAACTGTGTATTGGATTCTAAAATATCCACGTCAAAGTGAAACACGTGATCTTTCATTGTTATTGTTACCTGGTTATTGATACTCACGTGTTCCACCATAGGGTTTTTCCTGTTGCTAAATTTAGAATAGACCACTTACCTTGACTAGAAAATTTCACATGTGTGATTAAAAGATGTTCATTTTCTCATTGTTTTTCCTCGACAACTTCATAAATTCTCTGGACTTTATGATTAATTATAAAAACGATTTCAAGAGTTAAATCTTTTCCGGCGAATCAAAAAGTAGTTGATTTCGTTTTGGAATAATTTCATTAACCAGGTTTTATAATCTTAATAGCAATATCTTGCTTGTAGACACTGTTAAAAAAACAGTAGTTATTTAATATATTGTATATAATAAGTACCAAGTGTATATCATTCATTTCTGCTATTTAAAATCAAAACAAATGCTGCTTGATGTGTATGAATGAAATATAATGTCATTTGAATTCAAAATATCATGGTATTGCATTCAAAATTACTCATGATACCCGAATAATTCATTTTGTTTGTGTTTTGTAGTTACTGTAGTCCGTGTTCAGAATTATTCTAAAATATATTTTTATACTGTAGTTTATGTATTTTCCATCGTAATGTATTTTGTACTTTGTTTTGATTTTGGATTGCTGCTAGGCCTGAAGAACTGTAACACATGTCCTAGACCTCTGCTGTTGCAGTTCTGCGAATCTGTCAATCCTGACAAAACCATCCAATGGGTACGATGTGCATTGTGATGGATATATCTCTGCAATTATTTAGAATGATGTTTTATATCTAAATTTACTAAATACAAGTACATGTAGTTATACAAATTTTCAGCTTTTATGATTTACCATATTTTAATGCATTTCTGTGTTCGTGAAAATCTATCAAAATGATCCCTAAATTCCCCAATGGAATGATATTTGTCTTTTACCTGTATATGTCTCCATATCTTGTGTTTTATATTGTTTCTCTTTGTACATTTTTATATCTGTTCATCTTTTCTCTTGGTGATGATGATTTGATACGGGTTACACTTTATAACCATGGCTGTACTGTGGTAACTTACCTTATATCTGTCCCTGTATTAGATGATGGGTAGTGACCTTAGTACTTACAGGGCAGCCATTGGTATATTCAACAACAGAAGATTTGTCAAATCTGGGCCACTAAAACCGTCAAAATCCACCTTCTTTGAATTGTTGTGTATTAATCTAAAATGTACATTTCTCGTCGTCAATCTGTCCATCCTGCAGTCAGTTAATCCTAATATTGACATTGTTTTTCTGCTTTTTGTACTCCATTTTATTTTGATCATCGGTAACATAGAGATGAACCCTGGTCCAGGATCATCTACTAGGTCATCGGTCACCGACAACTCACTATCGATATGTAACATCAATATCCGAAGTATCAGAAACAAACTTAATTTCTTAAACTTGTTTTGTGAAGATTTTGATATTATTGCCATCACAGAAACACACTTAGATCCAAACATTAAGGACGAAGAAATCCATTTAGAATCATTTTCTAAATCCATTCATCGAAAAGATAGAAATGCGTTCGGTGGCGGTATCTTGGTATTAACCAAGGAAAATATCCATGTAAAACGAATGAATATGTTGGAAAATGATGTTGATGAAACTATCTGGGTCGAAATTAGTGCAAAGGGTCAAAAATTTCTATTATGTAATGTTTATCGTCCACCAGGTACAGATTCGGAATTTTACACGCGCTTGAACCACTCGATAGGTACAAGTTACCTATACAGTCACGGTTTAGTGATCTGTGGAGATTTAAATACGGATTTACTTGTCAGAGAAAATAATAGACTTCTCGACACAATGAATCTGTTTAATCTCACTAATGTGATCAAGAAAGCAACAAGAGTAACTGACCAACGTAGATCTTTATTGGACCCTATACTTATTAGTGATACATTGTCGTACAGCTTTTCTGATGTTTTTGATGTTCCGAGATCAATATCGGACCACGATGCAGCTGTAGTATACCTACTGTGCCCACATAAAGAATCCGTAGCCTTTAAAAGACATATTTGGCTGTATGATAAAACGAATAAAGAAAAGTTTTCAGCGGATTTACAGGCTCTGGATTGGAATGCCCTCCTTCCCGACGGTACAGATGTAGATCAAATGACTGATATATTTACAGAAACATTTCTGGCCGTCGCGGGGAGGTCCATTCCAACTAGGGAAGTTACCATCAGACGAAATGACAAATCGTGGTTTAATAACGAATTAAGAAGGGAAATAAGAAAACGTGACCGTTTACGGAAAAGGGCATTAAAATCAAAAACCGACGATGACATTCTTAAGTACAAGAGGCAGAGAAATAGAGTTAATAATCTTAAAAAATCAGCAAAAGAAAAATTCGAAAGTAATTTGGACAATTTCATTTTAGAAAATGTTAACAACCCCAAAGCGTACTGGAAAATAATGAAAATGTTGATAAAGTCAAACAAAGGTTCCAACTCTATACCCCCACTTCAGAATATTATAAACGATCAGGATTTAAATGATATAGCATATGCAGATGACGAGAAGTGTGCATTACTAAATAAATATTTCTGTTCAATCACTAAATTGGATGAAGAAAATCATCAAGTCCCGGAATTTCAAAACCGAACAAATCATAAATTATCGGACGTACATATAGAAGAGTCTGAAATTATTGATATTATTAAGGTTCTAAAACCAAATAAAGCATCTGGACCCGATGTTATCAGTCATAAAATGCTTCAGCTGTGTCCTGATAAAATCGCTCTCCCATTGCAGAAAATTTTTAATAAATCTATTCAGCAATGCAAATTTCCTACTAGTTGGAAATTGGCAAATGTGACTGCTCTCTTCAAGAAGGGTGATACATCTTTACCATCCAATTATAGACCCATATCATTAATAAGTTGTGTTGGAAAAGTAATGGAAAGAATAATTTTCAAATATGTGTACAACCATCTTCACAGCAACAATCTCATCAACAAATATCAATCTGGTTTTCTTCCAAAACATTTGACTGTCCACCAACTACTTGAAATTTATAGTAACATCCTAAATTCACTTGAGAAAAAAGAAATTAACTGTTTTGTTTTTTGCGATTTTTCCAAAGCTTTTGATAAAGTCTGGCATAAAGGTCTTATGTGTAAGCTAGATTCGTATGGTATATCAGGAAATCTTGTTAACTGGTTTAAAAGTTATTTATTAGATAGACGTCAAAAGGTGATTCTAAACACATCATCCTCTAACAGCTGCTCTCTGTCGGCTGGAGTTCCTCAAGGCTCGGTCCTCGGTCCTCTCCTTTTTATAATATACATAAACGATATTGCAGGGAATTTGACATCTCTGTGCAGACTGTATGCAGATGACACTTCTTTCAGTTACTCTGACTCTGATAGAGAGCAGATATTTTCTGTTATCAGTCATGATTTGGTTGAACTGGACAAATGGTCAAACAAATGGCTTATGTCATTTAATCCGGACAAAACTGAGATTATGGTATTTTCAAACATCGAAAAGCCTGATTTTAATTTCTCCTTAAACGGTACAAGCGTTCCAATCACAGATTGTCACAAACATCTTGGTGTTACATTTAGTAGCAATGCTAAATGGAACGATCACATTGAAAACGTTGTAACTAGTGTTAAAAAACACTTGAATATCTTGCGAAAGCTAAAATACCAACTTAACCGTAATACATTAGAGAAATTATACTTAGTTTACATTAGACCCATACTAGAATATGCTCCTGAAGTCTGGGATAATTGTGGGGTTTGTCTTTCGTCTAAATTAGAAAGACTTCAATTGGAAGCTGCTAGAATAGTGACAGGTTTACCTATCTTCACCAACTCAGAAAAACTCTACGGAGAAACTGGTTGGGAAAAATTAGAAGTGAGACGTAATAGGAGAAAGTTAAACATGATGTATAATATCGAACATAAAAATGCACCTGCATACCTATGCGATCTAATTCCACCTAAAATCCAGTCACTTACAAATTACCCACTTAGAAATGGAAATGACATTATGCAGCCTTTTTGTAGACTATCTGTGACAAGCGAGTCGTTTTTTCCTTCTACAATTAAAGAATGGAATAAACTCGATATCTGCACGAGAGAACTAGATTCAATTTCTAAGTTCAAGCCCGCTTTTAAAAGTAATACAAATATCTTGCAAGTTCCAAAGCATTTTTCTTTTGGTCCACAGAAACTAAATATTATTCTGACCCAGCTAAGACATTCTGTATCTTCCTTATAGCATGACTTGCACAGAATGAATATAGTGGATGCACCTTTTTGTAGATGCGGAAGAATGGAAGATGTTAATCACTTCTTTTTTCATTGTCCGTTATATGATGAAATAAGAGCACGCCTTTTAAACCACATTAACTGGATTCCTGATACTTTAACAATAGATGTTGAACTTCTTACACGTGGTAGTTTGGAATTAACATATGATCAAAACATAAGTTTATTGAAGCACGTTCTAGCCTTTATCAAAGATTCTGAGAGATTTTCTGTTGTCTAATAACTTGTAAGATATTACTTTGTGTACCCACTCTCCTACCACCATCATCACCATCATCATCACCACTACTTTTCTGTCAACTTTTTTTTTTAATTTCTTTTCTATTTCTTTCTCTTTATTTTCTATCTTTAAATTTAACTGATTATTATAAGTTTATACACAGTTGATGCATGCTCAATGTCATTTTGTTATTGTATATTATATTGTATTTAGGAGAGAACCTCGTAAGTGTGATTCACTTTTGTTCAATCCCTTTTGTTTATATGCAAATAAAATATGTTTAAACTAAAACTAAAAATATTATAATTGTCATATAAAGTCATTGCCTTTTTAAGAGTTAATTGTGAATTAAATACTAATGGTTGCGAATGGCTAAGAACTGAGTATTCGTAAGGTTCGTGTATGTGAAGGGGATATAAATGAGCTTCTTGATATGTTAGAATATACAACGGGCGGCGTGATATTACATATTTGCTTTTTTCCTATTCCGGTATTTGAGGTATGTCTAATCACTCTTCATTCAGAATTGATAAGTTCCTGATGCAATTTTGATAAACAAAAAAAAGAGAAGAAGAACGACGACAATTACGACCTAGATAAGGCAGTGACCGAGTTAAGCATAACTGTGCCATAGTTTTATTGTTATCTTTGAACTTAAAGAAACTTTTCTTTTATTGAACTCTGATTGTTGATAGATGCCTCTTTATTTTGTGCTGCTCATAATGTATGAACAGTGGGTTGGTCTTACTGGACGAATCGAACGGCAGATTCAACATTAAGCCCGTATATAATGGGCAACGTTGGCCGTTTCTGGCGTCTGGTACCAACTACACTAACGTATTGTTATTTTAGGTAAAGTATTACTTTGTTATTAATTTTGTATTGAGATATTTTATTTTGAGGAAAAAAAACTTGTTAATTTAAATACTTGATTTATTCTATGATATTATATTCTTGAATTTATATCTTATATCTATAAATTATGCTAATTTTAATTTAATAATTGTTATGTTTAAATATGAATTCTTTCAATTAATTGCTATTGAATTTCACATATATTTATGAATTTAAAAATAAAGTCTGGTACCAACTACACTAACGTATTGTTATTTTAGTTGCCTAGAATTAACAGGTACCAGTCCATATTGTGACGGCGTGAGCATTCCCCTACACTCTCACGGAAACAAAATAAAAGACTCTACCAACCAGCAAAAATTCCCGTCATAATACAAATACTAGTCATCAGGTTCAAATCTCGTTGTTCGTCGATGATGTCTGACATTTGCTTATAGATGTGCCTGAATTTCTTCTATTTATTTTAGGTCGAAATTATTGGGGGAAAGTCCCAATTTGCGATTTCTTCGGACCTCGTAATCAATTACCCATTTACTTTCACTTTACAAACCGTCTTCGTGAGCCCCGTGCAGGTCCGGGTGTTAAAAGAATAGGCCTGCAGCAGCGCTAAGCTTGTCGTAAAAGGCGACTAAACAGTGCTCAGAACTCTAGCCGGGGGCTAGGGCGCTCTGCCCACAGCAACTGGGATGTGTGCCCCAGGTGGTGGAATGGGGTACCCCTGGCGTGCTGGGGTTGTCAGGCTATAATACGGAAAACCTGACCGCAAACCATAGTGGTGCACCGTGTTGGGAAAGATGCCACGTTCCTCGCACGTTAAATAACCCTACTGTGGTATTCTCCCGGAGTATGAACCATAGGGCTCTGCCACAGGAGGCTAAATTGCCCGATCCTACCCACCTTTCCCTATTTCCAGTGGCAATTACAAAAATATTGACCCAATTGTCCTTGTGTCCCATCCCTTTTTCATTTCATCATCATTTCATGTTCATTTTATTATCAATTTCATGTTCATCGTCTGAATATAGCTGAAATATTGCTGCTCGGACGTTAAACCCCAACAAACAAACAAACAAACGTGACGTCACAGTTCAACCGGTCATGGCTGCGCCCATAGGCGCGGGAAATTCATATTTCCTAATTATAAATCTCGATTTAATAATTAAGAAAAGGAAATTAATTTGTTTCAATTTAATTTTAATGATTTTTTAACAGATTACTTTCTATATTTATGACGTTCACAACAACACGGTCTTTCCATTTAAACAAACTATATGACCCCTATCCTACCGAATCACCTGGTCCATGCTCCCAGTTTTTAGTGGAGTCCGTGTTGCTCATTTACTTCTGTTGCTTTGTATGTATTATATTTTGATTATTTCATGTTCTTTGTTGTGTGTGTGTGTTTTCCGTGTTTGGTCTTTGTCCCTTGATTACATTCTTTTGATTTCCGCTGGAATTTTGGTGCCCTTGATACACTTCTTTTAAAACTACTGGAGGGATATTCCTTCAATATAAAGGTTGGAATACTGTTCCTCATGGTGGCATCAAGTCGGTAAATAGTTTGACAGAAAACCTATAAAATTGCTTAGCACTGGAGGGACATTTTTTCAAAAAGTATTTCAGGTAATGGAATTTTTCATTTATTTGCCTAGAATAGTGATATATTATTTTTTTATCGCAGGTACGTGTAGAATGGATAATATACCTCCTCCCCTCGTTTTTTCTACAACCCCCCTAAAAATAAAGATCAGTAATTAATACCTAATTTATACCTCTGTACTTGCTTTCTAGTCGAGATATATATAAAGTAACAGTCATATTATACTATTAATTTTTTATAATCACTAATTTATTTTAGGGGTTACAGACAAAAAAAGGGAGATGGGTATAGTATCTACACAGTATTCTGCACGTAACCGTGATTTTTATAACAGATGATAATTTTTTTTAAAGTTATCTGAAAATACTCAAGGATAAGAACAATCACTACATTGCTTTATTATTGCTTTATCATTTTGTACCGAATATAATTTGACCGAGTGCTCATAATTTCATGGGACGACTTCCTCTTGTATCGAGATGACGAAAGTGGATTATTAAAAATATTACTTCCGGTTTGACTAGACGAAACCACTTGGACGAAACCAAAAACATGCATGTAAAATGGGGTCTTCACACATAAATCGTTAAAACAGTCTTGATTTATCGTCAAGATGCCTCCCAAATTTGTTAGACAACACGAAAACTCGAATCAGTCAAGGAGTGCTGAAACGGTAAAAATGATTATTCTGAACTTATTCAATTACTTCAAACTTAAGAAGTCCAGTCACTCCAGTCCAGTTACTAATGGCATTTGCTGAGGCATTTATTTAATTATTTCTCTGACATTTAAAGGGGGCAGTCAATCAAAATAAAAAAAACAGCCTTCCTTGACATTATATCAATTTGAGTAAATTTCCGATTGCCAACAATTGCAATGTACACATTTGGGATTCAGTGTCTGGAGCTGTTTCGTGGAAAAAAAAACACCCACCACTGAACATACATGTATTTGACAATCATTATCAGAGGACAGCTATGGCATCCCATACTCTTCATTCTATGAATTTTGCACAGATCCAAGATATGCTGCTCAGCATTTGGAAATTAAATGTAATGGGAGACAGAACATGACATTGTCTGATTTTTTCCTCTGACCCTGCAACCCTCCTCTTCATTATTTGCATATTGATATGTCAGGTTGGGGTCAGCATGATGTGCCATACCAGAAGTTGGAGATTCAGTAGTACCGCCCTTCAATCACTTGTAACAACTTTCAAGTTGAAATTGTGCATGTCACACATACTTAGTTCAAATCCAGAATCATTTTCCTGTATGCTGATACAATATTTGCTACAAAAATTACATTTTTTATTGAAGATTTGATCATTTCCATGAGAGACCCTGTTTTGTTGACATTTTTTAATCATAATAGAGAGTAGGTGGAGCTTGTTACTTTTTGTATGCCAAGTCGTTCTGACCCCAACCTGACTTATCAATATCCAAATAAAAAAGAGGAGGGTTGCAAGGTCAGAATAAATTCGGACTTAAAATGATACGAGTCAAAAAAACAAACTTACATGTATAATCTGCCACCAAGGATCGAACCATAGACCAGAGACAAACCAATTCGGCTAAAGAATTAATTTCTTAGCCAATTCAATTAACTGGCTAACTTTAAATCTTACTATCTACTACAGCTCAGGTAGGCTGTCCTGCATACATGTAACCACCACGAAGCATCAAAGTTATCTGAATATGATACCATTTAAATGTCAGGAAAAATTTCTTATCACCTTTGAAAATACAAATTTGTGTTGCACATATAACCCAGTACATGTACATTCTGTATGTTTCCAAAGATACAGGTAAAATATTGCACAATTTTATGGACGTTGAGCTACATTTATGGGGACATCCAATCTACATATATGTTACTGTGCATGTATGTCAAAACAATCTATTTTGATACTACATGTACAATTTAAGTAGTAACATAAAGATTTTTATGTAAACAATAAATTTATCATTAAATGTATTTATTTATAGCGAGCACTGCTTGGTGATGATTCTGATGACGAAGATTTTTTTCTTAAGTAAGTTAGCTAGTGTTCATTGTGTAAATAACAAAAGGAGGCCTAGTATGAAGAATATGTTTTCCTTTTAACGTGTACATGTAATTCATATACGTGGCAATGTGTATATTATTAGCTTGTGATATTGGCCAGTAGTTTGATGCCCAAAAATTCAAGACTAATATTTTTTTATCTTGTCAATTACATGGATTTCCCTCATTGGACTAGAAGACAGAAATAATCTGTATAAACACCCTTACTTCTCTTACTCAGTGTGGAATACTCTCTGACAACAGGTATGCTAAAAACCTTTACAAAATACAGGTACATTGCATTTTATAGTCAGTTAGTTCTGTTTAGATACTGTGATTTATTTCATAGATACTGGTCAGTGATTGGGATTAGAGGGAGCCATGTGCTTTTTATCACATTCCTGCTGAAAATGTCCCATTAGAATCAGAAATGTTTGCTAAGAATGTTAATGAATGGGCCATAGAAATTCTGAAGATCATTAAATATGCCCCATTCTCATACATTTCTACAATAAACGTGTTTCAGTTTTATTTTTTGTATCATATGAATTGAAAATTGCATGACTATGATATGATAATCGTATGTTTTTCACATGCCAAAATTAATGTACGATAATTATTCAACTATCATATACGAATTACCATATGATTGTCATATGATTGCCATATAATTATCATATATGGCACATACATGTATGACTGTGTAAACATTATAGTTTCATAGATATGTGTTATCTATAGTACACTTTTTAAATGCTCATTGTAGTAAAATATTACGATGAAAGAAAAGCAACATTTCAAATGGTTCTTGCCTTTTTGCTGTTACACCAGATTTATCAATGAAGTGTGCAGCTTTTGGAAAGTATAATTTTCAGTCCATTTTTATTCAATAAATACTCTTGGGAAGGTGTTAAAATTTAACCATAAATAAACTAATATTGTGAGGCATTAATAACTTATCCAAGCTATAGATCTTGAGTCAGTAATTATCAGGTCAATTCCAGGGAAAACAAATTCATTGGTCTCACTTATCACTAAATCTAGTTCTATGCATTGTAAGTGCATAATCTGTGTGTATATTGATCATAAATAGTCAAATAAAGCTGTTCTTTAAAACCATATTTGTATTTTAATACAAAAGTGTATGAATATTGTTTACATGTGGGAGTAATTTGCCTCCATATTGTCAGTAAGCAGAAAAGGTAAAAGGTAAAAGGTGCATTTTTAGTTTCATGTATTCAAGTCAATTTCGTGAAAAATTTCTGCAATTATTGTACCATTAGCATAATGAATTTGAAAGCCTAATCGTTCAATCTGCGCAATGGTATGCAACTTTAAGATGTCATTTGTCATGGGAATTCGCAGTGAAACTTTGAAAATTACTTTTTAACAGGTAAAGTCATGGAAATGTTGGAAGTGATTACTGAGATTATTGTACTTTATTAGGTTACCCTGTAACATATTCACACAAAATTATGTTGTATTCATCAAACTATTTTAATATTGAAGAGCTATCATTTCAGAGGCCCAAATGTCAAACCAAAGAATGATCCCAAAATCAACAGGTATGTTACAGTGTAATACATTGAAACCAGTCTTAACTGAAGTATTTACAGATTTTAAATACCCGTCCTTATAAAATTCGGACACTGCTAATGGTGAAGAAAAACCAACCAACCAAACAAACAATGCTTTTTCAGTCTACATATGCTGTACTTTCACATAACAATAATCTTTTCTGCGTTCAGATCAGCACTTTCAAGAAAATCATACATTCATCTGCCATTAAAATCAACCAAATGATGCTAAATCCAAAGTGTCAATTCCATTTACAATCTACATGATTTTTATCTCAAAAGCACAACAACCAAATGAAAAACTGAGACTGTTTCTGAACAAGGAATAAAATTGGTTGGTCAGATATCTGTTTGGTTTACCAAGGTTCAAAATACATTTAAATTGATTTAAGTTTCAGGTTTAGACAGTTTTTGGTTTAGACAGGATTTGGGTTTAGGCAGGTTTTGGTTTAGACAGGTTTTACTGTACTTGAGTTGAAGAGATCACCAATAACTAGTCCCCTTCTAGTACAAATATATTTAAATCCAGATGTAGGCTTGTTAATTGTTGATGTATTGTATTTTCATTTGGAGATTCCCGTAATGTAATGAGATTATACAGTGAAATAAAAACATTTTTATATAACATTTAGTATAATGTTGAAATGACTCATTATCCTAAAATTTTATGTGAAACAGTGGTGACTTTACACAAGATTGTGTTTTTATAAAATATTATTAAAGTATTAATTGTAAAAGATTAATAGGATAATGAATTGGAAATAGTGAGTATAGTGAGTAACCAAAGTATGATCACAATTGCTGACGAATGCCCAGATTTATCAACTGTGTCTCACCAGTTCTGTGCACCAGTTAAATCTTCAAGGGTTCTTGATACAAATGATTATATTTTGGTTATTCATCAAAACAAATTGATTTTTATAGATTATATAGATTTTCTCCGTAATTTATTGCTACATGTATTTTCTTCATAATTTATTGCTACATGTATTTTCAACATAATTTATTGCTACATGTATTTTCAACATAATTTTTTTTCGATTTTGATTTTGTGATCGGCTGGTTGATAGTTGTGTTTTGATGGTTTAGCAGAAGAAAATCTGAGAGTGAAATTATCAAAATTTATTACACAGAGAAGATTTGATCAATAAATACTTTCTGTATAATAATGCCTCTTAAATGTATTGAATTGACATGCTGTAAATTAGTTACATTATAAGATGCAATTGGTATGTTCTTGACAGTTTCCGATTTCATTGTAGATTGCAGACCCAAGTCAATGAAGTGGTTGGTGTAATGCAGAATAACGTGTCAAAAATCATTGACAGAGGAGAAAAACTTGAAGATTTACAAGACAAATCTGGTATACATATATATGTATTAAGGGGGTAGACCTAGGGTAAGGGACACAACTCTTACAAATCAGTGGAACGTTTGTATTCACCCTTTTACATCAATCCGATGTTAGTAGCAAAGTAACTCAGACTTATTCCATTCTGTTTCAAAGGAAATCTTGAAAGGCTTTGGTGAAATTGAATATAATACAAACATTTCACTGATTTCAAGAGTTATTTCCCTTACCCTAGGTCTACCTCTTTAATGTGAAGATAATTCATTAATGATGAGGAATCAGTGCATAGAGTGCAGGGAGGAAATATCAGATTCTTTACCAAAAATTTGGACAAATCTTTCTTTGAACTGCATTTTTTTTATAAGTTTTAAATATAGGGTAATTATTTTTCCCTTAAGCTAAGGGTAAAAAAGGAAAATGAGAGATCATTTACTAGAATACTGATACTGCAGCAGTTTTATGGTTAATATTTTGACAACTGAAAAAAGTATTTTAAAATTTTAAAAAGCATTTTTGAAGGAAAAAAAAATCATTGTGTCCTGAAGGCATTCACTTACCAAACTTCTTTTAGTATTGACTCATTACATTCGCATACATGTATTTGCTTCATGGTGCAGAAAATCCCAATGAACAAATGATCATTTTTCCATCTATATATACAGGTACCATATTTGAACAAAGCTAGAGTCCTTTCTGCATACAGTTCTGTATTTTGGTGAAAATCATACATTCATCTTCCCTCCCCCCTCCCCCACAAAAAAAATCAACCAAATCAAGAACAATAACTCGTCTGAAGTGTCAGTGACATAGTCATTATAAAAGTGCAACAATGGAATGTAAAACTAAGACTGGTAATGTCTTGATACCCCACCCCACCCCAACACCATTTAATAACATCCACCTTTTAACCTCCATATTGATTTATATCAAAATCTAAATGGGGTATACGATAGGAGTATGATATACAGATTCTGTGAAAGATTAGTTAAATTCCATTCAGTGTTGTAGGAGGAGTAACAAGTAAGAGATGGGTCCCCCATGTTCCCATTTTTACAATTGATAAAGTCTATATTTTGCTCTGAAACCCCCAAATTGACAGGAATAAAAATCTAAAGCAAGAGGTATACAATGGGAACATGTAATAAAGATTCTGTGAAAGTTTCAATCTATTTCATTCAGTGGTATAGGAGGAGTAATGGATAAGAGATGGGCCCCATGTCCCCATGATAACAAAGACAAACTCCATATTTTGCTCTGTGAAACCCCCAAATTGATTCAGATCAAAATTTAAAATGGGAGGTGCACAATGGGAACATGTAATAAAGATTCTATGAAAATTTCATTCAATCCCATTCAGTGGTATATGAGGAGTAATGGATAAGAGATGGGCCCCTACTCTTGTGTAATAGAAGGACGGAAGGATACCCTTAAAACTATATACCGCCCACTTTGCAGGGGTATAATAAAGAACAGAGTATATATGTTACTGGAGATACAGAATCCTTTATGCTGATCTTACATGTTTTAAACACAAAAACATATAAATGAAAAATATGTCATGACTCCTATGTGTATTTCATCCTAAACACTTCCATCAAAGAAAGTAGAAATAGAAAAGTCTACCCCAGTATTCTTGGATTCAAATTCACATTATATATCACTTGGAAAAAGTCTTTATGGTGGAAATTTATGCATTACATTACACATTCCCTTCACCAAAGTGAAAACATGAAGTTCTGAAAGGAATTTGCAAAATTTAGAAAGAAGACATTGATTAATAGAAAGTTACTTTAAATGTGGGCATCAATTTTTTGGAATATCCTAATTTAGTTGAATATTTAAGTTGTTGATTACCTGTTCAAAAACGAGCTCTTCCACAATGATTTTTGTGCAACTGTAAAAGCTTTTTTTTTTTAAATCACAAATCACTTTTCCAAGCTGTGGTGAACACTGAAAAAATTCTTAATCAATATGTTTTAAATACTTTATGGATTTGCTCAGATGCTTGTGATTGGTGGATGCCTGGAAAATATATTACTAACAAAGTTTCAAATTTTATTTTTAGAAAGTTTAAGCGACCATTCTGATATGTTTAGAACTAGAGCCAAAGGACTTCATCGACAGATGTGGTGGAAAAACTGTAAGGTAAGAATCCGAAATGGTACAGAGAAATATAGAACTTACTCAAATATCTGACCTGATAGGAAGGGGTAGAGGTCATCCTAGTTGAATACTGGTAAACTGGGAAATTTCACGGTTTCTGCTGTAAATCTGCTTTCGCATGTTTTGAATTCATGATCATCTAACAAATTGTACTGTAATGTTCTTCGAAGAAAATGTTTGTGACAGCTTAATTTTCTTGTTTTGGATCTTGGCGTGGTTTACAGTATGTAAGAATACAGAAGGTATATACTTAGGGAGATCCGTTGACAAAACTAAACTACAAAATACCAAGATCAAAACAAACAACAGGAAGGAATAAAAAATAGATAATTAAGTATTCGCATAGCTGTTTACCTTCCTACATTTAAGGAAGACTCACACAATGTGTATATGTAAAATTTGTGGGAGGTTTTTGTTTAATTTTTTTTTCAGTGAAAAATACTAAATAGTTGACTTTTATCCTTTAGTTTTAAGAGTAATCAAGAGAACCAAGACTCTAGCGTAAATCTAAAGAATGTAATCCTGCCCACATAAGACCATGTCAGTGGGTGAGAATCTTCCAAAGGTTAGGCCAAATAAAAATGAGTGCCATCTTTAAAAAAGATAGCCAACACAGTAAAATTTTGTTCTCTTTACTTAAAATTTTTCTAAATTTCATTCAAGAAAATAACAAAAGGTCAAAGGGTAAACTGTGAAACTATACCGACTGCGTCGGAAAAATAGTCTTGTTTCCTGCTATCAACAAGAAAAAAAAGTAGGGTAGGAAGGGAGGAAAATTATTTTACTTTTTAAAAAGCATTTTACATTGAGTTAATGTGGAAAAAAACTATACTATAATAGTACTTGAGCCAAAATGGCCATGAAATATTTAGGGATAAACTCAGATGTTTGGGAAGGGTGTCAGAAGTTCCTGCTTCTTGCAGGATAAAATTCTTGAACAATTTTACTGATTTATTTCAAAGATTTGAACTTAACTATTTACTTGTATTTGGACATCAATTTTAAGGAGGTAGACCTAAGGCAAGGGACATAACTCATGAAATCAGTGATATGTTTGCATCATACTCAATTTCACCAAAGCGTCTCGAGCTTTCCTTTGAAGCAGAATAACATGAATCCAAGTTAATTAGATGCTTACATAAGATTGATGTAAAATGCTGAATATAAACATTACAATGATTTTTAAGAGTTGTGTCCCTTACCCTAGGTCTACCTCCTTAAGACATTCAGCTGTTTAACTCTGAGCCACATGAGGGCAGATACAAGTATATTTCAGTGTCAACCTGCCCCTTTTCAAGATTTTAATCAAATTCAAGTTGCTCAATTAATATTAGTTTTCTGTGGGTTACCTATCAATATTTTTTTGTGCTTCTGTTTTCTTTACTTTGGTTTTGTCCCTTGGACTTTAATTTCAGTAATAACTATAAATTTTACTTTCTCACTTGAATTACGGACAAAAGAAAGAGATAAATGTTGAATTTCTTGTCCAGAATTATGTCCTTTGATTGCATCAACAAGATTGTATTATGAAATATATATGTATTGCCTTTGGTCACTCAGTCACACCCCAGCTGCCACACTGGTTGAACTACATGTATGTATCAGGTATTTTATTGACATAGCTCCTCTATGACATGTATGACAATTGGTCATTTTGAGGATGATTGGGTTTGACTTTTACTGTTTTATATTATGATATGCTGGTCTGGTATAGATTGTATTATATTGAAGTCATCTCGTCTAGGAATATTAACAAAGGGCGGACAGTGTTTGAATTAGTCCATTGTAGAAGGTTGCTTAAGTCTTGAGATTCTCTTTGAAATTTATTCCATTTCTCAATTTTGTCATGGTGAAAATATAAATATTGCTATAAATGTGGGTCATTTCAAGTGCCTGTATATAAATATTTCAGGAGAACATAAAATTAAATTTCTGAAGGACACAATATCTCTGTGGTGTTGGTCAGCAGTTGTCAGTCTTCTTTTCAAAACTTTTTGCCTCTGACAAAGTCTGTAAGGCCAAAAAATTTGGACCCCATATTTTTATATTTATATATTTTTTTTATGTTGGATTTGTATTTTATTTGTATGTAGTTCTTTTTTACATTTAAACATGGCTGTTGTTCGCTTATTCATTTCTTATATACTTTTAATTTGAGCCACTTCACAACATATATTATTTTTGTAGAATTAATTCCTCTAGCTGAAGGGAAAAACGGTTATTATGAAGCAGTCCTGAGTAAACAGGTGTAACCTTTTATAATTTCTACAAGAAAATTACCAATTAGTGATGCTTGCAAGACCTCAGTGTCCTAGCAAGGGCCTAATGGAGGGTTGCTGCACCCTGCCCCATTCACACCCACACCCCTCTGCCCCTATTGAGTACCCACTGACATGAGCTTTGATTATAATCAAACTATAATGGTAACTTTTTATGAAAACCGCACTGTGTAATACTGAATGATGATGATATATTTTTTTTTTCAGATGAAGCTGGTTATCGTGTTGATAATTCTGATACTGTTGGCAGTGATAATCAGTAAGTATTGATTCAATGCACGGAAACCTGTTTAAACTAAATTTCTTAGTTTATGTTTCACAGTATTTGTATTTAAGAGTTAAACAGAAATGATGGTACTGAAATTTGTAGATAATGTTGCTATTGTTGAAATCTATTTGATGATATATTGAAACTCACAACTTTGTGGTAATTAAAAATTCTTCTATTACTGGGTATCTCATATATAGTAGCTATAGTATCTTGCTGGAAGTCATTGAAGACAATTTAAATGCTTATTTTGTATGCTTGACTAGTGGAAGAAAAAGTCGCTAATCATTCTTTGGATGATTTAAACTGTCCTGCAAGTTCAGGCATTTACAGGACTGAATATTGATTCATTGTGTAAACAGTACCACAGTACAAATGCCAGATTCCACAATTTGTTTACTTGACATTTGGTCAGATAAACAGAAAATAAGAACTGATTGAAATTTACCTGTCATTACATCCGGTCTGGCTAATTTTCAAAAGACTGGCTAAAATGTTACCACATTCAAATTTATAGCAAGAAAAAAGAAATGACAGATATTCAGAATGACAGTATTATTTCGCTTTTTTCTACAATAGATTTTTGTATTTTGCTTTTTTTGCTGTTAAAAAGTCACAAAGATAAATCTTCAAAAACTTAAAAAATAATAAGCCATAAATTGTATGATACATGAATACATGTACACGTATTGTTGATTAATTTTAAGTTTGATTACATTACTCAGTGATAAGGTGGATACTAAAAAAATGAATGCAAATTTATGAGGTATTTAATTCTTTTAATTTTTTTCTTTTCTTTTCAGTTCCAATCATAGTAAAGAGTACACAAAACTAAAAGGGACATACAGAAAATAGTAAAATACAGAAGTGTTCATACTAATATTAACATCATAGATGATATCCTGTTTTTTGATGTGTTATAAATATGTACAAGTGGGGTGGTGTAAATTTCATATTGTACATGTAAATCTGGGAGGTGTAAATTTCGTATTTTACATGTAAATCTGGGAGGTGTAAATTTCGTATCATACATGTTAATTTGGGAGGTGTAAATTTCGTATTGTACATGTAATGCAAAGCATGGAGGTGTTCATTTTCAGAGGCCTGTTATTTATTTGTTTTATTACTAAACTGTGATGCCATGAACAAAATATTAAGTATTTATTATTGTTTTGGAGACCATTATTATGTATGTATATACTTATTTAAATTTTATGCCATTAAATTATCAGATGACTAAACAGAAGCATGTCTTAATGAACAGACAAGTTACAGTTACACTTAAGTAGCACTCCAGCTAAGAATCATGCTAAATGGGATATATTTGGAAAACTGGCATATTTTTTATTAAAGATATATTGTTTTAAAATTAATGTAGTGAACAGAACCTAACATTTGACTTTACATATAATACTTGGTCATAAGAGATTTAACTTATACAGAATGTATTGTAGAATTCAAAATTAAGGGGGATAACTCTGTAAATGACACTGAAACACAATAGAACCTATTGAAATTCTGATGTGAATTATCTTCTAAGACCAGACAGTTTGGAATGAATAATTATACATTTTATTATATAGACTCATTAAGATACTTAATAACAAAAATTTAAAATGTGTAGCCTTTTTTTTGAGGGGTGTAATCACATATTCGAGAATCTGCATTATTCTTAAGAAGATTGCTACTTAAGTAGAATTCATATACAGTAGAACACACCACAAATTATAAAGGATTTACTTCAATCAATATGTAAAAATAAATATCAATGTTTTATAACATCATATAGAAGATAAAGTGATGACTGATTAACTTGAAGTCAGAATAATTTGTCAAATTAAGTAGGGGCAAAATGCCTTACATCAAGCTGTTATGACTGAGCTTGCAAAATAAAAAAATCAGTCTCAGCATGTCGAAATAATACAATGAAGCATCTGTTTCATTGGTCAAATCTTCTCATCCTGAAAAAGCATGAAATATTTTACCGCAAACAATCAATCTTAAAGAACTTCGAGACCGAAATCTTTATTCACCGTTTTCTATGGGAGACAAACAGAACAGCTAAAGTTTACTTAGAACCCCAATAGACAATCCAGTAGAAAAACTAAGAGCAAAGCTCACTAAAAATGTAACAAAGAATATTACCTTAGGTTAACGACAAGACAAGGAAAATAGACACGCACAGTAAAGAGCATGACAACCAAATTAGCACTGCATAGACTCGGAAGTAAAATAAGCAACCCAAACTCCACTAAGAACAGATAGCATGAATCGGGTGCAATGGTAGAGTGAGCTTCCACTGCTTTCCCAGAAAAACCTGTTGAGTTGCTAATAGAATTGAGAAATTGAAAATTATCCAGTGGAAAGTAATCCAAAGTATTTAGTAGCTAATGTAAGTTATCCTCTGGGAAACTCGAGAAACCAAGCTTTGAGAAATTGAAAATCAGTTTTTGGATAGTAATCGAATAGTTATATACTTTTACCAAAGGATAGCTTTATCCAGTGGTAAAATTTAACCAGTATTTTTTACTGGACCAAGTCCATTGATTTTAATGTTTTTACATCGAACTGTGACATGTTTCTTGTAACAGGAACGACCTGCATACACAAATAAAATTTAAAAAAAACAGTTACTTTTAAAAACTGAAGATAAGGGAAATATGACAATGCACACACACACACACACATAAAAAACTAGCGCACTAGCAGTATGAACTACCACAAAAAACACAGATGCTCTTGAAAGAAGTCATGTCCTGCTTCGTCAGCGACTGTCGTTACATTGCAAAATCCAGCCGGGATGAAATTCAATAGGTTGTCAAGATGTGAAACCTTACTGAAGATATTTTGTCTCATCTGTTGGATAGAAACTTCATATCGGTCAATCAAAGTTTGACGATGACCTTTAAACCTCTGTAGATCCTTGGTCTACAAAGAAATTACATGTGCATATGACATGCACTACAGGAACGGAACAACTATGAGTTCTATATTTTGTTGGTTGCATGGTGATGTTTTAATATTGCCATTAAGAATTTTTACAAATATTTTGTTTATTATCTATAATTTGTGTGGTCACTAAATCCGTAAATTATATTTTAATTGTTCCTGTAAATGACGTTTATCTATTTCTACCGCACAACTTTTGGTGTGTTTTTTTTTTCTCAAATATCGTATATATGTACTTGGATGCCAACTTCTTTAAAAACCTGTACATCATACCGAAATTACCAATATTTGTATTCATATGACATTTTTGTGTTCTGGTTGTCTTTCAAGCTTCATGCAGCGACAGATGTTCGTTTCTTCTCTTACTAATCGCTGCATACATGCCTTTCGAATTTCTCGGGTGTTATTTAGATCATAGGTCGTTTAACAATTCGATAACGTCGTGTAAAATTAGTCTTTTTCCCCTGACTTTTCTGAGAGGACTGGCTACAGCGTCTAGAGGGAATTTCGAACGTCAAATGTTGTTCGGTGCTTGGTTGTCTTTGAATTATATATAATAGGATAAAAATTACTAATACTCATACCAAAGGAACAATCATATGAAAATAGGAGATGTATGATTGCCCATGAGACAGTCATCCACCAAAAGCCAAGCAACGAACCTATTTAACTTCTACTAGTTACTACGCGGTCTTCAATGATGGCAAAAGCCATACCATAAAGTAAACCGTGAAAGTCACCAAATTAAATAAAGTGAAATTTTCCATAAAAAATTCTGTCCAGTGGTTTTTGAGAAAAAATGAAAGTAATAATTACAATAAATTTGCAAAATACGTCGTAAAAGTGCAATTACTCAAACACGGCTTAGCAGTTTAAAAAAATTACCACAGACAGATCTCATTATGCTAAACACTTTTACACCCATATTCAGAATTTCGATAAATCTAACGGTTTTTGAGATAAATGAGAAAAACTTGTCTGATCCATATGTTCCATTTTTAGTAATGGCGGCCATGGCTTCCGACGGATCAAAAATCTCAACATCAGGTCTTTGAGGACTACCACAAAGAACATTCATACTATGTTTGGCTCTAATTGGTCTTGTAGTTTCAGAAGAGAAGAGTTTTGAAAAATTGTTAACGAAGACGAGCTACGTCGACGGACGCCAAGCTCGCATTGCCCTTAGAGTCATATGAACTGAAAATGGAAGATGGTTTCTATACGGATGCATTTAGGCTACTAGAATATTATTATCCATGTTAACAATATATATATTTATTTTGTGGTTTGTTGTAGATACATGTTCATGTAGATTCGTTTCAGTTTCTTATGTTTGTTTGTTTAAGGTTCTATATAGGTTTTTGCGTCGACGTCATGACTTATACGTTACATAACATACTATTTCGGAATATCATTGGGAAGAAACTTCTAGTGGTGTGTGTGAAAGGATAAGATATGGTTTGTGATATATAGCAGTTGAACGTGGGTAGTTTCGAGTTTGAGGTTAACAAGAACATAGTCACCAACCATCAAAAGAGGATTCTAACAGATCTTTTGTGCATCAATCTTTTCTTTCCAAAAAGACAGAAATAATAACTGTCATTGTACATTTGGTCATGTATATACTAATCGAGTTTCATAACAATTCTTTAGAAACTCAATTCAAGCTTAAAATGACGACTCGGACGTCGACATTGTGATCGCGTGTTGCGTGTACCGATCCATAATGGTCAGCTTTATTACTTCAAAATGAAGTACGATCAAAAAAAATGCCGAAGCATTTTTTATCCATCTATTACCGAATTACAAAATGCGTCTTAATAAGTGTATAGCGATATCTTAGGTAGGTATGATTTGTCAAAAGAAAAGGGTCGAGTTGAATACGAAGGTACACTGTACCACTTTGTTTTACTTACGTTTCATCAGATAAGATAAACGTCATTGTTAGGACGTCTCCTTATTATTTTGATATACTGAGAAATGTTGAAGATATTCCTGGGACAAATATGGCCTCAATTTCACCACTAATTTCCCTCTGACTACAAACGATTGATTGATTGTTGGGGTTTAACGTCCGAGCAGCAATATTTCAGCTATATTCAGGCGATGAAAATGAAAGGGATGGTAAAATGAACATGAAATGATGATGATGAAATAAAAAAGAAGGATGGGACACGAGGATAATAGGGTTGACAAATTTTGATTGCCACAAGAACAATGGAGGGATGGGTAGGGTCGGGCAATTTAGCCTCCTGTGGCGGAGCGCAAAGGTTCCTACCCTATCGAATACTGCAGCAGGGTACTTTAACGTGCGAGGAACGTGGCATCTTTCCCAACACGGTGCACCACTATGGTTTGCAGTCAGGTTTTCCGTATTATAGCCCGACTACCCCAGTTTTAATTTTATTAATTCTACAGAGAGGGCGAAAATGTCTGGATACTGTTTTGAGATGTTCCCAATGTATTAAAGATAAACTCTATTTACATTGACATGTTGGTCAATAGAAGGACAATAGCCACCTATGCACAATAAGTGATTTAAACTATATAAACGAGTGGACCATATCAAGCGAATCTCAAGTGTTTGTTTATTTTTGCACTCTCTGCAAGATTGGAAAAAAAATAACCCTGCCAAATTATAAGTCAGGACAGTTTTTGATTAAGTTTTATATCAACTTTATGTAACTTTTTCATATCAAGAGAATTCTAAGCCTGAAAAAGTATCTGGATACACAGGTTTGTCCGAAGTCAGAGGGAAATTAGTGGTAAAATTGGGGTCATATTTGTCTAAAGGTAATGATGCACCTTAACATTGTTCAGCGAGTTCTGATTTATACACTTAAATATGAGAGATCTTTTCTGAATAACACCTTATCTTGATTATCGATAACTTTTTTAAGAAATGAATAAACTCTGAATTCATTTTATCAACATCAAATACGATATTAATACTATTTTAAACCAAAAAAAAACGAATTCATACAATTCATACCACATGAATTTATGAATGTTTGATTCTCGAATGACAAATCCCTATAACACCATATAAAAAACCCTAAATAAGCATTTACACACTAGATGTTAATAGTTCTATATGTTCTTTAATAGCGTAATTAGTTATTAATTGTGACGTACAAGGTAAAATTCAAGATAAAATGATCATATTTTATGAAAACATTATCAATCGGTCGAAATAGTACTTATTTTAAAGTAAGCTTCATATCACTGGTCGAAGCGCTGCCTTTAATGACCTAATAATGACACAATAAAGTTGATGTGTTTGATATCTTCAAAAAAAAAAAAGAGTTTAACTACGTGCTTTGGGCTCGATGTAACCGTCTTGAAGGCCTCATGGTAGCTTGCTCGCCTCGCGTGCGTTAAATTATTGGTCCATTTTTGGACGGAGTCGCACCGAAAACATCAGAATTGGTAGTCTTTTCTCAGTCAAGTATTCAGTATTTTAGGTAAAAAGAGAATGAATACTAGTTGGTTGCCGTAGGAGATTAAACTACTACCAATAAATCACTATTGGCTCAGCGGAATTCTCTACAAAATAAAGAAGAGTATTAACTGGGTGTGCCATTTATTCTTTAGTTTTTTTTGTGGAATTCCTTATAGTTTAGTTGAGTTATCTATAGTGTTCTGTGTGTAAACGTCTAAAACGCGATTTATCTGTTTCTTGGCCTAGCATGAGATTCGAAACATATAAAACACTGAGGTTTCATTCCTTGAATAAAACATAGGACTCCTTTAGCTGCTTTGAATACTCTAATAGAACGTATCTGTACAAAATTTGTCTACCTATTTCGATATATTAAGTTTTGACTACTTCTTAAATATAATTTATTCTAATGTAAAGTCTTGAACTTTGTAAGTTTTGAATTCCAATGCTGATGATGAAACGTTACATCTTCAAGCATGAGTACAGTAAACCGAACTTTGCAATATCTTTTTATGAATGGTATTTTTGTATCACTAATAAAATTTGCTTTAAACCGATTTTACTACATAGGTTATTATCAAACCAAATTATCACAGCCACTAAATATGAACACAAATATTTACCGATATAAGGACAAAACATTTTTGTCCGGTAAGCCTCAGATAAATCAAACTTTTAATACTTATTATGAAAGGTGAAAATAAGGAAAATTTTAAATGAACAAGTCATAGACAGTTTAGTCTAACGTTTTTAACGTGTATACTTTATACATTTGTACATAATTTAATGCACTAACAACAAAAATATTTAAAACTCACCACACTTAAATACAATTACAAAATAAAACTGATAAAGTTCATATTTCTATTCTATTATAATCGAAGTTTTATTCTGAGGCTATTTTTAGTGCTTTTTTTTTCTTTTTTTGCCGATATATTTGTGTATGGTATTTGGTGTTTTAAGTTCATAACGAGAATAGGTATGATGAATATGACAAAGAGAAAACAATTTCAACAGAATGAGAATGTCAACCCAAGGCCACCCATTGGTATTCGTTGAACGAAGAGGAAATCCTCATACCTCGGGGTAGGCTGAAGCTGGCCCAAAAACATAAAAAAAAATGTTGCCCTCTATACCCAAGTAACATAAAAATGAACTAAATGAGAATACGAAACAAGACATGCAGAGACCAGAAATTCCTGACTTGTGATATTTTGTATTTTACGAATAACATCCACGTGCAAGTACAATCATTTGAATAAAAAAATGTCTACTTCTTTTTATGTAAGAAGGGTAAGGTAAATGACATTCTATCTTAAGTACATCATGAGTACATTTAGTTCTTTGTACGAATAGTGTGTAAAGTAATGAACATTGCCACTATCAATGGGAATCAATCGTGGAATCAAAAGTATTGGATTGGAACGTTGTTGACATTGCTCTAAGAGTTCTTTTTAGGTATATTTTGAATATTGGCTATTACTTTCTTATAGTTACTTCTTAGCTTATTCTAATATGACGTCTTTAACAGGCTTTGAGACCACAACTGTGGCGATTTTCGATTGCCATATGAGCAGCACGTGACTCATTGGGCATGGCTTGTGTGTGTGTGTAAATTACTGTCCACCTTAATCATGTAAATTCAAGTAATTCATATTTAATAAAGATATTATTAAACATAATGTTTTAGAAAAGTTATATTATATTACGCAAAAATCACTTACACACATACTCGATAGCACTCGCCACGTTCGCCATCATGCATGAAACCAAACAATAACTATCGTCAATGAATGAAATATTGTACCTGTCCATGTGTGAACACTGTGACCTTATAATGCAAACGACTATTGGCATATCTAACCTAACATCGTTCTACTTAATTCGCCCTTTCCTTCATATGGACTAATATGGCTGTGAAAAGTTACCGTAATAGGTCACGAAAATGTTAAAAAAAAAACAAAGTAAAGTTATTGTCCTATTAGGATCGAAATAAATCACGGAATCTTCATTTTATCATTGTTTTTCAACAGACTGACTGTTATAGACACGTAACTCTGAGACTTTACTTTGCTCTGTCACGTGATCTCTTGAAATGTAAACTGTCAATTTCGCTTATATTGCTGTAACCTTGCAAATGTATTTTGATGCCAGATGTCACACAGTAAACTTTAGCATGACCCTGGAGTGTACGTAACATTCACATCCCTCTTGTTGAATGAAGACTTGGTCCACAGGGATTATTGGTAAAAAAGATATGGGTCTCCGAGTTACTTGTCTACTCAGTCTAGTATAAAAATACCAAAATTCTAAAAACAATGTCAACTTTAAGCAAACTTCCGTTTCCACAAAGACATGGTTTGTAAAGTTTTAAAAAATCATCCAAGCTTAAAATATAGACATCGACACAATTTGCAAAAAAAAACTACAACCAAAAAACAAACATAAAGCCGATGATAGACATGTCAGTTCAGATGTAATGTATATTTATTAGCTATGAAATCAATAATTTGAGTCTGTGAATAATAATCTGCATAATAATATCATGACTATTTTGATAGTACTGATATACCTTTAAACATCCAACACTTTTAATCTATTACTCTCATTAAGTTTTAACTATTGATTTGTTTACTCAGTTTCACTATTTTGAACATAAAATAATATTGATAGTTTTAGAATAGAAAAGCTTTAGACATTTTTAAAGTGATGATTAAAGTAATGAACAAAACAAACGTTCTAATTTATTGAAATCTAATATAATCACTGTTTTTATTCATCAGTTAACACTGTGATATAACAATTCCCAATCCACCACAGTTCCAACATTGGTTCTATTGGGAAAAATGTCATCTGTTGTTATTCTGTAATTTAATGAAAATAATAGCTGGTGTACAAAAATACCCATTGACATATATGATACCATCAGTCATAACACTTTGGTTAAAGTGTCGTATTGTTCTGTTTTGTAAGGTTGAGTTACCTTAAGTTTGACTAGAATATAAAAATGTGTAATGCAATTCTAATATTTATGAGCGTTGTTATTTCGTGTACGGGGATTACGAAAACGTCGCCAAATAAACAAATTGAGGATTTGTGGAATAACATAACAAAAGACAGAAACAAAAAGATTAGACCTGTTATGAATACATCTGATCCTGTAGAAGTATATTTTTATTTTCATCTTACTTACATTCAAGGGTTCGATGAAGTCAAAGGAAAATTTAGTGTTCATGGATACTTTGGCGTTCATTGGTATGACCACACAATATCGTGGGACCCGGATGTGTACGGTGTAGAGTCTTTGACCTTTAATGAAGAAGTTTTGTGGAAACCAACATTTGTGTTATCAAATCCACATGGAGATCCTAAAAGGCTTTACGAAGACGATTCTGTAAAACGTGTGTTTCACAATGGCAAAGTGGATTGGTTTCCAAGTGGAACTTTTGACGTCACGTGTTAGGCAGATGTTTTCCGATATCCTTTCGATTCGCAGGAATGTTCGATTTCAGTTATCGTTGAGGTTTATGATATTAAAGAAGTTGAAATCATACCAATAGATTTTTATAACTTTTGGTTTGTCCCTCATAGAACATGGGACTTTGTTGGAAAAACATTTGAAAAAATTGATGCACCTCATTTTGTGTATTTTCGTGTGAATCTAAAAAGGAAACCGTTGTTTTTTGTTTTTAATCTTATTCTTCCGATCGTTTTAATGTGTTTCATGAATCCCTTTGTATTCTTACTCCCGGCAGAAAGTGGTGAACGAATCGGGTATTCTGTAACTGTGCTACTAGCGATCGCTGTATTTCTTACTATTTCATCATCAAGCCTTCCAGCAATATCTGAGCCAATAATACCATCGATATGCATACTTCTTTTCGTTGACGTTGCGTTCAGTGCAACTATTGTTTTGTGTGTGATTGCAACACTCCGTTTCTATTTCCGTAGAGAAGACATCCCAGTATCTAAAGTTGCCCTTGGTTTCGTGAAATACTGCCGATATTTAAGATGCGGTTGCTGTCGTAGGTGTTTCAAGGCCACAGTACTCAAACCACAGGAAAAAGACGTCAAGAACGGTAATGAAATATTGCCAACAGGCGAGTATCAATATAGGGGAACAGATGGCTTCAATCGTAAGTTCATATCGCCCACAGAGAAATTGTCAATATCATGGAAAGATGTCGGACAGGAGTTGGATATAGTTTTTGGTACAACAAGCGGCTTGATTATGATTTTCATGCACCTTCTATACATTATGACAGTGATGGAAGTAATTAAGTGGTAAAGTCTGCTAGAGAGCTTGGTTTTTTGTTGTCATTTTTGTTGTTGTTGTTGTTTTTTTTTTTCGCACCATTAGCCTCAAAGATTTGTTTTATAATTTGACTATGGTTTTGCTAATGAACATTTTGAAGGCAAATGTATGATGTATGAGTAAGTGAATACTATGCAGGAAGTGTAAGTTGTGATTACATCCAAAATACTACTCATTAGTAATCCTTCCGCATCCAAAATGCTGTCAATTAGTAATCTCTACCGCATCCAAAGTGCTTCTAATTAGCAATCTCTACCACATCAAAAATACTTATGATAAGTAATCTCTACCACATCCAAAACACTTCTTATTAGTAACCTCTACCACATCCAAAAAACTGCTTATTTGTAGTCTATACCGCCTCAAAGAATTCTCTTATTATTAGTAATCTCTGCCGCATAAAAAAAAATACTATTAATCTCTTCCGCATCCAAAATACTACATCTTTGTAGTTCCTACCGCATATAAAATACTTCTTCTTCTTATAAGTAATCTCTACCGTATCCAAAATACAACTTATAAGTAATCTCTACTGCATCCAAAACACCACTTATCAATAGTTCCTACTGCATTCAAAATACTACAACTACTTATACGCAATCTCTATCGCATACCATAGTATAGTGTTTCATTTGAATAATGTGATTGTAATATCAATTGTCAATGAATGCTTACTGTTATTTGCAAGCACTTCCCTTTTAATTGTTTGGTGAAATTAGTATGTCACCTTTTTTAAGATTATTGATTCGTACTATTTTTTTTTCTGGACATTGTCTCCTTTGATCTATCGTGTCGCCGAAAACTGTTGAATTTTTGGGGGAAGAATCTCGAGTCCGACGGGCCATTGCATGTAATAAACCAATTCAGAAATTCAATTTCCAAACTCGGTAGCAACGTTGCAATATCCTAGCGTACTCGTAAAATACGTCATTAGCAATAGCAATCCCAGACTGCCATATAGTTCCTGAATCGGTCTTTTATGCATAAATAATTGTTGTGATAAAAAACTTTGACTTCCTTTCCGAATTCATGTGAATTTAACTAACTTCCAATTTAAAAATGAAAGAAAATCAAACAAACTGACGTTAATGATAGTTAATTGTTTAGATTTTTTTTGGCTTGTCCATATATTACACTGGGTTTTATATTTATTCTATCAAGGAGGTAGACCTAGGGTAAGGGACATAACTCTTGAATTCAGTAATATGTTTGTATTATATTCAATTTCACCAAAGCCTTTCAAGCTTTCATTTGAAATAGAATGAAATCAGTTCAAGTTACTTTGATGCTTACATGAGATTGATTTAAAATGGTGAATACAAATGTTCCAATGATTTGTTAGAGTTGTGTCCCTTACCCTAGGTTTACCTCCTTAAATGTAACTAGTAAATAATTTGCCAGAGTGAAGACAAAGGATCGGACAAATATATCACATATATTACTTTTGAAAAATAATACCATCATTGACGATATATTTCCTATAACAAGTTGTACGTGGAGCTTTCTCAATATGAGTTTGCTTAAATGAATTACTAAGTTAATAAATGAAAATGTATCTTACTGAATAAGACTCAATGATACTATTAAGTGTTGAAATGGCATACAAAGACGATAATTATGAATTGGAAAATTCAAAGAGGCTTCACATAGATTAATGATACAAAATTACAAGAAGGCTGGACATGGCAAAATATATTTTAAAAACAGCTGGACGTTCAAAATAGTTACACATAGATGCTTGGCACAAAATTAAAAAAAAAACGAACTGTAGAAATATTTTCATATCGATTCAATACACAAAATGACCTAAAAGGTGGACTTTAAATTAGTTTCGTTCACTCTTACGAGGCAGACTTTTTAGCTGATCTAATCCAAAAGAAAGAATACCGTTTAGATAGATCCTTTAATCTTAGTTTCCGCTACATAGATAACGTATTATCCATAAACAATTCTAGTTTCGTGGATTTGATACATCGCATCTACCTCAAAAGAACTTGAGTTAAAGGATACTACAGACACTGTGGAGTCAGCCTCATATCTTGACCTACACTTAGAAATCGATGGTATCGCGCTAGACTTCTCACAATTAGGCTTCTGGAACAGGGTTATATTGCTACAAGATCGAATTCATCAGTACAGAAGTTTTATGGTCGTCATCATGAACTCGTGGATCGTTACGGTGTATCAACCTGCACCATGAAAACTGATTTGTTCAAAGTATCATAGTTTTCCTTTCCTCTTTCGTCTACCCTACCTTGGACTTGACTTTTTATGAGCAAATTTACTTTTGTTACTTTGTAAGTATTGTTTTAGTTACTTTATCTTCTTTGTTATGATTGTCTAAATCCATGTTTGGTCTTCGTTCTTGGATTACATTCTTTTGATTTCCGCTAGAATCTTAGTTCCATTGATTACTCTTTCAAATCGATACATGATGATATAGTTTGACATTACGTCAATTCGTGACACAAAATTACAAAAAAATACTGGACTGATGAAAAATTTCACATTGATCCATTATCAAACAACGGACTTTTGAAACATCCAGGATAGGAACTAAAACACGAATGTTGCAATCGGTCTATGGACGACATCTTTCTTTTTTAAAGTATGTTTTTGGACAAAAGTTGGTAATTAATAATTTTTCACACAATTAAAAAACATTTCTGTCGCAGAGGTATGAAAGTCCTTCTTTCATAGTTTGAGGGGAAAACTATACAGTTGTATTTCCTCTGTTACCTGAAGTAGTAAAAAGGAAGCCAGTGCGATCAGATCCATTCCTTTTCCTACTGCTGTAAATCATCGCACATTAAGGAACTCAAAGTACACAAATCCATTCCTTTATTATACACATAATTAGTGTGCAAACGTAGTTGACAAAGCAAGCTTTTCATTATATCTAAAATATCGTAAAAGTATTGCTAAAGTGACATTAACGCTCCAGTTGGCACCAATGAGAAAGTGTCTTATTATCCTTTTAATAAAGAGTGACTGTAATTTAAAATGACAACGATTATTTTACAAAATATCATTATTTATTATGTTGTTCTGTAAAGTCGTCACTGTTTTTGCTTGTTTAAAGATTGTTTCTACATATTCAACTGGACATATTGCAGCACTGTGGAATGATATAATAAAAGACCGTAACAAGGAGATACGACCAGCAGAAAAACCATCGGATCCTGTCGTTATATATTTTTACTTCCATCTGACTAATATTCTTGAGTTAAACGAAGTTCAAGGAAAATTATCAATTCGAGGATATTTCGGCGCTCACTGGCATGACTCAACTGTGAAATGGGATCCTAAAGTTTATGGTGTCGAGTCCCTCACTTACAACGAAGAGCTTTTGTGGAAGCCAACTTTCGTGCTTTCTAATCCATTTGGACAGGCACCGAAACTTCACAAAGACGATTCAGTCAAACGCATTCATTACCACGGAAGGGTTGATTGGCTGCCGTCGGGCACATTTGACGTCACTTGCGAGTTTGACGTTTCAGCTTATCCTTTTGACTCACAGAACTGTTTTATCGGTGTAGTAGTGGAAGGATATGCGGAGAGTGAAGTTTTTCTCGTTCCAATAGGTTTTTATACAGACTGGTTGGCTCCACATAGAACTTGGGAGCTGATAGAAAAGAATATAACTAGAATAGGTGTTCCACAAGTAGTATACTTTCACATGACTTTGGAAAGGAAACCTATGTTTTTCGTATTTAATCTTATTCTCCCTATAGTTCTTATGTGCATCATGAATCCGTTTGTATTTCTACTTCCGGCTGAGAGTGGTGAACGGGTTGGATATTCAGTCACTGTTTTATTAGCGATTGCTGTGTTTCTTACGATATCATCATCGAGTCTTCCAGCTGTTTCTGAGCCAATCATTCCTTCAATCTGTATTCTTTTGTTTGTAGATGTTGCTTTTAGTGCTGTGATTGTGTTGATGGTAATATTTACATTGCGCTTCTACTTAAGGGATGAAAATATTCCTGTATCAAAAATATGTGCTATGTTTGTGAAGCTAATGAGATTAATAAGATGCGGATGTTCTCGCAAAGTTAATTCCAACGAACAGGAAAAAGACGAAACTGTATGGACTACAGATGAATATCAGTACCGTGGAATCAAACGGTCTGACCTTGCTTCCATTGAGCCTAATGAAACGGCGGCTGTGACGTGGAAAGATGCAGGACAGGAGCTTGATATCGTTTTCGGTTTATTTAGCGGCATTATCATAGTTGTTGTACATTTAATATACATTCTGGTGGTTTTAGGGGTGATAAAATGGAAATAAAAAGCTTATCTATAGAAAAAAACAATTAAGTAACAACATATACTTACTTTTTAATAAAAAAAAAACTAAGAAAATCACTTTTTATTAATACAGAAAAAGTTAATAAATACTTATGATGTATTTAAGATATAAATTTACCTTACCCATTTTACATAGAAAGAAGTAGACATTTTTTTATTCAAATGATTGGATTTTCAATTGGATGATGTTCGTAAATACAAAATAACACAAGCCAGAAATTTTTGGTCTATGGATGTCTTGTATCGTTTTGTCCGTTTGTTTATTTTTTTATGTTACTTGGGTATATAGGGGAAATTCTTTCGTTTTATGATGTCTTAGGGCCAGCTTCAGCCTACCCTGTGGTATGAGGATTTCCTGGTCGTTCATTGAAGACCAATGGGAAGCCTTGTCATCCTGTTGAGGTTGTTGTCTCTCTGTCATTTTCACAATACCTATTCTCGTTATAAACTTAAAACACAAAATACCTTATACAAAAATATCGGCAAAAAAAAAAAATTATAACAAAGAAACCAAAGCACATTAAAAACACACAAATAGCCAATAATAGAAGGACTGTTCAGGGACATCAAATCCCAAGTACGTAAGTCCAAAACGTGAAAGCAGGAAGTAGAGGCGATCTTCATACACAATGAAGATAACAAAATGAACTGCAATAACATATAAAAACTCAAAAATAAGGAAAACAAGGACAATAAAAATATAAAGCATTTACAATGTGAACTCCATCAAAAAGGTGTTTAAGGGTAAGTTTTAAATTTAAGTATGGTTCTGCCTAAAAACCAGGCAGGGGTGATTCATCATATCTTAAGATAATCAATTAAACTGTATAAATACATTTGTTATGTCCTAACAACAACTCTTCCTACGTTCATATCTTCGGATCTGGCACTTATAGTGAAATATTTTTTGACTGGTTATAGTGTAAAAATTCTGGCGGGAAGTTTTCATGCACTTTTTCTGTAGTAGAACATAACAAAAATTTAAGTGTTAATATCTCCACTGGGCAACTTTCATTTGCATTTATAGTTTTGAATACAGTTTCTATGAGGCCTTCTGAAGGATTTCCAATCTAAAAACATTTGGGTTTTCCTATTCATGTTAAAATATTTTTTGACTTATTATAGTGTAAATATTCTAGCGGAAAATTTTTCAACACATTTTTGTGGTAAACCATACCCAAATTTAAGTTTTGATATCTCCAGTGGACTACTTTTATAATTACTTATATTTCTTAATACCGTTTCTATTGGACCTACAGAATTATTGGCAATACAAAATATTAAGTATTAAGAAATGCATGAATCATCCTTAATAACCATCTGCCTGGTTTTAAGGCCGAGCTGTACTTCAATCACTTTTTATGAGAATACGTATGAGAATACGATGTAACAGTTATACTCGACTGTCTGTGTAACGTGTATGACTAATGATAATATTGGCATTGAGCATGAAACACTTTATGGCAACGTGAACTCTTAATAAAACTTTGATTGTAATAGCTTAGAAATATCACCGTATCAGTTTTTTTTTTTTGTAATTGTATTTAAGTGTGGTAAGTTTTAAATATTTTTGTTGTTAGTGCATTAAATTACAGACAAATGTATAAAGTATACACGTTAAAAACGTTAGACTAAACTGTCTATTACATGTTCATTTAAAATTGTCCTTATTTTCACCTTTCATAATAAGGATTAAAAGTTTGATTTATCTAAGGCTTACCAGACAAAAATGTTTCGTCCTTAGATCGGTAAATATTTGTGTTCATATTAAGTGTTTGTGATAATTTGGTTTCATAATAGGTTTAAAGCAAAGAACGAATGATGATAAGCGATACAAAAAAAAAAAAAAAAAAAAAAAACATTCATAAAATGATATTGCAAAGTTACTGTACTCATGTTTGTAGATGTAACTTCTATTCATCATCATCATCGGAATTCAAAACTTACAAAGTTCAAGATTTAGGAATAAATTATTTTTAAGAAGTATTCGAAACTAAATATACCGACATAGGTAGACAATTCCAGTACAGATAAGTTCTATCAGAGTATTCAAAGGAGCTGAAGGAGTAATGAAGCCTCATTGTTTCATGAGTTTCGTATTTCGTAATAGAGCTGAAGGAGTCCTATGTTTAATCGAAGTAATGAAGCCTCATTGTTTTATGAGTTTCGTACTTCGTAATAGATCAAGAAACAGATAAATCACACTTTAGACTAAGTAAACAAACGGCACACTAAGATAACTAAAATTAACACAAAAAAAACCTAAAGAATAAGTGGGCGAACCTATTTAAGAGTCCCATTTGATTTGTAAAACTTCCGCTGAGCTAATATTGATTCATTGATAATAGTTAAATCTACGGCAACCAACTAGTATTCTCTTTTTACCTAAAATACCAAATGTTTGACTGAGAAGCAGTGACTACCAATTGTAATGTCTCTGTTGCGACTCGGTCGAAAATTGAACCCAAAACCTAACGCATTTGAGGCGAGCACGCTACCATGAGGCTTTCAAGGCGGTTATGTCAAGTCTAAAACAGATAGTTACCATTAGCCTTCTATTTCCATTTTCAATAAAAACTTTTTTAAAAAAGCACACAAATGTTTTTTGACCGGTCGAAGCCATTAAAGGCAGTACTAACAACGAGTGACCTGAAACTTATTTTAAAGTAACAATTATTCGGTCGATTGATAACGTTTTCATAAAATATGATCTTTTTTATCTTGAATATTTACCTTGTACATTTCTGTTAATAACTGATTACGCTATTTAATAACTCATATAACTATTAACATCTAGTATGTAAATGCTTTTACAGAGTTGATCTTTATAAATGCATTGTATTGTGCTTTAGCAGGGAGGTGTCATTCCAGTGTCAAACATTTATCAATTCATGGGGCATGAATTCGGTTTTGTTTAAAATTGTATTAACATCGTATTTCTTGTTGATATGAATTCAGGGTTTGTTCATTTCTTCGAGAAGTTATAGATGATTAAGAAAATGTGTTGTTCAGAAAAAGATCTCTCATATTTAAGTGTATAAATCAAAACTCGCTGAACAATGTTAAGGTTCATCATTATCTTTAGACAAATATGGCCCCAATTTCACCGCTAATTTCCCTCTGACTTCGGACAAACCTGTGTATCCAGATAATTTGTAAGGCATAGCATCCCCTAGATATGAAAAAGTTACATCAAGTTGATATAAAATTAAATCATTGAAATGACCAGCCTTTTGCAGTGTTATTCTTTTTTCAATTCTGCAGTTTGGGAAAATAAAGAAACACCTGAGATTCGCTCGATATGGTCCACTCATTTACACAGTTTAAGATACCTATCGTGTATAGGTGCTATTGTTCTTCTATTGACAAGACTGTCAATGTGAATAGAGTTTATCTTAAATACGTAGGGAACATTTCAAAACATTATCCAGAACTAATTCATTTTCGCCCTCTCTGCAGGAAACAATAAGATTAAAACAGGGAAAGGCCAGTTTTTTATATAATGTTACATCAAATGTACTCAGCTTTCTAGTATCTAGGGGATGCCATGCCTTAAAAGTCTTCTACATACACAGTTTCGTCTGAGGTCATTGGAAAGTTTGTGGTGAAATTGAGGCCATATTTGTCGATCGGTAATGAATCGTAAGGAGGAAGACCTAAGGTATGGGACGCAACCCTTAGAATCCATTGGAACGTTTGTATTCAGCATTTTACATCAATCTCATGTAAGCATGAGTAAGCAAAGTAAATTGAATTGATTTAATTTTGTTTCAAATGAAAGCTTGATACGCTTTGGTGACATTGAATATGATACAAACAAATCACTGCTTTCAAAAGTTATGTCCCTTAATCTGATCGAGTCTACACCCCACCCTTAAACAACTATCCAATATACATATGCTAAGAATAAACTAATTTCGCATGCAAAACATATCGTATTTACGATAACAAGAGCCATAATATTTATAGGTTTTCCTAAATTTGAAGTAACCATCATTCCAATTTTCAACCTTTTCACGCATAAATTAGTAAATAGTACTCGTAATCATTTTTTGACCTTTCACCTCGGTAACAAAGAAATTTTAAAACGTTTAAAAACGGAAATGGACTATTGATATTTATACAGTTTTGAATAAGTTTGTTTATACGTTTCATTGGTACACCATGAGGATCCTTTATATGCATTAGTTTTAAATCAAAGCTGTTTCGCCTTCTCACGTCATTATACCCCTCTCTGTTGCAATCAGGTTGTTTTTCCACAATAAGTAGGTTCGCAGGTCTCTTAAAAACATTCTCTTTGAACTTAAAGTGCTTCATCGAAATGATTTATGTGATGAATTGTACCGAATTTTGTCGTTTCGTTCACTGGCCCATTTTCTGTTTTAAAACTACCTGAAGAGCGATGATCTTTTGTTGATCTGGGTATTATGTGTGTATGTTAAAGTAGTAAGAACAAATCAAAACAAAACAAACAAAAAAAAAACACACAAAAAAAAAAACAGTTGCTGATTTTCATTGTTTAAGCTGTAAATCTGAACCACCATATTGTTTTAGAACAGTTTCATTTCAGTATAGTATTGTAATCATATTCACAAACTTTATATATAACTGGGAACTAGTCTTAGTCATTGGGTTGGACACGAAAGTCTTCAGTACACTTGAAATTTAACTGATTTGTAGCCCGAACAAGGGTGTCTGGCCATGAAAAAAAGGTTCACACATCTATAACCTTTTGATGATAGATGAAACCTTTGACTGCATAGCAAATTTCGTTGGGCAGTTTTTAAGTATCAACTGACGTCAATCACTGTCAAATCCGTACAATCTATAATGTTTAATACAAAAAATACCAGCCATATATGTTGCAAATTTCGATATGTTCCAAAAAATGTTCGGCATCAAACTACAAGTGTACAACTATTTAATTTTGTACAGTGACCATTCCATTAGTTAAACAAATAGATTGCTTCTGATGAATTCTTGTTTTACTTTAATTTTAGCCGAAGGAATAAGCATTTCATAATTAATTGATACTTATAATCATGGCTGTTTTTCACACGTATTCATTTGATCAGGATAGTTATTAAATGCAAAATTCCTTTCCACTCTCGTCTATCGCGGACTTGACAATTTTAAAAGCAATCCGGCGGTTTTTCGAAAAGCAGGGACTGCTTAGCCTAACTATACACCTGATCTATGCTCTCAGTCTTTGTGTGGAGTCCAGGTAGCCTTTTTGTTTATTTTTTTATTTTTTTATTTTTTTTTTTTTTGTGTGGGGAATGAAGGTCCCACGGATATCTTAGCCATTTCTTAATATATCAAAACAATAAGGAGACGCTTATCTGATGAAACGTAAGTAAAACAAGATGATACAATGTACCTTCGTATTCAACAAGTCAAACCTATCCAAGAGATCGCTTGACTTATTAAGACGCTTTTATTATTCGGTAATAGACGGGAGTATTGTTCCGGATAGAACAGGCTTCGGCATATTTTTTTTTATCTTACTTCATTTTCGAAGTAATTAAACTGTCTGTTATGGATCGGTACACGCTAAACATAAGCAGAATGTCGACATTTTGATTTGTTTGATTGTCAAATAAGTAGCACTCCAGCTAAGAATCACGCTAAGAAAATGTGATACATGGTTGGAAAGCCTACATATTTTTACTTTTGATATTTTGTTTAAAATGTTTTAGTAAACAGAAATTAACATTTGGTTTTTCATATAACCCGTGCTCATAGGAGATAAAAATTGTATAGAATGCACTGTAGAATTCGAAAGTAAGGGAGATAACTTTGTAAATGACACTCAAATACAATAGAATCTATTGGATTTTCAATGTTGAATATCTCCTAAGAGCAGGCAGATTTGAATGAATAATTACATATTTCATAATATAGATCCATAAAGCAACTTAATTACAAAGATAAAAATATGTAGCCTTTTTTTTTTTTTGGGTGTATCACATTTTTCAGATTTTGCATGATTCTTACAAAAGACAGATACTTAATTTTTTAAATTTTTACTGTTGTACATGCATCTACAACAAACCACAAAATAAAAAATATGTATTGTTAATATGGATAGTAATATACTTGTAGTCGGAATGCATCCATACAGAAATCGTCTTCCATTTCCAGCTCATCTGGCTGGAAGGGCAATGTGAGCGTTTGCCATCATTTAGCGTCAACAATTTTGCAAAAAACTTATATTCTGAAACTACAAAACCAATTTGAATTAAACTTAGTATGAATGTTTCTTATAGTCTACTCTATACACATGATGTGGGGATTTTTGATACGTCGAAAAACATGGCCGTCGTTGCTAAAAATGCAACAGAGGGACACAAATTGTTCGCATAAATCTTCAAAACAGTTAGGTTTAGCGGAATTCTCACATGGGCGTTAAAGTGTTCAGCACGATGAGATCTATTTGTGGTCATCTTTTGTGTGCAAATCTGCTAAGCTGTGTTTCAGTTTATGCCCTTTACGACGTCGTTTTGCTATATTAAATGTAATTACCTTAAAAAAATTATTCTTAGAAACCACTGGACCAAATTCAATGAAAACTGACATAAAAATTGTCTTAAGCGAATAGTTTAATTGTTTCGTTGCTTGGCTTTTGGTGGAGACTCTCTTTCTATGGCAATCATACGACATCTCCTATTTTTATGAAATTGTTCCTTATGTATGAGCGTTAAGAATTTTTATCCAAGAAAAACATAGCGGCCGTTACAATACATTGAATGTTGCTTAACAAGCCAGGTGAGTGATTCAGCCTATTTAAATCCTCAAGTCTAGGTTGACCATGTCATATCTGGTATGGTAAGGGAGAAGGCAAACTATATAACGGACGTAGTATAGGTTGGTGAAATATGACAGCTGGTAACGTTGACAGAATGCGTTATATGTAATTCAAAGACAACGAAGCTCCAGACAACATCTGACGTTCGAAATACACTCTAGACGCTGTATCTTGCCCTCTCAGAATACTAATAGTCGGGAAAAAGTCCATGATTTTACACGACGCTTTCCGATTGTTAAACGACGTATGATTTGAAAAACGACCGAAAATTTCAAAAGCCTGTCTGCAGTGGTTAGTAAGAGAACAAACGAACGTCTGCCGCTGAGTGGAGCTTTAGTGACAACTCAAATTATAGATATTCAACAAAATATTTGCAAAATGAACGTGAGTTCGATGATATTATTCTTGTTTGTTCAATAGGGCTGGTAATCAAGATCAAGTTTGATGGTAGAATTTCGTAATAGCAAACACTTGTTTTAATTATATACGTGTGTCTTAAAAAAGCTGTTCAAATCCATCAAGGGGGAAAAAGAATTGCAATTGTACATGGAAACAGCGTGTGATGATTATTTAATACCATATTTATTCGGACTATATAAACAGAATGACTGATTGTTGGAGTTTAACACTCGAGCAGCAATATTTCAGCTACATTCCGGTGAAACTAAACTAAACAGAAAGAAAATTAATAAATGTTACAGCAAGCACTTCTTGGTTTAATTCATCATCACTTTCTACAATCAATGTTGCGTATCAGACTCCATGGCAATGGAGACTCCAATGATGGATAACTGAACATTTTGATAAAAGACACACTTTGTTTCACAACCTTTATTTGATCAACCAAAATGAACTTGACATTAAACGATACCTGATGTACTTCCTGCTTCTTATCTGGACATTAATCTATACATAGATGAGATTGGACGTTTGGAATTTAACCTCTATAACAAACGTGATAAGCTTGACTTTCAAATTGTAAACTTCTCTTTTCTTAGTTTCAATATTACAACATCACTAACTAGCCAACAAAGTATACAGCTCATAGTTGTTCCGTTACTGTCGTGTATGTCATATACACATGTAATTTCTTTGTAGACCAAGAATATTGTCTAAATAGCCTCTAAATCAGCAGGGGGTATGGTAAACACTACAGAGATTTAAAAGTCGTCGTCACACTTTAATTGACCGATATGAAGTTTCTATCTAGCAGATGAGACAAAATTTCTTCAGTAACGTTTCACATCTTGACAACTTATTGAATTTGACACCTACTGGATTTTGTAGTGTGACGACAGTCGCTGGTAAAGCAGGACCTGTTTTCCCTTCCAGAACATATCCATTAAAATTACTTTAATTAAATAATTTATTTGACTTTAAAGTGAACTTCGGTTTGAAGATAAGACATACCATTCATCCATGGAAAGAAGGAAACAGTTGTTATGTTTATACTGACTTTTTAGCTCTACATGTCAAAAATACTTGCAGTCAAGTTTCCTTGTTAAAATAAGGTCTCAATATATACTGTTAGCTAAAAATAATCATCAGTAGGGAGCTTTTTGTAATATTTAAAGTGGTGTTCATCCTTTCACTACATGAGCGGGAAATGGCTAAAACAAAATAATAATACATTTATGCCATACCTCAAAATAAATTAAAAAAAATACCTTATACAAAAATATATTAAAACTGCGTATTTTTTGTCACTATTTATTATTATCATTATTATTTCGTTATTTTTAGCTATTATTGCCATTTTCAATGAACGGAATAAACCATTTAATTAAAATATCAAATTTTCGAATGATTCTTAAGTGGACAGTTAGTTGAATACCAATCCATATAAAATTCGGGCACTGTCTACCGTACAGATGTTACAAGCTCCAGAAACACTTTGAAGGTAAGCACATATTCATCTCCTAATTTTAATAAACAAAAAAGTGTAATGAAGTGCCCATGTTATGTATAATCAATATAATTTTATCTCAAAAAGTGCAACACTATAACTGTATAGGCGGTCTGTAACTATTTCTGAATGAGAAATAAAAGTGAATATTGTGGGGTTTTACACATGCACGAATCACCTCCTGTTTGATTTTTATGGAGACTGCTACTTGAATAATTCGGGTTCAACATCCGTACACGAACTTCACGATAAAAAGCTGGTATAAAAAAAACTTCATATGTCAATCAAAGTTCATATTTTACATGTTACACAAAGTTCATGGTTGATTCATGTATTGGCTCTTTATAAAAACGATCTACTGCTCCTTAACTTTAGAACAATGGCTGTGTTCAAACCATTCACGTTCCATTTACTAGGAGCAGTAATTGCCCTTTCAGCCCAAGGTTAGTGTACTTTCTTCATTGGTGAATCCTTTTTTATTAACAATTCGTCGTCTGTACAGCGAATGATATCTTTCATATGAGACATGAAATCGCCATGACTTTGTGAAATCTTGTATATAAAGCCCTTTCGTTTACTTTTTTATGTAGACCTTTTCAGCAAATGTTTCTTTGATTCTCAATAAACACAAGAATTTGTGAATTAATAACTTTTAAAAAACTTATTTAGTGGGTAATAAAATTTGGATAACTGAAATGCAAATCCACGTTTAAACAAACAAACATATAATCCGTGAATTTCTGTTGTTGTTCTTAGTTTCAGACTTCCATCAGGGTTACAGTGGACAAGGAAAACAATACGCTACTGTCAGTCAGTTTTATTATTCTTAGTTTCAGACTTCTATCAGGGTTACAATAGACCTAGAATACAATAAGTAGCAGAAAGTTCCTCTGTGTTTTGTTTCAGACTTTCCGGGGGAACCAGGACAACAATACGTGCCAATTAGTTCCCCTGTTTATGGGGAATACTACGGTTACCAAAAAGCATACCATGGTGGTGGATACAAGGTTATTACACATTATCTGTATCCGGTCAGAGGCAGCATATGTGAACAAGTTGGAGGAGTGTGTAGACGAAGTTGTTACAGTAACGAGATAGGTAACGGTCTCTATACGTATAATGGGTGTCCTCATGGAGAAACTTGTTGCACCGCCAATGAATGCAAAGGTAAGAAATAAACATCATAAAAACTTTATTTTTTTTTTTTTTTTGCAAAGCAATATTTATCAGCATTAATGTCAAGCAATAATCGAAAAGAAAGTTAACACAAAAAAATTGTCACATGTGTTTCCAAATGTTTGTAATCATATGAAAACGTACGCATAGAACCATCAAGGAAATATTCGCTTTTATGCATATCAAAACTCACGATATTAACATATAATTCCAGAATCATGCGAAAGTGATTCTCTTTTCATATTCAAAGGCCAATGTAAATCATATGATTACCATATGTATTCAAATTCTTTTTCTGTCATGGATTAATTCTTTAGTTGTAAAAAAATGTTTTCATGTGTTTTATAGTGTTCCTAAACATATGAAAAACATATTACAAACAACTGATTTTCATGTGTTTTTCAAAACATATGTTGCAATATTTTCTTGTGTACATGCGATTAATGTTTACTCATATGGTAAAAAAAGTCAGTTTTGCCAAATGAATAAGCCTTTTGTAAAATAGATGAAAAGGGATGTAACTGTCGTAGATGGTGTCGGCATGGCGAGGAGGAGGAATGTGGAAAATGTTGTGATAAAAGGATGAAGTGCTGCAAATCGGCGGAATGTGTCTGTAAGTAAATAATTTATTTAACAGTTTCTATCTGGCGTTTCGTCTCATATGTTTTCTTCATTCTGTTATGATTAATAAAAATTATCATCTATTTCAACAGGTAAATCATATAACATTTGGAACAAACCAACACATTAAGTTCTTTATATTGCCAATGAATTGCGTAGATAGCAATGGCGGATCCAGAGGGCGGGAGGCCCCCTTTAGAAAATTGCATTTTTTAAAAATTGTTTAAAAATTGTTCAAGAAACCATCAGAATGCAGGCTTTGAGGTTTAATATTTCAAAATTGTCTTGGGAGCATACCCCCAACCCCTAGCAAATTCGGATCACTTCGTCATTCTCACCGGTGATCCTGTCAAGAAATTTTTTTTGCCCCTCCCCCCTTTATCTAAAAATCTTGATCTGCCACTGGATAGCGTCTAGTATCATAATTATCGTCGTGTCGTGGAATCAGAAAAGTTTATGTTTAAATCGTAAGTGTTATCCTTAATGATTACAAAAACTTGCCAATTTTACTAAAATTTTATTTTTACATTGCTGTCGTGTATTCCATTGACCATAAAATGTCGAATAATAAAAGAACGAACGATACATTGATTCGCTAAAATATCACAATTAACATCTAAGGAATCAAATCAAAGGCGAAGTAGTACTAATCGATTTCCGTTTTTCATAAAAGTGAATGAATAAGTGCTCTTCGAGTGCCATATTTCATGGTTTCGTGGTTTCAATTTAACATGTAAAAACCGACTAAAATTGAAAATTGACATCCGTAATCCCCCTTTGTGCATAATCCATCAATACAAGTAAATTTACATTTCACTTTAATTAAAACAGTGGATAGCACTTGCGATTGCAAAGAGTCATGTGACCTCAGCAAAGAAATGGAAGACGGGACAGGAGAATGTTGCAGTGACGTTAAGAAATGCTGTAGACCATGTGATGGTAAGAGTAGTCACATCAAATAAATTGAAACTAAAATCATACAATAATACGAATTTGTTGCTTAATGAGTTGTAATCCGTAAGTTAGTAACAATTCTCTACCTGAAGATGTCTTATCCATGTTACATGAAAATGTGACGCGTTATTCGATGGAACCATGAAATCATTAAACGTGATAAGGCGAAAACGATATAAACCTTTGAAGAAGAAGGGACGATAAAGGGTCTTATTGACCTAAAATTCGACTGAATATTGATCATAAAGTGTTGAATAATTTTATTGTGAATTTGGAGATTTGAATTCATCACATATGAGAAAACATAATGACTTCTGTTAATTCTTGCATTGAAAAGACAGAAAAATTGCTCGAACTTTACAAATGTTCAGATATTCTGTAAATTCTTGTACTTTTTGACATTTTCTGAACATATGTTTAGCAAAGAAATGGTGTCCACACCCCAAGAAACTACTTTATATTTGGTGAATAAATTCATAATTACATAATTCATCATATGTGAAAATATTAACTTGTTTCTTGGGTGTAGACATAATTTTCTGGATGTAAATATGTTCTAACAAAAACAACAAAATTTACAATTCGCGGCAGTTTTTGTTAAATGACATAAATTGTTGACGTCATTACAGTGAAGTAGCCTTCTTTATTTGGTCTCTGATTCATTAAAAACATTTCGTTAACATGTTAGAAAAAAAGAGGTTTTGAAGGCGTTATATGCCCTTAAAATGTTCATTAGCAGTCCATTTCAATTAAATGATAACTCAACCACAATGAAAATGGAACAATGTATCTGTATTCCTTGATTCTTGTAGTATCAGTGGTCAATTACACTGTAAGAGTGGTGGGCAATTTTATACCATGTCTCATCCATAGCCTGCTTTGTTTAGAGACTGGTACTTGAGCTTTAGCCGTTTAGTTTCTTTTATAAGGCTATGTGCCGTTACCGTTCATTGAAAACTATGCAGATAAATTGAATTGCATTTAATAAGTATATTACTGATCTATGCTTTTTTTCTTTTTGATATTTCAAATAAACGTTTTAAACATGTTAATATACTATATGTATCACTTGGATTTCGTTTTGTAATTTATTTATATTTTGAGTATTAAAAACAACAGCTACAAATAATCTTAAATAATACTGTGTTGAAAGAATAGACATGGATTGTTCGTTTGTTTGTTTTTGGGGTTTAACGCCCGAGCAGCAATATTTCAGCTATATTCAGACGATTGAACGTGAATGCTTAAGTAGCAGTCTGTAAATATCAGAGAGGAGCTGGTTCATACATTTCTAAAGTCCACGAATTTTATTACCCCTCAATGTAAACTATTACCTTCAGTTTTGTCTCGGTTAATAGTTAGTACCTCGAAGTAATCAATTTACTGTTCCCTTCATAACCATTCAACAATTATATATTACTGATCACATGACCATTCTACCATTACATATTACTGACAACATGACCAGACTTAGTTTATCACTCGGTTGATGCACCTTTGAAATAAAATTTTATTGATTGTACATGAAATGAGCGCTTTGAAAGAGTTGTCGTTCTTGATTTGGTTGATTTCGGTTAGAAATGAATGTATGGGTTTCTCTAATATAAAGATGGGTATGAAGAAAGGATTATAGTTTGGTAAAAATATGATGTGTGCAGGCCAAAAAGCATCCTTCGTTTAATGTTATTTTTTTCTTCCGCAACTTGATTCTGTTCTACTATTTGACTATGGTACTTCAAGGGTCTTCCTTGGGTGGATTTTTTTTTCATGTAATCAATCGGTTTGAACAGTTGTAATGTTGGCTGTTGTGTTATTATGTCCATCCTGCTGATACAGACTTCCATTTTCAGAAACAAATGTTTGTGGAAAAAATGGCGGAACTTGTAAATCTTCATGCGGCGATGGGGAAGAAGCAGACGGAACATGTTGTAATGGGGATAAATGCTGTGTCTGTGCAGGTGAATAATATTTCGTCAAATTCATTTCATCAACACTAAACACGATCCTGCATTGAAACTCATTTAAGTACATATAATGATAATCGGTATACTCAGTCAAATATTGACTGACCTCATTACCCTGGCTTGACTTTGCCCGGCTTCGATATTTGCCTGGCCTGGTCTCAATTTTGGTTTGGAATGATCAAACATTGGCTTTGTATGGCTTATATATTTTTATACCTCTCTACAAAAGATCAAATGACAGAAATCAATGTCATTTGTATTAAATCTTTTTAAATCTTAGTTGAAGTCAAGAAAAATTAACATAATTTGCCCCAAAATGAGTATGAAATGTTCTATCAAGGGTTGTATATCGTCTTTGAAATAAATACAGCTCAGCCTAAAAACCAGACAGAGGCTAATAATGGGTGATTCATGTATTTCTTAATCCCAAATAGTTTGATTGCAAATCCTTTTATATGCCTCATATAAACTAGAAATATATGGACAACTAAAAGGAGTCCACTGGAGATATTAAAATTTCTAGTTTTGTTGTGTTCTACTACCGTACAGAAAAGTTAGGGAAAATTTCCCGCCAGATTTTTAAACTATAACCAGTAAAAAATTACTTCAAGATATAAAGAAGATCCCAAATATTTTTTATTGGAAATACTTCGGTAGGCGTTATAGAAACTGTACTAAAAAGTATAAGTACAAATGAAAGCTGCCTACTGGAGATATTACATGTAAGTATTTGTAATAATCAGGCGAAGTGAGAAAATTCAGAAATATGCATGTCAAAACTCCACCGATATGACAATGTAAAATCAGTCAAGGATACTTTCTCTATCTGAAAAGACCATTATTTGATCTCTTTTTGATCATAGTTTTTGACAGAGTTATCTGCCCTAAAAATGTTTATTTCCAGTGCATTTCAATGAAATTGTAACTCAATGGTCCAGCATGATATGGAAAATCTTGTCTGTTTTCCATGATTTTGATGGTACAAATAATCAAATACCACTATCAAAAATATGTTTTTTTCCTACCATGTTTCACCGACTGCCCGATTCTTACAGGGACTGACACTTTACACTTAGATTTTGGTAATGTTCTACTATGTACAGAAAAAATACGGGAGAACTTCCCGCTAGAAGTTTTACAATATAAGCAGTTAAAACAATGTTTCACGATTTAGTAGCAGATCCAAGGACATAGAAATAGGGTTGAATAAATAAATGTATTTACACAGTTTTTAGGCAGAAGCATGCTTAAGTAGCGCCTGCTAGGAAACAAGCAAAATGTGAAACGTCGTTGGAAAGTCTAAATATTTTATTTCTTATATATTACGTTTAAAATGCTTAAGAAAATAGAAAATAACGTGAATTTTCATAGAACCCTTGTTCTATAAGAATTGACTAATTTTTTTTTCATAGCCAATTCCTATAAATTAATTTTAAAACATATTTTTATCTTTAAACATGAGAAAAGTGCCTCTGAATTTAACTGAATAGGGGTGTCAATATTTTTTTTATCTATTTAGATATGACAAAATTACTTTAACCAATCATATTACAATATTTATTTCAAATTACTTTATTAAGAGATAAAAATAATAAAGCATGTACAGTAGAATTCAAAATTTAGGGAGATAACTCTGTAAATGTCACTAAATTACAATAATACCACAACTTTGGTTAATTTTCCATTGCTATATGAGCAGCACGCGACTTAATGGGCGTGGTTTGTGTGTGTTTGTGTAAACTACTGCCCATTTTAAATCATTTAAATAAATACACGTAACATTCTGATGTGCATCAGCTATTTTCTTTCATTTCAGTAGCTTAAAAGAACATCAAATTCATATTCAATAAAAAAAATTCATAATAAATAAACGTTATGTTCTTGAAAAGTTACATTATATGCCGTAAAAATCACTTACACACGTACGCGGTACCACTCGCCACGTACTACGTGCGCCATCATGTATAAAAACAGACAGTAACAATCGCCATTGAATGACACGTCCATATGTGAATACTATGACATAATAATGCAAACAACTATTGCCATGGCTAACATTGTTCTTCTTAATTCGATCTTTCCTTCATTATAAAAAATACAAACCACTAGTTTCACTAGCGACCATTTCGACTGACAAAGGGTAAAGTGTACAGCCAAATATGGTCAAATATGGCGGGTCTAAGGTCACCGTAACAGGTCATTAAAATGTGAAAAAGTACCGTATCGAAATGAATCACCGAAACTCCAGCTTCCGATTTCTTATTTTCATCATACAGCTAGAGAAACTTAATAACAAAAATAAAAAATGTGTCGCATTATTTTTAGGTGTATCACATTTTATATCTTGTCTAAATATAACTGAAATATTGCTGCTCGGACGTTAAACCCCAACAAACAAACAAATATTTTATAGAATTTGCATGATTCTTACAAAGACTGCTACTCAAATAATTTCTCTTTTTCGGTTCAAAACACAATAATATGTGAATTACAGATAAAAAGGGATGTAGATGCATATCAGAGAAAGAAACGTGTCTCTCAAGCGAAATCGAAGATGGGGAATGTTGCGAAACTGGAACGAAATGTTGTATGCAATGCCTTGGTACGTGAATTTATACTATTTTGTTTTAAATGTTAATGTAAGATCTACTTACCACAACCACTCCACGGATAGACTCGTGGTAGCCTGCTCCTCTTGAATGCAGGAGGTCGTAGGTTCGGTTACCTGCAAGATTTACCAAAGATATTTGGTTAAAAATTGGTTGTCAATGAAAGGACAAAAACAAGGTTGACACATAGACGGGCGTTCAGACAGACGGACAAGAGGAGTACACTTACTGTATACCCCTCCTTTTTGACCGGGGTTAAAAAGGGTAGGAAAACACAGATTTTAGCTTGATTAAATATTTTGACATAGTTCAACTTCTAATAAACAAAGAAAATTATTGTTTCCTATTACTTGTTTTGATAATTTTATAATTATTTTGATACAAATATCATGTCACAAGGAAAACGCAAAACTTAAGATTTTGACAAGAGGAACGATTTCTCCTGTCCAATTGATCATTTACCCTTCCTTGACAGGGAAATTCCTTTGTCTTCTTCATATAGTGTATATAATTCTCAATTGTTCGATATGCCCGTCTTTGTGGCGATATTTTAAACTTTAATGAACGAAATCTCTGTTCTTGTTAATGAGAAGTTTCACTTCATTTATTTTGGGGCTTGCTTCATAGTATGGGTTTTGCTATCATTTAAAACCGTGTGGTGACTTGTAGAAGTTTAATTGTTCGTTGCTTGGCATTTGGTAGATGACTATCTCTTTGACATTCATAACACATCTCATATTTTGAATGTACTTACATTTAACAGAGGATGCAGTCTGCGACAGATGTAGCAATACTTGTGACAATAAAACTGAAATTGATTCCGGCCCTTGTTGTTCAAACGGATCGCTGAGGTGTTGTAATGATTGCAAAGGTCTGTATTTGATAATCTCAGGATGAAGTTAAAATAGTCAAAACACATTTGATATAGAGAAAGGATACATTATGTTTAAAAAGAGCAAGGATTCACAAAAAAACGATGATTCATAATTTTAAAATAAGATTTAAAAGAAATAAAATATTATTGCTTTAATAAAACGTTTACTGAATACTTTATTCGTTATTCCCCCATCATCTGTCTATAGATTGTAAATGATATTAGCACTTTACAAGAGTTATCGTTCTTGATTTGGTTGATTTTAGTGGGAGGTTAAAGTGAAGTTTTCTCAAAGGTACAGATCTAAATACAGAAAGGACTATTGTCACATAAAAATATAGCATATGTTTACATCGTCTCATTCATTGTTTTTCCTACACCATAGGCAGTGTCTGAATTTTTTTTTATGGACTGGTATTTACAACAAATATTTCACACCCTGTACTTCAGTTCTTTTTTTTTAAAGCTTTGGTTTTAGTGTAGCATACGTGTATAAGGCAAAACTGTAGTATATCAAATCTATTACACAGAACATTCTTTTCTGGCACCTTGCAAATCAAACAGAAATATGTATTTTCAATGAGCAAATAGTGTTTGAAATGATATAAAATATATTGTCTTTAAATCAAAAACATTTTTTTTTCGCATAAATCTTTATATGGTAAAATTAAAATATCAACATGTTATAGATATTTTAGGCTTTTTTATATAACAAGAAAAACGTTGTGTTCTTTTATTAGTATTTAGCGAAACAGACTATATAATCTTGCCTATTTTAGGCTCAGTTATCTCGAAATTAAAACCGATACACGTATTAGAAATAGAGACCCATAAAATCGATGTACGTGTGAGAAGAAGTGTCGCATAAAACCGATTAACAAAGAAGTAGAGTCGCATAAAATCATTATACGTATGTTAAATAAAGCCGCATAAAACCGATATACGTAGCAGAAGAGTTGCACACAAACCGATATAAGTAAGAGAAATAAATTCACCCAAAGTTTATATACGTATGATTAGTAACATTGCATAAAAACCGATTTACGTTCCAAAAGTAAGAGTCGCAAACAAACCGATATATACATATGAGAAGTAGAGTCACAATAAGTTGCAAGAAAAAAGACTCAACATCTGGCGTTACACTTTATGAAAACGTTATACAATGTCAGTGGCAGTCGACTATTTATCAATTTTCTAAAATCGAACATTTACAGTGTGCATTTTATTTTCTTCATTTTATATATTTTTTAGACTTTTGTAAAGGGGGATGCGTTGATAATGCTGCGTCCTGTCCAGATGGAAAATCAGTCATTGGGCCTTGTTGTGCTGGCAAAAAATGCTGCTCCGAAGGTATGAATGACATATTTGTGCATAAACATACTGGAGTTTATTGAGAGGTAGACGTTAAGAAGAGATAGCGGAAAACAATTGGTCTGCACTATCCTCTTTTGGTCTCTCTACCAGAGACAAATGCATGTGATCTATCGTCTATGTACTGGATTCCGTATCTCCACAAGATTCCATACAAACAACGCTATATAGCTGGATCTACAAAATTTACCATCAAAACGCTTTCAAAACTCTTAACTTCTATACTCTATATGAATTTTCAACACTGTATACTTCTATTCCCCATACTCATTTAAAATCCAGACATGAAACATTATACATCGTTGTTTTTCCAAAAAAAGATGGTACACCTATATACAAATATATAGTTCTTGGTAGATACTTTGTATGAAATAATTCCAAATCATCTTCCAAATATACAGAGGAAGATGTTTACAAAATGCTGAAATTTTTAATCGACAACATATTTGTCCAGTTTGGTGGACGTGATTTTCAACAAACGGTCGGCATTCCAATGGGAACAAATTGTGCTCCATTACTTGTTGACCTATTTCTTCACTCTTATGAGGCTGACTTTATAGCTGATCTGATCAGAAAGAAAGAATATCGTTTGGCTAGATCCTTCAATCTCAGTTTCCGCTATATAAATGACGTATTATCTTTAAACAATCCTAATTTCGGGGATTTGATACATCGCATCTACCCAAAAGAACTTGAGATAAAGGATACTACAGACACTGTAAGGACAGCCTCATATCTTGATCTACACTTAGAAATCGATGGTAAAGGAAAACTATTGACCAAACTTTACGACAAACATGATGACTTTTCATTTAGAATTGTCAACTTTCCTTTCATCTGTGGCAACATCCCTTCAGCACCTGCGTATGGAGTGTTCATATCACAACTCATACGTTATGCCAGAGCTTGCCGAAACTACGCAGACTTTTTGTATCGCGCTAGAACTCTAATAGACAGGCTTCTGGAACAGGGTTATGTTGCTACAAGATTTAAGTCATCACTACAGAAGTTTATGGTCGTCATCATGAACTCGTGGATCGTTATGGTGTATCCATCTGCACCATGAAAGCTGATTTATTCAACAGTTCATAGTTTTCCTTTCCTCGTTTGTCTACCCTAACGAGGTATCCATATGCACCTTGAAAGCTGATTTATTCAACAGGTCAGTTTTCCTTTCCTCGTTTGTCTACCCCGGACTTGACTTTTTATGAACAACTGGGCGGGTGTTTCTAGAAAAGCAGAGGACGCTTACCATACCAATGCACCTGGTCCATGCTCCCAGTTTTTAGTGGAGTCCGAGTTGCTCATTTGCTTTTGTTACTTTGTATGTATTATCTTAGTTACTTTATGTTCTTTGTTGTGTATATCTGTTTTCCATGTCTGGTCTTTGTCCCTGGATTGCATTCTTTTGATTACCGCTATAACCTTGGTTTTCTTGATTACTCTTGATATCTTAATTATAGAAACACAATTAAAATGTATCAAATGAATGGGTATAGACTAGTCAAACCATTTTAGCCTTAATATAATTGAATTGAAGATTTCTTGACTCCAACTTACTGGTGTGCATAAATCCGTCAAAATGAGAACTTTTAAGTAGAACATTTAAATTTTCTCTAGGTTTCTTTGTTGAAAATGGGAAGTAACTCGTGCTGAAACGAAAATATCTGCTACTCAGTAAGGATGACTTCTCCGTAGAAATAGTACTTTGACCCAAATCCTTTAAATCACGGGACTTGCTCCAACTATGAAATATGCATCCCGAATAGTATATAAACACAAAAATGGTGATCCAAGATTTCAGGATGCATTGCTTCAACTCATATTTAAAAAAAAAACGGATATATTACTATTTACTGCTCAGCAATCAACTAAGCAAACGATAAATCTAATAAATAAATACAAGTATCACCATTTAATACTTCTAATTAAATCCAAAGGATGATTTGTGCATCCAATCTCCATATTTCAACAATCGTGGACTGAACGTGAAACTACTGCAACCTTGATATCTCTAGACAGACCGGGTTTGTTCGGCACTGATCACGTTGTTTGTGATAAAACTAAGCCTATAAACTTTCTCAAGCTTTCTAGTGCCACTGAAGATCACAAAATAAAAGCCAAGCAAGACCTGTTTGACTATCAATGAAAATGTAGATTCAATTTCGACCTTGAATGATCATTATTATAAGGCCTTATATAGTCTGTATAGTTGTAGAATGACTTTTTTTAAGAATTATTGCCTTTGAAGGATATATATTGATCCAGGTGAGCGATTCGGGCTTTTAGGAGCCTCTAGTTTGTATCAACATGTCAGCGTATTAGGTTTGTTATACAGGTCTGGCAAATATTCACGAAATATGAGTAATGCTCGTTACGCATCCGCAAAGCTGTTTCCAAGATAATGAACTTATTTGAATAGAGTTGAGAGTGACAAAGATGTGAAAGCTCTGCATATGAAATTGATTCTTCCTATAGAAAACAGAGACATTTAGAGCCATTTTATAAGCAGATGGCTCTATATTGTTTACTTCTGTAACGGTAACAGTATACAGACACTGATATTTTCTTTTTGTCTTCTTACAGAACCTCTTTGTCGTAGCACCGACTATCCGCTCGCATGTGCGTTATCAAGTGATGAAAGATGCACAGGAAACTTTACAAATGGAGTGTGTCCAAAGCCTAATGTAAAATGCTGTCAAGCTGAGTGTATGTATCATTATATTAATGCTTAGCATTGAAGAGTTCATTTTGTAAACTGGAGATGAATGTTGTAAAATAATTAATCAGAATAAAAACACTAAGACTATGATGCCATTTCTCATGTCGCATAAAAATGTTATTTTTTATGTTTAATTTCAAGTTTGGAAAAACAAACATATCAAACGAAAAAAAAATCCCTGAAACAATTAAATTTCTTCTAAAGGCAGACTCTTTCTTATTTTTATCGTAATCAAACCTGGCACAGAAATAGCAATAACTTTAATTATTACAAGCTCGTAAATTCTGTAAAGTTGTTTGTTTTTATTTGTTTCTGTTTTTTTGTAGGTGTTTTTGTTTTGTTTTGTTTTGTTTGTTTGTTTGTTTGTTTGTTTTTATTTGTTTCTGCTTTTTGTAAGTGTTTTCGTTTTTTGTTTTGTTTTGTTTTGTTTTGGTATACAATCAAATACAACTAATATAGAAAGACAGATGTCAATCTTCGTATAATTATTAAAATTTTTGATAGTATGGATGTTATACTCTGAACTTGGAGATATCTTTAACCATGGTTAACCTCGAAGCACATTTTAACTTAACCTCGAATTACAGTTTGTGGTCGCGTAGTGGGCTTACTTAACATGCCGCGTCCAGTTACAGGAGATAAAAATACTATACATTAATTCTTAAATTGATGAAGCTGTTCTTCTAGCTATATAAATACAGTGTGCTTAACAGCCGCTTTTTGTATTTGTGAATTAGTATAAAATCGTCCCATGTTTACTTTTTTTTCATTTTGAGCAACACCAAATGCAGAAAATAGTCACCTAAGTTTAGGTTGCTTCCTAATACGCCTTATATTTGATATTTTTACAATGGAATACAGCTGCATGATAAAAACAATACATATGTATGCCGGAACAAATTCATTTGTAATCGCTACGAAACAGTGGGGAAATCGTTGCTATCATACCTGATTTGCTCGTACAAATAAATTTCATACTTCCCGGCAATTTATTATATAAATTTCATATAAATATGTGTCATTTATTTATGGATATACGTATACAAAATCTTACAATTATCTGATATAGATACTTGTTTATAAATAGTCGTGGTTTAATCGCTCTTTTAGGGTGATTATCACTGCGCAAAATTACACGCGAGGTAAATCAACCCTGTATCGAATGTCTTGTGTAGTTAAGGCAAATCTAGATTGAACAAATAATTCACAGGAAAAACAAACAAACAAACGAGTTTTTTTAGGATAGCAGTACCGCTTATTTAGAGGTTAAAGGTTAATTTTCTCGTTGAAGAGTTTAACATTCAAATGTCAGAAACTTTTACACACCCTTATTTACATTATTAAATATTTCAGGTGGCTACACGTGTAAAAATGAACACGGTGGTGCGTGTATGAAGAACGCAGACTGTAAAGGAGACGCGAAGTCAATAGGCACAACAGATTGTTGCCAGCCCGAGATTTGTTGTGTTGAGGGAGAGAATTGATGATATAAATAAAGGCTAGATTACCAATACTTATCCTTTTTTATCAAATTATAATAAATAGTTTTTTTAATACATAAGGGTGAAAATATTCTTACGACAGGATGTATAATTTGGATAAAAGTAACCAAAACTGTGTTTACCGTTATTTTCTTACAAATAAGTTTACTGATCTCCACGTTAGAGTCTTCAAATGCGCCAACATAAACTGGTTGACATTTGTCAAAATTTTCTCCTTCCATATATACATGCACTATAATACCTAATATCACGGGTGTTATAGAAAACATAGGAGGCTTACCCTATAAATGCTTCTCGTCAATGCTCCAAATTTTAGGGTGAAGATGGTAGGGCATCAGTGATGTATTGGCAAAAGTTTTATTGTGGTTATATATAGAAAACAGGGGACAAATGACAGATCAAACACCAAGAAAGCAAAGACATAAAAGGAACAATAGAAAACTAGAAGTTAACATATAAAAAGGATACTTGAGGTTGACATATAAAAAAGGAAACTTGAGGTTGACATATGAAAAAGGAAACTTGAGGTTGACATATAAAAAGGAAATTAGAAGTTAACATATAAAAAAGAAAACTAGAAGCTGACATATAAAAGGATACTTGAAGTTGACATATGAAAAAGGAAACTTGAAATTGACATATACAATAGAAAGCAAGAAGTTTACATATAAATTTATATAACAAGAATTTCATATAATGGTTACAGTAGGGTCATTTTCTAAAGATGACTTGAATGATACTTATCGCATGGGACAATGATAATTCTAGAATATGAAAAAATATATCTTTTTTTTTCACATCTTGTGAAGATGTTAAAAGATTACGGTGAAAGTAAGAAGACCATAAAAATGGTCGTAATTGGATTGAGGAACATGATATTCATAATCTAGGGAGAGAGACGTAACACAAAACAGACAAAATACCACTCATTATCAATTAAGAGGGAGTCCAGGCAGTGGATGGCACACGACGAGTGTTGTTGTCAAAATGTTTCACCCATTCCATATCACAGATGCATCTTTTCTCAAAGTTGATTGTCAGTTTTTTATTAGCTGCAGTGATTATAGAGAAATTAATTACATAGAAGCATTGAACTTCATTGAAGAAAAGGAGATAACTCTTTAATTTCGGCAAAATTTGGTTGCTTTGTTAGGGAAATTTAAAATTATTTTCTGAGCCATTCATGGTCGATTTAAAACAAACTTTATATTATTCGACATAAATATAATGTATACATTACATTAAAACAAAATATGCAGTAGAATAAATTTTACCCTGTACCATCTAAATCATAGCATCTGCCTGACTCTTACCTGGATAACCTCTTAAAATAATTAACTAAAGTTTACAGAAACAAAAGATTAAATGAGCCACCTTAACTTCACTAAAAACTTACCTTATGTCTAGTAGTCAGATTTCAATTGTTAGTATATATACTCCGGCATATACTCCAACGTAATCGGTTATTCGTACAGAGAACGACACGGAAATGAGCAATAAAAATAAGGGTTAATATATACATAACTGGTATACTTTTTTAATGAACACAGAAAGTCTTTTTAACACATTCAAATTGCAAAAAGAGAGCAAAGCATCCATGTTTTTGTTTGATCAGATCTATGTATCATTTAATATTTTTTATCGGAATTTGCAGTAGTGCATAATCATTCAAAACCCCTAAAACATTGAGGCCTCGGCTTTTCTATTACACATGGGGCTTCCTAGACTTTTGTAAGTCTCATCGGTGCTGGATGTTGTTTCCAATTTCGATGTTTTTGGTGTTCTGTACTTCTGTGTATATATTTCTATTAAAATTGTGAAAATTGGTGAGATAAAGTAATATATATAGGAAATATGATGTCTCTATCCCACATACACTTCGAGTACAAATCAATCCTTCGACAGCAGCAAAAAAGTTACTAGTGAACCCAAACCCCTGAGCACCACTTTTTAAGATGAATCAATATTGCACTTAAAGTTTCTATCCTTCAACAAATGATGAGCATTGTTTTCAATTTTTTCTGCACGTTTGTTTCACAAATACACGTATGTATAATATGACAAAAATAAATAACTCTTTCACTCACATGTATGTTCATTTAGTTTTGAACAAACAGTATAGTATTATACCTAAGGCCGTGGATACTGTCGGGCAGTTGACATTTTCCTCAACTTTTTTAATAAAGAAAAGATCTGTAAGATATTAAAAATAAGTACCTATAGCTAACCTACAGCTTATCCTATTTTCCTCAAGTGTCTTGTCTTGGTACATGTAATGTCTATTCATTATGCCTTAATGGGGAGCTTTTCTAAAGCAGTTTTTAAGATTGACATTGTGTTATTTTCTAAAATAATAAATACAACTATTTTTCTAATTTCAGAGGGTATAATAAAGTTTTACAAATTAATGATGTGCTCAGAATTTAGCTTCATGTTTGTGTAGTTTTTTATTATGAGATGTGGACAAATACATTTTCAGCTGCTTCATACTACACATACATGAACATATACCAGCACTTGAGCATCGCTTTGTTTCATGCTTAATTAGCTAGTGTCTGAGCACACAAAAATAGTATGTTTGCACTTTTGCTTTCTTCTCACAAGTGTTGACCAGTGTAAAGAAGAACCAGTGTATACATCAAGGAAAAAGTGTAACAGTGTCTTTAATAAATGCAATATCTTACATAGTTTAAGACATAACTGTACTTAAAATATACATGTATTTTAACCACATGATATACAGAAACCCCTTTTTGTTGGCAAATTTTGTTACATGTACATATATTTTCATGCAAAATCAGGCAAAAATAAGCAAATTATAGTCTGGCACGGTAGTGTTGTTATGACCTACCCTGTTTTTACTGGTTTTTAAGCCACCCTAGTCAATAATCCCACAGTGGTTTATACTGGTCAATTGAAATTTTGCAGAAAAAGTTAATATATTAAATTCCTACTATATTTAAGTATTCTAAAATATTATTCTTAATATCTCTCTATAAACTATAATAGTTAAGAAAAACAATCCTGTGGACACAAAAAATGGAAAGTTTGCTAATGATATTCCTTTGGGCTTCTTCCATGAATGATTCTAGCTACCTGATGTTTTATAATGATGTCTGGACTCCAATTTCAAATAATCTGAATCACTCTCTATTAATTGATTAATTGATTATGGGCAAATAGTGTTGCATTGTACATTAGAAAACAGATTAGATATTACTATATTACAAATATCATAGTTTCAAGTAATACACAGGCAAATTTGCCACATATGATAATCATATGATGTTCGATTCATATGATAATCATATGACAATCATATGATATTCAACATATGACAATCATATGATATTCAACATATGATAATCATATGATTATCCCATGATTCTCATATGTTAATTTTAGCTTGAAAACATATGACAATCATATGTTTGTGAAAAACATATGATTATCATATGATAATCATGCGATTATCATATGTGAATCGAAATATATGATTACCATGTGGTGCTCAATTCATATGATAATCATATGATGCAAACCATATGATTCTCATGTGTGACACATTTGCCTGTGTACTATACTGCATGTGTAATTAACCACATTATTAAGTACATCGACATGTATCTATTGTAGTTTTCAGTGCAACTTTCCTGTTCACAGAAATAAAAATGTAAATTGGCAAAAATGTGACTACTGTTCTGCGCTAGTATGGTTTACAGTAGACCAATAACCACTTTTAAAAACATTTTAAATCATTGTGTCCATACAAAGTGTATGCACAAATAATGAATACTTTCAACACTTACTTTGCATGAATGTCCATGAAAATCTGCCTTTATGAAAGATTTACCTCCGGCTGCTTTGATTTCGATCACATTTTCTATGCATTTTCATGGACATAGAATTTCTAACCTAATTGACTGGGTCTCTCTTTTGTCATAAAAATCCTGCAACTTACTTCATGGTCAGCATTCTAAATGAATGTATCTGGTATATCTTGAAAAGGAACCATATAGATATTCAGTTACATACGGATTTAAAACACATTTATCTTACTATTTCTTTACATTCCATACATTGTTTACCCTACTGATGCACCTGGTCCATGCTCCCAGTTTTTAGTGGGGTCCGAGTTGCTGATTTGCTTTTGTTACTTTGTATGTATGATTTTAGTTACTTTATGTTCTTTGTTGTGTATGTCTGTTTTCCATGTCTGGTCTTTGTCCCTGGATTACATTGTTTTGATTACCGCTATAACCTTGGTTCCCTTGATTACTCTTTGATTACCGCTATAACCTTGGTTCCCTTGATTACTCTTTGATTACCGCTATAACCTATTTCCCTTGATTACTCTTGCATAATCCAGATAGTTGTTTCTACTAGTGTTCACTAGTATTTGTTCATTTTACACAATTTACAGTAGTTTAAGTTCCAGGTTTATATACAAGAATGCATCTATTCAAATCACAGGTCAACCACAGTGATAGGAATTACAAATTTGAGAATTGACTAATTTCTATCAAAATGTATAAAAATAACATCTCAAAAAACTTTTGGAAAATTTAAATCAGGAATGGCATAAGCATGTCCAAACTGGGACCCTTTATGCTCAAAAAGCTTGGTTGACTATATAGAAATAATTTATTTCAAGATCCACCACTGAATGTGATGAACATGCCGCAGATCCGCCACAGATCCACCACTGAATGTGATTAACATGCTACAGATCCGCCACTGAATGTGATGAACATGCCACATGTCAACATTTTAATACATCCATGTTTGCTACATTTATGTTTGTTTACTACATGTATTTGATTTACTTCTGTGCAAGTAGTTAAAGTAATCAAGGGAACTAAGATTCTAGCGGAAATGAAAAGAAGGTAATCCAGGAACAAATACCAATCGTTGAACACAGTCACACACAACAAAGAACATAAAATAATTGAAAACAATACACACAAAGCAACAAAAGTAAACTCCACCAAAAACGGGGAGCATAGACCAGGTGCATCGGTAGGGTAGGCGTTCTCTGCTTTTCTAAGAGTGAACGGATAGGTCAACAAGTAGAGGAACACAATTTGTTCCCATTGAAATACCGACCGTTTGTTGAATTACGTGTATACCACAATAGACAAAAATGTTGTCGATCAAAAATTCGAGCATTTTGAAAACATCTTCGGTATATTTGGAATTATTTTTTTTTACAAAGTGTGAGGAATCTCTACTACCAAGAACTACATATTTGTATCTAGGTGTAGCGTCATTTTTTGGAGTAACAACGATATAAAAGTTTTTTTAGCCGAAATTTTAACTGAATATAGGGAATAGAAGTATAAAGAGTTGAAAAATCATAGGTGTGAATGCTATTGTATTTCTTGAATTGGGGGTTTCCAGAAGATATTTCTAGTTTTTCAGGATCCACAATGAAATAATACCACTACGGGCGTTACAAGTGTCGTAGTAGGACTGGAGACCTTCTTTAACAGCTGTGAGTATAGAAGTTAAAAATTTAGAAAGATTGAAAGCCGGTCTTTAGTTTGTTTGTTTTTTTTTTGTTTTTTTTGTTTTTTTGTTTGGTTTTTTTTTTTGTTTTTGTTTTTGTTTTTTTGTATTTGTACACATTGCGTGCATTTTATGTAAATTCCCGGGATAAACTTAAACGCACATGAACTGTATAGGGTATACATGTACAAGTACAATGTGTATAACTTAAAAAAAATTGACATGTGTAAAAAATGTTTGTATCAAACATTTGAAAACCTACAGGACCCATCTGGTAATATATACTTACAACGCTCACTAACTGTACATTGCAGGTCCGAAAATCTGTCATTAGAAACACCCGGTATCTTCAATAAGGGAGAGAAATGAACATAAAGTTCTCGAATATGATACTCACGTGCTTACGAATATTTGACCTGGGTCAGGTCAATTAAAAAAATAGTCCTGCTCAAAGAGTCAAAATTCAAATAGTTTAAAGTAAGCATATAATCAAAGAAATATTGCAGTTCAACAAATATCACAAAATCCTTAATGTCATAATACTTCCATGTCTTAAGAAATTTTTTTTTTAAATATTGTAAAAACATCCCATATTAAACTTGACACCGGAGTGTGGATACAGTTGTAATTGAATGATCGGCAGCGGAGCGATATACTTTCGTAAACTTTGCAAGTGGAAATGGGGAGAGTAAAGAGATCAGCCTGCAAAATATTTTGGCGGTTCCATGTAGCATTATCCACTTCCGATTGTATCCCAGTCGCCGACGATCTCCAAGTCAAGTTCGGACTATTGTCTTCCTTGACAATAAAACTAGAATATAGGAGCAATAATAAAGTATTATCCATTTTACAAATGTGAGTACAGACATAAAATTATGGTTGAATCATCCTCACTTGAATCGCAAAAGCCTCGTCCACATTTGGAAGCTATCATATTCATCCAAAAAATACGAACAAAACAAAAAATAAAACAAAAACAGAAATGACAAAAAAAAATAAAATATGTATAAGGAACGCAAGATGATAGGTGCTGGTAACAAAATATTATGTATATCAGAGGCATGCAAATTATACCACCTTATGATTACATGAGGCTTCGATATATGATATGCGGCCGCTAGAAAGGTTTTTGCTTGTCATCGATTCAAAATGATTTGTAACCACCATAACAGCATAGTTTTTTTTTCGCGAAAATATCGCATTATTGTGCGAAGGTTTAGCGTTATTTTGCGAAAGTATCGTGTAATTTCGAAAAGGTATTGCGTTATTACGCAACGGCTAACATTATTTCGCCGAATATTTTTAGTGTACGAAAATTAGCTCAATGGGCTTTCCTATTACTTGTAATGTTCTGTATCGTCAATGTTTGTTGCAGCCACCAACCCCCTCTCTGACTTAATTTAGCCTGTATTTCAGACGAATTAGTATTTATATGAGATAAGAGAAACAACAATGGAGACGGTCTGCATACACAATGTAGACAATACATCTAAGAAAAAAAACTGAAGCACTTGTGTAATCCATCGTGTGAAGAATGTTTTGTTTTTATGTTAAATCAAATATGATAAAGTTATTTTTATAATAACATTGAAATCTACCGTAAGGAAAATATGAATAAAGTGAGAATAGATATTGTGAATATGTCAAAGATACAAAGATCCCACCAGGAGGAAAAGTGCCAACTCTAGGCCACCAATGGGTCTTCAATGAACAACCAGGAAACCCTCATGCCACGGGCTAGGCTGCAGCAGGCCCTAATACAACATTATACTCAGATTCGGCGAAAAATTTGCCTCTATAAACTCAAGCAACATAAAAGTAAACTGAAAGTGAAAACAAGACATACAGAGACCAGAAATTTTTGACAGGCGCAAAAAATACGGCGGGGTTTAAATACTTTGACCTGATAAAACTCCTTCCCTTTTAAATCTGGTCACTGTGTAAAATACTGCACAATTAAACAAACCTAAACATCAGGTCATAAAGATCTGAGTCCTTTTAAAACATAATAAAGAAACTGGTTATACGTTACATGCCAGCTACAAACCAGGTTAAACCTACCAAAGTTATGTCCTCCTTGTATGTAATGTCAATCCCAGTTCTTTCCATGAGAATGATGGTACATCATAAGTCATACGATAAGGACACAATCCTTGTTATGTTTAGAACTGCTTTTAAATATAGTGTGTTAGTTTCTATGAAGATTTTATGAGCGAATCAAAATGCTATCTTTAACTATTTGACAACGATATCGTAACTTTATACCTTACGAAATAGCCTATTCAACGTTTTGGTCAAAATATTGGGTAAGTATTACTTTGTGTAGAATATTGCCATAAAATATAGGGTGGGAGATACCCGCACGTATTAATCGTTTACAAGTACATCTGTATTTGAATCATTTTTTAAAAATCATCACATCAGTTTCCAGCATGACAAAGGACCACCATATATCATATTTTGCATATTGACTGGGTATCAGCCAAAGACTACCATACCACGCCCCAGACGTAGTAGAGGCTAGTTATTGTCCCCGAATTATAATGATATTGCCCCGGACTGATACCTGACTTTCACATTCGGAACATTTAAGCCTGAATCAGTTCAGAGTTTTGATTGTGATTAAATGTTTAACACAGAATAAGATTCTGATACAGAATGAAATTGTTAAAAAAAAAACTTAAAAAATTACCACTTAAATATTTCCTTAATTTGACCCGATTTCCTTAACTAAAAATTAAACAAGAGGTTGCATTTATTGCTATGTCGTGCTAAGAATACCGCCACTCAACATGGAAAGGGAAACACCGAGGCGATCGGTAAACAGGAAGGTGAAGATAGAGGAACATGAATAGGGGAGACACAATACAAGTCATCATGCAAAACCAGTATACGTAATATTTTAGCTTTCTCGCCAATAGGATCGGAGAAACCTGTTACAAAAAGTGTGACGGACACGCAGACGGGCTGACGGATAGACAAGATGATTGCAGTAAAGCCCCTAACAAGTCAAAGAATAGCCGTAGTTTCATTTATGTAAGACCACATAGAATAAATATTTGATGTTATGATCATATCAGTGAACAATCACGTAACTGTGTTAATAATACATACTGAATATTACATGTCAAAATCTGTATCGCATGCTATATCAACCCAAGACTCCTATATCATCCCAAGGGTCAATGGCCTGCGGGTGATATAGGTCGAGGGTTGATACTGCATGTGATACAGATTTCCAGGAGAGAACCTCGTAAGTGTGATTCACTTTTGTTCAATCCCTTTTGTTTATATGCAAATAAAATATGTTTAAACTAAAACAGATTTCCACATGTCAAGTTCATTATATCCTATATATTTCAACCGTACATCAAGTATGGTCTGTAAAGGGGTATGATATAGGGTATGCGATATAGGTCTAGAGATGTGATATAGGTTATGCGATATAGGGTTCAAACAAACAATTATAATGCATATACAAAAAACTTATATTTCAATCTAAATATATGATATAATAAAATAAACAAATTTATTGAACTATATATTTCCTTTCTGAATATATTTCAGGTTTTAACATAAAATATACAACTCTGAAAAAACTTCAATTTCATAATAAGGCGGGCTAATGCCACTTCCCTCTTTCCCTTGACCAACCTATAAAAATATACCTAGTAATAAAAAGAGAATAATAAATGTATGTCCCCAAAAACTATTACATTGAACCTTTCTTATTAAAATAAATTTGTTAGTTACTCAGCTGGTTGTAGTAATTTTTCAAAATCATAAAATTTCTCACCACATACTATAAAATAATTATATTAGTATATTACACTTAATTTGTGTGTTGTGCAATTCCAACCAAGTATATTTACCTTATATCATCAACAAATATCATAATATTATAATCAACACACACTACTGATACAGATTTTAACACGTTTAAAATCCAACAAATATTGACACACATACAATTCAGTTAGGATTGAAATTAAATGATTGACACAGGAAATGAATTTGCCCAGAAATGATGTGGCCCCTTTTTTGCTCCTGATCAGTAGATTACTACAAGTTACAAACTAAATTAACTATCCTTGTCTTCCTCTTACTGTATAGGACTTTAATTTCAAGAGATCTCAAATTATTGTCGGGACATCAGGACAATGCCTGTTTTTGGTCCCTTTTATGGCCCTCACTTTTAAATGATTCAAGTCACAACCCCCGGTAATGGCCCTCCTTTGGTTGTGTGGCACCTTATGATAAATTTCAAAGAAATCCAATCCATTTTACTAAAGTTATTTTCTAAACTTAAAAAAATGCTTGGTTTCTTGCTCCTTTTAGGCCCTCATTCTTTAACAGTTCAAGTCACTACCACAAATTCAACTCAAACTCTCTTTTTGTGGAATAACACATTGTGATAAAATTTAAAACATATGCATTCAGATTTACTCAAGTAACTGTCCGAACAAATATAATGCATTTTCTGGCTCCTTTTTGGCCCCTCATTCCAAAATAGTTCACAGCATAAACCTCAGAATCTTTCCAAGCCTTCCTTTGGTAATATGGCACTTTCTTTTTAATATCAAAAAGATCCATTCACTTGAAGTCATGTTATTGTCCACATAATATCAGTAAAATGATTGTTCTTGGTCTCTTTTTGGCCTCTAATTCCTAAACGGTTCAAGTCACAACTTCCAAAAGTCAATGGCTGCACCTTGTGATATAATTGCTTACAGACCTACACCCTTAAATACTCAAGTTATTGAACACACATCATGAAAATGCTTGTTGCTTTTGTTTTTGCTGTTTGTTGTTGTTTTTTCTTTTTTTTTTTTGTTCTTTTGTTTTATTATTTTTTTTTTGTTTTTGTTTTTTTTTGTTTTTTTGGTTTTTTTTCCGTAATTCCTATACGGTTAAAGTCACAAAATCAATACCAGACTCCCTGTTGTGGTAAGGCACCATGTGATATAATTTCATATAGATCTTTACAGTTATACCGAAGTTATTGAGTGGATGTAGCAGTCTCTAAGGCCGACGAGGACGACAATATACGACCGCAAAATAAAAATGGGTGTACCAAGATTTAATATGTGATAATATGTTTACTGAATCAAATATATTTTTTTAACTAATTTGTCATCAGAGCGCCAAAACTAGCATGTAAGGACACCCCACCTCCCCCCTAAAAAATGAACAAGAACAGCAACTGTTGATTCTCCAGTAGACATTCTAGAATATATATATATACGAATAATTTACACGACAGTTTTTAGACAACAAATATTTAAGATAAAAACTGTTGGCTCTAGATCTGCTCTGCAAGGAAATAAAATGACCTCTCTTGGCAGTTTCTCATGGAATCAAATTCGAATATAAAGGTCAAGCTCGAGTTTAAATAATTCGAATGTACATTTAGTTCACTTTCTGTCGAGTTACGCACTGCTCCCAGTCTGGCCAAAATGATGATTTCATCCTTTCACAATAATCACAGAGATTGTTGTATTCTGAAATCATTAATTCAGGAATTGGTAATTGTAATGGCTGCCAGGGATCTAGGGGAGTTCCAGTCATCGGAACCCCCATATGGAACCCCTCTGGACCCCCTTTCAAAATCTTTAAATCCGCCTCTAGTTTCAGAATGGTGGATTTTTTATTCAATAATAGTTCAGTTATAATTTTGAACGACCGTTGTTTACAAGGACTGAAGGCACTTATAAGCTTGTTTGCTCAACGATATCTTTTCTATTTTTTTTGGGTTTTTTTTGGTAGTGCAGGATTTATTTTTCAACATGACTTGGTGTTTGTGTTGTATATCCTTTGAGCGCTCGGTCATTAAATGTACATAGTATACACGACTTGAGATGGTTCATGAAACCCAGTTTGCATTGTTGGGCAATCTTTGACAATATAAGCTGGTGCCTTATTTCTAGTCTTCCATTGATCAAGAACTTGTAGGTTACTCATTTATTGCCAGAATTCAGAAATGTTATGCCAGTTTGAGTTGTTGAGTAATGTTCCTAAAGTTATGAAAATTGACTTTTATTTTGTGTATAAATGAATTTGAAAAATACAGAGGTAAATTTTCTACAGAATTATTGTATAACATGGAACCTGTGAGTCGATTACCACAAGATACCCCTGAATCCCAAATCATAAAATAACAGTCGTCTAACAGGCAATTGTTGTTCCCCAAGACCGAAATAAAATTCCATAATAGCACACCTTTTTAAAACTTGTTTCGAAATATCGGAGATGAAAATTCGAAAAGTTAAGACTAGCAGACGGTCGGTCAAGAATAAAACACTCTACCCCCTCTTTCAGAACGGATGTATGACATGTATTGTTAACAGACATGAACTGTCATTGATCATTTACTATTCAAATGAAGTCCAAGTTTTTCTTTACTCTGACATATTTGTCCAGTATGGTGGACGTGTTTTTCAACAAACGGTCGGCATTCCAATGGGAAAAAGGGTGCTCCTTTACTTGTTGACCTATTCCTTCCCTCTTATGAGGCTGACTTTATAGCTGATCTTATCAGAAAGAAAGAATATCGTTTGGCTAGATCCTTCAATCTCAGTTTCAGCCATATAGTTGACGTATTATCTTTAAACAATCCTAATTTCGGGAATTTGATACATCGCATCTACCCAAGAGAACTTGAGATAAAGGATACTACAGACACTGTAAAGTCAACCTCATATCTTGATCTACATTTAGAAATCGATGGTAAAGGAAAACTATTGACCAAACTTTACGACAAACATGATGACTTTTCATTCAGAATTGTCAATTTTCCTTTCATCTGTGGCAATATCTCTTCAGCACCTGCGTATGGAGTGTTCATATCACAACTCATACGTTATACCAGAGCTTGCCGAAACTACGCAGACTTTTTTGTATCGCGCTAGAACTCTAACAAATAGGCTTCTGGAACAGGGTTATGTTGCTACAAGATTGAAGTAATCACTACAGAAGTTTTAAGGTCGTCATCATGTACTCGTGGATCGTTATGTGTATCCATCTGCACCATGCAAACTGATTTATTATAGGGGTCATAGTTTTCCTTTCCTCGTTTGTTTACCCCGGACTTGACTTTTTAAGAGCAACTCGGCGGGTGTTTCTAGAAAAGCAGAGGACGCTTACCCTACTGATGCATCTGGTCAATGCTCCCAGTTTTTAGTGGAGTCTAAGTTGCTCATTTGCTTTTGTTACTTTGTATGTATGATTTTAGTTACTTTATGTTCTTTGTTGTGTATGTCTGTTTTCCATGTCTGATCTTTGTCCCTGGATTACATTCATTTGATTACGGCTATAACCTTGGTTCCCTTGATTACTCTTTGATGTTTTTGTACAATATATGTACCACATTAACTTACTTCTGATAATTTCTCCAGCCTTGCTACCAAAGGATTGCCAGTACGCCTGTGAAAGCATCCCGAATATAGAACAATCGGCTTTACACGGTTTGTCTCCTAACAGGAACTTCTTCTTTCCTGAAAATCAATTTAAGATTCCATTTATTTGACATTGAAAAACGTGATGGTTTTCAATGTTGTACAAGATGATGTACTGTATTCATTCAAGGTATTTACATAAACTTAATTGCATCATGGAAATTAGAACAATAAATATACTGACGAAAAATAAATTATTTGTCAAGGATATAATTAGTACAGGATAATCAAATATGATTGCTTACAACTACAATGTATGCTAGTATCTCTGTGAGTGTCAATAACAATTATATTTTTTTCCCTCTGTATTTTTGTTTTTGTTTTATCCTTTTAGTCTCGATCTTCTTTTTAACGCTTTATTTTGTCTTTTTCTTCGATTTTTCACTTAATAATAGTAGACACTTTATAACTTGTAATGTGACTCATGTTTTATTGTAAATGCAAACAAGTTTCATACACATTGTGAAAGGCGATAGCACTTATGATGTCAAATAATGCATTTGTCTCGATATCAAAGTAATGTGACGCTTTTGTGCCATAGAAATTTATATCACTAGGGAATTCAAATACTACACATATAGTGTTTCTAGACCCGGTTTCCAGATCATTACAATTATGCTTTTTCTTCGCAAGAAAGGCAAAAAGATATCTTTATTTGATGTATACTATGTGACTTCACTCTAAAGTTGATTTGTTTAAAGTACAAAAAAAATCAATTAACATTACTTAAAACTTGATAAATAAAACTTTTGTTTTATTAAAAAAAAGAGATTTCGGCGACACTTACAGACCGTGCTTTTCTCTTAACTAAAAACAAACATATTTGACACTTGCATAACATACCTAAGAATATAGATAATGCATTCAGATCAGTATCCAGTATATGGTAAACTTCTTCTTGTGTGTGTCGACCGGTTCCCTGTGCATATAGCATATTTCTAATCTTGCGACGAAAAAAGAATGAAAGTGGAAATGGAAATTTTATTATCTTGAACAATGCTTGTGTTGGTTCATAAAACCATCTGTCTATCACTAGCGTCCTAAAAAGCAAAATATTGCAGTGGGAGATCTACAAGTTTTTTTAATTTTTGTGAGGTTCTTCTATACAAAGAAATGTGACTGGAGTGGAGTAACGGTACTGATAAATCAAAGTCGACCATCAAAATAATCGCAATACTTTAACAACTAATAAAACAAATGCGAAAAATGTCGCCATCGAAATACTGACTGACAATTTAAATGATCTTAATATACGACACGACACTGAATAATCGGCCACCAAAATGTTCGCAATATGGTTTTAAGTTATCAAAGATAATCGTTGAAATAATCGTAAAATGTTCTGACTAATCAAAGATTGTATTTGAAATGATCTAAATAAGGAAATGACTAATAAAAAAATGGACATCGAAATTAATACGGCACGGCTATATCGAAATGAGCACATCCACGCAAACAGAGACATGTATCAAAGTAAAGTGAAATAATTTCCTGTTCAGAAAGCTGGCCGTTTACATGCATACAGGCGGAAATCGAAGGACGGGTGAGCCGGGCGTACCCCATCCCCCAAATTTGAGACGTGAATTCATGATTTTTAGCTCATCTGGTCCTTAGGGCGAAGAGAGCTATTGCCATCACTAGGCGTTTGTCGTCGTCCATGATCGTTAAAACTCTTCTCTGATACAACTTGACCAATTAGAACCATCTTGGTCTAAATACCTTAGGGTGTTCTGCATAGAACTGATATGTTCATTTTTTATCCATCGAAAAACATGGCCACCGATAATAAAATTACAATATATCTCCGCATACATCTCTGCAACCGTTAGGTTTAGCAAAATTCCGCCATAATGTCAAAGTATTCAACATGATGATATCTATCAGAGGTCTATTTTTTGTGTAAATATTTTAAGCCACGTCGGAGTTACTGCCACCTTTTTTGACGTTTTTTCGCTATTTTTATGTTATTTCTTTCATAAATCTTCCCCTCTAACACAAACTTTCCAATTAGAACCAAACTTAAAATGAATGTTCCTTAGGGTGTTCTGTATAGAACAGAAGTGGGAACTTTAGATCCGTAAAAAACATAGCCTCCGTTACTAAAAATAGACCATAGGGGTCAGACAGAAGTTTTTTTTCCATATATATCCAATTAAAACCGCTGGGTTTAGCTAAATTCTGACAAAAGGTTAAAAAAAATATTCAGGACGATAAGATCTATCTGTGGTTAATCTGTTGAGCCATGCTGGATTTATTGCCATTTTTTTACGTTAATTTTTCTATTTTTAATGTTATTTCTATCATGAAATTTTAAATTAATAAAAAAAATTAGAATTGATATGATTATTCCTTAGATGTGCATAAGCTTTAGGAATTTTTATCCAAGAAAAAACATGGCAAAAATACAATGTTGCTTATGGAGCCCTTCAGGTGAGCGATTTAGGCCCTTTAGAGCTTCTAGTTTTACAGATTCTACCCCGAGAAAAGACTTGCCTCGCTTCGCTCGGCATTTAATCATATTATCGCCCCTCCTGACCTGAAATCTTGGATCCGTCCCCGTTATGTGTAGAAAGCTTTATTTGACTGGGCAATTATTTCGTACTTACCAGTATGTATTTTCTTCAAACATTTTCTGAAACGCCCTTGCCAATCCAAGGTCCTTCGGACTAAATGGCTCATCTAAATTAATTCCCAACTTTTTATTCAGGTATTCAATTATAAACTCCGTGTCGGAAATTTGTACACCATTATATTCAATCCATGGAAATTTTCCCTTTTTGCTAGCACTAAAAGTAGCCTCGCTCTACAAAAAAAAAAAAACAGCAACGACTTTGTAATTAACCCGTATATTTATATGATTATTACTTGACTTATCGATTGCCGAGAGACCACCAAGATTTAATGAGTGCGCGGACTTGTTTAAGTCATGTTTCACACACTGTTTTTTAAAACACTCATAGAGAATAAATTATAATTCAATATAAATATATTCACGCCAATTCGTTATGTGGTATTGTATCACTAAAACAATCAAGTATAAATCATAATTGATTACCTTTTTCTTCATGAAAAAAAATAAGGCATTAATGGAACAGACGGATGTACATGGAACTTCGTGCATGTGCCCTCCCCTTTTGAAAGAGTAATCAAGGGAACCAAGATTCTAGCGGAAATCAAAAGAATGTAATCCAGGGACAAAGACCAGACAGGAAAAAGAGACACACACAACAGAGAACATAAAATAACCAAAATAATACGTACAAAGAAACAAAAGTAAATGAGCAACTCGGACTCCACTAAAACTAGGAGCATGGGCCAGGTGCACCGGTAGGGAAAACGTTCTTTGCATTTCTAGAAACACCTGCCGAGTTGCTCACAAAAAGCAAGTCCGAGTCTATGAAAGAGGGAGGGAAATCTATGACAGATTGTACAAATCGTTTCTCCTGGTACAGATGGATACACTGTATAACGATTCACGAGTTCATGAAGACGACCATAAAAATTCTGTAGTGATGATTTAAATTTTGTAGCAACATAACCCTGTTCCAGAAGCCTAGCTGCGGCATGACGTATGAGTTGTGATATGAAAATAAGAAAACTGCGCAAGCAGGTGCTGAAAGGATGTTGCTACATATGAAAGGAAAGTTGACAATACAGAATGAAAAGTCATCGCGTTTGTCGCAAAATTTAGTCAATAGTTTTCCTTTATCGATCTTTAAAATCTTGCATCATCCACTGAGATGTTGATGTTCCTTGGACGACTTGTTTAAATGCAAACAGTATTTACCATCACCTTGATCTAAATAAGAAATCTCCAGGTAAAGGCAAACATAATGTCATCACGCATACCGAACATCTACTTTTCAATAGTCCTTGACATTTTGTATTGGCTTATAGGCCAAGAAGTATGTAAAGAAAATGTTTGGTTGATCAGTTATCTTTCATAATACCAAACTGAAGCAAATATGCAATCACTACATGTATATATCCCATCGAACGGAATATTTAAAAGGTATTGAAGTCCGTTAAATTCAAAATTTAAAAAAAGAAGGAAAATATTTAATCTCAGTTCTGACGCTCATGAAAAGTATTTAACCAAACAGACGGTTCAGCATTTCGTGAGAAAATTCCAATACATAGAATAGGACGATTTAAAATTGCCATGGACTAAAAAAACAAACAAAAAATTCAGCAAATTTCTCCTTTCGACATAACAGAGGTTATTTTTTAGTGCAGCAAAAATGGCCGTGTAGTTCCGCTTGTTTGAAAATATACCTTTCCGTACTAAGTCGTAAGCATACGCGACATATTCTTCCACGAGGTACATTGTAGGAATTAGGTAAAATTAAACAAATATCTACGCGGAAGTGTATATTCGACTATCCCAAAGGGTTTACTTATAAAAAAGGGTTCCGATCCAGAAATTTATAAAAGAGTTCCAGACTAGCAGTGGCTCATTTTTGCCAAACTTTCGCATCAGATTAACAAAATTTTCAAACAATGGTGTTCCTCATTCCCCGCCCTCTGCCTGAATCCGTCCTATATATAGTTTTTTTTCTCAAAATTTGAAACTAGTGAATGTCAACCGTTTTGTGAACTTGAGTTTTCACGCAAAGTAAAATTGTAACGGAAGATGTGTTCCATCCAGCCCCATAGTGCTGACTTTTACGAATTTGTTCAATATAAGACATTTAAATCAATTTACCATGTATGGGATTTTGGTGACCCGGAGGTAAGTTTCTAGCTTAACAGCAAACGGCACCAAGCTTGGAACATCTGGGCCTCTTCCTGGATGGTACAAAATCACAGTGTCACGTGGAAAGTCATTTCGTTTCCTTTGAAAATATACAGGTTATGTGTGATCGTTCTAATGCTTGGTTGTCAATAGATTGTACAATATACTTCATAAATTCTTAAGGGTGCAATCGCTCAAAGAGATCGGAAATCCGATAGAAATTCTTAATTCAACAACTGTGAAAATTTATAAAATTGAGTAAATATTACTTCAACAAAACTGCAATGAAAATTAAATTTACACATATTCGCAAGTGATGCCTCATTAATTTATGTAACCGACTATCGCTGTTTAGTATAGTAGGAAAAATAACCTGTTTAAATGTGCACTAAACTTGCATAATATTCAAATGAAGTTAATTTACAAGTTGTATAGTTAATCGGGTGCGTATAAATTGAGCGACATTGTCTTTTCAGCGACTATCTTTTGAGCGACGCTTTTTGAGTAATTGCGTATATCATTTGGGCGACATCAAATCAGAACAAAATATAAAAACGGCATATAAATTCAGCGACATATTTTTTAATTGATTAAATACAGATGTACATAAAATTCACATAAACGGTCCACCAGTTCGCACTGGTCAAAACTAGCCCTTTCTCGAATGTATTAGTTCAACTTCAGTGAATCGACCAGTACTTTTTCCCTTCTGAATATCACTCAAAAGATTAAACGACAATAAATAAAGACAAAAATATACTAGTGAAATACATTTAAAATGGAGATTGAGAAGTACACAACGAATCGAGGGAAAGAAGATATAGTTGTTGATGGATTTAAGTATAGGCTTGACAAATCATATAGTGGAGATGTATAAAAGCCAAATGCAAAGCCCGATGCAAGACAGATTTAACGGATTTGATGATATTGGATGGACGTAATGAGCATAACCATGAAAAGGAAGAAGAAAGAAAGATACAGAGACACAACATCAGACAAGCTTGCAAGAGAAAAGCTGAAGACGGCATAACAGAACGGCCACACAAGCTAATAGTATATGAAGTTGGGAAAACAGAGAACGCTAGTTTAGTCCCAGAAGATGTTGGCAAACACTATATCCTGCTCAAAATCCTACTTCCATCTCCCCGTGGTGAGCAGGGGACACTGACTAACGGAAGAGGTAATAAGCATTTTTCTCAGGTAAATGTCGCTGAATTTAAAAAATAAAAAGTCGCTCAATTTATATGTGTTTTGTCGCTGAAAAGATCATGTCGCTCAAATTAAAAAAATGCAAAATGTCGCTCAATTCATCATCTCCCAGTTAATCAAAACGAATTGTCCCATTTTATAAATCTGTCTATTACGTTTATGACGTAAAAATGACGTAACATATGTAAAATACAATGTATACTATTAAATGATCGAATAAAGTGACTATAGTGCATGTGCATACTTACATCGTTTTCAGACGGAGACAGACTTTGACGGTCACGGCCACAATCGCTACAGCACCAGCTATTTTAGATGCTAGAAACACTTGGTCCTGGTTTAAGAAGTCCATTATTCGTTAGTTTTTGTCTTTTATAAACATTACACAAATACAAAGGTGTCCATGTAGCTGGTACACATTAGTTAAAAGTAATGTAAAGATAAACGATTTGCATGTTTATGTGTAAATATATACACTTGGGTGCATTTCATATTAGGGTACATCAATCATTTAGTAAGAGAACGTAGAGTGAACGTTGCCCTTAACACGGTTAGTGTCGTTGCGCAAAAAGGGTATACAGAAAAGATGCCGCTTTTAGAAAGATGAAAAATGAAATAGCAGGGATTTAATAACAGGATTAGATACTGAATGGGTACCTCGTCAAAGTCAGTGGGATAGTCACATTGAGGCTTGTCGATTCAAAAAGTAATGGAAACTCAAACTCGTTTTGATAAAAAATCAAGTGAGCAGGTCACAGTAATTTGAAAAATTGTATTATTCTACTCAATGACTAAAGACAAGATTTTTCAGCATATTTTGGTTAAATGTATAATGAATTATGGCATCGAAAAGCGCTGCAAATGCACATTGCAGGGGCAGATAACTCGGTCAAAAACCTCAAATTTCAAACATTCAAAAACAATTTCCAAATAAATATATCCAATAATAAACAGAGCACACTGTTATTTCAAATAAAGAAGACTTCATTGGATGCACTTATATCGTTAGATCAATGTTTTTACTGGTATATTTGGAATGTTTTATCCATATTGCCTGATTCTTGCCAAGACTTGTGCGTGAGTATTTTCTGCATCATAGTCATTTTAACCTGCGTCACCAACGGTGACAGCAGGTCTAGTACCCTCTTCACGCTTACGGGTTCTGTAAAACCCATAACATTCAAACTTTGTACAGTATGAAATACATATTCGATTTGTTCACCTCCTGGGAAATTTGACAAAATTTTACTTTTTCCCTTTTATAGCATGTTGTAATCTGGTTACTCATAAAACCAATGATTTTCATCTTTTGTACTGGTTACATGCAGACATCGAAGATGTGCACCTACTAATTTGGAACAATGTGACAAAAATCATCATTCACGTCATTTTTAGCTCACCTGGTTTGGGCCTGTGAGCTATTCCCATTATTTGGCGTTCGTCTTCGTCGTCGTCGTTGTCGTCGCCTTTAGCAATTTTTCAAAACTCTTATCCTCTGACACTACTTGATCATTCAGAACCAAAGTTAGTGCGAATGTTCCATATGGTATTCTCTCTGGAATTCGATAGGTCGAAAAACATGGCGGCCGTTACTGCAGTTTTTTTTCGCATACATATCCCAAACTGCTGGGTTTAGGTGAATCTGACGGAATTAAATTGTTCAGCATGATGGTATCCACCTGTGGTAAAATTTTCGTTTAAATATGTTAAGCAATGTTGGAGTTGTTGGCCTTTTTAGACGCATTTTTTGCTGTTTTTAATATTATTTTTTTAAAATATTTACCTTTGACACTACAGGACCGATTAGAATCAAACTTGGTATGAATGTTCCAAGGGTATCTGACTAGGACTGATGTCGGAAATCTTTTTATCCGTCGAAAAGACATTACTGCCGTCACAAAAAATAGAACATTAGGGTCAGACAGTAGTTTTTTTTGTATGTCTTCAAAATCGTTCGGTTTAGCCAAATTATGACATGGGGATAGAAGTTTTCAGCATGATTAGATCTGTCTGTATTATAATCAATATATCTACTACAAATACAATATTTTTAGACGCATAAACCATTTAGTTAGAAATGAAAACCTTGCAAGATTATAAATAGTCATCGCTCATAGATATGAAAGCGAGCAATGCTGAGTGCCATTTTGAAGGGTTGTCTTTAGAAATTTCAACGCAAGGCCTGGTGGATCCATATACTAGTATTTACAATAAGGGGCAGTGGTTCCGATCAAGACACTTATATAAAAAAAAGAGGTTTCAGGCGACAGACAAGGACTACACTCCCTGTTCCGGACTAATATTTGTCGCTCATTTTTTTTTGCTAAACTTTTAACAAAAATATAGCATAAAACCCGAAACCACCCTGATCTATTACCCACTGTATCTTATATTTTTATAACGATTACCGCCTGGTGACATTGGAAGCCCGGAAATGACGAAAGAAATGAAACTTTGCTTATGTACCATGGCATAGGAATTTCGATAATACATTTCTCAGGAATGGTATTAGTCTGTGGTCTGGTGATATTGCTTTTTGTAATAATAATTCTATTTGGCTATTTTGCCATGTGTTATAATGATAGAGTTGTAGGTGCTTCAGGGCCATAGAAGTGCATGGCGAGTGTTTCCTTCACCGGACATAATTGTTGAAATTTTATTCTAAGACTTTGGTATTTATTTAAATGTTCGTGCGTGTCTCTAGAACTAGGTATCAAGAAAATAAGCGTTTTTACATTATACACAGGTGTCTATGTGATAATGTGTACGACTTGAGCTACATAGCTTATCAACTGAGAGATGTAGCTAGTTGAGAGGGACAAGTAGGGCATGGTTTATTTCAATGATTGTGGCATAAGATTGAATGATTTGACAGACAGTTTCGATCTGAAGATCTTTAAATCGAATTTCGAATTGAAAATATTGGCACTGGGAAAGGCCATACTTGTAGTTTGTAGTTCAATTATGCAGTATGTTGGATGTTTTGTATTAATTCATCTAGGTGGTCCATGTAAACCATCATCGAACCTAAATATTTCACTAACTGTTGCACTGCATGCTACGATGCATTGCGAATTTTGTTGTATTTTTTAAATGTCCTTCGTAATCAGAATGGTGAATTTAAAACAAAATCAGAGTTCAATATTAACCATTTACAACAAAAAGCCTGTGTTTAGATACGTTTGAATTCGATCCCTGTACTTTCCTTTTATTCCTGCTTTTATCCCATATTTTTGCAATTTGACGGTTATTTGAGGCGTAAAAATTCAAGCGATCGATATAAGTTGATTCAGTACATGAGTACTTTGACTAATATTCATAATGATTTAATGCATGCCTTTAATGTTCTAATTTATATATTGTATATTACTGTAAAACTTGTGTCCTATCCCTTTTGTGAAGTTAAATACAATTGTTGTCAACTAAACTATATCTTTTCGTTTTTTACTTATGTTAAATAAATAAACAAAGTGGGGGTCTGTCGTAATATAAATACTTCAGCACAACAATTTCCTTCATAATCCTTAATTGTTTGATTTCAATTGGTTCAATGTATTTTAGAATATTTTTCCCTCTGTTAGAGCGCATTGCATTATCTAGGAAGAACGTGCATTTATGAGACAATATGTAAAAACAAGACAGATCCAATGAAAACGACAACACATAGTTATAATAATAACAAAATTTGGCCATCCATTGCAGAAGTCTTCTATTGTCACCCTCTTTTGTTAGGTATAAACCTAATAATACAGTTATAAAGTAATATCTTTGAAAAAAAGCCGACCAAGTAAAATTTTCTTCTTTTTAAATCTAAGTATCTACATTTCTTTCAAGAAAATAGCTCATGACAAGCGATTACAAATTTTTGATACATTTTTTTTTCGAACGCCAGTAAGTTATCAGTATTTGGCCAATCGGGAAGCAGAATTTCGATCAAGTGACTTGCGTTTCCATGGAAGAGCGTTCTTAAGGTCAAAGTATAAAAAACGAAACTATACCGACTGCGTCGTAATAAAAGATCGTAAGGCAAAAAATTGGTTTTTACGTTCCGTCCTGTTTATGTATTTAGATATTCATTGTAAGATTTGACAATAAAGTGGTAAAAAATGTGGGAATCTATTTTATTTTAATTAGCCGATCCCTGTGCAGTACATTTGTCCCAGTCAGGCCAAAACCTCGTTTTCATCCTTTCACAGTATTCGCAGACGTTCTGATATTCTGTAACACAAATAAATGTCTTACATTTTTTGGTATCATAAATTTATTATGTTTATAGATTGAGTGCTGGGAATTTGTTTTGTTTTTTCAATGAACTTTCAGGCCAATTGCGGTTGTTTCCAATTTTACATTTTTTGCCTTTATATTGTCACTTGTTATACGGACTTCCCTTCTGACTATTCTTTTTTTTTATTGTCTAGAGTTAATTTGTACAAAATAGCATAGGTTCTTGTAAGACAAACTTATAGTAATTGTGTATGTAAAGAAAGACACCGGAATTCTTACAATCTTGCTTCCTTAACTCAAATTTCGATGAAGCAGCTCGCTTTTTCTTTATTGCACCTAAATATTGTCCATCTTTAATATAAGTTTTCCATGCTGATCGAATTGATTTTTCTTCGCGATATACACAGTCATAGCACCAATGCACGTAGGCAGGCACCGACTAATTATCAGTCACCCACCTATCCGTAGTCACCAATGGTGTGATAGAGGCGTCACACCAACCCAGTAACCACCAGCCATAACTCAGGTTCCCCAGGTTTCGCCATAGCTCGCAGACAACCAACACGATTACGTATAAGTACAACCCGCTCGATGGAGGTTTGAAGACGTAGAGGAGGCTTAATCTATCAGTGCACCTCTTTCAAGTCTGAGTGTTCTGTTGAGACAAAGTTCCCGTATCTAAATATCAGTTTTTGTGAAGTTTCTTCCATATTTTGTGGTCTATATACATGTAGCTTTGATCGCCGATGTTTACGTTCGTTTTAAATTGATCCTTTGTAAAACAAACATTTTATATTTTAAGAAAGATCAAATACTCGTAATCACAGAACTTAGCAATATGTTAATCTTCGTCAATCTTCCTCTTTGATTTGTCTAGAACCAAGAGACTGCCAATAGAATTTTGACAGCTGACCAAACACTGCAGAATCCTCTTTGCATGGTGTGTTTCCATACTTACATTTGTACTTCTACCAAAAAAATTGTGACAGCAGGCCAAACACTGCACAATCCTAATGACATGGTATGTTTCCATACTTACTTCGTATGATTTGCCCAGATTTAGAACCGAAGGACTGCCAATAGAATTGTGACAGCTGACCAAACACTGCACAATCCTCTTGACATGGTGTGTCTCCAAGCATGAACATCTTAGAACCTAAAAATACATCATCTGTATTTGTCATTCAAATTCAAACTGTATGCCATTTTATAAGCAAGACATAGAAGGTAATTATATTTTTGGGCACGGTCGATTTCTACGTCGATAATAAGGTAATAGATGACTATTATAAACAGCCTCCGCAAACATATACTAATGTAACCGCTTGGTCACTCCACTAGCTTATAGCCTGTGCTTGACAGTATAAGAAATAAAGTTCACAGGACGTATGTTCAGTAGACATGTGGTACAACAGAGTAATTAAACATTTCCCTTTTTTAAGAATCTACCAGGAACCTCTTTATCACCAACTGTTTACAATCATGTAATGACCAGAGGATTACTCTGAATTTTTTTTCAGGTTGAACAAAAATTTTCGATTAAAACTGCTATAAGTATATATAAAACTCACCAAGATAATCCGAGAACGCTTTAATATCCTTTTCAAATATATGGTGGACCTCGTCCGGGTTGTGTCGACCCATTCCTTGAGCATATGCCATATTTCTAAGACCACGAACTATGAAATATAGCGTTATAGAGGAAACATGAACTCCTTTGGTGATATTTGATTTCTTGTCATAAACCCACCTATCCATAATTAGAACCCTGAAATATGAAGAATTAGAAGTCATCAAAGTATACTTGCACTTATGGAGTAAAGCCGGTGGCCAATCCGGAGGAGGGGCGAGTTCAGGGCGTTGGCACCCCTTCTTTTTATTGGAAAATTTGTTATTTTCATGTGTAAAATTGACCAAAAAAATGGTAAATAATGTCTTACATGTAGCACCTACCCTTTTTCTGAGGAATCCCGGCTGGCACCCCTCCTTTTCAAAGTGTCAGGATCCGCCCCTGAATACATATAGGCTACTCAGTATTGGAAATCTCTGTGGTGTGGATCGGAAGTTGTCAGTTTTCTTTTCAATATTGTTTGCCCCTGACGAAAGTTGTAAGGCCGAAAATTTGGGCCTATTTTCTATAAAATTTGTACGTTTTATTTATATTCTATTTGTATGTAGTTCTTTTTTTACCTTTTAAAGGTGGCTATTGTTTACTTATTCATTATTCTTATTTACGTTTAATTTAAGCCAATTCACAACATATATTATTTTTATTCACTATTGGTTCGGTTTAATATCAACCCGAGACCTCCGTATTAGCTTTTACCACCTTGCAAATGTCGTTTTGAGGAAACGGTTGAGGGGGTAGATAAAATAGCATTTATAAGTCCTTTATAATATTTTGTAAATAAGTTGTAACAGAACAGATAGTTATGAGTGTGTCGAAATTTCGAGTTGTGGTTATGACTGTTTACGAGTAACGAATTATGAAATCGAGTTAGAGTTCGAGATAAACCTCGATGAAATTTAAAGTTAGATTTGAACTTCGAATGAATCAATATTAAGTAGCAGATAAAAATCAGACAAGTGGTAATTCAAGCATGTCAAAACCCATCGAACAAAGACTTATCATTCCTGATTTGGTTTGATTTGGTTGATTTTAGTGGGAAGTTAAAGTGTAATCTTCTTAAAAGTACAGATCTAAATACAGAAAGGACTATTGTCACATAAAAAATATTGCATATGTAGACCAAAAAAGCATCGTCTGATCCATGGGCTTTTCTACACTATGAATCACTTTACCAAAGGCAGTGTCTGATTTTTATATTGACTAGTACTATTGAATTACTATTTAGTTCGAGTTGGCTTTGCATGGGAAACTGGTCGTCGTTCATGTATTCGCTGGTTTTGTCATTTATCTGAATCGTAACACCCACCTGGGTGCCTGGTTTCATATAGGAATCTGAAATTGAGCATGGTATTGGGAAAAATGTTTCCTTTCATATTCAGCCCCAAAATATCGACTGAGATCGTGATTGTTTTCTCTCCTCTCTATATATAAGACTTCCAAAGTAAGTGTAAGTAGTTACTTGATTTAGTTGGCTATCTTACACATCCACACACACACACACACACACACACACACACACACACACGATTCATTCCGACGCTGATAGCATCAGCTCTCTAGTTACTGTTTACTGTTGAACTAACCACAAGAGCTTACCAATACGTGTTTTCTTCGAACATTTTCTGGAAAGCTCTTGCTATTCCCAGTTCTTTAAGGGAGAATTCTTTGTTCAAGTCGATGTTTAAATGGGTGTTCAGAAACTCAATACAGAATTCGCTATCAGCTATTTCTTCTTCATTGTATTCGATCCAAGGAAACTTCCCTTTTTTACTTCTCTCTCGGCTGTAAACACACTAAGAATTTTTTTCATTATTTTTTTTTTGTTCTGCAACTAATTGTGTAACTGTTTGAATGCCAATGTTTAGTGTCACAAAATGGCACTATCTTTGGACCCCCATTCGTATCAATCAATCATACGACCCTGAATCCCAATAAGTATTTTATCTAACGCTTATTTTCTTACTTCAAATAAAATATGTAATCAAGGTTCTGTGGCAAAACATAAAAAAAAAGAGCTTTGCAAACCAGAGGGGGCATGACTGTAATTTTGCTCATTAACTTCCCAAATTTTGAGATGTTTATTGGATTCTTCTCACATGTACATGACACGTTCATGGATAGTGTCGCAAGTAAGGCAATATGTCCATTTAAGTACCATTCTGTGTAAGAATCTGGCAATGAGTGGCACATCATTTTTCTCAAATTGGTCTTTTTTACCTCAAACATATTCAATACATCTGGAAAATAATCGAAAAGCAATTTAAATTTATCCTGAAGCATTTGTTACTTAGATATTTTTTACTGTTCGTGTAGGAAAATTTTCCCGCCATTTTTCTATAGTACATTTCAATTTTTTTTACCTATCAATATCTTAAAAAGGCCAACTTAGCAAATACTTTGACAATAATTTTTGGAGTTTATGAGGTACAAATACCTGGATAATGAAATAAAATCGCTGCGTTTAATTTTTCCTTCTTGTGCCACATCTTTAACACATTTTGCCTGATTCTTAGAGAGAGCAGTACTTTAAAGGAAGATGATTGGATTCCATGGAAGTACTTACTTTATAGGGTATGTTGGCGAACCGTAGATATGTCTCTAATTTGACGGCAAATGGCACGGTCGACGGAATATTTGGACCTCGCCTTGTAAGGTGCAAAATGACTGTATTCCTTGGTTGTTCTTTTCTATAATCAAATATTTTGCATTGGTAAAATAGAAGATAAAGTATTTACATTCATGTCGATAGAAACTACTCAGTGTTTCCACTGAAAAAGTACAAAGATTAAAAAGGTTGTTTTACAGGGCACACGTAGACAAAAGGATGTTGAAAATTTGCAATTTTTAAATTTATTTAAGATTTTCCGCTTTTGGGTCACGGAACTTCATTCAAAAAGGGGGAATTTCACAATTTTCAAACCATAACTAAATAGTGGTTGCACCTATTTTCTTGAAACTTTGGTGAATTGCTTTATATGATTGATTTGAGCTCCTTTTTCATAAACTGATTTTTATTTTCATTTTTTGTTTATGGGACTTTATTCATAAAAGGATGGAATTCCCATTTTTTGAACATTAACATGAAAATGCTTCAAGCAGTTTTCATGATACTTTCTTAAATAGTTTATTTATATTAGTGGAAGCTCCGTTTTGATTTTTATATAATTTGGATTTTACATTTTTTTTTGAGTTACGGGCCTCTATCCATAAAAAAAATGGAATTCCTATGTTTGCACTGTAACCAGAAAATGATTCAAGAAATTTTCATGATGTTTTGTTAAATTGTTTATTTATATTAGTGTAAGCTCCCTTTTGATTTATATATATTTTGGATTTTACATTTTTGAGTTATGGGACTTAAATTTGGGACAATTTACGCTTTTTTTGGACTGTTTCCATCAAATCCCATGACAGTGTGAATTATTTATTTCTTCTGATCTAGGCTTTTGATACCCTACAGAAACAAAATTCTTGGATTTATAGAAAGCAATTTGTGTGTCCGCCTGTTCGTCTGTTCATTTTATATTTTAAAAGTCTTAAAGTATTTTGGTTTTTTTACCGCTTCCATTCTGATCAAATATGTTATACACATATTCACAATCAAAATTGTAAGCTGTATCATGTTAGAATTGCTCCATCTGCTCAGGATTCGACCTCTAAGAGCATATATAGCTGCGCTCTACGAAGCATTGTATTAATTACGATAAATATTTTTATATCAGTAAAAACTAGTTTTAACTGTCATTTGTATAAAGCAGTCAGAATCTGAGTATGTTTTTGGTGCCCTCAACTTCAAATCCATTTGTTCACGTCTATAAATACCACGTTTCACTAGCTATATACTGTTGAAAATCAACAGTAGGCTATAAGTTTAAATTTTATGTGGATCTTATCATTATCTAATATGTCATGTCCCTCAAGGACCGACAGTAGGTTAAATAAAGATCAATATCTGTTTGTTATCATTGGGATCTAGAACAATAAATGCAGAAATCTGTCGAACAAAACAAAAATCAAGATTTCTTTGCGGGCTTGAAATGGCTAAACCATGAATACATGGCGCACACGTATTTTTCAATGTAAACAGTATTTTGCACAATGAATAAAGCTGCTTTTTTATTCTGAATTTACTTACTTCTTTGGGGGCTTTGTAAACAATATCCATGCAATATAACCTACACCAGATGCTATGACTGTTCCTCCGATTACCTTGCCTACTAGTAAGAGCTTTTCCTCGTTCAAGGCCATTATTTTCTCCCTTGTATGCATAAACATGTAGTTAATGCGCATGAATACATTGTAAACTATATGACCTTTTTCATCTTTGTAAAATGGATGACTTCAAAGAACGCGGATGTTAGCTTATGACTAGTCTAGTAATTTGTCTAGGGCAGTCATTTTGGGGAATTTGTAGCGATAAATAGTTGGGGCACCCATAGGCGGGTCCAAGGGGGAAGCCGTATCCACTGGTACACTGGAAATTATTTTAGTACCTAGATATTCAGTTCCATTTTTGATTGTAAAAGATATCAAGAGACCAGAGAGGGACCAGAAGTCTTCATTTTTATGCTGTGGTGGGTATATGGCGCGGTATTAGGGTAAAAAATACGTATTTATGCATAAATTATGCTTAAATAATTATGCATATGATAAATTCGAATTCTGTATGTGCTAAATTATTCAAGCATATGCTTTGTTCGAGTAAAGGATATGGTTTAATATTTTAGCATACACAAAATTCGATTTATGCATAAATAATTCAGCAGAGGGAAAATTCGAACTTTGCATACAAAAATCGAATGGAGCATATGCTTAAATGCTTATGTTTGACCCTGATACTGCGCCACAGGGGGACTGGAATGAGAAAAAAAAATCAAAATTTGATCGAATTTTTTTTAAACTCAGCCATGTACAGACAAAATTATGAATATTTCCCCCATTACTTGGCAATATAGATTTTCAACTAAAAATTTTTTTGACTCCGGCTCCTGCTGAAAAAAAAAATTCAAAAAATTCAGCCCCCACCTCTCCAAAATGGTCGTTGCCTTTATAACTGGGATATATATACTGTTTGCTTGTTTGTTTTGTTTGTTTTGTTTGTTTGTTTGTTTGTTTGTTCTTTTTTTTTTTGGTAAATTTATTTTTTTTTAAATATCAAAAGATTTCTGAGAAACTTTCGGTTCGCTTTGAATAATGACGTTCGCCGAGGCATTAACTTCACATTTGGCCAGGCGACCAAGCAAAATAAAAATCAGTATCCAGAGACAGCTTAATCATCTGCTTTACCCCAGTGATAATAATTTGAACTACATTGAAAGTACGTCAAAGTCATCGGTCCCTTCTAACTCGGAATTGATCTAACTCAGGTCACCAAATTAAAATCAGATTCTTTTTACCATTAATGCTTTATTCCCAATACCACTCTTTAAACCAGTAATAGCGCGCGCCGCGAAGCGGTGTGAGCTCTACCGTTATTACGTGTACTTTCTAAATTTCTAAAAAATGTTATGTCCCGGAAGTAACAAAAAGTGACTGTCCTTACGGAGAAAATTCATCATTTCCTTCGATCAAACAAATAAAAAAAATATTTGTTAAGATTACGTTTCAGTAAAAGTAGATTCATCTTTTCTGATAATTTTCAAGTCTTTTTCTAATTTATTTTACTTATATAAAGAAGTAAAACTTCGGGAAACACGTGGATGTACGTACGTGTATATTCGCTGTTCCACTACTACTGTTGTCAAAAACCTAACCCACCTCGGAAAAAAAACATAACTCCCATTATAATATCAAAATCGAAGCATGGCTTTTCTAAGATAGGAAAAGCAATCGTTTTCTTGTTTGGAATTAGCAGCTGTCGACTGAATTTGTTTACGTCACACGTAAAATATTCCCACCATCCGTGGAGAATATTTCCGGTATCTGTACAGATTGAAACTGAAATGGATGTTGCTAGATAAAAAATGTCAAGTATTGCGAAGTGCTGTAAAGTTATTGACCATTTCGAGAGCGAGGGGAAAGAGGTATGGGGTTGTAATTTTTTTTTTTTTTTTTTTTTTTTGGGGGGGGGGGGGGGGAATGTTAAAGTTATTCATTTGCACTTGCGAATTTTCATCAGGGTCATCATCAACCCCCCCCCCACACACACACACACACACACACACACGCACACGCACACACACGCACACTCATTGTCATGTCCTTTATTATTTTTACGAGTCTCGCACAATGCCTACCCCATATTAGTATTTTTTCTTCCATTTTACTTATTTGAACGTTTCCTTTTTAAAATGCACGTTTTCTTCGTCAGGCTATGGAACGCCATAACTGTCTTATCTTGTCAATTATCTTTATACGCCGTGGTTTTCTTTATATTCGATACTTTTTTTATTTATATTCGGTTGTATTATCTTTATATGTAGTGGTTTTATCTTGATATGCTGTGAAACGTTTTACCTTTATATTCGGTGGGTTTACCATTATATGCGGTGGTTTAGTCTTTGTATGCAGTGGATTTATCTTTATATGCAGTGGATTTACATTTATATGCAGTGGACTTACATTTATATGCGGTGGTTTCATCTTCATATGCGGTATATTTTTCTACATCAGCACTCTCCTTTATATGCTGTTCAAACTTCATTATATGCTGTAAAGCTTTGATTATCTCAATGCAAGGCTTAAATGCTCGGAACTTTTAAACATGATCAATTTTGTACAGCACATAGTGACATTGTGAAAAAAAAAATAGAGAAAATTTTGCAAGAATTATTCTTCAAGAATCTTGTAGAGTCATTTTAAAGGAAAAAAATAACATCCGACATTATTGGACATCTATTTATTTCTCAAATGGAACAGTTAGGTGTAAAAGATAGATCGGAAATGATGAAATTATGCCTGAAATATATGCCTGAACTTCCTAGGTAGTTAAATGAGTCTACCTGTTCTAGTGCGAACTTTCATATTAAGAAGTAACAGCCCATCAATGTATTGCATTTTTAGCTCACCTGGTACGAGACCACAATTATCTGCCCTTAGCTTTTCGTTGTATGCGAATATAGTTCCTATAATAATAGGGGATTTTTCAAAAATTTTTTAGAAACACTTCCTTTCAGAATTTCTCATACTTTTTGTGCTCAAATGGAAGAGGAATAATGAAATTATTTTAGTAGATGTGTTGAAATGAGAAATTTGACATTTAGGTTGTGATTTGGTGAGGTCAAAAAAGGTCAAGTTTGTGACATCCAGAAGCCATTTTGGGTCATTTTTAGGGGATCTCTGTGTTTATGCATAAAATTTGAAAAAATAATGGTAAATTTGTTTATATTTTTTATATAAGTTGTTGGAAGGTTCAAATTAACGTCCCTGAAAATCTGAATTGAATTGGGCCGGTGGAATTTTTTTAAATTACAGAAAGGCTATAAAGAAGACAGTGGGAAAATTAATTGTGGTTTCGTGCCACCTAAAAATAACTGTTAAAATTGTGTTTTATAACCATTTTTCCCTAGAAAACTTATTGGGGCGTTCTTCATTTGGAGTATTTTAGACGTAGCGTACGGTGTTGGTGTCATATTTGGTAACGTGGAAATCGGCAAAATTCCGACGCCTTTTTTTTGTATTGCGACGTACATCGTTCTATAATTGTAACGTGTAAAAAAGAAGTGTGCTTATTTAATTTTTTACATAAAATAACATTTTTTTTGTAAAAAAAATAATTACATCCTGATATGGTAAATAGTTTGGCATCAACCATTTTAAAATGATTTGAAAGAAATTTTATCCTATGAGAAAAATGTTAGGAATTATGAAAACATATTTCGTGATGCGCTAAAAAAATAAAACACCCTCACTAAAACAGAAAGCCAACAAAACTACAAGCAAAAGAGTCAGTACCCCCCGGAAATCAAATTGTGGAAGCGTATAAAGTGAATTTATTTCTTTCCTATTTGGTTTTATATCTGTAATGTAGATATACATTGTATGTTGAAATTTCCGAATACATGAATACATGCACTCGTTTCGGAATTCTAAGGTCGGTTGCTAAACATAAAACATTGCTTAACATTTCGAGACAACAAAACCTTGGCAAAGCTCCCTCTTTGAGAAAATTTGAGAGCGAAATATCCCGTTTTAATTATACGACGAAAAAACTTGCGGTCGTATAATGTTATGGAGCAGTCGTCGTCGTCGTCGTCTGGGGACACTTTCTTTCCGTGCGATAGCTTTAGTTATAGTTGACGAATTGTTCTGAAATGTTGATTTGATTTTACCAACAACTAAGAAGATTCCTATTTAATTTGGACTTTGTTGCCCTTGCCGCTTTAGAAAAAGGGGACAAAAAGGGTAAAAATACGTGTTTTATTGAAACGTTGATTGTTGTTTTTTTTTTTTCGATTTTAATTATTCTATTTGAAATGTGTTCTTTATTTAATTCGGGTAAACAAATGTACAGCAGATTTTATGTTTTTTGGACCGTTTTCAAGTTACAGGGGGTCAAAGTTGGGCAACATTTTCATATTTATTTTCCCTGTTTTCATTTCAACATTTCTTTCATTATTTTATCAGATTCGCTAAAATCTGTTTTTTAATTCATTACATCCACAGTCGTATTAACTCAATCTAGTATCGTAACTTTTCACTACTTTTTATTGTTTTTAAAATTGACGTTAAAAGAGTTTTTACGTCGCAAAACAGAACATTACTTTGGAAACGTCAAAAATGTGCATTGTGACATTTTTGTTAGACATGGTTTTACATTATATTATAACCCATTTGTTAAGCCAAAGAAAAAAATGAAATGATAAAACCATAGAGGAGGATGAATACATTTTTAAGTATATGATGAAATCGACTCAACACCATTTGCCTTTTTGAACAATTCGTTCGAATTTCGCATGGTGCATGCGTGAATAAATAAAATATACAAACTTTAGATGTTGTGACATTTTGGTTAGACACAGACAAAATTCTGCGCTAAGATACATGTTCAAACAAGTACCACTATTTTTAGAATATACTATCTGCAGCATATATACATGTAAAACTCAAAATTTCATAGTTATTAGTTCACTCAAAGCTAATGAAAAAAGCTTTTGATAAGGATCGGGTAGCACGCAACATGTAGAAAACATCGGGAAAAAGACAACATGATATCACAACATACGTGCGTATTTATCTACTATTAGACAATAAAACTCATTATTTTTTAGAATAAACATGACATTCTGAATATTTATACAGTCCTTTAAGCGTGAATATACTTTTAAAAATACTATTAGTTGTTATAGTTTACAACGGTAAGCAAGAAAGTAGCCAATGGCCTACGTCGAAAAAATTAAGATTTGTGACACAATTGAAATACGGACAAAAAGCCATTTAACAAAAAGACTGATTGAACATTTTATACATATTTTCATTGAGGTTATGTAATAAATTGTCAATATAGTTAATAAAAGTCTCGATTAAAAAAAGCATAATTTAAAAAAAAATGTCTAACATTTTGTCTTCAAATCGATTTCTTTCCATTTTTACTATGTCCACATCAAAGGGGTGATATTCATGATATTGTAATACGCTTTGATCTTATCATTACGTCATGAATAATATGACATCGTCTGCAGCACAAACTGCTCTTCTCAAAAAAAGTTTGTTTTATCAAAATACTCCAAGAAACAACTTAGATATATTGGTGAAATGAGAAGCAAGCATTTCTTAATGTTACCCGTCCACATATGAAAATGGACGTTCTTATGATCGAATAATGCTTTCCCTCCGCAATTAATGGCATCTTTCAAAGATTTATGATTATAATCCAAAAACAACAACCATTTTCGAACATTTTAATATCTATATTGCCTTTTTCTATGTATATTTTTAGGGGAACCCTAAATTGTGACATAAGGTTTTTGTCTATTGAGTCTTTGATATTTATCGTTTTTGTTAAGTGAAACCGATGAATGTCCCGTAAACTATGTTTTTACAATCTGACATAACCCTGATAGTAAATTGAACCCAAAACTATATCAGGAAATAGCTTTTTGTCTTTGAAAAAAGCTTGTGACTACGAAAATTCTTATTATTGTAGGACCAACGTTAGGCCAACGTAGAACCTTTTTATGATATGAAAGTATTTCAAATTTCTAAATGTCGTGTTTAACTATTTGGTTGTCATGTAAAAACCATTTTGGTTAGAAATAAATCAAGAAGAAATATTTACATAACTACAAACTACTACATTGGCCAACGTTGGGCCAACGTCGTCTTGCCAACGCCAACTAAAAGCCAACGAACCAACCATCAGCCAACGTTGGCCCAACGGAGGCATGCTGTCTGGGAAATAATTGTTGTAACTTTGACACATTTCCTCCATCATAGATGGCACGAGACCGCAATTAATTTTCAAGTGCATTTCAATATACACATTTGAGCAGATTAAAAAAATTCCACCGGTGCAAACTGAATAAAACTTCTCTGGCCTAAAGATATGTACAAACAGGATTTTATATATCAATTGTAGAAAATTTTACCATCATTTTCTGAAATTAATACATATAATTCGGAGATGGGGTAAACATGACAAATGAACTGAGTTAAAAGTCCTAAATTTTAACCTTCTTCCACTGAACCAAATCACAACTTTTAGTCAGAATTGATTAATGAAAAAAAATCCCAAGTAATTTTAACCTATTTTCTACCAATTAGAGGCAAAACTTCAGCAAATAAGTTTCCAGTAAAAATATGAAAAAATGTGGAAGGTACCTACTACCAAAGTTGGAACTATATTCGTATACAACGAAAACCAAGGGGAATTAATTGTGTTCTCGTACCAGATAGTGGCAGGGGATGATTTAATTTAATGGAAATGCAAACAAACAACTTATGAGTTGATTGATATGAACCATGATATTATATATGAGACTTTATGTACAATGGTGTAGTTCACTTTGTATTATGGGTGCTGTCATCGTAAAAGACTGAACACAGTGTTGTACATGCATTTGTATGTTTTCATGTGCTGTGCATTATGCCCATAAATGAGCACGAGTATGTACATAGAGTGAATCCATACTCTGATTTTGTCAGTCAAAATTGAGGTCAAAACAATCTCTGTTAGCGATCTTGTGGAAAAAAATCTTTAACAATAAAATCAAATGTTATAGAAATGTTCATAGCCAAGACTCTGACCAAGTGCATCCTGGCCAACACAGGCTATTACAACCTATAAGATGCTGAATTTTAAAGATCAACTTTAATTTATCAATTTATCAACAAATTTAATTTCTTGTAATAACTTCCAAACACTTTAAACAGTCATTTATTCCAAATTTTTCATGAGTTCGGTTGACTTCTCTCAATGCCTGTCTAGACTGTTCGTTAATTAAATGGTGTTGGATACAAGTTTGCAAGTAATTCATCGTATAGCTGCTCCTTTGAAACCTTATCCTTATATGTGTAAAAATAAGGATAGCAAACAAAATCAAAATTATGTTAAAACTGTGATATTTTAAACAAAAATTCCCAATTTACTTGCTATAATGCTTGATAATCTGTCTGATTCTTAAATTTCCCTTTTTAAATATTTTGTCATCGGGACAATAACAACATATTTGCTTGACAATATGATCGATAGAAGAAGATCTCCATAATAAATACCAGGTAGACAATGTGTACAGTTCGTCCAAATTTAATTATGCAGTTCCTTGGCTCATTAGAAAGGTTAGATGCTAAATAAATGTGTTTGAATACACAAAAGCTTGATTGAATTAGGGTATTTAAAAAAACAATGTCTATTACTGGTGAAATGGAAGAAAGTATGAAATTCCGAAAATTCCTCATTTTAAGAATTGAAATTGAAAAATGCTTCCATATGGCAAATATTTCAGGCATAATTTCATCATTTCCGATCTATCTTTTACACCTAACTGTTCTATTTGAGAAATAGATAGATGTCCAATAATGTCGGATGTTATTTTTTTCCTTTAAAATGATTCCATAAGATTCTCGAAGCCTAATTTTTGCAAAATTTTCTCTATTTTTTTTTTCACAATGTCATTATGTACTGTACAAAATTGACCATGTTTAAAAAAATCCGAGCATTTAAGCCTTGCATTGAGACAATCAAAGCTTTTTACAGCATGTAATGAAATTTGAACAGCATATATAGGAGAGTGCTGATGTAGAAAAATACACCGCATATAAAGATGAAACCACCGCATATAAAGGTAAATCCACTGAATATAAAGATAAATCCACCGCATATAAAGATAAAACCACCGCATATAATGGTAAACCCACCGAATATAAAGGTAAAACCACCGCATATCAAGATAAAATCACTACATATAAAGATAATACAACCGCCAATAAATAAGAAAGTATCGAATATAAAGAAAACCACCGCGTATAAATATGATTGACCAGATAAGACAGTTATGGCGTTCCATATCAGGCCCTATATATTTTATTTGGTATGAGGACTTACCAAAAAGGTGCATAACTCTTCCTGCAGGTCAACTTCCGTTTGTTTTCAAGAGGATTCAAAGATATTGTGATGAAAAATATTCACATTTTTCTTCTTTGTTTTGGTAGGTATGAAAGTTTTGTCAATATACTGAAATAAAATTATTGGGCAGAAAGTGATGGTTAACAAGTTAAGTACCTGTCCAAATAAAATTCTGACACTGCCAATGCCGGCAATGCCAATGGTAAAGTGATTCATGGGCCATGTCCATGGTGTAGAAAACCCCACTGAACAAACAATGCTATTTCAGTCTACATAAGCTACACATTCACATAACGATAATCATTTCTGCATTCAGATCTGCATTTTTTTTAGAAAATTATACATTTATCTCCCCCTAAAGTCAACTAAATGAACCCAAATCAAGAACGATAACTCTTTCAAAGTGCAAATAGCATATACAATCTACATAATTTTTATCTCAAAAGTGCAACTTCCAAATGAAAAACTAAAAGTTGTTATGTGATCGGTAGTTGCTTCTGAACAAGAAACAAAACTGAAATCGATGGGTTTTGACATGCAAGAATCACCTTCTGTCTGATTTTAAAAAAGAGTAAAGACTGATCAACACTACTCTTTATTATAGACAGTGGTATAATGTTTACATGCTTAGAACCAGTCTGAAAATTCAAAGCTAATTTGTATTTTCAAGGTCACATATCTGAGAAATAAAAATCTCCAAATCAGATTATTTTACACCATGTTATGATTCATGTGGAGTCAACGTGCAACCGTCTGACGTGACTGACACAATCACATTTTGCTTGCGGACTATATATTTTCAGTAGAGGTAACTCCATGTGAATATTTGTTTTAGGATTTAAAACAAATAAAGGTTTTATTAAATTTTATCAACTTATGTTTCTTGCTCAATCAACAGGGGCTTACTCCATCTATCAAATACGCAAAATATATATCCTCAAACCTAGTTGAGCTGCATATTTGATGGTGGGAACAAGCTTATGTGGCCTGATGCTGTTGAATGATGTTAAGATAGTAGTGAACCACTGTTACCCCCATGGTCACATGGAAGATCGGTATTCCTTTTGACACCATTTTGAATTCATATTTTGTTACAAGAATAATTATTTTAAAAAAAGATAAAACGTCTGCTAAAATGGTTACAGACATTGTTCTTCCCAGTGATAGCTAACTTTCGAAATCGATCAGTTTTCAAGTACACCTACACGTCAAAGATCAAAACAATTGCCCATGTTCTAACATAATTTGGAAACTAATTCATGGATGGTTATTTGGAAATTATTCTTATGCCACTGATCATTTTTTTATTTGCATGTCTATACAGTGCCTTATTATATGTCTGCCCACCTAAGAATCCCGAGCGTCAATGTCGGAAGAAATACATAAATACACCATGCTTGCACAATATGATAGTAGAAAGACAGAACTTTTCTCTAAAATAAGACATGATAAAAAGTAATCTGTAAGAACAATAACCAAAGAAAATGATATGATTTTATTTTTCTACCCACTGTTTATTTAGACTGGATGTCTGTATTATAAATCCGTGCATGTTATCCACTTAACTTCAGAGCAGAAGGCTATTCAGTTGGACACTACTATCAACATTATTAATTTTAGGTAGGAAACTTATATTTCAATATTCAAATCAAAGACTTAAGTCTTCAAAGTCGCTAATCGTCAAATATTCTATGCCACCGATTTTGACTTGCTTTCAGCATCCGAATTGACGTCTAGAATCGAGTGACTTCCGCTGGTTTCCTTGATAAGATTACTCTTTCGTAACCGTGAAGACCTGAATGTTTTTGAATAAAAACAACTGGTTACCAGGAAGTGCGGGTAAAGTTTTCGTTCTACAAGTTTCTCTCAAATTTTTAGCAATCTTTCGGTCGCTTATGATATTGACCAGGAAACAGACTAAACAAGTGGCAGTAGCGGGGTCCTGGTAATATATATATGACCTACACAGTCAATTGTGTCGTCGGAGGCTCTGTGTTTGAATCGGAAAGTGGATAACATTCAATGCTAACGATCATTTCATCTTTTAGTGTAAACTTCCCGTTCTCATACATGCAAAAAAAAACACGTAGAAGGGGTACGCTTTGATCTCGTTTGAAGCTAGAACTATGAAATTTGACGGTAAACACGGCACCAATCAGCAGCTTAATGTGGAGTAGTCATATATAATTTTGGAAATCATATGCGTATGTAAAGTACTGTCAGTGAAATTACGAATACAGGAAGTCGGTAACAATATTGGCCTAAAAACAGCAAACTTGAACCCAAAAAAAATCCAAAACACATATTTAAGAAGGAATGGAAATAACTGACATGTCTAACACTTAATTGACTGTAAAAATAAATATTATTAATTTTCTTTTACTCTCTCACGAACTTATTAAAAATATATTATCACCATCAGAGGAGAGCTTGAAATGAAGTACACAAGTTTTGATGTACTCATCATTTGCAAAAACTGCACAGGAAACTATCTAAAACTTTTTTAAGATAGCTACAAATGCAAGATAATTGATGTGCAGACTTGCAAGGTGCGCAGACTTGTAATACGATGCTGTATATATATTGAAAATTGAAGCTAAACCATAATTAAAATTTGTACACCATTAATAGAAAACAATAAGGTTGTGTGCCCATCTTACCCATGTCGTTTTAACGACGTGTCGAAACTACAGGCTTATCTAGATCTGCATATTCATGTATGCTGTAAATGTAGCATTTAGGTGAACTCATTGAAATAGTAACAAAAACAGCTAGTCCTTGATATACATGTATTTCTGATCAAGTGTACCCCAGTAGTTTTGCTGATATTGTCGAAAAAAGGTAAACATATTTTTTTTTCACGATTATTTACATCCTCCCTTCACGATCAAGCTGCAATATTTGACATCTATCATCGATTTGTTCACGATCTGTAATCTATCTTTTATAAGATAATTAATTTCAGTCTCCGGAAAATTTGCAAATGACCCGGATATAATCATTGTGTTTTAATTTGTAATTACTGCCTTCTACAAACTGTATAAATTAGATTTTAATGAAATTTTGTTTTAGGTTTACTGGACTCCCAGAATTCAGTGGAAGCTCGACAACACAGTTCGGTGTGTATGAGGACTTATATTGTTTATAATTAATAGAAACACTTTGTGTATTTCTTTTTAAAAGGCTTTTAGTATACTTCAGATAAATTAGAAAACAATTATCTCAGAACATTTTGTAATACAGAAATATATATGTTTATATTTTTTTACAATATTTTTTCTGTTATATTGTTTCAATCGATGACGTGATTTATCTTGAACTTTGTCAATATGTCCCTTTTCATGCTCAGGACATTCTGTCTAAAAACAATACATGAGGAATTTGTATTTTCAGTAAAATAAAATGCTCATCAATTATCATGGTGATGCGTGTTATGACCACATACAGTCACATGCTCACTTTCATTCAATAAACTGTACAACAGCGGTCTCCGTCAACTCGAAATGGAATCGCTCTGAGTTCAGATATTTGTGATTATTATGTTTCCCTGGCTTTGGTGGAGACATATTATTTTTGGCTTGTCCGTCTGTCTGTCCGTCCAACACAAAGTTTGTCAGCGCAACTCCTCTAAAGCTACAGAACCTAATTTTGCGAAACGTTGCATGTAGCAAGAACATCCTATGCAGTTGTGCATATTACCAGGAAATTCTGATCCCCCAATTTTTGTAGGAGTTATGCTCCTTTGAACTTAAAAATTTGCCAAAAATCCTCATAAATTACCTTGTCAGCGCAACTCTTCTGAAACTATTTAACAGAATTTTACGAAACTTGGTATATAGCAAGAACATATATTATTGTGCATATTACCAGCAAATTTGTATCCGCTATTTTTTGTGGGAGTAATGCCTCTTTGAACTTAGAAACTTGTCAAAAATCTTGATAATTACCTTATCAGATCAAATTCTCTGAAACTACTAAATTGTTCAGCGCAACTTCTCTGCAGCCTCTCAACAGAATTTTATGAAGCTGTTCTCATGGTGGATACTGCAAGTGGATACAGTTTGCGGAATGGGGGGAGTCATATGTTTTTGCAGACAAAAAAAAACTTTAACAGGTTAATCGGTTACGTGTAACATTTGACGAAAGTCCAAGACTAATATAACCGGAAGTTAATCAGTCCCCATTTTCAGTAAATAACATGAACAAAATGCTGTGTTCTTGTAGTTGTTGCAGATAAAAAATTCTTCTTTTTTATCAACGGTCAAGAATTGACTCCGGAGAATAGCATTATACATACCCGGTCGCTGTATCGCTAACATTCCACTTTCATTACTCTACTTACGATCCTATAAAAAGTGGTGGTTCCAGGGGTGCAGCTCTGGAGGTTAACCCTTCCTTTCCCACTTTTGTTGGAAAATTTTGATAACTTTGTCCTAAAATTAAGGCTTAAGAATGATAAAATGATTCTTTTTAAAATCGATGGATTCCTTCAGAATAATTTTGGGCGCTTATATGAGCATAAGTTGTAGAAAATATGCATTTGGTTTGCGTGCGACTATAAAATCTTGTTGGATTGAATAGACCCGTTTCGGATAGTCGTTGAGCATGCATGGAGCATGCTCAATAGGCGCTTGCTCAAAGAAAATTCTTTTGTTCTACCTGAGCCGGAAGTGTTTATTGGGCATGCTCATTAACTTACCACAAAAGAGTCTATTTGTTTGTTTTTTTTTGTTTTTTTGTTTTGTTTTGTTTTTTTTTTAATTAAATAAAGGTGTTGTATAAAGAGTTATGTTGAAGCGATAAACATTTGAGTATGAAAATAGTGTTCAATTGTGCAGTAAAATTGAAAAAAAACAAGACTTTTGACTCCGACAGATTCAAGTAATCGGCCCCTATTGCTATTATATATGTTTGACGGTTGTATTTTCTTATAGAGTGATCAATACAGTAGGCCAAACCAAAATAATGATATGTATTCTCTAGAGAGTTATTACACGAGACAGGAAAGGAAGGTCAACGTTGGACTTCCCGTTAATAGTAGTAAGTATACAGTGGTCATCCTGTAAGTTAGATTATGTAATCAGACCACAATATGTAAAAGAAAGAGTACTAGTACCTCCCGTCAGTAAAAGTAAATCCTTATCTAGAGGACCTACCGTCAGTAAAAGTAAGTCATCAGCAGACCTCCCGTCATTACAGTAAGTTATTAGATGACTTCCCGTCGGTCACAAGACACTATAGGACCTCCTTTAGTAACACAAGCATTTAACAGCTGGTTACAGTAAATGAGTAAAAGTAAAGGTATTCCGTAAAAAGAAAAGTAAGTCAATAGTTCTCTTGTCAGTATAAGTCGGTCACCATTTATGATACCTTCTGTAATAACAGCGAATTGACGGCTGATCACCAGCTAAGTCAATGGTTGGCAAATCTTCAGTGAAAGTAGGTCCAGCAAAAGTCTACCCTTTGTCCATCCGAGTTTATTCTAATAGAATGGTCAACAAAAGTATATAAGGGTCAAAAGCGGATAAGCGGATTCCACCCCACACGATTAAGAAGTGTAGGTAATTGCATGACCCCCCCCCCCCCAACAATAACAGTAAGTAAAAATTGTCAGAAAGCCTCCTGTCAGTAATAAAAACGAAGAAATTTCATAGCTTTATTTAGTAAAGTAATTTAACTAACAATCGCTCCTGTCTAAAAGTGAAAGAAGAAATGACTTCCGTAGATACAGCGAGTCGAAGAAATGCGTGAAAAAAGGAAGTCGACAAATACTAACTGTAATACAGTGGGACAACAGAAGAAGTCAATCTTAAAGTGGCCTCGGGGAAAAAAAAGTATTACTAAACAGGAGGAAGTTCAAGCGATGTAAGGCAACAAAGAATTCTGCATCTGTAAATGAAAGATAGTACAGTGGGGATCCAGAGTAGGTGCAGAGGGTAGACATCCCCTCTTTTTTTGGAAAATTTGCATTTTTCATGTGTAAAATTGACAAAAATGGCTAATAGCCTAGCACCACCACCCTTTTTTCTCAGGGACACCGACTGACACCTCTCCATTTCAAAGTGACTGTATCGGTCATTTCATTATAAAAATAAACTCAACCAATGAGTGACATTGTTATTATTAATAAGTTGAAGTAGTCACCGAGGACCACTCATCATTGGAAGTCAACAAAGCATGTCCAACCAACAAAAATAAGACTTCAGTGACCTGTTATTAAAAGTAAGTCAACAAAAGACTGCGGGACAATAAAGTTATTCTACTGACCACCTGTGGTGAAAGTAAGCCCACAGACGACCTCCATAGTTATAATTGGTCAAAAGAGGGTCCTCTGTAAATAAGTAGTAGTCTTTGTAAGGATCAAGCAAATTTTGTTATATGTGATACACCCCAAAAAAGCGACGAATTTTTTACTTTGTAATTAAGTTGCTTTATAGGTCTATATGATGAAATATATAATTATTCATTGCAATCTGTCTGCTCTTATGAGATAATTCCCATTAAAGATCCTACAGGTTCTATTGTATTTGAAAGTCATTTACAGAGTTAGCTCCCTTAATTTTGAATTCTACAGCACATTTAAAATTTATCTACTAATAACAAGAGTTATATGAAAAGCCACATTTTAATATCTGTCTACCTTAAGTTAACATTTAAAACAAAATATCAAATATAAAAATGTGTAGGCTTTCCAACCATGAGTTACATTTTGCACGATTCTTAGCTGGAGTACTACTTAAAATACTTCACCAGGAGGCAACTTACCATAAAAGTAGGTAAAAATGGGGACGGTCAACAAAAGATCTTACCAAAAAAAAGTATAATTCTCAGTCTCCAATATCGGAGTTTCTGAAACCTAAACGCATTACACATTAAGTACCTAAATCAACACACAAACATACATGTACTTCAGGGGCGAATTTATAGAAGCGGACCCGGCGTACGCCCCATATAGGCTACTTAGAATGGAAAAGATATTTTTTGTATGAAATCTTGATTTTTCACAAATTCTACCTCTTTTTTTTCTTGCCTCGTTTCGCTAAGCCTGTAGTTCTATTTACGCCCCTACCATGAAACCCTGGATCCGCCCTAAATATCCCACGTGTCAAATATGCATTAAGTCATTAAGATATTTTTTTTGTATTTTAATAGTTGTTGAAGCAAGAGGATCATTTCATCCAAGAAGTAACACGTTTACCTGCTCACTAGAAAATGGCAATTTGATAAACCCCGGAAATGCTTATATAAAACGTTTGAACCCGGAGACGAAGAAGTTTGAGTTGATAGTAGGAAGAGTGAGCCCTGAAGTGATTCTATGGTCTAAAAAACAGAAAGTGTCTGAATTCAAAAAGGCCTCTTTAATAGAATCGAACGGTAAGTTTTCTGTTTTGAAAAGATGTATGAAACATTTTACGTCCAAAGAGATGTATTCAAATTTGTTTACGGGCGCATTGCATTTGCACGTATTTTGAGTTATCTTTTTTTCTTACATTGGTACATTTCATTTGTGCCACAAAAAATGAGTAAAACTTTTCTGATATTTCACAGATATATTGATTTTACATTGAATACTAGACTCTTTTGTGCTAACTGTTGGATAAATGATGAACGTGCGTGGGGAATACTCGATGTACATGCACTTACGGAGGACAATGCTTTTCTTGTACCCAAGCCCTACCTCTTTAAAGTAATGTGTCATTTACCAAGATATCTCAGCGGGTAGTTGGGTGTTGAACCAAATACTTAATACTATAAGTACCCTTTCAATCAGAGTGTCAAGGACATTGCAGTGTGTTGAAAAATTGGGATTTATAAAAAAAGATGATCAAAAAGCTTATAAAGCATGGGTAAAACCTGGCGCGGAAAGTAAAACTATCGTTCGACCATAACCATAATCCACACCCATTAAAGATAGCGGCATATATATATATGGGGTAATGTCAACGGTTTCTCGTTTTATATGTGTGCATGTTTGTAATATCTAAATAATCTGTTGGTCCATTTACCTGTGTCTGGGGAAAAATATTATGACGCAAATGAAAGATACTTATTTTGGCACTAATAAAATGATAATTGACACAAAAGGAAAGCACCGTGGTACAAAGTCCGCTATTCAGATAAGACCAATCACTAATACATCTGGATTGAAGCCATATATCTTATTTGTTCGCTAGCTTATAGGCTCTGCTATACAAGATGTGAAAAGAATCACAACGCACCAGCACGTCTCATAACAAATCCGCGAAGCTACTTCCGTTGTACTGTACTTGTTTGCAGATTTGAGGATACCTTGCTTCAACTCATTTTTTTGCAAATAAAATCGAATTGATCACTATTTACTTCACAGCAATCAATTGAAAAATGATTAATCTGATGACTAAACACATTCAGGTATCACTATCAAATACTTTCAATTAAATCAACGCAATGACTCCATATTTATGATGTCAAGGTCACAGATTTGGTCCAATTCAGCGATTGTAGAAATATGGAGTTAGAATGTTCAAATCGTTGTGTTGATTTAATTAGAAGTATTTGATGGTGACACCTGTGATTTGTGTAATGTATTCAGAGTTGTTGGTGATGGAACTTATTTCTTCCTGTAAAATAAATGACAATTTACGTATCAATATCAGACTTTTATTAAACAAAGCATACTGAAAAACTGGTCACACCATTAAAACAAATTAAGGCTGTAGCGTCTTTTATTAAACAGTCATTAGAACTGACAAATGAAGACCAATTGAAAACAGTCTCGACGTTGTGAAAGTTTAAATGTGTATAAATGTGTTCTATTTTCTATTATTGTGTGATGTTATATAATGCTATGACTTATATGGTCTTATGTTTGCATTGATAAAAGTTAAAAAAGAGCTATTCTGTTCAATCTTAAATTAGATAATATATTGTTGTAATGAGCATTACTTTGAATGGTTACCTTTCTTGAAATACTTATTTTTGAAAAGTTATCGTTGACTTTACAAAAACATCCAGTTGTCGACAATAAGATGAAGTTTACAACTCTCTAGAATGACTTTTTTGTTAAATCACACCCTCACCCCTTTTGCACAGTAACTAATGGATTTTTTTTCATTTCAGGCGATCGTTATGATACGTTAAAAATGGTTTTGCCCAAAACACCATGTAGTAGATTACAAGGCGAATATCAGTGTATTTTTTTTGGGAGAGTGAACACGGATCCACAGCTCAGAAAGTATTCTACAGTGACACATGTTGACCCTTGTAAGTTTTGTTACAAATTGTTGTAGTAGAGTACAAGGCGAATATCAGTATATTTCTTTTTGGGAGAGTGAATACGGATCCACAGCTCAGAAAGTATTCTACAGTGACACATGTTGACCCCTGTAAGTTTTATTACAAATTGTTTCTTTTTGCTTAAAAGAAGTTTGAATTCTTGTAGTTCAGTTAAATAACAGCTGTTTTCTGTGTCAGTTTCGTGATCCTCTATTAATCTTGAATCTTTCTATTGAAGAATATAATAAGGGTAACAACAACTGATACCGCGATAGTCCTGACTTGGTACAGGCGCTTAAAACGAAATGGTGGCTTAAATCTAGGTTTTGTAGCGGACTAAGCCTTACTCTTCCATTGCGGCGTGAATATACCAGTGGTAATTAAATTTAATTGTCATAATCGGTAAACCAGTGGTCACATCAACGCAAAGAATAATTTACATAAAACAATCATTACATATTATTTTTGAAGAAAATAAGTATTTTTCAACCAAGGACTGATAAAAAAAAGAATTTGTTAAAAAAAAACTTTTAAGACGCATTTCTTAATACCCCCGATTCAAGAGTCTGCCATGCAGATATTTATGGCATTCAAGGAAATCAGTGTACTTAGTACTTGCTCTAGCGTAGCGAATCAATTGTGAAATATAAACACCATATGCAGGAGATGACTGGATATAGCTGCACAGGTAAGGAAAATTTATTATATCAAAGTCATCTCTTTTATCATAAATCTTAGGCTGAGATGACCACTGTTGTCAAATTCGAAATGTATGGCCAGAAAGATGCAGAACAAGCTGTTTCTGTTGTCTCTTTTATCTTGAGCTCTGGTGGATATATTGAGGGTAACTATTTACCAAAAGAAGGGTTGTTGATGGACAATACATCATCAATATATCTGTATGTAAAGTTGGAGGATTTAGAATCTTTTAATTTTTTTTTATTATTTACAATATTCTGAAGAAATTCAGTCTCATATGAAAATAAAAACAAATCTGTTAAGAGAGGAGCACAGTTAGTGCCCATTTGAATGCCAGCTTGTTGAAAATTGCGCCTCCAAATATGACAAATATGTTATCAATGAGGAAATCAAGCTTATTGCAATCCTGCTTTACTGTGTAGCACACTTTGTCCTTCTTCGATGTTTTAGAAAAATATGTGGAATTGTAACCAAGATCAACATAATTGTTGAAACACCAAAGGATTTACGAATAAGTCCTTTCAAAGAGATTTCAGTTTATCGTGTGGTAACGTAGTGTAAAAAGTTGAGAAGTCAAAAGTTTGGAGAGAACTAATTTTCGAAAAGCGGTGGGATTTTAGGTTTTGAAGTAAATCTTTAGAATTTTTAAGTATCCAAATATGATTAATGCCACTACGAAAGGGGTAACAAGCTTGCTATCCATCCTCTGCGGACAGTATCTTAGTATGATGAATTGACATCTCCATCGTGGGGCAAGATGAAGATCCTGCTTTATACCTTTCTTTGTATGGATTCTTATGGGAATTCGATACAAGAAAAATAAGTTCTCACATTTTGTTTCGATGTTGAGAGAAGACATAAAGGACTTGTGGTTGTTTAGGATTTCATCTTTGTCAAAGGTAGAACATTTGTATGTGCCATTACCTCGGATGTTACTATCAATATCCAATTCCTTAATAAGGCAACTGAGGTAATGCGCTTTACAAACAAATACAATGTTGTTTGAAGCTTTGTCTACAGGGACGATAACTTATTTCTCATATGAGGAAAGGCATTCAAGTGCCTCACGATCGTTGAATATGGACTTGGGTCTTTTATTGACACATTTCTAGAGATTGTCAATACGATTCCGTACCAACGATCGGATGGCATGTATCTATTCGGACAAGGACTCGATTTCTGGTTCTTGGTCCTTTTCTCTCTTTATACATGATCTGGCAAAATCTTCAACAGCAACCATTATGGTTTTGAAATTAAGTTTCCAATTGATGTGCTGTGGTTCTCTTAATTTTTGGCTATGAGAAACTACCTTACGTAAGAGTTCATTCTCAATGATATTCAAGTCTCCAGTGATGACATGACCAGAAGGACTATAAGAGAGAAGCACAGTCAAAAGTCATATGGAATTGATAATCTGTTATGTTTGTGGAAAATATAAATGCATTGAAGAGTTTGACCTAAGTATAGATAGTAATAGTACATATGTCTTTACCTCCCGCTAAAACTAATCGATCAGACTGATCATTGATCACTTATCGGTCAGAAACGAATAATAATTGATTGATTTGATCACTTATCGATTAAATTCCGATAGATTTGATCAGAAAGTCCTGTTCGAAAGCTTTTTGATTCGATTTATGACCGATATGTGTCCAATAGACAACTGATCGGTTAATTATGTCCAGTTACATAAAAAATCATTTCACGGAGTGTTTGTTCAGTGATAGCACATTTTGTTGTTACAAACAGCTGCCCTAATAGAAGTATCTTCGCCATGTTGCCATCTGATAGTAACGAATGAATCTGCCAATATTGTTAATTGTTATTATTTCTAGAGAAACGCATTAAATATGTTACATATCAACACGATTTTTCCATTCTTATGGCAAGCCGTTGTGGAATTTATTACCTATTTATTAATATCAATAAATGAATTATTGATAGTAAAGATTAATTCTTGATATCAATAAATTGTTATTTATTGATATCAATAAATATAACATATTTATTCACACGTTAATAGATATTTATCAACATGTTAATAATAACTTATTGATATCAATAAATTGTACGATTTATCAACACGTTAATAAATCATATATTGATAGCAATAAATAGGTGAATTATTAACGTGTTGATAAAAGGGGAGCCACTATTGGTGGTTTAATTGTGGTCTGAAAAGTGTTTGTAATTGCTTATTTTATTGGATATTGCCCGGCATAGTCCAGAATACAATTTAATAACACGTTAATTAATATTTATTAACATGTTAATAATTCGTTCAATTTATATCAATAAATGATTTATCAACATGTTACTAATTAATCTATTTATTGATATCAATAACTCGTTTATGTACATGTTGATGAATATTTATTAACATGTTGTTAAATATATATTAATATCAATAAATGGGGAATAAATTCCACAACGGCTTGCCATATATTCTCAGCATTCCGAAGACCGCATTCTTGATTTTGTTTTGATGTTTTAAAAAAATTACCACAATTTCCTGATATTAGAAATGAGTTCCCACATTAGTTTTCCAATAGATTTCCCCTCTATAAATTGTCTTTGTATAACAAATGAATGGGTAGCTAGACTTCCGACATTATAATGTTAAATTGAGCTGTTAATCGGTATTAGTCGGTAGAGACTCCAAGGCATTTCATTGTATCCCTTACAACCATTACAAGTATGAGATCTAATACTGCCCTGTACGATTCCTCAAAATTGAATCGATCGGGAATGAGGAAAGTCTGTGTTTCTCCAGGAATTTTTCTAAACAAATACTTTTATATTAGGACTGAAGTCAATGGAGTGTCAAGTTTATGTAACGAATTTATATTAAATTTTCATTGTTTTAGGCATTTACCAAGAAAGCCAGAAAGGGGATGATGGGCGACTTATAGGTCCTCCAGTCTTCAGGGAAAGTACGAGTCAAACACAACATAAACCAGTAACAAAAGGGTATACCAAGGCAAGAAAAACAAAACTACATCAAAATAAGCTTGACAAGTCAACATCGACAAGACCTAAACAAAAAGTTCCTAAAAAGGCAACGTCAAATAGATCAGAACAAGAAAAGCCTTACAAGTCAACATCAACTATTTCGAAGCAAAAAAAGCCAAAAAAGTTCAAGAAAACCATTCCAAAGGAAAAAAGACAGAACAAGGTCAAGCCAACGTCAAAACAAAAGAAACCTTACAAGGCAAAGCAAACTATTCCAAAACAAAACAAGCTTAATAAAGGAACAAGACCCCATCAAATGGAACTAAATAGGCAGGAGTCAAATAAGCAAGAAAAGACTACTGCTAAGTCTTTACAAACAACCAGTGTGAAATCAAAAACAGATAGAATAGGTGTATCGCCTCCACTTGAAGATTTGGATAAGAATACATCAATGGTGAATGATCCATTATGTTTGGATTCGGTCGAGATAGATAATTTAAGAGATTGTCCCGCACAGTGTACAGTCGCTATTCCCTTGGTTATTGTTATTATAATCCTGATTATACTGTTGTGTGGTGTTTTATTTTGGTATGTTTACTATGCTGGTTCTTATCATTTTATTATATTATAGACCCTTTTGTGATAACTGTGGAATAGTCAATGAACATGCTCGTATACACTTTATGACACGAAAGGGTATTTTGTTACCTAAATGATAGCTTTCTGAATATATGCCTATTTCACCAAAGTTATTTTACTTCTGTTAATTATATGTAGGATTAGGAGAGAAACTGAATCGCTCGGGTTATATCTTTTGTAGCTGGATGATATCGCAAAGTTCTGAGAAAAAAAAACAAGTACTATCTTTAAAAAAAGATAGCCGATGCGGTAACATTTCGTTCTTTTTACTTATAATTTTTCTACATTTCATTCAGGAATTAAAACATGGAACGCAATTTTCGGTACATTTTTTTCGAACGCCACTAAGTTATCAGTATTTGGCCAATCGGGAAACAGAATTGCGATCTGTCATCATGTGACTTGCGTCGTTAAGGCCAAAGGGTAAAAAGCGAAACTATATCGAGTGCGTCGGAAAAATTGCCAAGAAAACATCTAGTTTTACGTCCCATCGAAAATTACTCTATTTTATGTGACGCTTGTTATAGATCCGATGACAGCCCATTTTTCCCCTCGGATGGGCTCTCAATTTTGTCACGAAACTCTTGCATTTTGTTATTGAATAGTATATGCAAGATATAGAATCCATTTTAACACAATATATGAAGAAGCGCAAATGTGTGTTTTTATTATTTATTAATTAAATCTATGTTAAACTTTATTTCAGGAACATCAAGTTACGTCAACAACTTCTTTCTCATGGAATAGAACCATCTATATTAAAGAAAAGCGAGAAAGGTATTACTAATCTTTTTTGGTCGTCCTTTTGCGCCAATGTTATTTAATTGCTCCAAAATATTTTCCCTATTGTTGAATTACACCAAAAAATCAGAGACTGAAGTTTTCAAAGTCGTCAAATATTCTATGCCACTGATTTTGGCTTGCTTTCAACATCCGAAATGGCACAAATGCAATACGCTCTAAAATCGGGTGACCCGCTAGAATCTTGGATCCATTGATATGATTACTCTTACGTAACCCAAGCGACCCGAATGTTTCTCAGTCAAAACAACTGGTTCCAGGAAGTGCGGGTAATGTTTTCCTTTCATAAGTTTCTCGCAATTTTTTTGCGAGCTTTAGGTCGCTTGTGATATTGACCAGAGAAACAGATTAAGAATATGATTAAACAACTGGCAATGACAACATACTGAAGACAACAAATAGATATCCGGGCCCAGATAATGTTTATGACCTATATAATCAATTGTAACGAGCCCTGTGTCTGAATCGGAGACTGAGTAATAATACATTAAGTTCAACGCTAACTGGTCATTTTAACTTTTTGTGTAAACTTCCTGTTCTCGTACAAGCAAAAAACACACATAGAACACATGTGTAGGATATTTAAGAGGAACATTTTAATCGCGTATAATCTCGTATGCAGCTAGTATTGACGGTTTTACGACACTGATCAAAAGCATAATATGGTGTAATAATATGATTTTTTACGTGTGCAAGAAGTTTCTGTTCTCATCAACATATTTTTCTTCGGTAGGGGATTTGGTATTGCCAAGCATTACTTACAGAACGCTTAAATCTCCCAATATCAAAGTGTAGGATATATAATGAGAGTATTATATTGCCCGACCTTCCGGCCGTACTCCCTTTGCGCTGTTGGGTATCCCTCTCTTAACTGTTACACTTATTTCGCTGCTAAATGGAATTTAATGAAAATTTCACAAAGTATTGATTTTATTGATAAAATCTCCCATTCCTGATATCGACCAGAATGTTCTTGTTTGTTTGTTTTGTGTGTGTGTGTTTTTTTTTTTTTTTTTGGTTTTTTTTTGGGGGGTGGGGTAAAAACGAACTTATATGAACATGGGTACCGATCTGAAATTCCTCCTACACCACAAAATGGCTGATATAATTCGGGTTAGGGAAACCTTAGTGTATTTTTTATTGAATATCGATGTAATGTGTTTAAAAAATTGGCATCAAATTCACCAAACGAATCAAATAGAAGTTATGCTTGTTCGGTAATTAAGGGTGTGATTTAAGCTATTCACTTCTATGCGCCTATGGAGTTTGCCACGCAAGTTTAGTTACAGACTTACATTAAACCCACACAGATGAAAGCTCGGATTATCAGGGTACTAAAAATAGTAAGTGAAACCTTTAAAATAAAAAAAAATAAATATGATTTGCCGTAGTTTTTTCACTGTACACATGTATATATGGATTAAATTTAACGTTAAGACGTTATGATTTTTTTATTTCAGATGATAAAAATCAAAACCGTTATGACAACCACGAAACTGAAGGCTTACTAGAGCCAGTTCAGACGTATACTATGACACGACCTGAACCTGAAACCAATGAGCCGTTCTATGTGTATGCGGATACATGGCACCAAATGCAAATGCCTCAACATGTGTGTGGTCATTTTAAAAGTAATAAACCTAGACTAAAACGACAGCGAGTGAGGTCAATGCCCGCGCCCGAAGTATCAAGTGATGAAGAGATATACTATGTATATGGCCCTTAAACCCATGATAATAGGGAACGCAACAATGTTTTATTCATATTACTATGTGTATGACGTTAACCAATAGGAAACGCAACAAGGTTTTTTTCATGTCAAATTAATATATGTATACACGTGGTAATGTATGTTGTCAGGAATATTTTTGTTTTGTTATCCACTGGTAATTAAGAAGGCTATGCTTCAATCACATTGTCCTTCTGTTAGTGTGAAACATTCACTCCTAGTTTCTACTGACCTTACGGTATATTTCATAATTTATAACCAGTTTTGTCGTGATTAGTTAGTTGTACATAATCTTCTATTCTGAACGACTGCATCGTTCTTTTGCTAAAAACAAATGATGAAATATAATTAAAAAATTATGGTCGCACTGTTCTCAGCTTTTGATTGAACAGAACCATTCAAGGTTTTGAGTGAATTTTAGATATCATAAAAAAATTACATACTTATACAGTAGCCCCTACTTCGATTTTATTTTCGTGTCTTGGATTTCGCTAAATTGCCACTTTTATTATAACTGTGGTTCATTTTTACTCAGCTTCAACAGGACAGAATTATTTTACACATTATACCAGGTTACACATTATTTCACTTCAGTCTTGTTTAACGGAAGTTAATTAAATGTTAAGTATGCCTGGTATTCTTAGCACGAATATACAATATATTTATAACCTCTTGTTATAAATGTTCTTTGTCGTGGAACTGTAGATTGCTTTTATCAGTTTGTGTATGTATTCTGCCAGACTTTCGTGTCAAAGTTTTGTCTGACTAAATACTCCTCTTGATATTGGCATCAATGTATCGACATCTTATCTTGTTATCTTGTTATTATGTTATTTATTATACAATAAAATACCAAGTATTAATAAATGATATACATATACTCTATCTAGTTGCCCAGGTGACTAAATGCCGTCTAAATCGCTGGAAAACATTTTTTTTTTGGTAATTAGTTGCTTCTAATCGAATGAATGTAAAATTCATGAGAGATCAAGGATTTGTGGCACAGAGTGGGGTAGGATAATTTATGTGTTCAATTTTTATTACTTTTATGCAGAACACAATTTTCTTATTTGAGACCGAACAATTTAGTCCCGTGCCACGCCCGAAATCAGCCTCTGGTTGATTCAGTGATTGATGTAGTATGTTGCTTTTTCCGACGCAGTCGGTATATATTGAGTTCGCGTTAACATCACTTGACACCCATGATGCTAAATTATGGCAACGTAACCGACTTAGATTTTATTCGGTGAATTGTGCGATCACTGTGCTAAATATATATTTCGTATTTCAATAAATTATTTAATTGGTTCAACAAGTAAACTAATATATATGAAAGTCGAAGTACTGTTTCCCGGACACAAATGCCCCCGCTGGAGCTTTGAATATCACGGTTGTCATTACTTTTGACCGATGTAATGGGAGATTGTAGGCTCCATCGGATTGGCTACATACTTTAATAACTGACTCACAAGGCAAGCAATGCGTAGTTTTTATTATTTAAAGATATTAGGACTAGTTTTAAGATATAGTTTTAAAATTTTGTTGGGTGTTTATACATGTAACAGAGATGTGCAGGGTTAAAGGACTTGGCTTTTTGTAAAATATTGCCAACAATAAATAAATAGTTGAACTCTTTCTCGTATCACCTTTTGGTTCTCAGTTACTGCATTTGGAGATCTTTAATCAGGAGGTACAATAGAACTACACTTCCTGTTAGTCGAAATGCGACTTTCTTTCTTAGTTTGGATATAGATTTGCATTATATTTCGGTAATGTCTGGTTTAGAAGATCTTGGCATACCAGGAGGTGACTATCTCCGAGAATCGTTGACAAATTGCTCCGATCCCCTTGCTGCCATTGAAGAATTTCAGACAGAAAATGGAATCTTGCTTCCTTCGCTTCGACCGGCTTTACCATTTCTGGACCTTTTTGACATCAAACGATTAGACTTTCATAACTCAGTACTAGAAGAATTAAGTGAAAATTTAATCACGCGAATCTCGGAATTAGCAAACAGTGAACAGAAAGACAGATACACGGTTTTACAATCACTTTTAGAAAAATGTTTTCCTGTAATAAAGGTGAAAAATTTGAGACCAGTAGTTATGGCTATACTAAAACATCTGCCTGCAATTGAAGATCAATATCTTTCTAAAATTCTGGAGGACAAGGAGCTTTACAATGAAGCTGCAGTTGAGGTGAAGAGACAGATATGGCAGGAGAATCAAGCTCTGTTTGGGGATGAAGTGTCACCGTTATTGTCACAATACATCAAAGACAAAGAAAATTCTTTATTCAATCATGAACACAGTACACTTACATTCTATTTACCTTCACCTAGGAACAGACGTCAAACTGAAATTGTACAAAAACTTGCTGAAATGGTTGGAAGAAATGTTAAGCTGTATGACATGGTCTTACAGTTCCTTAGAACTTTGTTTTTACGCACAAGAAATGCTCATTATTGTACACTCAGAGCTGAACTTTTAATGGCACTTCATGATCAAGAAATTAATGAAATTTGCTCAGTTGATCCATGTCATAAATTTACTTGGTGTGTCGATGCTTGTATCAGAGATAAATTTATTGATAGCAAAAGATCAAGGGAGTTACAAGGCTTCTTAGATGGTATCAAGAAAGGGCAGGAATTTGTACTAGGGTATGCTAATTACATTATATGTTAAAGAAAATTCCATTGTGATGGTACAATGTATCATCACAAAAACATTTTAAATCATGGTTCAGGGGAAGATATTTTACAGTACATGTTAATAAATTAGTAAAATTGCTGTCGTGTGTACCTTGTAGTTTGATGTCAAGTATGCCTAGCTTTACTGTACTTCAAACATACAGTACATGTACATGCACAGTATGATTTATTTAAAGAATTCTATCACCTTTTTACAAGCTAGCGCAATAAATAATGTATAAGTTTTTATCATTAAAAATGCACTTTTAGCATTTTCCATAAACATATAAACTTGTACAAATACATGTACAGCTTAGAATACATTTATTAAGCCATAATTTTTCCCTTTTTTCATGGTAGTAATTGATGGCTTAGACTGATATTTAAAAAAAAATGTTTTACATGATGTCATTGGTGAAAAAGTATTTTATTTGCAGGGACTTATCCATGATTCTGTGTGATCCTTATGCATTAAACACAATAGCCCTGTCGATGATGAAAACTCTGCATCATTGTGTTAATAACGACATTCTACCCAGGGTAAGTCCACTACCAAGGATTATGACTATCATAAAAGCCTTCATTTCAGTTAAGTCAGTTGTATGTAGGGACTAGGGCTATGATTATTTTGATCCATTGTATTGTAAAATATAAGTTGCAGGAAAGTTTAGAGGGATTCATTTCCCCCGAAAAAGACGGTTAAATAAGGTACAATGTGTATGATGTATTGTCTTCTACTTACAAATGCAAATCATATGCAATGGCTTAAAATTTAAACTCATTTAGAAATTATGGAAATGTTCCGTAGATAAAATGTAAATCAGGGTCCTCAGGTGGAACAGTGAAGATAGTCTCTGACATGGGAATCACTTCAATGAGATGTACATTTATATTACACTATCGACTGTTCAGATAAAATTTGGCAATCATCAAAGAAACATGATCAACAATTAATTAGCCTAAAGTTACATTAATATTAATAGACATTTTTATTCATTTTTATTTTTTTTCTTAAGGATAACATTGATGTGGTCCTCCTTACAAGGATGATGGCACTTGGTCTTGGCTCATGGGATATGATAGACAGTCAACTGTTCAGAGAACCTAAATTTGTATGTAATATTTTGTCTACTTATCAAATCAGTAAGGCCAAGAAAAATAATACCTGTGTTTCTTCTAATATGCTCTTAAAAAACCAAGTTCAGGAGGTAGGGAAAGCATTTAATTTTTACTAAGGTTCTTGACTGGTTTATTATGGAGACAGAATCAGACTTGAATTGTGCTTGTCAAAAAATATCCAAGACATCTTAAAGGTAAACACAAAAAATTAGGGTCAGTATGCATGATAGAGTTAGCAGAAACACTGGTATATTTTGTAGGCACAAGCTTAGTTTATTACACGAGAACAGCTAAATATACATGAATTGACAGACAACATTGTTACACTTGCAGACTACAGACTGTTGCTTCATGGACAGAAAAATCCATTTTGATTAATTTTGATGCAGCTTAGTGTTTAAAATTATTAATTTCTTCTCCTTTGTCTTTTGAAAGGGATACATGTACATTGTAGGTATGTAGAACATTAGAGTAATGACTAGTTGTCTCAGAACCTGAGTGGTATGTCTTTTATGGACTATCCTATCCTCACAATGTCAGGGCTCCTATGTCCACTTAGTCCCACAGACCCAAGTGGCCAAGTGGACAGGGGGACCTGACATTTTGAGGATGGGACTTACCTTTTCCTTACTGTTGCTTTGGTTTGATAGCATATTAAAATTCCATCTCTTCAAGTTGGTCTGAAATACAACAAGGTCTGCTCAGTGGTTCAAATCTACTCATCTCTGTAATAAGATATTAAACAGCAATCAGTCAGTCAAGCATTTGAGAGGTTGTTTTGTATTTGAATCTTACACGGTTTGTACATTCTGAAGATTACATTTTATACTGTTTACCCCATACTTTTCAGGATATAAGTTTAATTGTGAAGTTTTTACCAATGATTACATCAATGATGGTTGAGGATCAGATGAGAGGATTAGTTGGACGTCCTGTTGAGGAGTACCTTTATAATCTTAAAATCCCACCTGAATCCTATATGATGTTCATTAAGGACAACTCCATTGCTAGTATGATAGCCATGTACTACACCCTACAGGTAAAACTATAAAAGACAACTCTATTGCTATTGTAATTGCTTTCTAATATACCCACAAGTTGAACTATGAATTCTATCCCTAGTCTAATTGTCATGTGCAGAATAATACTTTTTGGATTAAACTATTAGCGATAACTCTTGCAAGTCTCTACTTTTCCCATCATTGTTCAAGGCTTCTCTGGTACAGATTTTCATGTAATCCACTCTACATGTAAAACAGCAAAGTTTAAGTTCATGTTCAAGAGAGAAAAGTCCTGGTTATTTTTCCAAGTTTCAAATTATGACCCACTTGAGGAAAACTGCAAGTCCTCAATTAAATGTTAATGAATAGGGTTGAAGGTCCAGAACCGAGATACTTGAAAATTCAAAGATCCTAGGTAAGAAAATAAGGTCCCTTGATCTTGGATCTACACTAATTTTAATAGACTTGCTACAAGTCTCTCTGTAATATATATATTATTTGATTAAATATCATTACTATCAAATGTTCATTCACCATCCAGCTGCTGTAATAGTAATGATATTTATTCAAATAATATATATATTACAGAGAGAGAGCAAGTGTATAATATTAATTCTTTAAAACTTTTTCTCTCATGCAGAATGCTATGATATTTGTGAATGATAATGACAGTTTCATTCACATATGATACCGTTACATTCTTGTGGACACCTTAAAATATATATGACTGACCACAACATTAAATAACTTTCAGTATCTAAAATAACTTCTTGTGCAGTAACATAAACCATGAATTTTTACATTAAATTAGGTATGTCGACAGAGGGATAAAGTTGCTGTGCTACAGATCCTACCATCTCTTGTGCATTGTGAGAATGACAGAGCATATGAAGATACATTTCTGCATTGTCTTATTGCCTATCTCCTGTCTATGGGAGATGATTTTGCCTACGATGATTTCTGTGTGTGTATTTTAGATGATTTTATGTTGGTAAGTAGTGGTAATGGTAAAAAAAACTTGGTATTTTTTCTCTCTCTCTCTGCCAGTCTGTCTGTATTACACAGTATTTCAGCACAACTCCATATGTAATTGTGCATAATAGTGGGAAATTGATTTCCTGATTTTGTAGTATATGCATGTCCCTTTGAACTTAGTTATAAATGTTGCAAACACTGCACTGATTAATGTTGTAAGGGGCACCTTTTAATACAGCAGACATTGTGGTAAGCTTTTTGACACATACATGTATGCCTGAAGGGATATTTTACATGCTACTTCTAATATTAACAAGTCCCAGTGTAATTTTACTGGCCTAAGCTGTCAGGCTTTTGGCTTAATTACAAATAAAAAAGATACTCAGCCAAATCTTTTCAAACTTTTGCTCTATGACTTATGACATTGATTTCGTTATTGCATGTACTGTTAGTGGGCCATTGCTCCTTTATCCTTTACCTTTTATAATGTGGTATATTTGTAATTACTGGATGAAGTTGCTTTAGTACTATCTTTTTTTTCAGCCTGCCATATCAAAGGAGAATGTTCTGAGACACCTTTTAAGACTAGTTTGGTATATACATTACAAACTACCACCGGCCAGGTTAGAGGGTTTGTTAGAGGGCATAGCCCCTAATAATGAGGTAAAAAATAGAAACTATTGGGAAATGCTACTTTAAAAAATCCAAATCCTCAAAATAGTATGTGAGTGATGAATTGTTAGGCAAAGATATAGGGAAAATGTTTATGAGGCAACAACCTCAGCTCTTAATTTTTGGGAATCTTGGTGGTTGTGTGGAAACTTGTTTGCGTCAAGTGTGGAAGGTTGTGCATTTGATCCCCTACAAAGTCTTAAAAATGACTTTTAAGATTACTCTTATAAAATTGGTAAACACTGATTCTTTATCAAGCACACTGTATATCATAGAGAGTGGTGACTGATAGTCTCAGAGTTAGTATAGTATGTTTGAGTGGGGTGATATATGTCTATCTGCATGCTATTGGTTCTATTAGCACATTGAAAACTGACTCAGTACAAAGCAGGGGCTGTACCATTGATGAAATGTTCTTTTCCTGAAATGCCATAGGATCTTAAACCATAATCAATCTATTTATGATTTTTGACACTAAAAATAGATCAAGGGTGCACTATCTAGGCAGGATGAGGACTTAATGGATGACTTAAAGTTACATAGAGGAGGATAGGGTTTTTATGTGTGTTCTGCTTTTATTTTTCAGCACAGTGAAGCAGTTCATACAATGTATTCCCTTCTTGTTGACAAAGTGAAGAATTATCAACCACAGGATCCTGTTTTACCTCATGAAGAAATAGACTCACCCTTAGTATGTGTCCCAACTCCTGCACCCATCTGAGGAACATAGACTTTTCCACTACATTCTAGTAATACAAATCATGAATAAATTTTTCACCTATCATTTAATGTTTCTGTTTGTTTATTCTGATTGCTAGCATCTTAAATTGTGATTTCTGAATTTAAGATGAATTTGATTATAATGCTTGTAAATGGTGGTGTTGTATACAATTACAATCATGGGCTGTGTTAGGGAGCTGTTAGTTTTTAACAGTTTTCTGCAAAATTCATCTTGATTCAAGGTGATGATCAAAATGAAAGAAACAAAGCTTGTTAAAAAATATATCTTTCTAACATAAATCTAATTTTTTTTTCATCAAATGCAGCCAATGTTTTTTTTCAAAGTGGATATGTACAAAATGCTAGATATTTTGCCCAATCAAGAATTTTCCTTCTTTTTATTTAAGTTAATTTAGCTTAAAATGAACTGAAGTATGATAAGGCTATAAATAGATGTTCTACTACATTTAACTTGAGTTTTTTGTGGTCAACATCAGATCTGAAGATCTAGATCTAAAATTTAGGCTGATTAAAATTATATGTGGCTTAGTTCCTTGATTGCATTGGCAAATGAGCACAGATGGTATTTTCAATGAATAATCCCAGAATTTGGCAAAATAGGAATTTTAATAAGACTGAGTAATCAAACAGAGAGATGGTTGTCAAGGAAAAAGGGGCACAGGTGGGTGGGACCATCTGTATTCTATGTACCTGAATGAGCAAGTTGCATTCAGTCAGAAACTTGCATCACCAGCACATGCAATAGTTGAAAGCAAATTTAGCTTCTTTAAAGTAAAACCATGATTTTATATGTTACAAAAAGCATACATGTATTACTATAATCAACATTAACTTCATTATTTGTAGTTATGTCACCATGTGTCATATCTTACACTTTTTCATGAATGAAAATTCTGTATGACTGAATATGTTTTGATTTTTGAAATGTAATTCTTCATACTTTAGTGTTTGCTGTCTTTGCTTTGCTCAGTTACCTCCAAAACCCCTATAAATGTTCTGTTTATTTTTAACTAAAAACCCTCATCATAATCAGCAATTTTGACAGTCTACTAGATTAGCCTTAAACAGTTGATGAAACATAGGGGAAAAAAACAATCATAATACCAAGAAATGCAAAATGTTGTCTGAAAAGTTGCAGAGTTATTCTGCTTTAAAGAAATCTACAAATATTGTATTTTCCCATTGATGAAGCATGGCACACTACACTTGTTCGTCCATTATTCATTGTTGCCAATTTCCTTGCTTTAATGATCATTAAGCAGCTTTTACACTAAAAAGAGTATATTAAAAATTAAATCATAGTACCTCAGTCAGAACATAGTACTCTGGGGGTCCTAATTTGTGCTTAACTGATTTAACAATAAAATAATATATTAACTACACACAGACAATACTAACTTTATTTTGGAGTATTACAAAAAATAAACATAGAGGGGATTAAGTTTTATTTAGCTTCAATTCTCAGGCTTGACAACAGGTCGTGTCTTTTAAAAATAGTACTAGTAACCGCTTTTGGGAAAATGAGTAGGATTCAGTCTGTAAAAAATGTACTTAATACAATATATAAGTAAAAGTATAATTCAGACTACTAATTTAGGGCTAGAAAGTGGAACAATTTTTGAAACCCTAAATTATGAAAATTTGCAGAAATGTATCTTATATATACATGTTTTTGCGATTTCTAAACAAAATGTCCACATGGTTATTTGACGTAATTTTAGTGCACGTTGATTGGAGAGGAAAACATCCGCGACGTTTGAAGTACCAATCCATATAAAATTCAGACACTGCCAATGGTAAAGTGATTCATGTTGAAGAAAAACACACCAAACAAACGATTTTTTAGTCATATATGTTATACTTTTAAATTACGATAAGCTTTTTTGCATTCAGATCTGCACTTTTTAGAAAGTCATACATTCATCTCCCACTTCAACCAAATGTAGCCAAATCAAGAATAATAACTCTTGCAAAGTGCAAATTTCATGTACTATCTATATAATTATTTTCTTAAAAGCGCAATAACCAAATGAAAAACTAAGACTGGTTATGTGATCCGTAACTGTCTCTGAACAAGAAATGAAACAGAATTCGGTGGGTTTTTGACATACATAAATTACCTGTCTGGTTTTTAGAAAGACTGCTACTTAAGTGTAAAACCCTTTTCTTCAATACCCGCTCTAGGAATATTCAAACAACAAAAAAAAAGTATGCTTTGATTATAAACAACGCCAAATATGGATTGACAATCTTCTGTTAAGAGCGAATCCAAGTTAGCAAAAGCAGAAAAAATCACGTAAAAAAGTGAATGAATGGTATAAGGAAGGGTTAAAAAAAATGAAAGAAACGATGCTAAGAAATTGACATCAATGGTAAGTGGAACACATAAACGTGATTTGTTTGTAAAATACATGTATGTAATAAGTAGCCGTTACTAGTATATTGATGAAGCAAATTTCCCGATTTAAACAAGTTAGACCAATCGATGTTTGGACCTGCGTCTGTGATTTATAGTTGATGAGGAATATGCAACGAAAAAGACTTGGTGTTACGGACGTATATACGGAATCAAAATTTCCTGTCAAGATACACTATTACATATGGTGTTCTTGTAATATACCAAGTTTCAGGAATTTTTATTGAGTGGTTTCAGGGGAGTTGCAAGGACAATCTGAACTATTACGGACGAACAGACGGACGGACGGGCAGAGTGACCCAACTCCAATACATGCTTTTGCCTTTGGCGACGGAGGTAAAAAAAAGATACTGGTATTCAAAGCCTTGAGACCGATTGAACAGAGAATGAAACAAAATGCAAATTTTAAGACAATATTCACGTAAAATTGATGCACATGCTTTTACTATAAAAGGGCGGGCGGGTACATGTATATGAACTTATAAAAATTAATAGTGTATGAGTTAATTTTGTTTGTTTGAAAGTATACGCATGTATGATCGCTATTTTTATTTTGTTCATCGGACTTAATTTTTAAAAGCAACTCCTTGTATCTGTTTTTTCGTCGACTTGATATTTAACTATTCGTTCAAATGCGTATGTTATACCACCAATACTCACAACCCCGACATAGTCTTATCCGGTAAATGTGCACGTAGACACGGATCAAAGGATTAAGTATTCAGGGGGAGCATTTTCATGCAAAAATTCCCAGACCACACAAACCTCAGAAAATCAAAATGCCATTGTTTAAACGGTTAAATAAACAATACTCGAACAGCGAATACAACATTTTGTTGTTTTCTCTCCAATTAATTGTTTTGATCCATTGTTGCATCGAAAATATTATTTAATTTCATAGCTTTTCGTAAAGAAATAATATACATGTAACTGTGATGATGTTTTTCAGATTTTTTTTCGCGCAAAAAAATGTCTAAATAATGACATATGTACATACTTGATAAATGAATGCCAGGGATTGATGTACAATAAGGGTCGTGCCTCAGAAGCCCACTTCAGGGTTAAAATTTGTATCGAGATTAAGGGCAACAAATTTTGTTTCAGGACCCGCCTCCCCCCGAAAAAACAATAAAACAAAACAAAACAAAAACAGTAACTATTATTGAATACCATGGAATAAGCATGGATAGATTTTTAAATGACTTTCTTCAGTTATTTGTTTGTAGATTCGAAACTTTCCCACATTTTGTGAATTTATGATGATTTAATTTACGCAAAAATATCGATTCTTTATTTTCAAATGCATTTTGAAATCAAGTTCAGGAGGATTTTAATATCAAAGCAAAAACATACCGTCAGCACAATCTTTTTTAGAAGAAAGATGCATCTTTTTGACGTTACACTTCACGATATTAACACCGTGCGCAACGTTATTGTTGTTGTTTCTTGGTTTTTTTTTAAATATACATTTTAGTATCTAATGTATATACGCAATATTTTGTGTCTCGTTTCATCTTTTTACAATATAAACTTTTATCCACAGTACTTTTTATTTATAAAATAATTGTCTTGACCAATATCACGGAAAAAAGATTCACGCCTTTCCCATCAAAGGTGCTAAATTTAGTATTTGAGTTTCCGGTCATATTTGTTTGCACCAGCAGTGAAGATCTGCGAAGTTCATTTACGAAAAAAGCTTCTTTAAAGTTTACTTTGGTCCAAACATTCACTTTCAGTGAAAAAGTACATCGAAGTATTCACACTCTATCGAAAGTCCTTATTTACAAACATTTACTGATTTAGAAAAAAAGAATATTACAATAGCCACAGGCACAGCATGAAGAAAGAAAGGAAAAGGAAGGAAAATATTAAAGGTACATGTTTCTTTTGGTCAAATAATATGTAAAAAAATAGGTCATGAATATTTAAAGCCAGGGATTCATAAGTCTCAGGACACAAGTATTCTAGTTTTCAGTCTAGTGAAGGAAAGTCTAGGGAAAGTTCTCAGTTTTGCATGTTGGCTTAGCCAAAAGTATTGGTACATGTATATTTTCTATAATTTCTTGAACAAAATGCAGGTTTTTAGATAATTATTGTAACCTTCTAAACCTTGCCCAGACAATGTAGTACATGTAGGTCAGTGGCAATTCAATGAGGAGGAAATGTTATACCTTGGACCCCCCTTTTTTATATTCTAGATCTGTTCTTTATATTTTAAATTAAATTGCACAGACTGTCTGCAGTCCTCCTTTATACATGTAGGATACATGGTTCAGCTAATTAAAATGGTGATCACTGATGGATTGGTAACCCAGGTGGCCAAGTTTATCAAATTTTTCATTGAAATAAATCACATAAAAATGTTATTACTTTATGTAATCATCAAATTTTCTTCTATGACTGATCTTCAACTGATACATGACCTGTGACAGATTACATGAATATTTGCTTGGATTGGTAAATGGCAATTCAAGATGAATTACCATGAGATTTCTACTTAACTTGCAGCTCCTAGCTCAACTCAGAATAAAGATGATCAAAGTGAAATAGACGTACCTTTAAAGTAAGTTTTTGTCAAGATTTTTTCCATGTACAATTCTTTCAAGTTAAACAAAAAAGTATGTTCAGAAAATATCAAAATCAGCCCCAAGAACTAAAGTATTTCAAATAAATTTGAAAATTGCATAATTTACTAGTTGAATACGTTACTTTCGTGAAAAACAAAGTTTCATTGCTGTTAATGCATGTGTTGCACTAAAATTGTTGAGGTAAATAATGCAAAATTTGAAAATCTAGCCGAATTGTATTAAAATAGCTTATTTCATGAGACATTTTTATGTAGAAAATATAGAGCGCATTTATCGAACTCTCTGATATTTCTACAAATATAGCCTTTCTGTACCATTACAACTCCTGACAAAAGATTTTGTTCATAGTTTGCGTTCTCTATTTTTGGATTAAAAAACTACCCATAATCCTCACATTTTTGTGAAAATTCTTCGAAAACTGTAGATGTAGAGTTTTGTGCCCTCCTTATGAAAAAATTATCACACAACAGCATGTATTTCTGTATATTAGTATCCTAATAGTATTTTAGCTTTAAAATAGGCAAATAGTAAATTTCAAAAAGTAAGTTGAAACTTTGGCAAAATAGGAGGCCAGAAACTAGTGTTAGTGAATTTACCCCTTTATATTTGTCATATTTGTTAAACGTATGATCTTCATGAAGAATTTGACATAATAGTGCCATATCTCTTGCATTCAAAATTATGGGCAGCATTTTCCTTTGAACTATTGTTTTTTCGCTTTAACCTTTCAACATTTTGCTAATTCTCATGCCAGGGAGCGGATTCAGACGGAGATGTGGTGGGTGTGTGCCTCCCCCTAAAATTTGCAAAGCATGGGTTGTCTGGGGTAGATTTAGGTGGGTTAAGGTTGAAACTTTAAATTCTTGCATATTTTACCACAAAAGATAACTACATTGCACCCATTCTAGAAAAATATTTAAAAAATTTAACCTCAAAATATTTTTTCGCCTTGCTATCCTTGGAAAAATTTTAACTGTGCATCCCCCTAATCTAAAATCCTGGATCCGCACCTGCATGCATTTGCATGGAAAACATTACAGCCTTTTATGATGTGTTTTTGTATCTATATGTATTAAGTGCAAAGGGTAATGAGACTGGATTTTCCCTTAACAAAGGCTGTACATGTAGGTAATATTTCAAGATTTCAAGGAAATTTTTCAGAAATTTTTAATTTTCCCCAACATCTTGCATTGATATTTATTCAAGGCTCCTGTTTTAGTTGGTTACCATAGCAACTTTTCCAACAATAATGAATAACATATACTGATATTTTTACAGTTTCACAAGGACTGAGTATGGAAGTTTGAATATAATCATAAATGGCAAGTAATTATATATTTTTTCAGTGCTGAAACAGATCAAACATGCAAAATAGTTCCAAGTTTTAGGAAGAAACAAAAGCTATCTAAGGGCTTTGACAAATTGTAAGTTCTGTAAACCATCAAAGATAAAGCATCTTATCACATTTAGAATTTGTGATGTTTGTACATATTTCATTTTATTATCCATTAGTAGGTCCAGGGAATATTTGCTCTATTTGTATAGCAATGTCTCATGCTTTCATTTTAATTTGAGGAGAGAATTATTTCAGGTTGTGAAAGAGAAAAAATACTCTTAGATTAAGTATCAAAAGTATCTACCAGTATCAGTAATGAAAAAATGTTATAAGTTGGCAAAAAGATTTGAAACATATTACCAGTTCTATTTGACTTGAAATTTATTTATTATGGTACCAGTAGTTACAGGTATTGTTACACAATATATTTCAAAATATCACATTTAATGTAAAATGATTTCAGAAAAGAAATATGAAACAAGATTTCATATATGAATTAAAAGTTTTAAAACTTGACTGAATTATTTTTTGAATATTTGTCCAATATTTCTTTTTTTTTAGAGGACACAAAAAAGATGCTGATGTGCCAGCTAAACAGAAAGATGAGAATCAGATTGTAGACAAATCTACTTCAGTTACATTGCAGAATGTTAGAAATAAGGATGAAACTCAAGGAAAAGTAGCAAATGAAAATGCTGTGTGTACAGATGACACTAGTCATGCCACTGCTCAAGACTATTTGCTTGACAGAAAGGATGAAAAAACAAGGATAATATCTACAGTTGACAAACCTGTAAGTGCTGGTGCAATTGAGAATGTTAAAGACAATCATAATGTGAATAATTCTAATCATGGTAATTGTGATTGTGCTGAAAATCAAGAGAATGGCAACCAGGATGTTGAAGATGTTTCCATTTCTTACTCACCTGTAGACATTTCTAGCCAGGTATCAGATGCAGAATATCAAGTTAAAGATTCTGTGGCTGAACAAATTTTACCACTTGAGCAAAGTAAAGAATTTATAAATGTTGATGAAAAATCTGCTCCCATTAAGACCTCAGACTCTGCCTTGTCAAATTTAGACACTAATGTGAAAAAGGCTTATAAAAAGGTTTGGGCTGCTGGTGTTGTAGAATGTATAACTAATGGTGTCTTGTCAGAGGTAGCTTCTAATGCTACTCAGCCACTTGAGAAGAAAATGAATGATGACAAGATCAGAAAAGATATTGCCCCTCAGAGTGACTTACAACCAACTAGTGGAGAGAGTCAACTATTTGAAGAAAAAGGACATGAAATAATTGTATCCCTTGAGAAGGTAGAAGGTTTGGAACCTGAGGTCAACCATAATGAATTGACAAAAGAGGATGGTTATGGTTTAGATGATGCTACACAATGTTTTCCTGAAGATCATGCTGAGTATCCTAAATGTGCTCAAGACCAAGTTATGGATCTAGTTAATGTTGGAAATGGAGGGAACAGTAAGTAAACTAAAATAAGACAAAAAAATGAAAGTTGCTTGTGAAACTTAATTAATATGCAAAAAAAAAAGGATAAAGGTTGATTATCTCCATCATTGTTGGATCCAAAAAAGTTACAATTAGTATATTTTGTTTAAATATCTTACAATTGAACAGATTATTTCATTCTTTTAGTCCATATGTGTTTAAATCATTGTAATAATAGAAAGCATAATTCTTTGTCAATTATCCATTTGACCACCTTCATCACTGGGTAGTTGAAAGATCAAGTATATTCCCTGAAGTAAACTATATTATTTGCTGTGATAGCTGTAAAATTGTATATCTTCTTTTAAGTTTCATATGCAGAAAAAGTGGATTGCCCGACAGACGCTATATATAATCATAAAGTGGAAACATCTCAGAGAGTTCCTGATTTTCAATCTGAAGTTGTACTGCCTGTAAATAATGATCCAGAAACTTCAATGATAGCAGAGAATAAGGACCCTTCCTTTAAATGGCAGAGTGGTAATCCTGTTTTTTAACAGCAATAATATTTGTGGGTATTGAAATTTCCTCTGATCTAAACGGCTGTCCTATATGTTCAAAAGGGTCAAAATTCTTTCATTATAATTTGCAATCTTGTTAACTGCAGTTCTTAATCTGTAACTTTTAACCACACAATACTAGTTATTTTTTTTTATTTGTCATGGGTAAAGTGAATACTGTGATTGGAAATTCAATTACAGATGAACATGTGTACTGGTATATATTTAATTCATGAATAAAGGATTTACACTCATTCAGCATGTTCTAAATAGACCCATTAGATTATATTAACTTTGGACTTTGTCCTCAGTCAATATAGTCAGGAGAGGTTTACAAATTACATACTGACCTTGTCTGATAAAAAAATGTCTGTTTATGGTTACGCTATCTACCCTTTTTTTCTGCCTAACCTAGCATTGTGCAGTAGCACGATAGAGTATGTAGCTCGAGCTGGGAAGCTGCATGCTCTGTCGGTCTATTGCAGGGAAGTTTCCCTGCTCAAGTCCTGTATGCTTATGTGCTATTGCATTATATTAATATTTTTTATTTAATGCCAGTAAAATATTAAGGTCAAGAAATCCTCCCTTAAGTGTATAAATAAAATAATTGAAAAAAAAAATAATAATAATTCTACTTACCTACCTACCTACTTATCCTATTTTTTCATCCAGTGTTACCTTAAACATATACATTTTTATCTCTTGGTCTAATCATTATTTATTACAAGTCGGTCAACAGAGTCCTTTCATAAAAAATGAATCTAGTGCAGGGATCTATAAATATTTATCAATTATGGACTTTTAACAGTCAATACCTCACATATTGACCCTTCAATATATTCGACAGGCCCATATTTAATGTATTGAACAAGAAAAAGTCTGTAATATATATTTTACATACGTAAAAAGTGCATTTTTGAAATGATATTGCATTTTTTGTATTCAAAATTTGACTTTGTATGTTGTTTTTACTTTTGAAACCAAATTTCATTCATTGACAACATTTTGAAATTTTGCCAGGAAAATGGGTTGTAATGGCAACATCAATTTTGAATCTTCTTAAAACCTCAAAATTAAGACTAGGCAAAGTCTTCCTAAAAACCAAGTTTCATTTAAATCAGAGCAGTTTGAAATTTTGGCAGGGAACTATTTTGCCATGGTAAACATGGACTTTCAATTCATCTTCAATTCTCAAACTTTGGACTCAGTATGCCAAACTCTTTCAAAAAACCAAGTTTCATCCAAATCGAAATTTTGGCAGGGAAATTGGTTGCCTTTGCATCAGGCAGTTTTGTTTCTGTTTTTTTTTTTTTACATTGTTAAACTGTACTAAATTTCAAGTTCCTGGCCACCTAAGTTTCCCAGAACAGTTTGTATTCATATCTATTTTTAGAAACATAGAATCAATATATATTAAAATAGAAACATAGTATACATATTTATGTATTAATAGAAACATTACTTTAGGTACACTCAATATGTTTGAATCATGTGGCGTTGATGACCAATGAAAATAGAAGAATGCCACACCATATGTTACATGTAAGGATATTTTCATATTTTGGTAGATGTGTTGACAGAAATGGAGGACATTTCTGACTCCCAGCTTTGTGATATTGACTGGGACCTTTCCTTGCCTGTTAGAATAGAAAGGTAGTATTGATTAAAATCTGTCATCTTTCTCCTGTATTAAAGCTATTACAACATTCACTTGTCAAAATAATGTCACAAAGCATTGCTTCTATTCAAATTTCAAAATTTTTGTCTAGAATTGGAAGGTTATTGGTACTCTTTCATCATATATCTTTTTCGAAAAACATTAATATTTATCAACTCTGATATGTGACAATTAACTTGTTAGGTAGCATTTTTAAATACATTTTTTGTGGTTTCAGCTCAGATGAACAAAAGAAAAAATTATAGTAATAACATATAATTCTAATATTAATTTACAGAGTACATTAACAACTTGTTGGTTGTATCAATTATTAATACATTCCAGAAAACCTGCACTAGAGGATGGTACCAGAATTATAAAAGGTCTTGTGAAGGAACTTTCTCAACTCAAGTAAGCTCTATCAGGGTCATTTTTCAGTATAATTGAACCCAGTAAATTAATGGTCTGTGTCTATTTTACCAGCTCCTTGATTTCGTTGAATTTTGTATTGTGGGTAGTTATCATATCTGCAAAACTATAAAAATATACTTCCCTTAAGGAGGTAGACCTAGGGTAAGGGACACAACACATACAAATTATTGGAATGTTTGTATTCACCATTTCACATCAATCTTGTGTAGGCATCAAAGTAACGTGGACTTTTCCTAGTTCTGCCTCCTTAAATATAATTATATTTATGGGAGTTTTTTTTTATAAAATTACTATAGATTCTGCGAATATACTAAATAATTGAATTTTCATATCAGCAATAAACTTTATGTAAAAATCTTCCACATGAGACAGCGTCATTGGTGGAGAATCTCCCACTAAACTGTTTAAGAGGGTATGAATATTTTCATTTGTCAGAATCCAAATCCAGAATAAATAAGCAATGGCAATATAATGGCAAATACTATTCATGTGAAACTCATGTGAATCAAGCTTCACATGAATGTAAAATGAAATTCAAGTGAAGGCGAAATTCACATAAATTTCATGTGAAATCTTGTTTCAAAATATTTTGCTTAATTTAAGTGAGAGTGATGTGAAAATATTTTGCTTGTGTTACAGCTACTTTATTGATTTTTTTTATATTAAATGTTGGTTATATATCAACCCCCGGAAAATGTGTTAATCTTGAGGATTCTGTAAAATGCAGTATTGAAAAATTTCAGTTCAATGATACTGAGAACAAAGAGAGAAATAGAAACTGGAAGAAGACGATATAGACAGAATTATGGAAAAAAGCATGACACAGGACAAGGTCAAAAACTGGGACAATTTGTAGGACAGTGTATGGGACAGTCACACGGACAAAAGCAAGAATCAGGACATGGACTAAGGCAAGATTCAAAACAACAGACATATGGACAAAAGCAAGATTCAGGACAACAGGCTCATGGACAAAAGCAAGATTCAAGACAACAGATACATGAACAAAGGCAAGGTTTAGGACAGCAACAATAACAGGTTAACATACTAAGAAACATGTGGAACGATCAGAACAGAAATATACCTAACAAACCATGCAACAGAATGTAATTAATGTAAACTATTGTTTTAGGCATTTTGAGATATGCATAGCAGTTTTTTGTTTAAAAAGGATGATGACAAATTTTACTTCAGTTGTAGTTCAGGTATGATAGTCTAACATGATTGTGACACTAAGCCAATTAAAGCCAAAATATATTTCACCCAGCCACAATTTGATTTTTTGCCCAATTTAGGTTAATTTCTTTAAAACTGGCAGCATTTTTCACTAAAAATAAAAAAATAAAAAGTAAAATTTGCCCGCCACCCAAAAATTTGAACTAAACTGGATGAAAATCTAGCACTTTGTAGTTTTTTTTTACATATATTGTTATATTTCATAATTATGTAAACTGTTAAAACTTTGTTGTTAATGTATAATGTTAACTTCTTAAATTTATAAAATGTTTATTTTATTGTTAATTTTTGTGTTTCAGTTTGTTAATTTGTTATTTTTTATTACAGTTTTAATAAAGAGTTTAGTGTTGTTGAACTGATTTTGCCGTTATGAGTATCTAATAATTGGATCTCAATAAACAATTGTCAGTCTTTTGAATGAAGAAACATACATGTAATCATGCCTGTTAACCTGTGGGGTTATTCTCCTCAATTGCTACTGTCCTATGTTGGAAATTTTAATGTCAAAGCAAACTTTGGGTGTAAAAATTTAATTATTTAGTATTTTTTACAGTAAGTTTAGTAATTTAAACCAGGAACTTCCCACAAATCTTACATTACTATGTGGGAGATTCTAATTTCCATTGAATTTAAAGGATTCTCCCCTAATGTGAGAGGGTTAACAGGTATGTTCATATGACAACAGAGAACTTATGTCAGTTTTATTTTACCTCACATTTGGGTGAAGTAAAACAGAAATTTATTAACTACCAAGAGAGCTCACAAAGAAAACACCTCTCCCTTTTTCCATTTAGTTGAACTTCAAACATGTAGGACGAATATGCTAGATTTGTCCTTTTGAAAACAATTTTCAGTCTCCTCCTTCATGCTCAACTAAATATGATGGTTAACCTGCCTGTAAAACTGTATCACAGTCCATTGAGTCTTTTATCATGTAAAAAATCTTATTTTTTTGGATTATCTCCCTTTGTAGGGTTTGAACATATTTTTCAACTGTCAGGGAATAGACTAACAGACAGACACACAATTTTTTGGAGGATATCACATAAAACCTTGCCACTTCATGAGGCAGGGTATAAAAATAAAACAAAAAAAAATAAAAACACTTGAAGTTAAAAGAGTTTACTTTTTCACAATTTCTCATTTATACAATTGTCAGTTTCATAGAAGCATTTGACAGACTTAAATGGATCTTTGACTAAATATATGTCAAAGTCAATCATATTTCACAAGTCACAATCTTATATTCAAGCACAACTTTAACAAGTCTCAATTACATGTAACTGGATTTAAAATCTATCAACACTTTCACAAGTCATGACCGCACATCACTACACAAAAATATCACTCACTACTCCCAAAATCACATGAATAATGTAACAATCACAAACCTTCAATCACTCATTAATTAAGAAAGTTGACAACTGGTTTATAATACAGATACACAATGACATGATCAAATGTCCCTAGCAATCTTATGACTGCCTATAGCCTCTCAATTATGATCGGGCATATGAAACATTGATAGCAATAAAACAATGCACCAGAGACCATGTATTTGTTATTGCCTTGGTGAGGTATTTCAATACTATCCTTTCTCTGTAGAATTTTCTACTCTCTAGGGCATAAAATTCTTTATTTTTCTAAGCTTTATACTACAACTAGTTCATCAGATCAAAATCGTCCCTCTGCAAATAGAAAATAACACAAGAGTTTGTCCATATACTGGTACTCAAAATTACTAGAAGAATAGCAGATATAGCAACATGTTATGTTTCAAACATCAAGTCACACTTAATTAACTATACAAACAGCAGAGCTTTTTTGTGTGGATTTCAATGGTACAAAGAAAACCACAACAGGCATGTATCTAGACTCTATAATGCAGTATCAATCAGGAAGAATGTAACTTCAGAAATTCACCAAATATTTTTTATATTGTGAATTATGCAACTGTGCTGCACAGAAATACCAACAATTGTTCATAGCTAAGTTTAATATAATTCTTAATTGGCAAAATACAAAATTTAAGACTCAAATGCTGCCTTGCACCTACATATTTTTCTCTAACTGTTAGTGCACAGATTTTTTTTTCAAACCTGGATAAAGTTACACAAACTGGTAGTAAACTGTAAACGGATAGTGGCATTCATTAAGACTCAAATAAGACCAAGTGATGCAAGTTCACCTTGGTGTCCACGACACACAGAAAAGACTTTAATCTGCTAACTGTAGAAGCAATATTTGCATCTAAGCACACACTTAAATTAAGGTCCAAAAGAAGACAATTTCAAATTCTAATTTCCTGAGACATAAAACAACAACAATATATACAAACCAGTTCATTATATTCAAGCACTTGTTTTCTAATAGCTGAAGTATCTGTCCATGTGATGAAATCCTCCATATTTCTGAAAAATATACAGATGAGAAGAACGAGCCTATATTGCAATGTCAATCTGTTCTGTAACAGATTTCTCCACTTTTCTCAGAGGGAATGGTTAGATACAAGTTCTATTGTTTTAGCATGATGACAAGTATTTTGCCATCTCTTTCCGGGTTCTTCAATTATCTACTTCTGTTTCAATGTATGACTTTTAACTTTTTAAGGTGATACAAAATGGAAATTTTTGTAATAGATTTCCCAGCTTCTTAGTACCGGTACATGTTATTTTGGTTATTTTTATGTTCTATGTTGTGCATGTCCATTTTCCCATTCTAATCTTTATCCTTAGACTATATTCTTTTGACTTCTGTTCCCTTGATTACTTTTTTCTATTGGAAGGTGCACTTACATACTTGGCATATTGCTTATGCATGATGACTTGTACTATGTCTCCCCTTTCAAGGTCCTCGCTTAATTTGACAGAAATGGTCGAGTGAATGTTTTCTTAGCCAGATGTAGCATGCAAGATCTTGTTTTATTTGTGGTCAACAATGCAATTCTCTAAGTTGAGTATAGTATGTAGATTGTTGAAATCAAGACTTTGAATAATAAAAATTATTTTTTTCTCTTCAGTAGGGAACAAAATATGTGCAAAAGTACTTTCACAGTTTTCAAATTTGTTAGGGCTAAATAGCACTATATAAGGTAAACAAATATTTCTTCTGAGTCTCCTACTAAATTGTTAATATTGTTTATCTGTTAAAATCTATATTTACCTTGTTACTAGGAAGGCAGGATCTGTGACAACTTCAGGACCAACTCTTACATCTTCATAGTGTTAAGGAAATTCTAGATTGATTTACAGCAAAAATAATGCAATACTAAGTAAGTAAAAATTTTCGTAAATGAATATTTTTTAAGAGCAAAAATTATAATTCAAAAAATAATCTCTGCATCAATGTACTAAAATTATACAAAAAGGAAGACAATACTACATGAATCGTGAACAAAGAATTCCTAAGAAATATGATATATATTGAAATCTGCATCTTAATTTTAGCTGATTCAAATTTTCTTTTAGTTACACAAAAATATAGTCAAAATTATACCTTTCACCAATTTCTATATTTCTATACGATGTACATGTATTACATGTAACAAAATTAATACAAAAAGCTTCTTGCACATTTTTAAAAATTTGTATACAAGAATTTCAAACTTCACAATTTTGCCTACCTTAAGATTTAGTCTATAACTATAAAATTCTGTTCTAATTAAAGCTTATTGAAGATTAATACAGTCATTTGTAACCCAAGAACAATGAAAAAAACTGAGCAATACTCATTAACTTGACACCCCCCCCCCCCCGATCCCCCATTTGATAACATGCCCCTTTTGACCTCCATATTGACATGGATTAAAACTTTAAATAGAGGTGCACAAAGGGAATATGTAATAAAGATTCTGTGAAAGGGGGGGTCAGGGATTAAAGTTTGATCCCCCCTATGTAACTAAAGAAAGGACAGAAGGAAAGACACCCCCATCACTATAAAATGCTCACTTGCAATGTGGGGGTATAAAAATCAGCAATCCTTAGAACCATAAAAAACTATTACTTTGATACCTAGATTTAAAACTATCACTATATACCCCCACTTTGCAAGTGTGTGTGTGGGGGGTATAAAAAGAAAGGAAATCTTTATAGCACCACCATTTATATATTGTGCCCTACTATGTAACTTGAATTACTAATGGCTGCTTTCTCCAAGTAAATTATAGGATCTAACACAGTATTTAAAGGTTACGTCCTTGTTCTACAAATGTTGTGGCTGCCTTCATATTCTCTGACATGTGGTTTCTCACCATAATAACAGGTAAACGTCGTCTTAAACAATAATTTTGATGTAAAACAAAATAATGATAAACAATTCTTCAAATTTTTCAGGCTAAATGTTTCATGTACATGTACTAAAACAGTGACTTACTAATCTATCCAAAAACTTTAATAATTCTTGATATGAAGAAAACCTTTATTATAATTAAAAGCCTTTTCTCTCAAATATATTTTTGTGTTACATAGAAACAGCTGCACTTATTTTTCATACGGAGTTATCTCCCATTGCATACAGCAATCAAATAGTTTGACCAGGAAATTCTGCCAGCTTACCGACAAAATGATGTAGCATTCACTGTATCAGCCAGTGATAAACTTCTCTTGGTTGGTACCAGTCCCATACAGTGTCTGAAAAATATGACACATACATTAACAAACTGACAAATCAATTTCGTAATGCATCATATTAACAACTCCCTCCAATGAAAGCCAAAATTTGACAACTTTATTCATAGGTATTAAAGTTTTAAGGTTTGTCAATATTTCATTAGTGCAGGATATTGAAGACTTTGTAGACTTCATTAGTCCAACTATGCTATTGATAAAAATGTTACACTTTAATTTGAAATTGTGTTCTGACTGAAACAGGTACCAGTACCCAGAAAAATGTAGCTGTTCCACAGAACAATCGAAACAAAGTGGATTTTGTAGACGTGTCATACGCTATTTGAGAAGGAAGGTCACATTCACATGAAACAGTACTCAAAAGATTTCAAACATTTTTGCCTTGTCAATTTATATCAAGGCATGCCATCAAGAATAATGTTTACAGTGACATTTTCATGTGTAAAAGTGAATTGAGCTTTGCTAGTCAAATACTACTGAGTAGGCTTTGTTGATTGAATGCTGTAATTACTGCATTTCAAATTATTTTTAAATGTTATAATATAGCTATTTACCTAACAGTTTTATAATTGAGTTGGCAGATATCCAAAAATTTTAAACCACTTTTTGAGAGAACAAAAAATTATTAAGTTCATTTAGAGGACCAATTTGAAATTCATAAAACAATCAAACAATGTCTAGTAGAAAAAAGGTTTGCTTTTATTTGTACTAAGAATCTAAACAGATAGACTTAACCAGACAAACACAGCATGAGTAAACCATTCAGATTCTACAGAATTCATTCACCCTCCTGTGATTCTGAAAGTGTGTCAGTCACGCGTCAGTTACATAACATTGTAAACAATAACCACAATGACATTGCATTGTAGGAAAAACAAACTGCCATATTCCTGTCACACTCAATTTTTCATAACAATACTAAACATGTTTATCTCGACATTTCATCAAGGTAAACAACCCCCCATCCCCCTTAAACAGCTTAGAAATTGCACATGGTTAACATATTTGAATACATACAACTTTACACAAAAGTGAATTAACAACAATTTTGGCACTGAATCATTTTGCTATAAACTCTTCAAAATGCCAACTTGATGATTACAAAATCACAAGAATAGCGAGTTACTCATCGCTCTGAATTTGCCAATTTAGACATCGCTGTTTGATAGGGGAGGTAATTCAATTTTTATAAATTTCTCTGAATAAACAAATGGAAAAAAAAATTAAGTGATGTTCTATTTTTTTATACAACATACCCTTAATTTGCCCATCCTATGTCTCAACCTTGAGGTTGTTAACCTTGGGCATGTAGTAAGAAAAAAATAGCTTAAAATATCAGTTAGTTACACACAAAAGATTAAACTACAAAGTACACTTAACTTTACAACAAACAAACATTTTTCTAGCAACAGATATCTTCCACCACAATGCTTTTTACAAGGTCATTACTGATAAAATAGCCAAATGCAACTTGTATTGTTTTGATTTGAAAATGCAGCTGTTTTTGTAACACAGCTATCAAATTATCACAAAATCGCTTGATAACTGACGAAATCTGTAGGTTTCTTTAGCAGCTACAAGTCATGGTAAAGGAATTTGAACATGATTTCTCTACATTTCTTGCCTTGGCACATCATTAATTGAAATAAAACCTAGCCAGCTTTGTATAACAAAATCAAACACTTTCCTGCATTAAAGATGTAGCTATAGGAATTTTATTGTGAAATTTTTGGCATTTAACAAAGAAATTTGATTCAATTAATGTCCAAAAAGTTTTAAATATGAACAACCTGTGTTTAGCAAAACCTATAATTAAGCAGTATAGATAATATACATGTGGTGCACTTGCATCTATTATGACAGCATACACTTTTTTAAATTCAATTTTTTGTTTGAACATCTGACTTAATTTCATATAATGTGCAACATAAAAAGTTTTTTGAAAGTAATTATACCCCTTGCTCAACTCTTGAACAAATAATACATTTAAATTGCACATTAAACCTTCAACAATATTAACTTCGTTTCACATAAATTACCAAACCATTGTTTAGAGTTTCATTCAATTTTCTTGACACAAAAAATATTTCAATATATTTACCCCTCTTCATTAGCAACTGCCTACGACTATAAAGACCTTTACTTGATGTTCAGTTCACATGAAGAAGTCTACCCTTGCACAGTTTTAATGTACAAAACATTAGTCAGATTGACAGAGTGATTTCTTTATACTTAATATATTAGTTAGCAGCAGTTATAAAAATCACAGCACTGGAGGTTTTTTTATTTTTTATTATTTTTGTTTTTAGTGATGATTGTAGTATGAACAAAATTTCAAGGATTACATGATGTAAACAAAATTGTGATCATACATTTGCATTTTACATATTATTAAGAACTGTTTTTTTTTTAATATGTATGAAGTAAATGTCAATCCAACCCCACACACATTTACAAAATTTTGTTCCATTTCACCTTAATCCCTAATTTTTAAACCTGTCCAAAAGTTAACGTGCATCTACATTCAAAAACTATATTAACAGAGTATTTATCTTACACTGTAATAATACTAGAAAAAACAATTTCAGCTTATGAACATAATTTCCTTGACGAACAGAAAATTTTCAAAAACTAGACACTTTTATCAATTTGAATTTTCCCACCAATTTTACTTTGTTAAAATCACTGCTCTTCACTTCTTGTATATTAATGGTAAAATATTAATGATGGCTATGATGAATATTTTGACTGATAAGTTCGTTAAATGGAACATCCGTAACACATTTTACACTCCTTGACACAATACTGCAAGAACTAACTGCATATTTATAAAACCAATATCAGTTAAGAAGATAATTTCCTTGATGAACAAAAGATTTTCAAAAATAAGACACTTATATCAATTTGAACTTTCCCACCAATTTTACTTGATTAAAATCACTGCTCTTCACTGCCTGTTTATTAATGGTAAAACATTAATGCTAGGATGAAGTATTTAACTGATAAGTGTATTAAATGGAATATTGTTCACACATTATACACTTCTTGACACATTACTGCAAGAACTGAATTCCCAAAATACAAATTTATGACAAAATATCTTTCAAGGCCAAAAAGGAGTCCCTCAAATCTCCAGTTGGTATGAAGACTAGATCTTAATTCCATTTGCAGAAATAATAGAATATTATTAAGCTGAATAAATGGAAGAAACATGTTTACTGGTAGAAGATATACTGAATGATATAAAATGAATTACATTTGGACTATATTTTTGTGTACTGTTCAGAAATAGTAATGAAGTTCCAGTGATGGACCACCAACATCAGGTATTTTAATATTATAATCTCTCATCTGCAGAGAATCTACTATAGGTAATTCCTATAGCAATTTAAGTTGGTAAGTCACATTTCTAACAAGTACTATCTTTAAAAAAAGAAAGCCGATGCATTTTCTCCCATTGTTCATTCCATATCTGATTCAGATTTTATTTGATTAACAGTGTGATCACTGTGCTATGTTTCATACTTCTTTCAATTATCAACTACCGGGTACTAGATCTTATATATCTTGTTTTTCTGAAAATAAGCTTAAGTTATGAGTTTAACAAAACTGATTAAACTGCTGCTTAATCTTCTGTAGGAGTAGTTCAATTGTTTTCCTGCTACTTCATCTATAGTCAAAATATTGAATTGATAGAATGCATTATATTGATCTCATTAACACCTCATTTAAAGCCATTGACTTATGACTACAATTTTTTATTCTGATTTTTGTCACATGCTCAAACAACATTCTTTCATAGTATAGTGCTGCTCCAACAAACACCTTATATCTGTTGAACAAACACAAAAGGTGTCATGTGACCTTGATCACCATCTGAGGATTATGGATAAAATGATGGACACTTGATAGCTTTAAAAAAAACTTCAAAATGCCAAACCAAAGAACACATCTATGTTTTAAATCTCAATCCCATTAAAATCTCTACTTCTTTTTTTATTTTATGTTTAACACTCCATAAAACTAAATGCTAAAATGGGTATGTTTGGAAAGCCATTGAATTAGGCCCCATTTTGTGTAAAGATTTGGCTGCTTTAAAACTGTAAAATTTTATAAGATTCATAGAGCTTGTCAATTGTATTTAATGATCAGTTACAATAGGGAAATTTAATGTAATGACTGATTTTAATGTACTGCCTTATCTCAAATGTATGAGAAAAACTCAAGTTTTCTTTCATATGTTAAACAGCGCTATTAAAATCTAAACAATAGCATATAGTACTGATAATTTTGTGAGCTTCATTCCCAGGTTTCTCTTCCTGATTTCAAATGTTTAGTCATTGTCATAAATTTTTTTATACAATTGTATTTTAAATTATTATACCCCTCCCCATTTAAGTGGAGATATGTAGTAATAGGGTTGTCTGTCTATACATCCTTCCATCCTGCCTTCTGGTACACAGGGCAGGGGGGCATATCTTATCTGTACCCTTCCTACACCACTGAATAGAACTTAATGAAACTTTCACAGAATCTTTATTATACATAACCATTGGGTACCTCTATTTTGGATTTTGATTCAAATCAAATTGAGGGTCTACATAGCAAAACATGGATTTGTCCTTTATGAATATGTGAATACAGAGGGGACTCAACTCTTATCCATTACTCCTTCTACACCAGTGAATAAATTTTAACGAAATTTTCACAGACTTCTATTCTAAATTTTTATCAAAATCAACATGGAGGTCAAAAGTTGCATGTTATTAAATAGGGGAGTGGGGGTATCAAGTTAATGAGCATTGTTCCCATTTTTTTCTAGTTTTTTTAAAGTCATAATTTTTTACCTACTATTTTGGGTGTGCAAAATATATGAACTTGTTGGGTCTACATAAAATTTATACAATGCTTCTGCATGAAACCAATTTAAATGTACCACAGCAACTTTTCCAACATCCACACAGGGTTTACTATATTGACAGTATGATTTATCAAATTAAAATAGAATTAAAACCAATCCCAAATTTTGATGTATCGTGGAGGAATAGCATGAATCTCTAATGAGTTATCTACCCAGGGCCTTTCAATTTATTGCAAAACATGAGCATTTATGAGCTAACATTATTTGGAGACACATTTTTTTATCTGGAACAAAAGAAAGTAAAAGCAGTTCCACATAAAAAATGAAGTTGCATGTGTTGTAGTACCCAACTCGTACAGGAAATTGATATCAGAATGCAACCAAAATTGCTTGTAACATATGACTAACCTACATGAAGCTACAAACCAGATTGGAAATCAATCCTTCCAAGGGGAGTCGAAATAATTGTGATAAAAAATTGGACAGGCAAAGTGATTCAAATATATCACCCACTTGTTGAGTGGGAATATAGTACATGTGACTTACACATTTAAGGGTGTCTGTATAAAAGGAACTATCTACCCTGAACTTCTTGATAGCAGAGCATGATTCAATTAGATATTTGAAATAACCACAAGAAGATCAATAAATAATGCAGATCCCTGATAGTATGATGTACAGTTTGTGATTTGAATTATTTTTGTTTTACTTAAAACCCTTAGAATTTAAAAAAATGTGGTTTTAAAAAGAGCCGTCTTCATACCCATCCCACCTAAACCTAGTATACCAGTCTTTATAGCATTCTGAAACTGCAGATTAATTCTTAGTAAAATAGATGAAAGAAACCAAACCTGAATGCACTTGAGCCATACCTATTTGTTTCTTTAATGAAAGATTCAAACTACATCAAATTGTCTAATAAAGGCAAATAACTTTTAATTGATGGAGCACAAAATACATATTGCTACAAAAGCATGCATTTAAGTTCTGAAAAAGCACAACTTGAGGTATGTAGTCCAATCAGTAGATTTCATAATATTGAGTTGATACTTGACATAAAAAATTGAACCATGCAAAGGCTGTAGCAAAGATTTAAAGAAAAAAACAAAAATCCTTTCATCCTAAAATCTTTATTTGGTTGATTCATTTTTCTAACAAGGAAAATTATTTTAGTTGATCAAAAACATATTACCAGTGATTACCATAAAACCCATTTTACTTGCAATGATTTCACCACTTCAAGGCGTGTCCCCATCACAAATTATTTCCAGAACTTATCCCCCACATCCTGTCTCCGTCCAAGACAATCCACTAATAATTAAATTCAATGTCAGATTATAACAACAGTGTAAACTAAGCACCAATCATCAAACATTTTAATAAACAATACAAATCTTCAGTGAAAAACAGATTTAATTCTTACATGTTTTCATGTTATTGCTTATTTTCACTGGCCCTATCAAAGTTATCCTAACCCATGCAGACTAAAGACTTAATTCTGAGACAAAACAGAATCTTGGTTCCATACATAATACTCTTTCTCAAACACTTTACATAGTCAAGTTAAAGCTACTGACTTCAAAAACCTTAGAAACTTCAAATACAAAAACAAATCGTAAATTTCAATTTACACTTCATAAACTGCTTATCCAAAAATGTTAAATAAATGTCTGACCTATGTCACCTATAAAAGGATGTCTCAGATCAAATGAAAGCAATGCACAGAACACATGCACACTTCAACAAACAAAAACAAACATTTACATAAGTTACATCAGATAACAACATACAAAATTGTTCACATTTCTTTTTATTTTAGCATGGGTCTTCGTCAAAATCTGGCAGAAGCATATACCAAGCATATTATTATATCAAGCAGGTCTGAACCTGATCGTCAATACTGTTAAAAACTAATTTTTATAAATACTTTATTTGTACTTCAATAGTGTATAACTAACGGCAAGATGGTGTGTAACTAATGGCAAGATGGTGTGTAACTAATGGCAAGATAGTGTATAACTAATGGCAAGATAGTGTATAACTAATGGCAACTTGAAAATATTGCAATTTTCAGTTTAAGTACCAATACAGTTTGAAAAATTTACCAAAAAAGTAAATTGGTTTACAATTAATCAAGGAAATCTTTTTGCTCTGTATGAATTCAAGTCTTTTGAGTCTTAAACAAGTAACACTTAAGGTGCAAGTTACTAGATATATCTGTACATCTGCATAAATAAAAATCAACATGTACATGTAGTGATTTAAGAGGGTACTGAAGAATAGGAAATCTTTTTACCACCTAAACCATAGGGTATTTCCAATCAATTTTCTTCTGCAAAATTTAAGACTATTGTCTAAATTGTGTCATGTCTTTCTTCAAGGAAATACTCTTTACATTTTACTACCATGAAAATAGCCAAAAAAAGACACCATGAAAAAAAAAAAAATTGTCACCACAAGAAGTTTAGTCTACAAGACCTATGTTACTTAATATCAATTCAAAAACAAAGTAAATTTTTTTGATAAGATGTCTGAAAGTCAGAGCATCCTTATAATAACTTTTTCTTCCTCAAATCCACTCAAACTTCAGAAATGAAGGTCATAAGGATAATCTCAACTTTGGACTTCAGTTTGGAGTCCATAACCTATACCAAGTTCACTAGAAGCTGTTGTATGCTAAAGTGATTAAAACTGATTGGTATTTAAGCTTTCTTATTTATGTTTTTTTGATAAACATCTGCAGAAAGAGTGTCAGTAGTAGAATGCCTGCTATGACATTATTACATCCATGTGTCTATCATTTTATCTTGGATTATCATCTCTTAAAAAAAAACATTGAATGGACAAAGAGCAAACCTGTTGGTGATATATTCTAAAACATGGACTGGTCATTATCACTGGAAAAAAAAGGATGTTTGTGGTGAAGTATATAAACATAAGATACTTAAAACTATCAATATTTGATGAAAGGAACTGACTGTTTCCTAAAACATTATTTTTCATTACCAAATAAAACAAGGGTGACTTAAATGAAAAATAAATCAAGCAATATGATGGACCCAGACGAGTCATGTATTAATGGAATATGATAGGGATGGTATCACCAACTAATACTGATTCAAGTCAGAGACATAATTATTCATAGGGTAAACTAAGGGCAATAACACAGATTCTTAAAAATGCCTACATAGTTTGTGGTAATGTATTCGACTCAAGTGCTGGAGGTTGTGGGCTCAACGACTTTAAAATTGGTAAAGCACTTTGCATATCAAAGACAGAGGGTCAATTGGTTGGCTTAAATAATTTTTCCCTGTGGGAGGAAATTCTTACTTGAAGGCTATTGCTTCTGCACATTAAATATTTGGCTTAGTGTGTCAAACTAGTACTAAGATTAAACGATTTCATCCTGAACTGCATGAAATATGTCATAGAACTTTAAATTATACTATGTCCTTCACCAAAATTTTCACAATTTATTCAGTTCAGAATATCACAACTCAAATTTGCTTTTTTACAGTTTTCAATGAAAATTCTAACAAATCATCTGTAACCCATTAATATTTACTGTGTTACTGTACAAGATTACTGTATTATCAATTTGATAACCATACACAGAATTCCACACTAAACAGATTACCCCATGTTTCAGACAAGCCAACCTCTTGACTTTCTCAAGTGTTGACTGACAACAAAGCTCCTAAGCGTGCCAAAAGAGCAGGCTTCTGTTTTAATGTCATGACTCCAATATTGTTTATATTACAGTAGACAGTTTATTAGTGTCAAGAAAAATATATGGGTAACATTGAGCAGTAAATATAAGCATTTTTTCACAATGTAATTTTTTCTGTTAAAATCTCTTCATCATTATTTACTGCGGTGATGGCTCCTGATATTCATGAGCCTAAACATTTAGTGGAATAGTTACGATCTCTTGAATATATAAAAACAGCAACCTTTTCTGCATACAATACATACAGCAAACATATAAATGATCACGAATGTTGTCAAGTAAACAAAATATTGTGGTTTCAATATTTTTTAGCATTATATAGTGTGAAAAACCATTTACAAGGGTACTATCTTTCGTGGCTTAATGTCCGCTATGAAAATAGTGAAAGTCAGTACATTGTGAAAATCAATATGTTTACAGAAATCTCTACTTTTTTATTGTCTTTATAAAATTTTTGTGACATCCTGAACTTGAACATTTTTGTACATAGTAAACTATCTTAAAGTACAGAAATAAACAGAATAGAAATACATGTATTTACATTGTTAGTTTTTTCTCAATGTGGTATAGAATTTCAAAGAAGAAAGTGTTGAGTTCAGGAGTTGAACAGTATTGTATGCATAACATAACTTTTTTTATTCAGAAAATTCTAAATATTTCACCAGTTGTTAATTTGAAACTCAATACTCCTAAAACACTCATAACTGCTATTTTCAAGATGGCCCATTAAATCTGTATCTTAAATATGGAAACAATTATTCTAATTAGACAGATAGTAACAAATGTTTCATAGGTATTATAATATAATGAGCAGAGATATATCTAAATATCAAATTCCTACAAAGGTTTTAATTCCCTATCATAAGTCATGTGTTGAAAATTAGGAGTAAAATGAAACCATTGCAGGGAAGATTATTTCAACAGTATATAGTATTTAGGTGGTTACAGAAAAACATACTTTGAAAGGTCACAGGGAACAAAAACTTGTGACCTTTGTGGTTTCATTTATCAACTTAATTAGAAACCTGACAAAAAAAGAGAGTATTCCAAGCTGACAATGTAAAAGTCTAATAAAAACAAAATGTGTAGAAATATGGATTGGACAACCCCAACAATCAAATCCATAATTAAGCAATATATTATAGTACCATTGATTTTTTTGTCTTATAATCTCTTAACTTCATATTATAGGCAAATCAATGTGCAATTTTCATTTAATTCCATCAGGCCAACAAAAGTTAAATAAAAAGCTTTGTGGAGCACCGCATGATACGACAACAGTGGTTGAACCCTGAACGGTTGGAGCATGAGTGGTAACAGTAGTAGTTTTTGACTTACAATTTATTATGGTCACAACAACTGGTTTGCATGCTATATTGCAGAAAATTGGAAATTCATATAAAAATGATCATAATCAGGCCAAAATTAAAAAGTTACTGTTCTGGGGTGGGGATCCCTTTGACCTCTTATTACTCAACAATCATTAACGACATCTGTAATCTGATTGGAAAACACAGGTGGGGATTTTCTTAATCCAATAATAAAACATTTTTTAATCAGACCAATAATAAAAATATCGATATTGGGGTGTGGCTCCTTTGACCCCTTAAAATCTTGAAAACAGTAAGAGATATCTGAAATTTGATGGAAAAATGGAACAGATGCAGGCATTTTATATTTGGCAATGAAGCCAGCAAGAAAAGGTTTATAGTGAGAGCCAGAAAATAGCCAGATAAAACGAGAATTAGATACAGAAGGATTGTCTACTTTTTGCTACAATGTTTTGGCTGGACTTGCAAAAAGCTGTGTAGCTACATACTGAACATAAAACTCTTATTGGACTAAGGAACATTGGCAGCTAATGTTAGAACCATATACTGTTTGATAAAATGTTATTTTTAAACTTTGTGTGAGGTATATATTGTGATTATGGTATCTGTCCATCCATTCGTTCATCCACAGCTTTTTCGTTACAGTTTTTTCTGCAACTACTATTCAGTAACCATAGGTACTTGATATTTTAACAAAAGCTTTACATAGGTTTGTCATATTGTGGGATTCAATTTCAGACTGAAAGATGAACTTCATGTCTGACGACTGTTAATACTATCATGGGGAGCAGGGTTACCCTTATTTTGTTCCCGTTGTTTTGAAATCAGCTTATAACTTTAAGGAATGAGTCAGATTCTACCGGTACACTAATGATTACAGGTACAATATGGTAATTGATATTCTACCTGCTTCACTCATCAAATTCATAATCTTAAAAAAAAAAAGCAACCTCTAAAAAATTTTTAATCTGATTAATTTTTACCCACTGACACAGAAACCATTAATGGACACCTTTAAGATTATTTTTGGTATCACTGCCAGAGCACTGTGCCAGAATTATGTCAGCATCTAAATACAGCACTGGCATTACCTCAAATATCTTCTACTACAATCTTACACCCAAGTTACGTTGTTTTTCTGATTAATTAAGCTCATTTAATTAAATCTTATTCATTGACATGAAAGAGGTATACACCCATAAGACAATGCCCCATTTATTTTTGTATGAATTAAAAAATGACAATTACAAATATGCATGGTAAAATATCAGGAGAATATCATTGGGTTTTGGGCAAATTCTTCCACAAAATGAGAGGTCTTTACTCACATAGTTCAAATCATCACCTAATTAATTACAAGTACAGTACTAAATGAATATTTTTTTCCATTGACTTACCAAATACTCACTCAATGACAAGAATTTACTCACTAAAGGACCAACCACAACTCCCTCAATAACAAGTTCTTACTCACTAAAGGACCAACCATAACTCTCTCATTTACAAGTCCTTGCTCACTAAAGGCCAACCATAACTCCCTCAATAACAAGTGGTTGCTCATTAAAGGATCAACTATAACTCCCCTCAATTACAAATCCTTGCTCACTAAAAGACCAACCATTAGGCTCTCATTTATAAGTCCTTGCTCACTAAAAGACTGACCATTAGGCTCTCATTTATAAGTCCTTGCTCACTAAAGGACCAACCATTACTTCCTCAATTACAAGTTCATGCTCTCTAAAGGACCAACCATAAGACCCTCAATCACAAGTACTCACTCACTAAAGGACCAACCATAAGACCCTCAATCACAAGTACTCACTCACTAAAGGACCAACCATAAGACCCTCAATCACAAGTACTCACTCACTAAAGGACCAACCATAAGACCCTCAATCACAAGTCCTCACTCAATAAAGGATCAACTATAACTTCCTCAAATACTAGTTCTTAGTTTTTAAAGGACCAACCATTATTTTCTCAATTATAAGTCTTTGCTCACTAAAGGACCAACCATAAATCTCATTTACAAGTCCTTGCTCACTGCTGCTCTTTATGCAGAGACAGTCTTCTCTAATTTCAGCAAACTGAACCATTTCTCAGCACTAGTAAACGGAAAGGGCTTAAAAATTTCATAAATTTATAATTAACCATCTTAATTGGAGAAATCTGATTATCTACTTACTACAATGTCAGAAGTCAAATTTCTTTTGTAGTTCGTGTCTATGTTTTTAATATAGATTTCCTAAATATTCTCTAAGTTAAACCTAACTATGTTTACAAGCACATTTTGTAAATTTTGTATGAATTCATGATGGGCCATTAAAAAATAATCGTTTGAAATAAACTCTTATTAGAAGTTTTCACAATTGTAATGTAATTTTCAGATGAAGGTAGAACTAATTAAGTTGCAACAAATGTATTAAACCAAAGAGATATAGGAACCACTAGTGTTTAAACATCTTTTCATGGAAAATTTTCCCACAGTTTTCTATGAAAACAAATAGTACCGGTGCCAAATTTGTGACGTTAAAGGGTCTATGATGCTTTGTCATAAACAGATTATGAAATATAACCTACAAACATTATGTAAACAGAGAGAAGTGAGTACTGCCAAATATTTTTTTTCAGAAATTTTCACTCTAGGAATTTTCTCATTTCATCCTAAGGAATCATATGATATTGTGTTATTTCGGGCTGACAGTGTCCCAAAAACCACTACGCAACCGAAATGATCACTTTGCCAAGACACTTATGTTATTAAATAATATGATCATGTGTTTTACCGAAAACATTTCCACACCTTGCTTCATCCTAGCTAAAAAATGTTTCATGCAGCTCGGTTTTTGAACCATCCAAATAGCTGCTCCCTTTACAATACAGTGAAGTCTACTTGAACTGAATCTTTGATGAAACAGCAACCTAATGTTAAATTCAGGCATGGTCTTAAAATTTATTTGTTAATATTAGTACATTTTGAATTTGTGTAAATCAAATGCCTGCATAGCTTAAACAAAACTTCCAGTCTGAAAACAGTATGGTTTAGATCGTTTTATAAAAACCATGGATGCTCTCACTATAGGGCAATTGCGACTTTTCATGGTGGGGCCCTAATTACTTATTACTGAATAATTAGAGTACTGTGCTGAAATGATTGCAAAGAGCAATATGACCCGAGTAGAACACTACTTCAGTACATCAAGGTCGGACCTGAGGAGAACACTACTTCAGTACATCAAGTTAGGACCCGAAGAGAACACTACTTCAGTACATCAAGGCAGGGCCCAAGGAGAACACTACATCAGTAGGGACCAAAGGAGAACACTACCTCAGTACATCAAGGTAGGACCCGAGGAGAACACTACTTCAGTACATCAAGGTAGGACCTGAGGAGAACACTACCTCAGTACATCAAGGTAGGACCAAAGCAGAACACTAGTTCAGAACATCAATGTAGCACCCGAAGAGAACACTACTTCAGTACATTAAGGCACAAGAGATTAAAAATTTCATTGCTTACTATATATATTTTTTAATGAAAATTCTTGATCATCGACCTCTCTCCAAGGTAGATCTTATAATTTTTTTAGAAAGTCCATTAAATTCTAACATTACTTGTACAAAGAGCAAAGAGCTATATGAACTGAGGATAACATCAATGTGCAAGATTCAAAAATTACAATTTCAATATAAGAAAACTCTGGACCATCAAACATTACATTAACATAACTCTTTCAAAGGTTCATTTTCTAATTTTTAAGAAAGTCTTTAAGTTCTTTTCCCCAAATTTTAAAATTAATTGTATACACAGCATCAATGAAAAAATGCTTCTTAAATTTAATTAAATTAAGAAAATGACTGTCCTGCATCAAAAAACAATATGGGTTGGGGGAGAACACTAGTTCATTGTGCAAGAACTTAAAAAATTCATGATTGACCATACAATTTTTTCACAAGAAAACTCTACATCATCATCCTTTCATTCTTTCCATAGCAGATCTTCTAAACTTTTCACCAAAAAAAATCCTTCAAAATTCTTCTCCCCAAATTTCAATATAAAATGTATACACAGCATCAATGAACAACCTTAATGCCTTATACCTTTCCATTTCTCACTAAAGAAGCATTATATTCATTGTAAACAACATGCAAGCTTGTTGAATATCTTAACACAGGATTACACTGCAACAATTTTTATTATTCAATTTACGAATTCTTGGTCTAAATTTACTATTTATCACCTATAAAACACACTGTGCAAGGAAGTCATAAATTTAACACCTGAATTCAAATTAGATACAAGCTATATAGTCATACCTTTAAAAATGTATAAAAATGAAAATACTACTGGCTGACTGCTTCTTACTTTACAATTTCCTACATATGAGTCTCAAATTTATAACAGTTTTCTATGTTATTTTCTTTTAATCATAAAGGAACCTCGCTAGACCATGGACTTCAAGTTTAGTTTCACTTTGTCCAGCTGGTCAACATTTTTCCCCCAACCAGATCATGTTTAACAGGGCATTTGTCAAACCCTAAGGGAGCAACCATTGATTTTTTTAGGGGGAGGGGTTCTGGAGGATCTTTTTGTTTTATTGCTATTTCTGGTCTGCCTTCTTATCAAATCTTTCCTACTTAAAAATTGATGGTTTCCTCATTTCATTTCAATCCAAGACAAAGCAACTAATAAAATTTTTAAAAAAATTTTTTGCAACTCCTTTTCAAAAATGTAAGTAGCACTCCACAAAAGAATCATGCAAAATGTGATTCATGGTTGGAAAGCCTACATATTTTTATTTTTGATATTTTGTTTAAAATGTTACAGTAAACAGAAAGTAACTTGTGGTTTTTCATATAATCCTTGTTCTTGGGAAATAAAAATTATATATAATGTACTGTAGAATTCAAAATTAAGGGAGATAACTCAGTAAATTACAATAAATTACAATAGAAAATGTTGGATTTTCAATGTGGATTTTCTCCTAAGAGCAGACTGATTGGAACGAATAATTATTTATTTCATCATAAAGACCTATAAAACAACTTAATAACAAAAAAAAAAATATGTAGCCTTTTTTGGAGTGTGTCACATGTTACAGAATTTGCATCATTCTTAAAAAGACTGCTACTTAAATTGATAGTACATTTTTTTAAATTAAGTTGAAAACAACTTGATCTCAGACCAAATAAACTTAAATGGTAGATTCTCATCCAACATTACAAAAAAAATATGTAGTGGGAGGAAGGATCTTTTTCTTTTTTTTTTATTTCCTAGCAGATATAGACTAGCCTTATTTTAGTAATTTGAAGTATAGATATGTTTTAATCCATAGACACATTAGTTTCAGAGAAGAAACATCATCTTAGTCACCAAGAAATTGAAAGATTTGTGAGTTAAAATATCTCAATACTAGATACTAATGCCAAAAAAAATCTTGCTTTTGAAATTCCCACCCAATTTAAAAAAAAATTTGTAAATTTTTAGGGGCAGGAGAGGATGAGAATCTACTTATTAATTTTATTTGGCCTTATTTTGACAGAATATGCAAAATCTAGTGTTAAAAAAATTTAATGAACTCTGATTGTCAAAATACAATATGCACTTGAAGTCTTAAATAAAATTTACGCTTAAAAGTACAAAATGTTTGATAAAATCAAGTTGAAATACAATACTTTTTAAGGTATATTTGAACTGTGAGTAGACAAACATTTGTAACATATCTATGTAAGTAAAAGGTAAGTAGAACCAATCTAAAGTTTAGTCATGCAAACACACTATATGACAACTTTTTATTCATGCCACGTGCCTTGTCGTTTTCATTTCTATAAATGCAATGTGGAATGCGTCACCCATACGCAAAAGACGTTATATTAAATCTTTACATAGATTTTAATGAGATCTCTATGCAAAAAAGAATTTCATTTCATTCAAAGATATAATTAAACATTGGTACAATGTTGATTTGGGAGAGTGAGTAAATAAAAAGTCCAATTATAAATTTGGTTAAAACCACGTAGGTAACATCTATTACTACATTAAAAATCGGATGATTTATAAAGAACCAAATTAAAATACAAATTTGTTCATATAATTAAATCTCTATTCTTTTATTTCAAATGCAAGGGGGCAAAAGTTACACTTCCTCAGCTGAACAAAAGAAAATGTTCTATGATTAATATAGTAGCCAGTGCAGGTGGGTCAGTGACTCTGCTTTTAGGATTAGGCATTAAGCCATTCTTTCAGTCCAGTATTTCTCAGCTAACTGAAACAGCTACACCTGCTCTCTAATAGTGTAATTGCATTGAAAATTAAAGAATATTTTAAATACTCAAATTTAAATACAAACAAATTCTATTTTTTTCACAAATTCAAGAGTTATGCCAGCTTCCAATGGAGGCATTTATCTGAAAATGTAATTTACCAGAATACTTAAGCTTCAACACATTAAGGACTTTTGATTTTCCAAAAGTGGACCATTATTTTGAAACTCGGCAAAGTCCAAGGCATTCAACTCTAGAAATGAAAATTGAATCCCTGTAACATTCTGACTTTTTATGAGCAACTCGGCAGGTGTTCCTAGAAAAGCAGAGGATGCTTACCCTACCGGTGCACCTGGTCTATGTCCCAGTTTTTAGTGGAGTCTGAGTTGCTCATTTGCTTTTGTGGCTTTGTATGTATGATTTTAGTTACTTTATGTTCTTTGTTGTGTGTGTCTGTTTTCCATGTCTGGTCTTTGTCCCTGGATTGCATTCTTTTGATTACTGCTATAACCTTGGTTCTCTTGATTACTCTTTTAAACAGTTCACACAATTTCAGCTTATCCACCTCATGTGATCACTGAATTATGTGTTACAGCTCTTTGTTGTTCTTATGAAGAATTTCTTTTGATCATTTCCATCAATATCAATGGTTTAATAATTCTTTCAATCTCTGAACTGCTTAAACAGAGTACTGATATTCTTCAGAGCTGAAAGACTAATTCATTATCTAAATGCTACAAATTAGGTTAACCATGAATATTGATTATTAAGTAAATCACCATTAGACCAATGTCTTCTCCCGACCCCTATCATTAAAAGGTGACGATCTCACTTCTAACTTTTATCACAGGTGATGATTCCAACAATCTGTACAAAGGAAACATGACAAGAACTTCCATTGTCCAAAGATGAGACTGAACTCCAATTGATTACTTGCATAAAAGGGTGCCATAATTTCTGCAATGGTCATCCAAGATCAAAGAACTCATGCTAATAAGGTCATTAAAGAGCACAAGGCTGTAAATTACAGTGACCGATACACAGGTCAAGAGCTCACTTCTCAACTGGGGTGACAGATTTTAAAATTGAGGCAGTGTGATTTAATATAACAACATGTAATCAATTCAAAGTTAAAATCAAGTTAACACTAACTATAGGAAGATTGATTGCATTGTAAGGTATAGTTACAACTAGACAACATTGGTAATTATTTGAAATAGTACCAAAGCTCAAAATTACAGATTACATAAAGACAAGACATGTTGTGACAGATTTAAAAAGAGAACATAGTTCAGGTAGATGCACTCAATTTAACGTAACAGTTTAAAGTTTGTTCTTTTCTCCTTTAATTACTAAAAATTTGAAATTATAGTGTGAAAGGACAGTAGTTAGACATTCTTGATTAAAGATTTTGTTTGTTGTTTATTGCCCGAGCAGCAATATTTCAGCTATATTCAGACAATGAACATGAAATGGATGATAAAATGAACATGAAATGATGATGAAATGAAAAATGGGATGGGACACAAGGATAATGGGGTTGACAAATTTTGATTGCCACAGGAAATAGGGAGAGGTGGGTAGGGTCAGGCAATTTAGCCTCCTGTGGTGGAACCCTATGGTTCCTACTCCAGGAGAATATCACAGTAGGGTTTTTAACATGCGAAGAACATGGCATCTTTCCCAACATGGTGCACCACTATGGTTTGCGGTCAGTTTTTCCGTATTATATATAGCCTGACAACCCCAGCATGTAACACACCAGGGGTACCCCATTCCACCACCTGGGGCACACAACCCAGTTGCTCTGTGGTCAGAGTGCCCTAGCCCCCAGCTAGGGTTCTGAGCACTATCTAGTCGCCTTTTACGACAAGCTTAGCGCCACTGCAGGCCTATTCTTTTGACACCCGGACCCGCACGGGTTCTTGATTAAAGATAAGTTAGTCTTTGAGAAAGGGAGGAATGTGTTAGGACATTATGTGACTTTAGAGTTATTATTTATCATTGTAATCATTGATTGTAGTTTCTTATACATGTACAGGGGCTTCATACTGTGAAAATACTTTAATTCATGGATAATTTTCGTGGATTAGGGAAAAAACACAAGTTTGTGATACACATCAATAAAAATCTCCTTTTTGATGGGAATAAAATTTCATGGATTGGCCTTCCCATGTAAACCACCAAAACTGGCTACTAAATTCTTCTGCTGCAAGCCCTTGATTATAGGTTTGTTATTAAAATGAAAATTGTCAAAAATAATCCATGATAACTTGAAAGTTAATAAATGGCCAGGAAAGTTTACCCTGAAATCAATCTAAAATAATCATTTAATCAGTGAAGTTTAGAAGTAACATCAGTCAAGTTTTCATTCTTTAGAAAGAGAAAAAGATCTCAATTAAATTCAAGATTTAAACAAAACCAAAATTTGACATTCTTTCACATTTCATACCCTGAGATTACAATGCAATCTTATGATTAAGTACTTCACCTCACAGTTGAGCAAATATTAGAAATAATAACAATGAGAGAAAGGTTACAAAAGTCATGTATGATAAACATCATAAAATTAAAACAAATAAATGATAAGAAAATAAATTACAAAGATACCCACCATTGCCATTAAGTAACACTTTTTAGAAACTTTGCCCACATTCTTATGACATGACATATAAAGGCCATGAGATCACAAAGTCTCTATATCTAATTAATTTAACCCTGTGCATGCTTAGATATTGTATCTAAGTAACTTATCACAGCCAACACAAAAGCTAACTTAATACCACCCCTAATATAATATATAGTAAAATCTGTATCATATGCTATATTGTCCAGAGATATATTTTTTTGCATGAGAGCCTATGGCTTGAGGGCTGATATTGTTTAAGGATGATACAGCATGTGATACATGACTTGGTCATGTCAAATACATCTATCATACATTTAAAATAGGAAAGTATTACAATATGAAAACTGTCCTAGGGACCCTGTAACTAATATGTTAGAGAATTTCGAGAAGAGGGTGCAACAAAGATTCAGCCATGCAATGAAGGGTGTGATAAAGTTTAGCCATGTGATACAGGGTGAAATGTCACAATGTTTGATAAGTGTCAAACTTCTAGACTTGATCATGTATTCAAAACTATTAACTTTATGATAAATGTTTAATAACATACAATAAAATGTTCAAAACATTGTTTCTCATTTTGCAAGATGCTGCTTTCTAGTAATAAATAAGCATTTAACTGAAATTCTAGGCATATGCAACACACCTTATTATGAAAGAGCTTTTAAGTGTTTGAATTAATTTATTTGAAAAATACAAATATGGTATACAAATACATGTAAACAAAAATTGATATTGTAAAATACAATGTTAAATATTATTTTCTCCAATGCCTCAAGCATGGAGTGGTATGTGTCTATTTCATTCCATCTGGACCCCTTTCATATCTTTTTGACCCTTTACCCCTTGTGATGATTTAGAATGCTTCCTGTTTATATGACATTGTTGACCTTTACATCAAATGAACATGACCTGGAATAGCAACCTATCTGGGTGCAACATTTTCAATCACAACCTAATTACAAAACAATGCTTTTTGATTTAATTAAAGGTGAAAAACTAGTGACATAAATGTGTCCCTTGACAAGCCACATCATAAAATGGAGACCATGATGATGGAAAAAAAATCTTTAATCAAACTTGCCAAGTCATGATGCGACATCGCCTTTTGTTCTAACCCTTACAAAAATAAACTCAAGGGAAGGTTTACATACACAGGCATGCTTTATTGGGACCGAAAAAAAGATATTTCAGAAATTTGCTCATTCAGTGTGCTATCAAGAACTTTCATTATGTCTTAGAAAATGCATTTTAAACTTAATTTTTCCTCATTGATTAATATCAAAGCAGTGAATTTATTATTGAAATTCTGAAGTGTTTATTCCAGTTCCTAGTCTTAATCAGTCTAAGAGGAAAATATCAAAATATTCTGTAAAGCAAATTTTGAATGAGACTTGTATGTGTCTATGGTCCAAACAAAAAGAGGATATAAAGGAGGAAGATTAAGTACATACCTTATGCAAAGTTTAAAGATAATCATGTTAGGGAAAACTATTTATCTATTATCAAAAGTTTTGAACTCAGGAGAAGCCTGAGTAAATATCAAATTTCTGCATACCACCTTTAAATTGAATCATGTAGCTATAAAAATACACATTCAACAAACTTTGAAAGGATATGTCATCATTGCAGCTCTGGTGAGGTAGAAGATGAAATACATTTCCTATTTCACTGTCCAAAGTATGATAGAAAACAAGTATAAAGTATCATAAATTTACATTGTAAAAACAATGTAGGTCTCAGTACAGAAAATAAATCTGTGTGACTTAGGTCATGGTAAATTGAGATGGTACTGAAAGAACTATGTGGATTTATTCTCAAATTTTGTCCATAATTGTTTAATTATATAATTAATATGAAATCAAATATTATATTTCTGCATTGGTCATGAGGAGGAGTGCAGATGACTTGAGATCATCGCATATCCTACAGCAGTGTCCCTTGGTGATCTCTGTAGTTGAATAAGCCTACATTTAACTTCTATTTCTTATTAATAAACTAATTTATTTTCACATTATTCAATTTACCTACCTGCTTTGGTCATGAGGAGTAGTGCAGATGACATTGGCCTGCACATTTCCTGGAGGCAAGTATTGTCATTACAGAGGGATACAGGGATATACCCTGAACAACATATTTCTATCATGCTTGTTATACAAGTAAGAGTGTTTGATGGACTACCATCTTATTTCCTACAGCACCATCCCATGGTATACCTTGCATAGGGACAACCACATGCTAAAACTAACATTAAACTACTCAAAGTAAACTCCATCCTATAACATTTTTTATTTTTTTTATATATCTATCAAACATTTTTCACAAAATGTATACTACATCTACATTACAAAAATACTGTACGTCACATTTTCACATTGTCTCATCTGCACTGCTGGAAATCTAACCACAAATACTATAGTTATTTATAGGTGTTCATATGGAGCTTCATTTTAGCATATGTAACTATATATGGGTAATAAAAAGTCAAGAACCTTTCATCAGATATTCAGATAGGAACATGATGGTTATATTCATGTAATATATCTAAAGATATGTTCTGTTGTGTGTTTACTATTGTTTTCAATCATATATATATATGTCATATTTGTCATTGCCCTTTGTGAGTACTTAATCAGAAATAAAGATTCTGATTTCATTTAATTTGAAGTAGATTCATGCTATAACTAATAAGTCAAAGACAGGAATGGAAAGGTAGCTGTAAAGTTGAAAAAAACCCATCAGTAAACAGAAAGTAGCAGTGCAACAGACCTGAAACCACATCCCACAATATGGGACCCTATATTGAAGTTGTGTATATAGTGGCTGTGATTTATACATGTGCTGAGAAAAATGTTACGAAAATATTTTCACCGTCCGCCCGAATGACATATTAACCATTCTATAAGCCATTCTATAGGGCAACATGGCCAAAAATTGAATTGTAAGTATAAAAAATACAGGGTTTTGATCAAAAATATCAAATCATGTTTGCTGGGAAAACAACTGACAAAAATGTATTGTCACATGTATACGCTTGCACCAAAAAGATGCACCAATATTCTATTTGCAATGTAATTAAAATAAGACCTATCAATTGTTCCATTCAATCACTACATGCAGTGACTGAATGGATCTAATTTCAATTAGATTGCAAATAGAACATTGGTGCATCTTTTTGGCCTAAGTGTATACATGTTTTCCATTTGAAGCTTTGTAATTGGTATCATAATGAAGACAGCTATGTAACAGTGATATTATGATTTTTCATACATTACAATAGTTTTCCCAAGGGATTACCACTGAAAAAAAAAAAAATAAAATTAATTCCTCCATATCTAATCTACAGGAACAGCATGCCCACTAGTTTTTGCATCAAGGTCAGCACCCTTGAATTAGGGGTACAGTTTTTTTAGGAAAAAAAAAGAACATTTTTTTTTAATTACAGGGATGTTTTAACATGACCTACATACCACAATACATGATGAAGGGCCACTTTTGAAACAAAAATGCTTACAATTAGCAATTGATTAATTGATTCTTTACAATTATTGACATGTGACCTCTTGGGCCCCCAAGAGTTGGCATCAAGCCTATATAGGCCTTGAAAGTGAAATCTTACTGTAGTCTCAGTCTAGGACAATTATCAAATGTGCTCAAGATCATGGGAAGGCAACTGGCCATAAGCCATTTATGCTTTGAATCTTTGAAAAAGACCCCCATTTCATTTCACTTTTAATATGTCAATATATGACATATAATTTTCAAAATAAGCCAAAACTGGCCTCTCTTTTTAAAATTTATTTCTACAAAGCTATCTCACATTTTTTTTTATACATGAATAATTATTACTAAGATCTCCCTTTTTTTCTTATTTATGCTTTTCTTTCCTTGTCAGATTTATATCAAAACACAATTCATTCCAAAACAATTTAATCTATCAATGGGTTAGGCTAAGAAATATTTCTTCTCCTTTTTTTCCCCTTTCATATTTTATTTTCGTTGGAAAGCCAAAAAATGTGCAATTCATTTATAAAATTGATACCAAAGTAAATAGGAGTATTTACTCTGGCAACAAAGAATGACAATTAACAAAGTATCGACTGCCAAAAGATGAATTAAGCTGTCCACATAGAAATGATCACTTCCCTTTTTGCTAGAACAACTTTTCAATGTTCCTAATGGATAAAATACAAAATAAGACAACGGATAAAAGATCAAATTAATGGAAAAGTGCAAGAGGGGTCAGATCTCCCGTAAATTGATCATCGAAATTCTGATAGGTGGAACTCAGTAAGGGTTAAAGGTCAACTAAGACTATTTCAAAGAAAAAGATTTTGTGGTATTAGTCTTGACATTTTCCGTTGTCTCTTTCATGACAGGTGTTTTAATCAATATTTTACACATATTACAATAATTGAAATATACATCGTGATAAATAACTGTCTACTCTTGTCAGTTTTTCACCATATAGTCAGAACAGTTTATCATAAAATGAAAAAATTGGTGATGTCTCTATAGGTGATTCAGTATACGTGAAAGATCAACATATTTCATATACAGAATTATTTTTGCAGGTGTAAAATCTGGCAATATTCTTAAAGAATTACATTTGTAATGCCAAAGAATGTTCAAAGTTTCAATTTTAGTCTTCAATTTCCTTCAATTAAAAAGATAAAAAAAATTGGCTTTAAAAATGCAACAGCTAAAATTTCTGAAGACTCATCAAAATATTCTAATTAACAAAAAATGCCACATCCTTTCAAAGAGGAAATGTCTCTACTTTCACAGTCAAATGTGCTACACATGTGAATCACATGAAGTGCAAGATGTGATTATGTAAGAGTGATTACGGGAACCAAGATTCCAGCGGTAATCAAAAGAATGTAATCCATGGACAAAGGCCAGACATGGAAAACAGACACAAACAACAAAGAATATAAAATAACCAAAATGATATGTACAAAGTAACAAAAGTAAATGAGTAACTCTGGAGCATGGACCAGATGCACATGAATCAAGCTAACATATGTTACAGTTTACATATGATTATCATATGTCATTTCACACAATCATAAGTGTTTTCGGCAATCATAAAATTATCATATGTAAATTATATGATAATCATTATGAATATCACATGTAAAGTATCATATGAATCAAGGGCTGTGTACATATACATACATCCTGTCTTGCACTTCTCAGATTTTTCAGTGGAATTAAAAAATATCAATAATTGTATACATGTACATATTTTTACAACTTCATATGTTTTCACTGTACCTCCTGCAGAGGGTATCAACATGTGGGTTTTGTTAACATCTTTTCTACTTCATATGGTACTCATGTGCATTAAGTTTCATGAGGATATGACAATTTTTTCCTGATAAAAATATTTTGGGGAAAATTTGGACTTACTGCATGATGGGGATGGATGAAGTATGTCAGTGAGAGAAATAAATATACATTGCAAACTGAAACTTCAAATATTCACAAGAAAATAATGCTATTATATTACAAGTGGACAAAACGAAAATTGTTTCTGGCTAATGTTTTGGGCAACATAATTTCCAGCAATATTTGGAATCATAATGTGCAATAAAAATTGATTCAGTTCAGCATTTTTCAATAGTTAGTGATTTGGTCAACCATAACATATGAGAATTTATGGTGACTAAAACTTGTATAACACACATATGTTTTTATTAATGTCCCTAAATGTATACATGTACATGTATTTATGCATTTTTCATCCCCAGACCCAAACATATTTTGGAAAAATTTTTAAATAGATATAAATAGAATTTTTACACTAGCATTTTACCCATCTTGGACTTGGGGCTACATAAAGACATAAATATCTGTCTGACCTAACAAAATATCTTCTTCATAGATTTGTTTTTTACAGGGATATTAAAATTTATTGAGCATGCAGGTACATGACAATGCTGTAGATGAATATTTGTAGGTGAAAAAACTACTATGTAGTTGTAACAGTATTAAAGCACACTGAATTTTTCTTTAACCCCCACTGAATTTTTCTTTAACCCCCAATCAAAGATTGTAGAACAGTCCCCAAACAATTAAAAGGATTACATTCTTCTTTACAAGAAAAACAGCTAGTATAATAAATCCAAACTTATCATTTCCAAATCTTTGAATTTATATTTATTCATCATGGTTGCATTCGGTTTTCAAGTAAAGCAGTTTTTTTGCAAAGACCTGGAAAAAAGCCTTGCAAAACCAAAGAAACCACAATCACCAATAAACATGTGTTTTGGGTCACATAATATGCTGAAAAGTCATTATGTAAATTTATCACTGAGTCTCAATTGATCACCATTGTGCAAATGAATAGAGTTGGGACAATTGTAATTTCATTAGCTCCGCAGCCATGAAAAATTGTCACACATCTCCAATGACAGGAATTGTGCAATGTGGTAATGACACGAGTTAGACTTAAAAAGTATCAAAGATGTGTTGTACTTAATTGTAACTGATTTGTGGTTGAAAAAATTGAATTTGTCCAGAAAGATATTTCATATGTTTCTGATGTTAACACTTTCATTCAATATGTTCAATAAAAAACATAATCTTTCATAATATATCTTAATTGTTTTAATTGTACCAACAAAATGAACTTAATGGGCTTATAATGCCTTTTATATTATAATACACAGCCCAGATCAATGTGTGGGAACACAAGGTACAATTTGGTCTGTCTGTCTGTCCATCTGCCAAGCTGTTTAAGTTTGGGTTTGATTTTTTGATGTACTGCTTTGACATGAAAAATCAGAAATAGGTATTTACTGTATTTAGCCATTGTGATTGTAAAGCATCTAACATTGCAGCTCTAAACCAAGGGATTTTGAGCAAAAAATCAGAGCTCGAAAACTGACCTTTAAAGCAATCATTACTACTTACAATTTTTCCAACAGCTGTGACGTTGCTTCTAATCGGAATGGGTCTTTCACATCAACCTCTTTAATTTTTCTTGCCAACTCTCTAATCTGTCTTGACAATTTGTTGTACCTTTAAAAAAAGACTTATCATTAGTTTAAAAAGCATTTCAGCTTTGTTCATGGACTAATTAGAAGAAACTACATGTACAACAGTTGTACTAATTGCTGATATAAGTTTTAATTTACCGATTGTAAAAATAGCATGCATATCCTTTTTAATCGCCATTCGTATATTCATGCTGCAATGGAAAAGGGAGGTTTAGCGTGCAGTAAAACCTAGATTTAACCCACCATTTCGTTTGAAATGTCTGTATCAAGTCAGGACCATAGCAGTACCAGCTTCCTTGGTGGTGTAATATCTATTTTCCAAGATTTATTTTGGACTTGACTTAATTATTAATCGGTAATCTTATTGTTACCCTTATTTATAAAATAATTTGTGTCAAACATATAATTAAACCTGAATAAACAGAACTTGTTTCAGTTGATGGATTTGTTTGGAATAGGAAAGTTCTTACTAATTCAAAGTATATTGAAACTGACTTCGGAAAGACCAACCATAGTGCCGACAGGGTTACAGCTTATTCAGGATTCAGTTATAGGTGGTAAAGAAACAAAATGAACATGAAGTTACACATGTTTTCATGCTAGGTATACCCCACTTCAATGGCAATCCCACAAAAAAAATTGATATCAGACAGCAACCTCAACTGCTTTCAATATAAGCTCTATCTAAATAACAGCCAATACCAATTTTGAAATCATTATAAATCCATCACTAAGACAGTCTCACTGTCTTCAAAATTTGGACTAGTCTACCAGCCAATGCAGGTAAAAATAGAAGTGGGCTTGCAGAAATTTTGCTTCCAAGCCAATGAATCCTATAAATAATTTCTTTCACATTAAAGGAAGGGGCTTGTCTGAAATTTAGAGGGCAAAGACTGCTTAGAAGTCAAAATACATATGTGATTCCAATATATCATGCATTCCTAGTGGGTCTAACATGCAAAGTTTTATTTCAAATCATGGTCAAAAATACACTTACTTACTTACTTGGTGCCAATTACACCTAATGACATATAGGGCAATAACAAAGGAGAAGACATATATACAGGTAATACAGTTCTTAAAGACAAAGTCCTCATAACAGTTATATGAAGTGACCTCTCATCACCGAGAATGTTTCAGTTTGACAGAAAATAAAAAAAAAATCTTTTGCATGTGAGGAGTTTGAAAACTTTCATAACAAGACTTATCTGCTAGAATGAAGATAAAATGGCGAGCAGAGTCTTGAAATTAAGATTAATTCCCCATTTGGGATACTACCCTCATATGGTGGGCTTTTACCCACTGTAAAATTGAAGTATTCTCAATATAAAATATTGTTAAAAAGTGGGAATATTTGTATAATTTTTAGTAACTTTTGCCAAAAGCAGTATATTTTTATTTTCATTATTTCAAAAGTTACAGACCTAAGTAATATATGATATTCTTTTTTAAGAAATTAAATTTCAATCTGCACCTTCTTCAGAAAAGTTACTTCAATAACAATTAACATTCACAGTTTTAGCTTAAGTATGATATTTTCCAAACTTCTTGATTTTAAAATTGGTTAAAACAACACCATAATACAAGGGGGTTTACCTCAAGTGGAGTTTAATCCTAATTTCAGGACTTATTCTCGACCTGAACAAGGTTCGTAATCAGAATATCAAATAATCTGACCCTTATCAGAGTCACTTTTGAAAGTTTATGGGTTGTGCATATATCTTAATTATTTTCTTTTAAATATTCGTAAAACTATTTATTCATTTTTTACTTCAAACCGTCAAAAATGACATATACAGAGTGCTCATCGCCCTCTACTTCCTCAAAGTGAGATAGGGTAAAAATTCTTTCTGACTACCTTGAGGAAGTGAGGATCGAGTCGAACCCCCAAAAGACAGAAACAGCTGATTTACATTTTGCATGTTCAGGCAGTTACTTACTTAGTGTAGTCTTCTCTCCTTTGGATATGATACTTTTTCATCACTTTAACCTCATGGAGATTATTGTCGACTTCCCATGATATAAAATCTACTTTCTTTAAGAGTTTCTTTTCATGATATTTTAATTTTCTGACCATTTTTCTTGTCTGTTTACAACTTTTCAACAACGTGCACTTTCCGGAAGTATAAATACTAAGATATGGTGATTGACGGATCAAACAGGAAATAATTCCGGATAAATTACTGACCTTCAAATATAGAGTATCCTTTTCATTCAGACGAATGTGTTCAGATAAAGGAGCCAATTTATGGATTTTTAATTATTTCCCAGCCCAGGGGTGGATCCAGACACTTTGAAAGGAGGGATGACAGTCGAGGTTCCTCAGATAAAGTGTTGCTAGGATATTTTTGGGTCAATTTTAAACATGAAAATGACAAATTTTTCATGATAAAAGGAGGGGTTCCAATCCCCTTCACCCCCTGGATCCGCAACTGCTGAGTTAACGAATCCCACGGATAATCCCACCTGGAAACTTACAATAAACCGTGAATAATAATTTAGCATTTTGCGTCCGTCTCTTTATTTCTCTTTTTTTTCCACAACATTTTCTTATTCCAATTCCAACTCATGCGGATGGTAGCGCTGTTTATTGCAAGTGGCAGTACCTTGGAGGGGATGGGGTCTTACTGGGAACCAATTTTAATGACATTCACTGATATACAATAAAGATATACACTTTCTTCATAAATGGATATATATACTGTTACTGCTTGTACGTGTTTACAGAACTTCCGTATAAGATATTTAGCATAAAATGAGTTGAACTGCTTGAATTTAGGTCAATTTATACAAAATATAGGATAACGAGGACAAATTCATTTCACATGCATGAGAATATATGTATTCTACATGCATATTCAGGAGCGGGTCCAGAAGTCAATTTTGAAATGGGAATCCATAAGTAAAGTGTGGGGTTGGGGTATTATATTCTAGACTATTATTTACTCGCATTTTTTCCCAAATTTCATGTAAATTAAGCAAAAATTTCAATTCAGCCACTGTAACTTGTAGATAAAAAAATTTACTCATTTTGTACAGTTTTGGAGCAGTTTAGACAGATTTGATCAGGTACATTAAACTTTCCGGCATATACGAATACGAGGGGACGGACACACCCCCTTCCTTGTGTGTCAAAAAGGTTGGTTGGTGATAAAGAAAACACTAGAAATCGTGCAGTGGAACGGGCCCCACTCAGGCTATGCAGACCAAGGAGTTCAATATAGCTACATATAACTCCTTGGTCAGACCCCCCCCCCTAAATTCGTAATTTCTGGATCTGCTACTGATTTTATAAATTTCCGGATAAAATGAAGTTTTCCTGCATTCACTGAGTGACTTTTACAGTATCCAAAATAAAAAGGTGGATTTGTTTTTCACTTGAAATTTGGGTTTTCTATTAATATACTAATACCCGCCACTTTGTAAGTCCGGATCTAAAATGATGGATCCCATCTGAACCAAAACCACAAACTACACTGGAGGGTCAAATCAGGTCCTGTAAATCAAACCAATTTAGAAAGAATATTAAATGTATATACATTTAAAAAAAATCCTGCTTGAACTGAGGGAAGGTTATTTCTCCAAATTAGGTTTGGGAATGACTTCAAGGGCTTTGGTATTTTTATTGGCGTTCTAATACATTCAATGTTAACCATAATGCAACACCTCAAGTCCTATGTAATATTTTCAATCACTATTATATATTGAATAATCTTTTATTATTGAATAATTTGAAATAGTTTATTTGTTGGACCACTAAAATAATTGATATACCAAAATCACACAGTTTTAATCAGGTTTTGGGTATTAACAAAGCGAGAAAATGCGTCGGCTATAATTTTTTTTTTAAAGATAGTACTTGTTTAGTTACGAGTACCCCTTTTCTTTAATCTGAAGCTCTTTTTATTGTTGGCAAACCTGCGTTTAAATTTTATTCAAAAATGAATTAAATTCGTGTAAAAATATATCCCAAAAATATTCAAAGCAGTGGTCGGGACAGTACGTTCCACATCACTTTTGTAAAGCACGCACTGAAATATGAATATGACTTTAGAAATATAATAATTCATCCGTTGCGCTACATTAATAAAGCCAGAAAATTTAATAATTTTTATTTTAAAAATTCCCTCAGGCTGTAATCGTTGAAACATTCCGATAGTAGAGATAGAGGTAAACCAGTCGTGTGCCGTTTACCTTTATGTTCACTCATCCATATCGTAGCGGTGTCTCTGTCTGACTCGCGCGAACTGCACTTTAGAAGTTAACCGCCGTAATATAGTACTCCGCACAAAATAGGTCAATTCAAAAGTGATTGGTTTGGTTCGATATCCCTCTTTTCTATTATTCCAAGTACAATTTTGTTGAAAACAAATATACACGTAGTTTTTATAGATATTTTGTGAGTATTTAAAAGCAATATTTTGTGCTAATCAATAGACCATACCTTTGGTTATTATGCGTAGTGACATAACCTGCAAGGTGCTCGATTGTAAATCAACACGAGTTGTAAAAAGTTTTGTGTATTCAGTGATGGAGTTAGTGATCTTTTGTAAAAAGTTCATAACAGACCTGGTGCATTGTTGAAATGGAGTTAGAATAATGTTTGATACTATAAGCTATCATTTTGTGTGGATCTTATTATGATTTTGGAGTTATGTTGTGTTTTATCAGGATTTTGACTGCGGTGTTGTTTGCACATCAACTTGCCCTCACAGAAGGTAACATAGAAAATACCCATTCATACCGTTAACATAATTTTTACATTTCAAACGTAAAAAAAACACATTTATATTTAATGTTCACGATACTTTGCTTAAGATGCATAATATTTACGCAATGAACTTAAGTTTTACAACTTTTTGTAATTATTAAATTAATTAAGCTTTGGTGTTTAAACATGCAATACACATAACAATTCACATCGCTCGTGCTTTGTTTTTATGCAAGAATGATGTCATGGTGTACACAATATTTTGGCTCTACACACTAAACTGTCCTATGTTAAAAGTTTTGAAGTGAAATTTATTTTAAGTATTACCCTTTAAAGATTAGGAATTACTATAAGATCATTTTATATAATGAAATCTGTTTAAAGTGACTGAACTTCTTATAAAAAGTTTTTTCAAGCACCGTTTTCATGTTTGTGTTATAGATTTTAAGTTATGAAAAAGTAAATCCAAAAATTATGTCTTGGTTAAACAGGGTTTTGTAAAGGTTAGACTTGTTCAATATTTAATCTGTCCACAACTCAATATATTATACATGCAAGAAAACACGTTCTTAGAGTTAATGGTGATTTAGTGTTTTGTCTTCGCTTTGATTTAAAAAAATAAAATTGTAATGTTTGATTTTTTTAAACTTCAAAAAGTTTCAAATCTTTTTTTTATTTATTTTTTTTTACTATACATAACCTTTGACAAAGAGTTTTCACAATATCTGTACATGCACATTTCTGTGCTTTTGAAGTTATTTATTGTAAATTGGTTTGTGCATGATGAATTAAAGAAGAACAGAACAACATGAACTCATATATGCAGTAAGGTTTACATACAGCCCTTTTTGTAGTCTTTAATGTGGTTCTTAGATTAAGAATACATGTACATGTATAACAAGAATGGATATGGTGAATATGTCAAAAAGACAAAAACCCAACCAGAATGAAAAATGTCAGCTCAAGGCATAATCAAAACCTTAACTTTTATCAAAATGGTATCTCCAAATGATGTTTTTAGTTGAATTGACAATTGACCCGAACAAAGTTTCCCCAGAAAATTAAAAATTGACCATTTCTGCCTTTGTACATTTTCAGCATTTCCTTCATGCTATCCAGATCCATGCTCAAATGGTGCTACATGCAGAACAGCCAGCAGTGGTGCTAGTTATTGTTTGTAAGTAAAGTAGTCATCTAAACCATTGGATGAGGGATGTTTGATCTTATAAATTACTGAAAATGACACCAATATTACGGGAAATAACTCAACATATTGTACTTTTTTACACTTTTGTTTCAAACAACAATTTTCATTGATCAGGGTTTTGAAACTGGTATTCGAATAAATGTGGTCCAAGGTCTATGACCCTCAGTTTCTGATTTATAAATGTACATGTAGGACTTTTTAAGTTATCTTTTTAGAGATACTTTATTGATGACTTTTGGTTTTCTTCAAGTAGGCCATCGATTTGAAACTTCGAAAAGTCCTGGGTCTTCCTTGTGAAATATTGGTACGTGTAGAACTATGTCAGCTTCTGTGATTTAAAATAAACAATTTTATGTACTTGAAATTAAATCTTTTGATGGTTTTTTTTTACCCTTAAATGTCTATTACTAGAAGATTTTGCATTCTAAGAATTTTTAAGAAGATTGAAATAAAAAAAGTCTTGACATATGTTTAAAATTTGACTACTTATAGATTGAAACACTTCTTTAAATACAGATGAATACATCATGGAATAAATGTATATTAATTTGTACAGGGCATACAAGTAATTCATTTCCCGTTATGAAAGATGGCTTAACTCATTCATGAGGTGTGGAAAACATGTAACTTATTAGCTACTGTCATAAACATTAGGGTAAATTTATACTTCAACAACCAAAATGTATAAACAAAAAAATCTGATAAAAATTGTGTTGACTGTTAAATATTAGTTCACATATTGCATGTGTATCGCTCGTTAAAGACTTCTGAGTTACCTGATTTATCTTAGTAGATTATACATTTAACGACCCTGACAATTGTTTTTAATCATCCTTTAATTTATTTCTAATAATGGATGAATAGAGCCTGCTTTTGTTTACAATACTATTGGTGAATAACACTTAAGAATTGCTGTTGTGTTTAGTTTAAAGTTTTTTGTAGCAATTGTAGGTTTCTTTAAATATAAACTGTATCAGTTTTTGTTCCTCTTAATTTGTTAACTGTTTGTATCTTTTGAAGAAGTTTGGATCTAAAGAACAAACGCACAAATGAGGTTAAAGAAAATATTAAACTTGAAGATTTATCCTCATTGCCTGAATTACTGTTTGAAAACATTTGTTAGATTTCTCCAAGCTATTTTAAGTCTGGTACAAAAGATTTGTTTTCTACCTAAAACCCAACTTTATCTTTTATATTTGTACTGAATATCCCCTAAGAATGTTGGAAATTTAAAGCAGATGTTTAATTTTTGCATATTGCATATCATATGACAGAACATTTAAAAATACATTGCAAAGTTTGCTTGAAGATAAACCATAAAATACAAGGCCAAGGTTATTGTTTGAAAATGTTTCCAGTACTGAAATCTCTAAGGCACATTTGATGAAGTTCTGACCTCTCTGAAAATTTTTTAAAAAATCAGCTTTTTATAAAAAATCCAAACCAATGCACCTTTTTTGTACATGTATATGTACATGTACTAATAGAACAAATAAAATTATGTGGTTTTTATTGCATTCAGATCATTTTTAACTATTACGAGAATTAATCTTACAAAAATCAGTCTTAGTTGGGGTGTCTGATTAATTTTCAAAAATTATCATGATGAATATTATGACACATAAAGGATATCTTTGTGCGTGTGTGTGTAGGAATTTTAAAAGACAGCTGTCCCGATATTGCTTCACAGCCAGGTGCTCCTGTGTGTCATGGTATTTAATTCCACAGTGAAATGTCATGGAAAATATGAGTGTCGTGATCATACCCCTTAAAACCTTTACATTGATTTAATATTGGACAAATGGACTTGTCAAAAGGATCTTCACGTTTGGAACCATCTGTCCCACCTGATTTTGAATTTGTTGAACATTGTTAACTTAATTGCTCTATCTAAAGAGTATGTTCATTGTCTTAAAAAATACATACATGTACCTGTGATTTGACACAAAGCGAAATGGATCAATTCATTTCCATTAATGGAGACCCCATGCCATCAAATTGATGGATAGCTGAATTTTTCAGTACATAAAATGTTCACATTAGATGCTTACAGGCTTTAATGTATATAGTATGTGCAAGAATGTAAGACAAAGGAGTGTTATGTTATGGTAGTTTAAAATTTAAATTATTTTGAAATTCATTGAACAAATTTTATCGTAATGACCTGAATTAAGTTATACACAAATATCTAATCGTTTGTTTGATTTAACTTTACTGCTATCACAAAATCTTGAGGTTTGCATTAACTTGAACATCTGCTGATATTTTGACCATTTAAGGTGGACATGAGTATGGTCATTTAGGTTGACACAGGTGCCCTTTGCTACCTGTTGAAAAATGTAGCCATGGGTCAATTCTTCTGGTGTGGCAGATTGATTTAATTGTTAGTCTTTCTTTTGTTTGTGTTTGAATATGGAAATTTTTGGGGGCTTAATAAAATTGGGACTGACACTTTGTGCAGATTTCAGATATCACACCAGTTAGCATGATTGGCTGTGACATCTTTTGACCGTTTTCATTTGAATTCAACTCAGTTTTGCATATTGTGAATTGTGCATTATGAAGTTGACATTGTTGAACACATCATGTCCTCAATTGGAAAATACAAAAAATATATTGCTTTATACAAGGTGGATCTGCCCTTCTTTATTGCTACGACTCCTTTTTTCAAATCTGTTCCATCCATTTTTATTTTCGAAAGTACATGTATATGTCCTTTTTATAAAGAGGGAAATTTCAGAATAATGACGTTACATGTATAAAATCGAATTCTTAGCTTAAATTGTAAATATACTGTAACATGAAAATGACAAGCCATTAACAATGAAATTTGGAACAAAACACAGTTTTTATCACTTTTAAAATAGACTACTGAATCGGAAATAATTTATCTTACTTGGAATACAGTATATAATTTATCCATTCTCAAATTGGGAAAATTTAACTAGCCAAAACAGTCTTATTTTGGAGGTATTTTAGGGTTAGCAAAATCACTGGTACTGGATTTGCAATAAGAAAGTTTTCACATGCATAGTCATATGCAATTGTCTTTACCATTTTTTCATATTTTGTAACTGAACCATAATGCAGTAATGAACTTCAAAAGAGATAAAAAAGATTAAGAGAATATGGCTACATGCACATGTATCTTTGTTTTTAGCTATCATAACTGTTGATGTTAGACATATTTTTTTATTATTTTAGAGGGTGTTTTTACAGGATGATAATTGAACCAAATCTCCCTCCTCTTCTTGTTCTTGCCAAATGTAAGATAATTGATGAGGAGTGCACTAGTATAGGATTCAAGTATTTCCAGAATGTTTTAGGATCTAGATTTTAATTAATGTTTAGGTTTAGTGTTTAAAGACTGAAACTGCTTGTCAACTTGATCTGTGGTGTGGGTGGAAAATGAATACTTTTACATGTACATGTATTTCAGTCATTTTTCAAGGGGAATAACTGCAATTTATTTCTGGAAATTAGATAACTTGCACTTTGCAGATTTGAGACAATGTGCATTGAAATCTTGAGTGAATCTTTGTACTACTGTATAGTGTTCTCCCCATAATTTTTAAATAGCACAGTGCTTACTGGCATATCAAAAATTAATTACTGATAGCACAATACTTAGAAATGTACAGCTCTATAATGACCTGGGAAAACACTGTTGTACATGTATGTCAATCTGTTTAGGGAGGTCATTTGTTTAAGGATTTGGTCATATACTTATTCATATACATGTACATGTACCATTTAAGTAATATACTATGGAAGTACTTTTGTTTGTGGGGTACCAATTTTTGTGGTTTTCAATTAGACCAAACCACAAAATTTGGTTCCCAACGAAGAAGAGATTCCCATTGATGTGTATACTGAAAACATCAAAACCACAAATTCAAGATTCCAAAAACTTGTGTGTCTTCCCAGATTCATGAAAATTGGTATCCACAGTATGTACTTGTATTAAACTTCATTCCCTGTTTTTGAATAGGCTGATTTGAGGTTAATGGAATAGGGAAGTTGGTGAATTGTCCATAAGACATTGCCTCCGTACAAAGAACCTCATTTTCATAACTAACAAAGCTTCTCAATCCTACCCAAGTGGCTGGTCTATTGTTCAACTTCTTTTATGATCTGTTATTGCAGCTCAATGCAAATGATTCCATATATCTCAATTTTTTTTAATATTGAAAAATCAATAAAATCTGTTTGTAAACAATTGAGTGCTACATACATGTACATGTACATGTAACTATAAATAGATTTTTGTTCAGGTGCACATCTTTGCAGTTCACACCTGTATTTTTATGAGGTAATTCTGTCACACCTGTTACCATGCTCAGGTAACAGCTTGCTTAATTGTGGTAATGTACCTGTCACTGCGGAATTCCTGTACTATTGTTGTGCAGAAGTATAATTGAAATCTAAGGTGGATTCATGATTATTTGTAAACTGAATGATTTGGGCCAGTGGAGCAAAACATTAATTTTAGGATGTACTGTACGCTACATGTAAAAATCAAAATTTGTTCAAAGTATTTTTCCAACATAGGGAATAGTTTCGTGGGAATTATTGGGTGTCAGTTTAGTAAGCATTAGTGAGACACTAGTTCCCCTAATGACCAGGTTATTATTTGGCCTTATTTGCATTTCAACTGTCTTAACAAATCTTGATTGAAATTTTCTAAAGTTTGAAAAGTCGTCTCATGGCCAAGAAGTATTATTTTTGCATGTTTGTAGAAGATGTACATGTATGAAATAATAGGTAGTTTAATTAGGTCTGACATGTAAAGGTCCTCATTTCAAGTATATTCAATATTCTTACCTTTGACCATAACCTATAACCTCTCAATGAATACAAGAAAGATTGATTGATTGTTGGGATTTGACGCCCGAGCAGCAATATTTCAGCTATATTCAGGCGAAATACAAGAAAGAAAAAACATGTTAAAGACCAAATTAGATTTTTGTCTTTCTACATGAAAAATAAATGCATACAAGAGTCTTCGACATACAAATTTGTATAGCAAATGCATACAAACTTCAGTTAATTAAACAAAGTAAATAAATGTTTACTTTTAACAAAAAGGGGGGATTACTCCAGACAAAGTAATTTAAGCTATGAAAATAAAGGATAGACTGACAGGTGTTAATCAAATAAAGAAGGTGTACCAATTAAATTAGACTACCTTTGTCAAAATAAATATAGAATGGTTATCTTTGTTTACCTATGGATAAAGCAAGAAAAGATAATTAGCTACATCAAAGGAATTTACCTGCTTATATTGTTATTTTACCTGATAAATATACTTTAATGTGTCTATTTAATTGCTTGACAGACTACTCAATTTTAAATGCCATCTGTCTATATGTTGAAACTTTCATATCAAAATTACTCAATTATTTCAATATTCTTGAATGGGAGACAAGCCGCAGGCTCTGATTTAAAGAAGGATTACCTTCACTCCATTGTCTTTCATTTTTAATTATTTTATATGTACATGTATAAGAACACAAATTGAGGCTCAGAGTAATGTTTTTTTTTATGCATGTTTTATACAGTGATGAGTTTTTCTTAATTGACTCTTATGTACATGTAGATGTACATTGTACAGACTGTTCATGCGAACTTTATCATACGCTTGTAGTATAACCACTCTTTGTGAAAAATTTGACTAGTTGGTTCCTTGAGAAAGCTCTACCCTCAACTGGTACTAGGATGCCGAAATATTTCGTTAAGAATACTCCCTTGTTAATGGTCATGTTTGGTCTTGTTTATTGTAAATTGGCAGATTTTCTTCCATAATCTGTGTAGGTCATGATGCAGGCCTCAAAACAGGTAACAATTGTCATGGTAAGAGGATTAGCAAAATTGAAAAATAATATTGTTTCTTCTCCTTGGATTAGCAAATTTCCCAAATAAGATTGTGTAGGTTGAAGATGCTAATGCAGTTTGGTCTCATCATTTCCTAATGCATGTCTTATTTTAGTAAATTAATTTACTATAGACACATTGGTTAACACGTGAATGACCCAGTGTTGGAAGACTTGGATGGAAATTTGGACATTGAAGTAAATTCAGTTGAATATAAGTTAAAATTCTGGAAATCATAAATTAAAATGACGACTTATTTTAAACATGGTTACTGATCTTGGGAGCTGTGTATACTTTTGTAAGCTTTGCTCATAGTTTTTTCTTCTTTTTTTTTCTTTCTACTCCATGGCCTAAAACTGGAATGGTCATACCATGTGCTTTACTACATCAGTTTTATTTGGTTCTGATGGAATAGTTAGCTGAGCCTGGTACATTTTTTTTGTATTGCTAATGAGTTACATATTTTTCTTGTTGAAGACATATGTACGGTACATGTGTATCCTGCACCATAAAATTTATTGGAGGAGTGACCTGAAGTTTTGGAGTACTGTTATGTAGACAATATAATGTTCAAATCTTTATATGATTATGGTTATTATGCAATTGTGGTTTCCATCCTTGTAAAAATGTTTCGTTATTATGTAAAATCTTCCGGTTCATGAGCGATGAATTCTAATTTAATTTTAGTTGTTAAATGTGTCACGTTAGATTTTGGTTCCTGAGCTACAACTGTAACTTTTCTGGTCAACTTCAGAAACAGAATATCCTGTCTTGATTTTTTATCTCTCTGAAGTCTAGCCAAATAATAAAATTTTAAACATACTTTTTTTTTTTTTTTTTTCATTGCTGCATCTGAATTTTTGCTGACCACTTCACGAAATTTTGCTTGAAGTACATTGTATATTTGGAGGTTGCCATGAACATGTACTTTTTGTACAGCTACTCCAGGAACTTTTCAAAGCCCTTGAAAATGCACATGTACTGTTGTAAGTTGCCACCCCTGTCTACTACTATTTGGTCTTAATTCTAGGAAGATGATTTTTCACCTTGGAGCCTTAATTATAAAAAGGGGGGTTACAGTAATTGTAAGTGCCTTGTATATTTTTGGTATACATTTTGAAATAACTCTGTTTTGGATATGCACATTTCTATTGAATCATTCTTCTGTAATGTTTCATAAAATTGAAGAGTTTCCCTCCTGTTCAGGTTTATTAACAGATAGGTTTTTACAGTTGCTTCAATCATTATATGCACTCTTTATGTGCTGTGATGAGATTTTCATTTCCACTTTTAATCATTTTAAACAATAATTGTACTGTCAAAAACTTAGTTTTTAGAAGTTTTTTGAACATTTTAGTAGAGCATCTTGTTACGAAGCAATTTAAAATAGATTTTAAGATCTTTATGCATTATGATGTTTGAAGTTTTTTACATCAGTTATTAATGATGATGCAGAATTGAACTATTTCTTTAAATTCCATTTGTTTTAAAGGATGTTGTAGGATGAACTTGTTATTTGAAATGACTTGTTAAAATCAAAGGAAGTATTAACCAGTTTCTTAGAGCTGTGCTATTGAGCTTTCTTTCGTAAGCAAGAAATGTAGTTAAAATACTAATATAATAGCTTTAACACTGCCACATTTTTTTGCGCCTGTCCCAAGTCAGGAATTTTTGGCCTCTGTATGTATTGTTTTGTTTTCACTTTCATATTACTTTTATGTTGGTGGAGTATATAGAGGCAACTATTTTGTTGTACCTGAATATAATGTTATTTTTGAGCCAGCTGCAGCCTGCCTTATGGTGTGAAGGTTTCCTCATTCATTTAAGACCCAAGGGTGGCTTTGAGCTTACAATTTTCATCACGGTGTGGTTGTTGTTTCTTTGAATAATTCACCATATCTATTCTTGATAATTTATGTATTTTTGAAAATTGTTTACCATGGGTTCCTCTAGTCCAAACTTATTACACAAAGAGTCTTTTATAAAATTGCATGTACATGTATTATAATTAAATAAAATTGAGGAAATGTGAAAGGCTTTATCTTTATATATATTATCTAACACCTGAATGTTCCAGACATATATATAATCTGCCAATTATTTTGTCCTGAAATAAATAATGCAGTTAAGTTTTTTATGGTTATGTGTATTTTAATGCTTTGATAATTTTACCGGAAAATTTGAAATAGCCAAGTGCTTATTGGCTCTTTAGAGTTTTCTCCAATTTTGTAGCACAGTGTTCATAGTGCATTCCAACTTGAATTCATTTTTGATAGAACCATGCATAAATTTGTAATCAGTTCAAAGCACAGCTCTATAATGGCTGTGGAGAACACTTGTGTCTTGAGACTGAAGCCTGAAATCCAATGATGCCCCATTTACAATGTTAAGGATCATTCTTGTAGATCATATAGACCATAACAAGCTCTGTGACTATAGCTTGAAGTCCAATGATACTCCCTTACAATCTAAAGGGTCATTGTCGGGACTAAAAGTTGTAGATTATATAGATCCTGAATGTAAGTGTGTATACAAGGTACATCATACTATCCACTGACTTATACAGCAGTTATGGTGCCATAAACAACTGAAGGGTTAGCATAATGACAGTTAGATGGGGGCGACCCATTAATACACAATAAAATAGAACCTCTGATTATTACACACTTGTTCAGTGTTTACAGTGTTATTTGTTACTGTAGTTAACTGTATTGTTGATTTTTGTGTAATGCAAATACATGTAAATATAAGTGTTTGGATATACATGTATTAGCGATTTTTCAAAATATTGTTTTCAAGGAGAGAATGAATGTTTACCAATGCATGAAGAGTTTCTATTGTTATTCATGCATGCAATAGTCATATACATACATGTACATGTATGAATGATTTTATGGAAAGAAGACAAAAGTTTTCTGTTACTTTTTCTCTTGGAATGTCTTTTTTTTTTTTTTATATAATCCCTTCCAAGAATTGTACAGAGGGGGTACAAGAAATCACTAGGTCTGTCCCTCCATACATTTTGTAAATACTACGTACCTTGTTTAGATGAGTTTCAAGATTTATTTGGTTTGAGTAATAACTCCATCACCATTCATTTTTATCTCATGTGAGTGTTAAAATAACCTCCAAAAACCAATAAGATCTGAGGTTAAGTAAGTTTTTGGAGAATTTGATTGTTTTATTAGAATTATTATATAGATTCAGAACATCTCCAGCTTTGAATTGTTTGAATTACAGGGATTTGATACTGCTGTTGAAAACAAATGGTTAAAGTGGCCTATTTATTTAGGATCAATTATCAGTCAGTGTTAACATATTTTCACTCATCCCCATAATAGCTTTATCTTCTATTTCATATAATGGTTTGCAGAAGTTACAAAATAGCTGAAATCTTCAGTATTGGTTGTTAAAGAGGAGTGCAAGCCTGCAAAAATCATTTTCTTTTGTAATCCCTTAGGACATGTTACGCGAACCAGAAAAAGTATTATATAGTATAACACAAACAATTTTCTGCTATCATTAAAATGATTAGCTGTGTATATTGACTTGTCTTTGATTTTCGAGGGCAAGGGTACATTGAACATGTAGGGTAGTATTTCCATCATTTGACCCAGCTTTAAAGAGGTAGATCTTGGGTAAGGGACACAAATCTTAAAAATGATTGGAATGTTTGTATTCAACATTTTACATCAATCTCATGTAAGCATCGAAGTAACTTGGACTGATTTCATTCTGTTTCCAAAGAAAGCATAAAATGCTTTGATGAAATTGAATATGACACAAACATCACTGATTTCAAGAGTTATATCCCTTACCCTAGGTCTACCACCTTAAGGTCTTTGTTCAAGACGAGCAAACAAATTGTGTGATTTCTTTTTAGGCCACATAATTACTGTTATTAATCTATAAAAAATGTAGTATACAGCAACCTGTATCATATGTAGCATTCTTTATTTATGAGAAAAAGAACAATTGTTCTTACACCACTGTCAACACAAATTTTAATTTCTCCACTCTTCAAAATGGAGTAACCATTTCAAAAATTGTCTGTTATTAATTTCTGTCTTTATACCAAAGTATTGTATTAGCATTGTTCTAGCAGTCAAATAACATTTCAGTAAAGGACAGAAAAAAATTGAAATTTTTGGTTAGCAGTAGTGTACATGTTTGTCAGCTTCATGTAATAATATAGATAGGGTTCTCTTTAAATTGAAGTTCAATTTTTACATTACAGTTATTCTTATACATGTATTCTAAGTACTTTAACCCCACCGCATGTTTTGCACCTGTCCCAAGTGAGGAATTTCTGGCTTCTGTATGTTTCTTTTTCACCTTTAGTTTATTTTTTTATTTTACTTGAGTATATAGGGGAGCTCTTCTTATGTACCTATGCACCTATGCATAGGGATGTCTTGGAGCCAGCTGCAGCCTACCTTGTGTTATGGGGATTTCCTCATTGTTCATTGAAGAGCAATGGGTGCCCTTGGGCTGACATTTTCATCCTGGTGGGGTTTTTGTCTTTTCATACCTATTCCTGTTATATTTATCAAGCTCCTTCTTAACAGAGTGATGTTAACAGTTTATTGTAATAGAGTTATTATAAATGCTGTTAATGGATCACAATCATAACTGAATACGACAGACTCTAACAACCTATAATCATAAGAAGAAGAGAAAACTGACTAATATTGGATGCCATACCTTTGTGAAGAAATTGGTTAAATTTTCAATAGAAAGGGTTATCTGCCCTTGAATCTTAGGTTCTGGTGGTACAGATAATGAAGTTAATCTGTCAGAGTATTTGGGTTTTGATTAACTTGTTTTACCCACTGCCTGATTCTGATAGAGACAAGTACCAAATAACTGTAAAAACCTTTTTAACTGATACAAGGTATACTCCTTCAGGATGATCTCCCTTGTCTGTCTACATTGTTAATCAAACTTCTTTACTAAGTCATTTTTGTTGACAAATTTTATCAGGCCTTGGATATCATTTATGTTTATGTGTATATTTATGTTTTTAATATTACAAGTTGTCCTTTAGACTTAATCTTGAATGATTTATAGATTTTGGACCATTGATTATTTGGACTGTGATAACTTTTTGTTTTGTTTCATCATTTTTTTCTTTGAGGTCATGTATATATACTCAGTTTGTTGGTTTTCAAGGTCATTTCCAAAGTCTATTGGACACCAGTGTATGACGTGTTTAAGTGAGTTTTCATTCTGAGTTCTTGGTTTGAATGAGATCCACAATATAAAATTATGTTTCTGTTATACCCCGCTGCAAAGTGGGAGGTATAAGGAGATAGGGGTATCTGTCCATTCTTCATTCCTTTCTGTCTTTCTTTCGTTACTCAAAGGGGTATCCTTCTTTTATCCGTTTCTCCTCCTACACCACTGAATTGAATTAAACAAAACTTTCACAGAATTTTCATTTATTCCAATTGTGCATTTTTTATATCAGATTTTGATTCAAATCTGATCAACTTAGACTTCTATTTTTATTTATTTATTTATTTGCAGATGTCCAACTAGTTACATAGGTGAATACTGCCAGTTTGATAATCCTTGTGGACCTGATGCTAACCTGTGTCTAAACAATGGAACGTGCACAGTAATACAAACAGACCAAATTAAGGCTAGATGTGATTGTCCAATCGGTAGGTACATTTCATAGAACAGGGAAACTGTAGACTATGCTACTTAGAATATAGAATTGGTGGGTAAAGTAAGCTTGAAAGGAACTGAAATGTTAGGTTACTGCAAATAAAATGGTTAACTTCAGAGAATAGAGTTGGCCTCACCTTGATTGAATGTTAATACTTAATGAACTTACTTAAGTAGTTGTCTGGTAAACTGTCAAGAAACTTGAATTTCCTATTATTTATTCCACAGTGTTCTAGATAGGATTTGAAAATAGAGGGGTGCAGGGAAGAGGGCACTTTAACGCGTAGCATTTTTTTTTTTTTTTTTCAACAAAAAAAGTGACATTGATTTTGTATGTTATGTTAAAGAGTAATCAAGGGAACCAAGGTTATAGCGGTAATCAAAAGAATGTGATCCAGGGACAAAGATCAGACATGGAAAACAGACAAGAACAACAAAGAACACAAAGCAACCAAAATCACATATACAAAGTAACAAAAGTAAATGAGCAACTCAGACTCCACTAAAAACTGGGAATCAGTAATTTGTATTCTTATTGCTTACCTGCCAACTTTAGGAAATGAAGGCCGCATCATAATTTGCAAACTGAGTAAATTTGACTGCATGATTAATATATGCATGACACCCTTATTGTATTGAAAGACCTTTGTCAGATGAACAAGTGCTTTTAGAAAACAGATACATCTTGTATAACACATAAGTATAGTGGTGAATAAGCTGAAAATGTATTACTGAAGCCTTAAGTTCCCCTTTTTCAGTTACAATATGATCAGGTCGTTGTGTGGACTATATTTGTTAATGTTCTTGTATTCGTGGATATGAAGAGAAACCAGAGTAACAATACTCTTGTAGTGAGGCAGCATGTTAACTTATGGTGGTGATAAGGGCATACTACGAGGTGAAATGTTGCATGAAATGTAATAGATATTCAATAATGCTTAAACTAAATATCATAATTTTAAGTAAGTAGAAGGAATATTATTTCCTATAACTATTGCAATTACAACTTATGGAAAATGTCCTTTACTGTTGAAGATATAGGAAATTTAAAAAATATTGAAATTATAAGGGAGGTAACTGTTATTTTGAATAAAAAAAATTGCAACATGCAATTGTTTATACCGGTAGTTCTACAAAATTTAGACTTGTTAACTTGAAAATATTTGTAAAATTAATTGTGCAGTAGAAATTAATTATTAACCAATGATAGGCTGTCCATAATATTGTTATAGATCCAATCAGGATTCACTTTCTGCTTGTCAATCATTATCCGATAACCCTGGTCAGCTGATTGATCAACGATAATTACCTGAGGGTTAATTATGCAGGATGTAGTTAATGAAGGTGACACTTCTTAATTGGCTTGGGGTAATTCATTAACAAGAATGGAAATCTTAAAGGGCCATTCAGTTAATTGTAAATGGGCACTAAGTACCCCCAATAGGGGCAGAGGGGCACGAGCGTGATAGGGCGGGGCGCAGCTACCCTCCATTTTGCCCTAGCTAGGACACTGTTCCATAGGTACTGTAAACGTATTAATTTTGTGGTTGCTAATCTTCATGGATTCTGTCGAGATGTACTGGTGGGTATCAGTTCTGGCTGGTATCAGGTACAATGTTTTGTTTACATGTTAGAATGTCCACATGTGGTCGAAATGAACTTGTTCACTCATTCTGATATTTTCTAAAAGACAGATTATGTGATGAAATAACACAATTTCCAATATTTATCTTAAAATAACTACATAAAAAAGTTTGTTCTAAGGTTTATTTTCAATCTGAGCATGTAAAAGACTGACCCTTGCTGGTGGATATTAGTACTGGTGGATATCAATTCTGGCGGATATCAGTACTGGCAGGTATCAGTTCTGACGTGTATCAGTACTGGCAGGTATCAGTTCTGGCGGGTATCAGTACTGACATATATCAGTTCTGGCAGGTATCAGTACTGGCAGGTATCAGTTCTGGCATGTATCAGTTCTGGCAGGTATCAGTTCTGGCAGGTATCCGTTCTGACATGTATCAGTTTTGACGTGTATCAGTTCTGACATGTATCAGTTCTGGCGGGTATCCGTTCTGACATGTATCAGTTCTGGCAGGTATCCGTTCTGACATGTATCATTTCTGGTGGATATCATTTCTGGTGGGTATCAGTTCTGGCAGGTATCACTTCTGGCGGGTATCAGTCTGACGTGTATCAGTACTGGTGGGTATCAGTTCTGGCAGGTATCAGTCTGACGTGTATCAGTACTGGTGGGTATCAGTTCTGGCAGGTATCACTTCTGGCGGGTATCAGTCTGACGTGTATCACTTCTGGCGGGTATCAGTCTGACGTGTATCAGTTCTGGTGGGTATCAGTTCTGGCGGGTATCAGTCTGACGTGTATCAGTTCTGGTGTATGTCAGTACTGGTGGGTATCAGTTCTGGCAGGTATCACTTCTGGCAGGTATCAGTCTGACATGTATCAGTTCTGGTGGGTAACAGTTTGACGTGTATCAGTTCTGGCGGGTATCCATTCTGACATGTATCAGTTCTGGCAGGTATCCGTTCTGACATGTATCAGTTCTGGTGGATATCAGTACTGGTGGGTATCACTTCTGGCAGGTATCAGTCTGACGTGTATCAGTTCTGGTGGGTATCAGCACTGGTGGTCTCAAAGAAATGATTATGATTATATAGTGTTAATAATTAATTTTTTGGGTACTCTTTTTCACACTTATATGTCCACAGTGAAAATATCTAAGAAAACTAAAACATACTTGAAATAATGTATGATAGAAAATCTTAATCTCCATGTCAACTGTTCGGTGAAGTACCTAAGGCAGTTCATGGAAGGAAGACCAACTCCATGAAGATTCCATGAAGATGATTATTTTTCTTGCTGTAACAGAATTGTCTCATAAGGTTAGGCAAAAAATATACAGTCAAACCTCGGTAGCTCGAACTCCAAGGGACCATTGAAATGTGTTCAAGTTATCGGGAGTTCGAGAAATTGAAGTTTGTATATTTCCGGATTTCTTTCATTGCCGGTCTGAGTTCGACTTTATCGTTAGAAATTGCTTACTTCCTCTGAAGTTGTGTTAGTTCGTGGATCTTTTTCTTTCGCTTTCAGAAGACTATGTTGATTTGTGGACATTAAAAATGCTGTGTTTTCTTTTAAAAATGTCCAGAGTGCCGGTTCATAGGTCAATAATTTGTTTTCATGTGATTTTCTTTCATGGTTTCATCATACCAACTTAGGAACATTCTCGAACTTCAATCAGTTTTATGTTAAGATCAAAACTACCTAATTAGTAATGACTTAAATATCACCTGTAATTAACTAAAATGGCACTGATTAATGATAGGGTTTAAGTTTTTCACACCTTTTATTACCCAAGCTGACAAAATGGCTGACGAGTTTGAGTTAGTGAGGGTTATTCTTGGAAGATTTATTACCGAATGGACCGACTAGTCCGTTAGAGTTTTCGAGAAATCGAAGTTCGAGAAATCCAAGGTTATTTATATTGATTATATAGGAGAAAAATTTTGGTACTTTGAATTGTGTTTGAAAAATCCTGGATGTTTGAGCCATCCGAGTTCGAGCGAGTGAAGTTCGACTGTATGTGTTTACAGTACCCCAACCGACCCTATTTTCCGACGCTGATCTTTAAACTGTTTTATTTGAAAAATCGACAGAAAATGAAAATTCAGAAATTTTGCTTCATCCTCATCTGGTTTTGTCTTTTACCAATAAAAACAAACATGGCAACCTCCGAGTCTGGGTTCCAGGCCCAGTCAATTGTCTTGTCTCTAACTTTAACATAATGCACCCATTGAAAGGAAAAGATGAGTTTAATAGCCCAGTTCAGTGACTATTTCAGTGGATATATTTCATGGACACCATGGTCATAATTTGAAAAAACAATGAGTGTTCTATCAAAGCTAAGAATGTAACCCTGATTACTCTGAACCTCACTGTAAGGGAAATTGTAAAAAAAAAAAGGTCAACCTGCCCACTGTATTTTTTTTCAGCAGGGTACATTAAATACACATTTTTTGTTTTGGTCTTAGAATGCACATATACCTCATTCCTTGTACATTTCCATAGGTACATTTCCTATTGAATAATATTTGAGGCAATGAGGATCAATATGTATTTATTTTATCTGTTTTGAGCAGTAATATACAGCTGTTTATATGAAAATATGAGAAGTATGATGAAATCTGTTTCAATGTTTATTGTTTGTTCTTATTTTGTAAACAAATCTTGTTAACATTACGTCACTTAAGATATAAACAATGTGACTATTGTGATGTAAAGGATCTTTCGCCAAATGGATCTGTTTTCTTTTCTTTTTCAGGTTATACAGGAACATTATGTGAAATTATAGACCCAAGAAGTGTTTGTTACCGCAACCCATGTCAAAATGAGGGCTCATGTTTAAACACTAATTCCCTGAATAACTACAAATGCCTTTGTCCCACTGGTTTTACAGGTATTTAAATTAGAGTTATCTCTCTTTGGTTTGTGTTATTACCTTTAACGGGGGAATCAATCTATTGATTTCATAGCAAAAAGTGCCATTAATTGTTTTGGGTTATCTACCTTTGGTCTGAATTTTGTGACCTAAAATGTGCCACATAGGCAGTGACATTGATTTTTTTTCTCAAAAAATTTATTTTAGATTTATCTTCTACTTTTGATTTTTAGCTCTATCTCATGTTGTGACTGATTAATTTAAAAAGGTTATCGGAAGTTTCCCTATGATAACATGCTGTGTATGTTTTGTTCTTGAAGAGATAGTTGTTTTCCTAAACTAATGGAGACGGGTTAATTTATACCTATTTATCTTCTATGTCGATTAACTGGATCATGTTATGTAATTCGTAAAAAAAGGTAGTTGAATTAGAACATGATGATTGATTATTAAAAAAAGAAAAAAAAGTCCTTGAATGATCAGGTGAAATGTATTTGAAAAGATTGAATTCTCTGATAGTAAATCTGTTGAAATTTATTACATAGCTGTTTAAATGGCTTTCTATATTTTTTTTATCTCCTGGCTTGATTAATCAGACTATTTCATACAACAATACCTTAAGAATAGATTGCAATTAAATAAAATTTGCCATTCTGCAGTTAACACAAATAGTTAACCTCAAAGTTGATTATTTTCAACTTAAATGGAGGAAGGTTTCAATAAATCCCCCAAAAAATAAAAACAAGGACAATTGTACAAGTCATTTTGATGACGTTGAACCGAATGCTTTCAAATGATCGAATTGTTATCTTGCTTTTCCTACCAGTACCGTATAGCATCATAGATTCGCTAGTTTGTAAATATCTGCAAAAAAAATACTGAAGCATCAACAGTAGGATGATCATTTTAAGAATGCCAGTAATACTGAATGCTGGAGTCATGTGAACAGGCATTGATTCATAAGGGCATAAGCCCTACTTGAGAACTTGATTTTTTACAAATTCTACCCCCACAAATGATCTTACTTTGCATCTCTTGGACTTTTGTTTCCTTTGTTCTCTCACACCCAACTGAAATCCTGGATCCCCCTTTGTGAAAGTACATGTGCTCATGGGTATCACTCGACTTTTCATGGTCTTCCCCAACTGAAGGATCCACCCTTGGTGTAAGTACATGTGTTCCTGGGTATAGCTCAGTTTTTCATGGTTCTCCTCCCACTGAAGGATCCCCCCCTTGGTGTAACTACATGTGTTCCTTGGTATCACTCAACTTTTCATGGTTCTTCCCCGCTGAAGGATCCCCCCTTGGTGTAACTCAAATTTTCATGGTTTTCCCCCACTGAAACCTAGATCCACCTTTGGTGTAAGTACTTGTGTACCAGGGTATCACTCAACTTTTCATGGTTTGTCAAAACTTAATAGATTCATGGATTTTTTAATTTGTGGACTTCATTAGAGTTTTAAATGGTTATCATTTTGTATGAATTTTGAATTCTTTGTTTGATTGAACCACGAAAACCATGTAAATTGGTACCCAATGAATAAAATTTCTTTACTAATATATCATAGTAGACAGGTTTCATTTCTCTCTTACAAAGTCTTAGTCAAATCTCATGCAGGGAATTGTCAGTCTGTCTCATATTTTTTCATTATGGTGAAGCTGTTTCATTTTGCCCTTGAAATGGACCATTTTCAGTATTAATCCATGAGGCCATATTTCTACCAGTAATTACTTGATAATTGTGAACACATGTAAGTAATGTTTTATGGAATGACTTCATGACACTTTTTTTTTTGTTTATTCACAAGGGAAATTTTTCTTGTAGGTCGTAACTGTGAATATATAGACTATTGTGAGAACAATCCATGTCGTAACCAGGGTTCCTGTATCTCCCTTGAAGATGGCTATAGATGTAACTGTGTATCAGGCTATACTGGACCAATGTGTATGACTGATGTTGACGAGTGCCAGAATAATCCCTGCTTAAATGGGGGTTGTTGTGACAACAGAATGGGATCATATATGTAAGTATATGTCAGGTGTCATATGGTATTTTGATCCTCGTGAAAAAATAAATGACAGATAAAAAAACTTTGAGGTGGAAATGGCTTTTATGTCTAGAAAAGCTTACTGAGTTTCCTGAAATCTTTGATTTCATACAATAACAGTTACAAGGTCTGCATTAGGCAAACAAATAAGCCATGTTTCCAGCTACCAGCAAGAAAAATATAGGGTAGGTAGGTAGGTTATGTTATTTTTTCTAAAATATTTGACACTGAACCAATGGGGAAACAATATAGACTCAAGCAGTGCTTGAGCCAAAATGGCAAAAATTTTGTTTTGCCTAATAAAAATGAGAAAAATAATATAAAAAAAAAAAAAAAAAAAGCATAGTTCTTCTGTTTTGTTGATTATAAAGTTGAGTTTGAAAATTTAGCACGTCAATCAAAGAATCAGGGGGAGGGGAAACCATATTTTTACTAAATTGCTAGATTTTCAAAGACTTTAAATTAATGAAAATTTATCAACTTGACATATTATCCTTATCATTAATTTCATTAGGAAGTATATATCTATTTTTTTTTAAGGTGAAATACTTTGTTTTTCATACCACTTCACTGCTATAAAAAATATGGTAAAATAGTATGAATTCATGACCTTATGTTCAATGGTGTTATTGAACTAATCACCATGCACATTCAAATAATTTATGTCCTATTAGAGATGTAATTGTTATATAATAAATTATTAATGGGACTTTGGTGTTTTTCTGGACAAAGTATATTGTAACGTAATTAAATAAGACATCTTTTTCAGCCTTGGGGGTACATGTTCTGCTTCTTGGTCAAAAATATTCACATGATGAATAGGTTTCTAATTCTGGCAGCCATGGTTTAAGTTCAAGATATTTTTGCAGTACCTGTATAGGTGTCAAAATAACTTTATTTACAGTAATGTCGCATTCATTTGAGTACATCACATGTAAATATATATTTAAGTCAAAATTTGCTACAATTTTGGTTTTTTTTTGTTTTTTTTGTTTTTTGTTTGTTTTTTTGTAGGGGGGGGATTTGAGAATTTGAAAAGAATAGTTTCTAAACATTATCTGTATTTTAGAGATGTGTAACATTGCTTTAAGTCAATCTTACCAGTGAATTAACTGTATTTTTCTTTAAATCACTTTTTTCTAAATAAATTGCCTGACTTTTTCAATTCAAAATGTAATTTACTTCTAAGGCAAAAGGATAAATGAAATAAACAACATTTTAAGCAATTTATGAAATGTATATAAGTTGAAAAACCTAATTGTTAATTGAGAAAATTTTTTTCTTCCAAGCACTGCCACATTATAAATATTTGAACTTGTTTGTCATCCAATGATTACCTCCCCTTTAGACCCTCATTTAACTAATGGATGATTAATGTAGATTGACCACAGTTGGGTAACTTTAATACCTGATCCAGGTAAAACAATCAGTTAAGTCTTGACTTTCTGTCTTGTAATGTTCTTTTTACCATGTAGATTGTAATCAGCTGACAATAAGGAACTGTTCAGTGAGTGGGGGTGTTAAGGCACAGGGAAACAATGGGTGAAAGTGGAGATCGAAAGATATTGATGAAATCTTGGTGAAATCTTCAACTTTCAGAAATTGATCCTAGATCAAATGCTTGGATGATGATAAAGTGTTCTGATTTGTGGGAAACTTTCTTTTCTCCTTATTTGTTCTATATGTCACCTTGAAAATGATGAAATGCTTCATTGCTGATCTTAGTGTAATCTTTGCTGCTGGATTTATGACATAATGTTCCAGGGAAACTACGGAAATTAATTGACTAAATGCTTCAATGCAGAAATAAAGTTATCAAAGATTGATATTATATTGATATTATAGTTATTTTTTTTATGCAACCTCTCCCTTTACTTAAAAGTATGTATTAGTTATTATGATGTTGGAAAAGTTAGGTTCATGTGACTAAGGTCTCATTGCTTGGTTGCAGTGTTAGGGCAACTAAATTTGATAGCTTGAATTTCATCCATGGGTCCACAAAAAGAGCAGGGAAGATGGGAAGATTTTATTTTTTATTTTCTTTTTCATCCTGTAACTTGTCTAGAATTACAATTGTCATTTTAATCTATCAAATACTGGAAACATATATAGAGAGACCTCCTCGGTAAATATTGACATTAAACATTATATGTTTTTTTTATGATCACATACCATCTTCTTTTCTCCATATTTAGTATTGCAACAACACAGAGTAAAGCAAACACCATTTTTGTTACAAGGAAGTGTAATAAACACTCTAAAAGCGGTTCCACGCCAGGCCTTAGACACATAGAAAAAATTGGGGCTAGAGTATTTTCGAGGGGATGAAAATCTATCTATTTTAATTGGCCTCATCACCTCATTTTGGTTTGCAGTACAACCATATGAATACTTGTGTCCTCGTTTATTGCTTCGTCATTTTTCTTTTAAACAATCTACCTATATAAAACCTGCTTCATCTGGTTCAATAGAGTCAAACATGGTAGGATTCTATGAGCAGTTCAATTAGTGCCAAAGAAAGAAATGTAAGAATTCGCACGATTTTTTAATTCTGTGATTAGACTAAGATAATGTATGTATGAATTATCCATGAATGAACTCATTTTTTTGTGAGTTCCATGAGTTTTAGTTTTTGTGATTTTGTCATACCAAGTATAAAAATTCCCAATGAAATGTAGCATTTTTATTATCATTTGTGAACAATGAACTAACATAGAATCTGAACATAAAGAAACATGAATTAAAGTACCATCTTAGTATTCATTTGATACAGTGTAGGTACAATTTTTGGGGGTTTTTTTTTGTGCAAAATTACAAATGTTATGGACAAGGTAGTACCAGTGGTAGTATATATTCCATCTGAATAGTGAATAGACTATTCTTTATAGTACAATTGTCCACCTTTCAATGGTGAATTTCTAGCATAGTTGTATTTTCTCACACACCCAGGACAATATACAGTGATGATACTGCCCTAGAAATGGGACAATTATCTACTTTGTTGTTAGGTCATTGGACATCTGACTCTTCAAGTTTCATTTGAAGTTTGAAGTGGAATTACCGGTTATCTTCTGTACCAACATATGAAATCTTTAAAAGTTCAGAGTTCATTTTAAGTGAAAAAATAATGGATTAATTTACATTTGTATGAAATTATTTCAATTATACTTTATTTAGTATCACTTGACTGTTTTTTTTCTAAATTAGGTTAATATAGGGCTGGTCCTTAGACTTAAAATAGATTCTGTTTCCTGTGCTCATATTGTACAGAACAACATTTTCGCAAAAAAAATATTTTGAGTACATGTTATTTTTTTTCCATTATATATAGGTTTTCTGTAAGTTAAAGCTTAATAATGAATGTGTAAACACAATTCATCAATTACAAATTCAGGAAGAGCAAATATGGTGCCTCAGGAAACAATTGAGAGGATCTTCCTTCCAACTTGAAAGAACAACTGGTGAAAAAGTTCCTTGTTGGCCTTCACAAGGACACAATACTATACCAAGTTCTTCTGGTGCATTTAAAATTAGATTTTTTTTTTTATATTTTTTTTAAATACTACTATTAATAGGTTTTGTTATTATTGTTGTTTGTTTTTTTTTTTCTGATCTGATTTTTGTGACTAACGTAATACAAATTATGAAATGGTATAGTATTTGTTGACAATAAATTTATACAAGCTGAAAAAAAACAAATAGATATAGCTATGAAGTACAAGTACATGTATTTAGGGTGATTCCTAGGAAATTGTAATGTGTAGACAGAAAGTTTATTAACAGGTACAGTACAGAAAGAGGCATACCATGACTAATCACTGTGATAGTGGTAACCACTTACAGAGTGGACATTTAATTACTTTTTTACTATTAGAGATAACTTTATACTTTTTTTCAACATTGAGAGTGGTAGGGCATATTGATTTGAATACAGAAAAGTTTAAATGTATCTTTAGAAATACAAAAGTTATTCATATTCAAAATTTTCAGCAATTACCACAACCATGGTGATTATTCATGGTATGTCTCTTTCTGTACTGTAACTGAATGCAGCCATTTGTAGGAATAAAAGGTCCTTTGCACTTTCAAATGTTCTGCCATGATATTTGAATGGTCAGGCATACCTCAATGCCAGTCTTTGAAATTGACACCAGCCTGATAGCCATGGCTGGTAAAAATGCTTGTGGGCTTGCAGAATTTGGCTAACATGTCAATGATTTCTATATGAGATCATTAAAATTTTTGAGCTCAGGGTTGTTGTCAGAAATTTATATGGCAAAGACTTCTGATTGAATGCCCCTGTAAATTACATGGGTGCCTAGTATTATATAAAGATCTAAAGTTGTGTGTATGTCCCAAGAATATAGGTTTGGATTTAACATGTAGTTATTTTTTAGTCTATTGTCTCTGCGTCTTTTTGGCCAAACTTTTTAATATTTCCATGTTCAGGTAGACATTATGGTAAGTCGCTGTCACATGTTTTTACAATATTTTAAGAAAATGCTTTGAGGGATTTTGATGACTTTTTGGGAACAATGGATTTTTTGTGAAGGCAGTTATGTTTTTTGTTTTTGTTTTGTGTTTAACTGTTTTCCTTTCTTCTGTTCTAATGTAAGGAGACTTTGAATACTGTGAAGTGGGAGTAGAAGTGGGGTTGAGGTTTGTCATATATATGTATGTATGACATATGTATGGGTATGTCAGCTGTTTATTTAAAATAGAAAAATGTTAAGCTTTCCATCAGCGTCATAAAAATGTACTTTTGTATGCAGATTATCAAATACCTATACACCTGAAATTTTGTATATTTCCAGATGCCATTGTGACTTAAAGTACACTGGACAGAACTGTGAACAGCTTTATGTTCCATGCTCTCCTTCCCCTTGTTTAAATGGAGGTACTTGTGTAACGTCAGGGACAACAACTTATCAGTGTCTCTGTAAAACAGGTAAGATTATCTCCCTTTTTTTTAGTATCTGTTTTTCTACATTCCCCCCAAATTTTGCAATTTTATATCAGATAACTTATTATTTGTAGTTTGCTTCATAATAGGGTTTGTTGTAAATTTTTACCTCACTCAAAATATTATATGTAAGAAATGTCTTCTTCTGGAAAAGTTCATTTGAATTTGTGTCTATAATGTTTTCTGAATTAGTATAGAATAAAATTTTGTTATTTATCATTTTTACGTTGTGGAAATACAAATTATAACAATACTGGTAATATGAATCCTTTTAAACTGAGCTTTTGTGAAGTTGTGACCTGATGGCAATGTCGTTTGAACAACTGATAAGGTAATAACAGTGCTTTAAATTGTTTGTAAAAATGACTTATTTTTAACACAAAATATTTGAATAATGTGTTTCTTTCCCAAACATGAAATTAAGTCAAATTGCATCAGATTTATTCCCTGATAGGATAATATTGTTTTAACCATAACATTTAAGTTTCTTGTGCCAATGTTGAGAAAAATGTGCACCTTTATCAATAGGAAGGTATAACAAAGCCTTCTATTTATACATCTACCTGTTATTGAACCCCCCTTTATTTGTACAAATCATTTACAATTAATATGGCATAATAGGGGCCATTTGTGTTTTATTGTTCCTTGACTTACAAAGGGGCATTCAAAAGATAGAATTATTTCACCTTAAATTTGTTATTCTTAACTGCACAAGGGGGCTTTCAATGAATGTCAAATGGCGATGAAATGATTTGGTATTATTTGCTTCAGACAATAGAGAGAATTCCTATCACTGATCTTTATTCATTGGTGGTTCTTTTTATTACGTATTTGATCGAAATTACTAAACATATATGATTTATAATACTGTAGTTTTCATTCTTTTCAAAGTCAGATTTTTGACACTCTGTATATAAATAATTATTGAAATGGGTCTTTCTTTTATGTGTTCTGTAATGTTCTCCCTTTAATAATCAAAATGTAAATAATTTGTGGATTTTATTCACCAACACAAACAAGCTAAGGAGGACAGCTTTGCACTGGAAAATCGTGAGAAACTCAATAAATATGTTAAGGAGTTTACACCCTGTAGAAATTTGTCAAACAAGAGCCGCAATTTAGAGTGTCATCACCAGTTGCGTCGTCAGTATGAAGTAGTGTGATGTACTACTTACCGGTAACAATTGTTTGTAACACATCGTTACATGTTCTTGTTCATTATCTCTACTTTCTCCGCTTTATTTGCTAGGGAAGCTTTATTCGTGTACTTAAATCTACTTGAAACAATACAAATTTTTGTTATGAAGTATTTTGTGTGACCACACAGCAAATCATATGATATTCCTTCTTCAGAAGCTGCTTAACTCTTCATTTTGTAACATTTTATTTCCTGGTGGCACCATCTTTATATTGTTCTTTGGTGTCTGTCTGTCCTCCTACATGTCATACTATATTTCAGATATGTTTTGATGTTAAAATTTATATTGTTTTTTTTTATTCATTATTTAGGAACTTGTCAATAGAAAATCAACATACATGTATTTATAAAACCAAAACAAAAAAAAACAAGTTGATGCCCCATAAACCAGTTACTCATTAAATGTGACATTTATAGGTTACAATGTTTATTTCTCTTTTTGTCATCTATAGATTATTATTATAAAGATTTCTTAAGAAAATTTTGGTTTTCAGTGTAAATGTGGTCATACACCTGATCTATACAAATACCTCAACAATTGTTACCCTTTTTTTTTGTCAAATTGTCAAGGCATGTACTTTTATTTAATTACTTTTGCTGTGATGAAAATTCATTTCCCATTTGCTATTAAAGCAGAAAAATTGTCATTACAAGAAAAACCTTCCTTTTATTACACATTAGAGCAAGGTGATCAAACGAAGATGCGGTTTCATTTCCCTGTCCCGTCACGCTCCTGAACTGTATTCAACCTGAATTTCTCTCTGTCACACAAAAGACTGTTCTTGAAATGAACTTGAATTGAATCATGTGTTGTCATAGAAATCATATTAATGTGAAGAGCTGATCCATTAATACATAATGGTTCATTTAACATGGTGTTGGTCTTGCTAAGTTTTCTGAGAAATTCTTAAGCTTATGGTTCCATATACATGTTTGGGGTTTTCCTTTACAGGTGTAGCATAATAATTGACCAGGTGTGAAGCCTTTTGATGTTTTTCATTGGTCTTATGTAGATTTCATAAATTGATATTCTCTTTTAGACAGTAGAAATGCAAAATAGCATTTAAAGAACATTTTAGGAAGTGTTAGTATTTATTGCAAGTTTATTTACTCAGTCTTTCCAAAGTATAAGGATACCTTAAATGACTCCCCCCCCCCACCACCACCACCATAAAAAAAAAATCTTTAATGTCATTCCAGATTCATTAAGCAGATAGTTTTTTTTTAAATATAGGAAACAAGGAAGTAGATTTACTGAAGGTATTCATGTACAAAAATAAACTTGAGGATCACAAAAAGAACAAAAAATTAATAATGTCCAAAATATAGAACTATAAAAATACTCACAGAAAAGTGGATGTGACGGTGAAAAGTACTGAAAAATGTAGGTCAAAGTGTTTCAGTAAGATGAGTAGTTCATGCTCTTTGCAACTCACATGCCTTGCTGATTTTTTAAGGTCAAGCCTGTAGGATAACTTAATGCAACCTTATTTTTAGCTCGCCTGACCAAAGGCCATGTGAGCTATTGCCATTACTTGGCATCTGTTGTCGTCGTCGTTAACAATTATACAAAACTCTTCTCCTCTGAAACTCCTTGACCAGTTGAAACCAGACTTGGTATAAATGTTCCTTGGGGTATCCTGCATAGAACTGATGTGGGGTTTTTTGATTTGTCAAAAAACATGGCTGCCGTTACTATAAATAGAACATAGGGGGTCAGACAGTAGTTTTTCACATATATCTCCTTAACCATTAGGTTTAGCTAAATTCTGACATAGGTTAAAATGTTTAGCATGATGAGGTCTATCTCTGGTTAAAGTCCGTTTTTTTATCCATTAAGCCATGTAGGAGTTATTGTCCTTTTTCAATGATTTTTGCCATTTTTAATGTTATTTCTTTCAAAAATCTTCTCCTCTGACACTACTTAACCAATTGAAACTAAACTTGATGTGAATGTTTTTTGGGGTATCCTGCATAGAACTGGTGTGGGGATTTTTGATTCGTTGAAAAACATGGCCGCCATTACTAAAAATAGAACATAGGGGTCAGACAGTAGTTTTTCACATATATCTCCTAAAACATTAGGTTTAACTAAATTCTGACAGGGTAAAAGTGTTCAGCACGATGAGATCTATCTCTGGTCAAATTTTGATTTTAATCTGTTAAGCCATGTTAGAGTTACTGCCCTTTTTCAACAATTTTTACTAAAAATAGAACGGGTCAGACAATAGTTTTTCACATATTTTATCTCTAAAACCTTTAGGTTTAGCCAAATTCTTTCGGTTGCTGAAATTATCCTTATTGTAAGGCCTAAAAAAGTCTCCAGGGATCAAAGTTGTCAGATGACTCCATGTAAGAGTTAATGCCCTTGAATGGTGAAAAATTACCAGGTGAGCGATTCAGGCTCCTGAGAGCCTCTTGTTTATAAATGTGTTATTGACAATTTTATGAATTTGTCCCATTCCATGCCATGATTTGAGCCTAGCTAAAATTAAAACCGTCTATATTTTCCCACATGCTTTTGTCAGAGCTTGATGTATTCAGACAAATTATTGCTTTCTTATTAGATCTGAATGAAATAAGAAACCTTAGATAATAGTTGATTTGTCAAAACAGCAAATTAACGACAAAAGCTTTATGAAGTCTAAAGTAAATGGCAGTAAAATTGTGGTTTTTAGAACTTCTTCCCTCCCAAGTGTTTCCTGCTTTTCTATTTTAATTTGGCTACTGTAATATAAAATTATAAAACCCCAAAAAAAAATCAAATGTGACTTTGTCTAGTTTTTTTGTTTTTATTTGATTGGTTGACCTGTTTCAGCAAGAAACTTAAATCATTTTGATGAAATAAATCTGTTAAAAGAAGGGTATGAAAAAGACAAAATTTCCCATATGTATGAAAAAAAAATTCAATGCTTTGTCAATTTTGCCCCACATTGAACGAGAATTTGAATATCTTCCATTTCATTGACACTTTTATTAAGTAGTTACATAGAAGCAGTAACAATTAAAATAATACAGATCTTTTTATATGCATTATTGCTAAAATTGGGCAACTTTTCTCTTACGAGGTCTCACTAACCACTTCTAACGTTTCCACTACTTTACATGTGAAAAAAGTAGTTTTCAAAGTTTCATGGTGAATTCCCAGGACAAATGACATCTTAAAGTTGCATACCGTTATGAAGCTTGGAAAATAAGGCTTCCAAAATCATTATGCTAATGGTACGATGATAGTAGAAATTCTTCACAAAATTTACTTGAATAAATAATACTGAAAATCCACATTTTTACCTTTTCTGCTAACTGACAGCATGGAGGCAAATTACTCACACATGTAAACAATATTCATACACTTTTGTAGTATATTACACATATGATTTTAAAGTACACATTGTCAGCTTTATTTCGACTACTTTTAATCATAATACACACTAATACTACACTTACAATGCATAGGCCTAGGTTCAGTGTGTTTTAGGTACTACATAGGGGGTGGCCATTTGACCCAGAAGTGGTTAGTGAGACCTGTACTTGAATGAGATTTACTGGCCTTGAAAATGGCCCAGTGATAATATGGACACAGGGATTAATCCACAATGCTTTTCTTGCTCAGTTTTTTTTTTGGCAAACACTTTTGATTTTATATTGACATTTTTTTAGAATTTTAATAAAATCGCCTTGGAAATGATTAAAGTAAACACTTATGATTAAATCCATATATATTAAATGTAGTTATTTGTTTTTTTTTGTATTAATGGGATGGCTGTTTGTTGACCTTCTGTTTCTGACATATTGAATTTCAAGCAAAGAGTTTTGAAATTGAAATAAATACTTCAAGTTTAGCCTCAGGAAATGATTTCTTTCATTTTTTGGGAAACAGTGTATGCATGCTCCTGACTGTAACTGTAACATAGCAATAAAGCCTGAAACTTATGTCTACTTTTCCATCTAGCATTTTGTTTGCTCATGGATTATTTGCTCCCTATCCTATTTTTTTTTTCTTTTTTTTTTAAGAGTGGGTGTCAAATTTTCCTATGTACATTATTTTGAAAAAATCACTCATGCAAATTAATATATGCCAAACTTCACCATTTGTCTGTAATTTTTACAAATTTCAGGTAGAATATAAGTCCATTATTTACAAGTTTCTAATCGTTAGTTAATTCATACTCTGATTATTCAGAAGCTTCACAGAGACTATTGTAAAAAACGTAATGGAAATTTGAATCATTCAGTGCATTTAGGTTTCACGAATGTTATTGATCTTGGTTATGATCTTAAACCTTATTGTTTCCGAAAAAGTAAAACATGTAACATGGTTCCTCAAAAGACAATTTGAGTTGTCAATTTAAATTTTAATGATGATTACTAACAGACGTTCCAAATTGCAGAGAACTCAATTCCTTTTTACTGATTGTATCAAAAAGGGGTTGGCATCTATGCAAATAGTAGATGAAGATAATTTAAAATGTCTTTCTGGTCTAATAACCAATCATGTGTTTCTCAAACTGAAACCAAGTGTTCTTAAATAATCACTGTGGCCTGTGTCATTATTGATGGTTGTAGTATGAGTACTGTGGTATGATGTTGTAACTTTGTTGGCCTTTGGTATTATTCTCTGCTTTTCCCAAACCCCAGTAGCATACCTTACAGAGTATTTGATCTTTAGACCTAACTCATTTCTCAAGCTCCTTCAGCATAATATATTTGACCTATAGACCTGTAGCAATGGTCTCTGTTTTTTATAAAAAGTCTATGACATAATTCATGTGGTCTTTTTACCTGTAGAAGTGGTCCCTGTTTTTTCTTAAGTTTATGACAATTTATGTGATCTTTGGAACTGTGGCATTGGTTTATGAAAAGAAACCCTAGTCCTGTTGACGAAGATTTCCAGATAAGGATTGTCGCACCCTTTTTCTCACATTCAACTCTGAAAATAATCTTTTCATTTGAAGCCTCACAATGAGCAATTTTACCTGTAATTATAATGTTGTATTCAGTGGCTGTTTAGAAAGCTAATTTGCTTAACTGATGCGATAAATATCATTTTATTGGATAACACTTAGAAAGCTTATGGAAATCAATGCTCAGACTCTGCCATCGAAGATGGTTGGAATTTCCCCTTCGCTGGAGCACTAGCAGTCGCATGGTGATTTGATAACTTTACAAAAGGCTAATAGTTAATTACAACACAATTCAAATTGCATTGATTCCAGTTGCGATACTGCTGATTTAATCTTCTGCGGCTTTTAACGTCAACAATAGTGGCAAGCTATCAAAGAAACACTATGTTTTATCCAATCTCTGAGATAATGTTTCTTTAAAAATTAAATTAGGACTAGATGTAAATTTATAGGCAATATTTTAGTTTGATATAGAAATTTCATATTGGTTTGGTTTTCCACCGAGGTGATCGATACCTGGAGCTTTTGTTCAAAAGGCCATTTGTTGGAAAATCTAAAATATTTTGAATTCAGGTCCTCTGCAGCGATTTTATTTGTTTGATGGTATTTAATTGCAGATAAAGTGATAAATTGATTGAGATGTTTAATTTAATTTAATTCTATTACATAATTCTGGTTCACAATTTTTGAAGACAAGAGGGTCTTCATTTCTTCTCAGACAAAAGCAGAAAAAAGTTTCAAATTAAAAATTTAGGTCTGGAAATTAATTTCTGTTTTATACTGATTTTTATAATCCAAACTGTAGAGGTACCTCTTGCAGTGCTTATTATCATGGAAATACCACTTTCAATTTGCATTATTATCCATAGATATTGAAAATATGCAATACAAATTGAAATGATAATCATTTCACAATTTTGCATAAAGTGAAAGCAATTTGACATCCCACCGCATGCTTTTTAATATAAATAATCTTTTAATGATAGCAATGTGCAACAGCACAATTCAATTGAAGACCGTGGGAACAAATATTTATTATAATTACATGGAGAAATATTTGATGTATATGTAGGGTGTAGTCGCAGGGTCTTGTGTTTATTAGCGTGACTTCAGAAGCATGAAATTCTAATTTTTGTGGGTTAAATAAGGTTTATGTTTTTTTTCCACCTCGGCCATAACTGCTGTTGCATTTATGATAATGGAGACATGTATTTTAATGTAAATTTGACAAAATTTGACAGCACGAATCCTTTTATAGACTTAGTGTCAAATCACTTTGTATGTCTGATTTAGTAATCTCTAATTTCTTTCTGAGGTGTGAACAGTTTTAGAATACTCTTTTGTGTGAAGGTAGACTAGCTTCATTCATATCATTTCTACAGCCAGCTATATCACTTAATCTGAAACTGATAGTCTCCAACCTTAGAAGATTGTCACTGAGCAAACTGATAGTCCCCAACATTACGAAATTTTTACTGAACACTGTTGCATATATTGTTGCACATATTATACAACTGGTTCATAATCAAAAAGGGATTACCTGGTTTATGATTGAAAAAATGTGGCTGAAACAGATATTTTAGCTTATAAAGTAGTTGTGTTTCTGTGCTTCTCTCATGTACCAATACTTTTTTAAAGATTTTTTTTAAGGCTTATTGAGATGGAAGTAAGGGTAGGTGGAAGGGGAGAAATAAGGAATTACTTAAAGTCTCCTGTATATGCCAGCGATCATTGTATACAGATCATAGAAAGATTGAAAACCCGAACAGAACCATTGTCAATTAAATCCCCCCTCCCCCCAACAAAATAAAAAAAAAAGAATTTGAAATGTATCACTTTTAAGTGGTAAATTGTATTTCATAATAGTATAAAAAGATTAAGTGACCTGACCGGATTTTGGGAAAAATAATTATATACAAAATCAGTAAAATGGTGGCCCAACGGTTCTTTTATAATTGAAGGACCTTAATTTTCTTACTGCTCTGAATTGTAATTTCTATCTTGAATCTTAAATTGTATCAATTATACTGTTACTTCTCAGTGAAGACATGTGAAGTGAGTACAGTATGTTGTCTATTACCTGTTGTCTTAAATAAATCTAGATTTGAAATGAGATGACAGTACTGGACATAAGGATAATTTGACAGGTAACTAACTGTGTAGGTATTGTCTGACCAGGTGATTAGGTAAGGTGAGATTTAATACCTGCTGGGTTATCTGAATCATGATTAATTATAGCATGGACAAGGACTTGGATCTGTCATCTTGTGTAGGAGATGACAACCTTTTCAATTTATTTATTACTTATATATCAATAAAAACAGTTATTGAGTGACAGTGTTTTGCTGAAAATTGTTTTTGTGAGGCTTGTTGACATTTTTAGTCATTTTTTTTCTGTTGTCTTGTGTCAATTAAAAAATAGGTTTATTAAAAAAAAAATAGCTGGATTTTCTAGCCATCAAAACAGTGTTGATTAAAAAAGCTAAATGTATGATGCAAAACTGTTATTTTTTTTAAATGATATGGAACTCCAGCATTCATAAAGTACTCTTTGAAACAATGCCACTATAAAACTCTTTGAAACCAAGCCGTCACAAAACTCTTTGAACCCATGCCATCATAAAACTCTCTAGAACCATGCAATCACAATATTCTTCGAAACCATGCCATGATAAAACTCTGAAACCATGCCATCACAAAACTATGATAAATTTTGGATTCTATTACTATTAATTGAAAAATGAAGATTCAGCATATAATTTTAAAAAGACTCCTTGAATTCTAAAAATGAAATAACAAGTATTCAGTCATGTACAATTTGTTGTAAATGATTCAGCCAAGTAAATTGTTCAGTTGAGGAAGTTGAAGGTCAAGTGCTTCATGTACATATATATATCAAATAGCCTCTTCAAAATTATATTGCACCCATAAATGGATTGTCAAGTTTAAATAAACTTTGTAGAGTTCCTGGGTTTAGAGACATCTATTTAATATTTTATAATGGCTGCTTTCTATTCAATACATTATTTTGTGTTTTTACTTGTCACCTTAATTGTTCCACTTGTTGAAAAAATCATATTTTGAATCAATTTTGGCTCATTCTATTCACCAGTGATAAAATTCATAAATATTTGTAAATACTACTTTATGTAGCCCCATAAAAGCAATGTAAGGTATTTAAAGTAATTTTCATATTTTGATAGTGTATGAATCACCATTTAACAGAAAAACACTGGCTATTTTTATTGTTCAGCCATTTAAATAGAAAATATGTGGTGTAATTGTCATTAACTATTCAAAAACAAATAAGAAGAAATTACTGCTGGTATCCTTTCTGTCTAACCAACAGGTGTATTGAATGTGGTGTAACCCAGTTTTCATCTTGGGTACAAAAACTTTCTCACGCCTGGCTGGCTATACCAACCAACCTATCATATGGCGGTCCTTGTGATCATGTGACCAAATTATAACTGTTAGGTGCTCCATCTGAAAGAACAACACAAGTTTTATTTTGAGTTACTTCAATTTTGTAAAAAGAGTTATTTGTGAGTTAATTAGTTAATTGTGATGTACTCAATTAGTGAAGTTTGATCCTTTAAATGGGATTTATTAGTGAGAGTCATTTACTTTGTGTCTGAAATTGACGACAGGTAACAAGAAAGATACACCTTTACAATATACCTTGTTGGATATGAATCTTAATTCAATACAGTGATTTACTGATACAGGAGGAATTGTCAAAAAGGAAAAAAATAAATATTACTTCTTTGGTTGGAATGTAGTACTGAAAAAAAATAACTAGAGCCATGGAAAAATGTAATTTCCATAAGCTAAGAGGAATAGTCATTCTATATCTATTTCTGATAGGTAAGTGTTTTTATCATATTTATATTTTGTTATTCCTTAGGTAATATTTTGATAAGTAAATATGACATTTATGCAACATTTTTGTAGAAAAATATAAATAATTTGGTGATTCAGAAAAAGGGGAAGATATTTATGATATTATTGCTGATTTTGTATAGGAAATAAATGTCTCATATGCTCTTTTGTCTTTAATTATTTCCTTCAATTTTTAGCTATTGACTTGGGTTAATGATAATTTTGGCATTTAATGAAAATGTTACATAATTACTAAACATTTCAATTGATATACAAGTTCTTTAAGAAATCATTAAATTTTCAGAATTTTAATTTTTTACTATGGGGCCCATAATTATACTTCAAAAAGTCTTCTCCTGAGAGTTTATTTATAGTTCTTAAAGATAAAAGAAGGTGTAAAAATGCAATTTTCAATCTTGTCAATTTCAAATTAATTTTGACACATTAAGAAATTGACGCCAGTCAAACTGTGATTGTATTATCTCACCTGTGTCCTTAATCAAATTAATCAGGAAAACTTGAGAAAGACCCTGATTTACTCCTCTAATTAAGGATAAATTTTAATCGGTCCAAAATTACTTTGTAGTTCTTGTGATCCTAGATTGATCTGTTAATCCCCCTTTTGTGTTTTGGGATTTTCACTAGCAGTGAGAATTGGATAAGCTATTTGTTCTCCTGTGAATTGATTAGTCTTTTCCCATAGATTACAGCATTGGGAATTACAGAGCAATGGGATTATGTTGGGTAATTATATTAATCATGGCTTATCAGTTGGTTATGAAGGGAGAAAATTGCCTGCCATTAATCTTTATTTGCTTTATAAATCATCAAAACAAATAGAAATGTTTTATTGATATAAACACATAAAATATGTAGATTTCTTCAAGTAGTGGTTACTTTGGGTTAGATAGAGTTGAAATTTTACAAAGTTTTAGATCATCCATATTCAGATTCAAGTTTAGTGCTTCTTAATGAAATTGCAAGACAAAAAATTTTGACTGATTTTTAAATAACCAGTTGTAGTTCAGTTTTGGTCTGTTATACAAACATATACCCTATACATGTACATGTACAGAGCTGTTTTGTTAAATAAGTTAAAATGAATCTTTAAAATGGAGAAATGTCCCTTAAACTTATTTATTTTCTGTTTTGTCAACATTGACATTGAATAGCAATTCAAAACAATTGTGCAATTTTGTCAGACCTCATTAGCCAGCATAAAATTTGGTTGATTTGTGATTGTTTCTCTAGAAATATGATAACACTCATTTATAAAAATGGTTTTGACATTTTCTCATGACCAGTTGCACCCAATTGCAATCCTATCAGTACACCACATTAATTGAAAACATTCATTTTCCCTCCAAAAAGCAAAGATGCAGCCACTTTTTCCATTAAATTGCATCTAATTAAGAACATAAGTACTAGCAGGTGCCCCTGTAGCGTAGCAGTTACATGATACCCTGAGAAAGTCCTGTTTACCATGTGTAAACTGTCGACTATCTGATCACCCGGTAAATCATACTTAAATGTTTGTACAAGTGGATGTGTAGCCTGTTTTCTAGCTCTAATAGATATATCAAATAGGCTTTGGTGCTGACGATTCCATAGGCCTTCCCCTATTTATCAATGGTAAATTGCTTGCTTTGTAAACAGCCTTTGAAATGTTTGTTTTTGTAATAAATTGATGAATTTGCATGTGGTGCTACTGGACCAAGAGTATCATATAGCACTGGAATGTAGAAATCATGGAAAGGGTACAACTATTAAATAGATACTGATAGGATAGAGAAACAGAAATAATGTATGTAAGTTCAACCATATCTGATTAAACTTGTGGGATCAGCTAGTTATTGAATTATTGATGGTTTGATATGAAAATAGGAATCAAATATTTTGAAGCATGGACAACAGTATACAATAACACTAAAATGCAGATACTAAGGATACTACCAGTTATCAGATAAACACTATTTTGATGTATAAACATGGGGTTCTTTTGAACAACTTTGGTTATGAATTCTGCAACCTAGAATGGTTGCATCAGAAATTAGTATCATCAGTACCTTTTTACTTCTACTTGTATTATAAAAAAGAATTTTTTTGTGACACTGCAGTGAAGGTTAATAAAAAAATGTTCTTGGTTGTAATATAGGGTAAAATATTGGATTATGGTCTGAGTCTTAAATCTACATCTTTATGGTTGTCACTATCAACAAATTGATTATTCTGTTAATTATTCCAGTTATTAGCATGTGAGGTTTTGATTTGAAAATATTAAACTGGATATTGAACTGAAAGGGCCTCTTTCATTCGTCATTTTGGACCCGTACTGTGCCGTAATATTAAAGGAATGAAAAAAACCATTGGCTTGTCATTAAATTTTGCACGTAGAAACCCATTAGCTAACATTTAGGGCATGGTAAATAATAGTTTCCCTATTAACCACACAAAAAGGAAATGACCCCTTCAAAATATACTCAGAATAGTAATAATATAGCCATTGTGTGAAAAACCAGTAATTTTTTCATTAAATGGACCGTTGTTAACCTGATATTATTGAAAAACTTTCAAATTTTTAAAATGTTTTTGATTTCTGAAGGGGTATGTATTTCAACAATGTGTTACTTTAGAAAAACATGTCAAGATTTAAAGTTTTCAAGAGGGGAGCTTAGTAAGAGTTATAGAAAATCAAACAAAGTTGTCTGTTCACAACAAACAAAGCCGCAATTTCTGACTAAACTTTGATTCTTGATAGATAAGAGAAAGTTGACAATATCACCTGTGATCGATTCTTGTCAAAATTTTAACTTTTTGTATCTACTTGAACTTAGGTGTAAGTTTACCAACCAGTGGCGATAACATGTTGAAGACAAATATTGTGAAAATTACAAGTAACCAAGGGTGAAGATGGTAGCGATTTACTGATTGGGTTGACCTAAAATCTTGACAATGGATCATTTCAGTAATTTTTTTGTTAAAATTTGTCAAAAGAAAACACAGTGGTGTTAGATATATCAATTTTTTTCCTCATAACCATGGAAACTATGAAAAGTTATAGAAATCATGTATTGATGTATTTTCATTGTTATTGAAAATTTATTTTCATGAAGTGAAAATGCAAGTTCATTGAAACTTGAATCAATCAATATCGATTGACGTGAAGTGTCTTTGATTCTGTTATTTTAAAAGATTTCAGGTATAAGTCAGGTGTTATGTTTTATAAACTTAAGGTCTTTATTTTGAATGTTTTAGGTAAACATGTATTTGTAAGGGTTTATGTTGGAACAAAGACTGGAGATGTTTAGGACAATAACTTTGTAGCTGTCTGGTGCTTTAATTTTTTGCAGTCCAATTCTTCTCCTATTTGGTATGTGAAATCTATACCAAGAACCTGAACTAAACAGATACCAGAATTTTTCATACCTAATGAGCTTCCGTCTAACTACTTTCATTTAGTTATTGGGTAAAGATGCTGACCCTTGCTCGTCCAGTGCATGTAGTTCATGTCCCATTGTTTTGGTTGTGTCTTGGTTGTTTTTCTGTGTTGTTCCTTGTAGTTTCTGTATGTTATTTGGTGTTTCTCATGCAGCTTTCTTTACATAGGACTTTGTCCCATTGTTTGAGTACTGGATATAGCATTTATTACAACTCCCATTTGATTTTTTGTTTGTGACTGCTGAGAAAATTCAGATTCCCACTGTATCTCATTTACTTGCTTAAAAGTACTGGCAGTTTCAATGGATAATTTACTTATGCAATAATTTGGTTTTATGACGTTGTCTTAGTCATTCTTCTCAAGATTTTGATTTTAAGCATGGTGCCCTTGGCTTTTCTTGGTAAATACATGTTTCAAAAAAAAGTTCCTGTTATCAGCCGTAACAACATAGTAAAATGAATAAGATCTGCTAATTGAATGCTTTCTCCAATCCTGATAAACTTTTCACAATGATCTTTTTGTGCCTATGATAAGATAGTCATGCTATCCTGATATCTTGTGGCATAAAAAATAAGTTAACTGAAAATTTCTTAACTAAAGTGTAATTTTCTGCCATGATAATTATACCTCTTCTGGTAAAATTTATTTTGCTTTGATGTTTGAAGTCTTAACAGTGCAAATGAGCTGAAACTGAGTGTTTGTGTAGCAAAGGAAACTTAGGGTGCACTTGATTGGTGTTGTAGGAAGATAAACTTTGGGGTGTGTTTGCTTTGTCTTCTCTACATATATTTCAGTATAACTTCTTTGAAAGCTCCATAGTTCTGTACAAATATAAATTTGCTAAGTAACTTTACTGCATGTAATAATTAGAAATTATAGGAAATTCAAGAGTATGGTTGACTTGTCCTTATACTTTTTTCTCCTTGTGAAGAACTTATTGCTTCATACATCATTCAGATTGAGTTCCATATGTATCATACCTTGACACAACAGACTATGCTCACTTCTCAGTTTTATTTTACTCTATCACTTAGACCCCTTGACTTGTGTTTAATACATGGAGCGATATCTATTACCTAATGCCCCTGTTCCTTGAGCATCTGAGGTATCTGAAAAGGATGGGGGATTATAAGGTCAAATATACTGACATACCAAACCTTGTTGGTTGATAAGAAACTTATTAATTCAAACTAAAGTGAGATTTAATTTTCTGCCCAATTACAAGGTTGTTAGGTTTCAGGTGAAAGGTTGGAAAGAGCTGAATCTGTTTCACGTCTGCGTTGTTAGATAAGCGAAAGTTGCTTGGGGACCAAGGTAGGGAGCCCTAGGGAAGTAAATTCATTTGAAACTAGTGTAAAATACTTTTGTAAACCTTAGTATTAAGAAATAAAGATAAAGGGAAAAAAAAAAAACCAAAATTACAATAAACATTAATCATATGAAAAAATCTAATTAAGAAGTTCAGTTCATACTTGGATCTCAAACATTGATGAGACATCCTTTACTGTCGTTGGTGAATATATACTTGGTAGAAATGGAACTTGTACATGTTATTGATAAGAAAAATAGTGATATAGTAACATTTGGGGGATTCTACATGTTTTACATTTCCATTTAGGGGTCTTGGATGAACCCCTGCCGGTGTATGACTAAGCTTATTTTTTTTTAAAAGATCAGTATCTACTATAAATATAAAAGAGAAAGTGGAATAGGTTTTTAAATAGTTAGAGAAAAACTTTGGTCTGTAAATCTCATTAAAAGTTTAGAAGATACTTTGAACATCATGGTTTCTGTCAGATTTAATATGATCTCATGTGAAGTCATAAAAACTAGAAAAATGAATAATATATTTGTTTAGGATTTTGGGAAAGATAATTTTCCAATGATTAACAAATTCCTTATGAGATGTAAAATGTGAAGTAGATCTGGTAAAGGCTTGTAGGCAATAAATCATGGGAGTGGGTTAGATAGGAGGAGATTCATTGTGATTCACTTTTGGACTGCATATTCACCAAACTCAAGATAGATTTGTAGGCAATAAATCATGGGAGTGGGTTAGATGGGATGAGATTCGTTAAGATTCATTTTTGGACTCTATGTTGGCCAGTGCCAAACTTAAGATAGGTTTGTTGGCAATAAATGATGGGAGTGGGTTAGATGGGATGAGATTCATTGTGATTCCTTTTTGGACTCTATGTTGGCCAGTGCCTTTGTAGGCAATACAGTGGATTTTTTTTTGTTTTTTGTTTTGTTTTGTTTTTCGTTTTTTGTTTTGTTTGTTTGTTTTTTTTTTGGTGGTGGGGGGCGGGGTCAGAGTTTGAGGAGGTTATCCATTGAACAAACATCTTCCCTGTGGCATGCAGTGCAAATGGAGACAGAAATTATATACACATAAGTCTGTTTACAAACATGACAAAATAGTACAAGAAAAGAAATAATCAAGCAAACAAACAAAACAAAACAAAAGTAAATAATACAGATATGTATTATTATTATTATAAAAGCTGTATTTAGGTGCTACAAATGTATCATCAGAAGTCCAAAGTGTTGAAAGATATTCAGGAAATTCATAACAACTTCTTAAGAGCACATTTACTGACATTTATTATGCAACAAATATGAATTTAGGTTGTCAACTTTTTTATGTGGCATTAGTTATGGATTAGCAGCGGAAACGATAGTTGCAGGAAAAAACTTCTTTCAAAGAGTTAATTGCACATATATGCACTGCTAAAGCACTGCAAGCTAAGAATTAATTGAGGAAGTTCTCACCAAACAGGATATTTTTCTTTGGTACAAGATTTTCACAGTCTAGACATTGGTATAATGTACTGTTAGAATTCAATCAACACTACTACAAATACTGGTTACTGTATCATAGGTAATTAGTCATAAACACTTCATATCTACTTGTAAGCAAGAAAATAGAAAAATATATACATGTATCTATTTTTTTTTTTGGAATAAAGATAATTATATTGCAGGTGTACTAATTAAAGATATGTAATGACCATTTTGACTTATATCTTTGAGTATAAGTAGTTTTTTTTTTTTTTTCATATATGAAGTTTTTGCAAATTTTTGATGGAATTTCCATTTATATCAAAATTCTCATTTTTACTGCAGGCTATATTGCCATGCATTACAAACATGGAATGCATGTCTGTCCTCAAAATCTGAAGTGAGATTTTACGTGATACCAGCTACGCGTTTCATGATCAGACTTGTATTTACTCATTTATAGCCATTCAAATATTAAACAATTTGAAGTAGAATTGTTGGGGTTTATTATACATTAAGTTATGTGGTTTTAATTTTTGTTCCGGTTTGTAGTACAAGAGTGTCAATTTGTACCATCTGCTACTTGTATGTTGGAATTGAGTACCTTACTCTTTGGTGCAAGGGAACAAGTTTTCAGAATTGCATTGATGATTACAGTCTTCCACATAATATTTGGGTTTATTGCATTGTTATGCAAGGCTACTGTTCTAGATTGGGTCTTAGTGGCACCAGTGTTTTAGTCATAAAATTTATCTGAGACAAGGTTCAGTTTTTTGAGGTATGATCGTCTGAAAGATGTGCTTTAAGGCAGGCTAACAGAACAATTTTTAAGCTGTCAGACGCCAGTACAACATGAAAATGTCCAGGTGCTGAAGACAATGTGATAATTGTGTGTTTCTTCATTGTAAATCAGTAGAAATGGACAGTTTTTCATTCAAATCTGTCATTTCTGTAAGTTAGAGTTCATTTTAAATTTTTTAGACTATTTTTATGGTTAATACTAAGATGAAGCCAATTATGTGTGTAAAAATGACTTTCACCATTTTAGATAGATCACAAGTGAAATAGAATGAAAGACTTATCTCATTAACTCTGTCTCATAGCCTACCGCAATTTTTGGCATGATCAACATTATTTAGGTAGGTCATAATCATGACAAGATCCTTATGCCCCAAAATACAACTAAAATAGAATAATAAGTCCTTTTCAATGGGACAAGGACTTTTAGCAGTTAGTTAATTGAAGTAGAATCTAACTTTGTTGTACAGACCTGTGGAAGTACAATATATAGTGTATTGACAATGGACTAGAAAACTACATTGGTTTATTTTTATGATTTATAGTCCAAGTACTGAGTAAAGGCACAATTGAAATCTATTTTGAAGGTCTCACGTCAAACAATATCTTGGTTCAATGGCATATTTACAGCTACAAATCTATTCAATCTGTCAAATAAGGAGAACACATGTTAAAAAATGGGTTAGGTGATGTTTTTCAAAACATTTATGTTTTAGTAAAATGGATGTCCAATTACACAGGTGGTGGTTATAGACCTTTAGTGACATTGACCAGTCACACATACAGCCACTTAGCTTTGATATTTCAAGGGATCATACTTGCAATTGAAAAGGCAGGCCTGGTTTTTTGGACTGGCAATTGCAATTTTAAGGTTTACATGTAGCATACATGTACCAACATTTATGCAGGCTTTTTCTTGCTTACAATTAGATTCCTTGATAATGTGTGTCTAAAATGCCATATTTGGCGGTAAATGACAACACATATCGTGATTGTAGGTTGGATATAGATCTATTTTGATCTATTCTTAAGCCATTTAGCAGCATGTGTCATCTAACTATCGGAGAAATATTTCAATATGTTTGGACGTCCATAAGACCTGGATTGGTGGAACTCAATACGTTCAGGGGTATTTACCAAAAGACAGGTTATCTAAACAATGCTTCAATTTATCGCAGTTGTGTCCTAACATTAAAATCTCCTATGAAATCTAGCCAGTCTGAGGATTAAGATCTTTGGTAAATGGTCCTGACACCATTGTTGGGAAGAAACACAATCAGTCACAATAAAAGACACCATATACATGTACAAGAAACTTATTGAAGTTTAGTCATTAGAAGTTTTAAAGCTTTGAACAGTTGGTGTAAAGAAATATTTCAATACGGGTATGCATTTAAAGATAGTGTGCTACTAATGTTTTTCAGGTGCACGGAAGGGTTGAGTTTAAATAGTAATCCAACTTGCTCTTTGAAGGATAAGCGTTATACAAATGGTATTTGGTTTACAATAGAGTTCTTAATCAGAGAGTGATCCCGACTTTTCAAAATCTTTATTAGATTGCTGCTGTCAAATTAGAAACCTGCGGTTATAAGGAAAAGCTCCTTTTTAAACGAATAGCGGTATTAATGCCATTATATAGACCTGATTATGACAAACACGTAATCCTATTCCAAAACATGGGAGATTGTGATTGTCTGGGAACATGATCAGATTTTATATTAAATGGGTAGAATACAGATATACCATTTCTGTTCATACCCCTGTGAGTCATCCACGGCGTTTTAACTTTTAAACTTAGTAAAGGCAAGAATTTTACTTACGTAAACATGAGAACGTCTATCAGTTCTTCTCATCAAAATTAAAGTTAAATTAGATTTGTGCAAGGACTACATGAATTGCACAACTGAATTTAATCTTGTCAAAGTTAGGAATCTTATATGAGGTCCAAAATTGGGTGCTAAAATATAAATTTGTGAAATAAGTTGGTGTAATTTTTCTTTTTATGAAATGGCAAGAATTGAAAATAGAGATTTGGAAGTCAAGTTGACCAGATTGAGACTGTAGTTAGTCATTAGTCAGTTGATATACTATTATATTCAACTTTTTAGGGAAATTAAACTTTTAAAGGCACATGCCCTTGTCTTTTTTAGGAAATCAAGAACAGCTTAAAATTCCACTTGTTGAAATAGAAATGACTTTAAGATAAGCTATAAAGTAGCCAGATAATTTTTTTCTCCGAAGAAAAAGGACTTAACTCTCAAACAAAGCTATCTTCATTATGAACATCCGGCCAAATACCAAAACTATGCTGATGTGACTAACGATAAGTAGAAAGAAATGGAATGTGCTACTGAGAGAATGTTGGCGGTTTATGTTTACAAATGGCTTATCTTGTTCAAATTGTTACTATAACAATCCAGTAGTAGGCTAGAAATGAAGTCATTTTCACAGATTTTTATGAATATGTAAGAAAGGTCCTTATCTAATTATATTGTGTTTAAATAAACAGAATTGTGATAAATAGATTATTGAAAGTTATCTGTGATAAAAATTATACTATTATGTAAATGATAAATTCCTCCCACCCATGTCTGTTTGAACTGTACTTTCTACTTTCCAATTTTTAAAAAATTTTTTTGGAAAACAAGTTGGTTCTTTTCTTTTCTAAAGATGCCCATGCCAATGCTGACAATATCAACCTCAGACCATGGATTCAGTTTTCATGAATCAGGCGTAGAAATCTCTTAATACTACATTTTACAGGCTTGTACAGTTATTTAACTCACTTACAATTGTTTTAGCAAGATTTTAATGTTATAGTTCTGTTGTTTTGACCTTGAATGTGTACATGCTCCATCGATCAAAAGTTCATCATTTTTTTTTTAATTCAAATTTTTACATTGTATAAATACAGCTGAATAATTTTGATCATTTCAATCTGGAAATATGAACCATTTATTGAAATAATCTGATGTTAAATGTGGGTTTCATTTTATAGGCAACAAAGAACTTTTATGCTGAATTGTATTCATGAGTAAAATAATAGAACTTAATGGCTCCCATGATTTCATAATTCAGAGATAAATTGATAAAAATTGCAAAAAATTACTTGAAATATTTTTCATAATTGTTGCCAAAAGTTTGATTGTCTGGTCAGATTTGTAATAAAACTCTATTTGCATGTCAGAAATAGTGCTGAAAGTTATCTAGAATGATAGAAAACCAAAAAATCCAGGGCTCCGAGATTGGGTGGACTTAAAAAAACAAAAAATCCAGAGCTCCAAGGTTGGGAGGACTTAGGATTAACAGGCATCGATACAGTGAATTCCATCCTATTATTTGTTTATTTATGCCTGAATTATGTAGAAAAATAATTAATTCTGCTTATAAAAGTGGGATGTTCCTGACTCCCCTTCCACCTGAAATCTCCACTTACTTTTGTCTTTGCAGATAGGTAAATCATGGAATTATGCAGTTAATAATTTATTAGCTTGCTTGAGGAAATTTGTGAACCTTTATTTATACCCCTTTCACATACTTAAAACTTTCTTGCCAATCATTACAAATCAACAGTTTATAGTCATTTGCAAGCAATCATATTTAACTTGTTAGCATTCATAAACAACTCTTAACAACTCTGGACATTCACAAGCATTGTACGAATCTTGTAAATTTTGGAGATTCACTATGATTCATAAGAAAGATTTGTGTATGTGATGGGGGTATTACCCAGAAACCTACCAAAAATCCTGAACTGGATGTCATTGTTCAACAGCAATATTTAATGCATGAAATAACTCAATGAAAACCAAGTATTTAATGTTATAGGACCCTCATATTACTGAAATAAAAAATTAATTTGAAATCAAAATTTTGCTTTGAAATATGAAGTAGTATTTTATGTAGAAAAGTTGAGAATAAGGTCATTACAGGTTGTAGCTGTCCCAGAGTGCAGTTTTACACTACATTTAATAACTTTTTAATCTTACTGAATGTTTGTGTGGTCCATTTATAATAATCTTTCAAATTTACTGTGAAATTACCATAGTAGTGACTTGGGTATGAGGAAGAATTTAGATGAGGAGACAACAGTATGGTATGATTGTATACTATGAGTAACAAGTGCTTTCTTCCTGACTTGTAATTAATTTCCTGATGATTAGTGAATAATTTACTGAGTTAAGGGTAGTTTAACAGCCATATAAAGTCTAAAGTTTTAGTTGTTGACTTTTGATTGAGCAAAATAATTCATACTAATTGAAATATACAGTTATAATGACTTTGTATGCAACTTTTTGCTTATTTTAGATTCAAATTTCACTTTCATGTTGCGTGTTAAAGTTTCGTTTAAGTTTTACCTATTCCTGTGACAAGCGGCCCATATTTCTTCAGCCTTGAGCTATTGACATTTCAGGTTGGAAAGCAAGAAAATAAGGGCAGTGAAGCACAATCTTAGAAATCAGCTAGCTTTTCCAGAGTTGTAATGTCAAATTTCATTTGTTTTAGGAGTAAGGGTTGAAGTAATAATTGTCCTATTGCACTATGACCTTTCTTGGTTTAAGAAGAAATCCTCTGTCTTGATTGTATATAGCTTGTTTTAAGGAGGTAGACCTAGGGTAAGGTATGTAACTCTTGAAATCAGTGATTTGTTTGTATCATATTCAATTTCTTCAAAGCCTTTCAAGCTTTCCTTTGAAACAGAATGAAATCAGTTGAAGTTACTTTGATGCTTACGTGAGATTGATATAAAATGGTGAAATACAAACATTCCAATGATTTGTAAGAGGTATGTCCCTTACCCTAGGTCTACCTCCTTTAAGTTACATGTTGGTTTGGTTTTTATTTTTTTGTTTTTTTTGTTTTTTTTTCCTTTTCTTTCTGTAAGCCTACAGGATGAAGTTTTTGAAAAGTCTCGTGAGACATCCTCAGCTCTTAAAAGTCGTCTTTGTCTGGTAGTGATTCATGACTAATAAGTTCTGTGTTCTTCTAAGAGATATAAACAAGTGAAAAAATGTGGGACTCGTCTTTCATTGTCTCAGCGTGACATGGCCCTGGTATAAACATTATTTTCATAAATTTGAAAGTGATGGCTGACTGTCTTATGATGTAAACCCTGCCTGAGTGTTTCCCTTGGGAACAGGAATAAAAGAAAGAGTAATGTTTTAACAATCTGTCACTTTTAAAAACGTTTGTCAAATATATATAAATGCAGCTGTTACTGTTGATGGCTTTTAAATCTACCCTTTAATCACTGAAATTGTGTTGACATTTTGAATTTGTTTTTATTTTCCATGGATTAGAGCTATTATATGAATTGAGAAAGGATGCTCATATCCTGCATTTTAAACATCATCAGCAGTTTGAATGTATTCCTAGATGTCTCCCATTTAAACATTTTTCACAAAAACGGTTATGTTGTTGAAGCTGCAGAAAAAAATACAATGAACGCAATACAATACTAGGAGTCCTAGATCTAAGGTGAAAAATTTACACAGTTTTAATTAAAGTATTACACAATTGTTCTGTTATTTTTAGAAAATATTAACATGGTTTTTTTTTCAAACCAAATTTTTTCCTCTTTGTCTTTTTCTTTGTTATTTATTTTTTTTTTTTTTGAAGAAATGAAAAATATTTTTCTGTCATTGACTCTGTTTGGTCTTCGGGTGCATGCAATATTAATCATTTTGTATTTGTAAATTTGACATAAAATAAGATGGATGCATGTTATCAGCGCATCTGTGCAGAGGTCAAAGTATTATAGAAATAAAAAATGAAAGCAGAAGTTGTAGCTTAGATAAAAAAAATCCCACCAAATTGAGTTAAAATCACCCAAATTACTTGTTTTTATGAGTTAATTGAGTATCATTACATTATAACTCCTTGATAATGTTATATTATTTAAATTAGCTCAATAAAATTGACAGCAATTGAAAAAACAGCAGGAGTTGATGAAAAATTGAGAAACAAATTGGTTGACAATTTTTAGTATTTGCATTGTATGGGAATATTTTTTCTCTCGGGATTTTGAGAAAGCATATGAGATCACTTTTGCAAGTGTCATTTGCTGATACTTAAAAATATGATTGTTGTTAACAAGGCCTTATATTTAAATTCAACTGTATTTAAGAGTGGTGAAATAAAAATGGCTGAAATGCATGGATCCATAAGTGAGCAGAATACCAAACAAATAAAATGAAAAATGTCTAAAACTGGTGTATGCATTAAATGATTAGAACATTTTTATTTAATTGAAAATTAAGTGGTTTCTTTGCTGTGTTGCCTGTCTGGTTTCTCTCTCATTATGACATAAGATCTGCTGCACTGAAGTGACACTTTTGAACGCCATATGGCGAAATTTTGGTGGGAAAAATTTGAAAATGGTTTGAAGATGTCGTCTGGTCTTTGTGAAATTAGTAAAAATGGAACACTCCTTGATTTATCTGCATTCACCTATAAAGTCTTGGGAATATACTTTGAATGAACTGGATTATTCTTTTGATCAGTCCTCTGCAGTGTTCTCAAACACCAAATAGATGTGAGAAAAGAACATGGAAACCGAAACTATTTTATTGAACATCTAATGTAGCCATAGTAGTAAGGCCAAAAAAATAATATGTCTGTTTCCTGTTTCTCTACCTACTCCAGCTTTTTTGTGTCTACTCTTCAAAATTTTATGGCAATTTTGGCTCAACTACTGTTAAGTCTAAATTGTTCCCCCATTAACTCAATGTAAAGTATTTTTGAAAAATAAAATAATTTCCCTGCCTGCCTACCCTATTTTTTTTTTCTTGCTGGTAGCAAGAAACAAGACCTTTATTTGTTTTGTTCTTATAGAATCTCTTGTATTAAAAGCCGTGACTTTTTTGCTTGTTATACTGCAAATTAATGTCTATGTATAAACTTGCTAAATTTCATTCTTTGTGGCAATTTAATGTTTTAGATTTCTCTGTTATGATTTTTTTTGTTGGGAATTCTTGTTTGTGGTTCAGCCAGGAACTATTGTTCAGAATTGTACATTTTGGTAAATTAGTAGAATCTTGCACAAAATTCTCAACTGAATTCTTTTTGTCACTTTGTGAAGCAAATATTTTAAGTTCACTTTTCTGTTTCAGGTTATAGAGGTGTAAACTGTGAAGTTGACATTGATGACTGCGTTGGTAACATGTGTGCAAATGGCTCAACTTGTATAGATGGAGAAAATAACTACAGCTGTGTCTGCCCACCAACACATACTGGTAAGTTCCAAAGCTTAGATTATCTCCCTTTGTTTTCAAGAAATCTATTTATCTGCATGTTTTGAAACCAATTTTAACAGTTCCCCTATGTGTAAAAGGTTTAGCAAATTTTTGCTAGTTAAAATGAACTTGTATTAGTATTGGTGAACTAGTTTCTGTAGTGCAGACAGAACGATGAGATGCTGGTTGACTTATTACTACATGTATGTGCAAGTGATATGATAAAATCAAGAACTTTATAGAAGCATTAAGGTACAATGAGTTTTACAAACAAGTAAGAAATATTGTCCTAAACAATTATTTGATATGATTGGAGTTTTTCAAAATTTACCGTGAAATTTCTAATGCTCTGTTTATACATGTATTTGTACAAAAAAATTGAAAGCAACTATGATAGCAGAAAGTCAGCGAGCTATGATTGATTTTGTGATATCATTTAGATTAACCTACTTACATATGTTCTTCAATCAAATATGGATTGGATTTCTTGGGTGAAGATTACACAGAACCCAACAAGCTTTTATTTTGGAGTCATTCTGGCTGGATGTTATGCATGTGCACCTAAGGAGATATGTCTAGATACATTTTTTTCTGATTCCTCATACTTTGTGGTTTTAGAAATATTGATACATGTAGTCAATATGATGGACAGGGTTGTGGTTTATTTCACTTGTAATTCCTCTTTTGACCTAGAAAAGTCTGGGTATGGTATGCTTGAAATTAAGATCTCTGCAATACTCCATGCATTCGACCCTGACAAAAGGAAAGTCCTGGTAGCAAACGGCTTAATTTTGATAAATTCATAGATATTACCTTGAGGTTGTGTATTATCATCAGATTTTGAGCTGACAGGGATTTGCATGCCATTCTTACCAAGGTGGACATCTTGTTGCTGCAGGGCACCAGTTGTTTGTTGATCAGTATCTCTTGCTTAATCAAGCTTACATGGACAAACACACTTAAATAAACACTTCATTGAATCAGATTATGGGATGAACACTATGGAAGCTAATGAAATGAAATTGAGAACTTAGAAAAATTGGTATGAATAGGTGGAAATGTTGTGTTATCTGTAATCCTGTTTATATTCTTAAACCAGAGAAAGACAGATTTAAGCTGTGACATTTAGACATTATTTATATGGAAGTCTGTCATGATACTTGCATAAACATTTACTGTATTTAGTATTCACCTGAGAAATCCTGTACATGTACGGAAAGAAACAATAGGATAAATACCCAAAACCGAAAGTTAGTACTGCCTGTCATTATGACGGAACATACATGTACCATAGTTTTATTTGGATACATACATGTACCATATTGTTTGGTTGTATGTACCGGTACAGGTACATTAGTTTTATTTGATGTCATTAGTTGAAATGCTTTGTAATACTGATTAGTTCTTCATTGATGGTGCATCAAGTTAAACTGAACTCAACAAAAAAATCATGGGTTCTTCAATGCTCAGTGAGTGACTAGTACAAAGCAGGGTCTGTGGACATGGTCAAGTATTCTAATCCCAAAATGCTTGAAATCTCTGAACTACAATCAGTTGATTTGAATAGAACTTCATTCTTATCTTAGTACTTTTATTTAGTGACACTACTTTCTCATAACTTTGATATTGTATTGCATCTTGAAATTGTATATTGTGGGAAAATTGAGATATGTTTAGTTTTTAGATTTAGATTTGAAAAATCAGATAAGATGATTATCATTAAAAAAAGAAAAAGAGGGAAGTCATTTATTACAATGGGTTTCTGAGTATTAGTGTTGATGCGTAGTAAAAATGAATTTATTTTAATGAAATGAAGTTATGCATTTTTACAAGATTTAAATGAACAACAGATGGGGTATGAGAAGCAATATAAGTTTTGGATTTTACATGTTGAGACTCCTCAAGTGTTGGCTTATATATTATGCTCTAATTTTGCAAGTCCAATTGTAAACTTGTGCTGAAAATTTTCTTAAGATTTGAATTAGTACAATGAATATGTAGAAAGGTGGAAAAAGTTGTTAAAAATAAAGGGGAAAAACAGCTATAAATAAAGTGACCTTTGTAACCTCTTCACCTTATAAACTGGACAATTGGATGACCTGTCCGGACACAGAATGCGGGAGATCAGTTTTAGGGTATTAGGTGTCTCTGTAATAACAAGGAAAATCAGAGGAAAATTTTACACATCATTTGTTACTTTGTGGTGTATCCTCTGCAAAAAGGTCATGTATCTCTGGATTAAGTGTTATGATTCAGCAGCCATAAGGTTCAGTTTAATCTTGATGTGTATTAAAATTATTATGATGAACTACTGACTGAGTAAAACTGTGGGAAAATATGATGATTTGGTAATAACATGAAATAAATTGGTTGTAAAGAGGAGTGAAATGTTATTAAAAGCAGTTGTTTGAAAAGAAATATTTTATATGTTAAATCTAATTCAGTGATTTTGATAAAGCAAGAAAAAACATGGTGTAAACAGTAAATTGACAATTTAAAATCCTGAGCTTTCTTTGCAAAGAGATCTGTGTAAAGAACCAACTTATATTTAAAGATATGGTGTCATTAGGTATTTAAAAAAAACATTTTGGGATTCATTAGGGGTTATTTAAAGAATCTGCTGTTCCCATTCTTCCTCAGTAATAATGTTGCCCTTCAGTCGGGTTGAAGTTTGTTCTAACTGAGTTGATAAGCACTGCTTTCAAATGTTCTAAGTTACTAGTAAATAAGCCTATCTATTTCAAATTAGTTTGACAGAATTTGGCCTGAGTACCTGAATTTGACCAACAAGTTGTGTGGTTTTCTGTGATGTGTTAAGTTATCTGTCCTGTTATCTGGAGGGTATTAGCTGGACATGATAACATTGTTATGTCTATCCTGCAGTGTCTTGGTAGGACATGGTCAGTTTTTATCAGTAAGACATGAGAAAGATATGTCTTTATCCCACAAACATCTTGTTCAGCCTTAATTAATGCATTAGTAACAATGCATTGCTAAGTGACATGGAAGGGTCCATTTGATTACTTCTGATTAAAACCATCAATGTAATACTTTGTCATTAAATGTAGCCAGTTGCAATAAAATGGTCATAATTTGACCTTTTATGTAGAGGAGTTAATTGGTTAGGAAAGTGGAGCCCTCTTTAATTAAGGATGTTTTTGATGTTCAACAACACCCATTTTAGTGGGCTTTTGATGACCTGGTTCCCATGTCCAACAGGGGATCAGGATGTCATCTTAGTGGTTGATTAGGCTATCGTTTCTCTGTGTATTTAATGTTGTTTAATGGTTATGATTATAAGGAGAGCAGACTATAACTTTCCTTTGATTTTTCATCTCATAATTAATATTATTTTAGATGGTATTTTTTATGGGTTAAGGTCTTGAAAATGTCATAAACATGTGGTTATTGGGGATTTGAATTGATATGTCTTAATGCAAAACATGAAAAAATGCATTAAAGCCTTTTGTTATGTTGTTTTATTTTACCTTTTTAAGTAAAATTAATTAGTAAAATAAAATTTTGCATGCATATTTATAATTGTGCAGTCAAAGTAGACAAATGCTGTGTGAATCCTTTCTGACAAGTAGTAACTATAATTATCTTATTATTATGATTTAAACATTATATGCAATAAAAAATTCTGCCGGAAGCTGTCCCAAAAGTTTATTGTGCATTATATTGCAGGTTTCTACTGCAATGTCGATGTTGACGAATGTAAAATACACCCTGGAATTTGTAAAAATGGTGCTACATGTATGAACACTAATGGAAACTATACATGTATCTGTGTCAACGGATGGGGGGGACAGAATTGTACTGTGAACATTGATGACTGTCTAACCCGTCCCTGTTACAATGGTGGGACATGCCATGATAAAGTTGGCTACTACCACTGTGAATGTCCCCTTGGAAAAACAGGTATGTATGGCTTTGGTGTTACATTGCTTTAAACTATCAGATCCTGAAGATTGTTAAAACATACTTTTTCAAACCTTGTGGTTAAGCTAGAAGTTTCAAGACTGGCAAAGTTTCAGTAACTTTAGGGAGATGTCAATTTACGTTTTTTTTGAAAATTTACAATAAAGTTTTGGACTGATCTCATGATTTGACTAAAATCACAAAATAATAGCAATACTTTTTTTTTTTCTTTTCATGAAAAACTCTTTTTGTTTCAATAAACAGAGAGTAAAATTTAAAGATATAGATGTAAATATTGATGTAAATTTCATGTAACAATTATGAAATTGGTTCAATCTGTGATAAAAATCCATTACAAATGAATGCATCTTTCATGATGAAATGAGTGGGAATAATTGCTTTTAAAATAGATTATTCAGACATGAAGATCACAACATTTTTAAGGACAATGTTTTCTTTTTACATTTAAAGATGATGAATTGAGACTAATATCAAATTCCATTGAACCACATCTCGGTAAAAATTTTGAAGTTCTATTTTTTTTTTTTTTAAATTTGAATAACATTTTTCTTTTATTTTTAATAAATCTGTCATACCTGTTAGCTCTAAGGTTAATGCCCTTCTGTTTCATGTAATAAATCCTGGCTGTTCTTGTCTTGGTCTTGTTTACTTTTGCATGAAGAAAAAACATGAGAATGATATCACTTTTAACAAAAAACATTTAAAAGGCGATGATGCTTATAATTCAAAGAAACAATTATTGTAATAAACACTTAAACATTTATATTTCTCACATTTCTGGGATTTTATTATTCCAAAACAAAATTTGATTATTAGAATTAGAAAATTAAGTCAAGTTTCAAATTATAAAAAAAATGAGTTTTGAATCAAGTTGCTTTATTTTGCATAATAATGTTAACAATACATTCATTAACAGTTATTAACAGTTACTGAATTAAAACAAAATTATTCAGTTTTTGCCAGACCAATGTTGGCTTACTCTGAAAGATACCTTTTCACTGCTTTCTCTCCTAATAGCATGTCTTTCTTGTCTTCTCTCTAGGCTTGCGTTGTCACCTTGATGATGCATGTGTCAGCCAACCTTGCCATTCAGGGGCCATCTGTAATACATCTCCTATGAATGGAGATCCTGTCTGCACGTGTCGCCAGGGATGGACGGGGGAAGATTGCTCGGTTGATATTAATGAATGTCAAGAAAGTAAGTGAAGAAGGTTTAAGGGCTTTGTTTGTTTCATTGCTGTGGCCTGTAATGACTCTGAAAGAGGGGTCTTTATTTCTGGGTTTAAGGGCTTTGTTTGTTTCATTGCTGTAATGACTCTGAAAGAGGGGTCTTTATTTCTACAAGAAGACCTGTATGGATTGTTGGTAACTGCTGCAGCAGCTTGGAAGTTAAGAAAGTTGACTAGTAGTATTGAACTTCAGCTTTATTTATGATGTAAATTGAGGAACTTGCTTTATTAAACATTGTACAACAATATCTGATGCTATTATTTACAGGTTAATCATTACTTGAGATTTAGATCAATTCAAATTAAAGTACCACTGTATATCTCTGGTCATTCTGTGACTGATAAGTTCTTTTTTGTTTTTGTTTTTTTAAGGCAGAATTAAATATTTGTTTGGTTTTTAGATGCTGCAGTGTCACCATGTGAACATGGCGGTACCTGTGTCAACACTGAAGGTAGCTTCCGATGTGACTGTGCCCCTGGCTATACTGGGCCTAGATGTGAAGCAAATATCAACGAGTGCCTTTCGAACCCTTGCCTTAACAAAGGGACTTGCCTGGACGATGTTGCCACTTGGAGGTGTATCTGTATGCCTGGTAAAGTTTTTTGGTTTTTTTTGTTTTGTTTTTTTTGCCATAGTCCCTATTTTGAGTTTTGTTTTGAAATCTGATTGCTCAAGATACCAGTGTAAAATATAATAGTATAACTAAGTAAGGCATGCATATTTATTATTTTAAGTATTGTTGATAATTATATTTCAAATTTTCTGGGTATTCAGTTGTTATATTCTTATGAGGTAAGATCTGGTAGTTACTGCAGATTAAACTACCACAAGAACATGAACTGTGTTGGAATTTATTTACACAAAATTTCTTTACACAAATTCTGTAGAAATGAAAATTTCTTGATTAAAAAATACTGAAAATTTTTGTCACCTCTTCAATACATAATAGTCAAGGGACTGTTTAAAAATACAGATAGATGTTCCTCGCCACAATCAGTACATGTTTATATGTATGTAAAGTTCCTCCCAGTCTTGTCTTTCTGAATTCTGACGCGAATTAATCCTTGGAGATGTTAAGAAATCTTATTCTGTTACACAAATATGAATTTGTGATTTGAATCAACATTTCTTTTAAGAGAAATTTGACAACATTACTTTAATAGTGTAAGAAATTAAAGAATAGAAATCAATAGTGGTTTTTCTTCTTGAGTTAAGCCCTTTTCTTTGTCAAGCATGCCTACTTCTCTTTGTTAAAACATTTCTCAATTTTAATATATATCTATATTTGATTTGAAATTGTATTCAGTCTGAGGGAGATTTTTCATCATTGTATAGAAATTGTTTATCATCAGTTTAGAAGATTTATGTGTAATACTGGTGTTTTTTCTGCATCTGTTTACGCTCGGGTCACCAAGGTCTTACTACAGAAGTGTGGGAAAATAAGAAAAGTGGCGTCGTGGGGCTCAATAAGGGTGTAATAATCGATGGATTCTGATTCCGAAAACGAAAGTCTGGAATGAGTTTGTAATTTTATAACTCAATATCATTATTGACCTGTTATAAAAGGGGACTGTTTTGATGTTTCAGAGGAAAAACACACTTCAAGAGATTGGAGATAATATCTGTTCATACAGGAATTTGGACAAAATTAGCAAAGTCATTTTACTGCTTATTTTCAGGAGCAAAAAACTCCACCTGATAAAAAATTATACAGAGCATGATTTTTAAAAAACTTAAGGATATTTTATACTTCTTTGTTAATTTAATCTTTAAGTTGAAAATTCATAGACATAAAAGTATCAAACTGCTAACAAAAGGGATACTTTTTTTAATGGACTTGTTTTTTTGTTTTTTTTAAGGAAACAAGTATTTTAGGCTTGAGTCAGAAATGAAACAGATACATGACACAAAAGATGTTAAACTGTTATTATTCAAGTAATTCATGCTTAAACCTGTGGTACAAATATTTTCTTTGTTCTCCTGCTTGAAGAGATGTTTTTGAACAAAAACCATAAGAAACTCTACACTTTCTTTTATCCAATGATCCAACATTTAATTTTATGTATTTTTAGATAATTCTGAGCAGACATGAAAAGCCACTCTTGTTGTGACAATATCTTTTCATATCTTTTTAATATTTCAATACAATATAAAAATTCAACATACAACATTATCAGGATTTTCTTTTTTTACATTTTTGCAATTGCTAATTTTTCAATGCAAAAGTGTTTTGACACTAAAAGGTTTTTTCAGTCTTCAATATAGAGACATGTTTTGACCATAGATAGAGTTTTCATGTGGTAACAACTTGAAACAGCTATTTAAAGTTCAGGTCAAACAACTGTTTTTTACTACAAAATTGTATATAATTTTCTTGTCATTTAGCAGGGCATATGTTAATTCTCTCAATTGCTTCAACTGTTCCCACGGCCTTCTAAATTGTGGAACTGTTACTTAAATATATTTTTTCTCTGATTGTATCTTCAAGCTCTTGGTAATTATTATGTGGCTGTAAAAAAAATTTTAATAAGAATTACTTTGAATGTGATGTGATTTCTCATAATTAGGTATACAGGAATTCTCATGGGGTGATGAAGGATTTTCGTGAAGCTTTAAATTCAGTCTCTTAGTTTGAATTATAGGATCACAAATGAAGAATGGATGATCATACAGTTTTATTTCAAATTTTTTTTTTTTAGTAAAACTTGGTTTGAAATGAACGATCATACAATTTTATTTCAAATTTTTTGTTTGAAATGTTTTTATTGCCATTTAATCAAAGAAGTTACAAATTTAACAAATGTATAAAATCTTGATAAAAAAGGAAAATAAAATTTATATAATTTTATAATGGTATTATTAGTTCAAGTAGGTATGACCTATGACCTTCACAGTACATCTGAACTACAGTAAAATATATTTTGAGATGCTACAGTGAAATACTAAAGTTTGAAATAAACATATTTGTGACATGTATAGACTTTTTAAAATATTCTTTCATGTGTAACTAACAGTAAATACTTCTCACGATCCAGACTGTTACTAAAATGTAAATAAACTTTGAAATTTATAGTTCTACAGACTGATTTATGAATCGTTCTGAAATTATGTAATTTTGGGTAATTTCATTTGTAACTTTAGTACTCTGTTACAAGATGAAAACTGAAACTGAATTAACTCTCAGTGGAAAGTGCTTTCCATTCTCATTCTGTTCTGTTATTATGTTAAATTACAATGTACAATTTACTATAGCTTTGTTATTATAATACATGTATCTAAGCATGTTGTTTGAACTTTGTTTTTACATAAAAAGAGTTGGGAAAAAGTTGACTTGTTGATGTTGTTTTAAAAGAGTGAAAAAACGAAAGAGGGGTTGAAATATGTTAGAGACCTTTAATTTCTGACTTAGTGCTTTTGATAATTCATTGAAATTTTTTAACCTTCAACACATTTCATTGACACTTTATTGAGGCCTTCTGGTTTTGCTCAGGAGGATGCTGATTTGAAATTAAGGAAAGTCCAGTATCTGCTACTCTTGAAAATAAATTTGGACCCCTCGGAAAATGTGCTGATGGTGATGTATACAAATAATTTGAAAAAGCAACTTTTGTTTCATGACAATATTATACTGAAGTTTGTTATATGATGCTTTTTCCACTATTGTTTTCCTGTCTGTCTGGGACTCCTTCTATTTCCAAGTGCTAGAAGTTCAAAGTAAGATATAATAACATTTCCCTGTTTTCCAGGTTACAGAGGAACTCGCTGTGAAGAAGAAATTGATGAATGTGAAAATAGGCCATGCCAGAATTCTGGGATATGTCAGGATTATGTGAACCGCTACGAGTGTGTATGTCAAGATGGTAAGTAAAATGTTGATCCTAATGAAGTGAAAGTATACATTCCTTTGATATTAGTGATGTGACCAATTCATTTACTAATAAGGAGCTCTCCAAAAAAATAAAGTAAAAAAAGAAAATGGTAAAAGAGTAAATCAGTCAGAACTATGGAAACTGGCCTTTGGCATCCAAGCATTTTCAGTGCTGTTGCTTTTTTATTCTTCGGTGTCAGCTCTTTATATAATTGATGAGCAGTCTTCTATTGACATTCCATTATCATGATAATTTGTACCTTTTTCAGGATTTTCTGGTAAGAATTGTGAGGTCAACAACGATGACTGTGCCAGTGCCCCTTGTGTCAACGGGGCTACATGTGAAGATAGAATAAACAGCTACTATTGCAGATGTCGATCTGGTAATATACATGTTTTCTGTACATTTATAAGATACACATGTTTTTCTCTACATTTATCAGATACACATTTTTTTTACTACTTGTATATACTTGTAATTAGCATTGTAAATTATTAATTATGTACTTTGTCAAATGTTATGTAATGGATATTTTATAAATGAATTATGGACAATTAAAAAAGTTAAAAAAGCACTGCATAAAATTTTTAATTGCCGTGTTGAACATTATTTCAAATACACAAGTAAATCATATGTTTTGTTGCTTTATCATTCTTTTTCAACAATTCAACCCTCATAAAAGATATCAACTTATTGCAGGTTTTGCTGGGATCAATTGCCAAGAGAATATCAATGATTGTCTCAATGTCAACTGCCACAATGGTTCATGTGTTGATATGCTGAATACTTACCAGTGTTCCTGTTTATCAGGATATACTGGTACCCATTGTGAGATTGAGACCAATGTTTGTGACTCGCAGCCTTGTCAGTATGGAGGAAGTTGTTTCAGTTACCATACCAGTGATGGACTGCGATATGAGTGCCGTTGCCTTCCAGGAACCTCAGGTAAGTGTAGTGTATGGATGACTTCAGGGTTATCTTCACTCGAAAAGTAATGTTTGGACTTTCAGATTTGTAGTCCAGTAGTCTTTATCACGTTAGGACTGTCTAAATAAAGGGTACCATCTGTATGACAGTCAATTGAACTAAAGTATTCAGTTTTATGTGATAGGGCTGTGGCAGGATATTTTTTGTCAACTTCTTTTCTTTTTGAAGGGCTGGACTTTCATCACATTTATAAATGTAATACATTTGTTTTATGTAGTTAAACTTTATTTCTAACCAAATACAACTTAAGATATCTACACCCAAATAAAGGGAATCTATCTTAATTGGGGACAATAGAAATTCCCCTAGATATCTTCTAGTCCGATAATTACATGTAGTATACTAGATTCAGTGGGTGTCCTCAGGACGAATCTGAAGTATTTATAGGCTACATTTACAATTCAAATGGTTTCGAGGTGTGAATGAAACCTCAAGTTAAAGATTTGAACCTGGTTAGAATAGAATTAACTTCAGCCCTCAGGATATTTTGTCCTAATTACATGGAATGTTTATTTGTTGTTGACTGGTATATATTAGATGTGTATTGAAACAACCTTAAGTTGTAATGATGTTTATTGCAAAATTTGTCATCTTTTTGAAATGTATTTAAAAAAAAGAGTTTTGTCAACTCATTAGCTGTTAAATTATTTCTGTCATTTTTTAATACCAGTTCAAAGGGCTTTAAAAGAATTATGTTAAAAAGTAAAAATTAATTCAAATTTAATTAAATTAATTAATTGTGCCACTCCACTAAAATCAGGAACTACCAGTGAAAAAGTGGTTCATGGTGTAGACAAACCCACCAAACAATGCTTTTTCAATCTACTTATGCTATATTTTCACAAAACGATAATGAAAGTGGCTTTTGACATGCATGAATCACCTCCTGTCTGATTTTTATAAAGACTGATACCTAAAAAAGCAAAATGAAACACTTGTTAATACAGATTTTTATGTATCAAATTTTATACGGAAGGAGTAGTGTTTATTTGAACATTAAGATAATTTTGGCCAAAGCTAGTGAGTTGGTTTCAGCAACAACAAAAAATCTCAGTAAGGTCATATTAGCTCTAGCACAGCTAATTTTTTTTAAGTCCCTTTAATGACATCTGTTTTAAACTATGAACTCTCTTTCTATGTTAATGAGACTAATTTACCCCAATTTATGAATTTAATTTGACACTCATTGTCAGGTTTCAGCAATCTAATGGGATTTGAAAAATGAATTTAATGATGTAATTATGAATTATTATTGTAAATTATTGATTATAAATGCCACAAAATTAAATGAAATGGTTTGAAAACGATAAACTTTTGTGCTGCGTGGTCCAGGTGCACCCAGAGGACACTTGTTCAAAACACAGCTCAGGTGGAATATGTTTCTGACAACATAAGAGGGCCTAAGCCATAGGGAAAAGTAAAACACAGGTGAAATTTTTTGGCCAATGGTACTTTCATAACATAGCAACTATACATCACCCAAAACATCTGTTTGTGTCAAAAGATCTGATTGGTCAATATCAGAGTTTGGAATGTCAGAGTATACTGTTATTGAAATGCAATATGTGCATATTAGTACAATAAAAATTGAATTCTTTTTGTCACAATATTGAATATAAAATACAACTTATGGTTCATGTGGTTTTTATTTCTATTGAATGATCTTGAAAAAAACATTTGATGTGATTTAGATGGGCTGACAGGTAAGTGTCATACTTGAATGATCATCACAGCAGGTGAAAATTTAGACTAAATGTTCAAGTGTGTTTTAATTGAAATATCTATTGTATAGTATACTAAGGGAGATAACTTACTACTTTTATCAATAAACTGTTATGTTAAAAGCAATGATAGTGTTCTGGTTGTCTGAACTATCATCCAAATCACATCACAGTAAAGTGTATGGCAAGCATAAGGTTAAAGGTCAAACTCTATATTTCTAAATGTTAAAACATGTAAATATAAAAGAATAACTTCATATTAGTTTGAATCATTATAGAAAGTTGTCTTTTTTTGCAGGTAAAAACTGTGAGAAGAATGAGAATGATTGTATTAATAACCCTTGTTTAAACGGTGGTACTTGTCAAGATGGTATTAATAATTACACCTGTAGATGCAAACCAGGTTACACAGGTAAATTTTATTACATGCCTCCCCCCTTTTTATGTGATAAGGAACTAGATGTCCATCTTCTGATTGTAATGTATTATGGACTGTATACTCCTTCTCAAATCTCAATCAGTAATTATTGAGTCAGGAATTGTCTTTAATTTGTCTTTATGCCTGGCTCAGCCTTTTTTGAATAGAGTTAAATGTTCTCATTATATGATGCAAGAAATATCTTCTGTTTGATGATACAGTCAATTGATATATTCCTCGTACTGAACAGCAAGCCATTAAATGCATTATTGAAAATGAATATAAATAATTTCAGGTCAACATTGTGAGGTAAACATCAACGAATGTGAGTCATCTCCTTGTCAGAATGGTGGTGTATGTATGGATATGGTCAATGGCTACAAATGTGACTGTCCATCTGGGTACTACGATGCCAACTGTATCTCTAGTGTCAATGATTGTTCTGCTGATTCCTGCTTGAATGGTGGAACCTGTCGTGATGGAGTTAATAGGTAAGGGGAAACAATTCCTTGTGTTACAATGTTCTGCTGATTCCGGCTTGAATGGTGGAACCTGTCGTGATGGAGTTAATAGGTAAGGGGAAACAATTCCTTGTGTTACAATGTTCTGCTGATTCCTGCTTGAATAGTGGAACCTGTCTCGTGATGGAGTTAATAGGTAAGGGGAAACAATTTCTTGTGTTACAATGTTCTGCTGATTCCTGCTTAAATGGTGGAACCTGTCGTGATGGAGTTAATAGATAAGGGGAAACAATTCCTTGTGTTACGATGTCTGTTGAGGTTACTCTTATTAGTTAAGAAAACAGAAAACTTGTAAATTTCTAAGAGTTAGATGTTGAAATAAATGAAGTGGCCTCAGAAAATTTGTAAAAAATGAAAGTTCAAATCTGTTAGTAGAAAGGAATAACATGGATAGCATTCTGTAGACTACTTGAAATGTTTTGGAATAAAATAGGTATCTATAGAATTTGAATGGTGAGAGGTGCTGATTTTGATTTCAATACTTATATGCCATTATATTTCATTACAGATATGACTGTGATTGTAAACCTGGATATACTGGACAAAGGTGTGAAAATATTGCTGACGGCTGCTTGTCCAATCCATGTCAGCATGGTTCCACATGTCGTAATGCTCTCGGAAACTATCAGTGTGATTGTTTGCCTGGTTACAAAGGAGTTAACTGTCAGATTAATATAGATGAGTGTGCAAGCAGTCCCTGTGTTCATGGAAATTGTGTTGATATGCCCAATGGATATAATTGTTATTGCGATGCTGGTTGGACCGGAGATAACTGTGAACAGGAGTTGAATCCCTGCTCTCCAAACCCATGTCGGAACAACGCTCAATGCCAGGCATCTAATAGTTATGAAGATTATTATTGTCAGTGCAAGTCTGGTTTTACAGGTAATTATATCATTGCAACATGAAGATGTTCTCTTACTCAATGAGTGGGTGGCATATTGGTATCACCTTATGCATCATTCCATCTGTCTGAATTCTATCATTATTATCTGGGCTCCCAATGGATGGAACAATATAAAATTTGGTGTGTGGCTTTGTATAGTTGGGGAAATTTGGTTGCTTTCCAATATCAACTTCTGTACAAGTGGGTATACCTAGCATGACATCAGGTTCTTTTTGTTTTGGAATTCTTTATTTAATGCCATGCATAATTTTTCATTTTGATTTGCATTTAAAGATACATTATGTACTTTCATCCCAAACAGGGAAGAAGAATTTATTTTATTTGTACCTACTGGTTGAACAATTTCTGAAAGTTAAATTCACAATGCAAGTCTAAAATGTCTTCTGAGATATCTCTTGTTCAGTGAAACACAAAAAAAACTTATTGTAAATCTTAGCCAATGTTGTCTGAGCTATTATCATTGTAAATCTTAGCCAATGTTTGTCTGAGCTATTATCATTGTAAATCTTAGCCAATGTTTGTCTGAGCTATTGTCTTTATGTTAAAAGCTGTTGGCTGTTTCAACTTTATCAATAACTTGCCATATTTATTTCAGGACGTCATTGTGATATTGACCAAGATGAATGTCGACAGCCTATCTGTCACAATGGGGCAACTTGCCACAACACTTACGGATCTTTCAACTGCTCATGTGCACCTGGGTATGAGGGAACGTTTTGTGAAATCAACCATAACGATTGTGATCCTAATCCATGTCAAAATGGGGCAACATGCTTTGATAGTGTCAACAACTATACGTGCGTCTGCTCAGCTGGTTTTGGTGGGAAACACTGTCATACTGATGTTGATGAGTGTTTATCTAACCCATGCAAGAACGGAGCTGTTTGTAATGATTATGTCAACTCTTATACATGTACTTGTCGCCCTGGTTACAGTGGGAAAGACTGTCAGAATGATGATAATGATTGTTCACCAACGTAAGTTATAAACAAATGTTTTACAGTCAAATTTTCCAAGGAGGAGCAAAATCAGTCACCTTCAACTTTTGATCTTTATAGGTTAATTATACATAGAATTCAGTAAATAGTGAAAAGGGGATATTTCAATTCTAGTCTTTTAAGACAGGTTTTTGCTGTAACAGGTGGTAACTAAGACGGGTTTTTGCTGAAACAGGTGGTAACTAAGACAGGTTTGACTGTTACTATATCTGTAGCTCATCTTTTTTTCCCCTTGAATTGTACAGTGCTTAACTTAATTTGTTAAAAAATAGATACAGAAAAAAAAAATTACTGCCATAATTATAAAATGAAAGTTTGGAATAATGTCCTTATATGCTGTTTTAATGGTTGAAATATGTTTGAAACCACTTGTCTTATAGTCCTTGTTTCTTTTTTTTCAGCTCATGTTTGAATGATGGAACATGCATTGACAAGGAGAATGTCTACAAGTGTATTTGTCCAAGCGGTTATACAGGAGATCACTGTCAGACCAAAATCAACCCATGTGACAGTAATCCATGCATGAGTGGCGCCACCTGTTCAAACAAAGGATCGTCATGGGAATGTGTTTGTCCCTATGGCTTCACAGGAGCACGTTGTGAGGTACAGTTCTTTGTAATTTATTGAAATGAAATACATGTACTGTGGAAGTGCCTATATTCCTGGATACCAATTTTCATGGTTTGGGAAAAAACTTCAGTTAGTAGATTCTTGAATTCTTTGATTTGAAAACTCCATTATACAAAGGAATGGGAAATTTTTGATGGGAATCATATTTTAGGGTTTGCCAAATCTACAAAAACCAAGAAAAATTGGTAACCCACAAACAATAATACTTTCTACAGTAGTTGTCATTAATTAAATGAGACAAATGCTTGATCTTATATCTTTATTCTTAACTGCTAATACTAGTTCTTAGTTAATAATTTTGAATGTAATTTCGCCAATTTAATAATCCATTTAAATACACTGTATTACTTCTTTTCAGAATTTCATTGACTGGTGTGAGATCGATCCCTGCAAAAATCGTGGAACTTGTGTACAGACTGCTAACACTTACTATTGTGAGTGTGCCTTGGGATGGACTGGGATGACATGTGACATCAGCAAAATGACATGTGAAGCAGCGGCACAAAGTCAAAATGTTGTAGAGAATAAACTTTGTAAAAACAGTGGTGTTTGTCGTAACACTGAAGATTCACATGTTTGTGACTGTAGATCAGGTTACGAAGGAAGCTATTGTGAAATTGAAATCAATGAATGTGCGTCTGCTCCTTGCCAGAATGGTGCAACATGTTTGAATAAAGAAGGATTTTATGAATGTACCTGCCCTCTTGGTTTCCAAGGGAAAAACTGTGATATCAATGTTAACGACTGTCAGAACCAAGCTTGTTTGAATGGTGGAAAATGCATCGATCTTATCAATGATTTTATGTGTTCTTGCCCTCCAGGAACACGGGGTCATTTCTGTGAACACAATGATCAGGACTGTTATCAAGGTGCTTGTCACCATGGTGGCACATGCAGAGACAAGGTTGGAGGTTTTGAGTGTGAGTGTCCACCTGGCTTTGTAGGTGACCAGTGTGAAGGAGACATCAATGAATGCATTGTTTATCAGCCTTGCAACCCAATGGGCACACAAACATGCATCCAGCTAGATAACTCTTACAAATGTGAATGCAGACCTGGTTGGATTGGCCAGAACTGTAGCACAGCTATTAATTATTGTCAAGTTAATCCATGTAAAAATGGTGGTTCATGCTTAAATGGCAAGAACTCCCATGTCTGCAAATGCAGGCCAGGATTCAGTGGTCCTAACTGTGATGTTGTGTCAGACTTCTGTACTCCCAACAGCTGTGCAAATGGGGCTACATGTCAAAATTTGGGGAATGACTTTCGTTGTTTGTGTGTTCCTGGAACAGAAGGAGAATACTGCCAGTATGATGTCAGCAACGAGTGTATATCTAACCCTTGCAGATTTGGTGGTTCATGCGTAGACAAACCAGGTATGATTGTCTTTCTCACTGATGCACTACTTACTGTATACTCTTTTGATGAGCATGTATGGAATGCATTCATATCGGCTATGAAAATTCTTGTGTTCTACCCAAACCCTACCTTGTGCGAAGCATATAACACCCATGCTCAGTGATTTACCAGGAAAGAGTCTATTCAAGATAAATTTCCATAATATCAGTTCTTACCTTTTTGCACTCCATTTATCTAACTGTTCCAGAAATTGAAAAGTAGCATTGATGATGTAGATAAATATTTTAGCAGGTTACCCTGGCTAATAAATTATCTACACTGACAGGATTTTAGATCATAACAGTAATCAGAAAGAGATCTATTTGTTTTGTAAATTTTCAGAAAATCCTATTTTATGCTACGGCATTTTAAACTCAGACATTATTTTATGTATTTAAAAAAATGTCCTAAAACATTTGAAATACAAATGCGACAGTTCTATGTTTTCCCCAGTGCAATTATAGGCAATTGTCTTACTTTCCAGGACGATACGAGTGTTATTGCCCAAGATATGCCACTGGTGTCAATTGTGAAGTATTTGATCTTAATGCTAAACCTGGCCCCGGAAAGGCCACTGTCAGTCCACCAGTTGTTGACCCACGTCAAGTACATTGTGCAGAAAAAAGGTGTTCTAGTGTCGCTGGGGACGGAAAATGTGATGTAAGTGTAGTATTACAGTTTCGTGCTTAGATTTATCTTTGCCCTGAAATTAAGAAAATAGAACATGTCATGTTCAGAATATTCCATTTTTGTTATTTACATGGTACTTGTTGAATATCAATCATAATTTTGTTAGTTCAAGTCAGCCAATATGATTCTAAGTTGTGTCGAATATTTTATCTGGTTAAAAAAATTACATTTACTGCTAAAATGTACAAAGTAACCCAAGCAAATGAGCAATTCAGACTCCACTAAAAACTGGGAGCATAGACCCGGTGCAGTAGGGTAAGTGCCCTCTGCTTTTCTAGAAGCACCCGCCAAGTTGCTCATAAAAAGTCAAGTCCAAGTTATATAGCTTGTAGTAATATGATAATAAAATACCACCTTGTTTCAGATTGACTGTAACTATATGGCATGTCAGTATGATGGTGGAGATTGTTCCCGTGGTGTTAAAGACCTTTGGAAGGACTGTCTTGCCCCTATTAACGGAGTCTACTGCTCTAGTGTCTTCAATGATGGCAAATGTGATGAGGCTTGCAACAGTGAACGTTGTCTATTTGATGGCCAAGACTGCAAAAAGCAGGAAGTTTGTAATCCATCCTTCAAATCATACTGTGAATTACATTATAGTGATGGAAATTGTGACCAAGGTTGCAATAATGCTGGATGTAACTGGGACGGTAATGACTGTACTAATGTCGCACCTATGAACCATCTTAAAGGAAGCATGGTCATTTTTGTTAGGTCTACTCTTGAGGAATTTATGGACAGCAAGAGAGCATTCCTGAGAGATATGGGCAAATTGCTCCGTTTAGTGGTAAAAATAAAGAAGGATGCAAATGGCATAGAGATGATAAAGCCATGGTCTCCATCAAATGGATCAAGAAGGAAACGATCTGTTTTTATGGAGGATTCCAATCTTTTTCATAGAAGTAAACGTTCAGTTGACATTTCACAGGCTACAGGGTAAGTCATGTGCTTAAAAATTCTATTTGATTTTTTGTTTTTTGTCAACTTTGGTCTTTTTTAATTTGCATTTTTAAAATAGTTTGCGAGACTGTTCATTTTTTGGTTGAATGTTTCTTATTTTGCTCCATTTATGAAAAGTTTCATTTTTGGCAATCTGCATTCTCAGGAAACATGTGTTTTGACATGCTTACAGTATTTCAAATTAAATAATATAGAGATGCACAATGACAGATATAAGTAAACTCCTGAAACACTTAGTCAAATTATTTTTTTGTTTTTGTTTATAGATTAGAAGTCACTCTAGAATTAGACAGCAGTCAGTGTCGTTCAGATCCTTCTGAGACCCAATGTATTACACACATTGACACCGCAGTTCAAATCATCGCAGCGACTAAAAATCAATCTGCTTGGTCTAATACTGGTCCAATTATTGACAAAATACAAGGTACAGTATGTTAAAGTTTAGTGTTTTGTCAATATCTCTCAGAGTATGTACTACATCCAATGAGAAACTTTCTTGACACCTTAACATAACAGTGAAGATAATGTTTTTATCTATTAAGTAGCAGTCTTTCTGAAAATCAGACAGAATGTGATTCATGCATGTCAAAAACCTTAGCAAACTAGGTTCTGTCACGTAACCTGGCTTAGCAAACTAGGTTATGTGACGTAACCTGGCTTGGTAATATGAGATCATTAATATTGATTGGTCAGTATTCTGTGATTCAATTATCCCAAACAATTTAACATTTTAATTATGAATCAGTTATCAAAATTTGAACTGTCATTCATTAGAAGTTAAACTATAAGGAATGTTTCTGTTTTTCTAATTGATTATATACAATAACCTGGTTTGGGCAAATTCACACTTTTTATAAACAGTGAAGCCATTTATGAGTGTAAACTGTGGCAAACCAGTTTATTTCATATAAGCTGTTCAATAAATAGAAACATTATTTAAAAGATATTTTTAAGGATATTTTAAAAATTGTCAAAGTTTATTATTATTAAAACCTCAGTGAAAAGTAATACTATCTTTTTATCAGTAAAAAATTATTATTGGTTCAGATGGCAAGATTGAACTTTTATTGTATTATGTGACTATAACTGTCTATTTTTAGCTGAACCAGGAAAAGGTGAGGATGATGCAACTCCCACATCTCTTAGCACCACTTACATTGTCATATCGGTGGCTGGAATTTTACTCCTCGTCATCGTTGTGGTGGTTGTCCTTTCAAGGAAGAAGAAAATTGCAAGAGGAATAACCTGGTTCCCTGAGGGTTTCTTTGCTACTAGCAATGTTACCAAGACACCAGGTCCAAGGGCTTCGAAAAGACGTGTCCCTGATGGAGAAGAAAAGTATGTATTTGATTAGCACTTTAATGTAAAAGAATTAAATCAAGAAAGAGTAAGAAATTTATTTCTGTGATCATTTCCTTGATGTTGTACAAAGTCTTATAAACCATATATTCAATCTATAAAACTGAAGAAATTGCATGAATTTTGTTAATAAGCCTTTTATTGGAGGTTTTTATCTATGATCAAATATTCAAGAAAACCTGGGTTTTTTTTTTTTTTTTTAGAAAAGGAAACCAGATGCCACAATTTGATGGTCTGGTACCACAAGCCACAACACCTCCATGGAATGATGATGATGAGGAAGATCAAACAAATAAAGCTAAAAGAATTAAGATGGAGAAAGACTGTCAGTTACTGGAACAGAAATTGGATGCAGATAAGGACCATCGCCAATGGACTCAGCAACATTTAACAGCAGCCAACATACCGAATGATTCTACCTCCATGTTGGCTCTAACTCCACCAGAAAATGACCTAACTCCAGTCCCTGACATAGATGTACGAGGTCCAGATGGGTTCACACCTCTCATGCTTGCGTCTTTCCGAGGTGGTGGGTATGATACAGGAGACACCGACTCTAGTGGTTCTGGGTCAGGAGACAGTAACGAATCTGATGACAGAAGTGCAGACTATATACAGGCATTATTATCTCAGGGGGCGTCTATTAACTTGGCAACTGACAGAACACAAGAAACGGCACTTCATCTGGCAGCCAGATACTCTAGGTCGGATGCTGCTAAGATTTTACTGGATGCAGGTGCTGACCCTAATCAGCCAGATATAAATGGAAGAACTCCATTGCATGCTGCAGTTGCTGCTGATGCCATTGGTGTATTCCAGGTAAGAAATGACTAGGAGGGAAATAAATCCGCCATGATTATTTGTATATGATGTTTTATTACAGTTTTGTTTTGGGAAATGATTTTATGTAAATTAAATTTACAAAAGGAGTAAACATTATATTTAGTGTTTTTATGTGGAAGTGTTTCATTCCATGGCATTGCAAATGCTAGTAATGCCATGGAATGAAACACATCCACATAAAAATACTAAAACATGTCAAATGAATTATTTCAATTGATATCAGCTCATTTTGAATATTGTTTCACATGACATCACAGTACACTCAAAGTAGCTCACAGTCATATTTTAATAAATGTTCATTTTTTCACAATTTACAGTTTATGTGTATGTTTTTGTTAATAGATTTTATTGAGAAATCGCAGTACTAACTTGAATGCCCGTATGGAAGATGGTGCCACACCCCTTATTATTGCAGCCAGACTGGCTGTGGAGGGAATGGTGGAAGATTTAGTTAATGCTGATGCTGATATTAATGCTGCCGATGAATATGGTAAGTGGCATGTAATTTGTTTTGAAATTTGTTCAGCCAGTGATTTACAGATAAGAAAGTTCTTTGCTCTTTCTTCTTGCATAATTTTAGAACAATCTTAAAACAATTTCATATTTACAAAAAAAGAGTCAAAATTGAGCAAATTTTCACAAATATTGCAATAGTTGTTATAAAGAAAAGAGTAGCATGCCACCTGGATTCTGATTGGCTGTATTATGTGATATCATAGTGTAAGTCCTGTGATCTAAGTTAAGTCCCATGTGATTTAATCAATCCTTAGGTTTTGGTTGGTGTTAACACTCTGTCCATCATCCGATATGCAAGTTTGTGGATATAACATGAAATTGCAAGATGAGCAATAATGTTGTGTTGATATATTTTCTTGTTAATTTGATGTAAACTTACATGTATTTTGTGTATATTCCCAGGTAAAACAGCATTACATTGGGCAGCAGCAGTCAATAACTACACAGCAGCTCAGGTACTCCTTCAACATGGAGCAAACCGTGATGCACAGGATCATAAGGTATTTATATGCAGAGGTCCACTAAGTGAGAATATTCTTACAATTACTTAAAGTGGGAATATTCTAACAAATTATTTGAAATGAGATTATTCTTTCAATCCTTTTAAGGAGGTAGACCTAGGGTAAGGGACACAACTCTCACAAGTCATTGGAATGCTTATATTCAGAGTTTTACACCAATCTCATGTAATCAAAGTAACTTGGACTGATTTCATTCTGTTTCAAAGAAAAGCTTAAAAGGCATTGGTGAAATTGAATATGATACAAACATATCTCTGATTTCAAGAGTTATGTCCCTTACCCTAGGTCTACCCCCTTAAGTGAGAATACTCTTGCAGTAAAATGAGAACTTCCTTACTGTACCACTAAACAGGAATGTTTCTGCATTTCTAATTAGTGAGACTAATCTTAATCTTACTGCCATTAACACATTTGACTTGTTTTGTTTTTGTTTGTTTTTTTTTTTTTATTCAGTTCCATTAAGTGAGAATATTCTCATACATGTATGACATTATAAAATCTAATATAAAGTCGGGAAGATTTTGGGAATTATGTCATGTTTATTTGATTGTCATGGTGTTTAGACTCTAAAGAAAAATACATCCATGAAAAAAAAATAACTCACTTGTATAAATCTGTTCTTGTTAGATGATGTATCGTATTTACCGTTACTTATCTTGTGTTTAACTTGAGAATTAACATTTCATGTATACAGTGCCACTTTAAAAATTGAAAGTTAACTAAATTTGTATCCTAAATTATTCTAAATTGTACAGTTATTTAAACATGCACTCTATATTTTTTTTCAGGATGAAACTCCTTTGTTTCTGGCGGCTAGAGAAGGAGCATACCAAACAGCGAAAATTCTTTTAGAACATTACGCAAACCGTGATATCACTGATCATATGGATAGATTGCCTCGTGATATTGCCTCTGAAAAATTACATGGTGATATTCTACAGTTATTAGATGAATATTGTATCAGTAGCCCAATGTCATTACCAACTTCTCCGAATGGACTGCATTTCATGCCGACAAAACATTCAAAACAAGTGAAACAAAAGAAGTCAAAGAATTGTCATGGACTTGGTACCCCAATTACACACAATGGGGTTTTAGTAAATGGTGTTCATCAGAAAAGGACTAAAACTAAGAAAAAGTCAACTAAGTCTGCTAATGGACATTCACAGAGCAGTGAAGGCTCAGTTGAAACTGTCTCCCCTGGTAACTCAATAGAGTCCCCACTGGGGTACGAGAGAACACCACCCCCTTATGATAGTACCATGTTTGCTAGTGGGCAGAATTTCTTACAGCAACAAGCTCTTCAGCAATCTATGGAAGAACTACAGAAAAACTGTGCAATGAATCAACAGAGTCATTACAATGATAATTCCAGAGACTTACGTAGCTGTTACGAAAATCTGTGGCATCAAGGACATATGAATTCACAAATGAATCCACAACATTCGCAACCATCAACAATTCCAACACCACCCCAAAACATACAATCAAATCCTAGTCCACTTGGTAAAATTTCACCATCTAAACCACCAAAAAATTTGCCAACATCACCTACTCATATTCAGGCAATGCAACAAAGAGCGCGGCAGGAGCGTGCTAATGGAAGCCCACCCAATAGACAGACTGAAGTTTCTTGTTCATTTCAGAACAAGAACCATAGTGAGCCCATGCCATTTACAACGTTTGGGAGGGGTGTGCAAAAACTGCCCCCTACCCCTCAACAGACTATGTACTTAGAACCCTTCCCTACACCCCCCTCCACGCACAGTTTGGGCTCACCCCCACAAGTTGTGCATCCAGTGCTACCAGAACATTATCTCACTCCTTCACCAGACTCTCCTGGACAGTGGTCCAGTTCGTCGCCTCATTCTGCTCATTCTGATTGGTCGGAAGGTATTTCCAGTCCTGACCAAAACATGAGGACTACAAACCAAGGAATGTTTGTGTAGTGTTTCACATCATAACGTTGACAAAATTAATTTTCTTAGTTCAGAACTGAGGAATTTGTTCATACATTTGTTTTGCGACCATCTTTACATTGAATTGAGATTTTATTCAACACTTTGAAGCAATTTACTGCAATGAGCTGAATTTGTATCAAGTAATCATGTGTATTTCTCAAGAAGAGACTAATTTGCTGAGAAAGTTTTTGAAACATTGGACCAGGTCATTGAAAGGTTTCATTCATTTTGTTAAGTTATTTCGTATTTCGTATTTTATTTTTTGAATGTTACTGCCGTACAGATTGTTTCATCTGCCATTTGTAAAATAATTCATTTTCCTTGTGCACAAGATAGTGCTGTCATAAATTATTGTACATAATTCCATCAGATTTTTATTTTTCCAAAGATGTTTTTGCAGCTATTTGTTACTGTTTTCATTTTGTTTGTTTTAATTGTGTATTTGATACATGTTTTTCCAATACACAAAACTCACAAATGGGCAATACACTTAATTTTTATAATTCTTCTCTTATTTATTTTAAACAATATTCATAATTCTATGAAAAAATATTTTACAATTTTTGATTTGATTAGTTAAGTTGAAATTAAAATATGTTTGAATCAAGCTGCTAATATATACTATCAAAATGCTTATACATGAGTTCTCACAATCATGGCCAGTATTTTGTATGTAGGGAAAGAGCATTTAAACAGAACAGCTGTAAAAAGAGCACTATCATTGCATTGGTGAGTCAACACAAACTAGCAAATTTTTTTTTTTATAAAGAAATTGGTGCATTTATTTCACATTTTATGTAAATATTTTTTGTTTTATTGATATTGAATACTGAGATTTTTATACTGTTTGACATTTTTAAAAGTTTATGCAAGTGTCTGAACAATACTTGTACATTTGCCCACCGAACAATTTTTACTTTTACCCAAGCAAACAATTATATGTGTGGTTGGGTGGCATATTATGCCCACCGTGAGTTATTTATTTATTTGTTGACATTTTTATTTTTAAGCAGTCAAGAGTCTTTTTTTACCCATTAAGTAATACTGTACAAAAAAGAGAGCCTGTTTGGTTCTTAGGTGAGAAATAACATAAATTTTAGTGAATTGTCTTCCGTTGAGTGAGATTTATTACTCCTTTGTTGTAGAAACTATGAAATAGATACATTTGAGGCAAAATTAACTATACATTTGTTTCCTGTTTTTCATGGCAAAGTAAAATCAGATGATTTTGTTAGTTTATTTTGTATTACTGAAAATATGGAGTACAACTGTATACTCACACAGGAGGTGTCTGTAAAATTTTTTACTTTTGTTCCAGTCCAGAAATATTTTCGCTTGGTTTTTGCTGATGATAAACTAAGTCGACCCTTTATTTTCAAAGCTTGTTTTTTGTCTTGTAGCAGGAAACAAATTTATATTTTGCTTTGGCCTATTTTACTAGTTAATTAATCATCTCATGGTATGTTTTGATCTCAGATTTCATGTGGACCAAGAAAATGTTACTTATTATAGACAAGGCAAGAAAGCTGCAAGAATTTTTTTTTTCTCTTCTTTTTGAGTTTGCTTCTGTTTAGTAGATGTATTGTTTATGTTGGGAGATTGTGTTTTCATGGTAACACTTCCTATTCAATGTCATAACGATTACATTAAGTGTCTGTTTTGACCTAACAAGAAATTAATATCCTGACTTGTCCTTTTATAATGTTGATAGTTTTAGTTCGTGGTCCATAACCTTGTAAGCCTCCAGAAGATTTTGTTTTCAACACAATAAGTTTTTTTTTAATTACCTCCCCTTGACCTATTATAATTGAACGCTCTCAAAGGAAATGATTTCAATGTTTTTATAAGTATGTTAAGTATTTTACTTCAAAAGTTTAATGGTAGTTTCCAATTATAAAATAACTTCAGAAGTTAATTTTGTGATCTCATTAACAACACTCAAGAAACCAGTTCATTCCAAAAGTATTATAAACAGGCAACCAGAAGGAGTCATTGTTTTTGTTTTTGGTTATGTTGTTTAATGAAGATGTATACTCTATGATATCTTATGCAAGAGAATTAAAATATTTTATTTGAAGGAGAATAATTACAAGATATGTAAAGTTAATAATGTGTGAATAGAATTTTCCTGAAGATTTTGTTCTTTTTTTTTTCTCTCCAAAAAATGGGAAGACTAAATTTAAATGCAAATATATATGGGACTACTTTTTCTCTAGTTATATGATAAAATTGTTCATATTTTTCTTGAGGTAGTTTGATTGATATGTTTTATACATTTTTGCTTCTTTTCTTGTTTTGTAATATAGTTTGCATAGATAGGACATCTTTAACATGAGAGTTATGTTAGATGAAGCATTTTCAAATGATTTTTTGCCAGAATTTTGAAATTCAAGTCCCCGCTACTTATATTTCAAGGATATTTTTTTAAACATGTACTTAACTTTATAAATTTAGATTTAAACTAGAGGTTTTAGAAATTGTCTCCCAAAGCCAATGTAGCATTGTACAACTAAATGTTTTTAACTTATTTCAAAATCAATTATATGCCTAACTATGTGATTGAGTGCTATTGGAAACCAGTGAAATTAAACAGATATCAGTTTTCATTTTATTCACAGAAATTATTAGATATTGCTATGTTATATGTCAGTAAACTTTGAACATACTTTTTGTTTGAATTTTGTACATAAGTATTTGCTTTTTCTCTAGGGCATGTACTTTCATTTAATGTATATTAAATTATTTTGTAGAAAATACACAAAACATTGATTTATATAGAAAAGGGTCACAAGAAACCCTTTAAAATGTGAAAATAAAAAGATATATAGATACATGTGCGTTTTTTTGTAATTAATTCAATGTTCTATTGGTTGCTTGAGTTGGTACTACAATTAAAAAAGAATGGTTGATAGTTATAAAAAAAGATGTCTAGCTATGATTGTGCAGGCATTATTTACAGTGAACAACTATGATATTAATGGTCCACACCTTAAAAATGTATTTGATTTGTAATGTATATTCATAAGACATCTGAATACATGAAATCTCTGCCCACTAACAAGGAGGCTTGACACACTATAGGTGTGGATCCAGATTTTTTTTTAAAAATAGGATACTATTCTATTTATTGTTTTTTTTTTGTCAAAAATGCTGTAAGGTACAAAACTGTAGAACAAAATGGGAGTTCGAACTGCAGTAAGCCCACCTCCCCATTTTTGAATCTGCCAATGCCTTATAAATTTGGAATATTCAAATTTGATTTTTTTTGTTTCTCAGTTAAGTTTATGTGAAAATAAATGAGTTTACTTTGTTTACTCCCTCCCCCCTAAGTGATGAGTGTATATCAACATTGTTCATAGCCAGATAAAAGCAAGGAGGGAGGTTATAGGAGGTGGGGTTGAGACAAAAATTTGATAGGGTATAAATGAGTACCCATTGAACTTAAGTAACAAAAAGCATGCATGTGACCGACTATTACTTAAAAGAGATTGCCTACGAAAATGCATACAAAAAGGACCATATAAATGAATTATGGAGGGGCTATAGCACTACAAAACTTGAAAAGATAAATAACAAAATATTTATGTAGAAAGGCCCAAAAGGATAGGGCAAGATAAATAATCCTTAATTCCAAATTTTAGACAATTTGGTCTTTGTGCGAGGAAACCTCACAAAATGGTAAAGCTAATTCAAAATAATATACTAACAAAAGACTGGAACAAGATTACAGCACATACAACAATGATGTCCAGGGGACAGTCGGTCGGTCTTCCATTAACTAAATAACAATACCTAGGTAGTTTACTGAAAATTGGGAAAGAATCTGGCAATTCTCTTTTGTCTGTCACGGTTGATCGTTACCATTCAGTTGTTTTATTTCTTGGGCTAACGTTAATATTGCATTTCAATTTATTACCTTATTATAAGGTTTTATCTTGTTTATCAAATATACACACACTTTTCTCTATTTTCAAAACTTATTCAGGACAGGGCGATCTATTGCACGGTGCAATTGTCTCCTTGAGGAGTCTGTTGCACTGACCCCATAATGACCTTTATCTAACCTTTTGATTGGTTGAACTTTTTTAAGCGCTTCATTGAATTGGAATTTACACACAAAAAAACTCGTGTGTAAAAACGTAGATGTGACTCGTCTGCCAAGTCGTAAACATGGAGCGGTCAATTTCCTATTCCTGGTCGAATGGTTGTCTCTTTGACATATTCCCCATTTCCATTCTTTATTATATCTCATAAACAAATTAGGTAATAAAACAGTTATTAAATGGGTTGGATGCAATAGACCAGAACATTTATCCTTTGGTACTGAGAATGGTCAAGTGTTCTCTCAATACCTCAGGACAAATATTCTGGTCTAATGCATCCAACCCATTTAATAACTGTATAATATAACATCATTGGCAAACTTTATAAGAAGTTATGTATAATAAATTTCAACTCTATGCATGGACAACATCATTGAATGCGCTATAGAAGGAACAGCTATGTAAGAAGTGTTTCTGGCGAGTCGATATGTGGGTTCAATTTACACCGACAATGAAAGGACGTTTTGGTGAAAAATACGCGAGTACTTTAAACTGATTTAAGATTAAATGCTTTGGTTCCGACGCAAAACCGACATAATATTTACGTTAGCCCAAGAAATAGGACTACTGAAAGATAACGATCATCCATAACAGATACAGGAGGAAGATTTCGGGGGTTAGAACTACCACCTTTTTTTTGGAAAACTTTTATGAACAATTAGAGCAAAAATGAATAAATGTGATAGTAAAGACATACACACCTGTTTTATCAATTTAGTCAAATAAATACCCAATCTGCCGTATGACACTGGTATACGCCTGCCTTTGTCCCTGATGGCACCGGTATATGCCTGCTTTTGTCCCTGATGACAACGGTATACGCCTGTCTTTGTCCCTGTTTCATCTTGATACAGATTGTTCCTTTTTTCAGAAAGAATTAAGCAACGACTCATTTCAATTAATAAAACCATCATCCTATTGTTGTTAGCCCTCTATTGATTGAAAAAGCTAGAAAAGTGTAACTGTTCTTGCTCTTGTTAGAGTAATTAGTCCTGGAAATCTGATGTTATCAACGTAATGAATGACTCCAACCCATTTTTTTTTTAATTCTAAATTGGGAAACTTCGCTTCAAATGAGTTGTGATATATATATATCTAGCTGAATTACCAACTGACGAAGGATAACTTTATATATATATATTTAGATGTTACCGAAGTATAAAAATAAAGTTATCCTTCGTTAGTTGGTAATTCAGCTAAATATAATACGCCTTCGATGCTGCAGTTTACATAAGTATAAAATGTATGGTTCGTTACAGAAACTCCTGGTACGTATCGTACAGTAGAACCTGTCTGAACAAACAAACTGTGAGACTAAAGATCAGATGTCGGGTAAAACAGGTTCCTGGAATATACAAAATAAAAACAGGGTTGCGCGTTTTCCACCGTCACGCTAAAATTGTATTTTTTTCTTATCTAAACTAAATACGAATTCGCGCTTTGAATTGAAAAAGTATTCGTGTCTTGTGAATTTTTCACATCCTGTTTTCCTGTAGCAGAGGGGGTAATCAAGGGAACCAAGATTCTAGCTGAAATCAAAAGAATGTAAATTCAGGGACAAAGACCAGAAAACAGACACACACAACAAAGTACATAAAATAACCAAAATAATACATACAAAGTAACAAAAGTAAATGAGCAACTCGGACTCCACTGAAAACTGGGAGCATGGAACAGGTGAACCGGTAGGGGAAACGTCCTCTGCTTTTCTAGAAATACCCGCCCAGTTGCTCATAGAAAGTCAAGTCCAGAGTAGACGAAAGAGGAAAGGAAAATTATGAGCCATCGATTCTTTATTTTTTTTTCAAATTGTCGACTTTTATCTTGGAATTATCAACTTTAATCTTATCAACATTAAACTTTGAAATTCCAACTTCAATCTCAGAAGTTTAAAGTTTTGAAAGAGGTTTGTGGTACATTTTGCAGACCCAGCAACGTACCGTTGTTTATATGGATCCTTGTGGACTTGAGGAATCCAGTGCATAGAGGGCAGATTTGGTAAAGAGACCAAAAGAGGACAACACAGATTTATGGTTTTCCAGTAATCTCTTCTTTGAAAAGTGTAGAGCAGTATATGTCTTATTACTGCTATTATTTTCTACGTCTACCTCTGATAATGAGCATTGAATGTAATGCGTATTGCAGACAAAACAATGTTTTGAGCTTTGTCTGATGGTACGACAACATATTTGTCATGTATAGTAGACAGTATTTTTTGCTAAATGGGGGTCTTTGAAAACTGATACAGCATTGACACTCATTGGACTTACATAAAACTTTCATACGTTTCAAAATTAGACCCGACAGCCTTTACCCACTCTGACATTGAATCGATGTCTTCTTATTCTCGTTTTATCCCTTTTCATAAGCTAGCGAAGTGATACGTAGTAGTATATCAAGAAGCGTTAATAGGTCTGCGGAGGAAATAAAGATTAACAATCTTTACAACTGTGGGTGGTTTTAGAGAAAAAAAAACAAAAATACAAACAAAAAACAACAAATACATAATGCAACATCTTCTCGGGCTCCCTACCCATATTCAACCTTAATTCCACAGACACGTACACCCGAGCAAAACTTCTTATCAAACTGTCTGCAGGACCAAACAGAGCAATGATATCAGATAATATCAAATGACGATGTATTTTTTTTTTTATTTTTTTTTTGCATTAACGGAAGAAGACAATAACGCATTACTATCATGAGCAAGTTGTGACAAAAGTACAATTGATGACACCTTCTTTTGTCTGTCAAAGTCGTCATTTCACACGCTATCGGAACAGAAACGTATATACTCCGGTTAATCACGATATACTGAATCCATAAAATTTCTCCATAAACCTTTGAATTAGTGATTACACCTTTCATTAAAAACATTTTTATCAACACTAATTACCTAATTAAGGAGTCTTATATATTTTCGCGGGAGCACTGAACAGAATCTGTGTTTAAATAGTCGAGTCAGTGAAACGGTAGGAGTTAATGAGCTTTGTATGATATAGAAGTAAGTGTTTGTTTAGATATTTTTCTTTTTATGCTTGAAATATCTACATGCTGTTGCCGCCTGTAAGCAAATATTCTAAATGTTTTTGAATTAATTTGTTTTTTTTTTTAATATGTTTATGCGTATCTTTCAACGGAAACTGTTATGTATAGCAATTTCCAGTTAAATGCTGCGCAATGACTAAAGTCATTTTGAACTGTAACTTTAATTTTAGTTATTATTACGGTATCACCATCATTTTTATCATGAAAATTCCACCTGACATCATTTTCAAATGATTTAATGCAATCTTCAAATCTCGGTTTAGTCAACATAGTTCTCTTCTTCCTTATTAACTAAGTATATTCAAATGAACAAACCTCGTCCCAAAATTCCCCGCTAGTCTTCACAAAAACATTTCCATTTTGCGTCTATATTTGACATACTTTAGCTCGCAATAAGTTAAAAAAAAAGGCTTTTACTGTTTTGACTACTGGTCTAAATTGACCGATGGCAACTTTAAAATATTTGTATTTTGTTTATTACATTGCTGTTGCTGTTTTTAAATATTTAATTGCAATGTGATTTTGTCACATCGATTAACATGTGTCGTTGTATGCTACATACACCTATGCTATTTGAAATATTGACAGATTTAACTAATAGGTGTTTATATAAGAGATTTTCACATTTACATATACATAATTATTAATTTGCAAAATTTGCATATTTACAAGCAACAAAAACTAATAAACATATTCTGATACGAAAACAATGCAAAAACTTAATGACCACTTCGGCAACCATGTACAATATTTCATCTATGAGAACATGAAACAGTTACAAATTAATATTACTGTATAGCAAATAATTTTCCAATAGAAAGCAATGCAACATCAGCGTGCAACACATTTCCATATTGCACTAGTGCAAATATAGTTGACATTTATGACGTTGTCCATGAATGTTCATGTTAAAAAAGACTTCATCATATTGTCATACAATGAAAGGATTACTGTATGAATAGTGGAGAGTATTAATCCTCGTAAAATGTATATTGCACTCGTAAACTCTTGCAATATAAAATTCTACTCAGGATAATATTCCACAGTATCATACAATAACCCTATATTATAGTAAATGATGACCACAAAATATGGACTGTCCGTTGTTTGCGATATGGACGAGAAACCGGATATTACGCCTCGTCCACGGCTGGTACAATATCCATATCTCTTCCCTTGGGCAGTCCGTGTTTTGTGATATAGCCATCACAACCATTAAATATTCTGTAAATAACAGCAAAACCAATTTTATAACAACGAGAATCAGTTAGAAGTTTCCGAAACCCGTTCCGTGTTTATTTACTAAACTCATCCTAAGAAGTTACTATTTAATATTTAGCTTGGTATGTTTTAAAATTCCAACAGCTAAATGCCAAAAAATGGTAAAAAAAATTAATAGATGTCCATCAACGACATTCGCATAGACCAGCAAACCGCATGAGCGCATCGATAAGACACTCAGTATCGAGCCTGGATGTCGAGAGGTTTAATATACGTAAATCGTCGTTAACTAGAATGATATCGTACACTGTGTCTTCTCATTTACCTTTCAGACTGTAATGGAGAACAATCGATCTATTATCACTGGAGTTTTGATACTTGTTTGTATACTACTAACCAGATATAGCACGGCTCACCCAATATCAGAGTTCCCTCCCTTTGTTTTAGCAGAAAATAATCGTCTGCCAATAAGCAGTTCTACTAGCGAAGGTTAGTTTCTTGGATATTTTTATTAGCTAATTACAATTTTGCTGACAAATGAACTTTCTTTGTGGTCATCTGACATTCGACAACCTAAAAATTGAGTTTTTAAAACAGAAAATATAAACGATGCATTACTGTTACAGTATACCAGGAAATCGTGCCATAATCTTAGTTTTTGGATTTTTGTTTTTGTTTTACTATTTGTTTTGTTGTAATTTGTTCCTTTTTGTTTGTTTGTTTTTCGTTTGTTTTGTTTGTTTTTGATTTTGTTTGTTTATTTTGATTTTGCTTTTTGTTTGTTTTTGTATTTGTTTTGTTTTTTGTTGTTTTTGGTAACATTTCTCATGATTATCTTATATATGTAAGTCGTGCATCAACATACTAGTATAAATTGCTTCGAGAGCTATTCTACTCACAAATAATAATTCACGCCAGTAGACTTTTAAGCATCTATTTTAATTTTAGGGTTATTTAACTATTATTATTATTATTTTCATTTATTTTTTTTAGTCTTATTTTTTTAACTAGTCAGAATTAGATATATACAAATCAGTTATATTCCGCCGTGAACAGAAACATTTAAGGGGAAAGTCTGATAAGTAGCAGTTATCAGTTTCGTTTTTCCGACGCAGTCGGTATAGCTTCGCTTTTTATCCTTTGACCTTAAGGGCGCTCTTCTATGGAAACGCAACTCACCTGATCGCAGTTCTTTTTCCCGATTGGCCAAATACTGCTAACTTAGTGTGAAGAATCTGTATCGAAAATTTGGAATTGCGTTCGAAAAAAAACTTTATCGGAACCTTAAAAATTGCGTGCCATGTTTTGTTTTCTTGAAAGAAATGTAGAAACTTAGAAGTTAAAAAGAACAAAATTTTACTGCGTCGGCTATCTTTTTTTTGCGACGCAGTCGGTATAGTTTCACTTCTTACCCTTTTACCTAAAAGACGCTCTTCCATGGAAATCCAAGTCACCTGATCGCAATTCTATTTCCCGATTGGCCAAATACTGATAACTTAGTGGCGTTCGAAATAAAACTGTATCGAAATTGCGTGCCATGTGTTATTTTCTTGAATGAAATGTAGAAAATTATTAGTAAAAAGAAAAAAAATTAATGCGTCGGCTATCTCTTTTTAAAGATAGTATTTGTTTTACCTTATTTACTGTAAATCTATTTGTTTTACTCGATATCAATTCAGGTGGTTTGCTATGTGAAGATAGTGTAAGCGGCGTATTATCGGCACATAGGCGGATTCAAGAGGGGACCGACCCGCTTATGTTGGAAGTTTGATGATGTAGAAAAAAACTGGAAGTCACTCCTCGATCACGCCAGTCAGCGCCTCCTTCCGGATTCCCTGAATCCACCACTGTTTAATGTTTCTTATGTGTTTTTTTTTTTCAGAATATCAAATGAATAAAAGAGTGAGCCAAATGTACAGAGATATTTTGAAAGCTTTGTACCATTCTAATTCCGGGGCTGGCCTGGAAGGTGGCGCCAGACGACAGATGCAAGCGTTGCGCTTTGGAAAATAAAATAGGGACGCATGCACAATCGACAACACACGAGTTATAAGGACTCAGAATCGTTGTCCATTTGACTGAACTTTCTGATATTTAAAGTAATATATGTATATCATACGCAAATATTTTTGACCGAAAATTCAACGAAATGAATAAAAGTGCTTGGTCCGTCCACTTTGTTTTCTGGTTTAATGCCACGTATTTTTTACATGAAGCCAAGGTCCTTAGCTGATGATAAGTGTCATTTTTCAATTACTGTGCATTGCTAATAAACCTTCAGACAGCCTGGTCTTGAATTAAATCTATAGTTCGATCTACAACTTCGAATGATACACAGGCAGCAGAAATTGAAGCAAAATGACAATTCTTTCGATTCAACAAATTACTCATATTGTGTTAGAAAAGTGAAATCAATAACTATGTAACAAATTCTTTAATTGGTTTGCTTAAGGTAGGTAATCCTCGGGGCATACTTTTCTGTCATCTTGCAAAATCGTACATATATGTATATTTTCTATTAACTAATAGTGTTTGAAATTGTGTAAAATAGTAGATTTAAATTATTTCAAATGATTTTTTTACATAAAAATTAGAATTGTAAAATTCAGTAAGTCTCTATAGAGGGGATATAATTGGAGGGAAAATGATCTATTGAAATGTGTAGGGAATTTCATTTTTTTATACTGCGAAAAAAGAGTTCTGTGACATGTGAAAATATGTCAGTTTAGTGTTCTTTACAGATAAGATCAGTTCTAAACTCTCAGGGGAACTGTCAGAAGAGTAGGCACTAGGACAGTTCTAAACTCTCAGGGGAACTGTCAGAAGAGTCGGCTCTAGGACAGTTCTAAACTCTCAGGTGAACTGTCAGAAGAGTCGGCTCTAGGACAGTTCTAAACTCTCAGTTCTAGAAGTGCCTGTTCTACGAGGGGAGTCGGCTCTACTGCTAGAACTGTCAGAAGAACTGGCTCTAGAACTGTTCTAAATCGGTCATTGAACTGTTCTGATAGTTCTAGGACAGTTTTTAAGAGGTTAGAACTGATCTCATATCCATAGGAAATGTAGTAAAATATTGGATTTAATAAGGCTCAATTATCTCAAAATCAAGTTTGGTTACCAATGTTTTTTTACATTAAAATTCTAAAGTATGTTCATTCAGAGTTATTTTTGAGAAAAACTAGAAAGATTATCTACTAGAAATATTAAGTATGAACTACCTTAATACCAGTTTTAAACGACTGTAATGTCTGTATACTTCAATGCTTTCTGCTCGTGTTTTATCGGTAACTTTTAATTTTTCTCACCGCCTGATTCTCAGTTAACTTCATACCTGAAATTTGACAGTTATTTCCCGAGTTGGCATTCTTTGTAAACCCCCGAGACAAAAATATTACTAAATTATTAATACGAAAATTTCCCCGTTGAAGTAAATGACAGAGAATTCAAATGCAGTCTCATGGGATTATATTACCACAATGGCGTCATTAAGCGTGGTCTAGCTGTAGAATTGTGAATGATAAAACGTGCATGTCATTTTTGAAGACCATCTTATTTAAGGAACGTTGACAATCGATCTGAGATTTTTAAAAATATTTCATGGTATAGTGGACCTTTAGCTAGGGATGGTTTCAGTTATTTTTTCTATTGGGAGTGTAAAATTGGAATTACCAACATGAGAGCTTAAACGAGAATGCAATGCAAATGCATAGGAAAAATCCGACTTGTACAAATGCATAGGAAAAATTCGAATTAAGCGCATACATAAATAATTCGGCATATGCAAAATTCGATTTAAGCATATGCATGTAAACAGAATTTAGCATATCATATGCATAAATGCTTATTTTTGACCCCACTACCGCGCCATAATAGGGAGGAACAGAATTCCAATCTCTTCTACACACTGAATATGCTACATAATAGTTTCGGTAATCCGTATAGTTCATACATTCCTTTTCACTTTCAATATCCCTTTAGTGACATTAAACGCCATAAATAAGTACAAATGCAAGTGCGAACGTCCATTTGCCCTGATGTACCCCTGAATCTACTCCAGCAGTGCTTGAGGTTGTCTGGCGAGCTATTTTATGACTTGGTGCCATCCTAAGGATGGGGTATGGAGGAACAGAATTCCAACCTCTTATGTTATAGGAGAACCCTGAATCCACCACTGAAGCCCATTAAATTTCATTACAGATGTGATCAAATTCTTATATAAACTACATAAAGAAAATTTAGTTAATTCTTGACCTATCTTCATTTTAGGAGATAAAATAGTCTATAGTTCAAACCTCATTTGTAATTGAAAATTTCAAGGAAAATGGTAAATTCAAGGACCAAAACTGTCAAAAACCTTCTGATTGAACTAAAACTTTAACTTAATGATTTAATGTACCAAATATTAATTTTTAATGTGCCAAACCACTTCTGAAAACATTTGACAAATAAATGACACAGAATAGAGGACTTATGAATGGACTAATGTATAAGTCTCTATAAGTCCACAAGACACTAAAAAAACCCAAAGAATAAACATCCACATTTATTTAAACATAGTTATAAATAACAACCTAACAAACAATATCTTTTTCGAGAATTGAACACAAGCTCATAAGAAATATGATGCACCAAATACACAAGAACAAAGTACTTCCACTGTAAAATTATAATATATTCAAGGGAAGTAGTTCAATAAAATTGTAAAATCTTGAGATTGTAATGTTTAGCTAGCACATTATTTGAACATCTCAAGGTTTTGAAAAAAAGAATAAAGTGAAAAATATAGCACCTACTATGATATCAAATGATATACTGCCACATTGTGGGGCAATAAACTATTCCCATCAAAATTCAAAACCATAAAAGGAAAGACGGTAAAGTTTTACACCAGCACAATAGATGAAAATATGGGATTGTACCATACTTATGGAAGTAGACCTAGGGTAAGGGACACAACTCTTAAAAATAAATTGGAATGTTTGTATTCAGCATTTTACATCAATCTCATGTAAGCATCAAAGTAACTTGAATTGGATACAAACATACCACTGATTTCAAGAGTTATTTCTCTTACCCTAGGTCTACCTCCTTAATTTGTTTTTTAAATTACCAAATTGTTGTACACAGTTTGAAAAAAAAATCTTTCAACTGATTCTTAAGCAATCATATGCAGACAAACATGTACATTGCAGTCAATTAAAACTGAGGTATCTACTCGTATAATCATGCCACTACTTTGACTGATGCAAACAGTGCATTATAAATAGTAAATATAAAACAAAGACCCAAACAATATAACCCTAAGTTGCGGTCATTTTAAGAATCGGGCATGTAGCACAAACCATTTGATAATCTTCAGAATAAAGACTAGATTTTTCATATCATTTCGGTAAAATGAAGAAAGAGTTATTGAAAAGCATTAAATATTGTGGATAACATTTCAGTGGCAGATTACTCTTTACAATTCCATTCCACCAATTCCTGACATGTTTAAACATTTTTTTTATTTCCACGAAGTTGAAAAGAAAATACAAGTTTTTGTTAGATTTGTATTTTTAATATTTTACATGTTTTGCCTGATCATTTAATGACATGCACTACAGACAATAAATATAAATAACACCTTTTTAATTTATAAGTAATAGTAAGGTTCCATATAAATCATAACCTAGAATTTACCTGTATTAAACAATTAGTTACTACAAATACAATGACTGTCTCTTACAATTCTTACAACCAATTTCTTTGGGATGTAAACATTTATCATTCGTGTCACATTCATTCTTTCAATTATATATGTGACTAATTCAACATTTTGCAAGTATTTGATGACCACAAGAAAAAAAAAACTTGTTTTCCCAAGAAGTCACTGTAAGCAGCAGGTTACAAATCATAAAAATAGGATTCAGTGAAGTTTCGACAGAAAGTTCTTATGGGATACATAGTAAAAGTGTTTTTCTAGGAATATAAACATTTCCTTTTATCATGTTTAGCACAGTAACAAAAATAAAAAAAAATTACCGAGGGTTAGCTGTGCTATTTAATGCACCCTCATTTCCCCAAATATTTGTAATAATATAAAATTTTCATATGTCAGTTTGCTTAGTCTTCTCTTCTTTCTTTTTTGATGCTTTTTCCTTTGCCTGCAAAAAAAATTAGAAGAAAAAGTCCTGTTATTACTTTTTATGCAGTAAATTAATTAAGCAGAAAAGAAATGATTGCTAACAAGACATAGAAAAAAAATAATCTTAAGCTTTGGCTATGAAGGATAAATTTATTTGTATTCCAATGACATTTGCTATGATGATATACTGCCATAGGTGAAAGCTTCCCGATATATATCATGAAATATTCATCAATCTGCTGCTTACGTGTCCATGTAAAAAATTTAGCCACATGTGCTGAAATTTCTCCCATCTTTATTGAATTTTCAGTTTAAAATCATAATAAATTACTTAAATTCTTGTGCAAACATGTCACTAAAACAAAAACTCAGCAAAACTCCCACTCTGAGAAAATTTTCAGTGGGAAAGTTACCGTTTTACAATTTTCGACAGTTAACACCTATCTATACTGTGACCAAGGGGAGTATGCAGGACTTTCAAAGACACATGGTGTGTGTCAGTGTTAAAAGTTCAAACAAACACTTCCTAATTGCATACATCATTTCCAAAAATATGTCAATTCTGACAGCATAATTTTGAGCAATTCATGTTTCAAATCAGATACAGAGCTTCAAATACACTTTCTTATTATTCTTGGATATAAGACATCCCAATTTCAGGATGATTTTATGATGTCTACAAACTAAGCAGAAATTGGCAAAATTGGAAGTAAATTTACAGTAAACATAGAATCTGGATCTAAATCTGAATTTAAAATAGCCGAATTCCGCTAAAAACAGGAAAAAGATCATCCTAGCAATTTGTCAAAGCTTTGTACTACGTGCCCTAAGCTGCATGTACGTTCAAGCATAAACAAATTATTTTTGGCCAATGAAATTAAAGAGGAATTTTGATTAAATATAAAGGGAAAGTGTCGAAAATTATAGCTCAAGCAAATAACTAAGCTTGGTTTGGGCACAGACTTAAAAACAGTATAATGGCAGCTTCATTTTCATATACTTGGTAAATGCTGGACAGTCTAGGAAACATTAACTAGCTTCAATGATTACATACAAATGGAATCTGAGCTTTTTCTTAGACAGGAATAGTCAAGACATGGCACCCGAATGTTTATGAAAATGACGTAATCAGCTTATCAATACAGGACAATTCGACCCAAAGACATTTCATACCATGAAAATGCACAGTTCCTTATCAAAGCTGGACATATTTCAGACCATGACAATAAGAGAATGCATAAGGACAATAAACACCATACACCTTGACACATTTTACCAATTTGGAAGTTAATAATAACAGGACTGAAAAAAATCATGAAACACTTAGGTGTTTGAATTCATGCCTCATCTGATGGGTTTAAAGTTTCACCTTCATTTCATTGGATGGGTTTAAAGTTTCACCTTTGTTTCACCTTCCCCATATTAATTTAAGAAAGTACTTTCAGGCACATTTTCGATCATACCTAAATACATATTTCCTTTAGAAACAAACTTACTTTTTCTACTAATGGCAATAACTGTTTCTGTTCAGCTAAAATTTTTAACAACTCCATTATAAAAGGGAGATAATTGTGCTTCCTTCTTATATTTTCTACCTACAATGAAAAAAGAAAATGCCATCATCACAGACATCAAATGACTTTTTCTGTTTGAACACGTACATAAAGTCTTACAGAATGGCCTTTAAGTTTTTAATTTCTTTGATAATACCTTAAGTGTTCCCTACAGGTAATTTTGGTTGGGGGTGGATGCCCTGCCTTCTTATAGATTAGCTCTATATGCTTCCTGAAATAGATGTAAATGCCGTCAAATTTGCCTCTAAAATGCTGAATGTCCTTTTTTCACCCGCATTACCCTGCCTTTTCAAAATCTACAGGTAACACTAACCTGAGTATTAACTATCAAAAATAGACCAAGCATTAACTGTAAATACCTTGTATCTTTTCATTTTATTGTCCTCTTCTTGTATAAGATCATGTAAATGACTAATCTCTGTCTGAAGATTATCTGTTTCCATACCACTGTCCTGCAAATTAGAAATAAAAATTACGAGTATTCACATACAGTCACGTGAATTACTATTACAGTGGATTCTGCTTAATTGCACAGCCTATTTGCCAGTAAAAATTATGCAAATAACCGGGCTATTCTTATAACTGAAATTACGATTTTACCGGAAGTGTGAGTTCAGGTAAGACGACGATACTGTGGATTAACCAGGGATATCACTGTTCAACATTTCTGATCTAGTATTTAATTGTTATAGACCTTCTCATTGTATTGTTCTTTTATCAATAAATAATAATATATATTGTGTTTGTCTTGTTTATTGACCTTCTTTACGTTGTGTGTATTTATAAGTACAACCACGTGTTTCTCATCTATAAATAGTCAAGTAATTTCCTGACCTTTCTATGAAAGAAAATCCCATATTTCATATTTCAGCCAGGATTCAGTGTAATATTCATCAATGTTTGCAGTTTGTGGGCTTTTGAAATGGTCTGTGTGTTTTTATTCCTCTGTTCAATCACCATTGTACACTGATAGTTGTGTATTATACATGTCATTGACCTCGATATATTCCTATGAAGTGTGGATAGTATGGGGCACCTTAGGGTAGTTGAATTTCATTAGACATTGTACTGAATGAATGACTTAATTTTCGTATGATATTTATGCCTAGTAACCCAAGCTCACTCAAAACTGTTCAGCTCATTAAAGAAAATTAAATTTACATTGATAATCATTAGTAGTCGGAAGAATTTAAATAGGGACAAAAAATACCCCAAGCCGAACCCCAAGCCGCAGCATAAGGTGATGTTTGGCATGTCGTCAGAAGTCATTGTTCACCTAGGTGCTTGTTTATTTTAATGTAATTTGAAATCATTTATATTGTCTTTGATGTCCATTATGTTTTTAATCCATTATTAACACCTCCTGATTGATGATAATCTAGTTTTTACAATAAATATGATTGACGTATTTATGACCCGAAGGCTTAGAATAGAATTTGGGAAAACCTGTCTGTACCTAGCAAAATTCTCTATGCAATAAACCGAAATGCACCTCCAAGGCCTATGCAAATAAGCGATTTTTTCCCTAATAGAATAATAGGAAATGGTTTTGTGCAGGAGAAAATTATGCCAATAACCGAAATATGCAATAAAGCGATACGTGATTAAGTGGAGTCGACTGTATAACATAAAAGATAATAAAAATAAATAAAATAACTATACTGATAAAATATCTTGAGTTTTCTTGTTTTCCATAATTAATAGATCCAAAAAATTAATTAATTGCAGAGTTTAAATTTTCACAAACATTAAAAAAAGTATATCCAATTATTCTCTTAAGATAAGTACTTTTTTATATTCATTTCATCATTTTTATGTCTTTTGATATCATATTGATAATACAATATTTAATTTATCATAATCTACTTTTTTTCAAAAATGTATAAGCTTATTATATTGTAAATACAATTTCAAACTTGTTCATTTGAATATCCAACAGACAATTGCTATAAAATTTAAACTTCTTCGTGGCTTTAATAACAAAATCAAAAAAATATTTGAATAAAAAAATGTCCTAAGTTTTTTTTAACCATTTCACTCTGAACCATGAAAGCAATGTTTTTTGATAAAGTTACACTTTTCTAGAATGGGATACTTATTCTTAAATGTATGGCACATTTAATAACTAGAAAAAATAAGGTAATTTCAGCAATGTAATTTTTATTATAATTTTATTCAGTGTTCTTACTTCCCTGTAACTAAAAAATTAGTGAACACTTAACTCAAATAATTGAAGCCCTTAATGACTGAATTGTTCGTGTTAATGAACACTTAGTCTTCAGTCAGGGCCTATCTACACTTTGACAAGGAGAATGTTTAGTAAATTAAGTTTGAAAAATAACAAAAATGACATTATTGTCTATGAAATATATTACAAAAAACTTCTTCCTGTCAAAGACGAATGGAAGAAATCACATAACCAAGGAGAAGTTTTTGCCTATCTAGATAAGGCCCTGTATAATGCAAAATAGCATTATAATGTCATCTATAATTCAATTTTTGTGATATATAGAACCTAAAAGTCTTGAATGCAATACTGGTGATTATGTCTGTTCAAATTTTAAGCATGTGGTATTTGGGGAAATTTAAACCATTGTTTTAAGAATACACATATGTTACAAAACTATTGGAACATCTCACCTCCATCAGTGAAGTTAATTCCAATATCTTCTTCTCATATATTTGTTTTCTGTCTGATACTAAGGCCATTAAATTAAAGTGGATTTCATCTGTACTATATCTGGAAAATTTCACAAATCCCAAAGTTAATCAGTTGTTATTTAAATAAAGAAAAACATCTTGATATTTTGCATAAAGTCATTTTCTCTTAAGATATGATGCACAAGTTAACTGTAAGTACCTTCACTGAATATTAACATCTTTCTCTTTCTTTCTCTTTTTTTTTTTTTTGATGATTTCATTTTAAATATTGCATCCAATAACAATGCTTCATAGAACATTAAGGTATCACAATCTAGAAATACAATTTATCATTTGCACACACTGTAATTCATTTCAAGGAGGTTGACCTAGGGTAAGGGACATAACTCTTGAAATCACTGATATGATATCATATTTAATTTCACCAAAACATATCAAGCTTTCATTTGAAGCAGAATGAAATCAATCCAAGTTGCTTTGATGCTTACATGAGATTGATGTCAAATGCTGAACACAAACTCTTGAATGATTTGTAAGAGTTGTGTCCCTTACCTTAGGTCTACCTCCTTAAGTGAAAAAAGAAAGTGCAGACTTCTAAAGAGGGCAATACACCAGTAAACAAGTTCATTTGAAATTTACATGACTTGAGTTTCACATGAAAATCACATGAGATACCCTAACCTGTTTTTCATATTAAAGCTTCATGTGAAATTCATGTGAAGGCTTCATTCACAAGAGTTTCATTTTTATTTGCTCAAATCAGGTGAAAATCACATGAAATCAATAGACTTTGTGATAATAGTGTGTAAATATTTTGGCTGTTTAGAAAAAACAAAAACGTTTAATTTGAAATGTCCAGTAGTACACATCTGAGTTTACAAACACATAACATTAAGCTAAAATAGAATTACAACATGTTAGTATATAATTACTTCTGCATTCTCTTCTCTAGAATAGGTTGGACCAATGTTAACCAGTCAGTATCAGCTGGCACAGCACCTGTTAAATAGAATACATTTAAAACAAACAGATGGGAGGTCTGACATCTTTTGTACATCTATGTTTCAGGCAAGAATAACATTTTTCAAAATTTTTTATATAGTGATTTTTCGCCAGTAGTAAACATTTCAGGCCCACCTCGATTTTGACAAGCCTTGGGCTTCAGACTACTGCTTAACTGTGAAGACTGATATATAAATATATATAAAGTGTCTAATGGGATGTTGAAACTCTACCATCCACGGCTAGGGTCAACAACATAGAATGTTGATGCAAGGATGCAAATACATATATAATCAAGTCTAAGCTACACCCAATGCTGAAATTAAGGCGAGGTTGCAAATTTGCAATTCAAATTTAGTCCCTCTCTCAGCAGAATTCAAACCCCTTCTCTCCTCTTCTATGGCAACACCACCTGCACTAAATCCTGTCCAACAAACTAAACCACTTGGCCGATTAGGCTGTATGTATATATACAAATACCGGTATTCGAGACAATTATAATTTGGGTCATTTTTTAACATTCTTAATCATATCTGGTAATTGTAGTGGCCCATGACCCCTGCCTTCCCCAACCACTGATATATCTCTGATTTAATAACTTACTTATTAAAAAGCTAAGAAAACTGCTTGGTTATAGCAATACACATCTGTTCTTCTAACTGTTTTGATAAATGGTCCTTAAATAACAGTACTTACAAAAACAGCAACTTAAGTAGCACTCTTTCTAAAAATCAGATAGCAGGTGATTCATGCATGTCAAAAACCCACCCAATTCAGTTTTATTTCTTGTTCAGAGACAGTTACTGATCACATGACCAGTCTTAGTTTTTCATTTTGTTGTTGTGCTTTTGAGATAAAAATTATATAGATTGTACGTGAAATTTGCCCTTTGCAAGAGTTATCATTTTTGATTTGGCTTAATTTGGTTGATTTTAGTGGGAGATGAATGTATGATTTTCTAAAAAGTGCAAATCAGATTGTTGTTATCTAAAAGTATAGCATATGTAGACTGAAAAAGCATCATTTATTTGGCGGGTTTTCTTTACCATGAATCACTTTACCATTTGCAGTGTCAGAATTTTATTTGGACTGGTACTTAACTTGTCAACCATCACTATCTGCTCAATAATTTCATTTCAGTATATTGACAAAACTTTCATACCTAAATCAACTGGGCCATCTTTTAAACCATCAAGCTCATACAGACGACCATCTATGGGGAGATAACCCACAAAATGGAAGACATCATCATCTTTCTTTGCCATCTTTTCATCAAATTCAAACATCTGCTGTCTGCAATATAAAATCATTTTGCCATACTTAGTAGCTGGGGAGGTTGATTGATTGATTGTTGGGGTTTAATGCCAGAGCAGCAATATTTCAGCTATATTCAGTAGCTGGGGAGGAGCAAGTTAGTTGTTCCTTAGATATTTCACTACCATCCTAAAGCTGATAGTAATTTCTGTTTAGTCAAAAATATAACCATAGACCACAATCCGAACTACTAAAAAAGATTAATTCCTTTTACATTTCTCATTTCATTTGGGTGGATATTGCAATAAGATGGGCCTGAGTAGACAGAAGTATGTCTGAGTAGTTCTGGTTTAGGAATAATAAGAGAATTGTATATAGCATTTCTTGAATGGTATAGACTTAGTTAACCTAGAAAAATCTTAAGTGTAAATGTTTGTATGAATCAGGCAAAATGGGAAAAATCAGAAACATACATGTCAAAACCCCACCGATCTGACAATAAAATATCACTCAAGGATACTTCCTTTCAAGAAAGCCTTCTCTATTTGAAAAGACCATTATTTGATCTCTACATCACTGGCTTTGCTCAAAAATGCTCAAAGAAAGTATGATAAGGTTGAATGAGACATATTTAATAGCACAAGCTACAACATAGAAATAAATAATGCAGACGGTAATTACCACCAATTTGACAATTCTGAGATTTGTTTACACACGCGTTTCACTCCTTCACATTAACCCCCTGGAAATTACCAATCAAAACATTGTGTACCCTTAGAATAAACACATGCACCAAACATATTGACAGGCAGTGTTCTCCCCAGGCCCTTAAAGTCCTGCACTATGGAGATCGGTACTGTGCTATCTTGCTACCAGCGCTGTGATATAAATCTAAATTTGAGGCATAAAAATCAATTACGACAGGAAACGTGTGTGCCCAGAGGTCATTTACAGCATCCTACAAGGTAATTAGCAGTAAACGTACTATGGTCAGTTGATCACCGCGTGACCGCACAATTGTCTGAAGCCTATGATATTGCCAACATGATTCTTTATCAGTCACCCAACCTGGCCACGAATTAATTTTAATGAAGGTATCAATCAGATATTAATATCTGATACTGAACCAATCAAAACTGTCTATGGTAAAAATTCACTCAACCCTGGCCAAAAGCACGTGGCTATTTATAAATGCAAAGTTGAATAATTGCACAATCACATGATGTTTTCAACGTTAAGAAGCTGATTTACCTTATAAAAGAGCATATTAAATTCCCAAACAATATTTATTCCATCAGATACTTCCAAAACACTTTGAAAAGAAAAAGAAAATGGCCATCTTTTGTTTACATTGCCATGTTGTTGTGCATCAATATTTACCTACAAATAATTCATGTAAACATAGACAGCAATGTTAATGCACAGATCAACCTTTATAAAATACATTAAATACAAAGTGACACGAGACATTAACGTCGAGTCCCGCAGTGAATACAGCGCTATCTGAAAATCCTGGGGAGAACCCCGGACAGGTATAGGTGATTAATAGGCAAGAGTAATTGGGAAATACAGTGTCGATTTGCAATGCATGACACAAATCTGAATAAATGGCACAAACCAAATAAATACATGGTGCTCATTTTGAATTCATGGGGCAAGGAAAGTAACACATGGTGCAGCACTATGCAAAAAGAGGTCGTGGAGAACCCTAAACCTTGTCTTTTTTCTTTGATTCTGATGGTGCAAATAGTCAAATTACACTATCAAAATGATGGGTTTTTTTCATACCATGTTTCACCCATTGTCTGATTCTTACAGATACTGACATTTCGGGTATGACAGGTTACATTGTACTACATCTATATGGTGTTTTATTGAATGAAACAGATCTTTTCAGACCACATCTATACAGTGTTTTATTGAATGAAACAGATCTTTTGAGACCACATCTACATTTATATGGTGTTTTATTGAATGAAACAGATCTTTTCAGACCACATCTATATGGTGTTTTATTGAATGAAACAGATCTTTTCAGACCACATCTACATTTATATGGTGTTTTATTGAATGAAACAGATCTTTTCAGACCACATCTATACGGTGTTTTATTGAATGAAACAGATCTTTTCAGTTGTAACTACAATGTATGAGAATAAACATTCTAGGCATGAAAGGATATACACAACATCTGAAAAATTAAGCCTTTACAAGACAGTGATGGTATTTTAATTAATTTTTAGAGGATAGTGAAACAAAGTAATACATCCAGAAATGACAGAGAAATTCTGCATTGTCAATCAAATCATGCGAAATTTTTTTTTACAGATCCCAACATTTTACTATAAAATGAAATTATTCAGTTGAAATTTTACAAAAAGAACAAGGATGTTATCCATGTTGCTTTCCACCTATAAAACAAGAATTATTCATATAGACTTGATTGATTGTTGGGGTTTAACCCCCAAGCAGCAATGTTTCAGCTATATTCAGGCATTACATCTCAATGCTATTGTGACATCAATATTTACGATCTACTCTACTCTTTCAAGTTATTGTGAAATTTATGCCAGACCCCTAGTTTAACTCTTGCTTAATTTTCACTCAAAATTGAGTAAAAACATTATGGACAGATACTTACCTTGAAAAACTATTGTGAACTTGTCTGATAACATCTGAATTACTTAGTGTCAGGCCTCGCAGCTGTTGAAAAAATAGTAACATACTTAACATACTGAATATTTTGGATTTAAACATGTATTTTGTTAAGTTTAAAATGTATTGAAAATTCTAATAAGGAATTCTTTTTCTCACAATTAAGAATAATACTACAGCAAGAAGAATTTTGCTTCTCTACAAAAATTCTATAAATACAAATTAAATTGTTTTTACCTAAGAATTCGTTTACATTAAATTCTAATTCATTCTGTTTTCTATAGATCAACAAAAGATCATGTGATTACACAAAACAGAATAAATAGATATTTGAACATGCTATTTATGTTTTCAAGGTAGCTCAATTCCATTCAACTTGTACATCCGGGTTAAATGATTTCAAACACCAAAAATGTGCTGAAAGAATATACATGTTCATGTGTGATAATCAAAACTAATCTTACCCCAGGGTCAAAATTCTTGACAAACTCTTTGAAGCCGTTAAGAGTTTCACCTAAAACTACTGCTTCCGAGTCACAGTTGAGGAGTATACTCAATATTGCTTGAGTTGCACAAGCATTATTGATTACCTAAAAGGAATATAAACTAAATTTAAGATTAATTACACATCACAGATAATGAAGTAATCAAGCCATGTATTGTATGAATATTTACGCATATATACATCAGCATACTGCTTGTACACTGAAGGAAATTTCTGACAGCATATTTCAATATTTTGCAGGACTTCAAAGACATAAAAAGAACATTAACTCTACAGAGTAATCAAGGGCACCAAGGTTATAGTGCTAATCAAAAGAATGCAATCCAGGGACAAAGACCAGACATGGAAAACAGACATACACAACAAAGAACATAAAGTAACTAAAATCAAAAATACAAAGTAACAAAAGCAAATGAGCAACTCGGACTCCACTAAAAACTGGGAGCATGGACCAGGTGCACCGATAGGGTAAGCGTCCTCTGCTTTTCTAATAACACCCGTATAGATCATGTTTTACTAATAAGTATTCTATTCATTTTTCAACTTTATACCAAGCATATTCTTTTAAATTAGGCAAAAATTCTAAACTACATACAATGCTATCTACTAATTTGTAACAATATGAACACCTGTTTTGCAAAAAATATTTTCTGTAGTCTGCTGTCTTGGACTATTGAACCTTGTGGTTCAGTCTCTGGCTGCCATTTAAACAGAAAGATAAGCCCATAAACTGGTCTAAAAAATAAAAAAGAAGAAGACATTTAAGTTTACAATCAGAGTAAGAAAAATATCATGCAAGGACAAACTCAGGAGTTTTCTAATTACAGTTACCCCAGATTCATGAAATCTGTCTTCATGTTTCAGTAAAAACTTTGTATTTTAAAGCATGTTGACTATTTTTCTTTTAATATTTGAATCTTACAATCAAAATTAGTTGAAAGCTTAGTCAATTTCAATAGAAAAAGGATTGATATGGTGAAATGTAACAAATACATTACAACCAAAAAACAAAGTACATGTAGTAAATACTTTCAGAGATCACCAAAAGGTCTCCAACAAGTGTAAACACGCATTTAAGTAGTCTCTGAGGAGCCCTGACAAAAGTAATAAATTCCACTGTAACATAATTATTTCAATTCTATAGTTCCTTTATTTCTAATTGTTCTTTGCAATAATTTTGGAATGCAAGCCATTTCACCACGTTTTTCAAAAGGATGTAACCCACCAACACCGACAACCTGGTTGGCCGTCTTATTAGGGAAAGGGAAAATAGTAAATTTTTTTCCAGGTAACTAAAACTATTTTCACTTTGGTAAGCACCTGAATGGTTTGAAAGTTTATAAGTAATTCAAATGTATCCAAGTACTTACCGCGGCTCTAATAAATTGAATACTTAAATTTGAAGTCTATGGCTGTCCATTCCTCCAATTTGACAGTAAACCAGTCTGTCAGATGACAAATATGTAGAAAGTTACTCCTTTTTGCTTAATATCTTAAAAAATGAAGCCAAAGTCAGGAATATGCAAAAGGACTATTCCATGTGATAGGAAAAACATATCACACACATGCATATTTTTTTTGCCTTAACTATAAATATACATGTGTATCATTTCTGAATCACATTTTTACATTATCTACTTGATGCAAATGCACTTTTTCATAATAATGATGACAAGCTCACTTTAGATTAGCCAAACTTTCAGCATCCAAGCTCCATATTTCTTCTACCTGGATACCTCTACAACCTGCAATCAATAAAATTTTTTAATTCAGTCATTACATTTGTTATAGTCAGAAGGCAATTCATGAAGGTGCACAAATACTTATGTCAGGAAATTTGAAATGCATATTTTGAGGTTTCGGAATGTTAGATTTTGTTAAGACATTTTACATTTTATCAAAACATCTGTTGCATTTCGTTTAAGATTAAAATTTATTTTGATTGGACTAATCTTGTTTATTTTTCAATATCAATCCATATGTTGAAAATCAAGTTGATAGAACGTTCTTTCCAAGTGGCTGAATTGCAAAATAAGAGGATCCCAGGAGCCAGAATCGCTCACCTAGTTAAATTATGCCTTTCAAGGGCAATAAATTTAACAAAGATTTGTCCAACAATTTTGACTCAAGAAGACTTTGGTAGAACTTATCATAAGGATCAATACATGGCTTAACAGATAAAAATGAAAATATTACCACAAATAGATATCATATGCTGAACACTTTTACCCTAAGTCAGAATTTGGTAAACCTAACGGTTTTGGAGAAATATAATCGAAAATCTACATGCTATCTCCTATGTTCTATTTTAGTAATGGCAGCCATGTTTTTTGACAGATCAAAAATCTAAACACAACTTTAGACATTCATACAAAGTTTGATTCCACTTGGTCAAGTAGTGTCAGAGAAGATTTTTGAAAAAATAACATTAAAAATACATGTAGCAAAAAAAAAAAACTGAAAAAGGGCAATAACTCCTAAATGGCTTAACAGATTAAAATGAAAATTTGACCACAAATAGATCTCAACATGCTGAATACTTTTACCCAATCAAAATTTGGCTAAACATAATGATTTTTTTAGATGTATGTGAAAAACTACTGTCTGACCCCTATGTTCTATTTGTTTTAGTAACGGTGCCCATGTTTTTTTAACGGATCAAAAATCTAAACATAACTTTTGTGCAAGATATCCCAAGAAACATTCAATCTAAGTTTGATTCTAATTGGTCAAGTATAGTCAGAGGAGATTTTTGAAAGAAATAACATTAAAAATAGCAAAAAATGTTGAAAAAGGGCAATAACTCCCAAAATGACCAGACAGATTAAAATGAAAATTTGACCACAGATAGATCTCATCATGATGAACACTTTTACCTTATCAGAATTGGCTTAACCTTACGTTTTGAAGATATATGCGAAAAAACTACAGTCTAACCCCTATGTTCCGTTTTTAGTAATGGCTGCCATGTTTTTTTGACGGATCAAAAATCTAAACATAAGTTTTGTGCAAGATACCCCAAAAAACATACATACTAAATTTGATTCCAATTGGTCAAGTTTGGTCAGAGGATATTTTTGAAAGAAATAACATTAAAAATAGCAAAAAATGTCGAAAAAAGGGCAATAACTCCTAAATGGCCAGACAGATTAAAATGAAAATTTGACCACAGATCTAAACAAAAATTTTGTGCAAGATACCATAAGAACATCTGTGCAAAGTTTCATATAATTCCTCTCAGCAGTTTCAGAGGAGTAGATTTTTGAAAAATTGTTAACGAATGACGACGACGGATGCCAAGTGATTGCAATAGCTCACATGGCCTTCGGCCAGATGAGCTAAAAAAAAAATCCCTTTTCACCTTTCAAGGGCAAGAACACTTACTATTATTAGTATCAGGAGTTGTCTGACAACTTTGATCCCTTCAAGACTTATGTAGGCCATATACATGTAACAAGGATCATTTCAGCAAGTGAAATAATTTGGCTAAACCTAATGGTTTTGGAGATATTTGCGAAAAACTACTGTCTGACCCCTATGTTCTATTTTTAGTAACATCAGCCATGTTTTTTGACAGATAAAAAATCTCCACAACAGTTCTATGCAAGATACCCAAAGGAACATTCATACTAAACTGGTTCCAATTAATCCGGTAGTGTCAGAGGAGAAGATTTATAAAGAAATATTAAAAATACCAAAAATAAACATCCAAAAAGGGCAACAACTCCAATATGGCTTAACAGATTAAAACAAAAATTTGACCACAGATAGATCTTATCATGCTGAACACTTTTACCCTATCAGAATTTGGCTAAACCTAAAGGTTATGGAGATAAATGCATAAAACTATTGTCTGACCCCTATGTTCTATTTTTATTAAAAGCGACTGTTTTTCAATGGATCAAAAATCTCCATATCAGTTCTGTGCATGATACTCAAAGAACATACATACCAAGTTTGGTTACAATCGGTCAAGTAGTGTCAGAGGAGAAGAGTTTTGAAAAATTGTTATCGACAACCGACACCAAGTGATGCAAATAGGCCAAAATGGGCCAATCAGAATGGGTTATAAAAACTACTTTTGTAGCATACTGAAACTGTAAGTAAAAAAAAGGTTGAAATCTTTGGCTTTGTCAAAAATGGAGAAATATCTTTCAACTGTGCAGCTGGCAAAAAAAATTATAAACCAATGGCATTGAAAGACAAGGGATATATGAGAAACAGAAAAAAAATGGCTTCAATCATTTGTGCAAGCTGATGGGTCTTCATTGAAATTAAAATTATTTACATTCACTTAAATCTAAATATCTTCTACAGCACATTTCATGTGCTTATTTATGCTGTGATCAATTATCTTTAAAAAAAACAAACCTTGATTTTAAACAATACTTGGTATATTGTATATTAAGATTAACCCTAAATACACTCCTGTGTGCAGCAAAAGGAACACATGGTCAGTGTTTTATAGTCACTATTTTTTTTAATGTATAAAGAAACATACAATACAATACAATACAAAAGCTTTATTTAACGTCGATATTCTAAAACAAAACAACATATGCTCCTTGGAGCTTTTAAAATCGACATACATGCACTACAATAAATAACATTTACATCACAAGTACAATACATGGTAACTATCTAGTCCTTTTCATGCAGACATACATAAATCATCAGTCAACATATAAGGCAAATAGTAGCAAAATTGGATTAAAATGAAAGTGCAGCACTATAAATAGTCAACAATGTAAAAGCATAAAGCAGAGCTGTTATGAATAACAAGCAGAACAATGACATGACCTGCCGTTCCATGCCTTCCAAAGTATTGCTGTACAATATGAAATTAATACATCATATCCTGTGTAATGTCAATGGGGAAATTGTTTGACAGACAGGAACCCACTCCAATGAATCATAAGAGTGAACACTACAAAAGGCTACAAAATGGTCTCAAATAAAAGAGGGGGAAATTCAAGCTTCCAAAAAAATGATGTAAACTGGTTCAGCAAAATGGTCTTCGTTCTAGACCATATATATGTTGATACATACTAATTTAAATTGAAACTTTCTGTTAAAAAAATTGGGTATTTGAAATCTTGAAATTACCTGCCTGTAGAGTCTAGAATGCAAGATTATTCTTAGTTACCCCAGGGCTTTGTCTTTGAGGAGCAGCCCCAAAATTAGTCAAACGTCAAAAGTTCAAACGGGGATAGAGCAGAGGATATGTCTGGCTTCGTAATTTATCTAGCAGCATTGTCACATCCCTACTAAGGGCGGTTTTAACGTTCTTGTCACATCCTATCTACCCCACTGAAATTTGTAAACAAGAGCCTTCCGAGTCCGGTGCCGCCTGTGGTATATTTCTAACGTCGTTTTTTTAAAGACTGCTACATCCATTCCTGATATTAATACATCAAATAGGTAATATGTACATATAAAACCACTTGTTCACACATACCAAAACCCTTAATCAATTCAGTAAACACTCCTGGGTCACTTTCTATTAGACACCAGTCGCCTGCACTTGAAGCCATTTGAAATCAACAACCGGAAGTAGCACATGTAATGAGGCTAAAGTGGTCACTTCATTTTGGTCGTGACTGAATATTTTCCTGTAACACTATTTAGGAAGTAACAATGACATTAAATACGGCCGAGAAATAGGGTTAATTTGAAAACTAACATATGGTGCCTTACTCCAGGATGACCCCTATTAAATTTGTATTTCTTTTTTTTTTTAAATTTTTATGGTTTACACTAGGCCAGGGACGTATATACTACTCCCCGACTAAGTATAGAAAATTTCATTTAGATTCGTGTGAAACTTATCCTAACTTATTTTAAAATTTGTAAAACTAAACAACTTTACGTTATCTCATGTGTTATGGTTTCACGTTTCCAATTTCGCAACTAAATCTTTCAATACTTAGTGATTAATTTTATGTTGTATTTTAGGATAATGATCCCCTTCTCCTTTTTAGTTTTTTTTTTACATTTTTCTTAATTTACCTAGGTATCCAAGTCACTTACAATTGCTGATTTGAATAACCTTATTTTATTTTTAGTAAACAATGAACTGCATCCTCATTCTTAATATTTGTGATTTTTCTCGAAAATGTGCCATAACTAAATGAAGAAATTGTCAAATAAACAGTACATATTTCCCAGCAAGTATCCTCTTTGAAATACAGAATAGAATATCTTTATTTCCAATCAAGGACCTTCGGGGAATCAGTGATGTGTTAACAATTAATGATAAAAATGAACACTTTAAAGCAAAAACATTTTCCAAAACAGTCTACTGAAACAATCATGACGACGGACAAGGAGAGGCTGTACCCAGCAGTTGCAATGGTAAGTCAATATAACTTGTAACGTGTTCTTCTTATTGTCCTGTCTCCTTACCGAACGCGGTAAAGAATATGTTGCAGATACAGGGTTCGTTCAAACCTTTGGGTGGTCACGGTGGAACGGAAAAGTATAGTACGCCACAGCTGCCTTAAGACAATGATAGTTATATTGTCAATAGGGAAGTTATACCATGAAGCAAATTTTCTACACCACTCTGTCAATTTGTCATCACTAAGATGAATTTGTATGCTATTATGTAATATTAATATACCATTAAGATATATTTCAAACTATAAAATAATCGTAATTATACCATTAAGGAACTTTTTCTTATTTTTTTCTCTCTCCATTCATTATACTATAATATTATACCACTATATTTCATAAATATACTTAATTTGACTATAAAGACATCATGCGAAAGACCACTTCACAATACTATAATACTATAATATAATATCATTTCAGCCAGATTTCTGTCAAGTTCATCATCTTCTATTTAGAAAAAAGAAAAGAAGTTTTACCTAAGTCATATACTGCTATCCTTCTATAAACTGTTCATCCAGAGACTGGCAGTATCTTAGAAATGTTCAAGATATTTTAATTCCCATCTCTAGCATCTTTTTTCAACTAATATTGACTTAGAAATGTTAAATTCTTACACACCTCTATTTCCTAGTAATTTGGTTGGCTTTGGGGTACCAATTTAGAGCAATCTAATCTTAATTTTATCATATCTGACCTGCTTTGGATACCAAGTTTCTCCATTACATCTGGTGATCACTGACAAGGAATGACTGGATATATTTTCTCTTCTTTGGATCTTGCAACAAGTGCATGATTCAATCCATATTTTTTTAAGAACTTTCATTTGCCGCCTTCTTGGTTTTTAGAACACTCCTGCCTTATAATCTTTATCTACTGTTTTGTAAAGATGCCTTTTATTGTTTAAATCTTAAAAGTATAAAAATGTATCTTAATTACATATGATCCTAGTGGTGTAAAATGTATCTTGGTATTTAACACAAAAATGTAACTGAAATTGAGGATTCCTGTCTTCAGACCGACACAGAATTTAAACACCTGATACATCTGTTTCCTCACAGACTTGTTATGTAATATAAACCTGCGCGATGTATCATTTTGATACTTTAGTTTCATGGTAAATAGTTAAACTCGAAAGTACGCTGATAAATATTCAAACCTTTTTGACCGACTTTCTTAATTTTGAAAAATTCCATCTTGCATTTCAGTACGGTCCATGTACCGCTACAGACCTGAAAAAGGGTGAAACGAAGCTCTGGTGTGCATGTGGACTTAGTAAAAAACAGCCTTGGTGCGATGGTAATATGCAATTAAAAAAACATTTACAATAAACCCTTAAATTTGCATTAATTGAAGTTGGTAGAACAAAGAATTTTCCTCGCGGGAGTGTATATTGAGCATGCTACCACGAAACTGAAGGGTATGTTGCTTTCTTTTAAAAAGTGCCTTTTATAGCCTAATTGATTACAATTATGATCTACTTAATCATTTATGTTGGGACGTGATAAAAGATTTGATTGCAATAGCTTAAATTCTTTGTAAAAAAAAATTTGTAAACTTTATTGATAACGCTCATATATGTAATATGTGTAACATGAGGTCAAACATGTACAAATCATACATGACAGAAAGAACACACAAACAATGCACATACTAAAATAGTTGACTGATTTTTCTTATAAAAAGAGATACTTTTCTGTAAACATCAATATGATGGTAGGTAAGTAATTTTGTAAATTTATCCATTCTTGGATACTGTATATAATAGTTAGGAATTAGTTTGCTCCTGAATTCTGTTACTACACTATTATTGCACATAAATAAAATATTCTTTGTACAATTCTTATTACAGGATCCCACAAGGGAACTGGTATAAAACCATTGAAATGGACTGTGAACAAAGAACAGCGATTGTATCAAATATGTGCATGTAAATACACTAAAGATCCACCTTATTGCGATGCCAGTCACACAAGCTTGCCAGGGGAAGTATTAAAAAGACATGAAAACTGTTCTAATAAGTCTGAGCACAAATCAGATTGTAAATTATGTACAGGTTGTGGATGGATTCCAGATTTCTGATTGTATATTTTACATAACTAAAGTTCAGAGATGTTTGAATTTTACACATGTTCATTAATACTTATTTATTAAAAATGTAAAAATCACTCAAAGAGGTTTTTAAAATACTGTAAGAATTTCAATACGTATTGTTTAAATGATACTCATGGGAATAACAACTAACTAAAGGGAGACAATATAAGTTCGGAATCACACATTCTTTTAATAGTGGACACATTAAGTATAAAAAGCTTTGTGGTTGTTTTAAAAAGTGAGTAGGTCTGGTCCATGTGCCCAGTTTTTAGACGGCAATTTTAGCTTTTGCTTTATGTGCAACTGTGATCTGTCTGCGGTTCCAATCGTGGTATTCGTATTCATTACTTGAAAAAACTCTTGACTAAATGATAATTAAACGTGTATTGCATGGTATTAACTTTTCGTTCAATAGTAAGCGTAAAGACTTCTCGAACTAACTATGGAATAGTCGATTGACATGCTCTACGCATGTTCAATGTACACATTCGCGTGGACATTCTTTTGTACTGCAATATATATCTTTATTCTCATTTACAATTGACAAAGAGAACATAAACAAATACAATTTGAGGCACAAGAAAAAAAAACACACACACACAGAGAAATGTAAAAAGCATACACATAATATTTACATGAAAAATAAAAGAAAACAGACAAAAGAGGTGGATGCTTAGCCAGGAGTACTAATGCGGGAATTTATATCTTTTATGTAACTACAAAGTTTAAGAAGTAGATGCAGCTTTTAAGTTGACATCAAGTCCGATAACTTGAAAGTATTGCCATGATTTAGGTAAAAGTTTGGTAAAAACTGTTTGTGTTTCTCTGAGAAATAGGAACATGCGAGAATATAATGATATTCATCACCTAGTTCTTGGTTATTGCATAATACACAGTGTCTGTTTTCTCTTTCTATTCATTGCACTTCACCAGTTTCGATAGGTAAAAATTGATTTGTAGTTCTGAATCTGCAGAATTTCTTAGCTTCGGAGAAATTAATAATATTAAGATATTCTTCGAATTCAAATTTGGTTTAAATTTGAAAATTCTATAGTTTAATCCCTTTGGCGAGTCTTTCTCTCACTGTTGATTGCCACTTTTGAACAAATTGATCAGTCAGTCTCTGATTGCATATTTTAGCCATTCATTATTTAGAAAAGTTTCTGTTTCCCAAATACTTGGATAACCACATTCGTTTAAGATTTTTCGAACATACAGAACTGTATTAAGGGTAGTATTGCCTTGATCAAGCAGACTTATCGCAAGTTTGTATAATATACATAAAATTATGGAATGCTTACCGACCACAAGTTTTGCCCAATGTAATACGAGTCGTACTTTTATGTCAATTACAATCGGAAGTCTACCGAGTTCACCATTTATCTTATAATTCGGAGTAGACATTATTAGAGTTAAGAAGTATTTTACAAAATTTCAGATGGACTTTTTCCAAAATATCGATTTTTCTAAAGCCCCAGATCTCGCAACCATTTAATGAAATTGGTTTCACAATTTTATCAAATAAATCTATTTGTAACTTTATATTTAGTTTATATTTCCTTCCTATTTTAAGTACTTTATACATTGCTTTTGTTGCCTTGTCTGCTAAACACTTTTTAGTAACATCAAAATTACAAGTTTTTGTAAAAATAACTCCGAGATAATTGAATTCTTTCACTATTTCAATTACACTGTTTTTAAAAGTGAATGATAGGTCACGAGGGAGACTGTCCATGCCAATTACCAACACTTCTGTTTTATCTACATTAACTGTCAGTTTCCACATATCACATTAGTTAGAGATAGCAATCAATTGTTTTTTGTAAATCTTCTGTAGATTCAGCCATTAATACAGTATCATCTACGTAAAGTAAAACAATGTGTTTCGATTTCTGAAGATACGCAGTTTAGACCATTTATATTGTGGGACTGTAAAAAGTCTTCTAGATCATTTAAAAAACATGGAGAAAAGAAAAGGCGTCAAATTCTCACCCTGTCTCACACCAGTTTCACAGCTAAAAAGTCGGATGATTCTCCATGTATAAACATGATTTGATATTTGCATACATATTAAATATCACAAGCCTTATCTCGTGGAAGTGTAATTTGAGCATACTCACCGGGTTTATTGAATTGGTTTTCAACTTAGGAATAACAACGACGAGACAAATCCGGAGACGATGGCACTATTTAGCGTATAGAATTGATGGGAAAACAGGATGAAGGAAGAAAGGGGTGCAAGCATGAAAGGAGAAGAGAGTGGGGGAAAGTGAAGGCTACCTCCTGTCCCCTTCAGAATGATCCATATCGTTTACACTTAGCCTCATTTTGATTATCTTGCGAAGTATGGGGCTGTCTGACTTAAGCCATAATGGATAGTAGGGGTTGGCTTACGATAGTCTTCAGTCATACTGTATAGGGCTATATTTTGAACGAGAAAACAAAATTTGATTTAATGTTAAACCTAACTCTAAAATTATTTAAATATAGGCAGAGATTGACGTTACGTCGTAATAGCAAGAGTAATCAAGGGAACCAAGGTTATAGCGGTAATCAAAAGAATGTAATCCAGGGACAAAGACCAGACATGGAAAACAGACATACACAACAAAGAACATAAAATAACTAAAATCATAAATACAAAGTAACAAAGGCAAATGAGCAACCCGGACTCCACTAAAAACTGGGAGCATGCACCAGGTGCACCGGTAGGGTAAGCGTCCTCTGCTTTTCTACAAACACCCGCCGAGTTGCTCATAAAAAGTCAGGTCCGGGGTAGACAAACGAGGAAATGCTAACTATGACCCGTTGAATAAATCAGTTTTCATGATGCAGATGGATCACAATAACGATCCACAATTCCATGATGACGACCATAAAACTTCTGTAGTGATTACTTCAATCTTGTAGCAACATAACCTTGTTCCAGAAGCCTATTTGTTAGAGTTCTAGCGCGATACAAAAAGTCTGCGTAGTTATGTTAAGCACTGGCATAACGTATGTGTTGTGAAACTAAAAACTCCATACGCAGGTGCAAAAAATCAACCACTCCGTGGAATCCATTTTAACAAAAATAAAATATGCTTTAAACTTGAACTTTTTCCGAACAAAGATCCCATACTACGATAATCGACAGAAGAAAAGTACATGAAATACGCGTTCGAGTCTCCCCTTTTTTCGTAGTTTCCACTAATGAGTACCCCCTGTTGAGTCCCCTGACCGAAATGCGTCACAAAAATGCGCACGTTGCCCTTATCCGCGTTTTTGACCAATCAGAAGAGCGATAACTATTCAATGCAAATTCTCTTCCGCCATTTTTGTTGTATTGGGAGATGGATGCGGGAGGCCCTGGCCAATTTGATGCACAAAAAGCTGCTTTTGCTGACGCCGTTGCCCGTGCCCGACAGGTATTGTAAAAATATACAATTCTCCGAGTTAAATGCAAATGTTATTTCGATAATTCGACTGCTGTTTGTACGAACGTTTTCAACTACAAGAGGAGACCGCGTGCGTCGCCTCGACCGCGTGGTTTAGTTTGAAACTCGAGGAAAATGCTCGCCTGTCTTAAAATATATGCTTGACACAGAATCAATCATTACTTCCTATAGCTGCTGTTTATGCATTTCGTATCCAGCCAGTAAGAGAACAACTTTATTATCGATGTCACCTTGGCAAGACAAAGGAAGTTTAACTTGTTTCCTTTTCCTAAAATAACTCGTCGCGATCTTGTCAACTTAATATGACGATATGGGGAAGTAGTATAATATTTAGGTTTGTGTTTACTTTCAATGGTATCATGTATCTTCTTCTATATTATTATTTTGTGCTTTGACGTGGTCACTTAATCAACAGTTCTTACATTAGAAGCACGTCATTATATTACTTCATCCAAGTCGGATCACATAGTTAGGCTCCGCATTTGTGAAGTCCTTACTGCTCCCTCCACCATAGTGGCCTTAAGTAAGTCTTGGTTTAAACCATGATTTTCAGTTAAATGGAAATTGGTCTTTAAGGTAGTAATAATGTATCCATGCTCTTGGATTGCCTGAGGTGAGGGAAAGCTTCTTATGCTAGTGATGTTCTAATGAAAGATTTACATCAAATAGACTGATTAGATATACTTATTGCTATTCATTTTAATTGATTTTCAAAAGTCCTTTTTGTGCTGTTAGGTAGTTCAGGGTATGACTTGAACATTTTATGACCCTTGTCCAATCAGGCAAGATGATAAAAATTCTATTTACCCAATTCTAGGTTGTCCTTTAGTAAATGCTTGTTAAATAAGGAAAGAGATTAGGTTGTCCTCAGGGCAGGTATAATTTAACTTGCACTTGCTGGAATGGTAGTTTCACTTGTCTGGGCAATAGGACGACTTCAATACCTCAAACTCATTCCCTGTAGTCAATGAGCATGATGGGAGCAGTATGCTCATTATACATTTTGATGAGGAAAATTCTTTTGTTTCAACCCAAGTCCTATTTCACTGAAGTTAATGCCAGGCATGCTCGTCAACTTATGTCAGAATGGTCTTGTTTGTACTTTCAATAGCATGCACTAAAGTAAGTAAAGTCTTTTAAGAATGACTTTCTAGCATGTTGATGGTGTTTATTATATTATAATTATATTTTACTGGAATCAAGTGTTAATTTTTTGGTTTATCAGATAGATGGTCTAAATAAACAAAACACTGCTTAATTTTTCATTTGGAAAACTTTCTCAGTCTTCACACTAAACTTATTTTCAAATTATAAGATTTTAGTACCATTTTATTTTATATGCTTCAGGTGTCGGACTACCACTTAAATTCAGTGACCGTTCATCAGTTATTTAAGTCTTAATTAAATCAGTTTGATTCTAGACATAACTATCCAGTGAAATCAAATAATCAGAACACTTGTAAAATTCTGATGTTTTTTTTGAGTAAATATCACTTATATATAAAAGTTCAAAGTAATTTGTCTTTTATTTGTGATTTTAGATAGCCGCTAAGATCAATCAACCAGGACAAGGAGGAGATACAGGGCCATTGAAAAGACCGTTTGAATCAGACGGGCAAGGTATAAAATCGTAATTGCATTCAGATTCAAGTTGCCTATTTTATTATATCTGTTCATAACAATATTATTTTGATCATTTAAAGGTACATTGTCTTAATTTTTGTAGGAAGAAAGAACTTCATTGAGAAAAAAGTAAATTTCTACAATATTTAAGTCCTGAGTTTTCAGATATTTTTTCACAAGGTGGAAACAAAACAGACAGTGTGCCTCTAAGTGAGTTCACATTGTTGGGGATACACATGTTGCCTTTGTTTTCGTTACAGGTGAACCTGAATTCAAGAAGACTGCTGCAATTATTGATCGTATGTGTAATATTTGAAAAAAAACAACAAAACACGTCTTTCACTGCACAATCCTGGTTCGGAACAAATGTCCAATGTTTTCAATTAACAATTCTTTAAATTGTTTAGATACTTTGCTATTTTTGTGTTTTGGTTTATTATAACGATTTTACTTTACATCCTTTTATCATGAAACTGAGTTGATGAGAAATTAAGCAGTATATTTTCATAAAAAATTTTAAATCTTGACATTTTTATGCCAAGTTGTGTAGAAAGGAAGTCATTAGTTTATACATTTTGAGCTTCTAAATAAAACTCAACACTAAGGCACTATTTAAAGTCTAGGATTTCCAAATTTTCTTAAGACACAATGAATGTCTCATATTTTCTTCATTTCCTAGTTCACTTAGCATAAGAGGATGTAAATTACAGTTGATTCTTCAGTATTAAGCAGCTTCGCATATATAATCATGAATTATTTTCCAATGTCACAAATTTGATCATATGATATTGCATGTACACTGGACTTCAATCAGTCTTGTCCTGGAATGTTCGAAGGTAAGTGATGGTTTTATGTACATGTTCGCCCATGCAGGTCAGAGTATGGAGAGCTTGAATTTTCAGTGCAGATTTCTAATGTTGTAAACCTGATGATTTTTCTCCATAATAGGAATTATCACCAGTTTGCTGACCATCACTAAAATCAATGAAGAGGGCTGAAAGACTTTTAATGTGTGATTTAATTTGTGTTTTAATTGTTGGTTTATGCACTGAAGATTTGAAATGTCTTGTAACCTTACTGATTGATTTTATTCGCATTCTATTGGAACTTTATGGTTTAGATTTTTCAGATTTATATATGTTGCATACTATTCATCTTGTCAGATGAATAATTCATAAATGAATGGTTTTGTGTATGGGGTTTAAAAAACATTATAATTCCAGTGTAAAATTTCTATTACAAGGATAATTGATCATACATATATGCATGTTTGAAAGAATTACTGTATTTGAGTAACTACTGTCTTTGAGTCTTGCATTGTTGTAAATTGTGTAAATGTGGGTAAATTCACATAGCTTTGATATTTGGATAGTATGTACATGACATAATGGAATTGATATCATTTTGTTGCTGACGTGGCACACATAAAGAGTAAATGGAATATAAAGACTATTTTATCAACAAACAATTAGTCATTTAGAAATGAATACAAAATATATCATGGTAATTGTAAGCAGTATCTGATTGGTAGTTCAATTTAATTCTGGAATACTATTTTATTCATTTCAATCAGTAATTTCAAAGTACCTTAGGTTATAACTGTATATTTAACATGCTTAACCAGTTGTCATGTTGTATGCTATGAAATTACACCTGGATTTACTCCATCTTTTGATAAGACCAGCATTGGGAGTTGGTGATTTAATTTTAGAAAATCTGTAGTCACTGGTAAAACCTTTAAATAGATATCTATTGCAGGGCAAAATCTAGGATTTGATTGATAGGGAAAGTGACTCCTCCCTTAAACGAGTGATTGGGAGAAGTAGATTTTAAATAGGGAGAAATGCTAGTGTACGCCCAACACTAGAAAAATTTGATTGCTTCAATGTGAAGTTGTATCTCAACAAATATTGACATGTATTCTATAAAATAATGAACAGATAAAATAAGCATGATAAGTGCAATATGTGGTTTCATTTTTCGTCCAGTTTCTCATATATTTTGTAGTAATAGGTTATAGTGTGGTAAAAGATGGGAGTGTGGGTTACTATTTTTATAACAGTTTTCTTAGCAACTACTAATCGCTACTTCTTGACAGGGATTGACACTAACAGTCACCCGTGGCGACTTAAATTTTTGCTGGGCGACGATAATAACCATTGTTTGTCGTCCGAGTGGCGACCGTAATTTTGGTACGTGGTCAGGTTTGTTTTCCGGTTTTTAGGCATACCGGAAATCGCAACTGGTTGAATTTTGCGTACAAATACAAATAATAAATACCATTTCATGAAATGTTTATTTGTGAGTACTCACTACAGTACTAGATGAGAACCAATTAGGTAATAAACTTAAGACAGGGAAATAAATAGTTTATTCCATAATACTTTTAAAGTCTCTTGAAAAGAAATGTATTTTCAAACAATTACACATTAAACTAATATTCTGAAAAATTTTCTGGGCGCCTAACTTTTTTTCTGGGCTCCTAGATTTTTTAACTTAGGAGCCCGGGTGGCAACCGAGATAAAAAAGTTAGTGTGAATCCCTGCTTGATATTTGGTATATAGCATCAAGTACAGCTCCCATATCGTTGGATGTCATTTCTGGCATGTCAAACATCTACTTCCTATTAAACGAAATTCTGTCATTTCTTTCTTGACCCATTTTCTATTATTGAAAATAAATTGAGTGTAATTAAGAACTATAGTTGAATATATTGTAGTTAGTGATCAGAATGTCATTGAGAACATGTTATCAATCCTTGGGAGTGTCTTGGTCTTCATGTGGACTCTTCCTAAGAAGAAAAAGATTGTAAAGCAACAAGCCTGAGTTTCATAAATACATGTTAAGATGAGAAGTTCCCCAAATCTTCAATTTCGAGTGATCTGATTGGTTGAAATTTTAGTTGAGGAAGGATTTACGGAAAAAAATAATTCGAGATTTTTTATGAAACCAGGCACTGCACTGTCACCATGATGAGTGCATTAGTATTGTAGATGATACACTAAGCAAGTAAACTTAACATGTATGTTTGCCTTGTATAATCTGGGGCACTAATGTTACACCCAACACAACAAAGTGGGTGCTTAATAAGTAGCAATGAAGCCTTGGGTGGCATTGATTTTCTCAGAAATTGGTCATACTGTTGTAAGCGGTTACTAGGAACAAAATTTTCACACAAATTGGTTAAGAAGGACCACTTTTTATTTGTGTATATGAAAGGAAGTTAGTTTTTTAGGGTATTTTCAGCCCTGTTCTATTAAAAAGCAAATATTTTCCCAAAATAGCCTTTAATTTTCCAATTGAGTTTGTCAAAAAATATCTGTTAAGTTAGATGATTGCAGAGTCAGAACGATGGTAACACAAAAGTGTGACATGCATTCTAATTCAGATATCTGAACACCTGAAAGATTTTCATTGAAGGAGATTTTAAAAGTCTAAAAAAAAATGTAAATGAAGGTTAAAAGTGATTGTCATGATGTTGTCTTTACAAAACAGTAGATATTTTATGAAGAACAAATTTTTTTAAAAATGATGCAAATGGAAACAAAAAAGTTAATAGTTACCTTACGAATGGAAACTGAAAGGCCTGACTAAGGAAGATCTTCATAGTCCTGTTGAATGTTTTAGAACCAAAAAGCTAGGCTAATGACGGTAATTTATAATGTGATGATGTTCATCGGTTGTATTTACTAACTCCAAAACACATTGAAATGTTTGATAGTTTTATTTCAGGTCATATCTAAGTCTTTCAAAACAGTCAAAATGCATGTATCTTAATATTCTAAACTACATATGAACAAAATTTTTGATAAATTTGTGAAAACTTGATATTGTTTCCTACTTATACTGGCATTTGCAAGTGAAACTTGTTAAACAATTCCCAAAATACTGAGGAAATGTCTAATTTTTCCATATTGACTCATGTGGCTTTCCCAATTTACTCTGAAAAACCCCCTGAAGTTTTTCATAAAATTGCTAATGTGTGCTTTGTGGAATTATTAATGTACTCATTAAGGTTCCTTATTTCATAATTTTCATTGATTAAATGAATGACTGTATCTTGAACTGGCAGTCTGTTTCTCTGAAATTTCATACCCCACCACATGAAGTGGAGAGATATAATATGATGTCCATTGAATATTTTGTGTCCTTCGGTCTGTCTGTCTCTACGTAGAAAGATCTTTTTGTCCCCTTCAGTTAATGCCGAAGGGGACTTAGGTTTGCACTCCGTCAGTCTGTCTGTCACACTTGGCTTTCCGGACTTTTTTTGTAATGCCTTATCCAATTGATTTCATATTTGGTATATAGTCTTATCATAACAAGTTACAAGTTAAGTTCGAATGACGTTACGGTTGAACAATTTTTACGGAAGTTATGGCCCTTGGACATAGAAAATTTCCTGAAATTTTATGTTTTCCTGACTTTTTTTGTAATGCCTCATCCCATTGATTTCATATTTTGTATATAGTCTTATCATGACAAGTTACAAGTTCAGTTCGAATGTTGGTATAACTATTGAGTATCAAGTTCGAATTTCAGTTTGAACGGTTTATTTACATAGAAAGATATGCCTATTTAAAGTATTATTTACACCCTCAAATTTGTTTGCAATATGGTGGGATATCCTTCAATTTCCCATTAGATGCCCTATTTTAATGTGTGACAATAGCTCATTCATTCCATTACCATTTGTTTGGTTTTACCAAATCAAAATGTCAATTTAGACCCTCTCGTACACAAAACTGATCCGATTTCTTGAGAAAAAAAAAAAACTGTAAATACTGCAGGCATCATATATTCTGTAAAATATTGTCATCAAATTAGTTATTTAGTCAAGGAATAGAAAATGACCTTATTTATGTGCATTTGAGTTTCAAGTCAAATAAGTTTCATTCTATGAGATTTTGCTGTATAACGTTATTTTTCATGTCATCTTTTGCTTGGAAGAAAACTTATTGAGCTTCTTTCAATTTAGGCTCTCTACCAAAAAAAAGTAAACAGTTTTGGTTGATTATTCCCTGGGAGGGATAGAATTATCTCTCCTGTAAAATTGCACAGCAACTTCACTCAAATTAAAGGTTCATGAGCTAGCCATTGAGCCAGTTATTATGAAATACTGACTGACCAATAGACATGTCAGATAAAAAGTCAGTCAGTCAGACAAAAATTTTGGAAGTTGTGGACTGCTTATTCAGAAGAAAAAAGTCAAATCTTGGTTTCAGTCAGACAAGTTGGAAATCTATTTTGTGAAGACTGTTATAGCCTAATCTATTTTTTTAAAACTCCAGTTTACCACCTAGATAATGCCCTGCATTGTAACTTCTATGCAACTGCAATTTGCTGACATATAATGGTATAATTCGAAAAGGCTGCGAGTAGCACTTTCTGTCCATAAATCCTGTATCTGTATGTGTGTTTACTGTGTATTGGGCGTGGACAGTTTGACATTGGACAATAATACCGTCATGGTGCTAAACTTTCACATGTATTGCATGTTTTACTTAGTTCTTTTATATGGGAAATGAGCATTTAATGTTTAGACATTCCTTGTAGATTTATCAGACTAACTTGTGCGTTTCTATAGATTAATGCTAGCTTTATTCTTAGATTTTGCACAAGTCCAATATCCCCAACGATAATGTTCTATACATGTATATGTCATTAATACATTCATTATATAGTCTTTAATTGTAATGTAGATTTGATTTTATTATAATTGGACTTGTGTGTATCACTGATTACAACTATTGTTTGATTCATTAAAGTTTAGCTTTCTTTCCATTACATGTATTTAAAAATCTTTTTCAGCCATCTAATGAAAAAGAGGCTTACGAAGCTTTTAATTCAGACAGGTTGAAACTGTTTGAAATTATTTTTTCTTCAAATATCTACTTTACACTAGTTCTCTGTGTATGATCACTAACATTGAACATATTGCACTTTAGCATTGAAATCACTTTCAATTTTAAGAACTTTTCAGCTTCTTTGATGAAATTTGACAAATTGAGTTAATTTTCATATTTGCGGAATCTGTTGGATTTTACTTTATAAATTTGCATGCTTGCTTTATCAAAACTTCTATAGAGTATATTTGTTTCCGTGGTAGCATAGTAATGTAACGTTTTCTCTCAACAGCTTTAGGAAACCAAAACAAGCCAGCTCCAGACCAACAAAGGTATGTTCTATCTATATGTGGTTTTAGCACAGGTGTTTACTTAGAATGATTCTTCATAGCTGTTACAATCGCCTGAATATAACTGAAATATTGCTGCTCGGGCATTAAACCCCAACAACCATCAATCATAGCTGTTACAAATTTTTGACTGCAAATTACACTATGGATTGTGAATTAATCGATAGTACCAATGTAAAAGTCACACATGGTTAAGGATTTTACGGATCATTTTTCATAAAATATGTTAAGGTATAAAGTAGCATGAACATGTCAGTGTTAGTGAACTCTTGAATATATTCTTTGTTTAAAAACTGAAAATTTAGATAGTATACAAAAGCACTAATTTAAGTGAAGTCAAATCACCTGTTTTGAAAATTTAAACATTCTTGATGAATTTCTGAATAATGGTAATTTTGTGTTTTTGTCTGAAGTATATATGTTTTATTTTTTTTTTTTTCTTTTGAAAAAGGAAGTTCGGGTCTGGTTTGGTGACTAAAGATTATCATGACTTGAAAAAACTGTCAACTGATACATCATCAAAATACATTTTCTATTTTCCTAAACTTAAAACCAGAAAATCAAGGGAAATTCATAAGATGTGTTTTAATATGTTTTACTATCTTCTGGAAGTTTTCTTTCTTCAAAGGTTATTTTTTAAATTATTGACCAGGTTATGTAAATTAACCAATTTTGGTATAGATTATGCTTCATGAACTCCAAGGCGTTTTATGAACAAATGTTAACTGTCCTAAAGTTGGTTATGCAAGCATAACTTGTTCAAAAATTAAAAACAATCCTTATAATTTAATTTCTTATTGAATAAAGCAAAAATTAAGATTTGACCCTTCATCAAAGCTTTATTTAGTTTGGAATTAATTGAACTGCTGTCCAATTGATTTTAATGACGTCACTTTACAAATTTAGCTTGCAGAAAATAATCTATCTTGTCCAGATGAGAAGTAAACAATCAGATTGAATTACTTGAAGTTAAACTTGATTATCTGATTTTTTTATATAAATTTTGTCCATACATCTTAGCAATCTTGAGATTCTCAATCTTAAGGCTTTGATGTCAAAGTACTTAATGTATTTTGCCTTAGAAGCTCAGCCGCACAAGCCGCCATAGAAGCAGCTCAAAGAATAAACCAACAACTAGGAAAAGGTGCACCTAAATCACCACCAGCCGTCAATCCAGCACTTCAGAAACCAGGACCCCACGCCGGCCTAGGGATGGTTGTAACGGAAGAATACAGGGTTCCTGACAAGATGGTTGGACTTAGTATGTAGTAATTACACTGATTCTGTTATTTTAGTGATTTTTTTGACATATTTAGTGATGATTTCTGCTCTTTCAAGTCCAAGTTTTAGAGTAAGTGATACAAAAAATGACATGGTATGAATTGACCTTTCTAGATATTGGTTAAAAAATATTGAATGCCTAATTAGAGTGAGAAATGAACAAAGACTTCTCTTTGTTTGTGCTTACTTCTCCCATTTGTCTTTGACAGGAATTAGTTTTTGTAACAGATTACATAGACAAAAATTTCAATTCATGTATTGTAATTTTTTAATCATATAATTTACCTAATTTCCTTTGTCATTGATATCTAGATTTGGCTCTGAAATACTGAATCAATACTGAATTAATAGAATAATTATTTACCTGAACATGAAACAAATACAGTCCGCATACACAATGTAGCAGTAATCACATCTGAATATTTCAGTTATTGGAAAAGGAGGTGAACAGATCACTAGACTTCAGGCAGAGACAGGTTGTAAGATACAGATTGCCCCAGACAGTGGTGGAATGCCAGATAGACCATGTCAGTTGACTGGTTCATCTGCTTCTATTGCGTAAGTTACTGTCCATATTAAAATCTGAAGCTGACATGGATTTGTTGCTCATTTTAACTGATTTATTTGATGCTTAGATGTTTTGAAGGCAGTAGAAAATTTGTTATAGCCACACTGGTATAGAAATAAAGACATGGGTTCTATGGTGTGGCTAATGTGCAGTGTATTTGAATAGGCCATCTTCAAAATTTAAGTAGCCACATTCAATATCAACAAGCGTTTGGCTAACACTGTCATCAAGTTCAGTAGACATTTTTGTTATCTTTTAGCACAACATATAAAAAGATTTGTGCACTCATTTATCCTATGTGAAACCAATTTGTACAGCAAGATTGCGATCAACAAAATAGGCAATTATCTATAAATTTTTAGATTGACTCATTTTCAGTTATATTTTAATTTAGAGCCTGTAAGCAGCAGATGAATGACATCATTGCCCGTGGACAAGGGGGTGGTGGAGGAGGAGGAGGTATGCCATCACAGGGTAATATGGGCGGAATGTATGGAGATGGAATGCAAACTGTGGTGGAAATGTTGATTCCTGGAAACAAAGTGGGTCTGATTATCGGGAAAGGTGGAGAGACCATCAAAGTCCTTCAGGTAAAACAAAAGCTCTCAACATTGTCATATCTGTTAAGAAATTTTAGTTCTTGTTTAAGATATATGATCTAAGCAGACAAGGTTTTCTTCTGCTTTTTCCAGATTTTGTCTTTAAGATTCTTCTTTTTACTTCCATATTTTTGCCAGTTTCCATTTTGTTTGTCCTGGGGGCATGACATAATATATGTATTTGATTGATGTAAAATACATTGGTGTCTTTTTTATTCTTCTGGAATATGATATTATCATCAAAGTTCTTTTTCTGTGCTCTACATTAAATAAGCCAGCAAATATATTCCCTTGCATTTAAAATTGTTCTTCATAATAATTAGGAAAAAGCTGGTGTAAAAATGGTGATGATTCAAGATAGTAATATTCCATCAGCAGCAGAGAAACCATTGAGGATTAGTGGTGACCCTCAGAAATGCCAGGTAATTAATGGAATTAAATTATTCTGTTGTAATGGTGGTAATAAGGTGTGAATTAAAAAAAAAAATGGTTGACTTTTGTTGATCAAAAAATGGATTCTTTAATGCACATAATTAGAGCCCTTTTGACTTTTTGATTTGTCAGATGGGTGTCGAAATGTGCTAAATGAATGGAAGGATTCGCTAACACCATTCGGATGCATTGCATCCTATGAATGGAGTTTGATAGTAGACCTTACAACATGATAAATTTTGTGGTTTTTGGTCCTTCAGGATCAAAATGCCCTATGTCACCTGTTTATCAATGAGAAACTTCCCTACTAATTCCGAACAGTACACAAAATATGTCAAAATGTTATTCCTTTTTCATCATTCAATACCTTATTCAAAATCATTAAATATGTTGCAGGCAAATATTCAGCTTTATAATATTTTAACACTGCTGCAATTAAAATTTAAAATCTAGTCATCAAATAAAGATTTTAGGGACTTCTCTTTTGGCCTTTAGAGGTTTTTAGTTTTGGAGAATGTGTCAAGAAGCATTTAAATGTTTTCCATTTAACACATTTATCAGTCAAAATCATCATTTTATCAATATTATGTGTAGGAAGAGCAGTTACATTACCAAGTAAAATTGGCCGGAAAATTAAAATTGATAATGGGAAATCTTTGGTACATTTAGGCAATAATTTTCTTCGAAGTTTTTGAATGTAATTGCAAATGAATTTTTAGACATGTTTAATGATGATTGGGATTAAAATTTTGATAATGGTTCATTTTAAAAAATCTTCAGGATTTCTATGGAATTCTTTGTAAAAAAAAAAGAGTGTTTTATGATATATTTTGGCAGGATTGTGATAAAAGGCACAGGCCCTTCTATTCCCAATCATTAGTTTAAAGGTTTGTGAAAAAGATGAAATGATGACAATATATTTGATATCTGGAAACTGAAAAGCTAATCAGGGCCTTAACTTGTGAAATATTCTTCAATGTTAACTTCCATTGAATTATTTCTGTCCTGTGTTTTCTGTTTTTTTAATCAAATGGTGATGTACTTTATTTGGATTAATCTCTCAGGTGCTTTTTTTTTTTTTTTTTTTTTTTTTTTTTCAATAGGATAACTTGAAATGTTTCAGATCAAATATGCACATAATTAGAGCCCTTTTGACTTTTTGATTTGTCAGATGGGTGTCGAGATGTGCTAAATGAATGGAAGGATTCGCTAACATCATTCGGATGAATTGCATCCTATGAATGGAGTTTGATAGTATACCTTACAACAAGCATTTAAATTGATGTAATCATTTTTAGTTATTAAACTGTCTAAATCTGCCTTATTACAAGTAGTATTCTTTTTTGAAAGAAAACTTTCAAATATACCCTCATTCGGTGAGTGGATGTTGTATTGATGAAATGACCTTGTCTGTTCACGTCACATCTTGACTTTTGGATGGAAGTCAAATTGGAATGTGGCTTTATATAGATTGGGCAAAGGCAGTATGTAAGTGAATTTAGTGACTGTCGGATATCATCATATAGTTCCTGTGTCATGAAACTGCCATTTTCACTAAGTGGAACCAGTGTGGGTATGTATATCAGGAGGATAACGTGTTTCTTATTCTAATTGTTAAGAAATGTTCATATATTCTTTATATTGCAGAGAGCCAAGGAAATGATCATGGATCTGTTGGCTGAAAAGGAAATGGAGGTGAGTGTCTTACTGAATAACTTAAGTCCTGCACATAATTAGAGCCCATGTGACCATTGATTTTGTTAGATGGGTGTCGTCATGTGCTAAATAAATGGAAGGATTTGTTAATGCCATTCAGATGTATCATCATTCATTGAATGGAGTTTGATAGTAGACCTTACCACAGTAGACCTCATTTGTGCATTTATTTGTCTTTCAACACTTAGTTCACTATTCATTAATCTTAAAATGTTTTACTTGCAGTCAATGGGCAGAGGAAGTTTCAATGACTATGGTGGTGGAGGCTCTGGATCTCAGGATGTAAGTGTAAGCTACCAATCTGTACCTAACTGCTGTCTAGATTGTCAGAGGGTGTTCTCTTAATTTAGATGCTACCAATCTGTACCAAATTGCTTCAAAATTGTTTGAGGGAGTACTTTCTTTTTTTTAGACAATCAGTAACTTTGAGTTATGTGAAAAGGAGTTAGTTAATGTTATTTGAATTACACCCTTTACAAGTTGGAAGAGAAACTAACCATGGTTAATCTTTGGCTTACTTTTGACCCATTCATGATGACAATGATTTGAAATTTTGAATGGAGCTTAAGGATTTGTCTGGAAAAAATTTTACTTTCTTAATGAATGTCCAGGCAACAACTTGTAAAACAGCTTCAGTTCAATTGATGAAAATAAGGTTACTCACCTATTTGTCCAAAAAATAGCTCATAACAATGCCAGATATGAAATTCAAGCACTTATTTGATTTTTTAAAAGTTTTTTTTTATGTTCATAGATCCAGGTTCCACGAAGTGCTGTGGGTATCGTCATTGGTAAAGGAGGAGACATGATCAAGAAAATCCAAAATGACACTGGGGCTAAAGTGCAGTTTAAGCCAGGTTGGTATTGATAGTATAAGATATATTTGAGACTTCATTCATTTAAGCCACATAGACTTCATTACCTCTAGTCAACTTGTAGTTGGAATATTCTATTTGCATTGTCCGTCTGTTTGAACTTGGAATGATGTTTGCAACTTCGGGTTGTGGCTGGAATCATTTATAAATAATATTTAATCACAATCAAAATTCAGTGGTATATGAAGCCTGAATGATGTGTCAATACGTTTAGGGTTCGACCTTTAGGGTCATGTGAAGCATTTTATTTTGTAAAGTATCAACTTGTCCTTTTTTGTCATCGTATGGACACAATATCTGACATTATTTTGATGTTGAGAAAAAATAACCATGTGTTTAGAAGATAGTGTTAAGCAATTGAGAAAGGAATGTTTAGTCTGAACTTCTGTCAAATTAGTTTGTTTGGTTTGAAGTATCATAACTGTAATTTGCTATTTTTCAGATGATGGAAGAAGTGATAGTAGAGTTTGTACTGTTAGTGGTGCTCCAGATAAAGTGAATGCTGCTATCCAGATGATACAGAGACTTCTTCCTGATGAGGTAAACTTGACCAAATATTCAGCCAGTATTAATATAAAATCACAATTTTAAAATGCAGTCTTTAAATATAGATGAATTTATTGACACATCTTCATAAGGGCTTGGAAGTAAATCATTTATGGAGGAGTGGAAGGCACTTTTAACTTGTACCCATTGTCCACATGATTTTATATGGGATTCTAGGAAACATTTTACAGACAGCTGTTACCAATAAAAAATATTTTAGTGTTATACCTTCTCCCCTGATTCTCCTTGGAACGGGATGTGAAATATTGATACTATTTTGTGTTGGAAGAGTGTCAAGCACAATATTGTTCTGTAAGTATCTGCATGTCACCTAATGACTGCTTTCAGGAATTCATAGCTTCCACCTTTTGCCTGATACCCAAATTTAAGTTAATTTACCAGTTACCAGCTAGTTCAGGTTCAAAATTTGAAAACCAAATAAAAAAAAATTACGTAAGTAGGCAATTTTGGTATTGCAGTGAACTAAAATAATGAAATACTTCTAGAATTGGTAAACTGAACAAATGGCATGGTATGATTGATTAGTCTCTTTAGATTTGTACTGAGACACACTTATTATATGCTATATTAAAGAAAGTAATCCCTGGTACCATCTATAACTTGGTTGGTACTAAAATGATGCTTTGACATGATTTCTTCGTTGTAAAATGTATAGGTTTATATTCCTTTTTGCATGTAGGGCTTCCATCTGTTACACTTTCCGCTACCTTCTTAGGAAGGCGGCTTTCCTTTTCAGCATGGTGGTATGGGACGCGGATATGGTCGAGGACGTGGAGGCCCAGGACCAGGTCAAGGTGGAGGTTTTGGACCAGGAGGTGGCAGAGGAAGAGGAGGTCCAGGGGGCTTTAATGATGAAAACTTCTTCCCTGTTCCTGCAGATAAATGTGGGCTTGTCATTGGAAAAGGTGTGTGGAAAAAATTTAATATGTATTTGAATTGAAATTACTGTATATACTTGCCTAAGTCATATTTTGGGGACTAAATTTTTAACTGCTGGTAAGGGTTTCAATTATAGATCTAGCTTATGAACTAAAAATTTCAGTTTGATAATTGACATGAGCTTTACATCAATATTGAACATCCAGGTTGGTGCCATTTACTCCCATGTTAAATTGTGATGGTAAGTTTTAAGAAGACTGTCTTCATCTACTACCTTATACAGCTAAAATATAATACAGTAAAAGAATATTTACTGTTCAGTCTTTATCTTGCTGCAATACTTGCCTCTTACGATTTTATTCGTATTTTCCACTCATCCATTTTGTGTATTGAATTTTGTGTACAGGCATGTAGCCAAAAACCCAGTGGTGTAATAGAAATATGACCCAATAACATACTGTAATTTTGTGACAAAAGTAATCTGTATTTGAGTTGGTTATGACAGTTATTTTTATGAATTTCTTCTTCCCTAAGATAAAACCTTTTAAATTATTGAAATATCTTTTCAATAATGTATTTGTTAGAGTATAATGTACTTTTGGTTTTATTCATTGGTGTTGCTTATATTTATTATTTTAATTTGGGTTATTGGTTGTACCAAAATTAAAACAAATGAAAAATGTTAAAACAATTCACATTGCTTGTGGATCAAGAAATTACTATAAAAACAACTCCGGCTTGTAATTATTTATTTCAACATTTATTGAAGTTATCAAAACAAACGGGTAACCTCATTGTAATAAAGGGATGTTAGGGATGTAGCTGTCAGAAATCAGTCCAACTTATAATTGAGTCAAGGGTTGGTTCCTGAAATTTTGGACTGAAAAGGGGGTCCAACTTACAGGCAGATTGACTTATACTGGAGAATATATGGTAGATGTTGAAATGGAAAGTTATTAGAAACAAACTATTTATAGATGCACCAGAAATAACTACATTCCGTAATTTTTGTCTTTTAAGAGGTAATAGTTTTATGAAATTACTCCATCAGTCATTGTCATTAGGTTAATAATTTTAAAATCACTACTCTGCTGCAAAAAAGAAATTTTATATTAGAAGAGAGTTCTTATTTTTATTGTTGAATTATATGAAAGGTGCATGTGCTTTGTAAAGGTTGTAGTTAACATCTGTGAAAGATGTCAACCGTGGTTTAAGTAGCCATTGATTATTGTAGCAATCTAGTCAGTTCAGGGTTACAAAAAATATCACCTGACTTGGTTTTTCAGGTGGTGAAACAATACGACAGATCAACCAGCAGTCTGGTGCCCACGTTGAATTACAGAGAAACCCTGGGCCAAACCCCAACGAGAAAGTGTTTGTAGTACGTGGTAACCCACAGCAAGTACAGCAAGCTATCTCTATGATAGCAGAGAAAGCTGGTGTCCCAGTGGTATGTTGCTTTCTGTTCATAAGCCACATTTGATAAAATTTGAAAGGAAGATCTAGTTTCTCATTAGGTTTCTTCATTACATGTGTCAGAAAAAAATTCATGTTATATTTGACAAAAGAAAAACTAAATACAGTCGAACTTGGATGAGTTGAAATTCTGGATAACTCGAACTGATTTGACAGTCCCAGTTAAAATTCATTTACTCCAGTACAATTTACCTCTGATGACTCAAACATGGATGAATCAAAATCTTGGATAACTCTAGGTTATTAGTCAGTTCCCTCAATAGGTCTTCAAGGTTAATTAAATCAGATGTCTTCAAGTGAACTAATTAGTAGAAAAACTGATTCCTTTGTTACTTATGATGACCAAAGTTTGTTTTTACGACATTTAGTATGGCTTATGTAATTATTCCTCGAAACTTTTTTGGCTTGATTTATGTATTTGATTAATACTAAAAATCTAGTTTAGTAGAAAGAAATGAATTTGAATAGTCACACTTTTGACTGATAACAACTGATATATTTTAATAACTTAGTTTTATTAGTAAATCTGAGATTTAATTGTTGTAATGTAGTGCCTTTGACTGTGTTCTCAATATTGAGTTATTCATAGCAACCCATTTTGTGGACATGAAAATAAGAATTTCTTCTAAAATATGTGATGTTGCTCAGAATTTATAACATTTTTAATATGCACAACTTACATAATTATCTTCTGAAACAATAAATAAGAAACCATGAAGTACCCTGATAAGTGAAAAACGTGTATACATGTATGTACAAGCAATACAATATGTGTAAGTCGTTAAATAAGCAGAAGCAATCACCAACCAATACATTTCCAGATTATGCTCAACCTTGGAAAACTCGGAACATAATTGCCTGAACTTCGATTTAATGAGGTTTGACTGTATATATTCTGTTTGCAAGGAGTTGCAAAAGTGTCAAAATCAAACTAATTGTATTTCAGGGTCCTGGTGGGCCAGGAGGGCCAGGACCAGGTCCAATGGGAGGCCCAGGTGGTGGCCCTGGAGGGTATGGGGACCAGTTTGGTGGCAATGGTGGTCCAGGACCAGGTGACCAAGGTCAATTTGGTGGACCAGGAGGGTAAGTTTATATACTTATAACCCTATTAATATTTAAAGTTACGGGACAAAATTTTGCACAGTAAATCCTTTTGTGATGATGTGTTAAATTAATGAGCATACTTGACCTACACTTCCTGGAGGTAGGGCTTGGGTAGAAGAAAAGAATTTTCCTTGCAGAAGTGCATGTTTATCAACATCTCCACAGTTAACAGGATTTGAACCCACAGCTTCAGTTTGGGAAACCAATGTGTGTAGTTCTTAACAATCACATAAATTTTAGTAGCCCACATTAAATGTGTTTGACTATTCGCAAGTAGGACCCTACTGATTTCAAACCCTGGTTAATATGAAAGGTCTGTTCTATTGTTGGGTCAAGTTCAGGATTCTTTTAAAAGGTAATTGTTTTTACTTCTCATTGAAAGTTGTTGTTATACATGAATGTACTTGGTAGGTTTTTATTGGATCAACTTATTTTTCAGGCCGAGTGAAGGTGGTGGTGGATATGGTGACCATTATGGACAGTCAGGGTAAGTTTATCATGCATTTGAATGATTCTGATCAGTGCTGAAAGAATCAGGACATATTAAGTTTTTTAAATTTTCGAAAAAATTCTTATAAATTCTTTTTTTTTTCTCAAATAATTTAATTTTTCAACTACATTTAGTTTTATATAGTGCATACAAAATGAGAAATATTTTCAAAATTCTCAACAGACCTTACAAGTTCCCAATTGGCATAATGCAATTTTTATTTTAAATATTTTAATATAATTTTGTCTCTTTGAATGTTGAAACAGCTATTTGAATGTCTGATGTAAATATAAACAAAAACCATGTGCAAATGCTACATAATAAAGCCAGGTCACTTCAAGTAATTTGAATATCTGTAGATGTTTTGTTATGTTCAGTTGACATCTTTTGATATTTAAACAAGTTCATGTCACATGACTTACTTGTTCACCTGAATATTTAAATAGCTGCTGCAATACTTAAGCGTACAAAAAAGAATAGAAATATATAAAATGGAATTTACATTAAGCCTAATAGGAAAGTTATTTGTTGAGATAAAATTCTGAAAATATTTCCTTGAGTTAGTATGTACTATAAAAAAGGTAAAAAAAAAATTGAGTAATGAATTCCTAAGAATATTTTTTGGAAGATTTATAAAGCTCAGTCTATACCATTATGAATGTGTGAAATTTAGACTTGAATGATATTTTTTATTGGCCGATCTTTACACTTATTAATATTGCTAATTACCAGTAAATGTTGTGCAATATGTGAATTCAGTACAGATGTAGGTTCATTCATTTCAGAAATCATATTTGTTGTATAGCCTTAAATTGTGAAGGGTCTGTACAATAATTTTATATATCTATATTTTGAACTAAACCAGCTGAATTTATGAATTTGATATTATAGAGGAGGTCAGCCACCTCAGCAGCAGTTTGGAGGACCCCAGGGAGGTCAAGGTGGATGGGGTGGAGGAGGATGGGGAGGCAATAACTATGGTGGTCCCCAGGGTGGGCCAGGTTATCAACAACCCCAGCCTCAACAGTCTGGTGACCCAAATCAAAGTAAGTTTACTGTGTCTGATTGTAAACCAGCTCCTGGGCCTACAAAATTTACTGTCTGGCTTTGTTTCTCAATAGAAGAGTAAAGTATTCCAACTTAGGAAATCAAGTTAATACTCATTAATATGTCACTTTGTCAGAACTTAAGTGTTGGGATGTAGATAATTGGTGAGTTGGAAGAATAAGACCTAGTCAGAAGCTTGTACGAGAGAAACATCAAATTTCAATTTAGGATGCACCAAAATAAATTTGCACACGTAAATTGTAAAACCCACAATCTTTTTCCAGGTAAACAGGCCCAGGACAATGCTGCGGCATGGGCTGCATATTATGCCCAGTTCTACAATCAGACACCATATGCTCAGTATGGTCAGCAACAGCCTCAGCAACAACAACCTCAAGTCCAACAGCAGCAACCAGCTCCTAATCAGACTTGTAAGTTGTCAGCACTTTGGAAGTTTTGTGTGTTGTTGCTTCTCTTTTAAGTAAATTCAGAGATTTTTTTGGACCATGACTCTAAAAACACTGCTTAGTTCTTAACTTTGCTGATGCTCTTCCATGAGTATTTTTTCATACCATTGGGAAATATTCAATTTAATTTTTTAGTTGAAAAGGACTGTTATTAAACAAATTGTAGGTATAAAATGTTTACATTGTAGCAGCCATCAATCCTCAGACAGGCCAGCCTGATTACAGCCAAGCCTGGGCAGAATACTACAGACAACAGGGCATGTTTACTCAAGCCCAAATGGTCCTTCAACAAGCTGCAGCTATGCAGGCACAGGCAGGATCTCATCAGCCCACTCAGCCACCTCAGTAGATTGGGTTCTTGTGACAGGTATGTCTTAATTAAGCCTAAGTTGGTCCTTTTCTCAAGGGTTTAAGTGGAAGGTCCTAGACTTTGCCAAGTTTCAAGTCAGTGGTCCACTTGAAGAAAATCAAGTCCTCAGTAATGTGTCAGCTGAAAGGGTTAAAGGTCCTATAAATGATATTTCAAAGTCCAAGGTCCTTTGACCATATTTTGAAACCCTGCTAATAAGATAGACCAGATAAAAAAAAATATGTGGCTCCAGTCCCCTGACCAAATCAAGACCTTTGTTTTGCGAAAATCGGCGGAAAAAATTTGTTTAAATTAAAAAATGACTGACCCTACCCACTTCAGGTTATCTTAAATCTAGAATTTTATTTTAATAACTTCTCCAGACCGCACTGTATATTAACAACAAAAAACAACAATGGTTGGGCACTTGGTTGCAGCTGAGGCCATGAGAGAACAGAGAGCCTTAAATTTACAGCCTGTTGATGTTTCATTCCAGTCTGTGATGATTGTCATGTGGTCGGTTGGACATTTAAAACCGGCCTCATGGGTTGTTTCAAAAAATATTTAAAGTGATAATTTTCCAACCTTCCAACCAATTTTTTTTTTTGAAGAGGTGACTGGAACCACACAGACATTACAGCCTGTTGATGTTTCATTCTAGTCCGTGATGATTGTTGTGTAGTCGGTTGGACATTTAAAACCGACCTCATGGGTTGTTTCAATAAAATTTAAAGTAATAATTTTCCAACCTTCCAACCAAAATTTTTTTTGAAGAGGCGACTGGAACCACACGTACATTTTATTTTGCCTTTAAAAAACTGATAATGAATTATTGGTACGTTTGCCTCTGGATGCGCAGGATAAAAAACAACGAAAAAGAAGTAAAGCCTCCACAATATACCATTGTCTAATTAAACTCCTATGTTCTTTTTTGTCTTTTTTAGGAATCGGATGGCAATATTTTGACTGAAAATTACACAAAGACTGTTGTGAGAAAATCATCATATTTAACAACATACTGAAGACATAGGCTATCATTCAAAGTGCTTTTCTTTTGACTGTGTTTTAAATTAAAAGTGTGACTTCTTAGCATATTGGGGTATTCTGTAATTTTTTGAATTTGTAAGTGCATTTTTTCTATTATAAAGTTGTTCCTATTGATAAAGTATATGTTTATTGCCATTTATTTCATGTCCAATATAATGTGATTCATATGAATATTTTATTGTAAAGGAGATGTTTTTACCTGTTCATTGCATTGATTGATGATGTATCATTTTTACCTGTGTATTGTATACAATTTTCATTCTCTTGTACCTCAGTGCCAAATTTGAGTAAATTCAGAATACCCCCTTTTGCAATATTCTCTTCTTTTTCATTGTCAGGGAATATATTTCAGACTGTCATAAGTAATAGTTGTAGGACATAGATTTGTTTTATACTTTTAGAGAATACATTCCAATTTCGTAAATGCTTTTTTTTTTTTTTTTGTTTCTTGAAAATATTGCAATTTTTTCATTGTTATTATTATTATGTATTATGACAAACTATTTCGCATTGCAATCAAAAGTCTTAATATTGAGCGTGAACGAGTATTTTATTATTTCTTGTGTTGAATAATATAGTTGTAGTTGTTTTCAAGAAAGACACCTGTTTAAATTTTAAATGAAAATGTGCATTGAATTTATTGCTTTGTGAAGATTATATCATGTAACTATTGATATCATGTTTTACTGTGAATGTTGAAAATATTTTACAAAAGATTATGCCCTTGACTTAGAGAAATATAGTTCATATTATTATGTTGAAATGTCTTTGAAATTTATTTGAAATGTTTTTTTACTTGATGAAAGTGCATTGCATTGGTTAAAATTGAATTTATCGTATTACTATAGTATTGTTCATGCATACTGGTCATAATGATTATTTTTAGTTTCACTTTAAACACTGAATATTATTTTTTACAATTTTTGAAGTATGAATATGTAATATGCCATGTCTTATTTTCTTTACATGTTTATGTTCTAGTTTTATTGATATGACAAAAGATGAAAAAAAAAAATCTCTCAAGGGAGGTAACCTCAATTTATGAAAGTGGGCTTGCCTCCCTTGAATATTGTCTATTATATATCTTAAAATGTTGATATCCAACTGTTTATTGATGATAATTGCCCAACATAATGTTAAATTGATGATGAATACCATGTGTTTGAATATGATGATGATGCGAATTTTATGCATTGAGTTGTTCATATATAGGTCGTCGATTCTTGTTGCCATAAGCTGATCCCCGACAGGTCTGCTGCGTCCATATTGGTCATTGTTGTACATAGTTCAGAGAGTGTTGTATATCCCATACGTATTCAGGTTTTTTCCTTAACAGGACCTCGTGGTTACATTTGTATCGGCTGTTCGTGTTATTATTAGTATATTCTATCTTTAGGTGATTTGACAATTAATCTTTGCATAGTTCTTAGCCATTTTTTCTCCATATTTTGCTTGATGTATTTGTCATTTTAATGATTATTGTATTGGATGTTTATTTTTTCACACACAAGTACACGTAACTTTCATCCATGTACCTTATGATTATAAATTGATCACACATTGTGTATTGTTTTATATAGAGTTCTTGTGGAGAATTTTATTGAAATAACATTGATAATCCCAGTGAAAAACTCGTAACTTTTCACATTTCTTTGTGCTGTGTTTAATGTAATTCTTGACCCTCAGAGGGTTCCACATGTTTATCCTAACGGGTAAGATTGTGACAGAATAAATATGTTTTAAAACTGATATTTGCTTTTTGTGTGTTTTGATATAATGCCTTTCTTTTGAACAGACAACATATCCAATGGGAACTAATAGCAGTGTGCAGTTACCAATAATGGAGGGATTATTAAGATGTGTACTGAATAATGACAAGCATTGACAATCTTGTTCTTTAAAATGTATTCGTTCATGAATACTGTATTAAAGTATTTTAAAATGCATTTATTTTCCAATGATTGATGAATACATAACCTATTTCTGTATTCACTAAAACCCATTATTGATGAATAGTTGTGTTGCCATTTGATTCTTGATGATGATGATACTATTGATATTTGACATTTGTTGTGCATATGATCTTGTATGTCATGATGATGTTGCTTTTATTCCATTTCTCCATAGTTCTGTTAAATTGGAACTTAATTCTTCTGGTTTACTTCCATGCCATGATATGATTGTTGTCGTTAATACTAAGTTTTATGTGATCACTGCCAACGTTTTAGACTATATTTTACATGCCTGTGTGTCTTACTTGCATTGATATGTCTTTAAATATATTAGTTGTTATGAGGTTTTCGTTTTTGTAATTTACAATATTTTATGAGAATTTTAGTGAGAAGTGACCATTGTTAGGGTATCACTCTTAAATCTAAATTTTATCTATGGATAAGAGCCTAAGTTTACTTAATAAATTATTGTCACTAGAAGAAATCAAATTTACTCAGGATTGCTGGTGATAGTGCATCACACATCTGTACTACTGAAAGAAATCATTTTTTAGCGACATGACTAAGGGTTAAAGCTTTATAACAAGAATGAGACCATTTTGTAGTCAGGAATTTTTACCATATCCAAACACACTCATTTTCTTCCTATTAATGACAGTTTCGGAATAGAAGTGTATATGCACAACTGGTGATATGTATACTTGTGCTCGCTGCAGAAAAAAAAGTCCAACCAGAAAATTTTATATTAATAGGGAAGATGATGCGTGGATGTCTTAGCTATAACACAGTAATATAGACAGCCCAATAATAAATATATTGCACCACAAGTTAATACAACATATGAACCAAACACAAATTTCATTTCTTACAAAACATGCATTAGAGGTGGTTTAAAAGGTCTATACACACATCAGATATACCCTAAGTGTCGATTTGCAGGATACATTCGCCCCCCCCCAACTAAAATTGAAAAAGACTTCATGAAATCTATGATTTCACATAAGTTTTATCTATTGGATTAAAATGTATGTCTTGTTTACAAACGTTATTATTGAGCGTCAATCCACTCGGCTATTACTTGTATTTACGTCCCATTGACATGAAATCTTGGTTCCGACGAGATTTTGGACTCCTTTAAACAAAAGGAAGCATTGAACTCCTGTTTCAAGTTGAGGCCTATATACGCCTGTCTTGCGGTTTTCAGTGTCTTTCCACCATTTAGTGTTAACACCGCTCAATTACAAGTTCTGCCATAGTGGGACATTATTCATAAAAAGGGGGAATTCCAATATTGGTGAAATAACATGCTTCAAGCAATGTTCGTGAAATTAGTTGAACAGTTAATTTCCATTAAAGGAAGCTCCCTTTGAGTTCTAGGACTTAGTTCATACACATGTAGTAAATGTCTGTTTTTATACGACCACAAAAAAAAAAAAACGCAGAATAGCATCATGTGGTAAAAAATGTGAAATTTTAATCAAATTTCATTTGCGGTTTGAACAATTTTAGAGTAAAAAGAGATCAAAGTTGTCACACCCTAAAAAATCTACTTTTTTATTTTTCGTCCGATTTCGATAATTTGAATTGATTTTCAAATTTTGTGCTATATTGTGTTTATGCCAGTTGTTGTGTCCATAATTAAGTATAAGTCTCTATGCTTATGCGTGTCAAAAAATAATTGCCCCAACTGTTCGGGATTCGAAAATGCGGTCGTTTCATGCTGCACTCCGCTAAGCTCTTCATTTTTGTTAGCTCACCTGGCCGAAGGCCATGTGAGCTATTGCCATTGCCATCACTTGGCGTCCGTCGTCGTCAACAATTTTTAAAACACTTCTCCTCTGACACCACTAGACCAATTGGAACCAAACTTGGTATGAATGTTCCTTGGTATTCTGCATAAAACTGATGTGGGAATTTTTCATCTGTCGAAAAACATGGCCGCCGTTACTAAAAATAGAACAAAAAGTCAGACAGTAGTTTTTCGCATAAATCTCCAAAAACGTTAGGTTTAGCCAATATCTGACACGAGGTAAAAGTGTTCAGCATGATGAGATCTATCATTTTAATAAGATAAGCCATGTTGGAGTTACTGCCCTTTTTCGACGTTTTTTGTTTTTGTTTTTGTTTTTTTTTTGCTATTCTAAATGTTGCATGCATTTCTTTCAATAATCTTCTCTGACACCACTTGACCAATTGGAACCAAACTTGGTATGAATGTTCCTTGGGATATCCTGCATAGAACTGGTGTCGGGATTTTTGATCCGTTGAAGAACATGGCCACCATTACTAAAAATAGAACATAGGGGTCAGACTGTGTGTTTTTCGCATGTATCTCCAAAACCGCTAGGCTTAGCATAATTATTTCAATTGCTGAAATGACCCGTATTATAGGGCCTTCAAAAGTCTTCAGGGATCAAAGTTGTCAGGCGACTCCTTGTAAGAGTTTTTTGCCCATGAAAGATGAAAAATGACTATTTTTTTTTAGTTTTCAGCCAATATCTTATAACAGATAGAAAGAAACTGTCAATCGCTGAAATAATCCTTAAGATAGTCCTACTAAAGTCTTGCTGAGTCAAAATTATTGGACTACTTGCTTAATTTATTGCTCTTGAAAGACAAACTTTAACAAGGTGAGCGATTCAGGGTCCTGGGAGCCTCTTGTTAGATACCTTATGAATATTTCAGTCAGATTTCAGATTTCTCTTATGACTTTTCGAGTTAGAAAGGGTCAAAGTGGTCACCCCCCCCAAATCAACCATTTAAATTTTGGTACTTTTCGAAAAATTTTCATTTGACTCCTTAAAAAAATCCCTACCTACGTTTTTCAATCAGATTTCAGAAATATCTTGCGGTTTTTTCGAGTTATTAGTGTCACAAGGGACCCCCATCCCAAAAAAATAAAATCAATAAAAAAATCGATATTTTTATTTTTGGTTCAATGTTGAAAATCTTTCATTGCATTTCAAATTTTGTGCTTTATTGTGTCCATACCAGTTGCTATGTCCATAATAATCTGTAAGTCCCTATGCTTAAGTTTGCAAAATCCATTATTGTGCCCACACATATCCCAATGAACAAAATTCGACGACTGCGGTCGTTTCCATGCTAAGCTAAGCGAAACTCTCTTTTAAACAGTCACAAACAAAATATGGCATGATATAACAAAATTGTATAGACCAAATGACAAACAATATCAATTCCAAAACAATTAATCCATGAATTTTGAGCCATTTCAGAGGACAAATTACACACAATCTTTTTTTCATCGTAAAAGGCTACAACTGGATAAATTATGTCGCATGTAATTTTTTGTTGCAGCCACAAACATCATTTAAAATAAGACATCACGGTTAACTACTAGTGGTTTCGGAAATTGACTGAATAGCCCGTTTAAATACGACTAGACTTCAAATTATTCGAGGCTCTTTACCAGTGGTAAAATACAGCCATGTATATGTTCATAGTATTATTCCCCTTCAAGGATTGTACGCGTCTAATGATTCATAGCAATAAAGATATTAATGGTACATTAAGTTATTCTTAAAATTTGAAATGTTAAAAATCTTTATCGCCCCTTTTTCAGAATTACTACACCACACATTGTTGAATACGTCGACAGCGACATCAGTAAACATACCAAAGCCATCGGAACAATCTCCTATGGCAATCATAGACAATTTACCATTATGATTCAAAATGTGAAGTGTACCATCCCGGCAAGAAATAAAGAATTCCCCTTTAGAACTGCAGCACATTTCAACTGCGAAAAAATTCCCTAGGGGTGCATATAATAACTTGAGGAAATTCGTCGGATATTGTGTCAAGGGTCCTTTGTAGTGTGCTAATTCAATTAGGTTTTCATCATAAATAGTAACCGTTTGTCGTCCATCGTCGTAAATTGCAAACGTTTTATATCTCTTGTTACAAACACACAAATACGGACGCTTAAAACTATTGTCTCTGTTGGTGCTCTCTAGTCTTGTTATATGAACACCTGCATTAGAATAAACATTAACAACACCTATTGTATCACCACCAGCTTCGAGCGGAAATCTATCTGTACCCACTATTACCACTCTACCATCGGAAAGTTCTGCCAGTGCGAAAGGTACAAATTCCGAAGTCGTGGTAAAGTAAGCCCATCCTCTGAATATAGGGCTATATCGTAAAATAAGACTACTCTGTCGAAATATCCCAAGAATATCACCATTGTTCATTTCTGTAATACACATGCAAGGTTCAGGTGTCCTTATTTTATCCAAAAGTGCACCAGATTGATTAAATTTCAAAATAAACGGAACTGTTTGAGGAAGAACATAGGCGCCATCTGGTTTTGCTGCAATTACGGTATTGATGCCTCTTATTCCTTCGTCATTTGTTGGAACATCAAGTTTGAATTCTTTTATCAGAATTCCAAAACATATTGTTTTGACATGAATCCCAAAAGATAGATGCAGGGGGAGACGTGGCTCCTTTGATTCCGGTTCATTAACATCCGGTCCTGGGTTTGCAACAGTCCATTTGCCAATGTGCTTATGGACCCGATAACAAATTTTGCACGTGTATTTGTTACATATTGAGCAATATTTTTCCACAAGCAGTTTCCAACACATTTCACAAGTTCTCTTTGGTTTTGCAATTTTGACAAAATAATTCGTGCACAGTTCTTGGGTGCCTCTTGCTAGATTCGGGCAGACGATTCTGCACAGCGGACAAGATATGCCTTCCGTTTTTCTCAGCTGCTCCTGGTCACTTGAATGTTCTTTTAGCTTCTTAGATTTTACAAGTTCTTCTTGTCTTAAGAAATCCAGTAGACAATGCAGACAAAACGTATGTGTGCATTTCAATAGTTTAGGCATAGTGAAATTCTCAAAGCAGATTGAACAGCAGTTGCGATCCTCCATTCTTCCTAAAAATAAAATTATTAGCTGACTACAGTACAAGTATATTAACGATTCATAGTGTTAACACCTTAAAAGTTGGCTACATATCATAAAGTGAAGCTTGAAAGTACCCATCTTGTATGTGTTTAAAAAGCTACATTTTCATTTTACATCGATTTTGTTTTACCGAAACAGAATACATACTTGATCATAGCCGATAACATCACAATATATTTATAATAACTTGATACGGTATTTAGTAGATTACCTTTGCGAGCAGCACGGCTAATTCATGCGCATTTTCAGCAACAACAAAAACTGAACAGTCCATTAAGGACAGACTCTGTCAGAACTTGGAACGCGAGTAAAGGCAACACTTGCAGTCGTAAAAATTGGTTTAGGTTCGATTTTTTTTCACCGCAAGTTGCTGCATTTACATAGGAAATGTTTTCCATATGTTAAGGACTAACAATTTAGTTTATGAAAAATAGGCAAATAAAAATCAATGGTAATTATATGTCTTTCATAGGACTTATGGTATAAAAAAGTATAGTTTTCTTATAATTTAGAGAAAAAAACATTTTGTTTTCATGTGAATTTATCACAGTCCTTGGGACCAGGATTTTTTATAATCACATAAAATATTACTTAATCATTTTGTTTGCATGTTTGAGTTATTATGTGTGTTCTCAGACATGTCCACTTGCTATTTAATGCTGTTTATAGTATGCCTAGTTTTTCGTCCATCTTCTTTATTAGCTCACCTGGCCAAAGGCCATGTGAACTATTGCCATCACTTGGCGTCCGCCGTCGTTGTCGTTAACAATTTTTTTAAAACACTACAAGACCAATTGGAATCAAACTTGGTATGAATGTTCCTTGGGGTATCCTGCACAGAACTGATTTGGGGATAATTTTATCCGTCAAAAACATTGCTGCCGTTACTAAAATATAAGATAGGGGTCAGACTAGTTTTCGCATATATAATCTCCAAAACTGTTAGGTTTAGCCAAGTTCAGACGTCAATAAAATGTTCAGCATGATGAGATTTATCTGTGGTCAAATGTTCATTCTAATCTGTTAAGCCATGTTGGAGTTATTGCCCCTTTTCGACATTTTTGGGCAATTTATGTTATTTCTTACCAAAAACTTCTCGTCTGACAGTACTTGACCAATTGAAACCAAACTTTTTACGAATGTTTCTTGGGTATCCTGCATAGAACCGATGTGAGGATTTTTGATCTGTCGAAAAAAATGGTCGTCGTTACTAAAAATAGACATAGGGGTCAGACAGTAATTTTTCGCATACATCTCCAAAATCATTAGGTTTTGCTAAACTCTTTCAATTGCTGAAATGATCCTCAATATATGGCCTTTTAAAGTCTTCTTGAATCAAAGTTGTCAGACATCTCCTTGAAAGAGTTATTGCCCTTGAAAGATGAAAAATGATGGGTTTTTGTTACAGTTTCAGCCAATATTTTGAAAACTAAAATAGATAGAAAGCAATTTTCAATTGGTGAAATGAGCTTTGTGGCAAGACCTACCAAAGTCTCCTTGAGTCAAAATTGTTTAACTCCTTGTTAAATGTATTGCCCTTGAAAGGCAAAATTTAACCAGGTGAGCGATTTAGGCTCCTGGGAGCCTCTTGTATTTTTGTCCCAACATATGTTTCCATAAGATTTAAACATTTGAAAACATATGTAGCATTTTTCCTGTGTACCTATGGGATGTCTCGGGGAAAGTACTGACTGATGAGAACGCGAATTGAATGGATCTATCTTCGATATTTCTCATTTGTCTGATAACAAGCGAAAAGTGATTGATTTATCATGAAATTCTACGACTTACATTGGGTTGCTGTATGTTCTTAAGATTTTCTTTACAACCCTGTGTACACCACGCGGTGCTCAGTCATTTGCCAAGGTTTCGGTTCGCTTAAATGGACAGTTATGTATGTAGATAGATAATGTAACTACTAACCTTTAAACTTATGGCGGAAAGCGAAACAACCCTTTTCCGGAAATCCTATTTTTAGACATTAGAAAATATAGTTGTGAGGTAAGATATTTGGATTATCATAACAATAGTATGGATATAAATAATTGTCCATTTAAATATAGACTAATATTTTTTCAACTTTCATTATAATGTTAATTTTGACACATTGCGCTGTGCCACATCCAAGATTTTTAAAAAGAATGGTTCACACAGGAAAATGTTCAAAAACCTAAATTTTCCTTGAATCAAAATTTCCTGTAGATGTAGAAAGACTCGAGTTAAGGTTATGATTATTTTCATAACTTTTAAGTGGTAAAGTGTTACAAATGTATAAATTTGCAAGATGAGAAAATGTGTGCATGCATGTGTGTGTTTGTGTATGTGTGTTTGTGTATGTGTTTGTGTGTGGGAGGGTGATATTTTTTTCGTAGAAGTGAAATACTGCATGCTATTATATCGAACTAAAATTCTAGCCGGCATTTCTTTTCTGTGTAGCAGGAACGGATAATCTCATATTATATTAATAGTGCTTGCTTCCTGAAAAAAAAAATCAAGCGAACAGGACACAAGTGTTTTGATGTAGTTTTCGCTTTCAGTTTTACCTTCCCGCATACACCAGTGACGTAGCTACAATGCATTTCAAGAAGCCCCCGGCCTTTTTATTTACTCCTAAAGGCTTACACATTGATCGATTTTTATTCCTGGCTACGCCACTGAACATGCGTTTATAAACTTAAATCCTTAATGTGTGATGACTGCGTTGGTTGGGTAAAAAAGCAGTTTGGTCACTGCAGAATGCATCCTATGCTAGAAGACAACCAAAGTCTAGTACACAGATCCTGTTTGGAAGAAATTTACCTTTAATAGTATGTGTTAACAACAAAATCTGAAGACTGAACTGGCTTATTACAACCAGGAATTTGGAAGTTACACTTGCAGTTGTCATACTTCCAATTTTCTGCATGAAACATAGCGTCGATTTGTTTGAACAGAGCGTCATTTATAGTAAATTCGTTAAATTTATCCCATTGCGAAGTTAAACCAAATATGACAATTTTTTATCAAACATCTGTGTGTCATGCACGCTTTATGGTGTGTTTTTTTTAATGTAAGAATCAGGTAAAATAGGAAAAATCGGAACATGCATGTCAAAACTCCACTGATCTGACACTATAATGTCTTTCAAGGAGGCTCTCACTGTTTGATATCTGGATTGGTTTAATAGAATTTTAGAAAAATTATGTTTTTTACAAAATTACCTGATCTTGAAATTTTCATTTTCAGTGCATTCCAATGATTTAATTACCCAATTTACCCAAATGATGCAGAAAATTTTGTCTTTTTCCTTGATTCTGATGGTGTAAATAGTCACATTACACGTTCATAATGGTTTTTTTTCATACCATGTTTCACCCACAGCCTGATTCTTAGAGAGATTGACACTCAAATCATAGAATTACATTTTTTTTATCCAAAGGAGGTTATTGTCAGCTCTTTACCCGGATTGTTTCTGGATAATTTTATTATTATGTCCTGTATTTCTAGAAGCTTTTTGTTCTTCTAAAAATATAACTTATGTAAGTCTCATCGGAGTGATTTTGTCTTAATTCTGATACTGTGTTATTGAATGACAAAAACAAGTGTGTTTCACTGGTAGAATGGAGATTGAAATCACTTTACAGCGTTTACTAAAAGGACTTTTGAGTGGATATACCAAATGGTACACTTCATTGTAAAGTAAGATTCTTTTATATGCAGGACGACAGACACAGTATAGAAAGGGGGCGCGAGGTAGGGCTTGGGGTACACAGAAATGTTTTCTCGGGGAAGTGTATTTTAAGCATGCTCATTAACTAATACTTTCCATTTTCACGCACCATTTATATCGATATTTCACCTACACAACTCTGGATGTAAAAGTGGTAACTTGAAGTTTTAATGAATGTTACCTAATGTTTTTCATATTCAACTTTCAGGGGAGAAAAAAAATATGGAAGATGAGAGAGTGTGCCCTGTCTGCTTTGATACCTATAAATTCCCTAAAATTTTGCCATGTAAACACACTTTCTGCATGCTTTGCCTTGAAGAGTATCTAGACGGATTCGAAGACAGGTCAAATTTATTGTGTCCTCTTTGCAGAGAACCTTGTTTCGTTCCCCAAAAAGGTTTTGGTGACTTTCTTACGAACTATTTCGTTCCCGCGGAGAGATATCCTAAGCAGTGCCAGATTTGTCATTGTAGAGACTTGGCTAAGGTTTGCCATCATTGTAACACAGTTCTCTGCCGTACATGTGACAGCCTCCATTTTCATGAACAAAGAGGAAGAAACGAAGGTGATAGTGAAAACGAAGCGACCGGAAATTTGTCGCCTTTTTTGAGATTTCAACTTATGCAACAGAACATACGAACGGAAGTACTCTGTCAGCCAATAAACATTTTTCTTGGTCAATTCACTTCAGCAGACGAAACGCATAAATCTGTGACCGTCATGTTCCGCTCACGAGAAGAAGGTATCTTTGTCAAACTTAGTGACAGCAATTCGCTTCTGAAATACAACGTTCGCGGTAAAATCCTTAATAGAATCCCACTTGCTTGTGACCTTACTTCTGGCCTTGAAACAAGTGACGGACGTCTGATCGTTGCGCACCTAAATTCTGAAAGACACATTGCTTGTTATAATAAATGGGGAATTCCGGAAAGTTTTGCAGTAACACCGAAATTTTTACCTGTTGGATTGACTGAGCTAAGGAATGGTAATATAGCTGTGTGTGGGCCGACTCATTTATGTGACACTTCTTGTAGAAAGGGTATTTGTGACGTTTCGAAAGGTGGATACGGTTTGATGTCTATATTTGATCCTAGAGGCAAGTTGGTTCGTGAAATAATCAAAGACCAGGGCGAATACATTTTTAAGCTACCAGTTCAAATGGCAGCTAACACCAAAACAGAGACTATTGCAATATGCGACCGAGTTCGCGAACGAATAATTATACTTGACTATAATGGGAGTGTTCGAGGCTTCTTTAAAGGGCTTGAGAACATGCCGCTGTCTTTTCTTCCAATTCCTATTCAGATGTTAGGTTCTGACGATGATCACTTTCATCCGGCTTCTGTGTGCGCGACATCTGATGGAAATTTCTTAGTTGCAGACCCCAATAAGGAATGTCTCCTGGTGATTAATCCTTATGGTAAATTGATAGGGATATTGCGCTCGGACAGCGGCACGGATTTAAGCGGAACCAGCTCTGTCTGTATTGATAATTATCAAAACATATGGGCTGGACACATTAATATGGGAACAATAAGCGTTCTAAAACCAAATCTTTTTCAAAATCAATTTCAACGAATGGAGCGGTTGCGTCGACCAACTATAAATAGGAACTTTTTAAATGGTCCGAACCCATTAATGAGTATTCAAATTGGCAGTATGTCTGGCTCAATGTCCGACTTACATTTCTGTCATTAGCATTTTACAGCGCTCTCAGTGATTGTTGAGTTGGTCTTCCCTTGATTACTATTAGTCGAAAGTCAACTGATTAACAGCCTCTGTTAATAAACTGAATATTTATATTTTAAAGCTGCATTAGCTGCCAAATTTTTCAGTTTTGATTCTACTGAATTTTGCTGATAGAATGAAATAAGTTTGTAGTAATGCAATAGAAGCAATAAATGTCGATAATACCTACAGAATATTGTGAAAACAATACTTTTTTAATAAAAGAAGATCGATAGCTCTGATCTAATTATTTTTCGCCATTACATCCGAAGATTGCCGACAGGACATTAACCTGGATTAAAAATACTTTTACCTTAGTTGGTAAAAAAAGAGCAATAACGAAAGCGCAGGTAAGCACGTGTTTTGTTTACATTTCATTTCATCTATTTCTTTATTAGTTTTCAAATAAATAACGACAATTACTGACCATATTTGTGCCACATTTCAGGGGCGTAGCTAGGCCTGTTTTATTTGTACGCAAAATTACGGCGAGGGGTCTTGGGTGGGGGGTCGCTCAAGGCCCCCAGTGAGTCATTGCATAAAACCTTTATTTCATCTTTAAAATTTGTGTTTTTATTTTTGTTACTTTTTCCGAAAGTACGCAACTGCGTATTTGCGTATAGGCAGCTACGCTCCTGCATTTTATCACAATACATAATTTACAAAAGGACCCTTGCATTATATTCGAACTTTTGCCTTTTACGGCTTGATTCCGACGGTCTTCCTTGCCACTGATTACTACTTTCGCTTTGCAATCAGATTTGTTTTAAAAAAACGCGACCCTTACAGCACATGCGTGGATTAAGGTCACCAGAAGTCATATGCATACGAATTTATCTAGGTTGATTTTTTTTTGTATTTAATACATTTTATTTGTGGATATCGAATGAAATAAAACTGGAAAGGTACAATTTAGTAGAAATAGTTCAGTTAAGGCATATTTCAACAGAAAAAAAATGACAGCTAATGCAGCTTTAACTAAAAGCCAATTTACCCGTTTTTCGCCTGTTGTTTTCGCTTGACATTACGTGACATCCATGATGCTAAACCATGGCAACCTAACCAATGTAGCTTACAAACTCGCATTTCATTGTACAACTGTGGTAACAACCGTGAAATTTAAGGCTCCACTGGGGGCATTGGTGTATGTGTATATTTTCGATCACTTTATACCTTGAATGATCTTTTATATGATGTATATTTTCAATTAATAACGATCTCTTTATTCAGAAGCAATACAGCTTACAGAAAAAACATTGATCAGTATAATATATAGTAGGTGAAAATACATAGGAGTAATACGTATATACATACAGAACGGCAGAGAGTAAATGTTTATAGGTTTCTATATTTTTTTCTGCTAAACATAAGAATTTACCTAAATTATTGAGTTCTTTTACATTTTGAACTGACAACAGTTGGATAAGCTTATAACTAGACGGTCTTCTCCAATAATAAGTTTTAATATAATACTTGGTTCTAATATCAGCATATTTTTTACATACCAATATAAAATGATACTCATCTTCTACACTTAGGTTATTACATATTCTACATAAACGCTGATTTCTATCAATATTAAAATATCTTCCACCTTCAATGTTTAAAGTATGTGATGAAATTCTATATCTGCATATAAATGGCTTATATAAATAATTTATAGTGCGATCTAAATAAGATTGTAAAGAAAAAAAAACTGTGTATATATCTATAGAGGAAACACTTTGACGAATTCTCAAAAAAGGCGTATATTTCTGTAACAAAGGTGTCAGTTATTCTTGTTTTTAAATTATAAATAAAAACATCAAATACAGACTGGTTTATCCAAACCTCTTGGAAACCATATTTAAACAGTATATCTTTTACATTTTGTAACCAATTATATTTACACTTGTCATTACTACCTGATAGTTTATCCAACATATCTTCATATAGCCCTTTCGAAATACAATTTTCAGTTTTCAACAACTTAAACCAATACTTGATAATTCTACAATATCTCTGTATAAACATAGGGCTTCGCCCCAATTCACTATACACCATAAAATTGCTCGTCGATGTCTTTACTTTCAAAATACGTTTTAAAAATTGTATGTGGACAAGTTCTATATCTTCAGCTTTGTGAAAGCCCACACTTCACTACCATAATTTAAAATGCTTGAAATATAAGTATCAAATAATGAGAGTAAAGTTTCATGATTAAAACATTCATCCACAATTTTACTAAACAAGCCAAACATTGCCTTTCTCCCTTGCTTTGCTAACATCTTTTGTGTAAAACTACAGTTACCATTAAATCTGAATAAAACACCAAGGTATACAAATTCATTGCAGACATCTAATTGTACATTATTCAAAAACCATTTTTCATCTTTATTAATACGACCACTTTTCCTAAAAACTACAACTTTAAAATATTAAGGTTAATATTCAACCCATATTCATTTGAATATTTTCAACACAGTTAATCATATATTGTAAATCTTTTATATCATCACTGAACAATACAGTATCATCAGCATACATTAACAGAAATAAATTTAACATTTTAAGCTCATTTGGTTGGCATCCTTGTCTAATAAGGTCTACTTCAATGTCGTTTATATATAAAGAATATAACAGCGGAGATAGTGAATCCCCTTGCATCAGACCAACATTACAACTGAAAAACTTAGAGAAAAGACCATCTAGTCTAACACAGCTTTTTATATTAGAATACATAGATTTAATAATATTAAACAATTTACCAGTCACGCCACATTTTGCTAATCTTAACCATAATTTAGAATGTAAAACACAATCGAAAGCTTTTTTATAGTCAATGAAACAACAATATAGCCTTTTGTTTTTACTAAACGAATTATTTATCAGTGAATGGAGAGCGAAGATGGCATCAACTGTGCCAAAACCCGGTCTGAAGCCAAATTGTGCATCGGTCAGAACAGAATGTTTATCACTCCATCTCGTGAGTCTGTTGTTTATAATGGCTGTAAACAATTTTCCGAGGTGAGAAACAAGAGAAATACCTCGGTAATTTCCTGGATCATTACTGTTTTTTTTTTATAAATCGGAATAATTATACTCTGAGTCCATATTTCTGGAAAACTTCCACTATTTAATATGTTATTAAAAAGCTTAATCAACACTGGATTAATAAACGGTTTACTAAATATCACATATTCATTTAATATATTGTCAAAACCACTCGATTTATTACGTCTAAGTTTATTCATACACGACACTAACTCGCCTTCAGTAAAGTCTACGTCCAATTCCTCAAAGACAGATTCATTTACTCGTGGATTACCTTGCGCTTCTCCGTGTAGAGTCTCATCATATGAAAGCTTACTAAAATAGTTCTCAAAATCCTTCAGTGAAATATTACTGTTCACCTGCTTCTTCTTCACTTTAAATTTCTTATAAAACCGCTTTATTTTTATATTGCCGTTTAAGTCTATTTTCTAAAGTCTTGTACTTTTGTTTGGCTAAATTCAATTGTAGCCTATTTTCGTTAGAATGAAGTTTATTAAAAGTTTCTAAAGCACTTTGATAGTCAATATGTGATCTCTTCAACTCAGCTGTGAACCAGGGTTTTTCAGTCTTACTTATAGTTGTACATGTAGTGTTATGTTGCTCACAATAGTCACACTTACGTTTTATCTCGGTCTTTGTAAAACCTTCAAAAATGTCTTCAAATAGAATGTTAAGTAATTCTACACTTCTGTTCACATCTGTACTTTCGTCTATTAACGATACAATCTCATCAAATTTGTTATGTATTCCTTACAATTTATATCATAACAGGATTGAGTGTAAAAGGCATCTATTTAGATTAGCATTTTATTCTACACTGAATTACATTATCAATCTACATGGTATATAACAAGAAATCTCTGATACGGCGGTAGGTACTTTTAAACAATAGAACAATAGAATGTCATTAGGAAATGTTTATCATCACTTCATGGGTGTATACAGTTTTATCTGTAAACTGCTGATTATCAATTTCCTAATTGTCATATATAACAAAATTTACCTGCGTTTTCAATCAAACGCTCTCTGACCCCATCTTCGCTCTCATCATTCCATTTAAAAACGTTATAATTCATATTTTGACAATTACATTTTTCTTGACATAAGGTATTATGTTTAAGGAAAATATCTGCAAAAATAGGTGCATGGCTAGAATAAGTATTAAAATTATCAATATGAAAATTTTTAACAACATTCATATCATTTTTTGGAACTAATAAATAGTCAATTACACTCGACCCATTTTTGTTATTAAATGTTATCTTTTCACTTTCAATACCAAATCGTCCATTACAGATACGCAGACCTGCAGAATAACATAACTGTAGTAATTTTCTGCCAAAAGCATTGACTGTCTTGTCGTCTTCAGATTTTCTTTTAACCTTATAATATTCATCGTCATTTTGGTAGTCAATGTCACGTAACTGAGATTGAATTGCTTCCCCTTGTATGTAATCTGGTTCTAAGCCCACACGTCCGTTAATATCACCTATAATTGCTACAAAACCTTTATTGGAAAAAATGCTCAATATCTGTTTCAAGTGTCTCAAATACATCAATGTCATACTTCCTGTGAAAAATGTTTTTATCAGGTGGCATATAAATAGAACATAAAAACATATCTTTATTATTAAGCATTATACTCTTATCAATTCTGAACCCAATTATACTATCAGCACTAATTTTGATTAATTTTAAATATGGTTTCAACCACTTTTTATACCATACAATAACACCACCTCCATTGCACTTTTTCCTATGAACAAATTCCTTTTCGTATCCTTTCATGCCAAAATCCTCTGGGCATTTACCCCACTCTTGGAAGCATACAATATCATATGAATTCACAATACTTTGAAACTTTTTATCTTGAATTTTTCGAATATGCCCTTTTGATATATTCCAAGAACATATTTTCAACACATCATGACTGAGACTAACATGATCCTCCGCCGAATTCTATTCCTGCCATAGCTCTCCGTCGATATACAGCTTGTCACCTCTCAGGCTCTTTTCTTGTTATCACGCGCTTTCTTCAGTTCCGGTAGTAACCTTTTTCGCTTCTCTAAAACATCGGGTGGGTATTGTATACTGATTCCGTATCGGGTTCCTTTCAATCGGTTTGATATACTCCGTATATAGTTCTTGTCGTCCACATCCCGAAATTTTACGACAACCGGCCAGGGTTTTTGCGCATCATCGATTCTTTTGCCCAATCTACATGCTTTTCTATTTTAAACTTCGTTTCGGCATCGGGTATTTTTAGATCTGTTTAACAAAAATTGATAATAGTTTCTTCACAGTTTTCCACTATAATTGTTTTACGACGATTTTCATTCGCGGTCGCGCCATCTTCTGCGTTGCCTTCTCTTCTACCCTCGGTAATAATTTCAGCACTCTTTTCGGATATTTCGAAAAAAAGTAAGTTATTTTGTAGGTTTTGTGTTTCTATGTCTATTAATCGTTCGCGCACCTTTTTACTATCTGTTTGTGTAATTTCTATACCGCTTTTAATAGTGTCTAGCCTTTTCTTTATCATTACGTGCTCATCTTTAATGTCAGATCAAAATTCAGCGTTTCGTTCTAAGTGTTCTATTCGTACCCTGCACCGCTCTATATAAGAATCTACTTTATCAAATTTTGACTCAGTTGTGTCTAATCGTTTTTCAATGTTATCAAGCGATGAAAGTTTTGTTTCGATACGCTCCATTCTTTGACAGATATCTTTCAGGTATAAATCTGGACTAGCCATGGGTGGATATTGTGGCATATTTGGTAAAATGTTTGTCATAGGTGGAAATGGCAAAAAAGGTTTGAACTGATTGTATCCAGGTCCTGGTGAACTAGTCATAGGCCCGGTTGGCTGGGGCCCCTGTTGCATTGTTGAATTATTTAGTGACATTTTATTGTGATTGCTTACATTGTTCATATTCGTACAATCGTTCTTGTTTTTGACCTTGTTTACATTCTCAATGCACTGTCTTTTGTCCGCAACACTCGATTGGTCTGATGATGTAAAGTCATAACTATGATCTCTTCTTTTATCCCTTAGTTTTTTTACGTCTAGGCATATTTTAAATAGCACATTCCGTTATTATTCTCTCTAACTGACCTTATTTTCTGCGCTCGAATTTTTCACCTCCATTTTCACCCACCGGAAACGTTAACTTGTTGAACCAATAAAATGATTGAAATACGAAACATAGCTAAGTGATCACGCAGTTCACCGAATAAAATTTTAATCAGTTTTGGTAATTATTAACAAAGCGGGAATCTGCGTCGGCTATTTTTTTCCGACGCATTCGGTATAGTTTCGCTTTTTACCCTTTGACCTTAAAGACGCTCTTTCATGGAAACGCAAATCACCTGAACCCAATTCTGTTTCCCGATTGGCCACACACTTATTAGTGACTTTCGAAAAAAACTGTGTCGAAAATTAAAATTGCGTGCCATGTAGAATTTTACTGCGTCGGCTATCTTTATTTTAAAAGATATCACTTGTTTAAAGATAATGCTTGTTTAATATTGTTGGCATTAAATATATAAATGTTCAGTTTCAGCCCATATAATGACTATGCCCAAGGACTGAGTTGGTCTTATCTTGATTAAATACAATCGCCTGATGAACTTCCTTAGATTACTCCCAATTAGCGTATATCATTCCATAAGTATTTTTAGAACCTGTCTGATAGATAGTTGAAATCTCATCCCAGTTGTCCAGTTTAACATTATCTTACACAGTTCATTTGAGTGACTATCCACATATTAACCAGGGGCGGATCCAGGATTTTAGATTGGGTGGGGGGGCGCACAATTAAAAACTTTTTAGGTTAAATTTCTGAAATATTCTTGTAGAGTGTGCAATACAGATATCTTTTGTGGTAAAATTAGCGAGAAATTAAAGTTTCAACCTTAAACCAGCTAAATCTACCCTATCTTCCCATGCAAATTTTAGACGGGCGCCCGCCTGAATCCGCCCCTGTTAACTGCATTCTGTGGACACCGTCACTTTATACACAATAACTACCCAACACATTTCACTTATCAGGAGAAGACCAACTCTATCTCCTGAACATTATCACTGTATGCGCTGTAGTTGTCGGTAGATTACACCTATGTATAGTAATGATAACTTGTTTTATTTGTATTTTGGTTTATAATTAGAGTTTAAAGAATTTATAAGGAATTTTATGAACTATTATATGTATAAAAGGCTTACTCTACCAACTGAATTCCCAGTATAGTGTTATATTCACAATGAAACCAAAGACAGCTATAGAGAACTACTAACATTATACAAATTCAGTCCCCTAAATCATGGAATAACTTTATCATAATTTTAAAGGCTATATAATTACTTTCGGAATGTTTACTTAACCCACAGGAGCTTGCTCCCACTATCAAATATGCAGTCCGACTTTATTATAGTCACAAATATACAAGTCGGGCTGCATAGCAAGCACCTGTGCTTAACCGTGATTGAAACAAAATCAGTAACATAACTGGACTTGTGCTACTGTCATTTTATTGAGTTTAATATACGTATAAATAATGTAATAAAACCATATTTTGTTTATCATAGAACAGGTCGTCTACAGACGAGCCTTGTACAATGGCGATCTAATCGTGGGTTACGCCACAAAATTCCGATTACTTAATAACATCTTACCTCATAAACTTCGTTTTCTACCTGCATGTACTCTGTATTCAGACAGGTTTATTTGTAATCGAGAGGTTGAAATAATCTCCCTATAGGCAGGTCTAGTGGATACACAGGGGCTTGTTTCTAATATCAAATTTGCAGCTCGACCAGTATATACATGTAACACGAAAAGGAGGATCCCAGATTTGGAGAAACTTCGCTTCATCTTAATATCTTTTTCAAATGAAATCGAACATGAATCTAATACATAACCATCATCTTACTTCTAATTACAAAAAATATAAGGAATCCATATTTCTAAAATCACTTGGACAAAGCGTACCGTGGAATATAGTGGTCATACTCTTAACGTTGAACAGCATATTGAGTACATGATATGATGGATGACTTCCTGGAAGTCGGCGTCTGGAGAAATTTAACAAAATAAATATGGTCCGCCGTGCGATGTCATACCACACTTTGTAAGATAGGGCTATATCATTAACAGTATATATTTGAAGTCATTAATTTATATTTGAATGTAATTTTTTTTAAAGCAGACGATCAACAACATCAACATGTATACTCCTATAAATAAGTATTTTGAAATGACCCACCACAATACCTTACTTGTTGCGTGAAATGTCTATTCGGAAACGCACACATTCAATCTGAATAATAACTATTATGCAAAGTTTGAATAATAACGGCTGTACAGTTTTTGAGGTACGGATTACAAGTTAAAAGTAGATACCGTTTATGTACAACATAAAGTGACACAAAATAGCTGAGTTCGACATTATAATAATGCACGACAACACTAAAATTGTACGACAACCCTTTTCAAAATTTCTACATAAAAGGACACTTTAATATGTATAAATACTTATTAAACTTTAATATGTATAAATACTTATTAAAGTTTGAATATCATTGATTTAATACTTTTTTGTGCTGCTGAGTAGGTACCATCTTCAACAAATGTATTAAAAATGTAGGCAAACATTTGTTAAATTTGTCCATAATAAGAGGTGTACATACTCTGCCCAAAATAAGTACACCACAATCAGGACAGAAGAATGGACTAAGTCCAGTGGTTATTAGACTTGCTTTCACCGTTGGTGTTGATATGTTACTTTTAAAATACTTATTTAACAACTTTGCAGTAAACCATTTAAGCACTATCAATAGTTTGAATTTCAGCTACACGATCAATATACATGTATCTATAGATTGTAAACCATTTACTTATTTAACAACTTTGTTTATATCGGTGTATATACTAATTTAGATAAAAGGTAGATAAATTGCAGAAACCTTATTTGTAAAATGACTTTAGTCAAAGTTGAATTATTTTAACTGAAAATACACACAAAACAAATCAGTTTGAAAGCATATCTACGTAAGATTAAGTATTCGGAACATTTCATAAACTTTTTTTTTATTATAATCTAGAAAAAATACAGAAAAAAGAGAAAAGTATGTTTCTTTTACATGCTTTATCTCTGCTAGTAGTAGTATCTATTCTCACTACTTAGTACTGAGTATTATATGCAGTTTAATTATTTTAGAATTAAGGCTTTAGTCAAAATCAACAAACAAGAACAGAGACACGGACGGGGTTTGTGACTGAGACCTTCAATCTCCTAGCTACCTAAAATCGGTGCATTAGAATTAAACAGGCGCGGCATTGTTCCTAAATCAATACGATTGCTGTCTCTTGTCTTGTGATCAGTTGCAAAAATAAAAGCAATGTATTAATTAATAAGCCTATCAATGTACCGAACTCAATGATTTATTTCCACATTCCTCGTATAGCTCAATAAAGTATGAAGTAGACAATTAAATAGTAAGATTTCAATGACGTTTTAAAATACCCTTGGGATTAATCGATTGGGCTGAAGGAAGTAAAATCAACACGACAAAAGCTTGAGTCTTAGTATTTTTCATAAAGGTGGAATTTTAAGAGCCAGAAATCGTTTTGGAAAGTAAATCCAAGTGCTGTGGATACAGAGGTAAGACACATTTTAGTAGATTTTGTTGTAAATATGAATAAAAACTAGACGTCGATTACGACCTGTCTAAATCATTTTTTTTCGGGTAATCGTTTCTTTCCTTGTTGCTTTGCTTTGTGTGTTATTTTTTGTATAATATGTTACTCTTGTACTGTGATTAGCTTCGTATAAATAAGCTATGTGAACACAGTTATATGCACACAAGACCAAGGTCATCACTTTAAAAGGTATGATTGGATGATTGTTATGGTGTGACACCACCATAAAAACAGATTTGTTCCAGAATGTCGTAGTTTCACTCTTTTGTTTTATTCTCTTTTGACATCATGTGGGTGTTTGTAAAGGGCAGAGGACACATCTGGTCAAAACTTCCAACTTCGAGTAGTCCGCGTGGTCATTATTCTTGAATTGTATCTTTTGAATGATATTATATTTTATTATGATTATTTAGATCTTTAATCTACATGTGTTTTAATACCAGCTTTATGTCGGGAATTTTCATTCTCGCATTTGCGTTATGATTTTCATCAAACTTTCAAAAAAAAACTTTCTTATTCATTAAACATGATAGGCTTAATGTGACATCATATGATAGAATCTAACTAATGAGGAGCTCAGGATCTGTTTGATAAAGAAACTGTCTGACCAAAAATAGGTTTTCGCTCGTTAGACGGTAAAGAGACCTGTATATCCAATCTTAATTCTAAGGATATGTGCAATGTCTTGAGACTGTGAAGTGTTTTATGATAGTTTACTTCTAAACCTATTATTGAAATGGGACTGTCATTGAACAATTGAATATTTTATTTATTAAAAAACATATTTACTTTTCAAGTTCATAATGCTTTAGGCGAAATCTAAATATTTTAACTACTAATGTATATAATATAACATTAACATAGTTACAACTAAATTTTTATCATTTGAAGCATATAGATATATATTCAAATTCGTCAAGAAGTGTATTTTATTATACTTTATTGACCAATGACAAGGAAGTAGACCTAGGGCAAGAGACACAACTGTTACAAATCACTGGAAGGTTTGTATTCAGCATTTTACACAAATCTCGTGTAAGCATCAAAGTAACTTAGACTGATTTCATTCTGTTTCAAATGAAAGTTTTATAGGCTTAGATGACAAACATATCACTAATTGCAAGAGTTATGTCCCTTACCCTAGGTCTACCTCCTTTATACGCTAGAATTTTTGCAGTTATTTTGAATCCCAACTCTTGTATAGAACCGATACTGATTAAAAGCAAGTACTTCCATTACGTTTCATTAATTCCAGTATATTTCAAAACAAATGGTTAGCATGAAATGCAACCAGTACAAATCGGCAAAACAGTACAGAAGATACGAACAACGATTAAGTGAAAATGAAAAGAGCAAAATACAATAAAATTTATGTAAATTTAAAAAAAGTATTGATTTTCGTGGGAAAGGTGTGTCAAGTCAAGATGAAATAATAATATACAAGTAAAAACTACAGAAAATCAAAAACTAATGCATGCTCTGTTTGTCATGTAAAATTATATGAATGTTTCTTTGACCGCTTAAATATTATTCTTTGTTACAGACAGGGATGGAACTTGTGAAGCCAAACGCCACGAAAGACTACATTGTCCAGTCTCTACATTGGTGCATAAATATGGGACAGAATGAGGTTCTCAAAACTATGCTATGGACATATTTCACTAACTCAAAACTTTCAGATATGACCGAGCTGTGTTTTGAGTTACTTTCCAAGGTAGTTTCAACTGGGTCACGTGACCAACTTCAGCTTTTATTACATTTTGTGGACGAGGAATATCTTTTAAACGATGACAATGAAGCGGGGAGGACATGTCTGCTTCGACTGCTTTACCAAGCCGTTACAAAAGGCAATGTTGCAACCACTGAGCTGTTGATTGAAAATAGGGCAAGTATTGCTACATTGGATAGAGGAAAATCGCCTTTAAAAGCTGCGATCGAGCACGGACATATTGAAGTTTTGAAATTACTTGTAACTCGAGGAGCTGATGTTAAAAACACTATTATACCTGTAATACAGTCGTCAATGGAGCGAAAGGTAAGTTTCAACTGGAACAAGCTTATAGTTATGTTCCGAGGTTCATTCCTTTGGAACAAGCTTATAGTTATGTTCCGAGGTTCATTCCTTTGTCTGTATCTTTTCATAACGGCGACCACTATAGACCAAAAAAAAAAAAAAAGAATTATTTTAATTCTTTACATTCAACGGTGACGTGTCTAAAATGATAACACATTCCATCCAATAACTTTGTTCTTTCTTGAAAATTCAAGCTTAATTTAAATTTCTAGTGAGACAGTTTTAAGATTATGTCCGTATTTTGTTCCAAGTGAAAAATGATTCAACTCACCACTTAAAACAAACTTGGGTACTTGATTGTAGACACTGTAACTTTTATTATATTTCATATTTATATTATATTTCAGGAGGAGGTTATAGACTTTTTGTTTAAACATGGCGCAGATCCAAACCGACCAGGTACAAACGGTCGTCTGCCAATTCACGTTGCATCAATGAATTCGCCTCACGTCGTTGATAAACTCATCGATTTGGGTTGCGATGTTAACGCCATAGACCAAATTCACGGCGAGATATCAATGCACGTTGCATGTGGAATGTGCTGTAGAGAAACTGTTGAAATTCTTGTTAAGCATGGCGCTGATTTTAATGTGCTCAATAACCAAGGAGAGACTCCGTTACACAAATTGCTCAAGTTTGCGACAAATTTTCGTCATGATTTTCACGCACAAAGTAGAATTGAACTTGCTTATTTTCTAGTCACATTAGGCTTTGTTATTAATCAACAGAATAGTGTAAAAAAGAACACTAGAAAGTTCCGAGGTAGGGACAAAGTTTTGGATCTGTATAAAAGTGTTGTGACATCGTCCAGAAGTGTGTTTACGCTACAACATATATGCAGGCTTTGTATCCGTAAAAATATTCACGCAGAGAAAGTGACTGATAGACTGAAGTCACTTAATATACCTACTTATCTTATCAATTTTCTCAAGTATGTGGATGGCTTCCACCATAAAGCTTCGGTGCCAGTAAAATATACTCTTGGTTAAGGTATACAATACTGGCAACAAAAACTAAAAAATGGAAACACTCAAGTGAAGTTTAATTTTGACATTGCGTGAGATTTTTGTTTTGTTATTAAATGAAACTATTATTGTCACTATTAGTCCTAATGCCTCTAACCCTGCCATACTCTCCCCTTTATATTTGATACTGATATGTCTGTATGGTGTCAGAAAGATGTGCAATACAAAAAGAATGGATTTTTCCTGTATCAAGAAGTACCACACTACAAACGCTACTATAACGACTTACTGGATGAAATCGTACCCGTACACGTCTCATTGTGTTCAATTTCGATATTACCCCAAAAACGAGAGAGGTAAGTATCATATAAAGATGATATTTTTATTGGTTTTGCCTAAAAAAGAATGCTTTAAAAGAAAGATTTTTTACATCGAGTTCCCACGAAAAGTTTAAAACAAGATAAAACGTATGGCAAAAAAGACAGATATCCATACATCGAAGCATAATTGCGGCAGCTTGATAAGCTACGAAAATTACAAATTATATGTGAATCAATCCTACGGTGAATTAGATTAGGTTTCGATCGTTAAACCAGGAGGCTGATGTATCCGAAAAAAAAAATAAAATAAAAAATAAAAAAAAAAAAAAAAAAAAAAAAAAAAAACAAGAAAAACAAGTAGGCAAGAGGAACTTCAAGTCAATTCAGAAGTCTTGAGGAGATTTGACTGTTGAGAATGATAACCAGAAATCTGACCGTTAAACAAGCTGACCAGGGATTTTTTTTATCAACGGTAGGTTCGAAAATCTTTCTTAAAAATCAGGCATTAAATGATGATGGGAAACAGCAACGTCAAGCAATCTTTCCATCGTTGAACATGTCAGAAAAATGTAACCGTCAGGATAAAAGGTTGGGAATCGGACCGTTTACTAAGAATGTCAGGAACTGACCATTATCCATATTGTCAAGGCATATAACTGTGCAACAAGCACAACATGGGTAAAATAAAGACCTAGAGATCTGACCACCAAGAAAACAAGCATGTAGACAATGGAAAAAGGCCCAAATTGTCACACATAGGAATATTTTCTCTTTCCATAAAGGTGACATAGAATGCAGGGGCGTACAGAATTTTGACTATTTTTGTTTTAAATATTTGAGGGATGTATATAAAACGGGTGTAGTAAAGGCTGATATTACTTTTTCAATTACGCTTCATGTAGCAACATCGGTTTTCTACTAATCACTCTAACGTTCGATAACATCTATAAAAGTAGATTTGTGATTTCCGCAAAATGGACAAGATTGTCATTCGACAAAAAAGAAAAAGAAGAGATGAAAGATCAGAAGAAGGCAGTATTGAGAATGAGCCTCCAGCGAATATTCTAGCAGATACTGAGCAAGTGACCACTGCCGGTATGAATGATATCCCCACAGATCCTTCAGAAGTGTCATCAACTTCAAATAGCTCTAGTTCTAGTGGCACTACCAGATGTGGCTAAACTTTGAGGCCTCAGTGCAATATCTGATACTGATAAACATGCAATTTTGTGTTCCAAATGGACAGATGCCTTCAACTACTCTTTCCCTACAAGGTTAGGAATCAATTTCTTTACCTAATAAAAAACAACTGGATTTTACCAAACGTCCCTCAGTCCAAACTACTTGCCCTATTTTTTTTGTTCCCTTTTTACCTAGATTCTACCATCGCCAATTTTTAATTATTGGTAAATTTTGCCGGAGGAAACCGATAAATATAATGATTTTGGTTAAGCTCGGTTTAACTTAATTTTTAATGTCAAGAAATATGCCCCATTGAAGTCTATAAAATGATTTTGAAAAATAAAATCATTTACCTACCCTATATTTTCAACCTGAAACAGGTATAATTATATTTTGTATTGGCCTAATACGACTTTCCGTCTAATAAAATAGTGTAAATGTCTGAGCTACATGTATATGTTCCCTGGACGTGAACTGTGCAGCCGTTTAAAATATGGTCGAAAGTTGACAAATTTCCATGTATACTAGAGGGGTAGACAGGGTGTTCCTTCTCCATTTTGCTATCGGGTTCCAGACCTCCCTCACAAAGTTTTCTCTCCTTTACTCCTCATTGTAATATCCCGACAAGCTTGCACCCCTAACTCCCATTCCTACCTCCCCTAATTCCCTGGTTCCTGTATGTTCAACCCCTCATACAAATTTATAAAGAAATAATTTGATACAAAAAAAAAAAACTAAAGTTAACATCGTAAATAGAAAAATGAATAAAATTATGTTCATGTATATATTAATATAAGAGGAAAGGATTTGGAATGAGTGTGCGTATGACAACACTTCACGTGATATATTGAAAATATCATTGTCATTAGTTGGATGCGTTTTATGGTTTCTCTTGATGCCGTTTTTTTGTTCTTGTTGCTTTCTTTTTTCTCCATCTTCGGGTTGTGAAGAAAGTGTGTTCACTTCGAGTGATCCAGTAACTGACTTGAAGAATCTACTAAATACGGCAAAGAGACACGAGAGTCTACCACAACATCGTGGTTGTGCTGATACCGCTGAAAATTTCATAGTTCGAAAAGAGGAAAAAAATGACTCCGTGGCAAGTATGATCTCGTCCATTCACAGAAAAGTCATTGAAGAAAATAAACACGCATTAAAAAGAATTATAGAATTTATACTACTCTGTGGACGTCAAAACATTCCACTCAGAGGTCATGTAGAAGACAGGAGCAATTTTTTTGCACTTCTTCATGAAGTTGCGAAGTCAAACGGTAAGCTGTCTGCTTGGTTAGCACTAAGTCAGGGAACTCGCGCAACTTACCTTTCTCCTGATATACAAAATAAACTCATAGAAATAATTGGCCTTCAGATCTTAAGTAAACTTGTTGAAGAATTTAGAAAGGAAAATTACTTCATCATTGCGGACGAATGTACCGATGCTGCCACAAAGGAACAGCTATCCTTGTGTGTGCGATTTATTACAAAGAATGGGAACACGGTCGGTGTAAGAGAGGAATTTATAGGATTTCGGCACGCAAAGAGCACAAAAAGGTGTTGCAATATCCGGTATCATTGTACAATTCCTTGAGTCTGTTAATCTTGACATAAGGAATATCGGCGCCCAATGTTACGATCGGGCTTCAAACATGGCAGGGAAATATAATGGCGTCCAGGCGAAGGTTAAAGAGTTATCTCCTCAAGTAGTTTATATACACTGTAAAGCTCATTTATTAAATTTAGCTTTAGTTCACGGCAGCAAAGTAGTTGTGTTCGTACAATGTTGGCCACTATACAAGAGGTCACATTTTGTTTTGACTACTCAAATATTTGATAGCATTCTCTGAAGAACTGTCAGAAAATATAAATGTGAAAGAAAAAATGGAACGCAGAACAAAACTAAAAAAGTTGTGTGAAACACGCTGGTCAGCCCGGGCGGATGCCTTGGATACCTTTTCTACAGCATTTTCTGTTATTGTACCCTTCCTTGAAACGCTCAAGGCCGATCACGACGACAAGACTGCGTTGGGTCTGAATGCAATTCTAAGACTTCATTATTGCATTGGTAGTAGCAGATCACATTCTCGCGAAGACAGTTGCATTGACTCTATACCTACAGTAGAAGGACATTAATCTAGTCGAGGCAGTGACTGAGGCAAAAGTCGTGGTACGATGGTTTAATGAAGGACGGAATAACGAGTATGTTTGGGAGGAAATATTCAAATAGCGTGTGACATTGTTGAGGAACATGATATAGAACCAAGTAGACCGCGAGTTGTTGGCCGTCAAAGAAACTGAAAAAAAAAACTATCATATTGATGATATATCGGATAACTGGAGGATAACGCTTTATCTGGTCTTCCTAGATCATTTAGTAGAGGAGATAATTCGAAGAGTTATTAGCAACGAAGAGCGTTTCCTTGCATGCTATCTCAATCCAGCCTCACATGTAAGCCTTACACGGGACGTTGTCGAAAGAATATATACAGAATATGAGACGGATCTCCCTGATAAGAATTCATTCATTGATGAGGTAGATAGGTGGAAAATTCGATGGGAAATGTCCAATGTTAAACCTGCTAGACTTGTTGAAACGTTATGCCACGTTAACGAAGATCTTTATCCAGGCATCTATCGAATGAGTAATCAATGGAACCAAGCTTATAGCGGTAATCAAAAGAATGTAATCCAGACATACACAACAAAGAACATAAAGCAACTAAAATCATGCATACAAAGTAACAAAAGTAACAAGTAACAACTCGGACTCCACTAAAAACTGGGAGCTTGGACCAGATGCACCGGTAGGGTAAGCGTCCTCTGCTTTTCTAGAAACAACCGCCGAGTTACTCATAAAAAGTCAAGTCCGGGGTAGACAAACGAGGAAAGGAAAACTATGACCCGTTGAATAAATCAGTTTTCATGGTGCTGATGGATACACCATAACGATCCACGAGTTCACGATGACGACTATAAAACTTCTGTAGTGATGACTTCAATCTTATAGTAACATAACCCTGTTCCAGAATCATATTTGTTAGAGTTCTAGCGCGATACAAAAAGTCTGCGTAGTTTCGGCAAGCTCTGGCATAACGTATGAGTTATTAGTAATTCTGTTGACAATGCCTGTATTGTCACCTACGAGTAAAGTTCAGTGCAATGAAGATAGTCAAGTCCTGTCTGAGATCTACGATGGGGGATCAACGCCTCTCGCATTTGTCTATGATGCACATTCACCTACAAGTCGGAAATTACCTTGACAACATTGTTGATGTTTTTGCCAGTAGCAAAAGTCGACGTCTGGGCTTTTCATAAACAAGACAGTATTCAGAGGGAAAAAAGTAAAATAATTACAGAACACATTAAATTTCATGACCTTTGCCCTGGACTCAATGGGGCCTTCACCGGTCCCCAGACCCCTTGCCGTATTATCTATCAATATCTAGCTATGCCCCTGGAATGTGTTTTAATCCAGTAGAAGATGTCATCAAATAAGCCATATTTGGCAAAAACAAAACAAAAACAAACAAACGAACCAAAAGAATAAAATAAAACAAAACAAAACAAGAAAACAAAACAAAACCAAAGAACTATAAATTCTGTAATCCTGCAGTTTTGTGTAGAAAATAGAAGTTTGAAACCCGGTTAGGAGACGACTTCTAAAATATCCACCGCCCACCTATAAGGAATATATCGGAAAATCCCACACTGATTAACAGATGTTCTATTTAACTATTTATATGGTTTAATACACACATAGATAGTATTTTACTTCCTTGGTTCACTCCAACACTAACAAGTTTATGCCATTATATCAAAGAATCTCGACATAGGATAGGGTAACAATATGTTACTTATAAGGTATGTACTGATTAATCTATCCTTTAAAAAAAATGAAATATGGCCGAGGATACAAAAGTAAAATTCATTTGTTAAGAAACTGGGAAATTAAGAAGAAAACTAGAAAAATGCAAACAAAACAAAAAGGGTTCCATTTTCCAAAAAAAAACTATGAGAATGTTGTTCAATAATATCATAAAATAAAGCACAAAAGAGCTGTCACCTCATTAATCAAGTACCTCAGTAAAAATAAAGGCAGGGCGTCGAAAGCATGGGAAAAATACATGTTAACGCGTTTATCCAGCTACTGGGAAAATGAATAAACTGTTATTGTACTTTAATCAAGTGCTTAAACCAAGAAGGGGGTTTAAGAATAATATCACACTGATGAATATATAAATTATTATGTAGATCGGAAGAACAGACATGAAGGCACTAAGTTCACCATGAACCGTCATTAACAACAACAGCAGCAGCAACAACAACAATAACAATCCCAATTATATGCACCAATCTTTCCTTAAACTGAGAGATGGATGACGAAAATGTCTGCCCGGTCTGTTTCGAGGTTTACAAACTGCCGAAACTATTACCTTGTAAACACACATTCTGTTTGTGTTGTCTTGAAGATTTCTTAAAGGAATTTACAGATAAATCGAAACTAGTATGTCCACTTTGTAGAGAATCGTGTCATGTTCCAAAAAAAGGCTTTACAGAATTACAGACAAATTATTTCATACCAGAAAAAAAATATTCAAATCTTTGTACAAAATGTAAAACCGAGAAGGTTTCCCATGTCTGTTATCAGTGTGACACAGTTCTATGTCGTAGATGTCGTGCGCTCCATTCCCATGAAAGTTCCGGAAGATATATAACAGGAAATGACGAAAACAGTGAGGATGATACTGTCATTCCTCTTCCTTTCCATCTAAGATGGCCGCTCATGCATCTTGATGTCAAAACGGATATGATTTACAAACTAAGCACACAAGTTGTTGGTGAATTCCCATCGACAGAAGAGCCAGAAACAAGAAAACGCATTCGCTTTATTTTTCCATCACGAAGGTATGGTGTTTACGTAAAACTAGCTGACATAGGAGTTATTTTTAAATATAACATGAATGGAAAAGTAGAGGATTCGATACATTTTAACAACTGGACTTCTACAGCAACAGCAGGAATTGAGTATACTAATGGCTCCTTCTTGATTTCATTTCTCGAATCGAAAGAAATTCTTTGCTATGTACCAGTGGAATATGGACAATTTGTTCGTTATACCTTTGCAGATGTGGAAAATATTTACCCTTTATCAATGGCAGAATTATTGAATAAGAACATTGCTGTAAGCGGCCCATCCCATTTATGCAACCGATCTTGTAATAAAAATGATTGTGAAGTTGACAGAAACAGCCATGGAGCTATCAATATTTATAGCCCAGAAGGAGAGCTGATCACAGAAATAGAGAAAGATGCAATGGAATATACATTTCGATGTCCAATTATGATATCTGCAAATCAAAAACAAGAGACAATTGCTGTTTGTGATCAAGGTTTGAACAAAGTCATTATAATTGATTATAAAGGAAGAGTTCTTGGATTTTACAAGGGGATTGAGAATACTGCGATTCCCGTCTTATTTCGTAATGACATTTTTTTACCCATGACGGTTTGTTGTACATCAAGTGGCAATTTCATCGTTTCAGATCCGAGGAAAGACTATCTATTAGTACTGACACCGTTAGGGAAGTTCGTTGGTATTTTACGTCTGGACAGCCTTACACACCTCCTCGACATAAGCGCTATATGTATCGACAATAAACAAAATATCTGGACAGGACATTTCAATTTAGGAACTATTTCGGTCCTTACAGCAGGCTTTTACAAAAACGACTTTCGTCGAATTAGAATTCCACGAATGCGTCATAACCACGATGACTTTTTATCATCATTAAATTGACGACGTCGCTCTGATACCAATGGCAATTAACAATAAACATATCACAAGAGAATTGTTATTGAAAAGTATTCTATGTGGATTATGATTATTATGATTATTTCTTTTTTATTCGAACATTTTGAAATCACATAGTATACTTTCCATGGAAACACTTTCATTATTGGTTTTACAGTTTTTGGCCTCAAGGAATACATTACTCGCTCATCTTTCCATTTATATCCATATAAAAATTCAATTTGTAATAGCGTTTTAGACATGGAAAGAAATATTTGATAATTTAAGAAACAATAAACCTTTATCATAAAATAGTGTATAAATGAAGCAGAGAACACTGACATTTTCTTAACAAAGCATAAGACAGGTACAACATGCATTTACAGACATAAAATAATTCCACCAAAATTCCTACATTCCAACCCATCTTCTTAAGTTTAGGGCTGGAAAAGGCTCAAAAACAAATTGTTAATACTGGCCTTGCCTCAGCTAATAAGAATGATATACTTTCGTTTGGCACACACAACCGTATGTGTTGTTGTAGTGTTCTGGAATCGTAGCACCATTACATAGTTATACAGAAGTATAAGCGGAGTTATTCTGATCTTTTAAAAAAAATTCTTGAATCTAATTTGAGCTATTACACTAGACGTATATTTGTGTGTAATGTTATCAAAATATTTTTTTTTGAAATTTACAGTATGTTTTCACAAATGTTACATCCACAATCATACATAACTGAAAGTCGTTTTGGATTTAAGTGTAAGTATTTGTAAGAATCAGGCAAAATGGGGAAAATCAGAAACATGCATGTCAAAAACCAACAGATTTGAGAATATAATTTCACTCATGGATGCTTTTTCTATTTGAAAATACCATTATTTGATCTCTGCACCACTGGCTTTGCTCAGAAATTTTTCAATACAATTATCTGCCTTTGAAATGTTCATTTTCAGTGCATTTCAATGAAATTGTAACTCAATGATCCAGCATGATATGGAAAATCTTGTCTGTTTTCCTTGATTCTGACGGTGCAAATAGTCAAATTACAAAATCAAAATGATGGGTTTTTCATTCCATGTTTCACCTACTGCCTGATTCTTACAGGGACTGACAATTAATAAATTCTATGAAACACATGTCAAGTGAAGATCTTACTTATAGAAGAATCCAGTTTAAGATCGGTTAGAGTGGTAAATACTGTGTTATGAATCGAGATTGTACGAAAATATAAATCATATATTTATTCTTGGTCTAAAAGTTTCCGTTAATTTACAGATAGATGAACAGTCGTGGATCATCGAAGTAATTCCTGCACCAACGGAAATTAGTCGGCCATAAGTTTTAGATGATAGAAACATATCCAACATTTAAATGCCGAATTTTCTGTTTAGCTTATCACCCACGGAAAAGTTCTGCACTGATAAACAGCGATTCTATCAATATAGGTTGCGTTGTACTTCCTTGGTGTACAAAAACAGTGTTTCACTGCTTAGGATCTACAAAAACTGTTGACTGATATTGTCTGATAAAAAGGGGGTGTTTAATGATATGGAGACTGGATTGGGCAACAATCTGTAAAGGTTGGTTTTCGGTTTTATCTAACTTTCGATTTAGAAAGGGTGTTACGTGACAAAGGATTGATTAAGAAAACAATTTTTTTATATAATAACACAGAAGTAAATCAATATGGGATACTGATATAATGTTCGGATTAATCAAATTTTACTTTTAATTATTGAGGGTATGTTGTTTAGAACAACAAACATAATGCTTAAAAATGCCCACTTAACATTAGATGAAAATACATTTTTTTAATTACGTATATTTTTATTGCAATTAATAAACCAATGTGTAATTTTAAAACTGTTATATATTTTAGATACATGAACAATCGTATTGATTGGCTATTCATGTATATTCCATAAATACTGTATTACATAAATTGTAGATAAAACAAACGATACATACCACTATAATGGTATGACTTGCTCGAACTGAAAAGGATCTTTAAATATCCAATTTTGAAAAGTAACTTCCTGTCAATTTCACTATGTTCAGGTTTGTACATATTGACAAAAAATACCGAAGCATCAGCAATGGAAGAATTCGAATACGTCAAAATCCAAGATCATTGCCTGAAAGTAAAAACAGGAAATGAAGACGATCTAAATAAACAATGAAATAAACCGAATATTCACATAAAAAAGAAGAAAGGAAAACACGACGACGTATAAAAAATAAAGCATTGCCACTATGACCCCCCCCCTAAATAAAATAATAGGGAGTGACACCAGGTGCTCCTTCTTAGGCCCTTCTTTCTCCACCAATGGCACCGGCGGTTCTATTGTAAGTGACTATAATTAATTATGCAGCTCACAAGGGTGTCCCAACACAAACAATTCACACTAAGGCAAATCCTTCAGTTCAACAAAGTATCAACATGTAAACAAAGTAAATAATGCGAAAATGGAGAAAAGTTATCCGAAGTAGACAAATTAAATTAAGGTAATAAAAGAAATTATTGAAAACATGGAACAATACAACCTGTATAAATAAAACGGCCGGGATTGGATCTTGAACTTGATATTACAGAGCAATAAATCATGTGACAACAATTAACATAGTGTTGAAAACATGATTCAAAATGTAAGCGTTTGGTTATGCAAGTGACATTGAAATGATATTTCAAACAAAAAAATATCCAAATAAAAACCAAACCAAAACAATAACAAATAGATTTAACAAAACATCAGACTGTAAAAATAAGGCAAGGGGTTACTACTATTTTGAAGAGCTAATCTAGAATCAAAAAAGGAATTTTTTAAACATTATAGAATACATCAATTAGTACATTATTATATCGACTGGGGTGCAATATGCTAGATATTCCATCGATCTGATAAGTAGTCTTGCAGGGAGTACGAGACCATATGTCAATGGATACTGAAGTGGATTCGAAATTTTTTTGTTTTTATGAAAGTGAATTTATAACAATATAACGAGAATAGTGAATATGTCAAAGAAACAACAACCACACCGGGATGAAAAATGTCAGCTCAAGGCCAACAATGGGTTTTCAATGAACGACGAGGACACTCTCACACCACGGGTCAAGTTGCTGCTGGCCCAAAAAACAACATTAAACACAAGTACAGCGAAAAAGTTACCCCTATATACTCTAGCAGCTGAACTGAAAGTAAAAACGAAACAATACATACAGAGGCCAAAAATTCCTGACTTGGGGAAAAAAATGCGACTGGGTTAAAGTACTTTGCCGTGATCACAACCTTTCCCTTTTTAAATTTGGCCACCGTGGGAAAAATATAACACGATTTAAACACCTAAAATGAGTTCAAAAAGGTTTGAGTCCCTTGTCATAGCCAAAATAAAGAAACTGATATACGTCACACAAATGAACTAACAAAGAACTTCTAGCAGGTAACTGACATACCAGCTCAAAAAAAGTTACGCCTACAAAAAGTTATTTCATCATCGTGTAGTATTCGATCATACATATATAGGAAATTAGTATTTTTAAAAATAGAAATGTGTGAAATTCAAGAAAAATAACAACGTTGTCAAACGGAATATGAGCCAATATTCCGAATAACATTTACATGTAGTATTCAAGGAATTGTTTCAGCACAAGTATAATTCAAAATGAATTAAATTGTAATGCAGAATCAATTGTTGCTGTACCTTTTTTTCTTTTTTTTTGAAAGAAATAATACGTTATCTATATAGCGGAAACTGAGATTAAAGGATCTAGCTAAACGATGTTTTTTCTTTCGGATCAGATCACCTATAAAATCATTGAAAAGCATATCGGCGTTAATTGAAGACAATATATGTAAATACTAATAAGTAGAATTGCCAATTTTATTAAACTAATATTTTTCCTCGCAATATTTAAACCACAGATATGCTAAAATGTATCACCATTTATGAAAAAAACGAACAATATCATTTTAATAAACATATATTATGTTTTTCAAGGCAAAACTGAGAGATGGATTATGAAAGTGTCTGCCCTGTTTGTTTCGAGATTTACAAATTTCCAAAACTTTTACCATGTAAACATACGTTCTGTCTGTGTTGTCTAGAGGATTGCTTAAAGGGATTTACAGACAAGTCAATATTAATATGTCCACTTTGTAGAGAACGGTGTTATGTTCCAGAAAAAGGCCTCGGTGAATTTCCGACAAATTATTTCATACCAGAAAGAAAATATTCAATTATTTGCAAAGAATGTATGAACGAAACAATTTCTCACGTCTGCTATCAGTGTGACACAGTTCTCTGTCATAGATGCCGTAAGCTACATACCCATGATAGCTCAAAAAGTCACGTAACAGAAAATGATGAAAGTAGTGAAGATGACGCTGTCATTCATCTACCGTTTCATATAAGATGGCCGCTCATGCACCTCCATATAAAAACGGAAATGATTTACAAACTATGTACTCAAGTCATTGGTAATTTCCCACCCGCAGAAGAATATGGAACAAGAAAACGCGTTCGCTTCATGTTTCCTTTAAAGAGCGGAGATGTATACGTGAAACTGGCTAATATAGATATTTTATTTAAATATAATATACATGGAACAATAGTTGGATCGATACATTTTAGAAATTCGAAACTAACAGCTACAGCAGGTATCGCAAATGATAACGGTTCTTTCTTGATTTCGTTTCTTGAAACCCAAGATATTTATTGCTATGTACCGGTGGAATATGGAAATTATGCTGGATATACTTTCGCAGAAATGCAAAACATATACCCTTTATCAATGACAGAATTATTGAATAAGAACATTGCTGTAAGCGGTATCCCTCATTTATGCGACAGATCTTGTAATGAAAATGAATGTGAAGTTGAGAAAAACAGCAATGGAGCTATAAATATTTATAATCCAGAAGGAGAACTGATCACAAAAATAGAAAAAGATGCAAATGAATACACATTCAGATGTCCAGTTATGATATCTGCAAATTCGAAAAAGGAGACAATTGCTGTTTGTGATCACAAACTGCAGAAAGTCATTATAATTGACTATAAAGGAAGGGTTCTTGGATTTTACAAGGGAATAGAGAATAATGCGATTCCCGTCTTATTTCGTAATGACATATTTTTACCAATGGCGGTTTGTTGTACATCAAGTGGCGATTTCATCGTTTCAGATCCAAGGAAAGACTACCTGTTAGTTTTGACACCGCTAGGGAAGTTCATTGGTATTTTACGTCTGGACAGTCTTGCACACCTCCTCGATATAAGCGCTATATGTATCGACTATAAACAAAATATCTGGACAGGACATTTCAATTTAGGAACTATTTCAGTCTTAACTCCAGACTTATACAAAAACGACTTGAAATGAGTTATTGTTACAACGGCGACGTAATCACGACCAGTCTCTATCTTCATTGAATTTACGACGTCGCTCTGCTAATGATGGCAATTAACTCAGGAATTAGAAGACAAGAGAGCTAATTTTTATATGAGCATATCCGAACCACAGAACTGACTAAACATCGAAACAAAAGTACTTACATAACCAATTCATTTTCCATCTCGTTCTTGGTGTATTTTCACACTTAGAAATCATAGAGTGTATCCTACAAGGCAACACTTAAACGATCACTTCATCAGAGATTGGGTAGAGCACATCCTTCAGGCTGAATGACAGATGGCAACTTGTTTTTGTTTTTGCTTTCTTGAACACTTCGTGAAACAAACAAAACCAAACACCGAACATACAGCCCTGATCCTACTTGACAACCATCATTTGCATCTTGATGTGAAGATTTCGCAAAGTTAAATGGGATTGTTATGTTATCATTTCCACCACACTGCTCTTGCAAGCTGCAGCCACACGACAGGAACGTGAATAGTACTCTGAACAAATATGTATGAACAACCCAGGATTGTTGGTTGCATACAGACAACAGATCAAGGTGGAAATTAATGAAAACACAAGAGCAGATCAAGGTGGAAATGAAAATAATTTGAAAACAGAGGATACTCATGGTCTTTCGAGAGAGAGCAATATATATGAAGGAACACCTACACCGGTAAGTAGAATTTAGAGTTGATGTCACTGTTCTTAAACGCTTTTACGGATAATATTAAGGTCAGAGCTGGGAAATGATATACAGTTTTGAGATATGTTGCAAATTTTTCAGAGATGAAGCGACCCGGAACCAAAGACTATATAATGAGTTCACAGCCAACAACTGAGATTTATTCACAGAAAATATATATAAAAAGTGCATACCTGGAACTGATCTCAACCCAGCAATGTTGTGCAACATATATAATGGATCTTCTGCTGTCATTATAGTAGAAAACAATAATATATCTTAGCTGAATCAATTGCTAACATTGACATCAAGTACGAGAGGTATTGTGTACCTTTTTCTCAGAGGGACTGCTGCGGCAGTACATTTACTGTGCGTCTATTTTAGACACTGCCACACACAACAGATCAACATCCATTTCAAAAAGTAAGCCAACACAAAACACATATATTAATTTAAAGTTTAAAATTATGTGAATTATGTTTGTACTTTTTACAACAATCACATTTATTTTGATACGTTTTGATAGGAAAATAATAGGAATCCTGTGTTTTCAAAAAGAGGGTAAATCTATGAAAATAAAAAACAAAACAACAATATCAAAGACATAAAACAAACTAAAAAGTACAAAAAAAATACGCAGCACGAGATTTTGTTAAACACTACAGTTCGCTGTTTAAATGTTGCGTCCGGTACTTCGGAAGGACGTAATTTTGTAGACAGAAAGTTACAAAAATCAAAATTAAGCTGCAGGTTTTTTTACCTGTCTTTACCAGCAGGAAAGCGTTGTACATGGACCAAATTGTAAACGAGATGTCAATTTATACTTTTGTAACTCTACAAATGTATGCCTTTGATCGATTGGTAGTTTTTGTATGAAAACTGAAAACTATCACATATAACCCAGGCCCCCTACCTTTTGTTCTTCGTGTGTTGTAATTTCAGAAATGCTAGTTATATGTTGTCAAAGGATTTTCCCTTCGCACATGCGGTTGTTACTACTTTTTTTATCTGGATAATGAATTAAAAACTAGACAGAAAAAAATAACATATGATATTCACAAATTAGAACATAAGGGAGCAACCATTTATAACTTACGGGGGGGGAGGGGCTAGGATCAAAATTTTCGACCTAGATATTTTTTTTTTGTGTTCAGATTATGTTGACTTTTTATTTTAGATTCCAGTCAGTCCTGAATTTGTTTTCATGATATATACAAGTATGAAAAATAATTCAAATAGTACTGGTATCCGACCAGAGCTTGCAATGAACCATTTATTGCCATCGTGGTTTTTTTAAATTTTAAAAGAAAGATAAATCTCATCTTTAATGTCTAAAACCGTTTTGACATTTTTATTGCAATTTTTTTTATTATTGTTTTAAGTATAGATACGTGTCAAGCTAGTCTTAAATCATATTGCCATTTTTTGTTGTTTTTTTTTGTTGTTTTTTTTTGTTTTTTTTTTTTTGTTATCTACAAATGTATTTTCTAATGATGATTTAGCAGCATTTTATATCATTTAAGTGTTTACAAAAACATATCCTGATTTTTTTTTCAACAGATGCATCCTGCCTCTGATTTACCCGAATGGTCATCCTGGATGTTTTTACTATATGCTACCACCCTGCATTTTTTTAATCCTAGCCCCCTATAAAAATCTAATTTTCGCTCCTCTAAGTGTAGAAATAGACTTTCCTTTTCCGGACACTAAAAAGAACAAATGTTACTATTTTATTAACCCTTTTAAAGTAAAAGCACGGAGGCCTTGATATGAAAACTAAGTTGACAAGCATTTGTTTAAATCAACAGCAATTATCAATAATTCAATCGTTCAAAGATTTTATCGGTAAGTCTAAGGCACCAGTATCGCATTGCATATCCCTGAGCGGGTGTATGTCAAAACATGGATGCTATAAAAATATAGTGCATTTTCTTTTTGCCTCTCTACAAACAAATATTATGTCAAAAGATATGAACAATGACTTATAAAATAGAGCAAACATCACACTATCAGATGACAAACTTTTTAAAAAGAAAATCTAACATAATGACATAAAAATGTTCCACTGAAAAGGTTGGTTTGATGAGTGCAAAACAAAAGTGAAAGTAGAGAAAATGGCTATTTATAGTTCAAAAATACTTTTCTGTCCGATCTTCGTGGACTCTTCCTATTTTCTTTGCGCGATTTTTTTTCACATGTCCTTAGAAATGCTACTTAAGTGAATGTTTTATTGAATCAATTTACATAATTTAAAAAAAATCCTAAAAATATGCACTTCACTATAGAAGTCTATGGGAAAATTAATATGATACTGAGACCTTAAGGTAACACGTGATAAACAAACTTGAATTGATTGTAATTGTCTGGTGAAGCAACTGAAATAAATCTGAGCTTGTATTTCCACAAAGGCAGACAGTTTCAGATAACTACTGATCTATTTTTAAACCAACAGATGCACAGGTGAATTTTTCTTCCTGGATTGAATTTCGTCAACATCATGGTTTCGCCATACCTGTGCGTTTAATATTCTATTCTACATCACCTAGAAAGCAACTAGTAGAATCTAGATTATTCGGAGAGTGGCAACGTTTCGAAACGTTGGTAATATGTCATATCAGTCGTAGAATATAGAAGGTAGTATGACTACTAACTTTCGTTTTCAATAGATCAGAGAACAGAAGAAATCACTACAAAGTCAAACTCACCACGTAACAACTTTTTACCAATGAAAAAGAAAAGCAAAGACACAAAGGTATAACAATGGAAACATGATAAAGCAATGAACAAAAATAAAAATAAAAATACAGAAACCGAAAGAAAACTGATAGTAAATAAGAACACATGGACTAATGGTCACCAGTAAGGAATACATCTTTTACCATTAAAGAAATATGCAGAGTCATAGTTGCTATTATGCCAAAGCAAGTAAAAATCTATTTTGGTGATGCAGATGGACACTATATATATCCAAAGATGTTTTATAAACAATGATAATGTCTTAAATTTGTTCCAATATTTGTTGTTGTGGATTTAGGGGGATTTGTGCCGATGCATACAGCATTCCCATCAAAAACCTTTATCTACCTAAAACAAACTATTAGACTTTGTCACTTGTGCAATAAAAAATACAAGTTGGACATTGAATTAAAAAAATTACGTTACCTTATATATTTTTAAAAATGTTATTGTCCAATCAGTGTTTATAATGAAAATAAAAAAGGAGGCTTATCAGAATGAAAGGGGAAAAGATGTGTCATATTACATTTTTACCGGTTACATCTCCCAAATAAATATTGACCGGTTCCTAGTGTAACTATAGTAAATTGATCCAGATACATTAGAAATGTATATGACATCAAAACCACTTCTTATAAATATAACCTCTGGAACAGAAATTATACTTATCGAATTTCAAACATTCAAATCTTTCATGTCATTTAAACATATATGTTTATGACAATCAGGAGACCAATAACTGAAAAATACTGACGCAAGAGCAACAACCGAATACCTTGCAAATAAAGTCGCCCAACTTCAACACGTTGAAGCCCATTGTAGATAGACATAATATTTTACGCCATAATAATAAGACTATCAATATTATCTGTATCTTTATGGAAAAAATAATAATACGTTGTACGACTAAATAATGTGTTTAATTTCTTGGTTAGTTCTTGAAAAAGATATTAATAGAAGAATGAAAAACAACCTCGAAAGACAAAGTAGTAGAAAATATTGCATATACATTAATTTTAATTCAGAGTTTATATCATTTTAAACACGTTCATTGTTTACACCATGTATATAAATACATTAATTCTTGTCTAGAACTCCCTTTTGTACATATTGTTTACTGTATTTTTGCGTCTTGAAACGTTTAATTCAATTTTTTCTGACACGTTGCGATTTGCCTATTCAATGTTAGTTTAATATGAAATTGAATTTATTTACGAAACATACAGAGTGTGTAAACATATCGAAAAAAAACGGAATTCAGATTGAGTATTGATAAATCTGTATTATTGTAGTCATTTACTGGAGGAGTCTTCTTTTATTTTGTTTCAGATCATATCATACTATGGATTGCGAAAAGGTATGCCCAGTGTGTTTTGATACATTCAAATTTCCAAAACTCTTACCCTGTAAACACACTTTTTGCCTTTGTTGTCTTCAAGACTTCTTGGCAGAATGTAAAGACAAGTCCAATTTATTATGCCCGCTTTGTAGAGAGCCATGCTATGTACCCCCAAAAGGATTTGAGGATTTTCCTACGAACTATTTTGTACTTGTAGTAAAGTATCCCAGTAAATGTGAAACGTGTAGAACCGGAAATGTTTCAAATAAGTGTTTTCAATGCAACAAAGTCTTTTGTCGTATATGCCATCTACTTCACACTCATCAAAATATTGAAAGAAAAGGAGATGAAAACGAAAGTGACGAGGAAATACCCACAGAGCTTCCAATTCATCTAAGATGGCCAATGATACATAACAATATCAAAACAGAGGTTATTTGTCAACAGTCTGCAATGATCGTCGGAGAATTCCCTCCATCGACATCTGAATGCACACCAAAACGTGTTCGTTTTATATTCCCGTCAAAAAGTGGTGGGGTATTTATAAAGTTTGATGGAATAAACACACTGTTCCGATACGACAAACATGGAAAAATTGTGAGAAGATTAAATTTTAGTGGTATGCCGACAACATTAACTTCGGGCTTAGAAACTCGAGACGGTTCTTTGATTATTACACATCTAGAAACAAAACTGATCTACTGTTATACGGAGGAAATCTATTTCAAAAGTGAAGTGTTTGCAAAGACAAAGTTTTTTCCATTTTCTATAACAGAACTGTTAAATGAATCTATTGCAGTGTGTGGCCCTTTCCATTTGTGTAGCAGACTTTGTAAAGAAAAGAACTGTGCAGTTGCTAAGGCAGATTACGGAGCCATAAATATTTATGCTTCAAACGGTGACCTAATTTCCGTCATTGAAAAAGATGCCAAGGAATACATATTTCGTCACCCGCTTTCGTTGACAGCAAACACGAAATTAAGAACAATTTCTGTGTGCGATGTAAACAAAGTCACAATAGTTGACTACGAAGGAAAACTACAGGGAATTTATGAAGGTCTAAAGACATTGTCGTTGCCATTTTTGCCCTTTAATCAAGATAATTTTTTGCCATGGGCGATATGCTCTACTTTCAATGGCGATTTTGTCGTTTCTGATCCGAGGGAAGAGTTCCTGCAGGTGACAAATTCACAGGGAAAGACAATAGGTACTTTACGCGATGACAGTAGTGAAGAAATGCGTGATATAACTGCTCTGTGCGTCGACTCTGACAGGAATATTTGGGCTGGACATCACCATGAAGGAACAATTAAGATTTTAAAACTAGACTTTTACAAAAATGAATTAAGTCCAATAAGATTACCGTTTCTCCCTCCCATTGACCATTATATGCCAATGCTCGGTGGACATACAATTGAAATCGACGACACTTGACCACAGCAGTGTTTCTATATTGTTTATAATTATACTAGTGGTTATGTTAATCTACAAAAAAGTTATAAATTTTGATTTCGAATAAAACCAGTTGAATAGAAAAAAATACAAATCATATAAGTATTGCAAATCTCAGTAGGCTATACACATGTTCCAAGGTTAGCCTCTCATCGGTAGCAGTTGGACCAATTTCTTAAGGAGTTCATGACCTCAAAAATAAAAAAAGTATTTAAGTAGTAATGAAAGGACTGGGCCAACGTTCCCGATGTTTTGTTCATTGGCAAATACTTATGAGTTAAGGCTAAGATTATGCCTATAAATACGTCACCAAATGTTTATATATTTGGCTGATCAGGAAAACACCCAATTAATAGGCGTTATAAATTAGATATAGAACATCAGAACTGTCCTATAATAAAATGAGCCAAATCGATTATTAAAACTGAGAAATAACATTTTAAAAATAACATGTAAAAACAAACAAACAAACAAAAAAACGAACAAAAACAAAAATAATAATAATATGCAAATGTCAGACTCGATCTAAATACCTTCAAACTAACAATTAAATTTCTGCATTGTACGACTGTAATGTCGGTTAGTTAGGTTACGGACATCACGTGTTTAATTTGTTTTCATCAGAAAGTTATATTTCCACTTAAAAGCACTCTTACCAACCATTTTGCGGTAATATGCTACGTAAAACGATAAACCAGGTACATTGTTATGATTAAAGTGGTGTTTCTTTGGAAATTCCCGACTCAGTGTTCAATTAAGTGCAAAAGTGTCGGAAAGGGATTTTCAACGACTTTTGTTGCTAATTTTGGTGCTATTTCATCATCGTTTTTTTCACGAATTTGCATTTTGGGGAAAATAAGTTTTTTTCTACAGATTCTTATGAAAATTACGGACTTTTGATTATTTTTTTTTAAATTGGCCCAACTCGGGGTTAGCTTTCTGGGAGAAATGGCCAGTTCCTTTAAATTGACTATATATGATATATAGTTCCGAATTGACTTATCTGACTACTTGGTTGGTGAATGATACATGATAAGCTGCATATTTGATTAAGTCCAAGTAAAAATACATGCCTGTTTAAGGTTATATTGGATGAAAATAAGGGTAGGTAGGGGAGGTTAAACTACTTTATTTTTATAAATTATTTCGGGGAGGGTTTCTCGACTAAAATTGTGCTCAACTTAAAAAAAAAAAGTGATTGTTTCGCAGCGTTTCATAAAATGTGAAAAATATGGTAAGAAAGAAAACGTTAAAAAGACATTTTCTGATAATTTATATAGTTGGTATGTTTATATTTACACTTTCCAAATCGAAAAATTTATTTTATCTGGGCTTAGATTATAAATGAAGGAATAAACAATTTTAGTATTATTTTTCTCGCGTACGGTGTATACTTTACTATCAATTTCAATTCTTTGTGAAAAAATAGGCAAGAGGGGCAAATTACAAGTAAAAAACCATCGATCTTACGCTCATGAAAGAATGCTCTTTTTTATAAATGACCACTTTGTGATCCCTGCATCATTGTAGATGTCTGGAATATTACATTAGAAAAAAAAGACAAAGTTATCTACCTCTGGAATGTTAATTTTCATTCCATTTTAATTCTCTTTTGATCGAGACGATATGGAAATGTCAATTTTGTATGATTATGATGTACAAATGGTTAAACGACACTGTCAAACTGATAAATTATTTCATACCATGTTTCACCCCTGCATGAACCTGCCTGATATACAAAATCTTAGTGACACTCCCGCGGAGGGAACGACCAAAAAAATTAATCTAGGGCTGTAACTTAGTACACGATGTATGGTAGTACGGGACAGTTCATTTAGATGTTATTATGTAGGATAGAGGAGGGAACGACAAAAAAATTGCATCGCAAATTTGACAGTTCTAACATCGTTGGGAATTTTTCAGACCTTTCTATACGTTTACATATCTTATCTGTATCAATTTGATCCGATGGAGCCAAGAGTCGTCACATTCTGATACGTTTGTATAATATTGATTTGTTGTGACATGGATCATATATTAGTATATTATATAATGCTTAATTATAATCATACTACTCAGATTATAGTAAACATCATTGGTGCAGTAAATAAATGTATTTTTCTTTATTTTTGTTTAAGACGGTTGATACGTAATTAATGGATGATAAAAATGTTTGTCCTGTATGTTTCGATGTATACAAATTTCCAAAACTGTTACCATGAAAACACACTTTCTGTATTTTGTCTTGAAGACTTCTTGAAAGGATTTACAGATAAATCAACTCTGGTTTGTCCACTCTCTAGGGAAAATTGTTATGTAACAGAAAAAGGATTTACAGAGCTTCCAACCAATTATTTTGTACTGATAAAGAAGAATCCAAAGTATTGCTATTCTTGTAAGAAAGGAAACGTTTCCAACTTTTGCCACCAATACGATAAAGTGTTTTGCTGCAGATGTCACATGCTTCATTCACATCAAATTGAACAAGAAAAGGAAACAGGGAATGACGTTGAAAAAGATCTTCAGAGCTTTATTTACATCTTAGATGGCCCATAATGCATCTTGCAATTAAGACGGAAGTAATATGCGAACTATCTGCACTCATCTATCTGTTCTATCTGCCTTTTAGTCAATTAGATGACACAACAAAACGTGTTAGTTTGATTTTTCCGTCAACGACTGGGGGTGTTTACGTAAAGGTGGAAAAAATAAACACGCTTTATAAATATAACGTAAAAGGGAAACTTATTCAAAGTATAACTTTCAAATGATCGACCATCACACTTACTGCAGGTATCGAAAATAGCAATGGTTCCCTTTTGATTTCAGAACTAGAATCAAAACATATTTTATGCTATGTACCAGAAGATGGAAGGAATTTTATTGGATATACCTTTACAGAAACGGAAATTATTTTCCCTTTACCTATGACAGAATTGTTAAACAAGAACATTGCTGTGAGAAGCACTTCTCACATATGTGACAGGTCATGTAATAAAGCCGGATGTGACGCACAGAGGAACAGTCATGGGGCTATTAATATTTATAAAGCAAGAGGTGTACTGGTAGCTATAATTGAAAAAAATACTATGGAACACACATTTAAATGGCCGCTCGTGATGGCTGCTAATACAAAACAAGAAACAATAGCAATTTGTGATCGAGATTTGCATAAAGTTGTTATAATTGATTACAAAGGAAGAATTCTTGGCTTTTACAAAGGTTATGAAGCCAACATTATGCCGTGCTTATATCACACAGGACAGTTTGAACCAATATCTGTCTGCTCGACGAAAAAAGGAGACTTCATTGTGTCGGGGCAGAATAAAGACTACCCATTCGTTTTAACCCCGCTTGGAAAATTCATCGGTATTTTACGTTTACATAGTCTGGCACATTTTCGGGAAATCAGTGGGACGTGAGCCGACAATGAACAAAATGTTTGGACTGGACATCTGCGCTTGGGAACAATTGGTATTTTGACACCGAAAGTTTTCAAAAATGACTTTTGTCGAATTCAATTACCACGTCTACATCAAAGCAACAACGCGATTTAATCTTTGTCTGGACGTCGATACCAATTTAAATTCAAAAACTCAGAAATAAAAACTTATTATTATTTAAACGTTCTTTAATTTTCAAATTATAGGTTTTACCAATATGAATGGATATCACACAATATACCCATACATTTGGTACACACCATTCCCAAGCTCAAAAGAGCGTCTTACATTCGAAATTTACTCTAGATGCTGCATCCCGCCTTCGCAGGAAAGAAAAAAAAATATCGCAAAGTCTGGAAAAAGTCAATGATTTTACGCGACGTTATTCGATTGTCAAACGACGTTTGATTTGGATATATATCCTAGAACTTTGAAAGGCCTTCCTCTAGAGGTTAGTAAGAGAGGAAACGCTCTGTGGAGCTTGTAGTAATTCGATCAATATCAAGTTTTACACATTTTATTTCCGTTTTTTTTCTGAGATTTGTTGCATCAACTCAATCATCTCCATATTAAGTGTCCTAGAGAAGTCGCTACGTACATCATTTTACACAAATCAATTAACCTTATAAATACTGTGTTCTGCTATTTAGCCTTTAATTTTCATGATCTTTGAAATACTGTTTTCTTTTGCGTTGTGAAACACTGCTGACGAAGTATTGGTCCCTGAAGATATTTATCAGGCCAGTCATCAGACTTGCTTACCCGATTCAACAGAAATTTGTAGCATCCCATAATTTAAAACCCTTAAACAATTATGCTTCATTTCATTTCATTATTGCACATGATAGAACATCACAGTACTGGATTTGGTTTCCTGCTTCTATATTTGTGGCTTTGAGTATTTCTTGTATACAATTTATTTTTTTCTTGAAATTCCTTAGTACTTGGTTTTAATGCTGCTGATAAGAGATAACTCATTGAAACACGTGTGCGGCTTAGAGAAATTTGCAATATCTATGTCAGATTAATATACAAGATGGTTATAAAAGATACTGTATCGTTAATGCTTGATACAAGATGTAGTTTAGATTTAAAAATATGTTTTAAATGCAAGAATAATTATTATGTGTACAACCATGAATTGACGTTAAAGGGTGGAAAATTGAAATACTTTATCTTAAATATTACCTGTCATTTCATTATTACATTGTTTCAGCAGGCTATCTGCTTACCTGAAAGTGCATGGAAAACTGCTGGTTAAACATGAAAATCTACTCGTTGCAGAAGTACTAAGTAGTAGCAGTAATGAAATAGGGTTTAGCATCACAAACTTGCCTGAAAGTTGAAACATGAAAAATTGCTAAGACTGGTTGAAGTCAAATTTCTAATAAAAGCAATAATGCATCAGGATTTTGTGTAAAAAAATTAAAACTGGTCAGGGAATAAACTTGTTGTGTAAGGGAATAAAACTATCGATTACATGTATAAAAATAATATGTACTGTTATTACACTTCAAATGATCATGACTGTATATAACATATTATGCCTTCCAGTCTGATAAGGGTTTTTATAAGTGCTTGAAATGGATTTACTATAGAAAATTCATATGACACTAGTATCGTGCCCTCTCATGAAATTACCATCTCCGTATTGGACCTCATTCATGACATACTTCTGGTAGACAGCAACGCAAACAAAAATATGGCTGAAGCTAAGGATTCCGGAGCTTCAGAGAAATCAATGATGAAACCAATTATTCATTCGTCAATGATATGAAAACCCCTAACAGAAGAAGGAAAACCACAACTGCAACATCCACAGCTGAAATTAAAAAAAGGTTCACTATATAAAATTAGAACATTATACCTTTTTATCTAAATATGTAATAAATATATCATTTCATCCCTGAACCATATGCTTCCTATTTCTGGGCAGTTCTTACTTCTAAAAAGTCACTATTGGTGCTGTCCGTTAATGGTCATTCCGATAAGAAGAACACTCATGACAGATGAAGGTCGTTTATCATATTCGGAAATCTCACGAAATAAATATATTTCCGATGATTTTTCGTATTTCTTTTCGGAAAGACTGTCATACAATATTGTATAAAAAATTATACAGAGCTTTTCCTCCGGTCGGCAATACCATTTGCGAAAATTACTAAACAGTAAAAAAAACAATACACGTATAAATGTTTAAAAAAAAGAGGTAAAACCGAAACAAACATTTTATTACATGTGTTCATAAATTACAAAAGAGAACGTAGTGTCTTTGTTTCAGGTCATGATAAATCACTCATCCATGAAAGATTAAAATGTATGCCCTATCTGTTTCGATACATTCAAATTTCCAAAACTTTTGCCATGTATGCATACCTACTGTCTTCTTTGTCTAGAAGATTTCTTGAGAGGATTTACAGACAAATCTAACCTTGTTTGTCCCCTTTGCAGAGAACCATGCTATGTTCCGGAAAAGGGATTTACAGACTTCCCGACTAGCTATTTTGTCCCTGTGGCAAAGAATAAAAGCCGATGTAATACTTGCAAAATGGGAAATGTTTCAAATGTTTGTACTCAATGCAGCGAATATCTCTGCCATGATCTTCAAACTCCTCAAAAGAGTGTAGAGGGAGTGGAAGAAGAAAGCGATGACGAAAGAGTTCGAGAACTTCCTTTAACTTTTGGAACTGAAGCACCAACATATCGTAAAAAAACGTGCTATGTAAACAGGTTACTTCAACAGGTGGAGAATTTCCTCAAACTGAAAACGTAGCCAACACAAGAAAACGTGTTCGTTTTATGTTTCCTTCTCAAAGTGGCGGAGTTTATGTTAAACTAGATGACGTGGAAACATTATTTAAGTATGACAAGAAGGGTAAAATTATTAAAAAGATATATTTCTGTGGACAGAGTGTAACAACAACGGCAGGTATAGAGACTCCTGATCGGACTATACTTATTTCAAAATACGAGACGAAAAAAGTTCTCTCCTATACACCTATATACCTCTCGTTAAATTGCCAAACCGATACGTTTGCAGAACTCTTGAATGGAAATATTGCTGTTTGTGGTCCGTCTCATTTGTGTTTTCTTGTGACATTAATGATTTTGAAGTCAAAAAGGCGAGCCATGGTGCTTTAAATATCTATTCACCTAAAGGTGATTTAATCGTCAAAATAGATCAATATGCTTCGGAATACACTTTCAGAACACCACTGATGATTTGCAGCAAACAAGAAAGTTGAAACAATCGCCGTTTGTGAACATAAACTGAATAAAGTAATAATAATTGATTATAAAGGTACTGTTTGCGGCTTTTACCAGGGGTTGCGGTCATTTGGATTTCCGTTCATGGGAGGTCTTGAAAGAAACCATTTTTGTCAATTGCTGTGGCTTCAACTGAAGGCGGTAATTTTATCATCTCCGACCCGAATACTTACAAGTCATTGACATGTATGGATAACTCGTGGGTATTTACGTCTTGAAAGTGGAGCAGATCTTACAAAAATATCCGCAATGTGCGTCGACTCTGAAAATTGTTTTTTGGACCGACCATCTTCAACTAGGAACGATTGGCGTATTAAGACCTGATTCTTCAAAAGTGATTTCGAAAGATTTTAAGCACTATTTTTCAATTATGAACACGATTAGTTTTTTCCTTTTATTTGGAAGAGGCAAAGTCGGATTTTAAGCACTATTTTTCAATAATGAACACGATTAGTTTTTCCTTTTATTTGGAAGAGGCAACGTCGGATTTAATGCATGAAGGTATTGGAAAACTTTTAAAAACCAAATAAACGATAAGTCAAGATGGTTCCTAACTTAAAGAATATTTTCTGCATTAAACAAATTGTATCTAAATACTTCTAGTGCAGATGAAATAAACAAAGGACTTGAAATAGCTATAGAAATGCTTTATCTAAAATTATGAAATTACGAGTTTTCGATAATTGTAAGTAAAACATGATAAACTAAGCGCCTAAGATGAGCAGATATGTTAGATATTCGTTTTCTTAATTATGAATATTAGTGTTGATCTGCTGTGAATGAACATGTTGTTTCGTATTGAGACTTATTTAATAGGTAGGGGTTGTATTTCTAATTTTCTTGGAAAATTCTAAAATGTTCCTAAATAGTTTTTTTTTGTTGTGTTTTATGTTAAAACTTGTAGAGGCGTATCGTACGACTTTTTCAAGAAAATTCGGAAAGCACTTTTGATGTATTCTTAATAATTATAAGAGCCCGAAAAGGAACAATAGTGGTTTTACTAAATGGAAATGCCAAAAAAAAAGCAAATTTTCATCAAACCAAAAATATACCAGGCGGTTTGACATTGAAAGACGGATCAATTTAAGCAATTTTTCGGTGGGATAAGTGTACTTATAATGCATTTAATATAGGTTTGGCTTTTTTTTTATTAGTGATACCTCAGGATGACTAAAACCTTCGAACATATCAGTCAATAAAATATGTCTTTGGGTACAATTATAGGCTTACACAGGGAAAAGAAAATTGCATAAATACGTTAAATTATCAACATGGCCGAGATGTGTGTGTGTGTGTGCTGCAGTATAACATGTCATCTTCATTAATTCATGAACGTTTTAGTTTGGTGTAAATATATTGAATGGTGTTAAATGGAAGTAGACCAAGTGTTACACGATATCCTTAATCATAGAAAAAATTCTAGACCAAGACAACATAACAAACAGTTTCTAGGTTATTCTAGAGTCAAGGTGTCAATATTTTCATTATTCTCTTTATTCATGGACTGAAACGCCTGCATGCAATACTTCTCTTTATATTTCGTTTTACCTAAAAATGAAAATATGGGTAGAGATACATTCTTTGTGGCTATTTTAGATTTTTTTATCCCAAAACATGCACGTGCAAAGGCAAGGCAAAAACATATTGCCTATCAAAATATATGTCCTTTTGGCATCGTTATAAGTATCAATTAATGTTGGACTAATAAAATGTTGCACAAATTAAAAAAATGGATCTGTCTATGTATTTCTGGGTCAAAGAAACGATTTGATATACAAAAAAAGCCATTTATTGCACATGAAAGTAAAGACAGAGACGACCTTCGCAAGATGTAATAAGAACAGATAACAAATAGTTTGGAATGAAATACAGAATTCTCTTGCTTGTTTTTTTTAAATTCTTTTTAATTTTAAGCATTTTAACTAAAAAAAATAATAATTTGCACACTTACAACACGTCACAGTGTGAAATAATTCTACTTCCCAGCCATTATAACCAACATGAAAAAATATACATTTTGGGCGTTTAGACATATACAACATAACTGACAATTATGTAGTACTCCAGAGAAAAATCATTTAAAATGTAATTCATGGTTGGAAAGCATACATATATTTATTTTTGATATTTTGTTTAAAATGTTTATTTTTGATATTTTTTTTAAATGTAATAGTAAGTAGAAGTTACCATGTGGCTTTTCATTGTTAAAAGCGAAAACAATGTTAAAGTTTGCTTTCAATGTGACAAAATTCTCTGTCGTAGATGTTTTATTCCATTTTCATCAGAACCAATCTATTTAGAAAAGAAAGATTGATGACACGTGATGAAGAAACAATGCTATCGTTTCATTACATCTAAGATGGTCCTTTATACACCAAGATATTAGAACGAATGTCTTTTGTAAATAACAATCTCTGTTCGAAGGAGAAATCCCTCAATTCAAAAACACATCAAACCAAACAAAACGCGTTTCCTTCATGTTGCGATTTAAGACTGGTGGTGTTTATGTTAAACTTGAAGGAGAGTTAACATTGTTTTTATATGAAAAGGACGAGAAACTTATAGAAATGATACATTTTTTTATGTACCAAGGGTAATAGCCACATCAGGTATTAAGACTCCATATCTCTCTTTTCTTATTACGAAATACGAAACGAGGGTGGTTCCTTGTTGGAAATCTAACTTTTTTTTAATTTTCAAACTGAAGTATTTGCAGAGTAATCAAGGGAACCAAGGTTATAGCGGTAATCAAAAGAATGTAATCCAGGGACAAAGACCAGACATGGAAAACAGACATACACAACAAAGAACATAAAGTAACTAAAATTATACATACAAAGTAACAAAAGTAAATGAGCAACTCGGACTCCACTAAAAACTGTGAGCATGGACCAGATGCACCGGTAGGGTAAGCGTCCTCTGCTTTTCTAGAAACACCCGCCAAGTTGCTCATAAAAAGTCAAGTCTGGGGTAGACAAACGAGGGAATGAAAACTATGACCCGTTGAATAAATCAGTTCTCATGGTGCTGATGGATACACCATAACGATCCACGAGTTCATGATAACGACCAAAAAACTTCTGTAGTGATGACTTCAATCTTGTAGCAATATAACCCTGCTCCAGAAGCCTATTTGTTAGAGTTCTAGCGCGATACGAAAAGTCTGCGTAGTTTCGGCAAGCTCTGGCATAACGTATGAGTTGTGATATGAACACTCCATACGCAGGAGCCGAAGGAATGTTGCCACAGATGAAAGGAAAGTTGACAATTCTGAATGAAAAGTCATCACGTTTATCGTAAAGTTTGGTCAATAGTTTTCCTTTACCATCGATTTCTAAGTGTAGGTCAAGATATGAGGCTGACTTCACAGTGTCTGTAGTATCCTTTATCTCATGTTCTTTTGGGTAGATGCGATGTATCAAATCCCCGAAATTAGGATTGTTTAAAGATAATACGTCATCTATATAGCGGAAACTGGGCCATTTCTATTCTTTCTTTCTGATCAGATCAGCTATAAAGTCAGCCTCATAAGAGTGAAGGAATAGATCAGCAAGTAAAGGAGCACAATTTGTTCCCATTGGAATGCCGACCGTTTGTTGAAAGACACGTCCACCACACTGGGCAGATATGTTGTCGATTAAAAATTCCAGCATTTTGTAAACATCTTCCTCTGTATATTTGGAAGATGATTTGGAATTATTTCTTACAAAGTATGAGGAATCTCTACCAAGAACTATATATTTGTATCTAGGTGTACCATCTTTTTTGGAAAAACAACGATGTATAATGTTTTTAAGTCGGGATTTTAACTGAGTGTGGGGAATAGAAGTATACAGTGTTGAAAAATCATAGGTTTTAATGCTATTATATTCAGATAATAGTCTTGAACTGATTGTCTCCAAAAGATCTTTCGAATTTTTCAGGATCCACATTGAATTAATACCACTACGGGAATAACAAGTATTGTGGTAGGACTGTAGACCGTCTTTGACAGTTGTGAGTATAGAAGTTAAAAATTTTGAAAGAGGTTTGGTGGTACATTTTGCAGATCCAGCTATGAAACGTTGTTTGTATGGATTCTTGTGAAGTTTAGGAATCCAGTACATAGACGGTAAATCACAATCATCGTCCTTGGTAGAGAGACCTAAAGAGGATAGCACAGATTTATGGTTTTCCACAATCTCTTTTTTGGAGAGAGTGGTAGCAGTGTAGGTCTTATCACTGCTATTATTTTCTACGTCTACCTCTGATAATAAACATTGGATATAAAACGTTTTACAGACAAAAACAATGTTGTTTTGGGCTTTGTCTGCTGGTACGACAACATATTTGTCATGTATTGCAGACAATGTTTTTGCTACATCGGGGTCTTTGAAACTGACGTAGTTTTGGCACTCATTGACCTACTTAAAACTTTCATTCGTTTCTCAATTAAAGACCTCACGGCCTTTAACCACCCTGACAGAGAATTAATGTCTTTTCGTTCTCGTTTTATCCATTTTCTTGCATAGTCCTTGACGGCATCCATAAGAACTTTAAAGTTATAATTCAAATTTATGGAGCATGGTTCACGGTACTTGGGACCTTTAGAGAGGATATTACGCAGAGATTCGTTTTCGATAATGGTTAAATCTCACGTAACAACGTTACCAGAAGGACCATATTTGAATGGAGAGGTTTTGCAAGAACAGTCAGGTGGTTTAGCCTTGAAGTCCTCAATCTCGAGGTTCTGCAATAGCCTTTTATAATTGAAAAATTTGGATGCAATGGGTGAAGTATAGGAATATGAAATAATTGGTATGGATTTGTCTTTGAAATATGGGGGAAATTTGTTGGTAACGTTTTTGTGATGGAGTATGTTAGCCAAATTAATTGCATCTATACATTTGTTGACAAACGGTAGTGGAAGAAATGATCGTTTTTCTTCATCTTGACTTTTCACACAAACTGGTTTAAAGAGTCTGTGGAAACCAATATCCAAAATGATGGCAACAAGTCTGTATAATGATGAGGTGGGGTCAGAAACAGGAGTGTCAAGACTTGTTTTGTAAAGGGAGTGTAGTAGAGTGAGAAGTATAGAATAAAGTTTGGTTCTAATGTAATGAAGTCCAAGAGGTTTTTGTATGAAAGGAAGGAGACCATCTATGGAGACATCATGTAATTTAGGTGACGTATAGTGGCGATGGCCATGACTCCTTTCCCGTCTTGGATTTTTGTCAAATAAATTCGTCACATTTATGTTATTGTTCTATTGGCTTGAAAGGTTTCCTATACTTTTGATGTTGTCATTGCATCCGTAAGGTATTGCAGTACCTAGTCTGCGTATCCAGTACTCCTCGCTTTCCCTACGATAGTTTTTACTTAGAACGGGACTGTTCGTAGGATGGTAAATTTTTTCGAAATATTTTCCCTTTTGCAATGACAGAACTATTGAATGGAAACATTGTTGTTTGTGGTCCGTCTAATTTGTGTGACATATCTCTTGCAATACAGATTGAAGTGAACTTGAAAGAGATAGTCATGGAGTTTTAAGTAACTATTCTCTGAAAGGAGATTTAATTGCCGAAAAAGATAAAGATGATTCAGAATATACTTTCAAAGTTCCGTTAATGGTTGCAACAAACACGAAACTTGAAACGATTGCCTTGTGTGAACAGGAATTTTAAAAAAAGTTTATTATATGGTAGAGTTCGCGATTTTAAAGGTTTTCGGTCTTGCCAGATCGAGGAAGAAATAAATTTTGGCCATTTGATGTTTGCTCGACTTCAGATGGTAAACCTGTTATTTCCGATGCGAACAAATAATAAATTTTCAAATTATCAACGCATATGGAAAACTCGTTTTTTACGTGTAAATAATGGGGAAGATCTTCTGGATATCACCGCCTTGTGTGTTGACCCTGAACAAAATATTTGGACTGGACATTTTCAGATAGGAACCATAGCAGTATTAACACCTGAATTTTACAAAAACGAAGTTAAAAGAATTGAAGCACCAGTAATGCGTTTTGACCACAACGACTAGTATCTTATCTTGATAAACACAATATTGATAAAATTTAATTTAAAAAAAAACCATATAAATTCTGAATAATGAGTGCTCTGGTATAACGTATAGCGGGTAATTTTGACGGGTGTGAAATTTTGCAATTGAGATGTAAAACGCATACGAAAAAAATGGCGTTGCTAATTTTGGCGGAAGATAAGTAGTGCACTGAGCACTGAAGCCCAGAGTTGATATTTGTGTAATGTAAAATATTTATAAGATGTTGAGCATAATAATCATTGTTTAAAATTTAGTTATTCCTTGATTAAAAGGTGTAATATATATGGTTGGTAGTTTTGTATAAAAAAAAAAACACTGGGTCGATGTGACTGCTGGTGGACCAAAATTCTCCAGAGTATTCAAAAACCCTACAGTCAGGATTGTCCGACTCCTAAATATATCGGATTTCATTCATTTTATATATCACAATTTGCAGTATTACCAACTTTTTCAAAACACCTGAAATTAATTTTGGAAATTTAAAGGGAATGTGTTAGAAGGAAGTATAACGTTTAAGAGGGACGGAAAGTCAGCGACGTCCTACTTATGTAGATCCTCTGTAAAACATGAATGAAACACTGACGCACATTATGTGTTACAGGAAGCCTAGCATATTCCTGTTGGTGGAGATATCAGCCATATTACCATTTAACGTTGCATTATCAATACTCAATGTTATTTAAGTACAAATAGCTCCGTGCATTATTGGCAAAGCTTAAATTCATATTACTCATAAGCAAATCAAAAGAATTAACACAGATAATGTTTCAAAAAAGAGTGAACAAACAGCATAAAATCTCCCTAAATGATGACATTGAAACGTTACACCAGTTTGAAAGATCATGATTCCTTTACTAAAAAGTTAATTTCCAGAAGTATTTTCTGAAGTAGATCGAGGTAAATAACCGATCACTTTCGAAAATTCTCGAATATGCGAAAGAAATAAAGAAAGGAAACACAAAATGTAGGAACAAAAATAAAAAGAGATATTTTCTTTCTGAAAAGTCATAATATTTCATTTTCAAAATTTAAATAATATTGATGTTCTAGATCATTCAATTAAATTGGCTGTTTCTATTTTTATCGACTTCCATATTGGATATTTATACTTCCTTGGTAATGTTTTATTTTGGAGTTACAGCTAGAGGAAGAAATTAAAGATAGGTAATTCTTCTAAAGAAACAGAATATGTCACCCATGAAAGAGCCTTTGCTTGATTTTCAGTTTACGTTCGTTGAAAATGAGGATAACTATTGCAACTTTCATTTGTCTTGATCTATCTATGCAAAGAAAACACAAGCCATTATATCAACTGATCTACTATATTTTTTTTCAGATTTACAACAGGGTAAAATACGCACAAACGTCTGTATGTATGTAATATACATCCATCATAGTGTCAGTTGAGGGACCACAAAGCAGCAACTGTCGATACAAGAGTCAGGTATAATGTTACGTATTAAATAGGTTTTTCACAATAAAAAATATATCCTTTTGAAGTCCAATTATCTTTTTTCCTTAAATGTTCTGTTTTATGTCTCACTCGATAATAAATTGAGCGTTTTTCTAAACGTTAAAAATGTTTAATTTGATGACATTTTTCTTCACACATTTTGTTACTTATGCTTATCATCACAGTACGGGAGCATCAAGTCAAAGCCACGTCAGTCATAAGTTTTTGTGCCTGAAAGACACCTGGCCAATTTCCAGCGGTAAGCCGTAGGTACAAAGTAAAATTCACATTGATTTTTGATAAAGATTTGTACCTCTGATGTATTTTTCTATGTATAAGGAACGGTTAATACCGGAGCTACTAAACCTACAAAAAAGCGCAGGATGATAAGTTCACTGCGACAATATAGTAGATATTTTCCTTTTAAGAAGACATGATAATGAAGAGTGGAAGGAATACACATGCATGAGCTAAAATCTGAAAATGGAAACTTCTGAATTTTGTTTTAGGTTGCGATTAGGGAAAGTTTAACCATGGAAAACGAAAAGGAATGTCCAGTCTGTTTCGATGCCTTAAAATTTCCCAAACTTTTGCCATGTAGTCATACTTTCTGCCAATGTTGTCTGGAAGATTTCTTGAGAGGATTTGCAGACAAGTCTAACCTTATCTGTCCACTCTGTAGAGAGTCGTGCTATGTACCAGAAAAGGGATTTATGGATTTTCCAACGAACTATTTTGTTGCAGTGGAAAAGAATTCAATCCTGTGTAAAACTTGTAAAAGTCAAAATGTATCAAAGGTTTGCTATCAATGTATCGAAATCCTCTGTCAAAGATGTTATATTTTCCATTGTCATCGAGACAAAAATCTTATCAAAGAAGACGTTCAAGAGGAAAGTGATGAAGAAACTATTCCAGGGCTTCCTTGGCATTTAAAATGGCCACTTATTTATCAAAATATCAGGACAGATGTAGTATGTAAGCAACGTGCTGTGATTGTTGGAGAATACCCGCAATCCGAAAACGCAGAAGATACAAGAAAACGTGTTCGCTTTTTGTTCCCGTCTAAAACTGGTGGTGTTTATGTTAAGCTCGGAGGAGTAGAAACATTATTTAAATATAACGAAGATGGAAAGATTTTGAAAAAAATATACTTCTTTGGCCCAAGGATAACAGCGACATCAGGAATCGAGACTCCTAATCTATCTTTACTTATTTCGCAATATGAAACAAAAGAAGTTCTCAGCTACACACAAGTTCGTGGGTCATTAGATTTTCGAACCAAAACATTCGCAAAAACGCGAAATATTTTCCCTTTGTCAATGACAGAACTATTAAATGGGAACATTGCTGTTTGTGGTCCGTCTCATTTATGTGGTATTTCTTGCAACACTGATAGCTGTGAACTTCAAAAAATGAGTCATGGAGCTTTAAATATCTACTCCCAAAAGGGAGATTTAATCGCCGAAATAGATACAGATGCATCCGAATATACTTTCCACATACCATTTATGGTTGCAGCAAACACGAAAACTGAGACAATCGCTGTTTGTGAACATACACTGAATAAAGTAATAATAGTTGATTACAAAGGCAGAGTTCGTGGATTTTACAAAGGTTTTCAGACGTTGAGTTTTCCTTTCTTGGCAGTTCAAGAAAGAAATATGTTTTCGCCGTTTGCCGTTTGTTCGACTTTAGGTGGTAATTTCATCGTCTCCGATTCGGATAGAGAGTACTTCCATGTTATCAATCCATATGGGAAATTTATAGGTGTCTTACGCGTTGGTAGCGGAAATCTTCGAGAAATCACTACCATGTGTGTCGACTTAAAAAGAAATATCTGGACTGGCCACTTTTTCCTCGGAACGATTGGTGTAGTAAAGCCTGAATTTTATAACAACGACCTTAGTAAAATTGAAACATAATTCATGCGACCACAGTGAGTTTCCCTTTTCACTTGGTAGACAACACTTGAGTGAAAGAAAACGAATCGTGACAATTCTCTAAAAAAATTCTGTCATAAAAGGAAGGAAAAAATCTTACGTATAAGCACAACTCCTAACACAATTTGATTTTAGCCAAAGAACTATCATCCATTGTTTCTCCTATGTAAAATGCCCTTTAAATAGTTTATTTTGTTTGATTTGTGTGATCTAATTGTAGATTTGAGAAATTCGTTAATATTGCACATTTATTGTGTGTAAGTTCTAAGAAATAGAATCTTTCTCTAAGAAAAAAGGGAAGCGTAGAAAATGTCTACATAATAGGCATGTCTTCGGTGGCGGGTCCAGTGATTTTGAAAAGTGGGGGTTAAAAATTTGGGCTCAAGACTATTCTTTGCTATTTTTTTCCCGCATTTTGCACGAAACTTTCCAACAAAAATAATTCTGACACCCGGAACCCTTCCCCTGTATCCTCGACTGGCTTCTTACAATCTTTTGTTTTTCTAAATATTTAAGGATCGCTTTATTATAAGCTGCGATAGCTAGGTTACCTTTGTATATAGCGAGGTTATTCCAGAGAGGTTAGTATTTTATTTCCTACAGTGATGTATGGTGGAAAATACAATATATAAAAAACATTTTTTTGTATTTCTGTCAAATCAAGAAGAGAGGAATTATTACTAATAGGATAATTAATTGGAACTAGTGAACAACCAAAATATGATCACGAGTGCCGAAGAACGCCTAAATTTAACGAGTGTGCAGAACTCGAGCTCTGGGCACGAGTGATCATATTTTGGTTTTTCACGATAACCAATTGATTATCCAATATATTATATAGATTTTCTCCATTATTCGTTGCTATTTGCAAGATAAGTTTCAAATTTTGTGAACCGCGGATTGATATGACAGTTGTGACGTTTGGCGGGAGAAAGTCCGAGAGTGAAATTACCGAATTTATTTCACAGTGTAAATTATCAATAAATTAATTACACTGGGAACATTCGATAAAACACTGCTATCTATATAATAAATTAAATTCTTTTCACTATGATTACGTCAATCGTAATCTGCGTTATATGTGACTTCCTGTTTGGACATGACAATCTTCTGAGTAAAAAATGTAAAAGTGACAACTTAAAAAGGTAAATGGGCATTAACTCTTTTGAATATTGGCATAATTTGCTATGTACATATGGTATAATGAAAAAAAAAAGAACGACTGTGGTGAAATGTAACTAATACACCAGCGTATAACCTATAAAAATACAAAATAGCATTAACATAGTATTTTTAACACTAGCAGTTGTTACAGAATGACGATACCACCAAAACTACCAGCGTTAGAAATATAAGTCAAATTCTTTACACTGCTTAAACCGGAAGTAGACTGTTCTGTCTGTCGTGTTTTTATCTTATCAGAATCGATCAACTATTCATCATTTTAAAGTTACATCATATCGCACAAAGAAAACCAACTCATATCGTATTGTATTCATAAGAAAGTTAAAGAAAGTTCAAACTAAATAAATAATACGTGTTTAAGCTATGTTGTTCATTTTCACTTATTCAAGAGAAAAACAAAAACTATTAATACTTATAATTTTTTTCGGCAACTTTTCACTGTAATTGCATATAATTTAGGTTTGGGCCAGCTGCAGTCTGCCAAGTGGTGTGAGAGTATCCTCGTCGATCATTGAAGACAAATGATGGGCCTTGGGCTGATATTTTTATCCCGAAGGGGTTGTTGTCTCTTTGACATATTCAGTATATCAATTCTCCTTATATTTGCCACCATTTTTCTTTTGTTTCAGACCACGATTTGACTATGACTGACCAAAGGGTTTGTCCGATTTATTTCGCAATACGAAACAAAAGTGGTTCTAAACTATACACCAGTTCATGGTTCATCAGGTTTTCGAACATTTGCGAAAATGCAAAATATTTTCCCTCTGTCAATGACAGAAATATTGAATGGAAACATTGCTGTAAGTGGTCCGTCTCATTTGTGTCTTATTTCTTGCAACACTATTGAATGTGAGCTTGAAAAAGTGAGTCATGGGGCTTTAAATATCTATTTTCCTAAAGGTGATTTGATAGCTGAAATAGATAGGGATGCTTCCGAATATACGTTTAGAAGACCATATATGATTGCAGGAAACAACAAAATGGAGACAATCGCTATCTGTGATTGTAAACTAAAAAAAGTAATAACAATTAATTATAATGGCAGGGTTCGTGGATTTTTTAAGGGTTTGCCGACGGTGGGTTTCCCATTTTTGTTGGATCAAGGGAGAAACCAGTTTTTCCCTGGTGCTTGTACGACCTGGGGTAGTAATTTCATCATCTCCGATACTAGCAAAGAGTACTTAAAAGTCATAAGTCCATATGGAAAATTCGTCGGCATTCTACGACTTGACAATAGAGAATATCTTCGGGACATTGCTGCCCTCTGTGTCGACTCTAAGGGTTACATTTGGACTGGTCATTTTCACCAAGGAACAATTAGTGTAATTAAACCGAACTTTTACAAAAATGACTTTGATCAGAGTCATTCCCACGATGAATTAATATCTTTGATTGGTAGACATCGCACAGAGACTAGTGAAAGTTATCTGACTTAGGAAACATTTTTAAAAGTAAAGATTATTCAAGTTTTAAAGTAATGAGACAATAATTCAAAACTTATCACTGCATTTTACTGTCTTTTTTATCCTCTTCCTAATATGGTTAACTAAATTTTACAATTTTTCATATTCATATAAAATTTTACGCAAGGTAGTAATTCCTTTCCTCAATGTGAATATCGAGGTCTTTATGCTATACTTCAAAATTGATGTTTGAGGTCATTTTAAATACGTAAGGGGCAGTTACTGATTTGGAAATACTATATTTAACGGTTCAAATGTCAAGGGACTCGGTTCTCAAAAGGTATGACTCTGATATTCATCAAATATATGTTTACACTTTTCAAATCGAAAGTTTTAATTTTTTGTCTTGATTAAGACTAAAATATCAATTAAAGAAATAATTAATTTTAAAAGGATTTTACAGTGTGTAATACCAAATAAATTTTCTATCAAGTACAAGTCTTTGTGAAAATTAGGCAAGAAAAATCACTGATGAAAGTTTTCTCTATTTGAAATGACTACCATTTGATTCCTGCATCACTAGAATTTTTTCACTAGGAAGTAAGAAATTCTAGGTTTTATAGAGTCATCAACATCTGAAATGTTAATTTTCATCGCATTTCAATGAAACTTTCACTTTTTTTTATCAAGACAAAGCGGAAATGTTTTCATTATTACATGATTCTGATGTTACGTGTACAAACAGTACAATTACATTGTCAAAGTGATGTTATTTTATACTATGTTTAATGCTGCCTGACTCTTAACTAAATTGTCAAGAAGTATTGTTATGCATCATTAAACCATATCCACATTCAAAATCTGACTACTACTACGATTTTATTCTCATAAACTATGGCATAATTACAGAGATAATAACATATATACAAAATACGGATATGAATGCATGTGTGGAATTACATGTACATGAATACAGTTACCTAACCAGGAGCATTTATGACCGTAGATATATATTTTATGAATCGTCACAATTTTTCTAGTTCAGCTGAATTATGGGATGAGAACAACTAACAGACATTTCGTAACAAACACAAATTATGGGATTTGACAAAAACTATGAAGGAGTAATCAAGGGAACCAAGGTTATAGCGGTAATCAAAAGATAGTAATCCAGGACCAAACCAGACATGGAAAACAGACATACACAACAAAGAACATAAAGTAACTAAAATCATACATACAAAGTAACAAAAGTAAATGAGCAACTCGGACTCCACTAAAAACTGTGAGCATGGACAAAAAGTCTGCGTAGTTTCGGCAAGCTCTGGCATAACGTATGAGTTGTGATATGAACACTCCATACGCAGGAGCCGAAGGGATGTTGCCACAGATGAAAGGAAAGTTGACAATTCTGAATGAAAAGTCATCACATCATCAAGAACAGCTATTTTTTTTTTTTTTTTTTTTTGTAAAACGCATAATCATATTCTTACCACTTATACTCATGCAGTTTATTTTATGTAATTGATACCAGCTTAAAAAAAATTGTCGAATTCTATTACTACGTCCTCATCATAGCAACAATATGTTTTATTCGTCATTGGGTCGACGTCGATGTCGTGTTGATTTTGGTACCAATTAAAATTCAAATGTGAGTAAATAAGTAAATAAAACATTATTTTGATTTCCAATTGCAGGTTTTAACGGTATAAATGTATTTACTCCTTGAGCAATACAATAGTAATCCAATCAACTGATCTTTAATACACTACCTTTATATTTCAGTATTTTACTTTTTGCGTGAACTCGACACTATATTAAGCATAATGGAGAAATCGGTACGTACCGTACACACGATATCATTCTACACAAACAAATCAACCTAATAAGTACTGTGCTCTTCACTTAAGCCTATGATTTTTTTCCACAGGCAAAGCATAGGCCCCCCATTGTGTTTACCAGCCTGGTCATCAGATTTGTCTTGAACGTCCTAAGTATTTGGTTCTAACATAGGCGATACAATATATGCTGTATAATTTATGCCATATATGTGATACAAGATGAAGTTAAGCCAGTACTACCTTTAATGGCAAGTGAACACATTGATTTGACCTTTAGGAATATTTCTCTTAAAAATCTCATTTTATATAAGTCAATCTGGAACGTACACAATAGTACATGATATATATATATATATCTTTCACAATAATTATATTACCACTGGTGGTTTTGGTAAGGAAGTGGGGGAAATATATATTTTTTTTTACTGCAGGAATAATGATTGTGTGTAATTGTATGATTTGGCGTTAAGTCATTACAATAATTGTCATCATATATTTTAAATATTATCATTTAAATATCATCTGTCAGAGTTATTACAACAGATGTCATGCTTACCCCAAAACGCATGGAATATTGTATTTGTTCAAAGCGGAAACCATACGTGGTTGAAGTATTAATTATGCATTAGGATTTAGTATCACATACTTGCCTATAGCGCAAACATGACAGATAGGACTGGTTAAATATGAAAGTCCAGCTTCTAGTGTATGCAATAATTTATCTAGAACTTCTGTGTAAAGTTGAAAAAATGGCCATAGTATAAAATTGGTTGTGTTATTGAATAAACCTCTAAAATTACGTTTTCTACGCCTCTGCAGAGAGATTTTAGCATTCAGGAAAAAAAACTAAAAACTCTCTTTACATAATAAAATGTTTATTAGATAGCTAAGGCAGGTATTTAACTGATGACGTATCAATAACTATATTTATCACTATGAATAAAATCTATATTTAGGTATGTTTAACTTCCTTAGTATATTGCAAATTCATTTTCTTGGTTCTAAAGACAAATATGCCAGATCCTAGATACTGACGAAAAACATACTTGTGATTTAACCCAGTCAACAAATGCCTAGAATTAAAAGGTAGGGTTTATGTTTCATTCAACTTTCGTTTTTGAAACTAAAAGTTTTGTGATTTATATATACGAATGTAAATCAAACCTTCAGATATTGAATCGGGGCCGACCAGAAGTTATGTTATCTTTTTTTTTGCATTGCAAAATTCTCTTTTCCATAGATTCAGATCATTTAATTTATATCTCCTTCAATACGCAATGTCTTCAGTAATGATTATTTTTTCTTCTTTCTTCTATGTTTTGGACAGATTAATTAAAGATGAAAACATTTCATCAAAAAGTTGTTACTAAGTTATCAAACCAAATATTATATCAAATATCGTGCAGAACTAATGAAAACTGTTTCGAAAGCACTATTGAAAGTATCAATAACAAAAGTAATGTCTGTAGGCAAAACAAAGTCGGCAACACCGAAAAAGCAAAAGACTACGAACAAGTCTCGCACAGGAACTAAAAAGTTCATTCGGAATCGAACAACGCGAACTTTTCTTATGGGGTTAATTTATGATGCTTCGTATTGGAGAAAAGTACTAGCGTCTTGCAAGCCACCATTCGCGCTGCCCGTTGATGGCTACCTCAGATGAAAGAACACTTATAACAGATGAAGGTCGTTTGTCATATTTGCAACTCTCACAAAATGAATTTGTTTCAGATAGCTTTAAGCGTTTTCGGAAAGATTGCAAATTGTATTACTAATAAAGTAGAGTTTTTTGGCAATAATCTTCGCGATAAATGATTCAAAAAACCGAAACAAACATTCGCATACCCGTGTTCATAAATTAAACAAGATAAGGTAGTGTCTTTTTTATTCAGGTCATGAAAAATCACTGAGCCATGGATGATGAAAAGGTATGCCCAATCTGTTTTGATACATTCAAATTTCCGAAACTTTTGCCATGTATGCACACCTTTTGCCTTCGTTGTCTAGAAGATTTCTTAAGAGGATTTACAGACAAGTCTAACATTGTTTGCCCACTTTGCAGAGAGCCATGCTATGTACCGGAAAAGGGATTTACAGACTTTCCTACGAACTATTTTGTCCCTGTGGCAATTAATAAAAGCCGATGCAATACTTGTAAAATGGGAAATGTTTCAAATGTTTGTACTAATTGCATCGAATATTTCTGCCATGACGTTCATACTAATCAAAAGAGTGTAGTTGAAGTTGAAGAAGAAAGCGATGACGAAAGAGTTCCAGAGATTCCTTTACATCTTAAATTGTCACTAATGCAGCAAAATATAAAAAAAGACGTTATATGTAAACAGTTTACTTTGATAGCTGGAGAGTTTCCTCAAACTGAAAATACAACAAACACAAAAAAACGTATTCGTTTTATGTTTCCTTCTCAGAGTGGCGGTGTTTATGTAAAACTAGAAAACGTGGAAACATTATTTAAGTATGACAAGAATGGTAAAATTATTAACAAGATATATTTCTACGGACCGAGTGTAACAGCCACGGCAGGTATAGAGACTGCTGATCGGTCTATACTTATTTCAAAATATGAAACGAAAAAGGTTCTCTCCTATACACCTATACCGCTCTCATTAAAGTACCAAACCGATACGTTTGCAGAAACGCGAAATATTTTCCCATTAGCAATGACAGAACTATTGAATGGAAATATTGCTGTTTGTGGCCCGTCTCATTTGTGTGGTATTTCGTGTGAAATAAACGATTGTGAAGTCGAAAAGGCGAGTTATGGTGCTTTAAATATCTATTCTTCTATAGGTGATTTAATCGTCGAAATAGATCGATATGCTTCAGAATACACTTTCAGAACACCGCTGATGATTGCAGCAAACAAGACAGTTGATACAATCGCCGTTTGTGAACATAAACTGAATAAAGTTATAATAATTGATTATAATGGCAATGTTCGCGGGTTTTATAAGGGTTTTCATTCTTTTGGATTTCCGTTCTTACCAGGTCTTGAAAGAAATATTTTTTATCCAATTGCTGCGGCTTCAACTTTATGGGGTAATTTCGTCATCTCCGATCCGAATAAAGAGTACTTACAAGTCATTAATCCATATGGAAAACTCATGACTATTTTACGCCTTGATAGTGGAGAAGATCTCCGAGGAATATCCGCAATGTGCGTCGATTCTGAAAATTATTTATGGACCGGCCATCTTGAACGAGGAACGGTTGGCGTATTAAGGCTTGAATTTTTCAACAATAATTTAGAACGATTATAAGTACTATTTCTGGATTTTAATCATGATTAGTTTTTATCTTCAATTGACAGAAGCAACAATGGATTTAATGCATGACGGTGTTTTTTAAACTGATCTTGACATTAGAATCATATTTTATAAATATTTGTTTGTTTTGAGATTTGACCGATCTCTCGACTGATTAAATAGTCATATTATCATCAGTTAAGTGTTTTGAAAATAGAGTCTGATCATGTTTTTCTTGATATTTTAGTGAAAAAAAAACAACAAACAAACAAACAAACAAACAAACACTTAACTATCTATAACTGTATGAATCGAACAATTAGACAGTATACTGAATTGAACCAATACATCTGCAAACCAGTGATGTGGAAAACTGAATTTCTTATTGAATGATACCACGTTTGAAACGTTTTCCCAGACAGCATGCCTCCGTTGGGCCAACGTTGTCTGTTGGTTGGATCGTTGGCTTTTGGTCGGCCTTGGCTAGACAACGTTGGCCCAATCTAGTAGTCCGTAGTTTTTTGGAATATTTCTTCTTGATTTGTTTTTAATCACAATGGTTTTCACTTGACAACCAAATGATTAAACAAGACATTTTGAAATTATAAATACTTTCATATCATATAAAGGTTCTACGTTGGCCCAACGTTGGCCCTACTATATTTGAACAACCATTTCATTTTATGTTCTCCTTAAAAACTTGTGTTAGAAGCAAATTCTGTGCGAGAGAATTGTTAAACTTTGATTTTTAAATCAAAACCATGATTACATGATTTGCATTATTTTACAGTTGTCCAACCCAGAGCCAACAGTAAGCCAACACTGAACCAACATTGAACCAACGTCGAAACGACTTTGATAACAAGCATGTTAAGACTTAATATTATTATTGATGCAAAAAATGTATGTCGGTGTCAAGAAAGTAAAACTAGAAATCAAATCCGGGTGTATAATAGCAAATATTGTGTTGCATCTAAACTGCGATACTAAGTTGGGCCAACGTTGGCCCAACGTAGAAACACCAAAATATACATATTTATTAATATAATTTTTCTTCTTTCAAAAAGTATTGTTGGCTCTTTTCTCGAGTTCTTTTAAGTGCATGTTTAATATTCATGCAACAAGTATTCGCATTTAATATCTAGAACTTAATAACACAAAATAATTATAATGAATAACCAAATCTTATTTGTGATAACAGAAGTGTACATGATTATCTCCCCCTTATGCAGCTTTGTAACAGAGAGCATAATACACCTTTTACAAAACAATAATTGTCTTTCATTTTGAACAAATGTATACATATTTTCAATGTAAATTCATCCTAAGCACAAAACAGTGACAGGTATTATCATATGTATATTCAATGCCAAAATTTGCGAATTTTCAATAATTAGTATACCAATGCTCGTAGTATCTGCTAATTTTATCTGCGACATGACCTGGAAATACTTAATAAAATTATTTTTCTAATAACTTAAGGAATACAATCGTCTGACTATATGGTTGGGTTAACGTTGGGCTTATGTTGGGCCAACATTGGGGATTCGTTGGGTCAGTGTTGGCTTACGTTGGCCCAACTATTGTTTGCCTCCGTTGGGCCAACGTTGGCTCTGTTTGCACTTACAACGTTGGGCCAACATTGGGTACCCTACGTTGGCCCAACGTAAATGACTCCGTTGAACCAACGTTTGCCCGACGTAGGGATGCTGTCTGGGTTGATGTGCAACCCCCGAATCACGTTTCAGCACTTTTGATGTATTCTAGAAAACTGAATTTCTTATTGAATGACACCAAATTTGAAATGTTTTTGATGTGCAATACTTAGTATCTCGTGGAGCCGAAGCACTTTTTAGCATTTTTGATATATTCTTCTCCTGTTAAAATCAAGGATATTTTATTATTTTATTGGCTATGGACCATGGAGTGTAAAACGCCTGCATATAATACATACGTCTCCATATATTTCATCTTTTCACCTAAAATATATGGGTAGATGTACATTTTTCGATGTTATTTTAGATTTTTCTCAAACATGTACGGGCAAGGCAAAAGCGTTTGGCGTGGCTAATTATATGTCCCTTAAAGTCGTTCTGAGGTTCTCTTAATGTTGGATTTATACACATATTGCACAAATAGAAATTTAATTTTTTTTCTATGTATTTCTGGGTCGAGGACATGATACAAAAATCATTTATTCCACATTTAAATAAAGATAGGGACGACCTCTGCAGAATGTAAAAGGAATAGTTAACAAATAGTGTGGAATGAAATACAAAATTCTCTTGTTTGTGTTTTACAAAAGTATAAAAGAACAAAAATCTGAACGTGCATGGAAAAAAATCACATTTTCACACATTTGTTTTGAAAATGAAAAAAAAAACGGTATAATTCGGAAGGTCTTTCTATTGTATACATTTTCACACCATAAAACGCAAACGTTAATGTATGACCCCTCCCTAAATGATGAAAAATTAACTTTCACACTAACAACACGTCACTCTGTGAAACAATTGCTAATTCATGGCAAACCAACACGGTAAAACATACATTTTGGACGTTTAGATTAAAAATGACGTATAAAAATATTTGACAGAGTAGTACTTCAGCTAAGAATCATGCATAATGTGATTCATGGTTTGAAAGACCATATGTTTTTATATTAAATATCTAAGTTCTTGTGGTAAAATCATAAAGAACTTGTTCAACGGTATCAACAAAATGACCACAACTACCAGTGATTTTAGTTTCTCAAAACGAACTGTTATAAGCAGAAATAAATATGTGGCTTATTCATATATTCCCTGTTTGGTTTTAGGAGATATAAATTACAAAGAATGTACTAAAAATTTCAAAGCAAAGGTAGATAACTCTGTAAATGATACTGAAATGCGAAAGAGACTATTGAGTTTTCAATTGGAATTACCTTCTGAAAAAAAAAGATTGGAATTAATGATTATACATTTCATCGTATAGACCCATAAAACAACTTAATAACAAAATAAAAATGTGCAGCCTTTTTTTCTTATGCATCACATATTACACATGTAGAACTTGCACGATTGTTACAAAGACTGCTATTTAATAAACGTTATTCTTTGTTTGTGGTACTACACTTACCAATCATTACAAAATCATAATTTTCAAAATTTAAGATTTTCTTTCAAATCACCTCTAATAGAAAGAGTAATCAAGTAAACCAAGGTTACAGCCGTAATCAAAAGAATGTAATCCAGGGACAAAGACCAGACATGGAAAACAGACATACACAACAAAGAACATAAAGTAACTAAAATCATAAATACAAAGTAACAAAAGTAATGAGCAACTCGGACTCCATTAAAAACTAGGAGCATGGACCAGGTGCACCGGTAGGGTAAGCAGCGTCCTCTGCTTTTCTAGAAACACCCGCCGAGTTGCTCATAAAAAGTCAAGTGCGGGGTAGACAAACGAGGAAAAGAAAACTATGACCCGTTGAATAAATCAGTTTTCATAGTGCAGATGGATACACCATAACGATCCACGAGTTCATGATGACGACCATAAAACTTCTGTAGTGATGACTTCAATCTTGTAGCAACATAACCCTGTTTCAGAAGAGTTCTAGCGCGATACAAAAAGTCTGCGTAGTTTCGGTAAGCTCTGGCATAACGTATGAGTTGTGATATGGACACTCCATACGCAGGTGCTGAAGGGATGATGCCACGGATGAAAGGAAAGTTAACAATTTTGAATGAAAAATCATCACGTTTGTCACAAAGTTTGGTCAATAGTTTTCCTTTACCATCGATTTCTAAGTGTAGGTCAAGATTTGAGCTGACTTCACAGTGTCTGTAGTATCATTTATCTCAAGTTCTTTGGGGTAGATGCAATGTATCAAATCCCCGAAATTAGGATTGTTTAAAGATAATACGTCATCTACATAGCGAAAACTGAGATTAAAGGTCTAGCTAAACGATATTCTTTCTTTCGGATCAGATCAGCTTTAAAGTCAGCCTCATAAGAGTGAAGGAAAAGGTCAGCAAGTAAAGGAGCACAATTTGTTCCCATTGGAATGCCGCCCGTTTGTTGAAAAACACGTCCACCACACTGGACAAATATGTTGTCGGTTAAAAATTCCAGCATTTTGTAAACATCTTCCTCTGTATATTTGGAAGATGATTTGGAATTATTTCTTACAAAGTATGAGGAATCTCTACCAAGTACAATACCATCATGAAGCAAAAGCTGATTGCAAAAGCCTCGCCGAAACGTTTCTAAATAAGGGGGTTTTATTAAACTGACATCATGATGTTATTTTTTTTAAATCTAAAGTTTTTCGGTTATCGCTCCGCTCCGATAAATATACGCATACTTTTGTGTATCAGTGTTTACATACTTGAACATTGTATTAAATTTCAATTAAGGTAGATATGACCAAAACACAAGGACGTACACAGCAAATCAACAATATGCAGTCAAATCTGTATCACGGATGTATTTTTACTTGATGTAAAAACTCATGAATGTTGCCTTACAAAAACAACTAGTTTCGCAAACTCTTGAAACGTGTTCAAACGAAATATGAAAACTCCAAACGTAGGTAAAGATCATTAAAGATTTTTTTGTGCTGAAATTCCAATGAAAGGGCATGTTATAATTACTTAAGTTATAATTTCTAAAATTTCAGCTTGAATAAGATATGTAACTATTCTGTAGATACAAGTTGTCACCAGTGGATTTAAAAAAGAGGTAATGTTTAGATTTCAGTTGACATTCGTTTGAATAAATGAAAACCAATGTAAGTTCATGTGTTCTTGGCAGGCAAAGGAAAATTACAAGGAACGAAGTAATCAATGCCAGAGCTTGCCGAAACAACGCAGACTTTTTGTATCGCGCTGGAACTCTAACAAATAGGCTTCTGAAACAGGGTTATGTTGCTACAAGATTGAAGTCATCACTACAGAAGTTTTATGGTCGTCATCATGAACTCGTGGATCGTTATTGTGTATCCATCTGCACTATGAAAACACAATATTTTACAATACTTACAACGGCAGTGAAATACATTCCAGTGTCTAAATGTAATATATAATGTGGACCACAAACCAGTCGCTGGCACACACTGCAGGGAAGACACACACGAGGGAAAGCGTGTGAGCTAAAATTAAAAAAAAAACAATAGGTATAATGTTATGCATTAAAAAGGTTATTGAATTATCCAGAATATATATTATATCTCCCCTTTAACATCATATTCTCTGGCTGTTGAATTTTCGGGAAATTCTATTCCCAGTTTTTCTGTAGATGTACAACTTTACGAATGTCTCCTTCGATAATAAACTGGGCGTGTTCTTCTCCGCTTGCTTTAGATGATGACATTTTTCATGCATGTTGTTACTTGTGCATAACATCAAATATATACATATACAATCAATGTCACAACAGTAATAAACCTTTTTCATATTCCCGACTTTCACTTTTTGAGCAAAGGCAGGTAACTCTCAAACCCGACAGACTGGCTTACTGTCCGATGGGAATGATGGACGGCAGTTGACTTTAAATTCAAATATTTGATATATTGTAGTCGCGGTAAGTACTTGGATACTGTAAATAATTTATTTCAAACCATTTAGATACCTACCGTAGTGAAAATAGTTTAAGTTTCAAAGAAAAACGTTTACTGTTCTTCCTTAACCCAATGAGACCGCCAACCACGTTGTCGTGTGTAGGTGGCTTACGTCCTTTGAAAAACTTGCTAAAATGACTTGCACTTCATTAATATGAAAAGCGACTTTAAAGTCCTTTATCCGAGACTTCCAAAATTTTCAAGAGGTAAGTCGTAGGAAAAGGTAAGTGAATGAACATTTTAAAAAGATTTATAGCCCTCAATCATTAGAGTTCGTGTACAATGAATTATTCAAACAAGAGCCATTATACTTCCAGTTGACCAAATACATTTAGCCGGGTGAAAAGAACACTGCGACATTAATACATTAATAGAGGATAATTTTCATAAAAGAATCCATGAAGATGAAATCAACGGTACTCACACACAAATGTAGCATCTTAAGCATGAAAACTTTTTTTGAATTTTATTAGAGGTAGCCATTAAAAATATTAAACCATGGAGGATGAACGCAAATACCCAGCCTGTTTCGATATTTTTTTTATTTCCCAGACTTTTGTCATGTAAACAAACCTTCTGCGTAAGTTATTTAGAAGATATATTAGAGGATTTATAGACCAGTCTAGCAGAGAGTCGTGCTTTGTGCTTTTTTGTTCCTGTGCTAAGGAATTCAAGTCAATGTAAAACTCATAAAAGCGAAAATAATGTTAAAGTTTGCTTTCAATGTGACAAAATTCTCTGTTGTAGATGTTTTGTTCCATTCTCATCAGAACCAATATATTTAGAAAAGAAAGATTGATGACACAAGTGATGAAGAAACAATTCTATCGTTGCCATTACATCTAAGATGGTCATTTATACACAAAGAAATTAGAACGAATGTCTTTTGTAAATAACAAGCTCTGTTCGAAGGAGAAATTCCTCAATTCGAAAACAAATCAAACCAAAAAAAACGCGTTTCCTTCGTGTTCCAATTTAAGAATGGTGGTGTTTGTTAAACTTGAAGGAGAGGAAACATTGTTTTTATATGAAAAGGGCGGGAAGCTTATAGAAATGATACATTTTTATGTACCAAGTGTAATAGCCACATCAGGTATTGAGATTCAATATCACTCTTTTCTTATTTCGAAATACGAAACGAGGGTTGTTCTTTGTTGGAAATCTAACTTTTTTTTAAATTTTCAAACTGAAGTATTTGCAGAAACGCGAAATATTTTCCCTTTTGCAACGACAGAACTGTTGAATGGAAACATTGTTGTTTGTAGTCTAATTTGTGTGGAATATCTCTTGCAATACAGATTGAAGTGAACTTGAAAGAGATAGTCATGAAGCTTTGAATATCTATTCTCTGAAAGGAGATTTAATTGCCAAAAAGATAAAGATGATTCAGAATATACTTTCAAAGCTCCGTTAATGGTTGCAGCAAACACGAAAATTGAAACAAATGCCTTGTGTGAACACGAATTTAAAAAAGTTACCATTTTTTATTATATTGGTAGAGTTCGCGATTTTAAAGGGTTTTAAACAATGGGGTTTCCGGTCTTGGCCTATCGAGGAAGAAATAAATCTTGGCCATTTGATGTTTGCTCGACTTCAGAAGTTTATTATTTCCGATCCAAATAATTAATAAATTATCATATTATCAACGCATATGGAAAACTCATTTTGTTTAAGTGTAAATAATGGAGAAGATCTTCTGGATATCATCGCCTTGTGTGTTGACCCTGAACAAAATATTTGGATCGGACATTTTCAGATATGAACCAGTGGAGTATTAACACCTGAATTTTACAAAACAACGAATATAAAAGAATTGAAGCACTAGTAATGCGTTATGGCCACAACGACTAGTATCTTATCTTGATAATCACAGTATTTATAAAATTTAATCAAAAATATATATAAATACTTAATAATGAGTGCTCTGGTATAACGTATAGCGGATAATTTTGGCGGATGTAAAATTATGCAATTGAGGTAAAAACGGAAAAATAGCGTTTCTAATTTTGGCGGAAGCTAAGTGGCGCGGTGTACTGAAGCCCAGAGTTAATCTTTTGTGGAATGTGAAATATTCATAAGCTGTTGAGCATAATAATCATTGTTTAAACTTTCGTTATTCCTTGATTAAAAGGTGCAATACATATAGTTGGTATTTTTGTATTTAAAAACCACTGGGTCGATGTGACTGCTGATGAACCAATAATTTTCGAGAGTATTAAAAAACCCTGTAGTCAGACTTCTCCGACTTCTAAATATATCAGATTTCATTTATCATATTTATCAAAATTTGCAGTATTACCAACTTCAAAACACCGGAAACACTTAGGATTCAATCCTTGTATTGCACATAGTGATGCTCTGTCAGTGATATATTTGGCTTCCTATTTCGATAGTTTTGGTTTAGATTTCTTCTAGTATACAATTAAGTTTTGAATATGGATCTTCTTATATATCTCATTACAATGCTGCTGATTAGAGGTTATTCCTCGAGGAACACGTGTACAGCATATCGAAATTTGCAATATATTAGTATGTGATTGGTATTGTTTGTATTTGAACCAGACACAATATGATCATTTGTATTTATAATACCTTTTTTTATTTCTTCCTTATATCTAAAACTAATGTTCTATCAGGATTTAATAAAAGAAGAGACTTGATATTGCAAATAACCTGCGATAATAAACCATGCGAAACTGGTAAATTTGAAAGCCACATGGATTTTTTCTGCTTTCATAGAATAAAATAAATCATAAACGTGTGTTTCAAAGTAAAAAAGTTAAATATTAAGTATTTTAAAAATTGCATGAATTTGTTTGGCAAAATACTCTCGCTCTCTATGACACGATTTTCTAAACCCAAAGATACAACGATACCACGACGCTTGTTACACCCGTATTGGTATCAATTCCATGTGGATCTTCAAAAATTGGAAAGATCTTCTTGAAAGTGTCTATGATAGATTATTATTTGAATATAATAGCAGCAAGACCTATGATGTTTTTTACTCTAATACTACTAAAAATTCCGACCCAAAAGCTGTAAAACACCATACACCTAGATACATCGTTCTTGTTAGAGATTCTCAATATCTGGTAAAAACGAGATTCCACTCATCTTCTTAATATACCGAAGAAGATTTCGTCAAAATGCTGGATTTTTTTATCGATTACAGATTTTTCTAATATACCACCGACAACCCAATTGGAACAAATTGTGCTCAGCTACTCACTGAATTTCCACACATTAAAGAGGCTGACTTTGTAGCTGATCTTATCCTAAACATGAAACACCTATTAGCCAAATACTTTGATCTCAGTTTCCGCTATGCAGATGATATTTTTTGTATCTAAATAATCCTAGATTCAGATTTTATAAACCGTATCTACCTTAAAGGACTTGAGATAAAAGGTACTACAGAACACAATATAGTTTGCTCATTTCTTTTACCTACTCTTAGAGACTGGTGGAAACGGAAATCTTATGACAAAATTTTATGACAAACGTGATTAGTTCTCGTTCCGTATTGTCAGTTTTCTTTGAATTTATGGGAATATCCCTTTAGTATCAGCATATGGAGTTATGGAGTGTTCTTATCTTAACCTAAACATTGCTACAAAATGGAAGTTATCACTACAAAAGGTTTATGTTTGTCATCATCGTGAATCGCTTTGTTGTATTCATCTGCACCATGAGAACCGAATTGTTAACCGTGTTACAGTTTCCATCTTTTTCGTCTACCGGGACGTGACATTTTATTATCAATTCGGCTGGTGTTTCTATGAAAGCTTAGGACGCTTACCCTACCGGTGCACTTGGTCCACGCACTTGGTCTTTATTGGTGTACGGGTTGCTCATTTACTTTTGTGTTTTTACGTGTTATTTTGGTTATTTCATGTTCTTTGTTGTAAGTGTCTAGTTTCCTTCCATAGTCGTTTGGCCTGGATTATGTTCTTTTCAAAATACCGTTCGAATCCTGCTTCCGTGAATTTACCTTTCAACAGGTGAATATCATGTACAATATTTATCAACTTTGTCTCCATCTTCGACGGTATTTAAAAAAATGTGCAATGTTTGAATAAAATTGGTTTTGTTCAAATTTTAAGAGAGTTAATGATTACCCAGAGAAGGTATGCCATCCTTAACATAATGTGACGAGAAATGGCTGTTAAACTAGCCAATATTGTGTCAAATTATGCTCAGCTACTCGCTGAATTTCCACACATTAATGAGGCATACTTTTCTAATAACCGTGCACATCTTCAATGTATACATAAAAATCTATAAACTATATTGGTTTAATACTTCTTAAGTTATTGATAACACAGAATAGGAACCCGCTAAGCATGACGAATGCAGGCAAAGATCTAACACCCCTTTAAACGTGCTTTTAGCGTTGGGTGACGCAAGTAAAGAAACCTCACTTTTAGCTTTGTCTTTATACTCTGTCAGAACCATCATGTATTCAAGAATTGGGTTGTAGATTTCACAGATGACCATGATATGTCACTTATTACAACCTAAAATCGTATTGCCTTACAAATGAAGCATAATTTTTTATAAACATACATTTCGACCAAATGTTTTTCTAAGCTTTCTTTATTTTTGGAAAGGCAACCCAAACTATGGTCAACAAATGTTATTCACGTAGCATCGACTTGTTTTGGTTGTCAACGACAATAGTTTTTTTCCCTATCAAATGATAAGTTTGCGGGTTATCCTCCCAAAATATATATGATTTTGTGTGTTAATATCAATATTAATTTTGGAAATTTACAGGGAAGGCGTTAGAAGGAAGTACAACGTTTAATAGGGACAGAAAGTCAGCGACGTCCTACTTAAGTAGATCCTCTGTAAAAACATGAATGTCTCACAATCTTTCTGTCGGAAGTGACGTGTGCAATTAGTTATATGTTATAGGAAGCCTCGTATATTCTTGTTGGTGGAGACATCAGCGATATTACCACTTAACTTTGCATTATCAATACTCAATGTTATTTCAGTACAAATAGCTCCCTGCATTATTGGCAAAGCTTAAATTCATATTACTCATAAACAAATCAAAAGAATTAACACAGATAATGTTTCAAAAAAGAGTGAACAAACAGTAAAAAATCTCTCCTAAATGAAGACATTGAAACGTTACACCAGTTTAAAAGATCATGATTCCTTTACCTTCAAAAAATGAGTCATGGAGCTTTAAATATCTACTCCCAAAAGGGGGATTTAATCGCCGAAATAGATACAGATGCATAAGAATATACTTTCCACATACCATTTATGGTTGCAGCAAACACGAAAACTGAGACAATCGCTGTTTGTGAACATAAACTGAATAAAGTAATAATAGTTGATTACAAAGGCAGATTTCGTGGATTTTACAAAGGTTTTCAGACGTTGAGTTTTCCTTTCTTGGCAGTTCAATGAAGACATAAGTTTTCGCCGTTTGCCGTTTGTTCGACTTTAGGTGGTAATTTCATCGTCTCCGATCCGGATAGAGAGTACTTCCATGTTATCAATCTATATGGAAAATTTATAGGTGTCTTACGCGTTGGTAGCGGAGGTCTTCGAGAAATCACTACCATGTGTGTCGACTTAAAAAGAAATATCTGGATTGGCCACTTTTTTCTCGGAACGATTGGTGTAGTAACGCCTGAATTTTATAACAACGACCTTGGTAAAATTGAAACATAATTCATGTGTTTCGACCACAATGAGTTTCCTTCTTCACTTGGTAGACAACATATGAGTGAAAAAAAACGAATCGTGACAATTCTTTAAAGCCGGAATGTCAACTCTGCAGACTCTTCATAGTATTACTTATGCATAAAAAAATATACATGACCCATACATTTCATATATATCTCAAGCAAGTGTCCTCTATTTTGTTGAACTATAGTAATATTTTGATTAATTAACTATCGGCAAAAAAATTCCGAAGAGTCATCAATCACATGATTCAAATATGTCAGGATTCAAGTACTTGACATGAATGTGAACAGTAAAACACTGTCAATCTACATGCACAATGTAGCGAACCGAACAAAATATATTACATTTGAAAATTGAAGATAAGAAAAACATAATATCACACAAAAACTAAAGTACTAGCAATTTAAACACCCTCCCGAAAAAAAAACGTAAGTGATATCAGGTACTCCGGAAAGGGTAGCTTGTCCTGCTCCGCCAGCGGCACCCGTCATATTGCAAGTGAGTATAATCATGTAATAGTATGATTAACATGATAACTTGATGAATTCTTTAGTTGAAAATGAAATGAAGGTATAATAATGCTTTGAATTTTCTGTAGTCACCAAATGTGTCTACGCTCTTTCGAAAGCCTATAAAATCGAAAGTTTTTTTTGTCTTTTCCTATTATGGTTTACGGAAATTCTACACCAACGTGATAGGTTGTTTGTTAGAAGTCTAAAGTAGTGTCAAACATTTCATTGTCTAATATACATGTTTTCAGTAAATGCATCGCATAAACAGGTTGGGCAAAACTATAGTATTGTTTTAATGTTCGAACTTTTATTGTATCTTTATTTTCAAGAAATTGTTTTATTTATATATATATATTTAAATCATCGCTTTAAGAGTGAATTTGCTGTATCGTTGGTGATTTGTCACAATTTATCAACATATCCTGAAAAAAGGAAATAAAATTTTTAAATAAAAAGCCGCCAAAATTCAACTCTTCAATTCAACAGCAGGTTCAAAAACTTTTCTTCAATAGATAGTCTATCAATACACATTACTCAATGCATTTTCATAAAAGTAGAAAAGGAAAAAAAGTTCTTACCCTTTCTTCCATAAAATATGATTCGAGATGAATTACCGAAGTTTATAAAATTTATAGTAATAGCCTGATATGGAATGCAAAATCTATCGATTAACTTCAGGTTTTGTGTTCACACAAATGAAAATATGGTATTTTCATATATTTAGATCAATACCAGTAATAATTAATTTTATATACGAACGATTTAACCATGTTTGTGTGTACTTTTTTGGTAAAAGATTAACTCTGTTCCTCTGAACAATTGATGATTACAAGACACTTCTATTCAATCGGAAATATAACTATGGTCATGACTTCCTGAAGATGACTGTATAATACGCCAGTTACTGAGTTGTATTTGGTTTAAATTTCCGCCGAGACTTACCCGTCCGTCTGGCCATGTAGTCATGTTTTTGTCAGCACTTTTCTCCTATAACGTTAGGTACATGGTTTAAAACTAATACAAAAGAAATCAAAACATTAGGTAGCCTTTCATGCACACACTAAATAAGATTAATAGAAACACATCAATTTTAAAAATGTATGCACTATATTGTATTTCTGCTCTGATCTTGATAACGCATTATGGTCACATACCAGTGCTATTGCAATCTTAATCATTCAAATAATTACGTCATAAAAAGGAGGTCAAAAACATCTCCTATAATATTTGGACAATTAAAAATTTAATCTTACACAAAGTACCTCTGTCGTGTCTACTTATCATTCCATTTTTTTTCTATGCAAAATGCCCTTTAATTCTTATTTCGTTTGTATTAACCGTCTTACCACAATTTTTCGTTTTGAATTTTCCTATGTATTGTGTGTAAGTTTTACAAAATAAAAACAACTTTATCCAAGCAAAAAATGGGAGCATATAAATTAGGCTGGCTTATCCATAGATTTTGAAAAATGGGTACAGAGGGGTACTAAAATGGGCTCCAGGCTATCATTCGCTCATTTTCTCCGATTTTTTTTTGCAAATAGGAGGGGTTGCAAACGTTAATGAATATAGCCTTAGTGTTTTAGTCTAAACTATAGTATTTTCTAAAACAAAGATGTTCCGTAAAGTACACTTTTTATCATGATATTTTAGGGATTATCAGAAATTATAAAAAAAAACCTTCTTAATCGAATACTTGTTTTTACTTAACAACCAATCATTATAAAACGTTTCTGTACATTATTTGAACATGTAAATACATTTCAAAAGAAAAAAAAACTATTATAACGCTTGTGCCTCGTAAAGGTAACTATAACAGAATGTAACAAGACTGGATGGTAATATTAAAAAGTGTTTTGTTATAGCTAGATATAACAGTACTTAGGGTGGAGACTGACAGATATTTTTTTTAAAAAGTAAATATACAAACTTATTAGAAAATGTCTATAGTGTACATTAGATGAAATTGAAGATGAGTGCCATTTTGTAACAGAATGTCCTCTTTATGAAAAAAATAGAAAGGATTTGTATTCAGAAGTTGTCTTTACATACAGAATTGAAGGATTTGAGTAAGGAAACAAAATTTCAAAGCCTTTTTGTACAAGAAAATTGAACTTCTGAAACGTTTCGGAAAGTTTTTTTTTAATCAAATAGTTTGGAGACGATGAGTCTGTCAAAGACATTAATCAATAGATGACGAAAATTACGATTTTTTTTTTAAAATTACAAACTGTCATGAATTACTCACTTAGTTCTCATGTACTGAATCAATTTATATCGATCGTTCTAATTTATACGCCTCAAATTATCGTCAAATTTCAAAAAATATGGAATAATTCAGGGATAAAAGGAAAGTACAAGGATCGAATTCAAACGTATCTAACCACAGGCTTCTGGATGTAAATGGTAATTACTAAACCTGGTGCATACACTTTTCATTTTGGTGTTTGCTAAGAAATGATTGTTATTAAAATCGCCAGTAACAACTATATGATCACAATTTATAACATTTCTCGGGGACTCACCAGAGTCCTCGACCTTTCTCCAAATGTCAACAGGACTGCCAGGAGAAATGTAAAAAGTCCCATACAAAAATTGTTTGGTACGAATACTGATCTCGAGCCAAATAACCTCAACATCTGTCGGTTCATATCAAATTACAATCGTCAACTCTTTGATTTTTTTTAAATTGACCATTCTGATTTCGAAGGACATTTCAAACTGATAAACGCACAACAAAATTCGCAATGCATCGTAGCATGCAGTGCATCAGTTTGCGAAATTTTCAGGTTCGATGATGATTTACATGGAACACCTAGACGAATTAACACAAAACATCCAAACGCCTGCAGCACTATCATTATAACATATGGCCAAATAGCCAAATAGAATTAATAATACAAAAAGCAATGTCACCAAACCACAGACTAATACCATTCCTTAGAAATACATTATCGAAATTTCTATGCCATCGTCTATAAGCAAAGCTTCATTTTTTATTTGTCATCTCCGATGTCACGAGGCGGTAACCGTAATGAACACACACGATACAGTTGGTGATAGATCAGGTGGTTTTTGGGGTTATTTTTACCTTTTTGTTAAAAGCTTAGCAAAAAATGAGCAACAAATATCAGCCTACAACAGGGAGTGTAGTCCTTGCCTGCCGCCTGAAACCCCTTGATCGGAACCACTGCCCCTTGTTTGTAAATACTAGTATATGGATCTGCCAGGGCCTGCATGAAATTTCTGAAGACAACCCTTCCAATTGGCACTCAGCATTGCTCTTTTTCATTTCTATGAGCGATGACAATAATTCATTATCTCGCAGGGTTTTTGTTTCTAGCTAAACATCAAATGGTTTATTATATGTCTAAGAATATTGTATTTGTAAGCGACATATTGAATATAATATAATGAACGATTGGTTTATTCTGGTAAAATGCATAGACATAAACAGGCACTGATGAGATTTGAGGTCAACTATTTTTTAATGGGATTGTTGTTAATACAGACCAATTAATCATCATATTTAGTTCGCATTAAAATTGTTTATTGGGTCTGTTTATTGGCGTAAATAGCATATAATTAAATATATCAAATTAGAAATATCTATAAAGTGGACCTAACTATCTGCATTTTCAAGAACCTTAATGGGGTATACCAGTGGGACTATTTTCCTGCGGTAGTGTATTACTAATATAATTTCGGATGCTAACAGGCTTTACAAATCTAAAGGCTCTGGCGACTGCTATATCAATTCTGATCTTCGATCTAAATTGATAAAAACACATAACGGTGTATAAACAATATTCAATGTAATTTTAGAAGTACAAATACATGTAGCTCCGTCCCTCATTGGCAAGGCCTTGAATCATATTCACTATAGATGAACACAGATAATGTTTCAAAAAAATAGTAAATAAACAGTAAAAAAATCTATCTTCATTGATGACAAAGAAACTTCAAATTGAGTCGAAAGTTCATGATGGCGACCATGAAAAATACAATTCCTTAACTATAAAGTTAATTTCCAAAAGTATTTTCTGAAGTTGATCAAGGAAAAAATCGTTCACTTTCGCGAATTATTGTATATGCGATGAGACAAAGAATGAAAGCTCCAAAGGTAGGTACAGAACTTAAAAGAGATATATTTTTCTTCATTTCCATAATAATTTACTTTCTAATAATATTGATGCTCCGAAGAAATTAATGATAGCTAACTCTTTCACAGATACAGAAGCTGTCATCAATAAATGGATTAAGAAATTGAAAAGATATACTGTTTGATTTTCAGTTCAATTTCTTTTAATAAATGATATTCATTGCAACTTTCATTTGTTTTGATCTATCTATTGAGAGAAAAACACAAGCAATGACATCAGCTAATCTGCTATATTTTTGTCAGATTTACCACAGCGGTTAAATACACACAAATGTCTGAATGTATGTAATATACATACATCATTGTATCAGTTTAGGGACCACAAACCAGCTGCAGGTGCAATTTTTTCTCTCTCAATACATGTTTAAATTATGCATATCATTAGAAAAATTGGTATCAAGTCAATACAACATCAGTCATAATATATTCCACCTGCATGAGACATGAGACATACCCAATTTCAATGGTTAAGTCGCAGATACAAAAATACAAGTGAAAGTGACTTTTTGTAAAGTACAACTGATGTGTACTGTAATAGTTCATAAAAGGAAATTTTCAAAAAGGGGTCTAAACCTCTATTTGCCCTGAATACATTGCCAAAAAGGGGGGTATAATATGGACACTGCCACAATATAGTGGATATAGTTTCCAATGAAAGCTACAAAAATTCAACTTATATTGTGTAGATATGAACAAGTAAACTATATTGCTATGTCAGACAATATACAAAGGAATGATTGGAATGTATTTTTTGAAAATAAGATTGTGAATGAAGCCTACTCGATTTTTCAGACAAAATTCATAGAGATATGTGACAAATACATTCCTACCAAAATCGTAGTTATCCGTCCAAACGATAAGCCATTCATGAATAATAATATACGGTGAGCAATCGCAAACGTGATCGTGCTCATAATAAAGCAAAGAATATAGACAACTCAAAACATTGGGCATCGTATCGACAAGTGCGAAATGACGTCATTAAACTCGTGAGAGATGCTAAAGCATCATATAGGAAAAATAGAAGGCACATTGTCGGATAGAGATATTCCACCAGGTAAATGGTGACTTAACAAATGTGATAGCACAGGTCCACCGTACCTGAACTGGAGACGAATTACTAAACATCCATCTGAGAAGTGTGATATATTTAATGATTTACTGATATATCACACGTTAAAGATGAACCAGAACTTCTAGTTGAGAATCATGACTTGGTTTACATACTGCCGGATTTTATTATTACTGAGCAAGAAGTCAGAAATCAATTAAACATTTTTAACATTACAAAACCGAGTGGTCCAGATGGTATAGCACCAATTATACTCAAAAATGTTTCAGTTTCGTCGGTGCATCCACTAACATTACTTTTTAATAAGTCTCTACAGTGTGGTCAACTGCCTTATTTATGGAAACGTTCTTACGGTACACCTGTTTATAAGAATAAAGGGTCTATATCGGATGTTTTCAATTTCGTCGAATTTGTCTAACTTGTGTTCTATGTAAGGTGATGGAAAAGATCTTAGTAAAGCACATGCATAAAACCTTGTTCTTGAACATCATATTATAAAAGAACATAAATCTGGATTCACGCCAAAAGACTCTGTTTATCAGTTGTTAAACATTTATAACACGATACTTGGTAATTTAGATAAGGGTAAAATGGGTTTCAGGGAATTTACTATATTGTATTTCAGAAGGCAGAGATTGGTACCAGAGGAATATACCTCTGGTTGGGGGAATATTGATGCAAAAGTCCCCAAGGTTTTGTCTTATGACCTTTTCTATTTCTTATTTATATAAATGATATCATAGATGGCATAGACTGTCACATAAAACTTTTTGCAGATGAGACATCGCTATTTGTTACTGGTGATGATCAAAATTATATAGATGCTGCAGACAAGTTATCGACAGATCTATCACGTATACGTAACTGGTCTCAATCTTGGGCTATTAAATTTAATCCATCCAAGACGGAGTCTCTGCTGTTCTCTCGAAGAAATGTGGATAACCATCCTATATATTTTGGAGGTTCAGATACCCAGATAAATAACGTCGATGTACATACACACCTAGCCCTTGACTTTCAAACCAATGCAAAAATGGAATAATCCCATGAATAAGATTTACAAAAAGGCATGCGAAATGACTGAAATTGCCTAGAAGAAACCTGGGTACACCTTTCAAGAATTGTGGTTTAATTTGATGATTGAACAAAAAATTTCTAATTCTTTCTTTTTAATATTTGATATATGATTAAGTGTAAAAATAAATATTTTTTATGATACATCATTTTGGCTAAGATATTTTACTAAATATTAACACATTTTATTTTTCAAAAGTACAATTTTACTTTATTTTTCAAAGAAAAGCATTGAAACAATTATATAATGATTTTTTTCATCTTCCATTAATTATCTTTCTTTGATAAAATCCCAAAACAAGGCCTAAACGTGAACACATGAAACAGAGACGATTTACATACACAATATAGCGAACCGAATAAAAAGGATTACACATAAAAACTAAAGCTAAGGGATACAAGACATCACAATAAAAAAAAACTAAAGCACTAGCAAAACGAATTAAAAAACCTGGAGTGACATCAGGTGCTCTGGAAGGGTAAGCATATTGGAAGTAAGTATAATCTAGCAACAATAATGAAGTTCCCCGACAAGTGTCAAACACTATTCACACTAGGGCGGAATCGTTCCTTTCAACTAAATATCATTGTGTAAACTTAGTGGAAACATATCCAAAATCGACAAAATAAGATAGAGATAAGATAAAATCACCGTAACCAAACCCCTTATCACTTATTTTCTAAACCGCCGGATCAGATCTTGAACTTGATCTCACAAAGCAATAAAACATGCGATAAAAAATAACATAAGGCCAAAGCCGCACCAACACGATACCACGATGTTACCAAATATTAATATTTATTTTAACCGAACATTCTATTTAATTAAATATATAGACTAAACCTCAAAATAAAAAGCGTTTTGAAAATACAAAACTATAGCATTAAAACACGAGAACACAGTCATTATTATTTCAAAACTTTGTACAAAGGAAATCAAAACATTATGTAGCCTCACATGCACACACGAAATAAGATTACTAGAAAAACATCAATTTTAAAAATGTACACACAATGTTTTATTTATGCTCTGATCTCCTAAAGTGAGATATTTAGTGTATTAAGAGGTAGTCCATGTACAAATCAGGCAGATCCTATGATATGGATGACATAGGGTAAATTTTATCCCTCCGTGGCTGATTTTTTTTTTTTATTCCAATGTAATGTTTATATCACATGTATGTCAAGTAGTAAAATGACCAAATGGATGGCTCGGAAAACGATTTTAAAGTTCCCTAACAAAGCAACCAAAATTTTGCACAAGTTATCTCCCTTTTCAGATGAATTTCAATGCTTTCTATGTAATTTATTTCTCTTTAATTATTACAGTTAATCAAAAACCAACATTCAACTTTGAGAAAAGATGCATTTGTGATTTGAAATGGATGAAATTTTTTGGAAAACAAAATTGACAGATCTATCACGTATACGTAACTGGTCTCAATCTTGGGCTATTAAATTTAATTCATCCAAGACGGAGTCTCTGCTGTTCTCTCGAAGAAATGTGGATAACCATCCTATATATTTTGGAGGTTCAGATACCCAGATAAATAACGTCGATGTACATACACACCTAGCCCTTGACTTTCAAACCAATGCAAAAATGGAATAATCCCATGAATAAGATTTACAAAAAGGCATGCGAAATGACTGAAATTGCCTAGAAGAAACCTGGGTACACCTTTCAAGAATTGTGGTTTAATTTGATGATTGAACAAAAAATTTCTAATTCTTTCTTTTTAATATTTGATATATGATTAAGTGTAAAAATAAATATTTTTTATGATACATCATTTTGGCTAAGATATTTTACTAAATATTAACACATTTTATTTTTCAAAAGTACAATTTTACTTTATTTTTCAAAGAAAAGCATTGAAACAATTATATAATGATTTTTTTCATCATTATTTATGCTCTGATCTCCTAAAGTGAGATATTTAGTGTATTAAGAGGTAGTCCATGTACAAATCAGGCAGATCCTATGATATGGATGACATAGGGTAAATTTTATCCCTCCGTGGCTGATTTTTTTTTTTATTCCAATGTAATGTTTATATCACATGTATGTCAAGTAGTAAAATGACCAAATGGATGGCTCGGAAAACGATTTTAAAGTTCCCTAACAAAGCAACCAAAATTTTGCACAAGTTATCTCCCTTTTCAGATGAATTTCAATGCTTTCTATGTAATTTATTTCTCTTTAATTATTACAGTTAATCAAAAACCAACATTCAACTTTGAGAAAAGATGCATTTGTGATTTGAAATGGATGAAATTTTTTTGAAAACAAAATTGGTCATGTCCAACCCACTGCCTGCCTTGTTTTTTCATGGACACCCTCAAATTAGGGCAGAAGGGTGTCCAGTGCAACAACGATCTTAAACATTAAAAAAATCTGTCATAAAAGGAAGGAAAAAATCTTATCTATCAGCACAACTCCCAACACAGTTTGATGTTACTAAATGAAATTATATCATCCATTATTTCTCCTATGTAAAGTGTGCTTTAACTAGTTTATTTTCTTTGATATCTGTGTCATTTAACTATAGATTTGAGAAATTCGTTAATATTGGACATGTATTGTGTGTAAGTTCTAAAAAATAGAATCTTTCTCTAAGCAAAAAGGGAAGCGTAGAAAATGTTTACGTAGTAGGCATGTCTTTGGTGGCGGATCCTGTGATTTTGAAAAGTGGGGGTTCCAGGCTCTTCTTTGCTAATTTTTTTTGCCAATATTTCGCACGAAATTTTCCAAAAGAAATTATTCTGACACCCGGAACCCTTCCCCTGTATCGACCACTGGCTTCTGTTTTTCAAAATATTTAAGGTTCGTTATATTATTAACTGTGATTGCTAGGTCACTCTTGTAAAGAGTGAGGTTATTCCAGAGAGTTTAGTGTTTGATTTCCTTCCGCATCATATATGCATTTGTCTCGAACTTGATTAAAGAAGACTTTGTTTTACTTCATTGTGAACCCAACTAACCTTCCGATCTTAAATACAGCGGTGCAAGGTGTAAATACAATGTATAAAAAATATCCTTCAAATAGTTCAATGCCATCCTTATAATGATAAGAATCCCATGATGTTTAAGGGATGAACTCTGACATTATAAAAAATCGTAATCAAATTTACTACAAATTCCTCGATTCGGCAACGGCTTATCCTTCCTTGATTTTGTATAATTAGTCAGAGTACGTGAAATTCCTGCAACTTCAGAGAAAAAATGTAGTTTTCGGGGCGTCTATTATGTTGAATCAGATTATACACTTCTATACTGGCATTAACCTCAGATCTCTAAATCAAATAGAGAAGAGAGGAGGTACTGCACTAAATTATTTTCGTGCCCTCAATTCTAATATTAGAAAATCAATTTCTAATATTAAAAAGTCGCTTTTAATATTAGAAATTCAATCGATTTTTTAATATTAAAAAAGAGTTTATACTTATTTTGTAATATCAGAAAACATCCTTTTTTAAAATTACAAATTCTTGATTTAGTAATATTATAAATCATCACACATTTTGTAATATTACAAATTGAATTTCTAATTAAAAAAATCTTAATTGAATGCAAGAAGTTCATTTTCTAATATTAGAAATTCAATTGAATTTTTGATATTAAAAATGATTTTTTGATATTAAAAAAAATGATTTTTTGATATTAAAAAAATGTTTTGTGATATAAGAAATCTAATTTGTAATATTAGAAAATGAATTTGTATTAGAAAATGAATTTGTAATATTAGAAAATGAATTTGTAATATTAAAAAATCATTTTTTAATATTAGAAAATACTCATTTGCCGACGTTGGATTTCCCATTTTTGTTAGATCAAGGGAGAAACCAGTTTTTTCCCAGTTGCTTGTACGACCTTCGGTAGTAATATCATCATCTCCGATACTAGCAAAGAGTACTTAAAGGTCATAAGTCCATATGGAAAAATTGTTGGCATTATACGACTTGACAATGGAGAAGATCTTCGGGACTTTGCCGCACTGTGTGTCGACTCTAAGGGTTACATTTGGACTGGCCATTTTCACCAAGGCACAAGTGGTGTAATTAAACCGAACTTTTACAAAAATGACTTTGATCAGAGTCATTGCCACGATGCATTACTATCTTTGATTGGTAGACATCGCACAGAGACTAGTGAAAGTTACCTGACTTAACAAACATTTTAGTTCCAAGTTTTAACTAATGAGACAATAATTCAAAACTTATCACCACATTTTACTGTTTTTTTTTATTCTCTTCCTAATATGGTTAACTAAATTTTACAACATTGCATACCCCAAGGGTTGTTTACAGTATGCATGTTTCACATGGCTTGGCCACACAAACACTTCCTATGCATTTTAAAGATAGTGAATTCACATGATCATGAGACGGCTCTTTCAAGCTCTATTAGTATTATTATTATTATTATTATTTACAGATCTTATATAGCGCTCTATATTTGAACAATATTCAAAACGCTCTACATTGCATATATTTAACAATAACCATGAATAAATAATAATAAAAAAGCAACAGTATACAAATAACATATAGCTAAGAGGGTGATAGAGCAGTTTGTTACCACGAGAAAATCGTTGTCACCACGAGGTGTAGCCGAGGGTGACAATGTATTTTCAAGGGGTAACTAACTCTATCACCATCTAAGCTATATCGATGTTATTTATGTTATTATACCGTTTGTTCCATCTTCATTCCTGTTCAAACTACGTCTTAACGATAGGTTTTGTATGTTTGTGTTTGGTCTTTATAATTTCTTCAATAAAATTGTTTTTTTCTTTTAAGTTCTTTCAAGAAATTTTAAACTTGCATTGTGGATCACACCCCTTTTGTGATCTTTATTCAATGGAGCTTTTTCCCTGCTCACAAATATAAATATCAATAAGATGTCTTTTTGTATTGTTTTTTTTTTTTTTTTTGTACTGTTTTTTGTTCTTTGTTTATTTTTTTTTCTGTTATAAGTTTCTTTGTATGTAGTTATTTTATTCAACTGTTTACGAAGCAAAATTAACAACAACAAAAACAAAAAAGGTCCAGAATTAATGCAGTGTATTGAAATTGAACAACGACGACGTAAATTCTCATTTGAACACTTCCGGTTCCAGCCTCCGTCACTGTTTGATTCGACAAAACAATTAGCAACGCTTGGGTACAAATTCGTAGTAGATTTGGCATCATAACATATATATACGTCTCCAGAATTATTGTTGGTACGCACATTGCACGCAAATCTGACTAAGATTGAACTGGTACCTATTTTTACCGAAACCATTTTAGCTTTTCATGAGAGGGTAATAGACAAAAAATTATCACCCTCTGAGACATGTGATACTCCAGCAATGCTAGAGGTTGTCTGGCAAGCTTTTTCCGACTTGGTGCCATCCTAACCTCTAGCATCTGACATGTTGAAAGCCGCCGCAAATGTTAATTAGCTAAACATGTGTTTTAAAATACTTTGTCTTTTATTTACATAAAAGAAGTTTAACCTACTGGAACGATGAAAATCCTAAATATTTGTTAAATACCTAGAAAACATTCGTAATGAAGACAGTTGTCAAAATTACCAGCAATTTTGAATTAGGTCACTAATTTTACGGAAAATAATACATTTTTGACAAAACGAACTTCAAGTTGGTAAAGGCAATTCGTTGGTTAATTTGATATGTTCGTTTCGCAAATTTAAAAATCCGTAATTTTATCAACCGGAATTACACACTTAAAGGCTAAAAACCAAATATGAAGTTCCTTTTCACTGCTTTTACAAAGGATTTCCAGGATTGCTGGATTTTCTCATCAGGTAGGTCATTGTTTTTCTTTAGTTTAGTCACCTACTCTACCTCAATCTATGAGGAGGGTACGGACACGGCCGAAGTTGCGACGAGTGCACTGTTACTCTAAAATTGATGACGTCATTCGATTCTCCTCGTGAAAATTGAGTAGGCTTATTTATGGGCCGAATATGTAAGTTTTTACTACGGATGTTATTTGTTTGGGCATACTTCGAGTTACGTTCAGAACACAATGTATGATTGCATCAAACACGAAAATTGAGACAATCGCCGTCTGTGAACATAAACTGAATAAAGTAAAAATAGTTCATTATAATGGCAGGGTGCGTGGTTTTTTAAGGGTTTGTCGTTTTTGTTGGAGGGAGGAAGAAACCAATTATTCCCATTGGCCGTTTGTTCGACCTTTAGTTAGAGAATTTCATCATCTTCGATAAAAGCGAAGAGTGCTTACGGGTCATTAATTATGGAAAAAGCCGTTGGCATTTTACGCCTTGACAATGGAGAAGATGTTCGGGACATCGCCGCCTTGTGTGTCGACTCCAATGGTTATATTTGGACTGGCAATTTTCACCAAGGAAAATTGGTGTTATTAAACCGTACTTTTACAAAAATGACTTTGATCAAATTCAGTTACCACTCTTGTCACTGTCACGATGAATTACTATCTTTAATTGGTAGACATCGCACAGAGACTAACGAAAGTAGTCTGACTTCGGAAAAAACATTTTTCAAACTAAAGATTATTCAACTTTATAGTAATGAGACAAAAGTTTAAGACCTGTCACTGTATTCAAAGTTGACTGTTTTTTATCCTCTACCTATCATGTTCAAAAAGACTTTACAAAATCCCATTCATTAAGGGCAAATTTCAACATGCTTTTTAAAGCGTGCATGTTTCACACGTACATGGCTTGAAAGCCACACAAGAACTTCCTGTGTTTTTGTATTTGGTAAGGGCCCGTCATCATGAATTTCAAAGGGTCATGTGATGAGACTTACAAGTCCTATTAGAAGGATAAAAACATAAGGCATACCCTTATGGAAGGACCATTTGGGTATTTTTGAAAAACTCTTATGGTACGGACCGTATATGTAAGGTCCGAAACCAGCTGTATGGTTTTGAGCACCGCGTTTGAACGCAGATAAATATTCAATTCACTATTTCATTCAAACATACAATACTAAATAAAATTTGTGAAATGAGCCTAGTCTAATATCATGTTTTTTTGTCTGTGGAGATAAAACTCTTTAACTACTGATTTTTGTTACTTTTACCATAGACTTCTATATACGCATGTACTTTGCCCGCCACTATTACTCTAAAATTAATGACGTCATTCGATTCTGCTCGTAATATGTGCGTACGCCTTAAAGGCGCTGGATGTGTAAGTTTTTTATTTACCACAGATGTTTTTGTTTGTGCACGAGACATTAAATGATCAATCTTTGATTTTTTAAAAATTTCATCTTAATGTAGAAATTTATATTTTTGAATTGGAAAAGATGTAATTTTTGGCATTAACTTTTGATTTCATAATTGTTACCTTTAATAGTTATCTTCACTCCCAACCTGAAATCGTGATTGGCACGACCCTTTACCTGTAGAAGAAGTTAGAACGGGTTTACACGTGGTGTTTGATTGTAGCAACCTTGATTATTCGTTATCCTAAAAACGCGCATCCGTTTTGATGAAATTTAAATCGATTATTGTAATGCATATTGGTGAAATTCTAACATACATGAAATCTTTCTTCTTTATAAAGTGTTGCATCTTTCATTTCACTGCCTTTTTTTTACTTAACAGTAAATATGATAGGGCATTTATTTAAATAAATTTTCTGATGTATAAAGATAATATGCCCTTTATCCATTTCAAACCTAGAAGTCTTTATTCGTGGCTGATACAAGGTATCTTAAATTTAAATAAATGACTCAACAATCGATTAAAAATCAAAAGTGGAATTATATACTTAGTATATCTAAAGACATTTGACCTTGCTTCAATAAGTATAAATCTTTAAATAAACGTTTATTATTTAATTTTTACGTGACTCAGGTTAGAATTGTACAGTTTGGTTGTAGGTGTCGCGAGATTTGTCAAAAAGATAATGACTAAAACCGCAAACTCTCAATTCCCACCGAAATCCTGGCACGTACCCCGGGTGCTGGTGCATGTCTGAATATGTTAATAAAAGTCGCACCAATTTTACTCGCTGCACTCTGGCTTGGTTTGTCAGTAAGGTAAGTTATCTTTATTGCTTACTTGACTTTATATATTTTATATAGATATTGTTTATAAATGATTACTTCATATCAAAATGATTGAAATTATTCCTGAGTTTTTTTTTCTTTCTTTTTGTGGTGCATTCATTAAATCTTTGATAGTTTATGCATATATGACAAAGGCAATGTCAGAAAAAAAAAATAAGCCAAATATGCAAGTATTCTTTGCCACCTTTAGTAAGCTCGAGCAAATTTTCTGCAAGCAGGGACATAATGTGCAGGAAATCAAATCATAACAGCTATAAGCATTGAAATCTGTTCTTGAACAGCCACAACCATTTTTGACTCACCGTTGAAACCCGGAAGATTTTTTTAAAAATTACTCCATTCTAAATAAGGTTCCATACTGTACAGTTAAATATTCGAACACTCGAAATTTCACCAATTTCGAAGATTAGTCTGTACTGATCAGAAGTATATACGTGAATGCATACATTTTCTAGATACTCAATATAAGTGTAAATCTTATGAAAATGAAGTGAATGCTAAATCGTTTGCTTTTGATGATGCATTTTTTAAATTACTTTTTGTTATTGTTTTTATTATTATTATTATTATTATTATTATTATTATTATGCTGATTTACAGTACTTAATGACATGTAGTTTACGGCCGCGCGTACTAAGATATAATAATATATTTAACAAGTAATGCATTGAGGACCCTCCACGGTCCCGACTATTTTTTTTAAAGCCAAGTGTATGAATGGAGTCTTGTAGCGATCGTTGGATTAAATCTGGTTCATTTTCCTCCCTATATAAGCTTCATTTAACTTGACATGTTAAATATTGAAGAGCGGCTTTATTAGAAACTCATAATATAAAGTAGTCTTTAATATAGCGTTTACGGCAGGTCAAATCCACAGCCCTGATTTAAAAAAAGGGTGTTAAGTGTTAAATGCAAGCATTCTTGATTTCAAGTATTATTCCCAAATAATTCTTGTCTGGAAATGTGTACACCGTTTTTATTTACCGTGGGAACTTAAGTGCAAGTATGGGAAAGTCAGCCAAATTCAACAGAGGTAAATACTGCAGTTTGAATCTCTAAACACTAACACATTTACATAGCAAATAAAGGTCATTCAAAATATCTGTCGCTATTACGGTAATACTGACACCGTTGTCGTTCATTCGACATGCATTTACTATGTAGATATTTGACATCGCTATGATATGTCATTATTTTTTTTTGGCTTACGTCCATATGCACAAAGTTCATGTGTAATTCTTTTTTTTTTTCAGTAAAAAGATGTTTTCAAAACCATACACATATATACATTTTATTCAGTATTGTTGCCATTGAAGGCGTGTGAAACGTAAACATTTTTGTACAACTTATAATGTAATTACATTTGTTCGTTTTCGACAGGCACAATCAAGTTTGAACTCTATAAAATGAATGCACACCCATATGCTGGTTAATAAAGTTTTGTAAGCCTGAGTTGGTCCATTGTAGTTTGATATATGATAAGGGTTTGCCAATCATTATTGACCAGTTTATGATTTATGTAGAAATATGATCCAGATAAATTAGGCAGATTTATGATATAATCGGCTTATCGACAATTGTTGTATAAACTCCCTTTGTTCATATCAATCTAACAACGGGGATCATAGAGCAGAGTCCTTCAAATTCAATGTAAGACTTTTCATAAATATTTGGTTTTATTCCTTCTCTGAATTACAGTACATTTTCCCCAAAAATACTTTCAATTGAAAGAGAATGCATTGTCAGGTTATTGGTTAATTTTTTGTCAATCAGTTTTGTAAGCGAATGCATTAATATTGTCAGATTATTGGTTGAATTTTTTGACAGTTTCGTGAGATGGCTTAAAAAAAACTTTTTCTGAACTGTAATACTATTACAGAAACAGAAAACTTTCAACCAAAATTCACATGTTCTATCAAAAAGATTTCATACACAAAATTTGCTTACTTCATTTTTGTGTTAATTGACTTTATTGCACTAGTACTGTTAAAGGACTTCGGAGATATAGTATTATTTACATGTAAACACGTGCGTCAGATATTCAACAGTTCATAAGAAAAAAAAACGTTAAACATTTTTTTCAATTCATAAACGATACAACATATATCAACTTTCCTATTTAAAAACCATCCTTTATTAAAACGGTCTATATGTCATTTTGATGACGAATCTTAAAAGTACTTGAGAGTACTTATAGATCCTTATAGATTCATAATGCCTTTTGAGTGTTTTGAAAATAATTCCTACGTCCCTCTTTTTAAAATCTTTTAGGTGAATCGGCAAGTTAAATATAACATACATTATCTATATGGACCACTCCAACTGATTTTTGAATTTTAAAAACCCTTTTCAATTAGAAAATTGATTAATTTGTAAAAGGTGAATGAATGAATTACGACATCGAAGGTCTGATTTTTTTCTGCTCGTCGGATTTCAATGAAATTTTGTACTAATAAGGATAATGTCATATCATAGTAGGTAAAAATTGCCGTTTTTTTCTTTGATCACACGTGATTTAAAATATCAATTTCTTCGTTATTTAGATTTCATTTGAAAAACCAATATAATTCATTTATAATCGTAAAATTATTGCTTTACTTTACTTTAATTTAAACCAAAGTCGAAAGGTGTTTGATTGGTTCTTCAAACAAAGTAATTTGGTCTTAAGTATTATGATTATTTGGAAAAAGGAGAATTTTATAGAAACTTGCTACTTCGACGTGAGAAGGTAGTGTTCATTTCATTATTTTAACAGTCATTAGTACATTTTTACATTATTTTTTTCTTACATAAGTACGTATATACACACTTGATCAGGTTTTTTTCCTGTTCTGTCAGAAATATCATATTGAAGTGTTTTCTTTTATTTTGGATATCGTTTGATGCAAAAGTCAATATCCTTTAAGAATATGGAAAAAAAATCAGCGATGTCCCCGAAAGTCGTAAAGCTTTATATTATTTTTTTTTATAAATAATTATGTAGAAAACACTACAGTTTCATTTATTTACATTAAAAATCTATAATTGTCATGATTCAGTTAACTACACAGGATAGATAAATTATCTAACTAATGCTAATAAAAAAAATTTGACTTAATTAAAGGGTTAATGGAAAGTGAATGACGTTAATTACAGAGCTATCAGAACTGATGTGTCAACTATCGCCTATCACCTGGAATAACTTAACACCACTGCTTGACACGGATATCACTTTTAGCATTACAGATATTGATTGTACATGGAGCTAATTAAGCCAAACGCTTCGAAGGAATGTGTTGTTCAAACATTGCGCTGGTGCGTTTCAATGGAACAGACCGACGTACTCCAAGCTCTGCTCAGAACTCATTTCACAAAATCCAAGCTCTCGGACATGTCGGAGTTATGTTACGATCTACTCATCGAAGTCGTGTCAAATGGGTCATGTGACCTACTTCAGCTTATATTACTCTATGTGGATGAAAAATTTTTATCGAACAAAAATAACAAGATGGGAAAGACTTTTCTATCCAAAATGCTCTGTAAAGCCATTACAAATGGCAACAATGCAACAGTCCAGCTCCTGATTAAGAAAGGTGCGAATGTAAACATCTCGTATGAGGGCAAACCTTTGTTACATTCAGCTATTTTTCACGGACATACAGACATTGTTAAGACATTAGTTGCTCACGGAGCTGATGTTGATGGTGCATTGGTTCCAGTTATTCATTCCTCACTAGGAAGCAAGGATAAGGTAATTTCTATAAAATACAAATCAATGAATCTCACATTGTCAAGATTCATCTTTCAATATGAATGTGACTGCATTCTTTTCTCACTCAATCTTACTTAGTTAGAAAATCGATCTCATATCCTGAATGACAGCTTATTTCCTTTAGAGTTGATTGAGATGCCTCCCATGGTCACAAATTCAAATAGATAGTGAATTTCCAATTCTTTTAACATTTATCGAATTATTCCATGACTATCTTACTTTAATTTTTATAGATTGAACTTCTGAGTATACTGCGGAAGCACGGGGTAGATCCTCGTCGATCAGGAAACAACGGAAAACAACCAATCCATGTAGCAGCTGCCCATTCAGCAGCTATCGTCGAGAGCCTTGTCGACTGCGGATGCGATGTAAACGCACAGGACCCGATCCACGGCGATACGCCGATGCACATTGCATGTGGCATGTGCTGTACCGAGACAGTCGAATCTCTTATTAAATGTGGTGCTAAATTTAACTTGCTCAATAACCAGGGAGAAACGCCTTTGCAAAAATTGCTCAAATTCGTTACAAATTTTCAAGACTTTCATGCTCAAAGTAGACTACGACTTGCCAGATTTCTAGTCAAAATTGGATTTACAATTACTCAAACAGACAAAAAACTTGATTGCCGAAAGCAACGAGGCAGAGACAAAGTTGGGGAAACATACAAGAACATTGTTGCGTCATCGAAAAATGTGTTCACGTTGCAGCATATAAGCCGATTAGGAATCAGAGACAATTTGCAATCGAGTGCACCGAAGAAAGCTGTAGAATCACTGGACATCCCAAGACATCTTAAACACTATCTTCAGTTTGGAGATGGGTTCCACTATAATACTCAGATTCCTAGAGCGGTAAAAGTATGATACTGAATGGACTGTGATAGTTTTTGACTTGTTTATTACCTGGTGAATGCTACCATTGTCTTTCCTATAAATGGAATTGTCTACCATATTTTATTTTATTTTTTGCCCCAATCAAACAAACTGATATGCTGAAGATAAATTGGTATTACATGCTTAATGTGAAAGAACCTGGGTGGTACGGTAAAATGAATGTAATTCATAAACATTTTCATTGTAAGGAGACAACTTTTCTCAGCACAATCTATTATATTAAGATATATATGGTAAGATTGCCAATGAGACAGTCATCCACCAAAAGCCAAGCAACGAACAATTAACTTACAAGTCACCACACGGTCTTCAACGATGTGCAAAACCAATATCAAAAAGCAAGCTGTAAAATGCTTTAAAATAATGAGGCGAAACTATTAATAAAAGACGAAAATCGACCTAATCTATTGAAAAACAAAAATGTAAAACCAATAACAATGAACATTAAAAAATGACATCCACTGAACTACAGATTCCTGGCTCGGGACAGGCACATAAAATATGTGGCGTGGTTAAACCCTCCTCCAACCCTGGAACAGTTGGAAAAATGCAACAATACAACGAACTATAAAAGTCTGTTGAATTCGGATTAAACTCTTAAAAATCTATTATAACTATTTACTAACTCAAACATCATTTTGAAGTAAATTTCGTAAACAAAAACACAGTCCATTCCACCAATAAAATACTTAAGGCTAACTTATTATATATAACAATTTCTAGATGAAACCCTGAAGACTGGGGAAAGACAAAGGCAGAATTCGAGGGCGGATCAAAACACTTTAAAAAGGTGGGGTTCCAGCCGGGGTTCATCAGAAAAAGGGGGTATGATAGGACGTTATGTACCTTTTTTTTTTGTCAACTGACAAATTTTCCATAAAAAGGAGAGGTGCCAACCGCCCCTTCCCCCTTTGCACCCTCTCCTCTTGGATCTGCCACTGGAGTTATACATTAAGTTTTCCTAAAATGACGATAATGATTGTTTTTTTACGGTCTTGACCATCCTTACGGATCTCGCACGACCGCCCTTACGGGGATTCTGTTAGTAAATGTCTGTTAGTAGTTGGAGGTAGCGGAGCCCAGCCTTCGGGATACCCGACCGAAGAACTCAGTCAGAGTATGTCCTACTAGCGGCTGGGCTGCTCTGTTGACGCTCTGGCATACTCCCAGACCCCACGTGGGTCCGAGAGCGTTTCCCCACTCTAACTGTTTGAGAGTACGTCAACGCGAAGAGTGTTTCCTAAAATAATCGTGACGTCCTATTTATCCTGCTTTCAAATAAATACAACTCCTGGTGTTTCATATTATTGGTCTAGGGAAATCAACCATTTAATATTAGGGGCGGGGCTACGTGAAAAAAAGACAAGAACATTAATTTATAGTGACAGGTTTCCAGCTAGGATAAACGATACTGATAAAATTAAAATGTCACCAATTGAAAATAAAATTTCTCATAACATAATAAAGACTGAAAGAAAAAATCAACACAACAAACAACCTCCCCACCGCCGCGAAAAAAATAAGGTGCAAACTCCTGTTAAATAATAGCGGCGCAATATGATCCACCATACAAAGTACGGCTAACAATCGTACAAAATTTGAACAAAATCCGTCCGGCGGTTTCCGAGGCACAGTTGTGTCCACAGGTATGACTGGACGCACGGACGCGCGGACGGACATCGGTGTGTCTATGTCCCCTTCTGCGGAGCGGCGTAGGACAAAAATGGTTGGAATGGTTATACACAAACTAAAAAACCATACATGTTTTTGCATTTGAGAAATGAAACTTTTGTAAACGGTTCATATGTACGGTCATCAAAACAACGTTCATCGCGATTCTTTCCCGTAATTGAGACCACCTTTAAGCATTATCAAAAAAGTTGAAAAAGAAGTGCAGCATATAATGAAAATAACATTCAACAACCATAAAAATGGGGGGGGGGATATAAAGAAATACATGTAAGTAAACGTAACCGAATAACAAAATAAATAATTAATTCATGAACAAACGTTTCATTAAATTTTTATTAGTAGTTTCAGATCGATGAGTTGCATTGACACATGCTTTAGTTGAATGTTTTGAGAAGTTCATGATAAAAAAGTGTATTACTTGCACAAAATACAAGGAATTAAAATCACCTAGTAATATGCACAATTATACATATGGTGTCCTCACTACCTACCACGAATAGGACAAAAACAATGTGTACCCCAACAAAGTGGAGGAGAAAACGAGGTCTTACATGTACACTGGTATACATCTGTTAAATTATTTTACTATACAGATTAGAAGTGTACTAAGTCAACAACTGACTTATTCATCTCCATGTGATTTCATTCCATCCACAAATGATCATATTAACATATAAAAATAGGTTACGGTAACCTCCAGTATATATGCTATTAAAATCGGAGTTATTCCGCTTTGTACATTTAAATCTGTTTATACTTCAAAAAAATTAGCACGACTTGTCAATAGAGAGTAAACTATCAGCTATTTATTTTAACATTATTCTATTTGCTCTCACCATAAAGCCACCTAATAAAGCTCACCATGATTCATTGGGAAGTAATATAATTTTGATTTTAAGTTTTTTTAAGCCATCTCACGAAACTGTCAAAAAATCAACCAATAATCTGACAATATTAGAATACAATTTTTTATGTATGTTATGAGATATTTTTTATCAAAGTATTTAAGTAGCGCTCCAGATAAGAATCATACAAAATGTGATTCATGGGTAAAAAGCCTACATATTTTTATTTTTGATATTTTGTTTGAATTGCCATAGTAAACAGATATTAACATTCAGTTTTTCATATAACCCGTGTTCTTATGAGATAAAAATTATATAGAATGCACTGTAGATTTCAAAATTAAGAGAGATAACTCTGTAAATGACACCCAAATACAATCTATTGTTTTGGATTTTCACTGTTGATTATCTCCTAAGAGCAGGCAGATGTGAATGAATAATTACACATTTCATAGTATAGACCTATAAAACAACTTAATTACAAAAATAAAAATATGTAGCCTTTTTGGGGTGTATTACATTTTTCAGATTTTGCATGATTCTTACAGGCTAGAAACCACTAATTCCACTTCCCATAGGCTTCTATGCTAATTTCACAATATTCAATGGCTTCTCTGGACTTTACCTTAACTTTAACCTGCAGAGGACTATATATCAGCATGATTCTACATATGTCAGCTCACAATCCTCAGAATGGCATTTGGGGTTAGCAGACTTGCAGTGCAGTACTGGTCACCGGAAGTGAAGTGTCTATACAAAGCATGGGAAATCCCAGTGTTTTCACAAGATAGGGGTATATTTAGAAATCATTATGGAGATTAGGCATCACATCACAAGAAGCAAAATGCACCTACAAAATGTACAGAAATGTTTTTCCTTTCAGAAACTGTTTAAATTTTTTAAATGAGATGAAAACTTTTTTCACAGCACTATGAGGAGCAGGGGTAATTTCTGCGTAGGACTATTTTTGCCTACGTTCCAAATGCTCATTGGTTGAATTAGTGGTCTGTAACCTACAAAGACAGTTACTTAAAAGCAACTTATGTGCCTAAACGTTTGTAAGGTGTTTTGTTGTTTATGTCTATGTGTATGTGCAAAGGGAAACCTTACAACATATTGTTCTATACTTTATTAATATACTGCAAAGGCAAAACAACAAAATGATATTTAAGATACTTTGTTGGAGCAAGCAAAATCATCTGTGCATGCCTTTAAAGGAAGGTTTTGACGAACATTTGATCAATTCAACATATCTTTCTTTTTTCAGCAAAAAGGTAAAGTAAAGTTTTTCATATGCTTGCTCACAGGACAACATTATACTGCAGGAATACAGCTGGTCACTCAAAATGTAGAGAATCACTACTCTGACTCCTACCACTTAATCTCTTATATGCTGAGGAAGAAATAATTACTGTAAAGTTATTGTTTACAATCAGAAAAAATCTGAAACAAGCATGTAAAAACGTACTGATCTAACAATATATTATGCTTTCACGTATGGAGACATTCTATATTCGAAATAATCACTATTTGATCTCTGCACTACTAGATTTTTTTTAAATAGAATGTTAGAAAGTTAGAATTTTGACTGAGATTTCTGTCCTTAAAATTAGTCGGTTTCAATATCATTACGGAACTATAACTTAAATTACTAAAACGATATGGAATTTTGTCTTTATTCTCGCAAAATCACACTGTAAAAGTTGTGGTGTATTTCTTACCGTGTCAGGTCAGGCCACAGCTAGAATTTTTTAGGGGGTTCAGAGAGGGTTATTTTGACATAACGTTCCTGACTTTTAATAGTGCTTCATCAATTTTAAGCTTCTTAAAAAACTCGTTTTTGCTCCCAAGATCTTTTTTGTTGTTGTAACCACTTCACCTATGTGTGTGGGTATTTCATGTTACAGTGGTTGAAATTAGTGGTAGACCAATGATCATGCAGGTCTACACTAAATTCAAGTAATTTTATATACATTGAACAGAAAATTTCCTGAAAATTTTCTGTTGGTCTGTGATGCAATAAATCTAGTTTCGAACACTGTCCATGACAGTGACTAAAATTGGACCAAGGAAAAAGACAAAACACCAGAACTAATGCAAATCTACTAAAAATATACACAGAAACTAAAGAATAAATTAGCAAAGATTGGGAGTAAAGGCATCAGTAGGGTTAGCAGTTCTAGAAACACTGGCCAAGTAGTTCATTTGATGTCAAGTCAGGGTAAAATTAAACTAGGTAACAACATTGTGAAAATATCTGTTCACATGGTAGAGATGGTCACCTAACCGTCAATAAAGTTCATGTTGTTAACCTCACTTTGGTCCAATAACTTGTATGTAGAAACTGGCATAATGCATGTGCAGTGATATAGGACCTCCTTAAGCAGTTGAAGTACATACAATGAGGACATAACTTTTTGTATGTTTAAACAGGTCTGGAGCTGGTATGTCAGTTTTCTGTTGGTAGTCATTTGTTTGTACATTAGTGGGAATGTATAATCAGTTTCTTTATATCTGTTTTTAAAAAGGGACTCTGATCTTTTAAGCTGATTTTAAGGTATGTTTGATTGTGTAATATTATATTCACAGTGGACAGATTTAAAGGGGGAGGGTTGTGATTTAGCATGTCCCAAGTCAGGAATTTCTAGTCTCTGTATGTCTTGTTTTATTTGCACTTTCATTTTACTTTTATATTTTTGGGAGTCTATAGGAGCATCTATTTCAATGTACCTGCATGCATATAATGTTGTTTTGGGAGCAGCTGCAGTCTGCCCAGTGGTATAAGGTTTCCTCGTCATTTTGAAGACCGATATAGGTGGACTTGAGCTGACAATTTTCATTCCGGTTGGGGTTGTTGTCTTTTTGACATACTCACCATATCCATTCTCTTTATATAATATTGCAAAAACTTCCCAAAATTAAGGCTGCATCGTGAATCAATGCCTGATTAATTTACTGAAGATTAAGTACAAATTCTATAATGTTTATTCAGAGTTATCTCCCTCCTAACAAAAATATTTCATGAAAGACGAAGATGCATATATAGATAATAAAAAAATTCAAAACATTTTACAGTGCATGGAAATATAATCCAAGAGTAAAGAATAAAGCAGTGATCTATTTCACAAAATATTCATTAAGTAGCTCTAAACAGACAAGCAAAACATACACAGACATTTTAGCGATTGTTCTGAAATTTTATCACATTTCTAGTACCAATATTAACAATTGAGTTACCTCCCTTTAGCCATAGTTTCTTTAACAACAACCATTTATTTATGATTTTTTTCCTCTAATTTCATGTGCATCTCATATAAACAAAAGGTTAAAGACATATCACCAGATTTGTTTGCACATGCTTTGAAAGTAGAAAAAAGAAATTATTTATAAGAATGGCAAAATTACACACGACATAGTTTAAAGGTTTAAATTATTATTTTGTTCTCAATTTCAAGAATGTTATTTAATATTAATGGAAAAAATAACCATTAACCATAGACTGACTAGTTTTGTGATGAGTCATTTATTCATGAATTTTACATGAGAAGTACACATAGATTTGAGAGCTGAAAATTTCAGACTACTAGTTCATGTATACCCATGACTTGTACCAAGTAATGTTTAGTCAAAACAACAGATTTTTACAATACAGTGAAATCCATCTAAAATACATTTGATAGTTAAGTGTCAGTCACTGTAAGAATCTGGCAGGGGGTGAAACATGGTATGAAAAAACCCACCATTTTGAAAGTTCAATTTGACTATTTGCATCATAGGAAACGGGGAAAAAAAAACAAAACCTTACAAATCATTTTGGTGCATTGAGTTATAATTTCATTAAAATGCACTGAAAATGAATATTTCAAGGGATTATGACTCAGTCAAATCTGATTTTTCTAACACTCTATAGAAGAGTTTGAGCCAGTCCAATGATGCAGAGATCAAATAATGGTGTTTTCATGTAGAGGAAGCATCCTTGAGTGAAATTATAGTCAAATTAGTGGGTTTTTGACATGCAGGTTTCTGATTTTTACCAACTTAGCCTGATTCTTACAAATACTTCCACTTAACAGACTAGTATAAACCAAAAGGTTCACATATCTTTTTTCTTGCGTAAGAAGAATTTGTGAGTATCAATTCTGCTGTTTTAACTCAGAACAACGTATCATTCACTTTTTTTTATTTACTTATTTTCCATCGAGGAAATACAAAACATCATAAAATATAATTTTTTTTTAGGGGGGGGGGGGGGGTGAGAGGGTGTAAATTGTTTTTAAAATATCAAATGGAATAGATGCATTATATCAGTATTCAATAACAATTGATAAAATTGCTCTTACTCTTGTGCTATTACGATACTGAAAAATATAACATTTTCTTGATGGAAGATAAGGTGCTTTCTTAAGAGATCCGCGTCATTGAAAACTAGTTGTTATATAATTGAATTTGACTGTATTTCCACAAGAGGATAAATCTGAAACAATTCAATATCGGGTTCCCCTCAATTTAAACAAATCAGTTTTGGTTAAATTCCCCAAAAGATTCTATTTCAAAATGGAAGGCTCTTTTTCAGCAGATTTTACCGTACCTCTTCTTATCATCACATTCAGTTGTTTCTGATATTAAATTAAATTATCGGCAGAACCTTTTTCATTGCCTCCATTTTATCTCAACTATGCAGGAGTTGAATAATAGTTTTTGACAATAAAAATGTTAGAACAGGCATTTATATATATAAATTTATTCATATTTGTTTTCAAGATCTTGTAACTCACAAGGAAAGTACTTAGTTAATTTCCTGGAGATATTTTATAAGAGCAAGATGAAAAAAATTAACAACCAAATTAATTCTACAATAATGAGGTAAAACCTTGCTGACCCCTTTTGCTATATCCTTATAATGATTTTATGGTTGAGATAGCAAAGAAGCTGTGGACAGAACTACAAGGACTTGTAAATCAGTTGTTAAGTTGGTTGTACTATGCCTCCACTCTTTTACACCTATGAAATATGTCACTGTGTCATACTTCTGTTTGTCAAAGGAAATCATGAAATTTTATATTAGATTACGATGTCAATCCTTACGGGCAATTCGTGGGCCATTCACACAAGAAAATAACTCATGTAGACTTGAAAAAACTTTGCAGAAATACTGGGGACCCACAAAAAATCTTTGTTATACACTTTTTAATGAGTGCATAGACACATAAAAATACATTATTTTCATAAATTTTCAAATTCATAATGGCGGGTCCATCCCCCCTTGTATCCATTATGTAGTACTATACATTTGCTGCAATAGTTGACAACTCTGAAGTCATTAGTTACAATATTTTTTTTTTCATTTGAAGACAAATCTAGAATACATTCACTCAAATACCTTTCACTAAAAGCATTCATCATTTACAAAATATGAATTGAATATTGACAATGGTATTAAGTCATCGAGCAAGTGTCAGTTAAGAGTTGTTTCCCCTTTTCTAAAACAGAAATAATTGTTGTTTATGCCTTAGAGTTGTGTAAACACAACAGACTTATCTAAAACTCACAATTTCTAGACTACATGTATTATGGTATGGAAAATCTGAAGGCTACCACAAAAATAACCAACAAATTTCTGAATTTACTGCATTGAGATACCAGTATTCATCTTGAATAGTACAACTAAATATGAAAGCACCATTTCTGTTGCAAGTAAACCATATTTAATACAAAATGTGATGAAAGATATCACAGAGACAGTCAAACAAAACTTGTATGCATAATAATGAATATTCATTCAAAAGTCGTAAATATTCAATGGATAGAGGCAAACAATTAAGAATATTCATTAGTTATATCAGGACATGTCGTATCTTTCGAAATGTTTCCTAACTGTTGCTTCCTGTGGTGGATTCTGAGAAATTGAAACATTTCTTTTCTTTTTTGACTTGCTTCCTTTTCTTTTCAAAATAGTTTTTAAATTTTTAAATGGATTTGACTCTGAAGTTGGTGTTTGCGGTGACTTTTGTGGTGTAGAGGATGTGTCATTTTTAGCAGGCATTGAAATATAATCCACCATTGAATGTGGCCTTTCTTTAGCAGGTGAAAGTTCAGCATTTGTGTCTCTTTGTGAAAGAATTGGCATTGAGCCAACAGAAGTTATTTGGTTACCATCTCTATCCAGATAGTTTTGGAATGGTACATTATCAAATTTAGGACTATCTTCACCACTTTCATATAATGGTTGTTCTAAATCTGAACTAGAGTTATTGCCCTTTAATTCAATTCCTTCTGGGATTTCTGGGAAGAAGTCACAATATTCAGGATAACCTGCAATACTACGGCACTTTTTATCACGCTCCCTTTCTTTCTTTTGTAATCCTACTGCCGTGAGATTTTCATGACTACTGAACATACGGCCACGTAACTTTTCCATATTTGATTTAGAATAAGATAAATCCATAGAACTCTTGTGATGCCAGAGCCTCTCTTTCATACTTTCAAATCTTCCTTTTTGAGGAGTTTTAGAGCTCTTGTCTTTCCCTTTATTTTCTTTCAGGCTTTCAGTACTACAGCTATCCAAAGTACCAAGCACAGTTCCATTTTTGCCTTTACGCCCATAAGCCTCTCGAACAGCATGAACTAGTCTTTGATTTGTTTGTGTCAACATATCAATTTGTTCTTGTTGTGATTTGATAATTTCGTCTTTTTGTTTCATCACAGCTTGAACTTGTTTTTGTTCCTTTTTCAACTGACCCTCTAAGAACAATAAATGTGCAAGCACTTCTCCTAGCCGTCTGTCAGCCAATACACGTTCATTTCGTAACGATTCCTGGTTTCGTTTAAGCTGCATTTGTAATGATGAATTCAAAGAATTACTTTTAGCTTGCTGTAGAACGAGGTTTGACTGCAGCTTCTGAACCATCATTTTAGCATCCGTCAACTGCAGACGGAGCGAATCTACTTCTTCTTGTAACTGAAAGGAGAAGAAAATGCTTCTGTAAGCAAAGAGTATGAATTTCACAAAGTATACAAATGGTGCAAAAATAATCTTGATTACATCCATCTGATTGAGTACATGAAGAAAAAACCCTGCACGTGTAAAAATGTCTACGTGAATGTCATTTTCCACATGTCATTGTGTATACTTCCAAAAATAACAACACACTTTGCATACAAAGTAAGACTGCTAATTTCATACTCATGAAATCCATTATCTTTTCCATTTTCAAGATATTTTAAGTTCATATTAATCCTTGTTTTTCACTACCTGCAGTTTGCATTTCAATTTTTCATGTTAACAAGAATAACTATGCACAGGTATATGAATAAATACAATTTCATCTTCACAATCATTATCATTTGTAATCCTAATGCATTTCTTTTATGAGGTTTGAAAATTATCCATTTCCCAATAATTCTTTTATAAAAATCCGATGCAAAATTCAATTAAATTCACACTTCATCAAATCTCAGATACAAACGTAAGTAATTTCTTGTAATAAAGCAGGATTTATACTTTAAACAGGATGAAAGTGTACATTTCATACAAATCCATCTGGTTGTGAAGTTAAATTGAATACATATATACCTAACAGGATTTGAAAAGAATTTAAGTTCAATAATATTGTGTTTTAGAGACATACAAACATAAAATTTAGTGAAGAGAATCATTACATAATTGAAATAAGGTCTCAAGAGTTATCTTCCATTGGCAAAAGATGAAATGGAGTACACCTTATCATCAAATATTATAAGAAAGGTCACATTTCCCTGTAGATCACTGAAGAAGAATATTGATGGATTTTGATTAGAAAGTAAGTAATAAAGTTTTTTTTTCACTTTTACAGCAAAACTATATCTTTTTTACCTGATTTCAGGCATATTTAGTCTATCTATACATTATTGCCCAGATACAAAATCCTTGCTCCTTAATCATATCTCGAGTTCCATTCCTGTTCTTGTCATTTTTGATCATCCAAAAGTTCCCAACCAAATGCCATCTTTAACCTAACCTTTTCTTATATTTTGACAAAGTGTCAATTAACACCCTCCCCACAACTTAAATCATGACACAATCTTTTTCAGTTGATATCAGTATAAATCCCAACACATTATGCCATAGAGTATCTCTAATATATCTATTCTTTTTACTTAATATCATTTCTATCAAACATTCATTCACTATCCAGATATGGTATAGAGAGTCAAATAATCATTCACTATCCAGCTGTGATATAGAGAGTCAAATATTCATTCACTATCCTGATGTAGTACAGTCTTTTCTCTGTACCGAAGCTGGATAGTGAGCAAATATTTGAAAGTAATGATATCAGTTTAAAAGAATACATATATTACAGAGAGACTTGTAGTAAGTCTAATTATGCCATACTCTTATTATGACTTGTAGTTCTCAATACATAGAATGACATACCCTCCCTATGATTTCATAACTCTCCATTACCAACATATTTTGATACTTGGCAGACCTATTCTGATAAATCTTCCTTTTCTTCAACTGAACCAAAACATCAAATACTCCAAACAAACACATTGATATAACCCTCGTTATTGCCTCAATCAATATCTAAATTATTTGTCCGCAGTAGCAACAAATAGTACTACAATGAAGTTGCAATGTAGTACATTCTTTTCAGCAGATTTCACTTTGGGGAAAAAGAAAACTAAACACCAAGAGTAATAATATCCAGTTCAATTCTTCTACAGTAGGTAAGAGACATACAAACATAATTCTGTCGTAACATTTCATCAAAGAACTTTTTTGGGAGAATTTTTTACACTTGGCAATTATGTAATTGCCCCTGGTAATCCAATTGTAAGAATTCATCGAAAGAAAAAGTATATTCATCCTGTGCACAATTAACAAAGTCAAGTACATGCATCCTTTTCTGTGCCCTATTCATAATAGAATACAAAACACTGTTACAAGTAACTATACTATCATGATGAAATTAGATCAATAAATGGTAATTCAATACAATTCATCTACTGTTATTTCACTAGAGTGAATGAATTTGATTTCCAACTTGGTGTTAATTGTGGTGGGCAAAGTTCCCAAGCACAGACATATATAGATCCATCATAAAAGGCTGTTTTCCAAAAAGCAAATTTATTATGGCACTATAATTAAATCACTATATTTAAAATAATTTGTACAAATATTATTCATGTAATCCTTTTCACATCACATATACTCGTTTCTAATTAAACTTTAATATTAAATCTAATTTACGAAATTTAAAAAGGCATCATAGTTAAACGTCCACAAACCACAAATTAGCCCTTAACCTTTTGAAAAGTAAATGTGAAAAAAAATGTGACCGTTTTCAAACTTTTTACAAAGTAACGCAACTCAAACAAACTGTCTAGATGGTTGTGTATATGACAATAAAGGAAAAGCAACATTCTATATTGATTTTCAACATATGTACAAACTATATATGATATTTGGGTAGAAGAGAAAAAAAAATTTTCCACAAACCACAGCTTGTACATTTCAATTAATAATCAATGTTTTATCGACTATCAATCAAAGTAAAATATGTGATATGAATTGGGTTCAATGAATATGATAAGTGAGAAGGTATAATAATAAAATATCAGGAAAAAAAGAAATTGAACAAATCAGTTATGGAGAGGTCATGATGTCATCAAAAAATGAGAAAAAAAATTCTTTTTTTTTTATACAATAACAAATTTTTGACCTAATAAATTTTGTTGAAGGCAGATAATGAAAGTACTAAATGACAACAGAAAAGGAACCATTTCAACATGACAATGCTTTGTTAATTGTCATGGGGTGAGAGAGAGAGAGTGTGAGGAATAGGGTTGGGTGGATTAGAGAGGGTAAAAATGCAAGGAAATTATTTTAATGGAAGAGAAATGTACTGTTTGTGTTAATCAATCCCTCCATCCATACAAACAGTCCCCATTTTTTTCCCATATAACACTAGTACTTCAATGTTGTTCTTGTAATTTAACATAAACTTTTTAAAGTAGAGGGTGTCATTTCAAAAATAGGTTTGACCTTGACTTACTCACATATCCTTGAGACAATGATGCAATATGAAAAATTACAATCATCAAAAATATAAAAAAAGTTTGTCATTACCATAACCAACAGACAGGCATACATGTCCAACCCAATATGAGCTTGCTCCCTATTGCCCTATTACATGTACTTCCTTAACTTCTAACAGATTGGCTATCATACAATAGTAGAACATCAAATTATTTTTAATACTATATAATAAACCTGTTTATATTCAGAAACAGTAAAACCTGACAAGTATTTGTCATTAATAGTCTCGTCACTTATATTTTATTGATAAAACATTTGAGTGATTTCTAGTTCAAGCTAATAAATAATATTTTTTGTTATGATTTAGTCCTTTTTTAAAATCAGAAGTTTTGATCATGTTTATAGAAAGGTTAAGATTATTGTTCTCAATTGCTTTACTTAAAACTACAGTTAATAATAAAATATCTATGTCTTGTTTCGTTTTCACCGTTAATTTATTTTTTATGTTACTTGATTATATAGGGGTAACTCTTTCGCTGTAACTGTGTATAATAATGTTTCGGGGCCAGCTACAGCCTGCCCTGTGGTAAGAGGATTTCCATATAGTTCATTGAAGACCAATGGGTGACCTTGGGCTGACATTTTCATCCCGATGGGGTTCTGTCTCTTTGACATATACACCATACCTATTCTCGATATAATTGTATGAATATTATTTTCTTCAAAAAACTTAGGAAAATAAAAATTACCAATCATATGTATTGCAAATTTCAATATGCTGTACATATTTCAAGGAGTAACCTCTAATCAGCAGCATTAGAGTCAAATATATAGGAAGATCTAATTCCAAGAATTAACTGTATACAAGAAGTACTCAAAACTAAAACTATCTAAAAAGTAAGCCAAATCTATCAACAGGAGGTTTTACAGCATGCAATACAAGGAATAAAGCATCACTGTTTTAGGTATTTTGAGGTCTCTGACATGATAATGTATTCTGGATAACAAAAGGCAAGGAAAACTTAATAGATAGCATGACTAACCTCTTTACTAGGGGTAAATTTTATATATTTTTTTTACTTATTTTCTTAAATACAAAATAATTCTAAATTCTAATAATCCTTGTTCCAATAATATATTACTGCAAATTTGATAAGATGTACACGTTTCAAGGAGTAACCTCTCATCAGCAGCATTAGAGTCAAATATATAGGAAGATCTAATTCCAAGAATTAACTGTATACAAGAAGTACTCAAAACCAAAACTATCTAAAAAGTAAGCCAAATCCACCACCGAGAGGTTCTACCATATGTAATATATTGTATAAGGAATGAAGACTCAGTGTTGTAAGTATATCGAAATTTGTAATACAGTAAATTTGGTTAATATGACAGATAAAATCTGATATAATTTGGGGTTAGAGAAGTCTGACTACTTGGTTGGTGAAAGTATGAGTTGGTGAAAAAAAAAACCTTTTTGATGGATGTTTCCACATCATATATAGTTAAGTGAGTAGGTCTTGTATTCCATTATCTGATACAAACTTATTTTTTTCTTTTTCCACCAGTGAGTAATATAAAGCCAACCACTAATTGTTAACCAATATAATGGAACAGAAATCTGTGGCTCAACTGGAATAAACTTCATCATGGGAAAAAACCAAATAACTTGTGTCCTATGTAGAAACCCAAAAGTAGCAAATTGTTATCATTAGAACATCATGATGGGCAATGTGAAACTAGAATGAAAATTACAATTAGAAGCAATGCTAACACTAAGTTATAAAAAGGGCATGTTCAAGTCATCATAAGAAAATCACGATGGGCAATGTGGAACTAAAATGAGAATTAGAAAGAGTAATCAAGGGAACCAAGGTTATAGCGGTAATCAAAAGAATGTAATCCAGGGACAAAGACCAGACATGGAAAACAGACATACACAACAAAGAACATAAAGTAAGTAAAAATCAGAAATAAAAAGTAACAAAAGCAAATGAGCAACTCGGACTCCACTAAAAACTGGGAGCATGGACCAGGTGCACCGGTAGGGTAAGCATCCTCCATCTCTGAAGCAATGCTAACGCTAAGTTATAAAAAGAGCATGTTCAAAGCAACATGTTCATAATGACAGATTTGGTTCTGGTAGATGCCACTAAATCTTAAAATCTAGGTCAAGACCCAGTAAAATATAATAATAAATTAATACAAGACTCTCATGTAAAACGTAAATTAAGTCATAAATTTTACACTAGAACAAGTTATTAGCACAAACATGTACAATATGACTTTGATCTATCTTGCTCAATCTGACATACTTCGGCTTAAAAGAAAAAAAATGACACAGGAACAATACCAAATATGATAGTTCATGCACGAATGGTAATATTCAATGAATTTAGGGTTTTAATTACCATTAATGTGAACACCATTCAAGGACAAGTAACAAAATATGAAAGTCGGCTGAAATGAGACTGTCTTGTGTTTATTGATTTAACATAGAGATAGGAAATGAGGAAGGAAAAGGATGATACTTTGAACATACTATTGTCCAATTTTCGTGTATTTTGTGGGTAAGGTAAACCATGAAATTTCATTCCCAACGAAAAGGATAATTTATTTCAAATTGTATGACAGGATCATCAAAACCATAAATTCAAGAATCCACTAACTTGTGTTTTTCCCCTAAACCACGAAAACTGATACCACCGAATATAAGTACTTTCACAGTACACAGAGTTACAACTTCAATATAGAGCAATAATATAATGATTAACTTGCTTGTTTTGAACACTACTCATCTTCAGTATCTTAACTACATAAAAGACAAAAACATAAAGTGTGATACAAATATGGTGAACCATCAACATTCTACAATAACTGTTACATGCAGTAATAAACAGTTTATATAATTTGCCTCCTTTAGATACAACCCCCTCCCCCCTTAAAAGTGTAACAATTAACCAATTCTGAGAAAGCCTATGCCTGGCAATTCCTGTGAAGACAGAATGTAATTGGAAACCTGAACCCTATTTTTTTAAATTATTAGTTCCTTAAGTAGAACGGTATCCATTTAATTGAAAACTAAACAAAGTCTGAGTCCTTCATATGAAGTATCATTCATATAAATATCATACACAATTTTATTAGCAGTAACAATGAACTCAATGTTGAAGGAAAAAATCTGCACATAAGGTAAAATTATGTAAAACTTCCAGTTTCACAGGAACATGTCCTGATAACCAAGAAAGAAGTAATAAATAATGAAGGACAATACACCACATTGCCTAAATAAACAGTTACAAGAAAAAATTATGTTACAAATAACTTCTACATAAAAAAAAAAAAATGGAAAAGAAAAATTTTACTTGCCATATCAAAGCTGCACAATGTCATAATAGTTTAAATATGGAGTCACAAAGCACTCTTCTGTATGTCCTTTCAGGTGTAAAATCAACTTAACCTTATCTAATTTGCATAAATTTACATAACAGGTAAAAAATTTACCGTTCTTCGTGTTTTGAAGGTTGACTCATAGCCCGGAAAAAACTAACTGTTTTAAACATTTGATATGCTATTCATTCAATTGAAACAAAATGTTTTTATTTGCATTAAAATCTCAGTTCAAACAGTGTTTATTTACAGATCATGTTTGTATGAAAGTAGGAACAGAATCTTTAGTGAAAACATCCATTGTGAAGCATTAAAACTAAGTACTCTCATAAAACATGTAAAGTAACATGTAAATATGGCATTCAAAATACAGGGTTGAAATTTAGTTGGGCATAAACACAGCATGTTTGAAGATATATGTTACAATCGTTACTCTATAGTGAGGTACATATGAATATTTTCTTGTATAAAAGGGTAGTTGGTGCACCCTAGCTTATTTGTTACAATAATGAATAAAAATCCTAAAACCAAAATTGTTGATACAAAGAACTAAAATCTTTGATGGCAAAGTTTTAAGCCTATGCATGTTACACGGTGTTTATAGATTCTAGCTTTATCATTCAAAAAAAAAATGTAACTAGGTCTGAATGGTAATTTGGGGTTCCCGTTTTATAGGAAGTGAGTGTTTGTCTGTCGCACCCTGGAATGGAGCTTCTGCTCCACCCCTATATGGTCCAGTTGTGGGAGTAGGGGTATAGCAACAAACCATCAAGTTATAATATATCCCCAATTGAATTTGGTTACCACAGATTACTAGGAACTTGGTCTGGATATTTTCTGTACAAATTGCAGTAAAAAATATCAGGATGCTCTTAATAAATGTAGTGAACATGAAAAAAAAAAAAGATCTTTTCCAGATAAATGCACCAGAAAGAAGATGCAGCCTGAGTCAAACATGTCTGAGTGAACAACTGAATTCAGCAACAGCTTGCCTTAGAACTATGATTAAAATATTCCTAGTGCATCTTTCATAAAATTAACCTGTATATAAAGACCACCTGTGTTATCTGACCATGATCTTGCTCTCCCACTGGTGGTCACTTTAGAGCTACAGATGAGTTCCAGATCAGTTATAAATTGTGAATACCATATAAGGTTATGTCTTCATATTCATTATGCGTAATGTTCATTCATCTTGTTTACCACAATTTAGGTAAGGTTGTTTATTTGTACGTAAGAATAGGACAAAACTTTTGTTTATTACTTCTATATTTTCAGTTATTTAAAGTGAGTCAGATGTGTTCGTATTCAAAAGAATCCTTAAATAATCCTACCATTAAATGAAAGTTAATTTACTATCAATTCGGATTATGACAAATCAGAATTTTTAGTTTGCCCTCAGGGAAAGACTATTTCTATTTAAATAAATGAAGAATTGTAGAAGAAAGGATCTACATACTTGAAAGGTCGTGAAACCACATGTAAGAATAAACAAAAACAGCGTCCTTTGAATTTAGACTTACCTCTGGGTAGTCTAAACTTTGTAATCATAAGCCAAATGCACTTGATTGTACTAACTGACTGTTTATCATAAAAATAGTACACCTACGTTTATCTTGAGTACTAATATATCATAAGACAAAAGATGAATTACGACTCCCAATTTGGGAATGACTTTAGTCATTAGGACCACATTTACCTATCACTAGTCTAGGCACTTTGACCATGTATGTGCAAGAGACATAATCTGAGGGTAAAATTACTTTCTATAGGGGAAAGTACTGGTATTTTCCATTTTCACATCAAAGGTCCACTTGAAGAAAATCGAAAGTCCACATTAAAGTGACAATCAAAAAGATTGAAGGTCTAAGACCCAGGTAAATGAAGGTTGAAGGTCTAAGACACAGGTAAATGAAGGTTGAAGGAACAGGACAGATGGTAAATGAAATTTCCAAGGCCCAAGGTTAGAAATTGAGGACCCGCAACTTCGACTACCATTAATTTAAACCACTGCATAATCTTCTAATTTCACTGCAATAAGCCTTTTTTTTTTTTTTTAAATAGTCAGTCTCAGTAAGAATCAGGCAGAGAGAAAAATTGGAAACGTGTATGTCAATAAGTATGCCACAAATTTGGGCCACTCTAATTTTGCTAGATGCTAAGTTGTGGTCTAAGTACCTATGCTCAGAGAAAATATTTCACAAAATTAATTTTGGCATTTTTAGACAGACCCCTAAAATATGCAAAATTAGCACCTTGCAAAAATTACCTGCTATTCGGTACTCAAACCAATGCACTTCCAGTTTCAGCACATATTAAATACAATGGGTTTGTTCAACTAAAATATCATACAGATAATATCGTAAAGAAGTCCTCGAAATTCTTTTCTTTTTACACCTTATTACATAATTTTGATAACTTACATTCAAGGCAATATAATTTCCTGCATCCATGTGCACCTTTCATGAAGAAATGAACGTTAAAGATCCAAGAACAACTTACATCCAACACAACTAAACAACAAAAGAGTTTTAATTCCCAATTCAAGCTTTTAAACATTTAACTCGGAAACACAAATTTATAGTACATCTTGAACAATACAAGGCGTTTTAAACTTAACTGAACAATTACAAACATAACCTGTTAACCGAAAGGTCGCTATCAGAAAATATCGCTATTTTAAAACTTGATTTGGAAAGATACGTAGTTACTGACTTACAAGTTGACCGTTCACAAAATATAAAGTTGCAACATTTAGAGTACACTGGTTACAGGTTATAACTGAATAACATGATGTTAAGATAATGAATCAGTAGATTTCCTTGGTTAAAATTCAACCACTCCCAAAACTATATATACATGTATTAGTAAGACTGAGATGCAGTAGAAATGCTCATACAATAACAACCACAATCTCATGTTTGATCAAAAACAAAAACAAAAGAGCATCCCTAAGCCTACAACATGGGTTTTGACTTTACTCAACTAAATACAAGAAAGAAAATAAACAATTTGACAAAGATTCAAAATTAGCAATTATAGACAGTTCAGAATTCAATAATAAATGGCAAAGGTAATTAATGATTATCAAAACCATTTTGTATTAACCTACATATTTAAAAAAAATACATAAAAAAATGACCAAACTACTACTTGGTCTTCACTGTTTTCATTTAAAGAAACCTGATAATGTATTACAAGTCTTTGTAAACCAGTTCACAAGATTTAGACAGAAAATTAATAGACCCTTTTGTGGTAAGTTGGTGAGCATGCTCAATATACACTTCCGCGAGGCAGGGCTTGGGTAGAACAAAAGAATTTTCCTTGTGGAAGTGTATATTGAGCATGCTCTACGCATGCTCATCAACTACCCAACATTAGCACAAAAGGGTCTATTTACTAGGAACTGACTTGTCAAAAACATTTATACCCTAACAATGTTTTAAGTTCCTAGAAAAATATCAAGAGGATGAAGACAGCATACTAATAATAAGTGGACAATCAAATAATTAACAGGAAGTAATTAGACAAAGGGAGATTATCAAGATTATGTACAAATATAGTAATAAAACTGATATTTAGAGGAATTGCTCAAAAGACAATCACAATCTCATGTTTGATCAAAAACACAAACACTCGAGCATCATCTAGCCTCACACACAGATTTTGATGCACTTACAAAAATGTGAACAGACAAACAGACAGAGATATAACACAAAATTATGAACAGACAGACAGACATATACAGACAGTAAGCGTACAATGAACCCAATGTATTGCTCAACATCTTAGAAAATATGTAGGGGTAAGGCCAAAATAAAAAAATATCCTAGATTCTCATGCACTCCCAACCCATTATTACCCAATTTTTTCATCTGCCCCAAATATATTTATTTGGATTTTCCCCCAATTTTTCATTTAAACTGATAAAAATAAGAAAAAAAATGTGCCCTCCTGCCCCCAATTTAAAAATAAAAAGCTGGATGAGAATGTAAGAATTTTTTTTATGATGGCCTAAGAGATATCAAGACCTATTGCACTGTATAAAAAGGATGTCAACAAGCAAACTGTCTTAAACTTTGGGTCAACCATCTTCTAACTGAAGAGGCAATGTTAATAATTAGGTTTGGTACTAATACTAACTGGTACAAATATATGATATATGATATTATAAGCACAGACATAACAAATCTCAAGCTGCTTTAATTGCAAACAAATAGGACACTTTGAATAAATATAATTGTACAGTTTTTCAATTTCCTCATACAAAATCTTCAAGTACCTGTAAAGCGTGGTTATGGGAAAGTAATATGAACCACTAACTGCAAGATTACTACTAAGATATGCATTTGAAGGTGTACTTTTTATCAAGGCAAATTATTTCCATAAATGGTCCTTGTTGCCATAGAAACCTTTAATGACAGTCATTTATAACAAATTTATGGGTGTTCACATCTGTTTTGGATGCAAGTTTGATAACAGTGATAAAATATTACCTTTGGGTTTTTATAGTAATCAATATCCAGCCCAATAATGGAGTAACATGGATATCAATAACATAAATCCAAAAACAGGTCAAATGTAGTTAACGCTGGTTACTGACTTCCCTTGGTAAAGAATGAATTCACTCGAAAACTGAGACAAAACAAGAGATCAACATATAGCAAATTTAGACTCAAAGAAATACTCTGAATTGATTTTCGATAGGAAAGCAAGACATGAACAAAATCAAAGAGGAGACAACACAACCTCTTTAACATGTGATATACCAGTCTAACCTCTTATTATAGTGTCAAGGTTCCTTAACTCAATAACAAAAATCAGGAAAAGGAAGAACAAAAATAAGGTAAAAATAAAAACTCTACACTAAATTTTTCATAAAGTTCCTTCATAGCATTCTTAGCTTCTTGTTGTACTACACAGACAGACAGACATCAATATATCAAACTATGCCAGAAGCTGGATATAAAATGGAGACCACACATATTTGTATTGAGTTACATAACAAATAAGCAACAGATAAAATTGAAAGCAAGCCCCTTTCTTTGCCTTTTTAGTCAGGTAAATTAGGGTAATTTACAGGTAGTTTTACTTTATCAAGTAACACTAATGTGATAATTGTCTAAATGTGGGTACATTAACATGTCTGGTAACATCAAAATCAGTAAGTGGCCTTATGTCTCACACAGAAGTATACTTTAGATGGTAGACACTAAAATTAAAATTTCATGGAGTGCACAAAGTTCGGGCTGGTTAACAACCCTCAGGGTGTCAACTAAATGAGGTAACCCTAAATTCAAAAGATTGAGGTCTCAAAATAATTCTCTTAGCATGGACCAAGAACCAGCTACCCCATGTTGACATCAGGATTTATCGATTCAAAAGATATTGGTATAGGAAGAGTATAATAAATGCAATATTTATTCTTTCCTAGGAGTAAAATGCAGTGCATAGTACTGTTTTTAGCACTGTATTCCTTTAAACTATAAACTAGACAAACAGAAAGCAAAGCTCACTAGTGGGTATATATCCTCTGCTCCCCATCCATGCTACCATACAATCAACAGAATAACCAAGTCATCAAACAGGAAGTCAATGTCACTTCAGTCTAGAATTGAGTCCCACAATATGGCATGCCTAAATAAAGCTTCTTTCAAAGTATGAAGTGGCAGTGATACATACATATTTGCAAAGAAAATTGTTTTGAAAAATTTGTGGATAAATGGATGGAAAAACACCATGATGACAATATACTTCCTGAAAAGGTAAGGGGGTATAAAAATAGCTCTATCTGTACACTGACAAAAACTATACAGCAACACAACAGTCCACCTGAACCCATACCTTATTGTACAAAAACAATTATAGAACTTAGTAGTCCATCATCTTTATGACCCAACATCTTTACTAATCTCATCAACTCCATCATTATATGGAGTTAACAACACATCTAGCTAAGTATCCTATTAATCAAAACTCTTATGAAATGAGGAAAAATTACTTTTCTATTCCAAGGTGACACTACTGTTTAGACCACTTATTTATGACCTGGCTATATGTAACATTTGGGGTGGTGGAAAGGAATGGTGTGTTGGACTGGACTGGACTGGCCTGGTAAAACGAGCAAAAATAAGACACACTAGTTATTCTTATTTTGTTTGAGCATAGTTTTCTCTGGTAGTTTGCAGGTTTAACTGTACAATGACATCCAATAAAATTATTAGCTGACAGTTTATGCAGCAATCAAATAACAGTTAAGCCAGTTCATGATCCAAGAAACCCTCCCTGTTGTAATTACCATAACATAAATAAAATAGGTTATTTCTTGTTAAGGTAACTTTGTTGCTATCATAAATAATGAAGTAAAAATACAGCTAAGATTAACTACATTAAAGGTTTGCTTCAATATTTGGGTTCCACCAATTCAGAGGATTTATTGGGACATATCAAAAAGGGAGAAAAAAATAACATTTTTGTGCAGTACAACTCCTCTGAACTAAATCTTTAGATGATTATAATACAATTTGATATGATTCTAGTTTCACCACATAAAAATAAGACAAAAATGGAACACTATTTCTGGCTATTCCCTGAACTACATGTTTACAAGCATAAGACAGAAAAGGATTTTTGCAAAAAATAAATCTGGAAAATAACTAAACAGGGCTGAATCAAGTTAACGGGAAAGAACAAACAGTGCCTAAAAATAGCTTTAGCAGTTTGTGTTTCTTCATATAACACATTATTTTTCCTGTCAACTCAGTACATGATTATTCTCAGAAATTACTTATAAATTTGACTTAGCTACTAGTGAACTAGAAAGAGAGGGAGAGAGTTTGGTCTGATGATCACAGGTACACCCCATTCTTAATGTTGAAGGGATAAAGACCCTGAACCATAAATGCAGTATAAAGCAAAACCATTCATAAATGGTTCACAACATTGGGAACACCTTATTAAAAGATGTTAAAAGATTTCTTCATAAGTGTGATGTACAGATGGACAGACATTCAAATGACCAATATGAGAATTACTATATACCCCCAAGTAGTTGATTGGCGGAATATAAAACCAATAATACAAATTAACATTCCTTAATCTTCTCTCTCATCTAAAAATATGGTTTTCTATGTCGCAGTTGTCCTGAGGCAGAATTGAATGTTAGTTCAAGAAATATAAGTATCAAACCTACCTCACCAAAGTCATGTAAATCTTTGTTTTTGGGAATCACATCACAATGTCTGTTTTCCGTCAACATGTTTAATCCAAAAGAAAAAAATTATTATTTTATGCAAAAATAAAAGGTCTATGTTTTCAGACCACGAAAATAGATGATCATAGTCATAAAGTTATGGTCAGCTATTTTGTGTTCATTCAGGTGTGAAATGAAGTTTGAGTGACCATAATAAAGAAGACCGATTACAGGGAAAAGTTAGTTTCACATGGGACCTAAAGTAAATTGTACCATTAGAGGTATTAACTGTTGCAAGAATCAGGCAAAATTGGTTCATATCTCACCAATCAAACACAGTTTTGATTTCTTTAAAAAGATCACAAGGATTGGGAAGCATTTCAAAAAACTGTTAGAAAATCGTGCATTTTGACAGAGTTCACTCCCCTTAATTGTACAGTGAAATTATAATTCATACTACAAAAAGGATTTTACAGACATTTTAGGGGGTTCAAAGAGGGATGTATTTAAACGATTTACTTGATTAAAATAATTAGTAAGCTTGTTTTAATACAACTTTTGCTTCCAAGGGGGTTTGTTGTAACCCTTCAAACCCAGGGAGAGGGGGTTTATTGTAACCCTTCAAACCCAGGGGGATTTGAGTATACTCTTTTATATTTAGATGCTGAAATAAGTGAAAATGCAATGTTATGATTGACTCATCCTTTTGCCTGACTTTTAAAGAGACTGAAACTGACCATGTATAAACAGTGGTCACCTGTAATTTAATGCCATTCTAAATAGCTTACATTTCTTGAATGATGTTTACAATGCCTTGATAACAAGATAATTGGAAAGAAAATATTCTGAATATTTAATACCATGTAATGTTCTTGTTACAGGGTACATGGGACATGACCTCAAACAATGTAAATGTAGCTAAAATATACAGGGTACATGGGACATGACCTCAAACAATGTAAATGTAGCTAAAATATACAGGGTACAGGGTACAAGGCCTCAAACAATGTAAATGTAGCTAAAATATACAGGGTACATGGGCCATGGCCTCAAACAATGTAAATGTAGCTAAAATATGTTGTGAAAACAAATATTCCTGAACAAAGTAATATCAATATTGTGTTTTCTACTTCCTCTGTTTCTAAGCAATAAATACATGCTTGTTTTTGAAATAATTATACTTGATTTTCAGTAGCTTTATAAGGTTCTTAAAAAGTCCTCCATCGTGAAAAAAAAAAGAAGTTTCATATGTGTTTATTTCAATGTTAATCATATATATTTTTCTAATACATGTACATTGCTAGCAAGACAATGCAAGGGGCGGATCTAGGATTATAGATTAGTGGGGGTGCACAGTTAAAAGTTTGCCGAGTGGAGAGAGGCGAAAAAATTTTGAGGTTAATTTCTTTATATATTCTTCTAGAGTGGGTGCAATGTAGATATCTTTTGTGGTAAAATTAGCGAGAAATTATTGTTTCAACCTAAAACCGCCTAAATCTACCCCTGACAACCCATGTTTTGCAAATTTTAGGAGGGGGGCATGTGCCCGCCACTTCCATGCCTGAATCTGCCACTGAATTCATTAGCTCACCAATCTTTCAGATTTAAAAAAAGATAAATTTTGGACAAGAAAATCTGTCTATTTCAGTCAAGATGTCTGCAAAAAAAAACTGCATAAAACTATTCCCAACCTTACAAAATGTCTATCGTTTCTGTTAAAGGAACCTAGATGCTTTAATTTGGTTTAAAATGTTATAATCTCTAAAACTTTTAATGTTTCTTAGAATCATCAACTGTAAATGACCCCATCTAAGCATGGGACTATGTTATTTAAATAGATGGTTTACAATTCAAGAAGTTGTAGACAAATGGTAAGAAATATCTCAAACTATTTGAGAAATAAAATTATAAGCTAGACATTTCTACATAGTATTCATAAATATTTGTTATTTTTGTTTACAATGTTCCAAATATTGAAAGAGTATTTTTTTGAAGTTTCAAATGAACCCAAATCTTGATATGAAGGGCTTTTTCATAGTAAACATTTCTGTCAACAGCTTTAAAAAAAAATGTCATCAAATGCAACATAAGACAGAATTAAAGTATGTAAACAACTTGATATAATTACTTCAGTACAACAAAGGTAATGTTCTTCCATTATAAAAAAAATTTGTCCACAAATTTGTCAACTTTGCTTTGGCCTTGATCTTTGACCCCATATCTATCAAGACAAAAGTACAAAAAGGACACAACAAAAAAGCATCATTTCAGAGTGCAAAATCTGAAATGAAAATTTCAAGTCTTGCTTTTGCTTTGACCTTTGACCTTAGAATTATGAGGAATAAGCTAGTCCATACAATTTTGATCTGAGGTATTGGAATAGGCAGACGGACTGGTGATAATAACATTACAATAGTTCTGTAACAACTTTGTCTAAGAGGAGAATAACGAAAGATTCCTAAACCATCTGGATGGAATAATTTCCAGTTAAGGCAGGGGATTTTGTTCCAAAGTTTCAATGAAATCAATCTGAAAGGAGTAGAGAACACCACTGTTTCAGACAGGTTTCTTGTACAAGTGTCTCTGTTCAGACCTGTTATATTGTAATGATAGACAGTTTACCAAGGATGTCATCAATTTGAAAGGAATGAGAATATAGCTGTTTCTGTCAAGTTTCTGGTATAGCAGAGGTGTTTACTTATACAGATTTCCAGTATTTTCTACGAATATTGACTGCACCATTATGCTCTATGGATTGTGAATATCTCTATAGTACCTTTGTTAAAATTTCAGAAAGTTCAGGATTTTACATATTATTTCCATAGATTATGGTGAAAAATATGGATTGTCATCAAGTAGTATAAACAGATCTGGTATAGGTGTCTCTGCTAAGACAGGTTACACTGTTTATGAAGGGTGTTATTTATACAGCTTTTACTGTACCATGACTAAGTAGGTATATAAATATGCAACCAATCTACATCTTGAGTAAGTAGCCAACTAATAAAGATATCATGTATTTTATTGAAATCTTCCACCAATAAAAGAATTATTCAATTAGTTTCAATACTTTTTTATTGCAGAAGAGATGGAGCACTTATCATGAATTATAGAAATCTATGATTTTAAATTCAAAATAGGTTTAAATCTCTCAACTCTACAAAGCTTAAAGATTTATTTAGGACTACATCAACTTTTCTCTTCAGTGAATAACACATTATGAAGATTTCAAAAACACATTATATTATATTTTGCAAATTTACTCATGTTTCTCGTATTATATTCATTCCACTTAATAATGCATAATATTTTTTAAACCCCACGTCAAAACTGTGAGCTACGTGCTAATCATGGACTGGGATCTGACAACAAAGGGCAGTACTAAAAAGAAATGGTTATGTAACAAAAAAAAAAAAAAAATACTGCAGTTAATTTTTTAATTTGTTTATGTACTTTACTGGGGTAGGCTTGAAAGACGGTGATGACCAATTGGAGTGGAATTGAAGAATGGCCACTTACAATGCTGACGTGTGTGAATGTGTGTTGTTTGTGCGAGTGAATGACAAAAGGTTCATGATCTTGAATAATTATATCTTTATGACTATTTTACTGAATCTTTAAGACGTACAAACAACAGCATGAAAGAACGAAGACTTTAAAGTTATCCAATTAATAAGTAAATTTATGTGCATTATTTTAGGAGTTCAAGATTTTAAGCAACTGTAGAAATGAGTAATGAAACACACTGCCCTTATTTTAAGAGACTGAGAAAATCGAGAATTTTACCAATTGTCTACTCTTACACAGGAGTAGGAGACAATTTATTTGTGATCAGCCCAATTGATAGAAGGGTTAAATAAAATATTATTCTAGAATTCAATAGTCTAATTTTCAATTTAGAATTTAAAAAAAAAAAAAATAGAAAATTTTCTTATTTTTCCCAAGTATCAAATAAGTCTTTCAACAAAGAGAAGCTACTAATGAATATGACTTTAGTTATAATAATTTTCAGTAAAGTTATGGCATTTCACCATTTTAGTGAAAAAAGATAAATTCTGAACTTGTTATTATTCATTATTGATCAGAATGACGTAAATTTATTTAGTCCAATTCATTTCCAAATTAAATGGACCTTGTCACCTAAATGTAAGTGATGATATGAAAATGACCTCCTGAACTCTATGAACTTTAAGGGCCAGTATGAACATGGCAATACAAATACACAAATTAAAAATTTATCTTATAAAAGTTTAATTTCATCAAATTACATCTATAAATCATTGTTTTTATTTCAGTTTTAGTCTTTAACCCTAAATGTAGTCATCAAGTGGGTCAGTATTATTACTTTCAATATTTTGAAGTGCTTTGGCCCAGTAATAAACTCTATTTAAATTAAAGGAAGGACTGGATTCTTGGCAAAATTGAGAGGTCTGATGGTTTATGAATTTTAATATTGAAAGGCATGATGACATTCATTCTGTTCAAGCACTTTTAGCTGTATACAAGTACAATGTTGATAAATTTAGAGCTACAATTATGTAAGGACTGTACCTTGATGCTCTGTCGAGTCTTGTTAAATATTTTTGACCAATAGAAGAATTCACTCGGTGGCATGGTGTATGATGCTCCAGCTATAGAAACACTTAGGTCCCTGTCCCACTAAAACTGATCACTGCATATGTTGTTATCATATAATTACTAGTTACAACTTATTATGTACATTATTACATGTGTCTGTCTCAAGGGGCCTTCAAAGGGGACTATTATTGCAAAATAATAGAAAAAGTCAACAGCAAATGGAAGATGAAGTGAAGTATTTAGCAAACTTCAAGGTGACACAAAAGCAATTGGGTCTATACCTTCATTTCTTAATCTAGTTCATGTATAAATTCTGGCATAAATTTTCCAAAATAATTCCCCCATTTCACCCTTTGGCTAAGTATGTAGATCACTTGTTTTACAAATGGCACTGACAGGTCATGTGGTCAGTGATGATACAGCTAATTTCCCAAACTAATGTTTTGGTAATGAAGGTCAATTATTAGAATCTGCCCTGGGCTATTACTTGTATCAATACACAACATGTATCATTTGCACCGAGCATGCACATCTTCGAAATAACAACTATGTTATAGTTACCGAAATTAGCCCCTTTCTTTAATCTGTCCAAATCCTTGACCACATATCATAAAGTTAACCGGCCCATTAGATATAGACCATATATCTTTTCAGGCTCATTAGCAGAAACTGGCTAAGTCCTACACAGAATGGTAATGTTAGAAGTCCTACACAGAATGGTAATGTTAGAGTCCTACACAGAATGGTAATGTTAGAAGTCCTACACAGAATGGTAATGTTAGAGTCACTTTAGCAAAATTTCTATTCAACATAAAAGTTTCATTTTTCAATTTACATGAAGATCAGAAGTTACTTAAACAGAAATCATGTTTTTTTTTTTCAAATTCCTTATAAAAAATATCCCATCCTAAGGTGGTGGATGTTCCTAATATCCCATTCTAAGGCAGTGGATGTTCCTAATATCCCATTCTAAGGCAGCTGATGTTCCTAATATCCCATTCTAAGGCAGTGGGTGTTCCCAATATTCTATTCTAAGGCAGTGGGTGTTCCCAATAACCCATTCTAAGGCAGTGGGTGTTTCCAATTTCCCATTCTAAGGCAGTGGATGTTCCAAATATCCCATTCTAAGGCAGTAGATGTTCCTAATTCTAATTTTACCATCTCAATTGGAAAATAATTTTAACCACTCATTTTGAAGGATAATTTATATATATTCACCATATAACTACTTTATCTACTTTTCTCATCACATAAAATAAAGACATAAAAAAAAAAATATTTTAACTAACGAGAAGTGGGCAATTGCCTTGTCTGCAAGTTTTCTTTCAGTTCTTCCAGCTTCTATATGTTTCTTAGTTATTTTTTTTTCAATTTCTTGACTAATTCATGTCTATAGATATAGATACTGGACACATAACTTTTCAGAGGGTATCACATAATCCTTTTGTGTGGCAGGATATAAAAATAATTTGCAAGTGTCATCACAAATAGAACTCTCCCTAACATATCTTCCGAAAGAACATAAAATTTTTATCTTTGCTTAAAATTCTTCCAGGGGCATTGAGTTCACATAACTATGTAAAGAAACCACAAACTTCCAATAAAATTTTGGTCTAATTTTATGAAACATATAAATACCAGAAAACAAAAATTTAGCAATTTAAAAATCCTTTGACATCCAATTTTCATTATTTGGTGGGAAGTAATTTTGTTTACATCAAGGTCATTGAAGTGTTTATTTTAAAAGCCCATAGAAATGATTCAGCAAGAATGAAGATGATACAGCTATTTATCTAAAATTAGAAAATTTAGAATACAAATTTCTCAGCTTAAATTTCATAAAAGTATAAAAAGATGAAATTTGATAATTTACTCAAAGGGAAATAAGGACAGCAGATTTTGCAAATAATGATTTAAATGACGCAAGTATATAAACCGCATCAAAATGTTCTTGTACATGTATCATTATCATTTCTTTTTGATCTTTGAACAAAAGAAAAAAATTCTAGTGTGGCTGGGTACACATAATCTTACATTGTTAACATCAATATTTTATATTTATAATCTTCAGGGTCTGATCTAGACACTTCAACAAGGAAGGGTGCATGCTGGGGTGGGGAATGTTTGGACATAATTTACCATTTTTTTGTCAATTTTACACATGAAAATGGCAATAAAAATGAGGGGTGGCAACCCCCTGTACCCCCTCTGGATCCACCACTGATCTTTAAAACATCATGATGCATAATATATCTGTGATAGTCTATTACAACAAATACTATTCCTTTGTAGAAAAAAAAACTCATAAAATATACTGCGTAATTCTATAATTGAGGAAATCTTAAGACAGCTACATGCATGAAACAAATTATGATTGAAATTTTCAGATAAACATTCAATATAAATTTCCTATTAATCAGCGTCTGAAAGAGAGTGTACTTTGTAACTTATGTAAATGCTCAAACATTTAACTTGATATTTCATGATTAATGTGAAGTGCAGTTTTGATTTTTCAGTTTTTTGTTTCTTTATTTAGCTTACGTCTAATACAGGAAAATGTAACTGTTGATTATTGAGAACTTAGTACATGCACTTTAAATGTTGAACAACCTATATCTGAAGACCCTTGTGTAATTTTAAATAACAAGATTTATTTTCAGTAAAATTATCCTTAGGGCTTTCCCCAAAAGATTTTTTAAAGCACCCTTTAAGAAAAAGTCAATTTTTCCGAAATTTTACCTACATATTCTTCAGGTTATTATACAGAGTTAAATGTCACTTATAAAAACAGAAAAAAAAGATATTATGTGGTCAAGTATTTCCTAAAACAACAGACATCAGAAATATTTTATCAAGTAATCAGTAAGATATATGCTAGAATGTCTTAGCCATAACAACCTATCTCACCAAAAACAATGTGCCATTTATATCAGAGATTTACCTGCCGCCCAAGAGTCAAGTTGGGTAAATCTGGTCCAAAGCCAAAGAAAAGCTCTTTTAAACAGACTACCAAAGAGAGGAACTACATACGTAGTACTAATTATTTGTCCTTGGTTAGTACAGAAATACTTGTGTAATTTCAAAACAAATACATGTGATATTTTAATCAAGTTTCAAGGTCAAGGTTTAAATTTCAAGGTCAAGAAACAATCAGTACCCAAAATGAGACAATGATTTAACTTCAATCTAACTGCATAAAAATAATGCTTTAAAAATTTTATTGACAAATATAAAAATAATGATGACTCTAATTGAGTTAAGTTTTTTTTATAAGAATCAGGCAGTGGGTGAAACAAGGTATGAAATAACCCACAACTGTGACAGTGCAATTGACTTAGTATTTGTACCATCAGGATCAACAAATGAAGATTTTCCATATCAGTTTGGTAAAATAAGGAATAATTTCATGAAATGCACTACAAATGATCATTTTAGGGACAGATAACTGAACAACCTAAATTTTCTAACATATCAAACACAAAAATTTCCAGTGATGCAGATATCACATAGTGGGAAGACTTCTGGAGATGATATGCATTATCCATGTTTTAGATTTTTCACTGTTTGCCTGGTTCTTCCAAAGAGTTATACTTAAAGAGGAGGAGGGCCCATATATTTTAATGGGCAAACAATTATGTAAACACAAGTTACACACACACTAGATGGCAAGTGACACTTTATTCAACATATTTTTTAAATGCTCATTCTTGACAAGTCCAAACAGAAAAAAATATCATATACTGTGGCACACTGGAATGAAAATAAAAAATCAAAAGTGAGTTTTTCAAAGATAGTTGGTAAGGAATATTCTTCTGTTATAGTAAAGAGTACTTTTACAATCTGGTTTTCCATTTCAGGCCTGGTACCTTATAGACAAAGAAAGTCAAAGAACTAGACATCTAAATATTTGCAAGATTTCAACTCACTGACAATTATTCTCTTAACACCTTAAATGTCTAAATGTACTATACAAAAGTACAACATGAAGGTTTCAATTACATTGTTTACATTTCGAAGGGAGTCATCCATTACAAATCACCAAATTAATTCTATTACAAATTGTAGAAACTTCATGAAATTAATCAGGTTTTATCCAAAGTTGTTCTAAGTTTACATGGCACATTTGAAAATATCTCAACTATAAATAACTAACATCGGGAAGTTTTGATAGAAAATGCTCTCTGATGTTGACAAGTTTGGTATTGTTGTTACCACAGATTTGATAAACCAACTAATGGAATAGATTTCTAATGGATCGTATGACATATAAGGAACCAGTTTTAATGGTGTTTAGGTTTATTGCAAGATACTTGTAATTTTCTCACACTACCACCGATTCAGGAACACAATATTGACCAATCACAGTACAGAATTGAGCTACAATGATTTGTTTATGTATTGTATGTATTATAGCAGGGAGAGATCAGTAGCAGGGATGGATCAATGTCAGAGTGGGCAGAGTAGGAAACTCACTCAAATTCCAGCCAGTCCTCAATACAATTTTTCAATATATTTACTATATAGCTACATAAATTTTTGCTAAAATTTGCCAGTCCTGCCAGGCCAGGGCTGGCGGGCAGGCTACCATTTCTAACTCTGGAGTGGGTGGGAGATCAGGGTTTGGAACCCCTTCTTTTGTTGGAAAATAATTTTGTTAATTTTTTTGTCCACTTTTGAACAAAAATTACCAAATGATAGCCTAAAATCTGCCCTTTAATGATTTTTCAAATACATAAACAGCTTAAATATCAACCAATCAGATAACAGGAAATTAAGAGATTTGAGGAAATCCACAAGACAGGGTGAATCCCATTTTAAGATGTCAAAAAGAAGAAAGGCCAAGGATCATAAAACAGTTTGTATGTATCCACAAAGAAAAGTCAGAGCGCTGTTTATATAAAAAGGATGAGAAAAAAATTCAACAAAACTTGTAATTTTCTCTTGTAAACAGTGCATACCTCTTAAGCTAAGACCTAATCCTTTATCAAAGCAACTTCAAAAGTGTGTCTTAAATAAAACATACAGAAGGCTAGCCTATTCTGTCAACTTCAAAAGTGTGTCTCAAATCAAACGAAAAGAAAACATCAACAAAACTTTTGTCACACCTGCCAAATGAGTTTTTCTTCAATCATCAAACACAAACTTAGATGGACAACATTATACCCTGTCTTCAAATATCAATTTGCTGTGACAACATTATACCCTGTCTTCAAATATCAATTTGCAGAGATAACATTCAATTTACGAAATAAGATATAATTTTCATCACTGGCTTTGGTTAATGGTGTCAACAAAAAAATATCTCTGAGAGGTAATTACTTCAATACTGACAAAATTTGTGTTACCGTCACTTCAAAACTGCCAATAATTGTAGCATCTCAAGTAACCCTATCTCAATTTTCAGTCTTTTGATCAAATTTTGTTTACTTTGTGGTGATTAAATGGGGAATTCAGTAAAAAAAGAAGAAAAAATTAATGTCGAAAGATATATTCATATGACTCAGCAAAATTGAATATATTTTTTTCCCAATACCTTCATCAATGTAATTTAAGGACAATGCTATCTTCTGTGAGCAGTAAGGTCTTCAATTATTCACACAATGTTATTTGTAGTTGGAGGAGTTTCAGAACTTCCATTAATTTTTGATAAGGGTAGATAAGAATTGTAATGTTCTGTCTACTTTTCAATTTTGTAATCTGTTTTCTTCTGGTTCATTGATAGGGTTGAAAAACAAATACAGAGCAAGGTCACAAGACTCTTCAATGTTCCTTCAGAAAAAATATCCTGAGAATTCACACAATGACAACATGATTACTGTAATTTACTGGTTCTTCCCTACTCTCTCCGAAGTTTTTCTGAAATATTACAGTGAAAAACAAAAAGTGACCTTTGATAATTTCATTATAAAATACATACAGCAGATTTATCTCCCTTGACACTTGTTTCCATAGTATCAACATCATAATTATCTCCCTTTGTAGTTTCCTGTTTCATGGTTTCGTCATCGAAATCTTCCATTGTCAGGACATCTTCATCTCTGTCGTATATAAGCATTTCTCATAATCCAGAAACTAGCTAATGTAAAAATCCCTATAGAAATCTGTCAGAGTTATTTTTCTTAGTCACTAAAATATCCTATACACACAATCCTGAAATTAGAAAGAAATAGGGATCAAAAGAAAAGCACTGCAAACATAAGTGTAGAAATAAAATAAAATAGCAAATGTAAGACTGTTACCCTTCTTTTGTCAAAATTTCCAGATCAGAGCCCCTCCTACCCTCAACCTTCATATACATTCCTGAATCTATGCCTAAACATAGATGGACGTAATGATAATAGTGTTGAGGGCATAATTTGACATAAAGTTAAAGCCCAATTCTGAGGGTTTCCTTTCACAGTAACATGTTTCCATATACATATAAGCACTTTTTTAACCATGACTAAAAGCATTTTGTTTGAATTTATTTATTTGTATTGGTCCAATCTCCAGTCTGGATATAACGATTTAGATGCAACAGGCATGATCTGTCTTAAAACTTCTGAGTTCTTTTCAAAATAACAAAATCATAGTTGAATTATCAAACCTATCATGACACATTGAAATCTGTCTAAACCGAACCCCTTTTGAACTTTAGAATTGGTTTGATTTAGACGCATGTGTACTTTACCAAGGTTCGAAATTTATTTAAATTGATGAAAAGGGACTGTAAAAGGCATCTGGTTTAGACAGGTGTTTGGATTATTAGGGTTCTGTTTGGACAGGTTTTACTGTACATTGTTGCCCATTTTGATATACATTTGAGACATCAGAATTGCAGACTTGTAAAACTTGTGTCACCATCCAGCAGTGAGCATTGTAATCTTACATAAATCAGTCTAAAACGTAATGAGTCATCAGGGCAGAAAAAGATGGGTAAAAAAATGAAATGTCATATTTTCTCATATATTCTCAGCTTTGTGCCTACATTTGAATCTGTGTGATATGACTATGTTCATTTGAGTTAGGCACTCTTGAACTCACCATACTTCTAAAAGCAAGACTTGACAAAGATCCAACACATGACCAAAAAGTGAAATACATTGTCACTCACCATATCATTGAAACCAACTTGACAAACATCCAAAAACAAGAAAGTGACACTACATATCCAGGACATGAATGAATACAGAAAATCTGGACTCTTTCCATACATACTAAAGCATACCTCTATCTGGCTTCTAACCACAAAATACTGATCATAGCCAATCTTGATACTGGCGTTTGATCTCACAAAGAATTTTAATTACAATAATTATACTTCAAACATTGCAGTTAATGTTAAAATCATGATCCTTAATTCTATCAAGAATTCAATTTACTTAATGTGATAATCTTCTTATGAGGAAACGTTCCAATCTAAAAGTTCATTCAGATATTAAACTTCTAATCTTTTAACATAAGCATCTAAGCATTGAAATAGTTGTATGATGTTAATACCTAATAATTACTATAACAGTCAGAGGTGACATGAAAGGCTAGAACAGATAGTAGAAGGCCAAACACTTTATCAGTCAGAAGGCCATTTTACTATTGAAAAAAAAATGTTGATGATTACAAGTTAAATTTTGGCAAAAATGAGCAAATTACAGCCTGGACTCCCCCCATTTCCAAAACTCTAGATCAACCCCTGAAAGATATTTGTATCATAGTTTTTACTGTTCAGATGACACATCCATATCATAACAGAATAACATATATAAAACCTAAAAATAAGCGACAAAAGACCATGAGAAACAGTCCTGATAAAAGAATGTGATATAAAGTTACAAGGAGGGCACCACCCTGCTTTAATCCTGGAAGTATGACTTTGGAGTGCTGTATAGGTTTGGCTGTGTGATAAATCAAGGTAAAGACTGAAACAGCCACTCAGCATCATACAAACTAACAACTGATTAAACTGCTGACATGACCAGAATTTGAGTTCTTTCAACTACATATAAAATGAAACCTGTCCAATCAGGACTGCAGGCTTTGTTCAATTCTGACAGTTGTTTGAATCAAAATACTTTCAAACTGACATGAATGGATTCAAAAATTGTCAGTTTAAGACAAGTATTTTTGTTTATTCACGGTTCAGTTTAGACAGGTTTTACTGTACCAGATTATGCAGGCATTATCACCCACATAAACTGCCATTTGAACTCTGACCGTGATTAACTTTTAAGCTACATGTAATGAGCTTTTGTTGGGTTTAATGAACAATCCTTTAATAAGCCATTATATAACAAAGTAAATTTGCAAAAAAAATAAAAATAAAAAAAATGCACAACTTAACAAGAAATACATAATACTATAAAGATTAACAGGAAGACACAATAGTTCATTTTGTATTTAGCCTGAATCATAACATCAAAGCCAACATCATAAATAAAGAACATATCTATATTCCCAGATTAAATGTGGAGTTGTGAGAACATTCACAAACATGACAATTTTCCTAAGTTCAATGGTACTGAGGACTGCACTTACCTTGAAAAAGATAAGCATTCCAGAAACAACTAAGGCTAACGAAATTCACTGACACAAGGAGGAAAATTACTTAAATGTCTTAATTAATACACGTACATTCACTAATTACTAATGTCAAGAGCATTAGGTAATTACTATTCCTTTCTACCTGCATTTACTTGACAGGTTAAATGATGTAAATGTGTCTTTGATGTTTTAGATAGAACCATGTAGTGACTCAAATCTTGATAATCTATCATTTAGGCCAATACTAGATAATTTCTAGTTATCAGCAACTGTTTTGTTTTTCCTCTCAGGTTTCTGCTGTGATACTAAAAAAATATTGTAAATTTCTTGTAAAACATAATGTCAAAACAACTGCAAAGTCAGTTATAAACAGAATAACATCAGTTTTGAAGTTCTTGACAAATATTACATCTCGCCCTATCAGGCTCACTATGACACTTTCATCCTAGACTTTAAAACTGCTGTCATTCTGTAGCTAATGACCGTTATGAGCAGATATTTTCTTTTTAAGGGCAATATTCTAGGTATTTTTGTTTCCTTATGTTTAAAAAGCAATCTCAGTGGAAATGCAAATACTTTTTTTTAGATTACTTTCCATTCAGAAATTACTAATTATTTCTTTGTTAATGGCTTTCTAGAAGAAAAACTTATAGGGTTCAAGTTCAGATGTAGTTGGGTAATGTCCTAGTTAACAGTTTAGGCAATGTCAAAGTTAACATTTAAGGCAATGTTCAAGTAGTTAACAGTTTAGGCAAAGTCCAAGTAGTTAACAGTTTAGGCAAAGTCCAAGTTGTTAACAGTTTAGGCAACATCCATGTTAGTTAATAGTTAGGCAATGCACAAGATAATTAACAGTTAAGGCAATGTCCAAGTTAGTTAACAGTTAACGCAATGTCCATGTTAGATAATAGTTTAGCCCAAGCGCAATTTAGTTAACAGTTTAGGCAATGTCCAACTAGTTAACAGTTAAGGCCTATGTCCTATGTCTCCCAAAGGAGTAGATTTAATAACACTTTTTTCAGGCCTCATATTTAGTTTAAAGCTGCACACAAATAACAGGTGGCTCTGATGTGTAGTTTGTTAGAAACATAAAATGAATTATAAAGCTATAGATACAAAATATTTCAAACAATACAGATGCTTTAATAACAAAAACAGAAAAAAAAGACATCAAACTGAAATTAGCTTTAGGAAGTGATGGTTGACTAAAAGACCAAAAATAACACTAGACATGGAAGGATTTTAATGGATAGGCAACATAATTTCCCATAAAACATCTTTCCCCATGAGGGACATGTAATCTAAATAAGTTCCAAAACAAGACAATCTATGCAAAGAACATTGAACTTAAATTCCATGTTGTAAAGCACGTATTTTTAGATGATATAAAAGGCTAATTTGATGATTTACTGTATTTCAGTACTTGATCTTTAATTCCACAAGTTCGAAATTCTCATTCATGTACAAATCAGAAAAATATTAGTCTGATTTACTTATCCAAACCTATTAATTATCAAGTACTTACAACTATCACCATATCACAAATCTATACTGATTTACTACAGAGGCAATCGATTGATGAATTTGTTGTAGTTTAAGGTAGGGTAAGGGACACAACTCTTACAAATCATTGGAATGTTTGTATTCGGCATTTGACATCAATCTTATGTAAACATCAAAGTAACACAGATTGATTTCATTCTGTTTCAAAGGAAAGCTTGGAAGGCTATGGTGAATTGAATATGATATAAACACATCACTGATTTCAAGAGTTATTTCCCTTACCCTAGGTCTACCTCCTTAACACCATTACTAATGATAAGTTCAAGAACTTCAATTACCATGAAAAATTTCTTTGTTTCAACATTTATGTTCCTAAAAAAATATCTGATGAAATTTCGTAACTAGTGATAGAGAGACCATCTAGGGAATGACAAATTTCGAAGAGAATACACTTATTTTTCAATAGGGTTCTAAATAAATACATAATCATTTAAAGAAGTTAATCAGACAATCATCAACAGATACCTGTCTTTACATTACACTTTATGACTGTTTAAAAGTTCCCCTACCCTTTTCTCACCAGTGATAGCAATCCAGAAGATGAAAGTTTTTGTCAAGGAGACACCATATTTTGCCAGAGGGTTCTAAATAAGTACATAATCATGTCATAAAGTTAAAATCAGAGGCTCCAAGTCTCCCATGGTGTTACATAACTTTTCACCACTTCAAAGGAGTGCCTGGAACAGGAAGTTGTCATTCTTAAAGAATACCAGATCTGTTTCAAATAAATATTTCAGGTCAGTGACCACATCTCATTGATATTAGAGTAAACCACCATATCAAGTCTTCAAATGAATAAACAGTACATTTATAACATGCGAGGAATGCTTTTAATTCAGCAGTTGTTGCCATTTACCATTTCAGACAAAATTGAATGTATTTTTTTCTTTAATTTTAAAAAAAAATCCAACTTCAATAATAAATAATGCAAAGTTTTTACATTTGTGCTTAAATTGCTGTTTATTATACAATATCATAATTTAAAGTACATAAAATATATTTCTATTACAAACCTACATTAAACTGCTCTAGAACTTTGTTGGTAACATTTGTTCAAGCCTATATGGTGATATTTTCAGATACCATCTGTCTTTCCTGTACTACTGCAACAAAACAGGCAGAGAACAGATGGTGGGGAATTATTCTAATACCTTGAAAACATTGGTTTTTTGGGGGGTTTTTTTTAACAAAGATTGCAAGATTCTGTTTCAAAATTGTAGAAAATCTGGTCTGCAATTATAAGAAATTTATTTGGTTTCTGACAAACCTTCATCAACTCCCCATACAGTCTTCAAGGAGAAAAAAAAATAAAGAATCTAAATCACAAGAGAGAATCGTCAGTTCACAAGTCTTGATGTCTTGATGCCAAATATCTTTTGAAAATTTCAAGAAATGAAGAACCAAGTTGACAATTCATAGCTAGGATCTGATGTCAATATCTTTTGGACATTACAAGAAATAAAGAACTGAGTTGACAGATTCCAGCTACAATCAGATGTGAATATCTTCTGAAAATTACAAGAAATGAAGAATTGAGTTCACATTTTATGTCAATATCTTTTGAAAATTACAAGAAACAAAAAAAATTGAGTTGGAATTCATAGCTAAAACCTGATGTCAATATCTTTCGAACATTACAAGAAGCAAAGAATTGTGTTGGCAGTTCCTAACTAGAATCTGATACTGATATCTATTGCTTATGATAAGCTGGATGGAATTCAAACCTTGGTGTCTGTAATCTCTGTAGATAATAACTGGCACTACATGTATTAGCATTTGATAATACATATATTTGCAAGGTGTTAGTATTTTTTTTCCCAATAGGTACCTTCATACAACCTTGGGGGTGAAAACAGGGAAAAATATAGAGATATATACAACACTTCATGACAGGCAAAGATGCAACAAGAAAAAGACAGACAGACATATTGAAATACAAAAAGAAAAACAAAACAAAAAGACCCATAAAAAAGCATTGAAGCTTTGACAAAGTGGTTTGTTAGGGTAAGCATCTTCTACATAGTCTATATAGTAGGGACCACTTTGGGAGTAAACTATTGGCCATAGCCTCTTTAATTTTTCCTAGTATGGGTCTTGCATTTTGATAAAATATCCTTCAAACTGACTTTAAGGACTTCAATGGTTTGCAGTAATGATCCATGTAATTTTCTATTTAAATTTCTAAATGACCCTTCTTTATCTCGATCATATGTACAAATGACCAATTCTGTTTTCTATCATAAAGGTTCTTCGTGAGACAAACACCTGATTAAATCAGATCAAAGGTCATTTTTCAGAGGTGGCAGGATTTTAACTAATATGTGACCTTTTTTTGTGAATTGGGTATTCAAGGGCTCTAATACAAAACCATAAAATATTTTAAGTTTCCAATTGCAATTAGACATCCTATAATTTGAACTTAATATTGATCTATGAATGAAAAGCACAACAATCAGCTATTTTTTTTTTTTACAAATTTGTTAAACTAATGCTGATTTGGCAAAATAATTGATTAATTTTCAATTGTCATCCATGAAGTTGGAACATAAAATATTACTCACCTTTTGCAAGCAATCCTAATTTATCAAATATATCATCATAAAAAGTAAAATTAATTTAATATCACACAATGTTGTCTGTCATTAACACTAAAATCCAACACATTTAGAAATAGAAATTAAATTTCATCTTGACCATAAAACAAATTTTCACAAAAAAAGCCATGAAAAACTTGTCAACACTTCATTTCACTTCCTTAAAACAAGTAAGAAATGTACATTTAAAGATTGTCAATTTCTCCAGGCAGTCGTTAAAATTAGCCTGATCTTTTTGTATTTTTTGAACAGCTTGACAGGTAACTCTTTGTCAAACATACCATGTGTGTTAGGTAGTTACAGGACTACATCAAAATATTTGTCTTTGAAGAAATTGATTAAAACTTAAACCATTAGGGCAGTTGTATTTAAATTCAACTTTATTAAACCTCTATGGGACATCATGTTTGGAATTATTTGAAAGTAAATAAAATGACTTCCATATATTTGTAGATAAATCAATACTAGTTGGGGTGATATATTAATAAAAATCTTACATCACACATAAAAATTCCATCCTGTAAATTCTAACCCATTATCGTAAAGTGATTGAAGATTTCCAAACAAAACAAATGTACATTTAACAGTTACCAAATTGATGACAAAATTATAGGATATAATCATTTTAAAATCTTTTCAATACAAAATTCATTTTACAATGTAATTGTTACAAAATATGATGATAAATAGTAAGTAACATTCAAATATAAACAAGTACATGTACTGACCCATACCAATATACATGTGCTTTCCTTGTTGCACAAGACAGACTTAAAACACCCATAACTACATCAACTGCACTGGGGTTGAAATAAGCATTCTCCAACTGACTGCCACAAGTAAATTTTATGACAGGCAAGTCAAACTCAACAGAGCTTGCTTGCTAGGCCACCTAGTTTTAGGTGTTTCCATTTCCCATTCAGCATAAACCATAAGGGCAAATAAACTTCACTTTAGGCCAGTTCAGTTTTGATAAAATGTGCCCACTTGACCAGTTGGACAAATTTTGTTGTTTCTAACACTGCTATTTTCACCTAAATGCATTAGTTTCTTAGAAGGACCATGATATGCCTTCAAGATTTGGACCCAGTCCTTTCCAGGAACCCCTTGATTCTAATGATTTTTTCAACTTTTTTATGTTGGTGATAATATTCTTCTTCTATCTCCAATTTATTCTCTTTACTTGAGGAATTTTAACTATTGAAAACTTCAAACATGAGAAGATTTTTCTTATTATCAGAATAGTCGGCATCACATCATATATATACATACCAATTATTTGCTTACACAACAAAACATCCAAATTATATATTCTAATCGTTAGGCACTGCTGAGCTATCAAAATGCACTAATATTCCTGCCAAGTTTAATGATAATCTGATGAAAATTTTTGATATGATTTTTTATTGATTTCCCATGATTCACTGCTAACATTCTAAATCCAAACCTTGACATTTTCCAACATAAACAGAATTGAATTTGCAATTGATACTTAAGATAAAGGTGATTTCTGCACTTTAAAATATTGTCTTAATTCCTACTGACATTAGTAACTGATATCAAAGATGGTATTCCCAAAATGAAAACAATAGATAGTGTTAAAAATAAAGGACATTGATTTTAAATCATTCAAGGAAAAATCTGCTTGTAAACAACAGATTGAACCTTTGACAGGAAACAAATGCTAGTCTTTAGCTTTAACTGTTTATCTGTATACTGATGCATGCTCACACCAAAATAAACGATGTAACTTTCTCCAAGATTAATAGGTCTTTCAAATACTCTGTAATCCATTTCAGGATCCATATCTCATTCAATCGTCAACGAATTTGTGGCCTATAGAAAGTGAATTATTCACATTTTAGAGGATCAAAATTACACAGAATGTTTAAGCTGATCTCTCCTCATGCCAAATACTTACACCAAAAGACAACAAAGTTACAGCCCAGACACGAATCTGGATTCTAGATTTTAGCTAAACCCAACTGTCATCAAAATCATTAATTTGACCTTGAGATCAAAGTTGAAGGCCAACTGTTATCAACCATGGTATGCCACACATAATCTTGAGCTGATCTACCCTCATGACAAATATCAGAAGACAACAAAGTTACAGCCAGGACATGAATCTGTTGCAAAATCATTAATTTGACCTTGAGGTCAAAGTTCATCAACCAAGGTATTTGACACATCGTCTTAAGCTGATCACCAACATGCCAAAAATCAAATGCACACACAATAAGACAACAAAGTTACAGCCAAGACAGTTTTCGATACAAAGGAACAGACTGATTACTATACAACATCTGCCACATAGTGGTGGGCCCTAACTATGGGAAGACAGTGGTACACAAAGTTTAACACTTTAGCTAATTTCTCCACTACTCCCTAAACTGAACTATTTAGAGCAGAAATAGTGGCTCAGAGTCTGAGGGATCTCTTGTTAGACAATTTTCTAAACAAACACTTTATGGAGGGCAGCAATGACACAGAGTCTGGAAATCTCTGGCTATTACACACTCCAACCTAAGACCAAAATAAAAGTTATAGTTAACAGTACTGGCAGACTTATAACATCAACACAGACTCATCACTAAAACATCTTCTGAGGTCACACCCCTCGTGAAATATTCTAGTTCTTACATCTATAAAGAAACTGTTAATTAATTTTGAATTTTAATTACACTGACAATGATAATTAATTAAGTGTCATGTCAGACAAATGCAAACAATCTTTAGCAAAGTTTACAACAGTAGTTTTATGTATTCTTACAATATACATTTCAATGTCAGAATATAACAAATCAGTAATCGACCATTATTTCCTTGATAGGTTGACCAAGGAATTTAGGTCAAAACCTAGAAATACCCTATTTCATCGCTTTAGATTATTTTAACATTTGCTGTGCTAAAGCAATAGTACAATGTAAGTAAATTACTTATTTTTGCTATTTCAATGATGAGCATATACAGAAATTCATATAATACGTTCAAATGAGAATATGATTTTTCATCTTAAAGGTATCCGACTTGTACAAAGCTGGGTCTGTTTGATAGGTCAAACCCTCCTGTCCTGAATGGATGAAATAAATATACAAGAATGTTAAACCACCATCAATCATTTAGAGTATGAAAATAAAAAAACAGGAAATGCTTAGTTTACATGGGTATTTCTAAAAATTTAATGATGATAGAAATTATAGAAATGTGATTATGTAAGGAACAGAACAATGAACTATTTCAAGAATCTAATTTTTATCAAAAAATTTCTGTTTCATACTTTTTCACAAAAGATCTGTCTTATTTCAAGAAAATTTAAAAATAATCATCTAGATTGCACAGGGCTGTTTAGTTTTAATATCGAATGCGATATTACATCAATGTAAGCCTAGAGGCAACAATACCTAGTAGCGGAAACAGATGCATATCTAACACATATGCTACTATTTCATAAATGTAAATAAAACTAATTTGTTTACATAAAATATAATGTATTGGTTAAAATAAAAAGTACACATTACATTCAAAATGTTAAGTTTTTCTAACTAAAGTGGGTTTGTGATCCCCAAAAGTAGATCCACCACTGTCAATGGTTTAGACATATCAACCAGCTATGAAAGTCAGCTGCTGCCACTTCAGTGGGTTGAACGACCATGACTCTCACACTTCAAAAGTATATTAACTAACAAGAAATGTCTTGGAATCTATTGCCATTTCTGACTTCAGTTGTTTATATAATAACATTTCAGTTTTTCATATTCTTTAATTGAACAATATTGATTTATTTGCAATTTTTGTAACAATATGGAATCATTCAATATGGGACCTGCTACATACAATGGACTATTCATAATTGCAGGGGCAGATCATAGATTTTTGGTTATAGGGGTGTGTAGAAGAAAAATATGGGATAAATCAGGCAAACAAGTGCTATCTTTAAAAATAAAGACAGCTGACGCAGTAAAATTGTTCTTTTTACTTATAACTTTCTACATTTCATTCAAGAAATAACATATTGCACGCAATTGTAATTTTTTGATACAGTTTTTTTGAACGCAACTAAGTTATCAGTATTTCGCCAATAGAGAAACAGAATTGCAATCAGGTAACTTGCGTTACCATGGAAGAGAGTCTTTAAGGTCAAAGGGTAAAAAGCGAAAATATACCGACTGTGTCGGAAAAATCTTGATTTCATACTGAAAAATAATTTTTTTTTTCAATTTTAGGGGGGCTTACACCAGGTCTGCCCCCTATGATTCCACACCTTTACTTGTATACATATATTGGGATATACCTACCAGCCATTATTTACTCATATCTACATTTTAGGGAGTCTGCAACATACAGGCAACACAGCCAAATTTATACTAGAGTCTGTAAATTTGAATTTCTGTCTAATTTTTGCATTCCAATGGTCCGATTTATGGCACACTGCTAATAGTCTGCAAATCATCAGTTTTTTTTTACCATCAACGAAAAAAAAATCTTAATCTCCAAGGTTACTTCAATTAATGACTTAAGAGTTCTAGTTTTGAAACCAAAACAGTAAATGAGAGTATTTAGGCTTGAGCAACTTCCTCCAAAGTAGAAACACTGGTCAAAGGGTCAAATGGGTAGACCAGAAGCACACCCATAAGTTTAAACTCTAGTCTGACATCTTTCTAAGCCAATTCTATTTTGACCGAGATTTACTTCAAAAGTTGAATGCCTTAACAAGGCCACTTGGTCAACTTAAGAATGGGAGTATTAGAGATCACAAAACTTTTGAGCAGCAAAGATATGTTAAATACATACTTGTTAAAATGTGCTTTCACGACTGTCCAAATTGTCAAAGCTAATGACATAAGTAAAGCCAGAAAACTTAGCTACATGTCCACTCGATAAATAAAGTAACATGATTAAATATTGAATCAACCGCAAAAACCATTTGACTTTGTAAGATTTTTAAAAAGGCGTAAATGATGAAGCCGTACATGATAGTAACTTCCTGTTGAATGACATGCCGTGTTTTGGACAATTAAAGTACTTTAGACCCATTTAAGGGCTAAACATGACATTTTATTGTTAAAGTCGTTTATTTTGTCATAAATGTCAACTATTAACTTTGATTTTTGTTATGTTAAGTGCTAAGTTTAAATTTTTTCCAATTTTAATTTCCCATTTATAGTTGAACTTTTTTGGTCAAATTTTTAGAATCAATTTACAGTATTTGTCTCAGGGTTTGAGGGCAACTATTTACAACACTTTAATGGGGACATTACATTATGCCTCCCTGAACAGTTATATATTTACACATTAAAAATTCATATGGTAAAAAATAAATATGTTAACATAAGGCCTGCAGGCATGGGCAAAAAAGAGGGGGAGTATCCAAACTAAAACTCGTACATAATTGTAAAAAAGTAATAACTACTTAATTTAGTTCATTAAGCTATATACATTCATTTAACTTTTTATTTTTTGCAAAAGTGAACCTTTTCCTCAGATTATAACCAATCATTTTTAATTAAACTGCAATTTTTTTATGCTTTCCATGAATGAAATATAAAACAAGAGACAGCCTTCATTTTGACAGAAATGGTTCACTAGGGCAGATCCAAGATTTTGTTAGGGGAAATGTTCCTATTGCCCTTCTTATCTAATGGTTCTTGTATCAAACTCGCTTTGACTTTTTAAATTTGAATATTTTTTTTCAATTAAAAACTTACCTTAATTAGTAATTAAATATAATTTTCCCACACTGTGTGATGATTTCACCAGAATATCACTAAGCATTAAACTGAGTAATCCTTTCAACTTACAAGTGCTTCCCTGTGTAATTATAAAACCCAGTCATTGACTGAGACCTTGAGATGAATTTCTAGAAATCAAATTAATATTTACTAGATCTGTCAATGATCTAACTACCAGACTTGACACTGCCAAACCTTATTGAAGAACTTTGTTAAAGTACTGAAACCCATAGCTTAAAAATTAAAAATGATAAACAAATTTCTTCCAAGTACTAAGTACTGTTGACATATTTTCATGGATTCTGTCAAGTGAACATATTCGTGAGTAAGTGCATATCAATTTTTGCGGATTCAAAAAATGATAACCGTTATGTAGTGTTAAAAATCAATTTCACAGGTACTAATTTTCATGCTTTTATGTACACCACAAAAATAGCGGAAATTAGTACACTGCGAAAATGAATAATTTTACAGTATGTTGTTGAAAGTGAAATATTCTCAAACTGAATGGCCCAAACATGAAAACAGGATAGAGAGAGGATCCTAATACAATGTAGACAACAGAGTATATACACAAAAAATGAAGATAATGAAGACAAGACAGCATACAATGAAGAAAAAAGCACTTGCAGTACAAACTCCCAAAGAAAAAAAACTTGGTCTGACATCAGATGCCTTGTAAGGGTGAGCATGTCTTTATCTGACAGAGGATTATCACACTCAAGAAAAATTTTCAGAGCAGGTCATTTTCACATTTAAACTTTCCTTTTACAAATACTCACTCCAACAAATAGAAAGTCAACAGATGCTTACATAATACACATTGTGATATTCCTCAACATTGAAATACTGAGTCAAAAATATCTGACTTTACATAATTTCATATATTATGTAGCTATCCTGTCAAAAATTTAAAGATTTCTGGAGTAAAACAAGATAAATTAATTCAAATGAATCAACGAACACTATATCCTTAATCTAAACTTACCAAAAACAGCAGAAAATTGTACTAGTTTACACATGTATAATCAGCAAATCATAAATTCAATTAGTCCTCCTAATTCAGTCCTATTCGTTATACCAATTACTCTATCCCTTATACAACATCACTGAATGACAAAAATACAGATGAATAATTTATAAAAGTCATGAACACACATAAACTGTATCCTTCAAAAGTACAAGGTACTTTCCATATTCAGCAATAATAGGTTATTCCTACATTTATCTATTATTTTAGTATTTCCTGAAATGTGACTATACTGCAATTTATTACACAAAAAGGAAAACATTATGTGGTAAATTACCTTAAAATAATTACTGTTTATTTCATAATTTTCTTAAAGCTTTGTTTAAAAGAAACAAAAAGATAGATTGTTTGCCTGAACAATACGCCCAAACTAAAAGAATTATACATTTTTTGCCAAATTTTGATAAATACAAACAATGTTTATTTCAGAATTTCATATACTAAACCTATGTGTTATGTTGATTTACATGCATTGTGAAATAAAATCTAATTACTGGTAACTCCTTCTTGGATATAAGACAATTGAACTTACAAAAAAATAATAAGTTGTCAACAAAGTTTGTGTGTTATGCCTTTCATAAGTATTTTACAGGCAAACCAAAAACCTTATTGGGAAAAATGTCAATACACATGCCAGACACCTGCAATGAAAAAACAGAGGAGAAAAATATCCTAATAAAAAGAAAAGATAGCCTTTCCTTCTGTTTAGTAAAGACCTCATTCCAATAAGAAAAATGTACCAAGGTTTTTGTTAAGCACAGAAAAGCTTCCAAAACCACCACAATTTTTAACAAGAATATTTTACAAAAAGTCTGTAATTGTAAAATTTATCAGAAGATATGACATCATAATAGAAATCACCAATGTGACATCATTACTGACGATCACTTTTACACTTACAACTTTATGTGAAATCATCAACCATTTTCATTGTTTCCGCACCAAACTCCCTATCAATAAAAGGTGTCACACAAATGCGATTCCACAACTTTCACAAAAGTAATACCCTATAGAGATCTTCACAGTAATCACACATCACACCAAACCTATAGAGATCTTCACAGTAATCACACATCACACCAAACCTGTAAAGACCTTCACAGTAATCACAAATCACACCAAACCTGTAGAGATCTTCACAGTAATCACACATCACATCAAACCTATAGAGATCTTCACAGTAATCACACATCATATGTTAAACTTTCACCACAGTAATACCAAACCTATAGAGATCTTCACAGTAATCACACATCACACCAAACCTATAGAGATCTTCCCAGTATTCACACATCATACGTTAAAACTTTCACCACAGTAATACCAAACCTATAGAGATCTTCCCAGTATTCACACATCATACGTTAAACTTTCACCACAGTAATACCAAACCTATAGAGATCTTCACAGTAATCACACATCACACCAAACCTATAGAGATCTTCACAGTAATCACACATCACACCAAACCTATAAAGACCTTCACAGTAATCACACATCATACGTTAAAACTTTCACCACAGTAATACCAAACCTATAGAGATCTTCCCAGTATTCACACATCATACGTTAAACTTTCACCACAGTAATACCAAACCTATAGAGATCTTCACAGTAATCACACATCACACCAAACCTATAGAGATCTTCACAGGAATCACACATCACACCAAACCTATAGAGATCTTCCCAGTATTCACACATCATACGTTAAAACTTTCACCACAGTAATACCAAACCTATAGAGATCTTCCCAGTATTCACACATCATACGTTAAACTTTCACCACAGTAATACCAAACCTATAGAGATCTTCACAGTAATCACACATCACACCAAACCTATAGAGATCTTCACAGTAATCACACATCACACCAAACCTATAAAGACCTTCACAGTAATCACAAATCAAACCAAACCTATTGAGATCTTCACAGTAATCACAAATCACACCTTAAACTTTCACCATAGTAATACCAAACCTATAGAGATCATCACAGTAATCATACATCAAATCAAATCTAGAGATCTTCACAGTAATCACACATCATACATTAAACTTTCACCACAGTAATACCAAACCTATAGAGATCTTCACAGTAATGACACATCACACCAAACCTATAAAGACCTTCACAGTAATGACACATCATACCTTAAACTTTCACCACAGTAATACCAAACCTATAGAGATCTTCACAGTAATGACACATCACACCAAACCTATAGACCTTCACAGTAATCACACATCACACCAAACCTATAGACCTTCACAGTATTCACCCATCACACCTTAAACTTGAAAACTCAGAAGTTGAATAGAAAATAGTAAATATGACCTAAATGTACTTATCATGTCTTGATACTAGAGCAGTAGTGTCTGTATCCAAAACACTGATTTGACATACTTGTTAAGTTCTCCTTAAGGCCTCAGTATAAAAATTGTCTAGATTCCCATCCATCTTTGAAGGCAAAAACAAGGGTAGTTATAAAAATATTTAATAGTTTCACTGAACACCAGTTTACCTTTCTTAAGAGACTGTTTACTCAAGAGAGAACAGATATTTTTCTGTGCCTAAAGTGGATGAATCAGAATATACAGGTATTAAAAATCAAATTAAGAACAAATCAAGGAGTTATTTACCTTTACAATAAAGATTTGAGTGCTTCGCTGGTTATTTATTTAAATCTTACCATTTCAGTCAATTATAAACCAACTTTTATTTATTTTTTGAAAGTATGAGTTTGTGATTTCAAATGGATGCAATTTTTTTGTGGAAACAAAATTTTGCAAGGTAAAGTGTAAGTGTGGCTTAGTTGTGTTGATAGAGTGTTGCCCTACACAGTTCCAAGAATCAAGAGAGTGAATTATGTTACTTGTAGGTTAAATGTCAAATACATGTGTAGCATGGTGTGAAATAAGTTTCTGGAATAGAATGTGCTTGATACAGATCTACACCATTGCATCTATGTACAAACCATGCTCTTCAACTTTGATATGCAACCAGAAGTAAACAAATTATGTAACTTGATTAATTTTCAACTTCCCATGTCAAGTACACATTAATCTATCATACTGCCATGTAATGCTCCTGTTGTTAAAATACATGACTATGTAAGAGTCTGGCATGTGGAACTACACCTACAACATAGGCAGAAATTTCATTCAGTTTCACCCAGAAAAAAACCACTTTTGACACAAGAAAGTCTAAAGAGTATGTAAGGAGTGTTTTCGTCCAATAAGAACGGAAATAAAAATGTAAGGAAAATCATGCAGTGTATTCCAACTAATGTTTTCTTCAAAACTGTGAAAGTACTTTAATTTGCAGATACCAATTTTTGTGAATTAGGGAAGAAAAACAATTCATGGATTCCAGAATTTATGGTTTTTAGGTTTTCAGCACACACATCAATGGAAACCAAATTGTGTGGTTTGGCCCACCTACAAAAAAAAAAAAAGGGAAAAAAATGGCACCCCCAAAAGCAATAGAAATTTCACAATAAGCTAGATATATACACAGGTGTATTATTTAATGCATTTTAGCAATGAAATATTCTCTTAAGAAATCCTGATGTATTATTGTGATTATTAATTGTCAGCCTGCTTTATTCTTAAAACGAACAGTGTCAGTACTTGCCAACTCTCAAGGATTAGCACAGTGTCTGGTATAGTTTTTACCATGTAGTGGGCATAAATAATATTTAATATACTTCACCCTTTGTTTATGAACACAAACATCTTGAAATAATAAAACCCAGCCCTTATTATGTCTGAGTCATTCTGCACTTTAAAATAAGTACTAAATATGCAGTTGATATTTTGAATATGTACATGCATTGCTACTGGCACAAAACTCTTTTAAGTCTTAGCTACCAGTACTGAATAAACAATGTATGGTTCCTTTTTTATATACTATACCATATCAACTGTAGAGAGAAACGAGCAATGCCAAGTATGGTATCAACTCACAGTGTTTTTTTACCTCTGACTTACTTTCTAACTTAACCAATGATGTTAAATATTCAAGCTCCCAAGAAATATTTAAAGGGTACCATGAAGAATTCATACAATATCAAGAACAATGGTATATTTGTTATTTCATGTGTTTACAATCTGCCATCAGAACTTACCTCATTTCTGATTTCAGATCCAAGAAGCATATTTAATACATGTATTCAACTTAGAGCATCATTCACATGCTTGGAACTATTTTTTTTTTCATGATAATGATAGCATACAAGCAATTAGGATCAGATTACTGGAAAAGGTATACACTGGGTTTAATATTGAACATAATTTTGAATGCATTTAGAAAATTATTCCACATTCAATTCTCCCAGGAATAATTAAGTCTACTCAGTTTTACTATTAATTCAGTTTATTTATAAATCATTCAAATTCCAAAAATGGAAAAAAAAAACAATAAAAAAGTAAAATATGTATTCAATAGTTGTCATGTCAAAAATATATAACTTACCACGAAACTGACGAAACGAATTCACAGAAACCAGAAACTTCATAGACACAATAGATAGAACTCCGCCTACACTTCCAGAAAATCAATTATCTCAATAATTCAGTCTTTTGATGATTGTATACACTAACTGAAATGTATGTCTCTTACAAAAATGTTGGGTTTTTAAACAGGAAACTGATGCTTGACAATCATAAACTGATAGAGGAGTGACTCCAACAGTAATTATACATTAACTAAAGCCTGCTTGTCTTTCACCTGGTGGGATTCAGTTTACCTGTGATAAAGGAGTTTGCATTTCAAGTTGTTTTTTTATGTTTTGCAGGTGACAACACAAAGTTTTATTACTATTGAATCATGTCGGTTGATGAATTATTGATTTGGTAGAAAAGTACCTTGAATGAGTCATGACAGTCTGACTCTTGGGACTATATCACTACCCAAAGGCTCAGAAGGATTAAAACTATGGAAAGACATAAGGCATTTTACAATATGTATGTGTCTATTTATTAGATAAGAAAAATTTCTGAGCATACAATGAAGCTGCATCCAGGAAAGTATTGATCTGAAAAACCAGAAACTCAGTACCACTTTCCATGCAGCTTGAAAGGTCCTTTCCTTGTTTACCAGATATCATGCTGAGAATCAAGAGGCTTGGCAGACTAAATGTCAACACCAAATCTTTGAACTTTGGAACATTTTTCACTACAAAAACATTTTAACCTGTTGTGGACATGCCAGTTTGATAATTATGGGGAAAGTTGACTACAAAAGCCTAACAACAATAACAAAAAAAAAGAGAAAAAACTTATTCCACACCCTCAAAAAGTTCAATATTGAATACAAACAGCATATGTGCCATTGTCATATGAGATCAAACATCCATTGGCTTACTACACTTCAGAATGGCGTCCTTGATATTCAACATATAATTCATCTCTGATATTTTTTACAAAACAACAAAGAACACCAATTAATAACTGGAAGAGATAATAGCAACAAATGGAAAATAATGGATAAACGATAGGCTTCAATGTCAATATGACGTAATCGTCATGGAGATGAATTACATGCGAATGTCAATGACCTCTTCGATGGTTTTTTTTGACATAACATAACATGTACTGGAGCACTCAGCACTACTTATATGGAGACGAAAAACAAAACTTAACTATTTCACAGACATGGGAATTACTTGAACCTGGATAAATCTTTCACATTTTATAAACTGTAAAATTGCCTAATACATGTATTATAGGTACATGTCTTCAGGAATGACAGCAATATCCTGCAATGAAGCAGAGGGGACCATTCTCCTGATCTTAATAAATATGAATGACAAATGGATAAAATCAACATTTCTGAAAATTCTGAACATTTTATCGAGAAATAGACCTTCAGGAATTTTTTCACAGAAAAATTGTTCATGAAAATTAACCTACCCACAACTGAAATCAACCTACAAATTATCAAAAGAAAACTTACCCTGTAACAAATTTTATTTCCTACTTGTAATGGGACATTGGAAAACTATAATCCTAGTACATTTAGTAAGAAATTGCTCAGTATCTTAATTCAAAGAAGACTGAATGTTTCAATCCAATCCTTATTACTGTCCATAAACATAGCCTTTGGCTCAACTAATTTGTCCTGAAGTAAGAGCTAGTGTAATTCCTTGGGAGAACAGAACAACTTTGAGCTCTCCCTCCCAGTCCCCACATTTTTAACAATACAATATTTAAATCTTAGTTTCCAGTCATTTGGCAAACAGGGCAAAAAAAAAAATGAGAATGTTTATTCTTTAAGTTCAAATGAACTGTGAATACAATCCTTTTCCCCTCGTTATACCACACCTTATTTGACGAGGAAAAGTGCAGAATTTTAAAACATGCTCATCCTTAAAAATTTGTGTTCACTTTAAACCAAAAGCATGAAAAAAAAAAAAGACAATATAAACATGTAATTACTTGTATCATACAAACGATAATGTACAACAGATAAAATACAGAAGGAACGGAGAAAATAAATACATTTCTGAAACATATCATTTGTCTAAGAATGAAAAGTCTTGATTAAACAAGATAGTATTTGAATATGGAATTATTTTGGAGTTTAGAAATGACAAAAAAAATAATTTGTGAAATCAACCCTTTAATAGTGGATTACGTCATGATGGCATGGCTAAGGGGTAAGTCATGATGGCATGGCTAAGGGGTAATAGCAAAAGGCACGGAAAACTTAATAACCACCTCAGTCATAACGGCATGACTATGACCCCTTTAGTAGGGGTAAATTTGGCACATTATTTTTTACTATTTTTTTTAAATCCAAAATAACTCCAAATTCAAATTCGTGTAATACCTTTTTATACAACAACTTGTGTGCAATACAATTCATTGCCTTGTAAACATTTACACAACATATGTACTTCTGTTTTGTTTAACACATATCTAATTAAAGAGTAGCATTTTTTTTTCTTTTCGCATGTGCCTCGTTAACACCATGCTCTTGTCTTAAGGAGGTAGACCTACGGTAAGGGACACAACTCTTACAAATCATTGGGATGTTTATATTCAGCATTTGACATTAATCTCATGTAAGCATTAAAGTAACTTGGATTGATTTCATTCTGTGTCAAATGAAAACTTGATAAGCTTCGGTGAAATTGAGTATGATACAAACATATCACTGATTTCAAGAGTAACGTCCCATACCCTAAGTCTACAACCATAATATAGATACTTACAGATTCAAAGGAGTTACTGACCACATCCAATGAAATCTGAATAATCATGATTTTTTTTAATTCTTTTTATGATTCTTCTATGGTAATACCTTCAATTTTTTTCACGCCATCTTTAATCCAACATAACAAACCTTCCTTTAAGTGCTTATTATGCAAAAGCATTGTAGTACATGTAGTAGAAAAGGCATTATGCTTCCCAGCATGCCCTGAATTCAAACCACTGTCCTACCCACAGTTCTAAGATTAAAGAAGCATGTTGTCTTTTTGCATGTGATACATTCAAGCCATGATTTTTACTTAAGTTTCCTTTGACGTATATCTGTAGAACACGCAGGTCTAGTCTCTGACAAAGACTGCAGGCGCAATCATAAAATATTTCAAATGTAACATGAGAAAGCTTAATAAATGCAGCCTTTTTTAATTTCTTTTCCATTACAATTAAAGGATTCACACTTGTGCATAAAGATGTGCATGACGAGGTTTTTGAAAGTTACATAACATTTAATGTCACCACGCTATATGTTAAATGTTTTCCAATCAACAAAATTATGGTCTTTATCTAACAAGGATCAATTCAAAGCCATAATTTGTAAAAAAATCATTGGATTATTGCATTTAATGTTGTAATTATTTTGTGAGCTGAAAATGATGACATTTTTCTTCCCATTTACAATATTTTTTACATTACTTAATCAAGATTAAATTGAGTTTCTCACTGGGGTGTAACTTTTATATAGTCCATACCTTGTCCCAGACAGACAGTGACATTCAATGTCAGACTTTTTATCCAAAATTCTTCAAAAATCAAAAAATTACAAGCAAAAGAATAACAAGGTTGAGCAGAAAAGACTTAAGTAGTAGTCTTTGTAAGAATCATGCAAATTCTGTAAAATGTGATATACCTAAAAAATGGCAACACATTTTTATTTTAGTTATTAAGTTGCTTTATCAGTCTATATGATGAAATGTTTAATTATTCATTCCAATCTATCTGCTCTTAGGAGATAATTCACACTGAAAATCCAACAGAATCTATAGTATTTTAGTGTCATTTACAGAGTTGTCTCCCTTAATTTTGAATTTTACAGTACATTCTTTATATTTTTTATTTCCTAATAACACAGGTTATATGAAAACCCGCATGTTAATTTCTGTTTACTATAACACTTTAAACAAAATATCAAAAATAAAAATATGTGGGCTTTCCAACCCTGAATCACATTTTGCATGATTCTTAGCCGGAGTGCTACTTAATATTACAATCTTGTCTAACCAAACAAAAATTAAATTGTAGTGGGGACATTCATTTCAGTTTCATAAAAAAAATCTTGTGGAAGTGCATATTTGGACTATATATTGCCAACATTTAAAACACAGCTCTCACAACATTATTTCGGTTGTAAGATATTTTGCTTGGCACTTTCAATAAGTCCTAGGTTAGAAATTTAGAATCCTGGACCTCAGACCACAAAAAAGTTGAACCCCTGCAAATATCTTTTTCCTGGCTTTTGCCTGTTTTTGTTCATGATTTTGTTTCATTGGAGTAGTATCATTTTTTGAAAACCTTTTTGGCCTTATTTTGATCTTAAGCAGCAAGAGCAGTAACACATCTGATAATCTTGGAATAATGTAAACTTGAAAGAAAATACGTTCATTCAATTAAATGTGAGAAAAAGAAACAAAATTATTAATCTATAATAATTATCTTAAAACTTTTTTTAATGCTTGCTTAAAATCATTTTTTAATGCTTGCTTAAAATCATTTTTTAATGATTACAATAAAATATATACAAATACTTACAGAACTTTAATTCTTCTTCCACATCAATTTTTTTTCTCTAATTTCTCAATTTTAAACTTGAATGTCCTACAAGATTAAAAGTACAAGTCACTTCCAATACACAACTAAATACTGTTTGTTTGATTATCTCCCTTGAGTAAAATCTTTTGTCAAAATATTAACATTGCCAGGACATAAGATTGACACAAGCAATTTGTTCTTAAACAAGATTTAAAATGTAACAGACCTTAAACAAAAACATAAATTTTGTGTAACCCATGAGCATGATGGCAAATTGAGTTGAAATGAAAATTTTATTAGTGACAGACTGTTAAACAATAGCTCTAGGCCACTTCAAAAACAGTATATAATGATCTAACATTTTAATGTAAAAGAAACATAGACACATGTTATCCTAGATATACAAATATGTTACCAAAATTTGTTTTTCAGAAATTAATTTGATGGTGTAAGTCTAGAATATTCATGTTAATGAAGATAGACACAGACAAAAACTATAGTCTGTTTTAATAACATCAAGACCCCCCTTTTTTAACAGATTTTCAAGAGAGGGCTCAGCAACTCACACAACAAAAAAACAATAGGACATGGGTACATGTATGTTCCCTATAGATTACCCACTCCTTTAATTCTACAGTCATCAATATAACCTGACCAATATAGAGTCACCCTTTCAAAGGGTCGAAGGGACAAAGGATCTCTATCTATCATAAATAATTCTACTCTTAAGTAAATTTGATTGCCAACAGATTTCAAAGTTCTAAGAATCATGGGGTCTATCATAAAAGTTTTTATACAAATTTACCATTTCTTGAGGGTTTGTCATAAGACCTGTATTTCAAAATTTCCCATCACCTAGAGGTAGTATATATATTAGTTTCGATGTTTATATGACATCATATTAGAATGGTCCGTATCATCGTGCCTTCTAAATCCTTGTAATACTATGTACAAAATAAAGTTGAACTTACATAGCAAAACTAATTCTACCTAAACTTGATGTAGCTTGTTTACTTATCCAACTTACCAAAAAACTGACTAAAATCCCCTTAAATAGTACTGAAATATAAACAGGATGAATTCTACTATCAGAAAGTCTACATCATCAATTTTATTTGACTGATAATGATGAACAATAAATAAATGTACTATATTAGGCCAAAATAAAAAGTATCCTAGATTCTCATCCCCACCTGGCACAATTTTTTTACTTTTACAGAAAAATTTTGATTTTTTTCCCAGTTTAGATAAATTTCTTTCAAATTGACAGAATTTTTCACTTAAATTGATAAAAATTAAAACATTAAATTCACCGCTTGCCTGTAATATTGAAGAATGTTGGATGAGCATCTAGGAATTTGTTTATGATGGCCTTAACGCAATCCTATCCTAATTTATATCCATAAAACCATAATTCATGTATAACTTCATAATTACATGCTTTCAGTCAGGTATTTCAATGAATTATTAGAATAAACCAAATTTAGTGTATTGTTAAGCAGTACATTTCCAAAATGACACCATAAGGTGATCAGTAATAACAATTTTGCAAAATTAAATAAACAGCTGCACTAAGAGCGAAAGATACGCCCGTCCGTAAGAATAGCTGATGGTATAAATTTTTGAAAACAATAACCTGATTTCTGATTACCAAAAAATTAGTCTGTACATATAGTGAGCAAAGTTTTTTCTTCAGTTATTCAAAAAGTATAAATGATCTTACAACTGTTTGACATGATGAAAGTATACAATAGCATTTAAAAGGGAGTCTTTGTTTTTGAACTAGATAAAACTATAATAAACTACAGAATTGAAAACTGGACAAATAATTCATTATGTAATAATATTATTATGAGGTAAGACCTACAGTTAATAGTACAATTCCTTCTACTTCTACTGTAAGGAAGTTCATATTGCCTTGTGGTCAGAATAATAAGTTTCTAGGGTACCACTCTGATATTTGTCAGTATTCATGTATTCAAATCTATTGAAGTCATTTGTTGGTCCCAATATAATACAGCTTTTCAAAACTGTAAGTAAGCAGCAATCTTATGTCGCGGTAATTACATCAGATTTGACAACAAAATAGATTTTTGAAGTGAATAAAGTTCCATAACTCTGGAACGACAAATAAATAATTCTTCAAAATCGAAAGGAAGCGTTCTTCTGTGAATATTAATATTGTGCTAAAATTTCATTTGAATCCGTAAAAGCGAATTTGAGTGATGGACGAAAGGACCAATGGACAGATGGAAAATGGTATACCATTATACAACCATAATCTAGCATGTCTATAAAACTGTATGCAAAATTTCAAGAATAGTATCAGTAAAGCTGAGTTATTACATCAGATTAGACAATAATATAAATTTTTAAGTGAATAAAGTTCCGTAACTCTGGAAGAACAAATAAAAAATTCTTCAAAATCAAAAGGGAGCTTCCTTCCATTAATATTAATATTGTGCTAAAATTTCATTTGAATCCGTAAAAGCGAATTTGAGTTATCTCGCGACGTGTGGACGGACGGTATACCATAATACGTCCCGTCTATATAGACGGGCATATAAAAACAAAATACTATTTCAAATTTTGATTGATCTGTTAAAAGTACAAGATTTTGGCAAAAGGTTTCTTCTACAGTCTAAAAAAAAAACTGTAGATTTTTAAAGCAAAAAATTGGTCTTTTTCATATCTTAACCAGCTTTTGAATCTGTAATCCGCATCCAACATAGTGTATTCTCATCTGACCCTTTGATTACCAGTCTTACAACAAACTTTTTTAAATCTTAAAATGTTTGAAAAACAAAATCTGAATATTTCCTCTCTAGAACAAAAATTAGGAGTATTTTTATTATTTATTAATAGAATGTTTGAAGATTGATTAAGTTGCTAATGAGTCAGACTATTCTATATAATATATTTCATATTCCCCACTTTGGCTTCGGTTTTTAAGATTTTCAGCAAAGGGGAATAACTTTCTAGAAATTCGTTATCCAACAGGCTGGTTTACTGTCAAATGGGAGCAATGGACAGCAGTAGACTTCAAATTCAAATATTCAATTTATTAGAGCCACGGTAAGTACTTGGATACTTTAAAATAACTTACTTCAAACCATTCAGGTACTGAACAAAGTGAAAACAGTTTAAGTTTCAAAGAAAAATGTTTACCAGGTTGTCGGGTGTTGGTGGGTTATGTCCTTTTGAAATACAAGCTTAAATGGCTTGCATTCCATAAATATGAGAGACTATTTGGTCGAATACATATATGGGCAAAAGTATGGACTGCCAGGAGACCAGTAAACTAGCCATTTCTTTTTGTTCTTTTTTTTTATATCAAGAAGTCCATACTATGGTAATTTTAATATACACCACAAAAATAGTACTACTTTCAAATGCATTAAAGAGGAATAAGACATTTAAAAATAACCGTAGTGAAACTGGTCTTCACTCCAGTGTAACCAGATATTTTCATTTTGAACCTGCGAAATCTGAACTGAACACCTGTATAAACCAAACAAATCAGTTAACACAGGTTTCACTGTGTGAAGTAAACTGGTACACCTGCACATCAGACTGAATTCTTACACACGGAATAGAAATAAGCGTTTCCACATAAGAACTCAACCCTATGTGAATCATTGATGTTTATATATCACAAGAGTAATTTTATTGCAGTTTCAGTATTTCATTTTAAAAGGATTATGAGTTTCTTACATACACTATAATTCAATTTAAGGTACCACTCCTATTAAAAGGTAGGGACTTATATATATTGGGTGAATACTAGAAACAGGAAATTTAGCACAGTTTCGATGATCTGTCTAGTTTCACACACTTTTGAATATGCAGTAATATCTCAAATTGAAGTATAATATCACCTACATAATCAAGATTGTAAAATTTTGGTGTTACAGGTCTTACTAAATGAAAGTAAGTGAAAATCAAACTGTGCCCAAAATACCATGGTTTACAGTACACCAATGATATAAGAATTGAAAAAAGAATAGATTTCATAGGGGTGTATATAGTATACAGAGAAAAAAATGTGTTCATTGCAATTCCAACTGAATTCAACAATCAAGAGTGCCTAATGAAAGCATTTTTATGACATACAGGCAGACAGACAAGTCAAAAACAGAAAGAGGGATAAAACAGCATTACTTCATGTTTATTCCATCTTACCGGTATCTTAGTACATTTCCTACCTTTTACTTATCAGTAGCTGTATTGTAATTTACTTATTTCACGAAGACCCTTATTCTCCATAAAATAATTTTACAAAGGTGTTGGGAAAGGGCAGAAATATCCACGTGGGGGAGAGATACATTTAATCTTAGATGTAGTAAAATTGATTAGACAAATAGACGGTAAAAATTAGATTCTAATATCTTCCAGGCAGTGTATATTTAAATGGCTTGTATGGCTACAGATCTTCATGGATAATTCTATGGTAATATATTTTAAAACTTTAAACAGAGCCTCCTGATCTTACTTTATTCTACAGTTTCAATGTGATGGGAAAATAAATGAATTGGACCCATTTGGCCTTTTCTTATTGTGAAAAGTTGTGTAAGATATTTCACTTTGACATTTCAATCTTCAAATTAAGCTGAAAGCCTGACAACTAAGATGTGTACAATCCTAGTGAGACTTGTGAAATTTGTGTATAAGTCATATATCTGAGTATGTATAAAGAATAAGTTAAAAAACATTAGTTTTCAGCAGATATTAAAAAAGTTTATCATCAAGACTAGGGGAAAAAAATGACTTGTAGGGGAATATATAATACTTTGGTATTAGTTTTGCTATAATTAACAAGGGCACTTAACTCCAGGGTTTTAATGCAGTATAGGCAACAAGATATTTTTTAGTCCCCACACTATATTGTGATGGGGGACTTATCCTGTAAATCTTAACAGATGTTCAGAATTCATAAAGGTACATATTACACTTATGTGATTTGACCTGTAGTTTATGGCAAACTTTTACTGCAAGACCAAAATTATAATACAATTTGAGTAATGATTGCAGAAACTATCAAAAGAGGTGACAAAAAAATTTCACATTTTATAGTAAATATATAAATAATAAGACAATCTATTAACTATTTAAATTACAAAAGGATATTTTTTTTTACCCCCTAGAACATCAATAAAGTATAAAAATCAAAATTATGGAACAATATCACCATTAATTGATATGTAACCTTGACATACTCTTTAAATTCATGCCCTTCACAAAAAAAAACAAATTAATAACCATGCATTGTTGGTAAATATCAGGCTTCATAACAAACCACAAATCTATCGGCTCATAATAAAAATGCCAATTGATTTATGAAATTAATTTTAATATAATTTTCCTTTGACAAGTCTGTGTCATTTTTATTTCTTGATTAAAAGATTTGATTAGTTGAGTAAAGCCACTTTAAACACTTTGATGACATGAACACTATTATTTTAGGGACAAAGGTCCTAATATTTAATGATGTTTGTCCCATAAAAATGATTTAACGTTCAGAAGCCTGTAATAAATGTCCGACCATTTTAATATTTTAATATATTTTACCTCAAGCTGTTAAAGAAGTTCAAAGGTGTAAACCCTCCAATAGCCAACCTTCCAAAGGCAGGTTAGTGCTGGCCACTCATCTTATACATCCAAAAACATACCTGGCTTCAGTGATTTTCCAACTCTTATTTTGGGGACGAATTTGGGCCCAAAGTCCAAAGAAACTTGTGCTGCAAATTTCCAAATTTCAGCAGTGAAATTCCCAAATTGCCTTATAATACATCTCTCAAAATTTGCACGTATTAAAATTTGATATTTATATGAAAGATGAAAAGAAGCTCTCTCCACTCTACTATATCATATTTGTGGTCCTCATCAACACAATGGAAATGGTAATGGTACTCATCGGGAGTTCTCATTAGAAATTACTTTTAAAGTAGAATAATACAAAAATAATTCTTCCCCTCATGCATACAGATTTTTTCCAAAATAAAAAATTTTCACGCTCTTTTTCCCAATTGCAAGGGAACCAGGTCCTTCCCCAACGGAAGGTAAATCATTGGGCTTGCTAACCTGCCACTTTATTTTGGCAAGTTGAAATGGAAAGATACTCTTCCATTCAGTGGAAAGAATGTCTTTCTTTTTTAAATGGTTTCAAACTCTGGAAGTTCATTTCATCAAAATACACTCAAGATTGCAGAAAACAGGTCCTCATTATTAATGGGTTACACTGATATGAAGTAAAAGAAATATTCTAATATTTGGTCGATCAAATGAAAACATATTGTATCTATAAAAACTGTGAGTGCAAAGTTCAATAATAGGACACCATCCACTCCCGACCCCAGTAACCATAAGGTTAAAATGAAGTCATCAAACAGGAAGTTGACGTCGCTTCCGTCTGAAAGTAAACTCCCTCAAATATCTAACTATAGACCCTTTTGTGGTAAGTTGGTGATCATGCTCAATTTACACTTCCGCGAGGTAGGGCTTTGGTAGAACAAAAGAATTTTCCTCATGGAAGTGTATTGAGCATGCTCTATGCATGTTCATTGACTACCCCACCATTAGCACAAGAGGGTCTATTGTGATAGGTATCTATAATGTATAAGAGTAATCAAGGGAACCAATGTTATAGCGGTAATCAAAAGAATGTAATCCAGGGACAAAGACCAGACATGGAAAATAGACATACACAACAAAGAACATAAAGTAACTAAAATCATACATACAAAGTAACAAAAGTAAATGAGCAACTCAGACTCCACTAAAAACTGGGAGCATGGACCAGGTGCACTGGTAGGGTAAGCGTCCTCTGCTTTTCTAGAAACACCCGCCGAGTTGCTCATAAAAAGTCAAGTCCAGGGTGGACAAAAGTTATGGACAGATATCCACCATGATCACATTTACACCTCAAATCGGGCATATAACAAACATGCTATCTCCTTCAAAACATTGGAAACAATTGGGTGTCTACTTTACAATTAATAGATTAATACATATGAAGAGTGATACATGTAGTTATATTTGAATCATATATCATGAACTAATTTTTTATTAATTACAGTAAGTGATTGATCATAAAAAGAATCCTTGGTAGTGATTTAGAAATCTTATTTCTTATAAATGTATTTTGGGTGGTTATAAAGATCTGCTGAATGATTCCATGGTGGAAGTCTTGGAATTTTCAATGTTACACTTTAAGGACTATCAGAGACACATAATTAAAGAGATAAGAAACTAACTCAAATAAAATTGATGACTAAAGAAAAATTCAGGGATTTAAGGAAAATTTCAAGTTGAGATTAAAGGCCTGATGCTTAAAAGCAGAGTATAAAGTGATTATCTGAGATAGTTTGTACTTACTACTAGGAAACCAACAAGAACCTTCTGAGATTCTGAATATCAACCCATTTCTCAAACATCAACCTGGTTGGACCATCAACTACAGCATCAAGACTGATGGACTAAAAAATACATGTGATTTTAAACTTTTGTGTGTAATGTATGCTGTAATATGTCTAAATACTAGTCTTAAAGATTTAAATTCAGAAATTAGATTATATCATTTTATTACATGTGATTTAAAATTTAACTAATGACCGAAGATAGTGAGAAATACCCCATAGTGACTTTAACTATAGTGCATGGTTTCAAATAAAGACAAATTAGCTGTGGTACAGGCTACATGTACCTGTAAAACTAACATCTGAAATCTGCTTACATCTAGGAAGAAACGACAGCGGTTTCACTGTCCAAAAAATGGGACTAAAAACAAAAGAATAACTGTCTAACACAGCCCCATTCTATTTGCAGGACAGGCAGGTTGGTTTTATTATTTAGCAGAATAAATAGTTGATGGCATTTTAAACGTAACTTCATGATACTGTTACATTTTTTTAGTAAAGTTTGAAAAGAATGTTTGTGTGATTGACTTAACATCCTCATTATTTATACCTGATATTGATATTTTTGGTCTATCCAATAATATTAATTGGGAAAATATGTGTTTTTTTATTTGGAAATTTAGGACAATAGTACCAAGTCTAAAATTTGTAGTAAAAATCCTCTTGCAGAGGATAAAAACACAAGTCATAAACATTTAATCTGGGTACTATTGAACAGATTACCTGTACTTTGATTACCAAATAGGACGTAATTGTTTTTATTTGAGACAATTTTTAGCCATTTCTTTCACTAATTGGGAAACTTAGCCTTATTTTGGAGCCAATTTAGGACTAACAATATCACTGATACAATTTACATCAAAAGAAAGGATCCTTTGTCACAAGTCTTTTAGTACATTATTGGTCTCCGTACTTATTTTCAAATTTTGAATGAATGATTTTCCTAAATATTTCTTCTATGCCGTATCATTGTTCGAATTTTGCAATATCAATTTAAACTCACACCAACATTTTCATTTTTGTTCAATAGCCTTTCATCCTTTCATTCCAGACAAAGGTGAACTTGAATCTTTGAGGATATCTATATTATTATGAAATATAGATGGTACAATGTAACTGACCCCATTCTCCATTAAAACGTAATAAAAATAAATCTGGTGGTTCAAAATAATAGTATTAAAAAGATTAAGTGGCTTCTATTGAATAATTCTACAAAGAGTTCTCGGGGGTTATCAAAAAGTCATCTTAATCCTTTTTGTATACACATAACGATATTTCAGTTTGTGACATTCTAAAGGGAGATAATTTAAGAGGTCATGAACTTTGCTTTTATGTCATGTCAAAGAAATCATCAGCACTAATCATACTTGTGGTTGTACCAGTCTGCCAGGATATTAAATGTAAAGATGTTTGTTTAAATGTTATAAATTCATTTGTACTTAAAACAGTGCTTGTTTTGCAGAATTAAGACATTGTATTAACATATTTCAACAAGCAATCAATTTGGGTGTAGTAACCATGCAGCCTATGCTCACGCCAAAATTGGAAAATCTGTTTGAATATGGATTTTCTATGGTAATATACATGCACATGTATCCCCACCCCAAAACCCAGCCCCAAAAGAAATTTGACAATTCGTGTCTCCTTCTGAATATTTTTTCTCAACTTATCCTAAATCACCGCAGTCAGTTCCAGGATAAAGCTTAGCAGGGCCTTCTAATTATTTCAGTTTGAATATAACTATTAGTGAACTATTTTTTTCTTGCACAATTTCCCTAACTGGGGGTTAGTAATTTACTAACAGGATTTTGTACTGAAGTAGAAAATTGTAATTTTTAACATCTGAGTCTGGGTATGGTTTCAATTATAGACGATTTTATTTGCACAAACACATTTACAGTAAATGGTTATGGTATGAACAAAAACAGAACAATGTAATACACATTACATATAAATTAAAAATTAATCACCAGGGTGCAACAGTGGTGTAAATCTGATCAAAATCGATTAATCTATAGTTTTAACTTTATATATTAATATAATTTCTGTTAAATTAAATTGACCTTAGATTCCAACATTCATTCATGAATTTGATAGTTATTTTAAGTATTTCTACAGAGCTACTGTTTAATATATATATGCCATGTCTCTTTGTGTGAGGTGAGGTTTTGATGAAGAAATTAAATTATGGTTGTCTAATTTCATTCTGTATTGATTTCTTTGTGGTGTGTAGTGGGTGCACACCGAGAAGAAACGATATTCACCCTCTATGTTCCCACTATCACATGAGTTACAAATATGTTTTTTTCTCTCTATGTTTTTGTATTGACTCCTTTCTATTTCTAGTACATTTGCACTCAAAATGAAATTTACTGATGATCTTTATATTTTAGATTTACAAAAATTAATATATGGGAGTGTTTTAGACGGAATAAATATTTAACGGGAAAATGAGTTTTTTTCACTCATAGCTATTACTATCCACAAATATTTTGGAGATCTGAAAAATAAGACCTCCAAAATTATTTATGGACCTGAACAACTCAACTTCAGAATGCAGACCTCTTGAAATAAATAAATATATTAGGTCCTAAAATCAGTTATAAAGGTCCATAATAATTTGGGACCTGCTTACATGATTACAGTATTGACTAATTCTGCACAACAAATTTTGGTGGCTTTAAATCAGATGGACCAAATTTAAGGTACTAAGTCAAATACGTACAGCATGGACAAGTGTGCCCAAGGCCAAACCCTGGCAGATATTTGTCGCATAATTTGTGATACCAACAAGTGCCTATAAATGTCTGGTTAAAATGCAACGACTCCTGGAATATGATTAATACTTCTTACATTTTACTTAACTTGGTCAGTGAAACTGAAGCTGTCTACAAAAAGAGCTGCACAGCAACAAACGATAATAATTGGCGGGAGAAAGTTTTCGGATGTGTTCGGGTGTTATCGTATTTAAACAACTTTTTAGTTGTAAGAAAGACAACTCTTTTTTCCAGCATAAAACAAATGTAAAATTTTCACCTCAAACAAAGAAGTTTGAGGGAAAAAAACTAAAAATACTTAAATTAAATTGACTTGAGATAAGTCAAAATAATACAGTTCTACCCTTAAAAGTTAAACTGGTCAAATGATTAGAACTTGTTTTGTTGAATTATTGATGAAGGATTTTTCGCCAGAATTCTGTACCTGCGACTCAAACTATAAAATGTTTATACATTTTCTTATTTCCTATTGCTGTCCAATTTTTCTCTGAAGTTTTTAGTTCATATACTAACTTTGATAAATTAGGTTATCATCATATAATTTTTGTGGATTATTCATATTTTGTGTGTGTGTTTCATTAGCAATTACTGTCACTTTATAAGAATATTACAATATTGTTGAAAAACAATGTATTTGTATAGGTTGCCTTTGTGGTTTGGAAAATAGAAACTCTCTTTTACAGTTTGTTCATGCTTAATTGTTTTATTTTAGAAATGTCTTTCCTAGTTTTATGCAATAGTTCTGAGTTCAATATTTTTGGAATAAGATTTTTTGACAAACACAAGGAGTTAAAATCCTTGACAAACAATACCAAATAAAAATAAACTTAAAGCAAGCAACACAATATTGTTTAGTGGTACGTCTCAGTTGAGTATGTAAAACAAAGTATTATTCATTCTGTAGGAGTATTGCAGTTCTTTTAATGATGTCCAAATTGCTTCAGATAACATGCATTGCATGATGCAGCTACATGTAGATATGTATACGTCGGTTGAACACTAAACAGGAGGACCAAATATGAACACAACATTACAAGATGACATACAGACTGACAGACAAAGAACTGAATACCATACTATGTCCCTTCTAGAAAGACAAGCGTATAAAAACAAAACTTCGGATGATTTTGTTTCTTGTAAACATGAGCTGGTAATAGGGTATGTTAAGTCTCGTCACATGACTGTGATTACACAAGAATGGGTCCTAATATACCATTTATAATGCATAGAAACTTAGTCATTTACAGATGGCTGAGTTCAGTATTTAAAGCAAAACATATTTCTGTGTAAAAATACAGATGAAAATAACAGATCTATATTTCTAAAGCATAAAGGTTTTATGAAAACCACAAATAGAAAATTTTGCATTATTATGTAGCCTTTTTAGATCCTTGAAATAAGCAATAAATGCAGATCAGTCTTCAGATTTCAATAGTTCTACATAGAAAATACCGGTAAGGAAAATGGAACTAGATCTAGACTGGCATGTATATGAAACATATTTTATTAAATTCCATTCCTCTGGTTTTTGTTTTTGTCATCCACAACATATACAAAGTTTTCTTGTTAAACTGCCAAGATGTCTTTATTACAATTTAATATTTTATCAGATAACCTGAAAATGAACAAGGGGCTGTAACTCTGTCAAAATAATAATAACCAGTTCAACTAAAAATCCAACGTTATCAGCATTCAGTAACTAATTCATTTAGCTACCACTTCAAATGTAAGTCTTGGCATGTGAATGAAGCTAAGGGAAATGGAAGGAGGGGGCTAAAAGTGTAACCTCCTTCACTAAAAAGCAACACTAATAGTCAATAAACTGTTATCACAAAGGTTAGTCTCGCCTGTTCGATATTGTCAATATAATGATGTGTTTGCTAAATATTATTTATTTTGTGTTGCTTACATATTTTGTACAATAAAATGAAATAACAAAATTATCATTTTGTTTTACCACTACAAAATGCACTAGGCAACAGATGGATGACCATCGAACTAAACTTTTCTTGAGGCCATCACAAAAAACCTCGCCATTTCCAGTGGCAGGGTATAAAAAGTGGTCACATAATTACAACATGTTTGATGAGTAAATGTATATAAAATTATGAAATAGGAAAGGACTAAGAAATTGGAACATCTGACAAATTAAAGATGTGAAATACTTTAAGTGAAAAATTCTTTTTAAAATAACATGAAATTATGAATGACAAAAATGTGCTTAGCTGAGATTAATTGCTTTTTTTATTGCATCACACTGAGATAGTAGGAATTTAAGTAAAGATAAATAAAAATGTCTACATGAACTACAAAAAACCTCAATGTTTAACTTTTGGCATTAACGTTTTTAAGTCAACTTACCAAGGCTGTGGGGGTATAAGCATGAATTTGTGATGCAATGATGGTAATGACCTAGCACAAGGGGTTCATGTTTAAATGAACTTATCAGAAAACTTAACGTTTAGTTTGTGGCCACTATCACCAGAAAAGCAGAACATAAGTCTTGCCTTCCGAGACTTTTGTTGCAGGCAGGACAAAAATGAAAGTTGATATGCTGTAAATGACAAGACAAATGTTTGAAATATCCCATTTTATTTCGCCATTATTTGAAGTACAATAAGTCTCTCGCTACTCTGATCGGAACAATATTATGTACAGGATATATCATCTAGACTTTACAGCACTATAATTTGCATATATTACAAGGATGTTTTAACAAAACATGTTATGCCTACACAAGTTTGCAAAGACAATAAATATTGCACAAAATTTGGGGAAATTAATTTCCCATCACAACGGAGTGCAAACTTGTATCGTCATACATTTATTTATCAATGCTTCTATTTTTTTTCAGTAAGGGAAATCTGAACTTATATTTAAAGAGCTGCCACAAGATTGAAAATTATCTGAACAAATATATGAAGATACTGAATATGGAGAAATGTGTCTTCACCACCCTTCAGGACTGACAGATTTGTTCTAATTAGATAGGTGTTCTGTTTTCGTAAATTAAATGTGCATTAAAACTGATTAAAAGGTAATTTGAAAAATTGTAAAATTTGTTATAGGTTTCAAATGTAAAATATTTCTTCAGAATCAAATTTAGAAGAATCAGAAAGTTATGATTAATTTATAATAGATGTATAACATTTACAGAGGGGCATTATCACTCCTTTTTTTTTCTTTAAATTTCCATATTTCATAATCCCTGTAACACACATAACAATGGTAAATAAACCTATGATGATTCAAGTACCTAACCCAATACCTCAACTACAATCTCACTCAATCCACAATTCACAACCATGAAATACAAAGTCCAGTCTTAGAGTAAACTTTCTTTAGAAATTAAAGGAGCTCAAAATTTCTTCTCCATTTAAGTTTTTTTTTATTACACAATTTTTTTTTTACTTAGAATATAACATGGTAAATAATCACATTTAAATACTAGATGTTATTGCAATAGTTTTTTTTGCCTTTTTTGGTCAGATAAAATCTATGTCATTCCAAGACTGGACTTGCCTATTGATTTTGAGTAACCAGAGATGTCTTCAAATTTCTGGATGATCTCCCTTACAACACAAACTCAAAATTTCAGCATCATCAATATCAATATAATACTGCTTAAATGTAGGAATTCCATATTACAATATACAAATGCACATTATATGAAAGCAAACAGAATGCACATTAATATATTACTATATTTAGCACTTGTCTCGGCAGTGTTTTTAATTAATAATTATGAAAAACAATAAAATATTAAACACCTGGCACCATTATGAACACATGTTCAAAGGTGTTCAAGCTAAACTAGATATAAATTTATTGAAACATTTTCTAGAAAAGTATGATATTTCTTTTTGTGTAACATTTTTTAAAAAATAATTTTTGAAACTTGGAAAATATGTTTTGTACAAGAGTTAAAATTTCTTTCCAAGATGTGTCATCACAATGATCTGAAAATGAACGATTTATTATATCACTCCACACACACTAATACATGTATTGGTACATAATGTTTATACACATTGAACACACAAACTGAGGTATAAATGAACCAATGAGATTCTACCACATTTTTTCCATGATTCTAATCCAAGGAAAATAATTCAAAATATTACAGCAATGTACATGTATAAAGGCTAGTTTAATCCATGATATTTGATTTAATAATAAATGTTAACATTATCCCTGTTCTTCAAATGAAGAAAATTGGTAATGACAGTATTTTTAACTTTAAGGTTAACAAATTTCGGCAGTTTTGTGGTCTTGATATAAAATTAGATTCCTAATTTAAAAAAAAAAAACACTTTCTATTGATGTTGTTAAGACAAGACAGATCAATAGATCTTGGTATTATTCAAAAGAAATTATGTTCATGAAATCTATCATGAACAAAGAATAAAAAAAGTCTTCCAATAAAAAAATACCTCTTTACTTAAAAAATAATGCTCATATTTTGTGTAAATTTTCTTTAAGAATCTACAATGCTTTAAGTATTCTTTTCTTGTTGTAATGTTTTTCAAATTTTTCGTCGTCATATTCATATTTGTTGTAGCAATGCTACTACATATACAAGGATTTTAAACAAATAAAGATTCTGATTTTGTATTTGATGAACCAATTTGGATTCAACAAGAAGCATAGCTAATAATGGTATGAACCAGTATACATAAATATAAATACATGATAAAAAATTTACATCCTTTGGTATATAAATGTAACATCTTTTATTTCAGTACAAACGTCTTTTGAAAGAACAGTTTATTGTTCAGCTTTGCATGTTTAATTTCTTAACACTTCCAGAGATATTATAATGTCAAAATTCTATGAGAACTTCTGTTCATACATTCATTACTCCAACTTTCAAAATAAGATATTAACAAAAATTTGTACAGGATCAAAGATTCTTCCTTAAATTTATGAACATAATTTTTTTTACAAAACTGAAAGCCCTTTTATATTAAGATTAAATTGACTTGATACCATATCACATCAATAGTATTATTCTTGTCATCATAAGCACCTTTAACAATTTACAATTACAATAGTTCCCTAACATAAATATCATATCAATCCATCAATAAAATTTAACGTATTTCCAATACATGTTGTTATGCTGTTATAGAATGTCTTTTTTTACAGATCTAAGTAACCTCTAGAGTAAGAGTTCAAAGTTCAACATGAACTTGTTTTAAATTCTGCTATTTCAGTGGACATAATTGTTGACCTCAATGGACCTAACATTCCATTGTGACTGGACTGAGAAACGCTGCGTAGCTGAGTTAAAGCAGTCATAAGTTTGGCATTTGCGTTGTCGAGGGTCTGAATTCTCCTCTCTTGGGCCTCAATGACCCTTTGTTTTTGTCGAACCAGACTTTGCATATCTTCTTGATCAGCCTTCAATTCTTTTTCCACCATCATCAATCTGAAAAGAGAAAGGAGAACTCATGAATATGCATGATTAAATCCATCTCATTAATATGTATGTGAAAAAGCAATCACAAGAAATATATGCAAAATACACAGTAGTTTTTTTATACAGTTAAAATAAAGACAAAAAATGACCTTGATGAGAATTTGACGAACAAATATGTGAGCCACTTAATTATGTGACTATGAAAATGAGAGTTAACAAAAATAAGATATTATCTCAGTACCCTATGGTATATATCAAAAGTAAAAATGTTTCTTAAGATTGATTTGATAAGCTATGGTTCTTTGGAGATTTAAGGAAAATACATAAGGTAAATTTTGTGATTAGTTTCATCTGAAGACCTACATCTGAATTATATCACTAAAGTTTTAGAGACAGATTAAAAAAAATATCCATGTACATATAGTACCTTGTCAGTGTCCATGTTAAGCAAAGAAGCAAAAAAAAAAGGGTAAGTGCAAAGCACATTTATGTATACATATATAGAATTATGGTACACTGATTTCCACTTATAGAGGAAAAGCAAAGAGAAAACAGTTAAGTTTTAATAATTGATATACATGTATATCTTTGTGTTCCTATATGTCTGTACATATACTGCAACCTCATTGAGCTACTGTGCAATTGCATAGAAAGTGGAGTAGTTGTTCATGACATAGATTATATCTATTAGAACCATGAACCAACCAGCTATTCTAACGTCAATTAATACATAATTTCTAGGCCTAGTAATGGCAGGCCTACTGGTGTATAAGTATTAATACAGATATCTAGCAGACACTTAGAATGATTGACTGTAGTTTTAAGTCCTAGATCAGATTATTTCATGCGTTTTAGGACGAGAACCTTTGACCAATTGTACAGACCCTGCTTTGTTCTAGTCTAACACCCTGCCAGATGTTTATTATGCTAGTTTACAGAAGCAACAGCCTACAAAGAGGCATGTCACCCCACTCAGATATATGAAATTAACTTGAAAAGAAAAATTTATGAAAATGCCTACAAGACCGAGATTGTAACAGCTTGGAACTAACTTATGACATGACAGTGTTTTTCTTAATTGTAAATAGCCAATAAGATTTCTTTCAATAGGCATATCCAAATATGGTAAATAGTAATGTGCCTTTTAGGAGACTGAAGATTCTACTGCTAACATGGTAGACTAAATACTAAAACAAAGAAGGAAGGTGGATCTATCACTCTATATTAACCAAACCAATCTCATTCTATTGCTAAGTGTTCATAATTCAAAGGAGTGCAGGAAAAAAGAGGGTACACTGTAGCTTTCAACTCAACTGTCATTTTTTTTTCAATTTTCAATATGATTTAAAACAATTTAAAAATTTGGTTTCCTGCTAAGTCTTGCTGTTTTTATTTTCAAATGTAGCATTTCTTTCCTTATTGTTAAAAATAATAATAAACACAAGAAAATTTATGTAACAAAACAAAAGAAAAATAGAACATCAAACAATTGAGGAATGATGGGAAATGAGGGAATACAGAATAAAGAAGAGAAGAAATGAATGGGGATTGCACAAAAATATATGGATAAAATAACTGAATAAAAAATACACTAAAAAAGACATGCAAAATGATTCCATGCCTGAAAATAAGATGTTACTAAAAATAGATAACAATAGAGAACATGCTATTAAAATAATTAATTACCGTTTATGTAATCGATACAACTGAAATTATAGAATGGCAGCGTTTCGGTATTTTGGTTTAAAATAGAATTGATCTTTGTGTAAATATTTCTTACATTTCCTAATGAATGAGAGAATTAATGTGTTGGCAACATTTCATTCTTATTTTTTTCTTAAAATTTTTTTTTCTCACTTTGATAAATAGCATACTTGTCTAGACAATGTAAAAAAATGTTTCATGCTTAACAGTAAATATAAATCACGAAACATTAAATGTATATTATCTGTATATAGTGTGGTCCTAGTTTTTAAAAAAAGCATAACATGTTAAAACTGTGGACTGGGTGGATACCATTACCAACCAGAAGCTGACAAGGACAGTATATAATGAGTTTGATTATCATCCTGTACAAACCAACCCATCATTTAATTTTTTTCTTGAAAAGTCCAATCTATTTAAAATCCATGGCCTGATATTAATAAATATCACTAATAAATGTACATTAGATCAATATTTTGGACTTGGATTGTTATCTCAACTTTTTTTTTTTTAATTTGACCTTCAACTTTCAAGGTCAGTCAATATTCCTACTTTCCCCCTATAGCTGGGTGGTCAAATTTTGATACTGAATCTAACTTTCTAAGTCTGAACACATTAAATATCTTTTTTGAAATTGAATAAAATAACAATGAAAGAAATCAAGTCTGATGACATAAAGATTTCTTTCATGATATTCAACGCAGATGAAAATCAAACAACTAGCCACTGTCCAAAAGAAACTACAAAGAGCTCTACAATGCGGATCTACAGTTGAAAGCCAGGCATGAATTAAAAATAAATGAAATTTCACCACAAATAATAGACGACGTCAGGACGATGACATGCGGAATCATCTAACCTTTGAATAATTTGTTTCATCTGATCATCTTTTTGGACCTGTTGTTTCCGGAGCCTCTCTTCACTTTCTGACAGACGAACCTGCCAGTCGTCGACAAGCTGCTGTGTCCCTGTTTCATGTTCCTTTAATCTGTCTTCAGCTTTTTGAAGCCTTTTCTGAGCTTCTATTAACTGTTGCCGTAATAAGTCAACTTCTTGCTCATACTGGAAGGAAAAGTTTAATATTTATGTCCATTCTTGCTATACCAAATCATGCAAAATATTTACAGTGATATAGAGAATTATGCAAAAGCCAAAGAAGATTTAATATACAATAAAGTCTATCTAAACCAAACTTTATTTTTTGGACTGTAGATTTGGTTTGGTTTCAACAGTTAAAAACCAATGTGAAGTAGCTTCAAAGAGTGTCTGGTTTAGACAGGTTTTGGGTTTATTAAGTTTAATTTAGACAGGTGGTTTATTCAGGGTTCAGTTTAGACAGGTTTTTGATTTATTCAGTCAGGTTTAGACAGGTTTCACAGTTAAGATAAATGCATGTACATTTTGAATATTTTAAAATATTGATACTTAACACTTAAGAAAATACATGTTTACCAGTATCATTTAATTTTACTATAAAAGTTCAGATGACTAATAAATGTAAATGAGATCTCAACGACTAAAAGGACAAATTCCTTCGTTGTAGAAAAACATGAAAAGTGCATATATATATATTTTTCAAAATGCCATGAACCAAAAAAGAAAGTAAGATAACAAAGTGGATAGAATACCTCCTGTTTGGTTTTCTCCTGTTCCTGTATTTTCCTTTGAACTGATTTAATTCCCATATGTACAGCATTTTGTGGAGACAATTTTCTAGAACCAGATTCAGAACTATCTGATCTATCATCATACGAGTATTTCCGAGAACTTTGGTCAGGACTGTTAACATAGTTCCTATCACCATAACGACTAGAATTACTTGTAATATCACTATTGCTGTAAGCATGACTTGGTCCATAAGTAATATGAGACGAAATATGTGAATCAGTCGCAGTCCTACGAATAGGATCATTAATATATCGTGGCTGTGTATTAGAAAAGTCAACACTTCCAGTATGTGTTAGAAGATCTTTGGGTCGTGATGGGGCTCGACTTAGTGAGTAATGATTCGTTCCAGTAGGTGTTACATTACTATTGCGAATATCGTCACTATTTGTCGATGAAATAGATGAGTGTAATCCAAATTTCACTGGTTCAAGGTTAGATTGCACAGAATTAGATCTAGTGAACAATGACTCTGATGTAGACATGGATGAATTTGAACGAGTCATTCTATATTGTTCTTGTTCAAGAGATTCACTACTACTGGAACTAGATAATTTAGGAGCAAGGTTGCGTAACGGATCTGTACGTTGGGGACTAAACAAGTCGGAGGATTTCACGGGGCTTCTATTTTTAACAGTATCCTCTTCACTACTGGCTGACCCAGAACTGGATCCCTGTCGAACCACTTTAGGACTAGAAACAAAGTGCTTTGCACTAGTAAATTGATGTCTATACACAGGATTAGAAAATGACAATGGTTGAAGAGGAGTTTGTGATGTGTGAGATTTTGATGAAAAGTCATGTGATGCAGGGTCAATAGGTGAACTGGATTGACTGTATCCAAATGACTGGTACCCAGATGAAGCTATCGTCGATAGTTGACTAATTGACATCTGGCTTCCGTTCATATTGTGATCAGATTCCATTGATGAGTTATGTACATCCTCATCCGCGAAAGACAAAAGATCAATATATTCTCCTTGATGATTTTCTGCAACATTCACAATTTCATTCCAGGATTCATTTACTCTTTGTTCATTTGTTTTAACAGAAACATCTGACACATCAAATTTGGAATTCTTATAAAATCCAAAATCATCCTCTTCCAAATTATTTTCGGAATCGAACACTCCCGATTTTGAGCCCCTTCGGCCACGTAATACAGGAATATCATCTTCTCCACAATGTCTGAGCATTTCCCTGAGTATCTCCGTAGGTGACGTGCTAGCCTGTGGAGGCATATTGACTAGGTTATCATAGATTTGGGATTTCCTATTCTGTTTTGGAGGAGGCACCACTTGCCCAATATCTGGATTTTCAAATGCTTTCGTTAAATTGCTTAAAATGGTTGGCAATTTTCCAAGACTGGACATGGTTTCCTATTAATACAAGTTAACACAATCAAAGTACAATTATTTAATCTATCATCTTATTGGTTAAAAGAAATATCACATTCTGAAATGCAAATAAAAGCAACAAAATTTTAAATAATGTCACATATACCCCATTCCTGTTTGGTGCAGGCTTGTTATTTAAAAGTTATCAGTAATAAATGATATAATGCTTCAAGTTTAATGTAATATCTTGAACATTCAGTAATCTACATTTGATTAAGAAGTTAAATCTAATTGTGATACAAGATATAGGAATAAACAAATTTACAAGCTGAAAGTTCCAAAAGTTAACACCCATTAACTTCTGTTATAAAAAAATATTTACCTGATTGCACTTTTCAAGAGATTCAGTTAATAGATTGTACAAGACAGATAGCTCCTTTCCAAGATCAATATACCCATCAAACTCTAGAAACTGGTTGGCACCATTTGTTTCTGTTGTCTGCAGAAAAAGAAAATGAAAATTATAAATCATAAATGATAGAACAAATTTAACAAAATTTGAACAATATAAAAAAAAAAAAAGCTTCTTTTCTACCCTTTAATGTTTTTAATCCAAGAAGAGAAATGGGAAATTGATTCCAGCTAAAGATCTTTTAAGTTTTGGATTATTCCCCTTACTTTAGCTTCATTTTATCTGAAATCAAATCCATGAATTTAATGGGTTTTTTTTCCATCTTACCGAAATTTGTTGAAGAAACATGGTCATACTGTCTCTATGGCGATCAATGAAGTCATTCATAAAGGTCATGTACTCTTCTTTGGCTCCAAATCTTTAACAGATGCAAAAAAAAACCAGAATGAAATAAAAAAATAAAGAATATTGACCTGTCTATCATTGTATGTAGCATAGTTTTTTTTATTATAATATATTATTGGCACAGAGTTCAAATTCTTCATGAATTGTTTCTACAGGGAAAATAATTTTTATATCATTCTTACAGGTCTACCAGACAACTTTTCTATATCAATTTGTACCCACTGTTGTGCTAGGTTTTCCCTCACTAGCCACGAAAGCTCAACTTAACAGGAAATTGATATTCAACAGCAACCAAAATCAATCCAAATTTACTGCACCCTTTATATAAAGCCACATAAAAATATTTGAAATCAATTCATCATTCGATGGTTAAGATAGTAGTGATAAAATTTGAATGGATAGAATGGCGGAGGAACACGGTGATTCCAATACACCATGAACTCATTCAGTGGGGAATGTTACTTACTTGGTGAAGTTGGCAAGAGTTTGGATTGTCTTGGCAAGAAGAACTAGGTTCCTAGCAGCTTTATCTGGAGGATACTCTGAAATAAATTTTACATCACTGAATATTTTTATCTGTAAGATGTAAAAGCTTGGGTTTTTCCAGTGACCATGGGTTTGTCCTATTTTAATTTTTTCTGCTAATTAGTAACACAGCAAAGCCTTGTCTAAACCACTATCTGAGGTCTCATCATGTTGGTTTCAATGCATTTTGGACCTATGTTTACTGAACACCTACATGACATTAATAAAACTTAATTGGTTTTGGCTCATACAGATTTCACTGAGTTATCCACTGAAACATATTTTGATGTGTTGTACTTCCAGATGGTAACTTAATTTGTGAACATTTCATAAAAAACTTTTATTACAAGGGCAAACAAGGAAAACCAGCATACAGTTTATTTTCCCAATTTCTTACCTCTAGTTAAATTAAATAGACTTGGAGACATAATAGCAGGACAAAGAAATCTCAGAAATATGGAGGCACTTATTAGATTATCAGCAACATTTTCTCTTTCTAAATCAGCACATCTACCTCTAAAATTTGTGAAAACATCTTTCAGCTCACTACAATAGAAAAAAAGTAACATAATTCATTAAAAACTGCATGTAGATTTTAATTAAAAAAAACAATGAATCTATTAGAAATTCACAAATTGCTCCAAAAACAAAAAAATCACACATTAAATTCATGTTATTCTTTTGAAATAATCTTCAGTTCAAAAGTGTCAGTAAGTATGGCTTTACATATGAAACCAAACACATAATCAATTTAACTAAAAATAACAACACTGTAAATTATAAACTTCAAAATTTATCATCTGATCATTGCTGTCTAAATTTTAAAACTACCAAAATGTAAAATTTTGTCAGCTCAGGAAAATTGCAACCTGCCTCATACTAAAAACTGTAAAGATATGTACAAGTAAATGTACCATAAAAATAGTTTTACTGTACATTACGAACTTGACAACATAATGATAGATTACCTTGGAAAATAACAGTGTGAGTTAATAATTTTAGCGAATGCCATTTCACTGTACATGTCTAAGAGGCGTTTATGATTCTGTAAGAACTGTTGAGGAACTTTGGTAGGATCTACTTCACAATCATCTTCTGATTCTATCAGGGACTTTACAAATTCTGAGAGGGTGTCGTGTAAATACTGTAACAATGAATAAAAAAAAAATAAAAATAATGAAACACTGAGTTTATAAAATAAATTTCAATAGCCAGACCGGGTAAGTATGTGTTTCATTGATATTTTAATGATAAAAGCACAAGATTTCATGTCCAAAATGCAGTACCATCACTAAAATGGTCAACTCCAATGAAGTAAATGATATCAAATCTTATCTTACTACACTGACTTGAATGCATGCAATTTCAACATGGTTCAAAACCACACTTCTATGAAGTCATTTACTGATCAATCTACTTATTAAACTCAATAGTTCATGGTTTGTCATTAAAACTGAATAAATGCTTCAATAATCAAAACAACCTGACGGTAATCTAAAAATGTATGCAATTTCAAATAAATAGGAAAAAAAATAGAAGTTATCTCCCTTTGACTGTGTAATGACCTTCCTCACCTTTTCACCAACTAGTTTCATGTAAGCCTCCATGGCCTTGGTTCCTATTGAATTCCCTCTCATTGTCAGGTGGTTGTTATCTGAAATTAAATCACACCATGTGTCAATATCACATTTTACTTGATAATAACTTCCTTGTATATTTCTTTCTGAAAGAAAATTGAGCAATTGCTAGTCATTAGACCAAGGTCAACATGAAAAGACAGTTTCAATGTCCTCAATCGTCCCAGACAGGTGTTACAAGATTGTATTCTAGTCAGTTAAAATAATATATAATATTTAACCACACAGTTGGTAAACAATACAAAGAATTAGAGACTGTATTGACTCAGTTGGCAACAACAATTTTTTTGTAATGTCTCTCTGTAACATAACTGCTCTCAATTTCTTAGTAAGCACTTAGTTTTTCTCTACTGGTTTTTAGAACCAAAATACACCCAAAAATACAATGTACTGAATTAAATTAAGTTATCAGGCTACATGCTCATTTAAACTTTTCTAAGTATTGCCTAATCTTGGCTTCAACTGGCAAAGCCAATACAAAATAAACACCATAGTCTCCCTAACCCTCCCAATAAATGGTTTCTAACAAAAGTTAAACCATACCAAGTCGACTGACTTCAGCCATGATGACATCTGTAAGAAAATCTTTGGCTTTGCCCAGCTTCTCTAAAACATGTACCAAACATGTTGCTATATCTTCCTTGTCTTTCACACTAACAACTGGTTCAAGGGCATTACACAACTGTATGTACTCTGTACTGACATACTGAAATAAATACAAAGAGTTTGATAAAGGTACAATTTCTAATAAAAATTGGAATGCTCATTTGTATAAAAAATGTCCAATTATCGTGTCTTTATATCTAATTTTTTTTTTTTTTTTGGGGGGGGGGGGGGGGGAAGGGTTGCATTGAATGCGATTAACTTTGGTCCTGTTAGTTTATGTACTTTCATAAGACTGAGCAAAATTTACTTTCAATACCATCAACTTTCTGTTTTCATCATTCATGTTATGTAAAGCTCTGAACTGTGACCACCACTAAATTTTATACCTGAAGAGTTATAGTACAGGATAATAATTGTGAAGCACATTCTACAACAGCGTAGACCTATACTAAGTTTTAATAATGTATCACAGTATTAATATCATTAAAGACCTGAGAACAGAAAAAGTTTCTGTTGTAGCAAAGGCCGTTACTTTAATGTTCAGTATCTGATTTTATCCACAGGTTAAAAAGGTCAACAGGTGAAGTTATATATCTATATTAAAATTTGTATGCTTTTCAGATATTGTAAAATAAACTTTTACAGAGGCCTTGAACAGGAAATTAAAGTTATGTTAAATTTTACATCATAAATACCACAATTTGATATACATTTATATTTATCATGCTGTGAGACACTGTAAACCTGATAGGAAAGTTCTTTGCTAGGTGATGCAGTTTCTATATATTTAAAACAGAGGAACTTGGCATTATGATTTCAGGTTTTTTTTTCTTCAAGAGCTTAATTATATCTATATCTACATAACACTTTTTGACTTCCCAGTTCTGCATTCTTATTTTTCAGTTTTGAAGAATTTTGGACAAATCAGGTTTAAAACATTTAAGTAATGTCCTAGTCATCCCTTTTAATCAGAGAAGTGTCTTCTATATTCAGGGTTTAAGACTGGCTCCAGCCCTAATAACCATTCAATTCATCTTCTCATTGACCTTAAAGTCAGGTTTCTTATTTCTTCAGAATTTAAATGAAGACAATGCTCGTGTGTTAGAATCTCAACACCCCTTTACCCTTAATGTCTTCTGGTTCATTATTCCTCTGACATTACCTGTGAAAATTCTTGGTATGTATCAACAGGAAGAATTTGTACAGTATGGTAGCGAGCCTTAATCCTAATCAATGGATTCTCGCTCTTATTCTCTTTTCCTACACGTCCAACAGTGCCAGACATAGAGTTAAACCATTTCTCTACATAACTACGGCCACTGATTTCTGAAGCTGGGATGTTAATATAACCTGAAAAGATAAATGCAGAATTTAGACCATTTTGTCTATTTGCTTTTGTTGAATTCATCTTCATGTCATAGAGTACAGACTGTAATTTAAGTTAGAATTAATAGCTTTAAAACATTTGGTAATTCCTGTGTAAAATAGGTTGTTTATACAATGCACATTTTTCACATAAACATGCACCTACTTAAAGTGCATTTAAAACATCAGCAAATGAATGTGGTATACATTTTATGGTGTCTATTATAGTAATTATGAGCTGTTAAAGGGTAAAGTATTAGGCTGAGTTATGAATGGGTAAAGTATTGGGCTGAGTTGTGAAAGGGTAAAGTATTGGACTGAACTGTAAAAGAGTAAAGTATTGAACTGTTTCAGGAAAGAACCATCAGAACCTCACATGGAAGAAAACTGCACTTAGGACTGTAGGTATCAGTCTGTGATTTTCCTAATCATCAATTAATTGAAAATTCTGTAGAGATATTGTTATTCATGAAGCTGAATGACTACCCCTATATACACATTTTGTGACTTGTTAGATAAACTAAACCCTAGTTTGTTTGTGTTTCTTTTTTGTCTATATCTTACCAATTAACTGGTTTCTATCTTTCTTCTTCTTTTTGTCTGCTTCTCTGTACAGATTAACTGTGACTATTTGAGTATCTCTTAAATTACTGAAAAGGAAATAAATTCAAATGAACCATCAGTGATATCTGCACTTCACCAGAAAATAACATGTAAATCTGTCCATAGATTTCATATCCCTGATTCATTATTCTTATCACAATTAGCCAGTTAGGTGCATTTGTTTTTATTTTTATGAACTTTAAAGAGAATATTTGAAATTCTATAGAGCTGTAGATATCAGTGAATGATTAATGAGATTAACTGTTCAGTATGAGCTCCCAAAACACTATAAAGGCTGTTTGTAAACAAAATCAATAGGCTCTTTGATGACACATCCAATGAGTAATCTCCCTTTATCAAACACATGTCCAGACCATAAATATTGACATTTATTATTTATTTACAATTCTATCTTCATTTATCTATTTTTACAATCAGTCTAATTATAACCTCTCCAAAATCACCTAGTTGGTATTAATAATCATATTATTATAACAAGGCTATTTTAGTCCAGGCAGGTAACCACACACCTGAATGTTTTACATGTATTATTAAGATTACATCATGTACATATTTATCAATTGATAAGGGACTGTTTGTCACTGGTAACAATGTAATCAGCTGTTATGAAAAATTACATGAAAATGGACAATGAAATGCCCATCGAAATTCTTGTTACCTAACCTATGACCTCATAGCAAAATATGAAGGATTAACATGACAGAGGATTCCCCAGGGGTTAGTGGGGGTGTAAAAACATTTCACAGGATGAGCAATTCGGCCTTTTGTAAAGTCATTTCATTTAATTCTGATTTTTTTGCGCATGCTGGTCAAACTTTACAGCTATGTGGATTGGTATCCTGGATTCAGGTTGAGAAAATTACGCTTTCCAGAGTGACAACTTACTTGAATTCAAAATGCTCTCCCCAGAACAGCATTTCAGACTTCATCTTGCTGGAGGTCCTGGCATACAAAACTTTATCCAGACAAATTTCACAGAAATATCTGAAAAACAAGAAAGAATTTCTAAATTATGCAATTATCCATCAACTTACACAAAGGTTAAGTGAAGTTTGCAGGCCTTCAGTTAGGGTTAAGTGTTTCTTCATAAGTATTTCACAAAAAGCTTCAAAGAATTTTGTGACACGATGATTGCAAAAGATGGATTGCATTCTCCAGTTCAGAATCTTTCAACGAAACTCTTTACAAAATTGTACAGGAATGTGAGCATCTGTAGTTTGTAAAATCTGCCATTGACAGCAAAGCCATGTAAAATAGGTAAAACAATTTATTTTTTCCTCTATAATACTGGGTTTTCATACTGCCATCTTGGCATAAGAGATCACTGTCCTGAACTTATCTAAGCACCACTAATTCATCATAAATTTTAAATTAATTTAGGCCATGAGAAAATACCCTTCATCCCAGGTGGTTCAATTATCAAATAATAGCAGATAGCTGACCATGTGATGCCCAGACACGAACAGCTGTTAGCCTGGAATTTTTATGACATATTTAAACAGATCAAATTAAAATAACAGTCTTGATGAACCCTAAACCAAATCATAACTGTATATCTGACCAAAGGATCAAACTGCCAGTGAATATTTTAATTGATCCCAAATGTGCTGCAGAATAACTTCAAGTTAATGTACTGGTAAAAAACTATAGAGAACTGCAGTCCCCTGCAAAGTACATTTTTGTACTTAGCCATGTAAATCTCATAAAATCTAGGTATCCAGCAGGACTGCAGTTGTGTTAAAAGGATTCAAGTCAGCAACATTATGGCCTCATTATATACTAGAACATAAGTGTTTGCTTGGCACTGACCTCTCAGTCAACACACTATATTTCATTAATAATAAAACTTGATCAATTTTTAGATTAAGAAGTAATTTAAATGTCATTTTCCCATCAAGTTTCCTTGAGCATACAAAAAATGCAAGTTCATGTCATTTTGAAATAAATTTTGACGATTTCTGTGTTGATATTTCCGGTGATGAGTGAATAAGAGGATCAAAAGTAAAATAAACATCCTGCATTCAACCCATCGAAACCTGTCAAGCTTAAATTTCAAATACAGCTGAAACCCTTCACAGAGAGTGATAAATTTTACTGAAAGAAAGATATCAATCTATTGCCAAAAAGAAGGTAAAAATTTGATCAGTGCAGAAAGAACAAAACATTCAAATGAAGTACTTTCATAAAAGTGTGTTACAACCTCATGACTCCTTCAGGAGGATAAATGCTTGGGTCAAACAAGATAAATCCTGGGAATATAAAAGTGTTTATCATGTTTCACAACATTTTCCCACATTAATTTTCCTGGTCAAAAGTTGGATTAAACTTAAAACCATCATAGTTGTATGAAATGAATCTGCCACATCAAATTGCATCCATTAAAACATATACATTTCTATTTTAAACAGTGGGACCAACCAAGAGAAAAAGTTAAAGAATGTCACTTTTTTGTTGGTGACATTGTAAAGTACCAATATACCCTTGCTATTATCGTTTTTCATTCTTTTTCATCATTTTTCATGCTTTTAACCATGTGACAGGTGACAAAGCAGAAGGACACAGGTCATTTTGTACCTCACAATAAAAGAGTTCCAGCATATTTGTTTACATCTCCCCTGAATGGTTAAACTAATCCTTTTGTACCCATTGATATATAATCTCTATAAAGACCCAGTGGGAAGTCACTTTTTACATGGCTTTTGCCATTATGAGTGACTTAGACATCAGAAATAACTAGTTTGATGAATGCCAAATTTTTATCATATTTGGCAGATGGTAAAACACTGACTAGGAGACAACACAACAGTCTTGCAGAATACATTCAGATATTTCTAAATGCATTTTTTGCATTTAAATATTTTCTAATGTCTAAAATTACAAAATGAATCTTTTTAATGGGTTAAGAGTACTTAACAGGTGTTTAAATCTAAACATTACCACAGAGGTGAATTAAATTTCTCTTTCAATTAACTGAGAGCCTGTTATTGTGGTCTTCAGTAACACAATATACCTTACAATTATGTTCTTAAATAATGTTTATAGTGCACTTTTCATATTATCAACCTCTCCCCCCTTTAATACAATTTAATACCCAAAGAACACGCAACAGGGCTACAAAAAGGTTAGAAGATAATGCAAGTAAATAGTTGCTGACTAGAATACAAATACACAGATATTAAGGTTTTAAGTCCCTATTTTCAGAGCAAGAACTAATGAATCTTGTTAGTAATCAGTCTCTAATTTTGTGATAGAACATGATATTAACCAATGAAATATCATTCTAGAGGTCAGAGGTTAAACAGATTTCCTTTTTGATCATCTACTTTAAATTCAGTTTTGTTCCTTCAAACACTTAATTTATCAAGAAATTCGTGAGACAACTCATCTTGTTCAGAAAACTTCCCTGAATAGTAGTAATTCATCATTCTGGAAAATTAGAAACTCATGTAGATTAAAGCAAACTTTAATATACATTACATTAGCCAAGTTTCCGCAGTGAAAGAGGGCACATACATGTATAGATCAAACACAGTTGAATGACTAGTAAACATCATGTATCATCTGGATAGAATTGTAACTTCAATATCTATGTAGAACTGTCAACAAGTAAGTTATACATAGAGAGCTGTCCAAATATCTTCCTTTAATCAGGGGTTCATATTAGTGGTGGTCTGAAGACGGACACCCTAAACTTCTGACCCCAGGACCTTTAACCTTTTAATTGACACATTTATATCATCAGTTTATAATTTTTTCAAGTAGACCATTGCGTTATATATTACAGGGAGACTTGTAGCAAGTCTAACATAGTGTCAAATTTTACAATATTCTGATCAGATTTCCAAGTGCTAAGGTGAACAATCTTTATGAACAGTGCATTTTTTATAGCTTTGAACTGTTTTCACCCAGATAAGCAAACCATCAAACATGATACATCAAAAGAAAGGCAGGCGGTTTCCTTATCTCCTTTAGCTAATTACTCCACTTCTCCATTCAAGTACATGTACTGTGATCTTAAATTTCAAGATGTTAAAAGGTACACATCACCATGAACCAGAACTTGATCACAGTGTAGCTCAAAAATAAATAGCAGTACTTTTCTCATGGAGCAAGAAGCATTGAAACAAGTAAGGGAAGTTAAAAAGTGAGGTGGGGGGGTTATCATGAATCAGTCACCTATGGCTAACTTGCTGGTGGACTGACTTTTTTTATTACGTCAGATGAGCTGGTTATATATTGAGAATGATACTCACTTCTTTTTAGCAGGTACATTTTTGGCTTCTTTGATCCATAGCTTTAGGGAATTGTCAGTTCTTCTGATGTGTTCTTGGTTTGGTTGAACAGACTTTCTCAAGCTGTAATACCAGAAATAAAAACATGTTTGATCAGTGATCATATCCAGAAAAGAATGATTGTTATAATTCACTATGAAAATGAGTCAGACTTTAAACAGATAACTGTACTTTCAAATCATCAAGACAAAAAAAACTTGGTAGATATGGGTTAATTCTCACATTAACTCTTCACCTTCACCTCCATATAGTTTAGAATAATTATGCTACAGTGAAATCTGTCTAAACTGAACCCTGAATAAACCAAAAACCTGTCTAAACTGAGGCCTGAATAAACAAGAAACCTGTCTAAACTGAGGCCTAAATAAACAAGAAACATGTTCAAATAAGATTCCATCTAACTCCTTTTTACATTTTTGAAACTGTCTAAACCATCTTAAACAAAACAAATCTTTCAATGGAAGTTTAAGCCAGGTTTCACTGTATTATATTATCTACAGTGTGTCCTACTCAAACAGCCTCTATTACAAAAATGTACCATCATCCCATTAAAAAATTGCTATTGTAAGAAGGAACTGCTTGAAGTACTTTTGAACATGTATATACAATGTATACAACCATTTCTCAGTCATGAAATTAGCCAAAATCAACATCCTTCAACAAAATGAAAAATGAGCAGGGTTTTGGGGATTTTTTTTTCTTTCAAGGTGACCATGATGAATGTAATAATAGTTAAAATATACTCTCATTAAAAGTTAGCCACATTCATCACCTGGGTAATAACTGTGTAATTGAAATGTACCAACTAAATATCTATAAGGGTTCCAGTGTGTCTGTAGGGAGTAGTTTTAATAGAGGAGTAAACAAAACACTATAATTAATTATTTTCTACATATTAATAATGTTACTACATTTGTTTCCCTAATGTTAGCGGGGGAGTTGTACTATATACAATAAAAACAATGTCTTTTTAACATTTTCTTGTGGTTTTTGGTAAGATCAGTGGACAAAACATGGCCTGACTGTCATTTATCATCTCAGTATGAATATTTATAACAGATAATATTTATATTTATTTGTATTTAGCTTCAGGAAGAAGATTTGTTCTTAGACAACAAATATTTGTCCTTCAGTCCACAAACGTATGACAAAGTATATAACTGCCATCACATCCCTGTAACAATGTCCAAAAAAAAGCCCTAAACTACTTCGTCTGGTAGTAAAACTGACATAATTTTTCATTAAGTATACTTGATCTGTCGACATACAAGGACGGTAAAACAAGGAAACATTTCAAGTTCAAGAGAAAAATACATTGTATCAAAACCAATGTACAGTGATATTTAATATGAACTTGGTGGTACAAACTTCCCATCACAATAGATTACATCATCAACAATAAAATACATGTGGGAAAAGGCAAGAATAGCAGCAAACTCTGCACAAAATACTTCTTCCTTAATACTCTAGAAAAGGCCACAAAAGGATTTCTATTTTGGTAATAAACGCCAGAAAATATTCCATAAGAATTTCAGACCCACAGCCCATAGAATCAAACATAATATATTTAGATGAAACTTTCTTGACTTAAAAAGTGCTTAACCAATTTAAAGCTTGTTTTTAACTGTTTTTAATACTATCTTGCTTCTAAAAGGGAGGGGTAGTCATTATAGCACCCTGAACCCCCTAGCTTTAAGGTTACTAACCTTCCAATCCATTTGTCTCTTTCTTCAGCAGTACGGCAGGATATGTATTTACTTCCATTTGAAGTGGATATTTGGAAACAATGGTCTTGTCCAAGAACACTCGAATGCAGTGGTTTGATGTCAAGGTCAGATGCCGTCAGGTCTATGGCATGCATGTTGACGTGGTTTGTCAGGAGGGACTCATGGGACCGTGATGATCTGATCCGAGAGTTTATCAAATTCCTGAAAGGAAAAGTGACAATTTCAAACCAATCTTCAATACGTTCATGAAAACCAGCCGGTAGACTCAACAATCGATGAAATCCTGACACCATTTTGGAATTTGCTTGAAATTTGTTGTTCGATAAAATGAGTTGTATTACAAAATCCTATATAACATTGTCTGCATATCACATAGAAGGCAGATAAGTGGTAATCCTAAAGCTAAAACAGATCCATCATTTCAATAGTTATAAACTAAAAATCTATTGTTTCATTCCAAATCTAACGCAAGCGTCAAACATATCAATTTTAAAATAAAAAGATGTAATCCTTGTTAATCCACAACTACAATACAACACATACAGGTTTCTCTAACTTGTAGTCCATGACTAGGAATACATTATCATTAACTAAATTCCATAATGTAAATATATGGAGATTACTATCAAAGACAAATAAACTCATACAATACTAGATCATTCTGACAAAATTTGATTGAAAAGTTAACTGTTATCATCAATTAAAGTCTGAAAAATGCATATGATTTAAAGATAAATCCAAATTATCCAAGGAAATTGTCAACACTAAGAAAATGTCATTCTCCCATCCATATTGTCTCCAATCCTCAATGTCCAGTGATAATAATTAATGTCAGTCTATATTCGGTCTCAAGGTCTTCACAAGTTTTTACACCAAGTCTATCTTTATTACAATCCTTCAAAATTATCACTTATTGGTTGTGTAACATACACAAGAAGATTAAGCATGTACAAATACATGTACAAGCAGCCAAATAGTTTGTTTCCTGATACTGTTTGTAAAATTGAAGTTTAAATTATATGTATATCCTTTTACACACTTCCTGTGCAGAATGCAAAAGGCGACAAAAATTCTACTAGAATGTCATCAGAGTTTTACGACGAAATCAATACCAAAACAGTTTACTACAGATCAAATGGATAGTTTTTTTACCAAAAATTTCAATTAAACAACAGTTAATTAATTGAAATCACATTCCTAAATATTCACAAATACAAATATACTGTAGAAAACATGTATTGATATCCAATGCCTTATTGACACCACACCTTCATATGGTAATAAAGTGATAATTTGGAAAATATCAACAAACCCTATTTTGCATCAAATTTCTACAAATATAGTGTCACACATTTGTCTGTGAAACATGTAGGTGATAACCACTGTCAATAAATTTTCAGAAAACTGAAAGGATGAGAATATTATCTCCAAATTATTCTACTTGTAACACAAATAACATCTCCAAATTATTCTACTTGGAATACACTTCACATCCTGATGCTACTACAATTCTTCCTTTTTTTTGACTGGCCATTAATACTTCAATTATATTCCATGTCATTTCAGATTGTAACAGAGGCAAATGTATCATCCATGTATAAAATCATTAAAATAAACCCAGAAACTATCAACTCCATTCCAAACAAGCAACTGACTTGAAACCTAATCCCTACATTGTCTACACAGTGTTTGCATATGTATCTTCATATCAACCACTAATCCTTAAACCCAATAGGTTTGATGTTTCCCCTTGCAACCTTTTTATCTGCCCACTAATTAGTGAGTCTGCCACTATTGTTCATAAAACCCCTCTTACATAATGAATCACAATAAACCCTGGAACCCCCCATGAGTCAAATTTCATCATTGTCTTATCTTCATTATTCTAATGAGTCAAATATACTGCTCCTTCATGGCCTTGAGTCAAAGTTAGTATAGTTCCATTCATACCTGAATCATTTTAAAAGCCATAATGAATTTAATTAGGAATTTCAGAAGATAATTGAATATTGCAGGTAAAACCTAAGCACAGGTGAGTCAGTTGTTTTGTTATTGTTTTTCAATAATCAATAATCATTATCTTTAAAATGGTTGGAATATACGTTTTCTCCTTTGAAAAATGATAGAGATTCAACTTAAAAGTGTGTCAGTTTTTGGATCAATATTTTTTAGGCCTCTTGTAAGTCTAGATAAATTCAAAAGGTCCAGCTTTTCATATGGTGGCCAATTCACAACCAATAGTCCTGAAATCATTTCTTTCTTTTCTAATTACCATTTAATTACAAATGTACCAGTTAGATACTAAGTTTACAGATTATAATACAATAAGCCATTTCATCAACTATGTCAATACAGGGGAATATTGACATGGAAATAAATTATGAATTTTAACAGGCAAACATATAATAATGACAAAATCCTTTCTTCCGCTCACCTGTGCTATCTTGTAAATCTATAATTGTGACAAAAACTTTAGTGGGTTTAAATTTATGAATGAAGGCCCAGAGACAAGTTATGTTATCAAATTTCCTCTATGAATTTAAACGTCAAGATTTAAAATTTATTTTCAACAAACACTTGAACTTAGTTGAATCCTGGTACTTCTTAACTTCAAATGAAATAAAAATTTTCACTAATCTTCCATCATTGAAACTGACAACTAAGACAGGGAATCATCAGTCTTGATAACTTATGGGTGTGTCTTTAACAAATTCAAATGTGCAAACAAAATCTCTCTCAGGTGCATAATCAAATATTAAATGACTTTCTGTATTTCAACTTGCCATTCAAAACTTCAAAAGGCACAATTCACAAATTTAAACCCATTTGATGTTCTCACTTGCTATCAAATAGAACTTTACACCCTGACTTCAGTTTGTAAACTTTGGGCTGCATTGCATAAAACAATGATTGGACTATACTCATCAATTTTACTATAATTAGTTTTCATACTTATCCAACTGGGACCATTTGAAATTCAATGAAATGAATATGTCTTAAGTGCTATGAAGGCAAAAAACATACCATGATTTAAACAAAAACTACATTAGAAAAATGTGTAGTGAATGAGTTTATGAGGATGAAAATGTGCTCAAGTATCCCTAAAAGAACTTTATTTGCCATTGCTTTGTTGAAGCCTGGAGATACGTAGAGCACCCTATTTGCCCTTCATGTTTTAGAACCTCATTGGGGGACCAGTTAAAACCACACCACGTGTTTAATCTAAAATTTTACTTATGTCCTAGTAAGAGTCATTTTGTATGTTCTCCATCATATTTTGTCAAGAAATGGCATAACATTACCATAATTATCCCATTACAAAGAAAAAAATATTTTGATATACATTTTCTTTATACAAACAATATTACAATTTAAGTGTAGACACCATATAATTACTTGCGTGAGTTGAAGTACATGTGATATTTCTGTTCTTTTAATTTGACTTAGAAATAATTTAAAAATTCAAATGGTTGCTAAAATGTAGGCCTACCTTTGTGTATATAACAGGAAACAGTAAATATCACGTTATTACCAAGCAATTCATGGACCACTTCAATTCGAACCTCCGGAAAACATATTTCACAGAAAAAAGAGACTTAAGTTGGCTTATCCAATATTTCACAGTGTCTCTCCTTAATTTTGAGTTAAGTTCACACTGCACAGGTTTTCACAAATGCATTAGCCTAGGGGATTTCAATGCTAAAAAACTGTGGAATAATTACCTCCAGACTATAGAATTTGTGTTCAATAGGACAAACATGAATTCTGATCAGAGTAATTGCTGATTTTAATCTGTCACAAAGGACCATTTGCACAATACAATGCTCTTGTACAAATTTTATGGGTCAATTTAAACAATGACAAATTTAATGGGGAGGTTTGTTACTTAATTACCCCTGTCACCAAGTTTCATTACAATCAGTCTGTCATTTAGTGCTGTAATAGTATGTGGAGGAGGTCACTGAATGGATGGAACACTTTAGTGTCAGAAACCAATATGGCATCTGTCAACTTTACAATAGCTATTTACTATTTGACAAGGCTCTTTTCAAATCAAACAAAATTTCAAATGCCAATACACTACAGTCCAGCATCAATAAAACTCAATCAATAACTAACAGAACAATTCTACAGGTATTCAAGGCAGCCTTTCATTTTTTTTGTATTATAATTGTAAATTAATTGAATGCCTTCAGAAATATGACCCATCAGACACCAATATAAACCATAACAATGACATATCTATTACTTAGGTACATTTTAAAATTTGTATCATATTCCAACTATAGCATTAGTATTTAAATTTCTACTGTACAAGAGCTTGAAACATTACAAGGTTATGTAGAGATAGATTCCATAAATAAAGAGAGCTATTTACATTTTACTTATGACTTAATAATATTTTACATGTATCAGTGTATTCCTCATAGAATATGGTTCAGAAGGGGGATGTTAAACCACTAGGCTCCCTTCACCTTTAACTTGCTTTCAGGTATCAAATATTTTAAAGAGTGGATATTGTGTAATTTTGAGGGGTATCAGATCTACAGTGTATATGATATACAATGCCTACATTACCATACACCAGTGATTCAATGTATAGAATGTAGAAGGTAGAAATACTGCAAAAAAGTCATTGTAATAAAATCTTGAACATAACCAGTTGTTTAACTAAAAAAAATTTACTTACAAGACTCTAGAAACAGGCACTAGGTCCGTCAGTATCATTTTGACCTAGTTTACACAATTTAATTATATCCTTTATTTCCAGAACTAATTGTTTGGCTTTGTTGTTAAACAGACACTACGTGTACATGTATTCGTCTCAAACTATCAAATGATTCTGAAGTACAGGAAAGTGTTTATGCTTTGAACAATCGTCCTTCATCAACATTTTCTACAAAGTTTCAAATTTCGTCACTAGAATTCTAATTAGTAACCTTCAATCCACACTTGCTTTAAAAGTGTTGACTGAGACCATCGAAATTGAAAAAAAAAAGTTTCAACACAAATCTGTGGTGTGTCCTTCGACTTAATGTTATATCCAAATGCTTGTCACAGAAAACTGTTTTAAACACACTCCAAATTGAGGAAAATAATTTAGAATAGAGTTATTAAATTCAAATTTCTAGACACTCTGTCCAGTACAAATTGAAGTGGCATAATAGATATCCTGATTGGACGACTTACTGGCTACATCCACATACAGTAGAAAAACATAAAAATCTTTAATCCATTGTCCATACAAATTCCTGCCAATCAAATCATGCAGAGATGTCTCCAAAATGCACAAAAGTAAATATCTCTACTTTCAATCAAGATTTAAATATGCATTAAGTTTGGGTCAAATGTCCAGAAAACTGAATTTGTTTTCTTAAAAACTGACCAGCCAACTCCATTGTCTAATTCTGTCTGTCATTCCTCCAAAAAATTTAATCCACACTGAAATGCTTTGTTCAACGATTCATCCAATCTTCTCACAACGACAAGTCGTAAATGTTAAATTTGGTGACAAACATTGCATGAAATGTGGCCTCATAAACTGTCAAACTATCACTTACAAAAAGTGTTATGGAGAAACTCTATGTAACCAATGTTTTTACCTGAGCGGTAAATATAAATCTCCCGCTACCTGTCCAAAAATTTTCATGTGTCACGATAACTAAAAACATGTATTACTTATGCTAACAGTAAGCTCTATTGGTCTTCAAAATATCCGCAATCACTATTCAATATTTAGTACATTACACAAATTTTGTATACTTTACAGATTAAAATCCATTTATGTTATTACCAGATTGAAAAATGATTCCAGTCCTAATTTAGTGATTACACAATCCAAAACCACCCGGTCAGGTGTGAATTTGAAACAAACATGTAATTTGTCCTAATTTTTTATAATGATAGTGCAGTGTGTTATGCCCTAGAGTCAACTCTGATCAATCTACTATCGTGTTATATACCTTAAGGGACAAGACAGTTATGGACTATCTACCTGGGTCTGGATATGAGTTCAGTTACCAAAATTAAATTAAAAATCCTCACATCTTTTTTTTCTTTGTTGATAAAAATAAAGTTTTATTCCTTTGTGATATCTTATTAAACCTCATGTGATTTCTATTTCTATTTTTACATCTCCAAAATATTACGTTGTAACATAGTTTCAAGACATCTTTTTTTAAAATCTTAGTCAGATTTAAAAACATTTTATTATCAAAAACTTTTCAATTTAGTAACTGTCAGCTGTTGACAATAAAAAGTCAGAAAACTAACTATCCATACCCCCTTTCAAAAGTGAAGTGATACCAGCGTACAACTTAGATCTCAAGAAAATCTATTTTATCACCTTTAAGAAACAACAAAATACAAGGTACAAAATCTTGTAAAAAATCTTCTTTTCAATTCTTTTTTTCCCGAAGAAATTGACAAATCCATTGTGTAGCAGTCTTATATTTTTTTCTAATCATGAAAATGAACTTCTCAAATTGTTATCTTTAGAAAGTTGGACAGTCCTTAATACGTGTAGGATAGTGAACTTGCATTATTTCTTGGTATGTTTCCAATAATTCAACATAGGCTAGATATGACTAGATCTTCCAGCAATTACTTTACTAGTTGTACTATCATTTGTCAAAAAATGTATAGATGCATGTAGTAACATGACAAATACAAATCATACATTTCAGTATTCAGTCACATTGCAACCTCAATGCGGCAGATGTATGTTTCCTGCTGCAAACAGGTCTTTCGAAATTCTCTGACAATACAAATCAAACATAGTTTGACAATTCAATTACATCATGTAAAATCATTCACATTTACCAAAGTTTGCAAGATTCTTGCATTTCTAAGAGGGCCTGGTACAGCATCTAGAGTGACTTCGGAACATCAGATATTGTTTGGAGCTTGAAAGACCATTACTCCATCACCCAGTTATCGTTTTTCCGAGTTCTACAGTGTAATAAGAACTATAAAAGCAGTAATATTTTCCATCCTTCAGTTAGCACCATTCTGTGTCAATATCATCTTCAACAAGTATCTAATACCAGCCTGTGCACCACAAATTTTTTTACAATACTTAAGTCTGAGAATATTCTTAACTCGCACGGTAACACCAATAAAAGTCAATGATGTCACAAACAGTTAAGAATTTTCTCAGACTTATTTTAAGGACTGAATAGAATGGTAGATTTGTGGATAAGAATCCAATAGAAATAATGCATGTTATTGTTTTTAGTTTTGATTTTTTGATAAGACTAGTATTTCAGGACAATTTACATAAACATCCTCTTCTATAAAGTCACAACCTTCCTGGCTATTTCACTGCTGAAGAAAATGTGCAGGGTCATTATCATCATAAAATTTGATCATAATTTCTTATACAAAAGGAAGCTGGCGAAAGTTCAAGATAAAAAAAAGGAATTAAAAAAAAAACAGCCTAAAACCAAATGTCCCTTGGTACAAACAAACAATATTTTTTTGTACAACAATTATCCCACAGTTAAGTCACTTGGTAAAATTCCAGATATGTGGTGTATAAAGAACATGAATGTCATCTAGTCCTATTTGCTTCAAGCTTCAACTCTAACCCAGAAATTCAAGGGGAAAATAACTGACATCACCAGGTAAATTTCATTTCATACGTGTTCCCAATATTTCCATCTGAGAGCTGATTGGCGGACTGCAGTAAGGAATTTCCTGACAACCGTTGAATTTCTCTGAGGACAAGGATGTCTTCAGATCGGAGTGCAGTTCGTAAGAGGATAAACATTTCTTGTGCATGAGGAGAAAAACATTTTGATCTCACTTAAACATATCCAAGATATTTTAAACTTCATACTAAATTGGAAAAATTAAGGTCCTAAAACTAATTTCCTACACTAATACCATACAACAAATCAAAGCAAAAGCAACCCTTGTAGTTAAGATGATCCATTACCCTATCATAGATACATCTGTATATATACATGTAGTAATCCAATGCATCATACAGATCAAAAGCATGCTTTAAAGTCTAGCAGCAAAGCTATTCTATACATCAAGCTAAATGGGGGATGACCCTGGACATTAAACCTTGGGGTTATGGTGTGATGCATGAGAACTGTCTGTGTCTCTTTAATATGAAGATAAGTGTGGACTAAATAGATAAATGTTTAATGCTTTGTAGTAAGATAAAAATGTACAATGTATTCTGAAGGCCATCATGTAAGACTAATGAAAATTACATTTTAAATTAACATGGGCTGATCCAGACACATTTCTAATCAAGGGCCGGAACTTCTAAATAGTAAGCCACACTGCGTTATAATTCGTAGTACAGTTTATATAAAAAAAGTGGCTCCTGACCTAACAACTTAAATGGAAAGCAAGCTACAATTGTTCAAGGAATAACCGGACCACAAGATAGCAAGAACATGATCTTGTATCATAAGATACAAATCAGCTGATCTTGAGTAAAGAATGCCTGTTAACCCTTACACAACCATGACTCAGGGTGAAAAAGATTGCCATCTGAAGCCTTTCCACCTAAGGACAAGGAAATACATACATATCTACCTCAAATCTTCACAGCACCTGTATAATACCTGTCCAAGGCTCGTTCAGGTAAATCCTTTTATCTCCTTTGTAACTTACAGATATTGGATATCTATGCTATCAATAGTATTCTCACCACCGAAGTTTACTTCCAAATTCTACCCTTAATGGTCATACTGGCAGCCTAACTAGATAATAAGAACTACCAACGACCAGTCATTGTGAATCAACTTCCATTGGTAAAACAAACTCGAAACAGAGGAATCCATTGGCTTTCTATCATGTATATCTACGTATACTATTATATACCCCTCTAAGTTTTTTTGTTTTTTTTTGCTCAACACAATTGATGATCCAACCAAATGCTCCAAGTACTTTTGATACACAAGAAAATTCATAGCCATATACTCCATCAGAATCTTTATAAAACAGATAATGCTTTCAGAAAAAAAGATCAGCCTATGTTAAATGTCTCCATGCTTCCACAGGTAATACATTGAAACATTTGAAGGAGAGTACTGTTAACATATTCATTTTCGCCATTGCTAATTTTCACTGAACATGAACATATTCATGGGTATCAATTTTCGTGGTATAAAAAAATGGTTACTAATATACAGTGTTAACAAATCTATTTCACAGATACTATTTTTCACAGATTTCTGTCCACTGCGAAAATAGCAAAAAAATTAGTACACCCTACAAATTAATACGTTTACAGTATCATAAAACAGACAGACATAGTGTTAAAGCACGAAAGGGGCCAATCTTACCTTTGTTTGAGGAATCAGCTTCCATATGTGTTACAATGATCAAATACATGTATACTCAAAACTACAAGTACCACTGTGGACATCCCATTAAAGTACCCCTCTATTTTAGAGTTATACAGGGAACAAGACCACTTTGACCATTTCTGGAGACAATACCAGTATGTTTACTTAAGGTATATATACTTCAAGAGGATTAAAAAGTCCTTAACCATTTTATGACCATAATTATTTCGGTCAATTAATCCCATTATAGATTGTGGTCAAAACTCGAGTGGTCATTATTTTGTTTAGATAATTCTATATTGTGCCATATTTATTTTACGTTTGGATACACTTGTACAATAGACCCTATTGGATAATTAGTAGGTTACTTCAGAATTTTGCTCTGAACTAGAACAAATTTCACAGATAGACATGTTAGAGGCATTTCTAAAAAATGATGCTAAATAAACATTTCTATTTCTAGCCAAAAGTAAGAAAGAAAACATGGATGACATAACAAATATCTCTAGCCGTAAGTCTACAGACTGATTACTTTCCATGACTAATGATAAAATCATACCATTTTTGGCAAATCTTGATCGACTGAATGATTGATTGATTTTAGTTTTACATCCTATTACAGATATGCATTTCAGGACAATAGCCCTTGCTTTATAGTAGTAGTCCAACATTCAGAGCCAGATTTTTCTGGCAAACAGAAGCAACAGTCTACAGGTAAACATGTCAAAGCACTTTGAGACTTGAGACATTTTTAGTAATTGCAGACTGAGGGCTGGGGCACCCTTATGAATTTGAAAATTTACATTAATAGCATATTTTTGCAATTATTTGCACACATTAAAGTGTGTTAATAAAGGATTTTTTGTGGGCCCTCTGATGTCCCCCCACCCAGGTTATTCTCTGGATCTGTCACTGGTAGTAGACAATAACCTAAGTACAGTATCTCACACTGCTATCAGTTTTACAACACTTTGTGCCATGATAAAATTACTTCCTTTTCCGTAAATGCAAAAAATTTTTTACTGCAATAACTAACTTGTAAAAGATTATGGGTGTATAAGTATAAAATTTTGCTGTGGAAATGGTTTTTGTGTAAGTTCATTGTGAATAGATCAACTACAAATGGTTAAAAGTGTCACACATGAACAATACATCACAAATAATGTGAATTAATAAGGGTTACATAAGGAAAAGCCAATTTAAACCTTTATACTTCCTGCTTATTCCAGACATCACTGAAAGCCACATGTATCAGCAAGAAATTCATAGCTCTGATACAATAAACCATCCAAAATGAAACCAGGATTTAACACCACAATTTTAAATCCTGGTTTCCTTGTAAATACTCCAAAATAAATCTTGGACCCATCTCAGAATACCAAAATAAAATCTGCTACACCATATACATGCAATACTGAAGCTAATGCTCATTTTATTTGTGTATTTTTATGTGCATGAATTACTAACAGACAACAGAATTATACATTCAAAGATTATTGAACTAGAGCTTGTAAACATATAAAATTTCTTGTGGAATAAATTACTTCATATATTATAAAGCTTTTAAAGTGAAGTGGCTTCTGACAGCAAAATTCCATTAAAACAGACTTACCAAGCTTGTTTACTCTGCCATGAACCTTAAGCCCAATGTCAAGTAATATTTTTTCAAGACAGATGAGAGGAAAATCCAATATTGATGGAGAATTCCTCAGCAGAAGGTTTTCCCATTGATCCAGATGGAAAACTTCATTTAACATCACAGACATAAACATTTTACAGAGCCTGATTTAATCAGCATTGACCAGGCAAGTGACACAGAAAATGACCAATCAAATCAAGCATAACATTCAAATTAACCAATCAGATGGTGTATCTTGTAAGGGCACCTGCTTCATTAAGCTCACTGGACATAATTGAAGACAAATATTTAAATCTAATAAACCTATTTAAATTCCAGGTGTCAAATGTTAATTCCTAAATGGAAAGGGTTAATGAAGTGAGTTCAAGTTACATGAAAAGTAAACTTTGTGTGAGGCAACTGATTTGATTTTTCAACCCCTTAAGAAAACTACTTGTAAAATTCATTAAAGTACAGTCACACCTCATGTTAAACCCATCAAAATTGAATCTCTTTTGGACTTTGAAGTTGGCTTGGTTTAGACAAGTGTTTGGTTTACCAAGGTTTTAAAAAATGCATTTAAATAATTTTAAAAGTGTTTGGTTTACCAAGGTTTTTAAAAATGCATTTAAATAATTTTAAAAGTGACTGGTTTAGACAGATTATAGGATTTTCTGGGTTCAGTTTAGACAGGTTTCACTGTACTCAGGTTCAAAAGTTCTAAACATCAGAAATACTTTGTCTAATCCTGTGTAACATGACAACATTCTTGTGTTTGGGCTGAAAAAGAAGTCGATTAATTTCACAAAATTTAACAAATGTTAAGTTCAAAAGATCCTACTTGGGTTACATATTTTTACAAATTAAAGTGTTTTATCAAAAGTTGACTTGACAGATTGAAAAATCATCCTCCTTATTATTTTGTGCTTTCAGCAAAATGCTGACAATTCAAGGTAATTACTAAGTTAAGACATCAAAGCCACATATGAGCTTACTTAAGGGCAATAGGAAGTCCCTTATGCATCATTTAAATTTTTTAATTGAGCTAAGCAATTTTCTAAGCTAAAATAAGTATTGGGTCATTATAATATTGAGTTAATACTTAATTGATTATCATAACAATGACTTTAATGGGTCCCTAGCCACCTGACAGCCTAGGACTAGGAATTACAACATTGTTAGCTGGGCTATCATTGTAACTAACTGCAAAATATTAGAGAAGCATCAGACCAGATGGACAGAAACAGCAGAATCTAGAGACAAGCCAGATACACAATGTAGACAACGGCATTAAAACTGAAGATTATAAAAACAAGACTTAAGCAGTTGCAATATGAAAACCCACAAAAAACCCAAAGTGACAGCAGGTACTCAGGAAGGGTTAGCATAAATAATTAATAAACTGTCACAGTATAAGTTTGTTGTTGATATTTTTTTCTGTATTGAGACTTACTTTAACATACCCATTTGATAAACCAATATAGTTCAGCTCATAGAACACTACATACAGCTTTTATCATACAGTCCAACCATACACATTCATCATGTTCATAATCATAGATAAAAAGATGTGTATGGTCTAAAGCATGTCCAAATCTCAAAAGATATCAATGGTACCAGTGAGATTGAACCTGACCTTCAACTATCTCCATCAAAAACATACTTCAGAAATGTAAAGATTTAGAAGTGGCAAAAAAGAGAGGTTGGGAAACTGGAACAACAAGTTGCACCCATTGTTGTTCTATAATACATATCTCCACTTGTACCGGACATAGATATCAGAGAGCAACTTAAATTGCCAATAACATATGCCTCATCTATATGAAGCCACAAAATATATTTGAAATCAATCCATCCATTTGGAGCAGAGGTAACTGCAATGAAAATTTTGGATGGATAGACAGACAAGGTGACTTCAGTATACCACTAACAATGACCAAAATACAACAAGTTACACATATCAACAGGTATAAGACAGTGTCTATAAGAGGAGGAAACTTCAGGCCATGTAACTTCACCTTGTACTGAAAATCTAGTCATAGCATCCCCTTCCCTTTACTCCTGCTATACATGTATATTATTCTACAATCAATTCTATTTCCTTTCAATTGTATTACATTTACCATGACTTGGCATTATATAGCCCCTATCACCACAACCCAATCATCATAAAACAAATGATTTCCTTCAAAAACATATCAAGTGTAATTTTGTTACATAATTTGCATCAACAGCGCTTTGACAGAAATGCTACCAATAATCAATTTACTGCACCCAGAAGTCAAACAGGAAAACATCATCAATTAGTAATAATTAGGTGACGCAAGACCAAGGAATACTCAGACGTTACAATGATTCCTACATCTCCAAAATGTCTGTTTCCCACATTACAATCTTGATTACTTTCTAATTAGTTCCAGATAAAAAGAGCAGATGAAAAAAAGTACCAAACATTTCAAAATCACTTTTTCTTACAGCTCATTTATTTTGCATTATTTGTTTGTAAGTTTTTTTCAGATAAGGGTTCTATCAACAGTTCAAAGCAAAACAAGTCATTTTTTTTTTCTCAGCTTTTTTTAGCATTGAGATATAGATAAGATAACTTCTACCAGTTTTCTAGTAAACAAAGAAACTGACCTAGGGATTGATGCTGTTGTAATTCGAAGTTTGTCAATAGCAATGTATAGTACTAAGTCTATGTAGCTTATCATAAGTATGGAGGCTTAACATTACCATTTCATATATAGTAAAACCTGTTTAAACTTAAACCATTTATCTGTTTGGTTTAGACACATGCTCAATTATACATATTTAAGTACATAAATACTAATAAAAACAGACATCCGGAGCAGCAAGACATGGCAAAATTCGTCAGACTATCGGATATGATCGGTACTTTTAACCGCTGGACTGGTAAAATTTGTGTGATTTCCGGACCAGATGTCCGGTACGTTTTTTTTTTATTATTATTATACACGCCGGTTTAAAGATGGCGTCTGAATCAAGGCAAATTTAAATTTTGTTTTTGTTTTTGTTTTATTTTTTTAGTTTTTTTTTTTTTGGTCCTGCAGATAACTGTTCAGTCCAGCAGATTTTTTTAGGTTGCCGGACCAAATGTCCGACAGATTGAAAAATGATTTCGCCAGGTCTGAGAAGCAGGTTTTAGGTTGGTATATGATGCAGTTAGGGATGAGTTTGCCAATTTCTTATCCATTATTACTTTTCTTTCATTATTATTATTATTATTATTATTATTACTATTTTTATTTTTTATTTTTTTTTGGGGGGGGGGATTGAAGATTTTTCATTATTAATAATATTGGAGAAAATATCGATATCAAATGTCAAAAACTGCATCTCAATGATGTTGAGGATTATCTGTATCATTTGTGTTCATAACCTGTATGACCAGTTAAATTGTCAAGACAAATATAATTTCTGCTTAAGGTGACATATAACAAATGTTATCATTTTACACTTCAGCTATTCTGGGTTTAGTTCAAAGCATGAATATAGTAACATGGGCATGTCATAGTGTTTTCAACTTGTCAAAAATATTTTACAAATATGGCACCTTCTGCTTTCCTTAGAAGTTATTACTCATCACCAACATAGAACAACTCATACAACAGTATCAAGACAGTCTTTGGCAATGCCAAGTAATATCCAGAAGACACAACCAAAACATTTTTATGAATTATAACAGCCAAATCAGACAGAATTATGTAACCAAAACAACAAAGATGATTAACAACCATTGTTCTGCATCTACAATTGCCAATAATAAAATCTGCAGAGAATACCTTCACTGTGCAGATAATGCAACTATTATAATATGGCACCAATAATCATTCTGAAGCTGTGTATTTATGTTGGCAAAATGTTCCGTCAAATATGCATAAAAACCCACAGGTATGCAGACTGATAAATCTGAGATAGTGCATTCTATTTTTGATTTTGAGGCTTTTTGAAACTTTCAGGGCAGATACAAGTTTTCAGCTTAAAATCACATTGGGCCTTTTATATTTCTAGATTAATATCATAATTAATCTTCAAAATATACCAATGTTTATATTCTGGTTGGTAACAAGCAAAAGATTATGTAACCAGTGCCACAAAACATAATTTGTAAACCAAATAAGGACCTTAATACAGATTAAATGAAGAACAGAAAAAATGCAAGAAAGCAATGTCCTTCATGAATTTCCTAAGTTAAAATAACATCTTTTTTCATAATGCACACTCATAAAATGTCCACCTTACAAGAATAAGACAATGAGGTTCAGTTGGAATTCATTATAAATATTATCATCTTTAACAAAAATCTAATATCTTCAAAACATGAGGTCTTCTTCAAATTAAAAATATGGAAGATAAGAGAGAAAAATTAATGCAAAGCCCTTTGGCCAACAGTTGCCCAAAAGTCCTTACAAAGGTCTGTCTGATATAAATTGAAATTGTTCATCTTACCTGTAGAGCCTAGAAAGGTACTCCTCACTGTCCATTTCAGAAACTGACATTTTGGTCTTTAAAAAACTCAATGAAAAATCAAAAAATTAATTATCCATCAAAACCAAACAAACTGTTTCTTCTTGCTGTTGTTTTCAGTTCTATCATCTGGCACAGAGGAAACCTGTTTTTTCCTTATCAGAGGTAAAATTGTAATTCAAAACTGAGCAGTGGAAATACACTCAAAATATCTCAAACTGACTAGAAAATCTATCTCTCTTTATCTCAAAGGAAAATTTGATAAATCAATTTTTTCTACACAGAGAGATGAGTTCATTTCTTCTGATATACTAAGTCCAATAGAAAATTCTGGGAGATAAGATCCACAAAACATTATGTAGTATCAATAATTGTTAACAAAATTATCAATCCTGAGTATGATATAGCACAAATGTTCCCTAAATGTGTATAAGCTGTTTCTGATATTTCTGTCTTGATTTTTCACATCAAAATCATGCTTTATCTTTTCTGCCTATTGTTTCACTAATCCACCTCACTGATTAAGACAGAACTACAAATGCTGACAAGAACTTTCACACAAAACTACCAAGTAATTCCCTGCCTTAATCATCAAACAGAATGTTACTACAAGTTACACAAATAAAACACAAAGAACAGGAATAACATTTGTATTACCATGATCCATTAACAGCAAAGTTCAGAAACTTCACAAAAAAAAAGAATTTACACAACAAAACATACAGTTCAGACTCAGAATGTTTCTTCAAGATGTGTAAGGCAAGTTAACACAAACATCCTCCAGAAGTTGCTTCATAGAAATGGATTGTCTATTAATTTGGTTTTATACACATCCACAAATAATTATTAAGTTCAGAAATTCAAACTTCTCAAAGGCACAAAATTATCTTGATTCCAACACACAAGTATGAAGTAATGAACTTTTGCAGAGTAATTAGAATTTAAGAAAAAAGATCTTCTTCTGGAATATTTAACCCTTCATAGATAATAGCTGAGATTTTGGAGAACTCATCCACAGGTACTCAGCAAGAGCCATCAATCTCTGGCCAAAACCTTGGCCAACACAGACATCTATAACAGTACTGCCCTAATAGATGGCCATCCTAAGCACTGTGTATATATCCATCATACTTTCTCTCATCCAAGCTACATAATGATATAGTGGCTGGGGCCAACAGTTAATAATAATGTAATGTATACTTGACCTCGGGAGAAAATTCTTCTTTAGTAACATGATGTGTTCAAGTGCAGTACATGTAGTAAGGCCATATGTGAACAATTCTTTGTTTTTACTATCCCTATAGGCCATATGCAAATATTTCACAGTCATGATTTTGATGTTATTCTGATGGGCTTCAAATACAAAATAAATAACAATAAAGCTTCGAATTTCCATTGAAAGTCAGACCAAACAATAAAATTTAAAAACATGAAAAATATTTTCTCGACCATGCCTGTGAGACAGTCTGTTTGTCTGTCCTAAAAATGTTTTTAATGACTTACTTTCTGTACTGTCAACTATGTAAAAGAAAGATCTACTAAGTATTTCATTTAACAAATAAAAATTGCAAGCTATCAAAACAGTCTCAATCATAAATTCTGGAATTTAGAGAACTATTTAATTCATGTAAGTAATTCAATTGTTGGATATGACATCAAACAAAATGATTACAGTACATATTTTTGTGATCTCTACAAAAAATGGCATGATGCAGCAAGAGACGTTGGGAAAATGCCTATAAGACCAAGATTTCAAGGTCTGATCAAACCACAACATGAGGTAATATTTTTTAAGGATTAAGAAGGAAAATTGAAAAAAAGATGGGGGAGAACTACAAAAACAGCTAAAGGGTGTGAACAAGACCTGGGTGAGATAGAAAAAATGGTAAAAGATAGATCCAGATAGAAAACCTTTATTGATTCTAAATATGTTGAGGGCATTATGGGTGGTAAGTGTGCATTAACTTGACAAGTAATCAAGTACCATATTATTGTAATGTAGTGGCTTTGCCCCAAAGTCGGTGAAAAAAGAATACTGAATAGTACTGCATAGATATGTAAGTCTGTGTAATTTAATTAACCATACTTAGTAAACAATAACAAGAAATTCTCTTATGTTAAATTGCAAAACATAATTAACCTTGTTATCATATTATTATAACCTTACATGTATGAAATGACTAGATAAAGTCTCATGTGGAACAAACTGAACACTAATGATCCTTAACAATGCTGACATTAATGTCAATTAAGACAAAGAAACCCAGCTGGAGTTCCATATTAGATGTGTAAAAACAAATCGTACAAAGCTAAACAGTTATTGCAGCATAGCTTTCAATGCTGAGTTCAGGAAGGAATACATTATGTTAGAAAATAAATAAATAAAATTCCTACCTCAAACTTGTGAACAAATAATCCTAAGCACAAATTTAAACCTGTTCCATGTGACTTTTTTCAAAATTTAACAACTTCCCTCCTTTTGTTTTCTCAGAACAATTTCCCATCTGGTTGAAATTTAATATCTAAACACCAAATGGTTTTATCTTGATAAAATTTGAAATAATTGAAAACACTCAAAAAGTGTACAACCTCACCAGGAAACAGTTTTCTCACTTCCCCCTAACCCAATTATCCTCAATGAACTTATAGATTTATGATTATCAAATTAATAAAGCATAACAAATCAAATCTACAGGTCTATTATTTTGATACCGAGATTATCAAATAGAATGTCTGGAAGCATGTTCCTGCTGTGTGGTGTCAAAGATTTTAATCTGTAAAGATGATGGAAGACAACTGCCATGAAAAGGTACATTCAGTCCCATGGTGCTGTTGAAAACACAACAGAAATGGGTTGGAGAAGAAATGCATTCAGATTTGGTTGATAATAAAGTCTGTGAAGCCGGTTGATGGAAAAGTGCATTCTGTGATATGATGCCATTGGGTAGAAAATAAAGTTTGTTCAGTGGTTTGGTAGGAAAGTGCATTCTGACAAAAAATGCAGAGGAGGAGGGGGGGGGGGGGGAACAATTGCAGTTGGTTTAAAAAGTAAGTCAGGTGATGCCCAGTATAAACAACTGCACTAGAGCTGTAAGAAGTGTGTCCAGTTCCTTGATGTTAAAGGAAAATATATAACAAGAATAGGTATGGTGTATATGTCAAAGAGAAAACAACCTAAACAGCATGAAAATGTCAGCCCAAGGTCATCCATTGGGTCTTAAATGAACAACAAGAAAATTCTCGTACCACAGGGTGGGTTATTGCTGGACCAAAACATCATTATACATAGGTACAGCAAAAAGACTTTCCCCTATATACTAAAGTAAAATAGTTTGGTTGTTTCAAGCAAAACAAAGAAACAAACACGGCATACAATTCTTAAAAGGAGAGGACAAGTAAGACAGCTCTCAAGAAACAACAGCTCACTAACACAGAGAACAGCACAGAGGATAAAGGCAGAGCTAATGAGAAGACAAGTAAGACAGCTCTCAAGAAACAACAACTCACTAACACAGAGAACAGCATTGAGGATAGAGGCAGAGCTAAGAAGAGGACCAGTAAGACAGCTCTCAAGAAACAACTCTCAAACACAGAGAACAGCACAAAAGATAAAGGCAGAGCTAATGAGAGGACAAGTAAGACAGCTCTCAAGAAACAACTCTCTAACACAGAGAACAGCACAGAGGATAAAGGCAGAGCTAATGAGAAGACAAGTAAGACAGCTCTCAAGAAACAACAACTCACTAACACAGAGAACAGCATTGAGGATAGAGGCAGAGCTAAGAAGAGGACCAGTAAGACAGCTCTCAAGAAACAACTCTCAAACACAGAGAACAGCACAAAGGATAAAGGCAGAGCTAATGAGAGGACAAGTAAGACAGCTCTCAAGAAACAACTCTCTAACACAGAGAACAGCACACAGGATAAAGGCAGAGCTAAGTTTCAGAAATAAAACAACACTGAACATTCAAATGAGAAAATCCACAATGGGCATTCAAGGTTTACAGCTTTGTGTATATAATTTTAAAACTGTCTTCACTTAGAAAAAAAATTCTGCATCCAGATGCATCCCTGTTCAGGCAAATTAAGATTACGTAATGTGTATCTTTCTGTTGATTTAAATTTGATTATCAAATTTCATGATAAGGAAATTTTAAAAATAGGTACCTACAGCATTGTCAGAATTATAACAAATCTTAAAGTTCTCAAGCAACCAACAAAAATGAGGTAAATTCAGGGAAGTAAAAACAGTTAAGAACCACTTCAGGGCTATCAATACCTGTAACAGGTGCCCTAATATTTATTTAGCATTAAAACAGTAGGCTACTTACTCCTCATCAAAACACTCTCATATATATCGAACTATCAAATGACCACTAAATACATCAGAATCATCAGAAAGCTTGACAGAACACTGCACCATCCATCATTTTTCTGCATTATTTATAAAGGTAACTAATTGATTATTTTCTAACCAAATAAAACTCAAAGAAGATTGATTTTCTTAATGGTTTTCTTTGGCTTCTAAAAGATCTCATAAAAAATAATTTTAGAAATAAGAAGAAAACATAATTAGGTGCAGAAAACTCAAGTGTTTTAATCAATGATTCTGCAGCACAGTGAGAACAAGAATGTCTGGATATAAGCAAATTTCCATATAACAAATCATAAAACAAAACTGTAACATTTATTTAGGTGCTTTAATTGAAGAATAAAAAGGCAAGAAAATGCTTATTGATTTGTATGAAGTATGATATCAGTCCCCATAAAACCAAACATGCCTACCTTGGACTAGGGGCTGCTACACCTGTCACATAGATCTGGAGAAACTACAGTATGTACATTGATGTTGGACAACTACATGGCTTAAAGATTCATACAAGTCACTTTATCTCCATGACAGGTGGCAATAAGATGAAAATCAGATGTATGATCTTAATGACCAGTCTACCATACAAATTAAACCTAACAATGATTTATACAGGAGCCTGGCAATGACAATATCCTGTCAATTGTAAATCAATAACATCACATGGCTACATTCTCAAGACAGGGCTTGGTTTATTTGTCAAAGATGCAACACAGCACTTCAAATAATGTGAAAAGAAACTCACTAAGAACCAGGCTTTGACATCAGCACAACCCAAATAGCCTAAGCTTCAAAGTATGGGCAGGATTAGGCAAAAGCTTCATTAGCAGTAGAATACAGTTATGATTTTTGGATAGTGGTCTGAGTAAGAGTAAAAAGGTAGAATATCTAGGGGAGAATCAGGGGTTTCATTTTTTTTGCATTGCAGGTACCTTTAGCTTTTGTAGGAGGTACTTTTCATCATTTTGTTTAATAAAAATGTATGAACTTATAAAATTCTGGAGGTATCTTTCATTAGTTTAGAAGGGTAAAAGTACCTGATACCGCCTCTTAATGAAAGGCCTGAAGAAAGGGTGAAAAATGGATAAAATACTACCCAATTTAAAAAGGAAAGAATCTACAACTCCTCTCCTGGTGAATGATCAACAATCACTTTTTTTTTTCTCAAACATTCCAATCCTTCATTGGTCTCTAAACTCTTCTAGTAATCAAATTTAAATTCTCTTAACCACATATATAGTCTCCCAGATCTTGATAAATGAGCATGTCCCACCAGAACAGCTAAAACCCTGAGTGCAATCTTTACCCATTTGTATACCATGTCAACAGTCAATTAATCAATGACCATTTAATGCCAGGTGGCAGCATATAATCAGATTTGGGGTCTATGATTAATATTTATTGACTTGTTAATAGGGGAATTTTTCATCTTCTCAATGTAAAGACATATCAAGCATCTTGTTTGACAGAGCCCTACAAAAAGGATTTTGTTTTCTGTGTAAATGCTAAATTCTGTACAAAATGGCATATTCATGGTCACATGACCCAATTTCCATACTGAAAAATGCTTTGAAGTAAACCTGAATCTAAACCAAGATCCACATACTTGAATTTAAAACCAGATCATACCAATAACAGTTGATCCAATGCAAAAAAAAAACAAACTTCACAGAAACATACTGAAAATCAAAGAGGAAAAGTATAAAATCTTAAATATTTAGAAAATATACCACAAAAATTCATTTTCTCCTTTTCAAAATACCCCTTAACTTGAATTCCTAGATATACTCATAAGGCAACACATTCTTCAATGAAAATCAATTTATGGCCACTAACTGCCTTAAACAGTAAACATTTTTGTTTATTTACAATTCGTTACTCTATACAAGTTCTGATGAAATATAAAAGAATGAAACATCTATTTGTTGATTGTTAGTCTGTTCATTGATAATGGGTTAATGCCCTTTATATCAATTTCCTCTAACACACACCTCATTAACCATAATACTACCTTAGATAGAAGTGTGAAAAATAAATATCCCACACACGACATGTATGATCCCTTCGATCAAAATTAAAAGGTCGCTGATCTCAACAAGAATATCCTAGCAGGGTCGAGTCACATCTAGTGTACTGAACACAGCTTGCGTGTCACACTTGTCTCCCTATTGATTTTACATAAATATGATCATAAAAAGATTTCCCTTGAGAATGAGAAAGCCAATATAGGATTATGAAGTCCCTTGTTTGCTAAGATGCCGCCAAGGGTCTGGTAAGTTATTGTTGTGCAAAAAATATGATTTCTTCTACAAAATTTCTTATTTCTGATTCATTGGATTCTCACAAAATGTTTCATAGGGAATGATCTAAACCATAAAATTCAATTTTCTCACTAAAGAATCAATTTTAACATATTGTATTCGACTGAGTTCCCTGGATGGATGTAATGTTAGGCAATAATGGCTATGAGGTACTCAAGATTAAGTTTTTCTGAACTTTTACAGACTTGATCAATTTCTCTAACATATATTTCTTTGATTGGAGCTTTATCAAGTCATTAGCAACCTCTCCATAAATATTTTGATGTTGCTCCAAATCATTAATGACTTTTCATAATATGTTACGTCATTTTCAGTGCAAAATGCATCCAAATCTAAGAAGACCTTTGTAATTGTGAAACTTATTTATTTATTTTCTGAGTAATTCCAGGTGTTGTAAATTAACCATTTGCCTTGAATCACAGCACACACTGCCATCTCAAGGTAGAAACCAGCCAAATATCAGGAAGAGTGTACTTCAGCAGAAAAGGCATTACTTAGGAGAATAGTGTCTAAAATATGACATAAGCTATTACAGGAGAAAACAAAGACTATTGGCGGTGGTGCATCAAGAATTCAGGTTAGAGGGGTATCAGCAGTGAGACAGAAAAATTTGGTAAAGAGTGGGTAAAATTTGTGAAAAAAATTCCAGACTTCATGTAAAAATAATAATAAAAAGAATGTTTCCACAATTTTTTATTTTTTTATTTTTATTTAATTATTTTTTTTTTTTATTTTTTTTTTTTTGGGGGGGAGGGTTGGAACCTGCCATGAATCTACACCCTGGTTTGTTGTAGAATGGCAGAATAAACAACAAGGATAAAACTACATACGCCGTAACTTTTTTGTTGGTGAGGACATTAAAATTTTGGACTGAAAATATGCCCTTTTATGCAAATGCATAAGTAAATGTTAGGCTCCAGTGTCTATTCATAGTTTGGTCCATTAACTATTTAAGGAACCAAACAAAATGTTAACATTTTATAGTACACTCTAAACCCTTAAAATATTCTTCAGCTGCTCAAATTCACTAATGACTTTTCTAAATAGATTACATCATGTTGAAGACAGACTGAATCTAAACCCCTGAGGACTTTGTAATAGTGAAACCATAACATCATTTTGACTGAAGAATTCCAGGTGTTACAACCAAAAGAAAGAATGAATCATCCTGAACTTTTCCCTCCAAACCAATTGTCTTTCTAATCATTCTGGAATTACCATTTTTCAAGGAATGGCATATTTGTTTTGATTATAATGATTCAGGCTTTTGCAAAAAATCATCTAAACATTGATTTAAAAATTTGAAATGTTTTTCCAAGAGCTCTGCCTAATCTACTGTTCATCAATAGAATGCACATGGTAATTGTTGCCTGCATCAAGATGAAAAGGGACAGACATTGGTGGTTCACATTGACTTTGCCCAAGTTTTCCTACTGCCAGAGATAGATAAAACACAAGTTTACCACACAAAAATACTCAGCACTAAATTATGGAAGCAATTTTAAAAAAAAAAAAACAAAAAAAAAACAATGTCTTACTTGCTGTATACTGGTAAATATAACATGCGAAATAACAGTAGGTTAGTAATTTTACGAAAGAACCGAAATTCAGTGCTTCAAATGTACATGTACTTGTATGTACAGGCCTAAAACTTAGGTACAAAGTCAAACAGGGTTATGATATAATGAAATTAAAATTGTCACAGTATTGGTGCTTTTTTTGTCATAAACTTTTGGCCAGACTTGTCAAATATCTTTTTAATATTCATGATGATTTAATGCATGCCCTCAATATACTCACCCCAAGAATCTACACAAAGTAAGTGGACTCTCACTTATTAAACAAAAGTATGCCCTCTAACATACAGTAACCAGTAAAAAAATTCTGTAAATTCAATAGAATTATTTTACCTTATTCTTTTACAAAGCTGCGTAGGCATTTCTCAAACAATATGTAGGAGACAATCTTTTAATCCTTTTATCCTTCAGTCAATATTTACATACATATTTTAAACATCCTTTGTTTAAAAGACAATAGATTTAGAACAAAATAAACTTTTTTAAATGACACTTCTTTATATATATTAAGGTAATGAATCATATTTTGTTGAAGCAATTTCCTGACCATGTTAAAAAGTGATATAATTATCACAATTTAGTGAGAAATTGGCAGCTCTCAACTTATTGAAAATTTATAATTTTCAGCGTAATGTACTAAACCACCCCAAATTATAGATTGGACATCACTTTTTCTATAATTTCTCTTTCCGTAAACAAAACAAAAGTACATGTCATACAGGACATGTGTCTTGGTACGAACATGTACAAATACTTCCTAAGAGGGCAAACCAAAGTCTTGTGACTTTACAAACTTATCTATGACGGTTTAGAAAGAGGATAAATAAGCCCAACTTAAAGTACACTTGATTTGCTCCTTAAAAAACTAAACAACAATTATGAAGTTTACATTTAATAAAAAAAAAAAAATACACCAAATCAATATTGTACTGTGAAAGTACTTTAATTCATTGATACCAATATTCATGGAATAGGGAAGAAACACAAGTTTGTGGATTCTTGAATTTGTGGTTTTGGAGGTATTCAGTATGCACATCTAAGAAAATCTCCTTTTCGATGGAACCAAATTTTGTGTTTAGCCTACTCACGAAAACCATGAAAATGGATACCCCACAAGCAATTTTAAAGTGAGAAAAGCTATGTTTTTGATATTTTTGAAGGTCAGTCAAAAAGCACTCTTTTATCATGTTGGTTGTAAGTACAATTTCTATCAAAATAAAGCTTAATTCAATAACTTCCTACTCCAAAAACAGACTTATGAAACCAGAAACTGTATCAGATAACGCTCTACTCCGTATCTCAAGCTTGTATAATGTAACAAAATATATTATCGAACAAGAGAACAAATTCAATTGAAAACTATATAGTCTGACAAATAAATGAATCCAAAATCTGTACAATTCAACACTGTATCAAAAATCTGTAAAATGTAAAAAATAACAGACAGTACCAAAATACTTTACCAGAAACATGAATACTACAATGATTGAATCTATCAAACAATATTGGTTACTGGTCAATAATTTTAGAGTTACTGATTACACAAAGAAGGTACACCCTAAGTGTGACAAATGGGCTGACAGACAGAGTCGAGCAGCTACTAGACCTGCTTCCATCATTGCATATTTCTCCAGATACATCTATACACCAACAAAAACTACAAAATCTTTATTCTTTAACACCACTCTGCACCCAGTAACCTGCACTTCAAAAACTTACTAGACCAGAAAGCTCTTCACTTCAACAAGACACAGTTCTAAATACCAGAGTGTCTTCTCTTAAAATAAACTGTACTAAAGCCTCTTTAATTCAACAATGTTCTGATTATAAACCTGAAGAGTAAACAGGATACCAGTTTTAACATAAAACATAACATACCATACACTGTTTAAGTTTATTCCTGGTGTCAAAAACAAATTTTACCAAATATTCTTTTGGACTAAAAGACTCCATCATATAATAGAAATTACAGATATCGTGCAAGTTTCAGCTGAAGTGGTCTTTCATGAACTATAACTGATCCAGACTATAACCTAAATGCTAGACCTAATGCATCACGTACAATCCCTTATGTTCAGTTTCAGACAATGCAAAGCCATTGGTTCAGTAACAGGAGTCAAAACTGATCATTCACTTCTCAAATTATACATTTGATACAAGTATATAAAAGGAAAATGTCCAACATAATATGATATAACTGTCTTAATGTGATTGTATAAGATACTTATTTGATATACAATCATATATACTTGGGAACTAGAAAGACACAACAGTCTTGTATTACAGTGCATACAATGGTGATGTTCAGGGGATCAAGTTGGTTTTCCATTGATTAAAGGACGATCATCTGAGGAACTTCCTTAGGCAAATGACTGGACAGTTATTAAAGAAAAAATTTGACTTCTAACAGATAATTCAATAGAATTTGAAAGAAAGTTGAAATCTCATTCTCAATTACTCAATCAATAAGTTAGGTAATCATGTAGTGATGATACAATTTCTATTCTCTGATCATTATCATTGTTTGAGCTGTAATACTTCTTAACATGGATCTGACAATACATTTCATAAAAATCTGCAAGGGATGATAAATTTGAATATTTTTTGTTCTGAAGTAGGTCATATTTTAATACAACACTGCCATTTTGCATACTTAATCTTTCTAATCAGTGACTTTAAAAGTTTTTAAGTCAAATTTTTGCTTACATGGCAATTAACTTGTACAAGTACATGCACCACATGTCATTCAGTGCATATAACAAGGAACATGACAATGATATGGTATATGATTATGAACATTAAATACATGGATAATATCTGGAATGTTTCCTGTTAAAAAGAGTTCTAGAAAGAGATAAAACATTGCAAACCAGTACAACAATGGCATAAAGAAAGTCAGCTGGTCATTTAAAAAAAACCTAACCCCTACCAACAGCCACTGACCAACAAATGGTAATCAAACTGGATAAACTGGGATGAAAATTGGTGTGTGTACAACATATCAGGTTCAAACCAGAATAATCCTATGTTTCAGTGTCTTTACTGGTTAATGTTATCACCATCCATTCAATAAAATAAAACCAAATTTTGTTTTAAATACATGTACTATTTTGATTACACTCTTAAAGTTTTAGATTTATTTTATAAAAAAAAAATACTCTATAAAAAGTAAAATACCTGTAAATATTGCTGAAAGTCATAGTCCTGCCCTCTAGACACAAGAACAATGTGTATAACACATGGGAGTTTAGAGGATAGGTTTATGTAATGTATATAATTCTTTCCTCATCAGTACCAGTCATAGATGTACAAAAACACAGTGCTTGCTGGAAAGTGTTCAGCTACTTCAAACAAAGTTATAATTGGTGTGAATTAATCATAATTGTTCTAGTACACCTACATATATTGAGCAACAGCTCTTAAAATGTCAAGAAGACCATTATACATATCTTTTCAGAAGCAGTTATGCCTCTGTGGCTGTACATTTTTTGGGGTAATGGGAGATAAATCTTCATTTGGAGGCAACTATTCGAATTCAGCACAACAATGAATGACAAATTGTTCTACACTGGAGTAAAATGGTTCTTAGGATGTGAACATATTCTATCCTCAATTGTCCTCACTTCTCCATAAAAGATCAAATTTGTATATATTACAAAAGATCTTGGATACTGAGACCTTATCACTATGAACAGCAGGTCCACACACATCATATAGGAAGTACCTAATAAATAGCTAAAATCAGGAGCATTTATTTTTTTTATAATTTGTATGCTATTGATAATCATTACAATTATCATATATTCTAATATGTGTTTCAATGCCCTTTAGACCACAGCCATGGTAAAAGCTATTTCTTGGGGTAAAACACTGCAACATAAATGGTGTCCATTGTAAAACAATGATAAAATGTGAGTTCCTTGATTTATTTCTTAAATTACTTGCACTCCAGAGAATTAAGAATAAAAAGACTGCAACATAGACCATCTTTGTATTATTCTGCTTATAAAATAAAAAATCATAGTAGTTCCAAGTTCCCAAAGTTAAGGTATTGTCACCACTATATTATAGTCGGACTCAGTCTACCACCACAAAACTTCTTCTGAAAATGGTAGCATTCTGATAGATGTTACTAAATGTGGTAGAGAAAGTAGAAAAAAATACACAGAACGTTCTAAATGCCTACAAATTATCACACAAAACTTAATGTCAAAACCACACTGTGTAATAACAGGAAGGAAGCTACATACATGTACATGCAAGATTATGTAAAATGAAAAATGACTAAATACCATGTGGATTTATTTTCTGGAGCAGCAATGGCACAATCACTGACCCTGTTTATGGGATAAAAAGAAAATGATTACTTCAAACCTGGCAGTGCCAGGGAGTTTTAAAACCACCACATATTCAATAGCTTTCCTACTGGTTAGAAATTAAATGGTTTACTGAAATACTCTGAAGTAAAGTGGCAAAAGGAAAGATATAAAAGAGTGATTTCTATTGACTTTAGCATATACCATAACTAACATGAGATTATAAAGACATATAAAAAAACCAAGTCTCTTCATATTTACAGGATGTCATCACAATTCTTTTTTTTAAAGGCAACAATTGAAGATATTTGGGTGCTGCATTATTAAAACAAATCTTTTTCTAAATTATCACTGAAAATTGACGGAATAAATTGGGCAAGAAAGACACTGCAGAGGAAAAAGAGAAAAAAAAGTTGCTATATTTTTTCTCTTTTTCATTTTGTGTCACCATCAGTTGACTGTTTAATAATTCAAATTTTGAACCAACACACAGAAGTGTCATTAAGTTGCAAGTATTGAATAATCAATCAAATTGATTAAAATAGCTTGACTGGGTTAAATGACCTTATACTTTTATCAGAACAAAACAAGTTCAACATGAATTTCAAAGTATTATCCCAAGTCTTTGTAAATCACCCTACACATAAAGATATCTTTATAGGATGATACTCTTATATATATATATCCTAGCCTTAGAAATATCAAAACTCTATAAAACTGCTACAGACCTCATTGTAAATGATGGATTTATTCCCTCAAAATCACTTCAACAAAATGAACCTTTCAGTACAATACTGTTTTCACAACTACACTTTGGAAATACTCCAAATCATTTCAAGTGAAAATCCAAGACACTTGCAGAAAATTAGCATACCATCCTAACCAAGCACATGTGGGATTTCAGAAAGAAAAGAATAAACAATTTTTTGGATGATTTATCATTTAGGGGATGCCTAATTATAACAGTATATATACAAATGTTTAGGGTTTACAGTTGTATACAAAGTTCACATCTGTTAGTTTTACTGCAGGCAACATTTTATTTTCTTACATAAACCTTTAAGTCATATGAAGTACAGAAAGATGCCATTTTGTCATAAAATCTCACTTCAAAGACACTTTCATACAGATTTATCATGCATTTCAGTAAATAGAAAAGATAAGTCTTCTACAACTGACAGAATAACACCACAATTCAAAGGTGACAAAAGCACCATACAGTAAGAAATCAGGTGCTTTTAAAGTTACAAACCAAGAACTTAGTGGTACAACATAACCAAGCTATTACAAAATATCTGCAGTTACTTAAATGAACTAGAAATATTTTCAATAAACCTACATGTAAGACGCTCAGTAATACACACAACAAAATTCAAACATTTTAACAAGGAGCCAGTCATTACAAATGTAAACACCTAGTGAAACAATTATTTATTTACAGCAAGGAAAATGATAAACATCATGGGATGGAGATGGAGATTGTCTTCCCTTGATTGAATGACCTATTATCTAATGAAATGGTTTCTGTAGCAATGATCATAATTAATGAGGCAATTTAAGGAGGTAGACCTAGGGTAAGGGACATAACTTATGAAGTCATTGATATGTTTGTATCATATTCAATTTCACCAAATGCTATCAAGCTTTCGTTTGACACAGAATGAAATTAATCTAAGTTACTTTGATGTTTATATGACATTGATGTAAAATGCTCAATACAAACGTTCCAATGATTTTTAAGAGTTGTGTCCCTTACACTAGGTATACATCCTTGAACTTTCTAATCTTTCAGTGATTTTAAATATCTGTGAAATAGCTCATAGGTAAATATCCTTGTTAATTGTCCTGTTAAATATGCAAGTCATATCAGTCAGTGAAGAGCCATGAGGTTTACTATTTTACTCGCTGTGACTCTAAAGTCAAGCACAGAAAACAAAACCAAACTTCATCCCAAATCACAACCCAAAAATAGATTATTTATTATAATAGTACTGTAGTTGTTTCTCCAGCCTATTGGATTAAAGAAATTCAACATTTATTGCAGGTAATTTTGTCATAGTTTTAGATTTCTGTGAAATTAAGAAAACCTCAAATCATTTGAATAAAGAATCTTAAAAAGGCATGAAATATATGTGATTACAAAGCCACAGAATCTATAAAAAAATCTGTTAACAAACCCTTCCTATTTTTTCCAGTTGTAAAAACATTGAAATAAAATTCCAAATTTAGGAGGTCAAAAATTAAAAACACTTACAGTCTTTGGTTGGATCCTTGTAAATCTTCTGAGACAGGATTCTGGCGGTTACGTTTCCGAGTCAACCTTCCAAGACTCATTGTTCTTTTCAAAGACCCAACAAATGTGCTTCTAAAAAGTGAGAAATAACAAAACGGGTGTAAGACAAACGTGCATAACAAAAATTAACAACAACACCAAAGTAACAAAGCATGTGAAATTAAAAAGTATGCTAACTATTTATCAAAGCACAATAGGTTAATAAAAGTACAAGGAGGCACAGTTAGGACAAACATGCATTCAAAATATAAACATGGAAAATAATAAACATCATTTAAGAGGTCCATATTTCAGTCTGAAGTGTCAGTTATTTTATGAGGTACTTTTGTAAATTACAACTTCCTAAAGAGACATAAAAAAACAAGTACATTTACAGAGGAGTGAGTACAGTTTGTCCCATAATGTGCCCCTTGTTTACTGCAGACCACTTAAAGCAGCAACATCAACCAGGAAAAGTAAGCTTGAACAGTCTCTATTGTGTCATGTCATTGACATTAGGCAACAACAGCAACTCCACCCTTACAAAAAAACACATGTCAGTGTAGCCTTCATGACTGGCGAGTTTTGATAAATATTTCACCTTTTTATTAAATTTCTAAATGTACTATATTTTTTTTTTACTTTCAGTACCCGTATTAACTTTGACTACTTGGCAATTGTTCTATCATTAGCCAGAAAAAAATACTCAACTTTAGTTGTTTAAGCTACCAAGATACATCCTTGTTTTCTTCAGAAGCCTGAGGAAATAGTGCTACTTTTTTCAAATTCCATTAAAGAAATAAAAATATGATTGTTTTTGTCCAAGATTCAAGTCACAGACAACTTTCAAATCACAAAACAAATATTAATGCGTAAACAACCAAAAATTTATATTCATAAAACATATTGCATGCAACTTTTCCATTATCACATAAAAATATGGGTATCAGGATACAGAAGTTGCATGTTGAAGACAGTAAAATTAGCATAACCACCCCCACAGTCCATAAATCAATAACTTGGTTTCCATTCGAAGGTAGTACTGGAACTTTAAACATCAAAAACATTGATGCCCACTACCCAATATGCTTATGTGTGATGTGATGCAATGAAAGACATTAATGAAGAGTTGCTTAAAATTTTTATTTGAATGGCCAAGTTTATTCAGACCATTTAAATTTTACAGATTTTCATCAGTAAAATGAGTTAAAGGGTATGTACTTTTCTCATTATATGTAAGGCCATCCTTAAACACTCATTGATTTCCTTTTTTCTTTTTTTTTTCTTTTACTTTGATTAAAACTTTGGATGTAGGTAGGAAAGGGACATTTGTTTTTTATGTTCATTCTTGTTTTTAGGGGCAAAAGATCCAACAAAAAGTAACAATAAAATTTCTTAAAAAGCATACCAGTAGGCACATTTTGTGAATTTATCAATAAACAACAAACCAAGAACATTTTAAGGATGGCCTAAATATGTCAATTCAATTTCAAGTCACCAATAGGAATTTGTGAAAAAAAACAGAAGTTTATCTATTACCATTATCTTCCACAGCCTTGATTATTTATCTATGTGATGCTCCTTGTTAACCAGAATAGATAGTCCTAACAATAACACATGTTAAGTTGCAATGAAGATAACACCTTACTCCAGCATCAGTAAGTCAAGCATACAAATCTATGTGTTTTACTCTCAGTTTTTGTTAACCTGTAATTAACTGGTTCCTCCTATTGTTCCATAATGCATGCTTGTCAAAGTTTGGTTTCTCAAATCATTTTGTTACGTGACCAAAAATCATGCACCCTAGTACATGGATGACAGATGGCATTAATCATAGAGAGCTCAAAGATGAATATACCTTCAAGGGAACATATCATTTCTGACATTGATACCCATAAAATGAAAGAATTGTTAAATTGCAAATATTTCAAAATTTCATCCTCTGGCATTCATATTCCACACGTTTTATCAGCATAAAAAAATAACACATTTTCCCCTTAACAGAGACATGCTGAAAAAAAAAGTCTGTGAATGTCTGAGGACTATAAAACAGCATGATAAATGAACAAAGTAGATGTTGGAAGGATGGAACAAAAGGCAAACATGGAATTAAGGCCTAACAGCAAAATTCCAAGAAAATTTCCCAATATGAAACTAATATTTGTTCCTTGTAATCTAATATTTGTAATCTTTACTATTTTGCTTAGATTTTATAGAAATTTCAAAGCTAAACAAACGAAACATACCTTAATCTGCATCTTGGTTTTTGACTTAGACATATTTCTGACTTGCAAAGCCTTAGTGACATTTCCTATCCTATGAAACTTGGACCAAAACAAAACGTTTGCCAAGATTATAACAGACAGTATACAGACTCTGAATACAGGAAATGGGTACACATCTGTTTACAGATGACAGGAAGTCTAATTCACATCGGAAACCTGAATCAGTTTCCTATGTACATAACAACACTATATGAAGTCAACACAGACTAATTTTTTTTATTTATTTATTAGATTTTCTGTAGTTGTTACAACCCTTACATCTTAGACCAGATGAAGAAATTTTCGAAGAAATGCGGCTTTCCAGTATATTAATCTGTGATATTATCTGGTAGCCTTGGGCAAAATAGTAAAGCATAATATTAGTCATTCTATAATTTTTATTATCTTCCAAAGATACAATTGCTTTATCTAAGATTTGAGAACCTTGAAGAAACCAATTTCCTTCATCAGGTACCTACATTAGTTACTGACAAACGTGATTTTTTTTTTGTACAAGTTTGGATATATACTCACACCAAGATCAGCAGCAGTGGTGACAAATCATTAGCAATGTTAATCTTATTAAAATTATATACCTATCAACTGTTCTATTCAGTCACTACATGTAGGATCTAACAACACTCCAATCTACTTTCTGTTTGGATGAAATTTTTTATCAGCCAATCAGATTTCATCTGTCATGATTTTATACAAGCATTATACAAAGGGAAAGACCCGAGGATTCTGAAAAGGTCATCTGAACAGAAAGTAGAATGGAATGTTGCAGTGACTGGATGGAACAATGGATAGGTCTAATTTTCATCAGATTGAATCCCATAAAAACGAAGATAAATGGTCCTAGTTTCATACAATAATGAGAATTGACATTTTCTTTTTTAAAAAAAAAAACATCCTGTCAGTTAAGTCTTTTAAAGGACTAATTTAGTAAAAACTGATCTAAGAAAAAATTTTTGTAAAAACAATTATAACAGGCAAGAAATATATAAAGAAATTTATTCAAAATAGAGCTAAGTAAACTCATACTGGTTTGGAGCAACCATCAATTATTTGGTGAATTCAGAGAAATAATGTCAGTAAACTGGGAATAATATGCATTTTACATCAGAACAGATGTGCATGAGGGGAGATAGGCGATGTAATTATTTTCTGCCAAGTAGAATTGCTTGTTAAACATCTGTTGGAAGTATTTTTACCAGGCAGGAATCCATGACAAGGGAAGTAACTCTAAACATATACTGCTGACACTGCTGAGAAAATTTCTATTAGCAAACCATTCAAGTTTACATCAACAAATATTTCATACTGACTTTGATTTTATACATCATGTGTAACTCCTTGTCTACAATACATGTAAGACAGTAAGAAAGATGCAACTTTAAAAAGTATAAAATATTACTTCATGCCATAGAAACCATAAATTAGGAGAAAAATGTCACTTTTTTTTTACTGTTGAATATAAAAACTATAAACTATTAACTATAAAAATATGTCAACGAGACAGGATGACACAGATAATGAACTTACCCCAAAACCCATGTTCATATTTCAGGTATGGTGTTACTTTCAGGTAAATCACAGGTTAATTATCATGTACTGGCAAATATCATGTCACACACAACTAATTATCAATTAGTCAATCAGTGGCCAACAATATTTTCATCACTATCATGGATTTTAACCCCAGTCCCCTACTCTTGGTAGAATGGTATCTTCTATTCAAACTATTTGGGGTGTACTGGTTGTCCCAACTAAGATTATTAAGGATGACATAAAATTGGGTCAATTTGGAGATTTAAATGCATGTACTAGCAAAACTGAAACTATGAAATACCAATTTTCTCCCAACTGGCAATAATAAGTCCTAACAGAGGCAGATCCAGTCACTTTGAAAAGAAGGGGTACTAGTACATTATTTGCCATTTTTGTTTTCACTGTTGAATATAAAAACTTCTTAAAATTTGTAAAGGGAAAATTGATTGACACAAGTGGTATACAATGTATATAAAGATATTTGAACTTCAATTTAAAAATCTACAGGTTTATTGTTCTCCTCTTATTTTCTGTTTTGTTCAATCCAAAACAAATCATGTCCTTAACTATACAACAGAAGTAATCTTTTATTTGACCTAATTTCCAATACAGCTGCTAATGCATTCAACTGCACACTCCTGACACACTTCCATAACAAAGACAGACAACATAATAGAAGATGTCATTCATTTTATAACAATAACATTTGTACAACTGATCCAATGATTTATTACCCTACACATCTGCTCGACATAAAAAATATTCATAATTTCAAAAGGTTTATCTCCCTTGAATTACATATCTTTCTTTTGAAGTAGCCTAGCAACTATTCATTAACTACAATATAAACTTATGAAGAATTTAAGATAATACAGTTTTTCATAATTCCTAAGGGTATAAATGATGCAACAAAATGCTTCATAAATTTTTATCATTTCTTCTGCAGTACTATACTTCCATGGTATATCATTAATAGAACTTAAAGTTAAATTATCATCCCATCATTTAGACATGTATTTTATCAGATTTGTTTGATAGTACATTCCTTGTCTAGGCTTCAGCTAGGTTTAAAAAAAAATCTATCCTAAAGAAAAATAACCGAGCTGACAGAATAAAGTGCTATGATAAAAACTTGCAGTAATGGGTCAATGAATTCAGCAGATATGGTTAGCAGCCTAGGCTGACAGTTGAAAGTGCTATGATTAACACTTGCAGTAATCAATAGGGTTTAAGGGTTTACTGAAGAAAAAAAAACAGTGCTTCAACTTAAGGAGATCTGCAGTTACGGATAAAGCTTGCTGAAGACAGGGCTCTTACTCGTATAGAACTATGCAGTAACAGATATAATCGTAGAACTCACTGAATAAAGGACTGTTTCACAAGTAATTCTACAGTAATTGATAGGTACTATAACTAAACATCTGTACAATGAATGTGTTTTGTTTTTAGTCGTTTTAATTGTGCGGACCATAGATTAATATAAAAATTTCAACCAACCCACCACTTATCAGTACACCCTCAATATAGGAGAATATTTCAAATCCCATTTATTTGAAATAAGAAAATCTTTAAATCTTGCGAAAACAAATGAACAGAATATGAGTAAATTTTAGACAGTTGACGGTTTCATATCAAAAGTATGGTATTTACCATTTTGAAATATTCCAGCAAAAAATCCAATGTCATTGAATATACTAAGTTCTTCCTCCTTCTATCAGCACAAATATGTCAACAAGACAGGATGACACAGATAATGAACTTACCCCAAAACCCATGTTCATATTTCAGGTATGGTGTTACTTTCAATATCACAGGTTAATTATCATGTACTGGCAAATATCATGTCACACACAACTAATTATCAATTAGTGATCAGTGGCCAACAATATTTTCATCACTATCATGGATTTTAACCCCAGTCCCCTACTCTTGGTAGAATGGTATCTTCTATTTGAACTATCTGGGGTGTACTGGTTGTCCCAACTAAGATTATTAGGGGTGACATAAAATTGGGTCAATTTGGAGATTTAAATGCATGTACTAACAAAACTGAAACTATGAAATACCAGTTTTCTCCCAACTGTCAATAATAAGACCTAACAGAGGCCGATGCAGTCACTTTGAAAAGAAGGGGTACTAGTACATTATTTGCCATTATTGTCAATTGATAACATTTTCCAATAAAAGGGAAAGGTCCAAACCCCCTGCACCCTCCTGGGCCCTAGATCCACCAATGCCTAATCACTGAGACATCCATATTTGACAATATTCTAGCAGTCTCATTATTTAATACAGCAAATAGCACAATGAATTCATAAAAAAAAAAAAAATGATGAATTCGAAAGGTTTTAAATAACATTGCTACATGTTCTGTTAACTTATATTTCCAGATATATATTTATATTTTTGTGTAAAATATACAAAACAACAGGTTTAATACATTTTAAAAAAATGTTAAAATGAAGTCAATTTTCAGAGGTTTCACTGTCTTAAAACTGCAATACATTTACTTAAGCATTGTATTACCTTTGAGCCAGCCTATGCTGTGCAATGGTCCATGATATATAAGACTGATTTTGTCTAAACTGAAACCAAGTGGTCCTCACATGAGTATGTTTTCTTGGGAGAGAATTCTTCCGTAAGTATACCACAGAGTTTCTCCTTTTCGGACTAGTTGGGCTAGCAGGAGTTACTGATAATCTCCTTTTAGAGTTTCTCCTGTTAAGAGGAGACTCCTCAAGCCTTTTAAAACTTTTAGCAGATCTGTTTCGTCCAAAGCAATAGGGAAATTTTTTTCTCACCATTTTCCAACAATAGTTGATTAATTGATTGATTGTTTGGGTTTAACGTCCGAGCAGCAATATCAACAATAGTATACAAGGCTAAATCTTTCCAAACACTACCGGTATTCTTTTAAATCCAACAATATAATAAAATTCACTTTTCTACATGGAAAATCAACTGACACAAATACACACAACCAGAAAAATTTAGTTCTTACTGCGCAATCAATGTTAGTAAGTAAATAAGTTAAATAGATAGTTGAATCAGGATACAATTTTTAATTTTTTTCTTATTTTTACACTAATCTCCCTGATCAGGATCCTGTTGTTTAATTTTACTTGCAAAATGTTTCATCTTCCTGTCCATATTAGAATTATATCATATATATACGACTTCAGTCAATGGTATTAGTTTATATATGTATATACAACTGGACAAAAACAATACCTCAGAGAGACTTGGAGTCTACTGTGTGGTACACTTGGTATTAGCCACTTGATGAAAAACAAGAAATAGTGGCACATGCCCATTTCTGATAACATATGACACAACAAATAAGTCACATTTAAATGCTTTTAGAAGAAAAAAATGCAACACCGAAAGAAAAACTACTGAATTCTATTCAATAAAACTTATACAAAACATGTGCAGATCCTGATATTTTAAAAAAGGGAGAGGGGGTTGCATGCTATTATTTACTCATTTATTGTCAAAATTTTTACAAATTTAGCATGGTAAATTTTCCAACAGAAAATTTACAACAGTAAATTTTCCAAAAGGACAGATTCCAGCCCCTATAACTTGAACCCCCTGTACTTGCCACTGAATAGACGGAAGTGGCACAAAATAATAACCTGACTCAACCCTGTTTGTTGCATAGAAAAAGGTCAAGTAAGAGGTTCACCAACAATAATGAAAATTTCAGCCCAATTTTTACAGCAAATGACACTTTCCCTATATAAAAATTCCTTTCTCACAATTAACAACCAATATTGATGTACAGTATAAACCACAGTTTACATATAAGTATCCCATTGTTGTTGTTATATACAGAAACAATTGTCCAAAACCACAGGCGAATGTTTATAGATAATAATTATTATAAATTACAGGAAAACAAGGTAACAAAAAATTTATTATAAGTGATTTGGCAAGACAGTTGATCGTGAGTTGTAAAGGTCATGTTGAACAAATTATTCAGTAAACCAACACTGATACTAGTTTCCACCATTATTTTGCAGAGTCATACATAACAGTAGAAAGGATCTAAATATTAGTATGGATAAGTAGGTAATTTGATGCCGTTCTCAGCATCAGTACTTTTAAATGTCTTAAAAACATACCCTTCTTCATTTTAACACAAATGAGACACTTGATGATTTTAGAAAATAACCAGAGATTAACTGTGGTGTAATGGGGTTTTAGGACTTAGAGCTATTTGTAACCAAAGTAACTACTTAGTGATAATGCACCACTATGTTCTAGCAAGAATATTCAAGACTTTCTAGATCAACAACTCTACTCCTGCATTAAAATAAAGTTCAAAACAATCACTTGTACATTACGTACATCATTTCTGACAGAGACGTTATGAACCATTCTTTCAGAGCCCTTACATCACTTATGCGCAATTCCTATGATATTCAATATCTATCTTTCACCCTCCTGCTTTAGTATGAAATGGTTTAAGAAAAACACAGAATCACAATGTGTGTAACTTCATCTATCAAACATTCCTAAAACTTGTAGTATGTAAGTTCACATAAAGTAAGACAACTATTCCAGGAAATTCTAAGCTGTTATTCCCTGAAATTTCACCAATCTATCACACAGATAATAACTATTCTATGAATCCTGAGATCCTAAAGCTTAAAAAATCAAACAACAGTTGCATCACCATTCATAAAAAAAAAAATTCCCCTGAAGCAAAATTATTGTGAGAGATCTGATCACATATTATGGTAGAAATATCAAGGTTCCAGTGATGACAATCCTGCGCTTTCCATACTCAATCTAAGACTTTCCAAACAAGACAACATAGATAATACTTACGATTCATGGTCTGAGATATTGGAAGCTGCCCTCTTTCTGTCCACTTTCTCAAGTTTTGTAACACTTTTTGTCCGCTTTAAATTCCCTTTAAAGCCTTTCCGAATGAAGAAATTCTGCAAACAAAGTAAAAAAATTCAGTTTTTTCTTTGTATTAAAATATTTTAAGGTTAAAAAATGCTGAACAAGGTACTTGAGTGATTAAATCTCAGTGTCAAGATGCTTTGTTTTAAGACTGACAAAACCTAGGTGTAAGAAAATGGGTCTTGGTATTTGCCAACAAAATACCTGTATGTAAAGCCTTTATCAAGTTCTTTGAAAGTTCAAATACATACACATTGATTACAACAAGTTTTTCCGACCAGAATTTAGGACTTGGGTAAAAGGTACAAATCTTTGAAAGGGGGAGGTAATTTTGAAATTCCCTTTTAAATGTACAAGAATGCATTGGTGAAAAACACAAATCAAGATGACTCAAAATAATGAAATTGTTATGCATCATTTAAACTATGTCAGCAGTACTTTCACACCATGTAGAGTACAATACAACAAATTAACAAGACTGATCTGAAATCACCGTGCATGTCTGATTAAAGTAAATCTTCAATAAACCTGTGACTACTCTATTTCAATGTAACCATTTGAGGATAAATAGCAATTCTTGTATATATATCTTGTGACAGACAGACAGACATATACACATCACAAAAGCCTCTCACCACCAATGGGTTGCAAAGCAATATCAAACCATGTTACCATGGAACCATCGTCTGAATATAACTGAAATATTGCTGCTCGGACGTTAAACCCCAACAAACAAACAAACAAACCAAACAGGACCTTATTCTACCAAGAGAGCTTAAAATGTCAAAAAAGACTTACAGAGACCTTGAAAAATTCACAATCCTTATCCTTTCGAAAACTATCCTCAAATCTAAGTTTTTTGTAAATCAGTGTTAACAGCTGTTCCCTGCTTTACTTATGTTGCAATATAAATTCAATCAAATATGCGTGGGTTTATCTTTGCCTAGACAAATTTTGTTATAAGGCAATCAATATATTGCTTTTACAAAAGTTTGCACAACTAATACCTCTGTTCTTTCAGAGAAGTTTCAATATCTGATTTGAAACTTCAAGTGTTGCAATGAAGTATTGCTTCCCTTATCATATTCTGAATATGTAAAAAGCTGATTAAAATGATTCAAGTACCAGTTGCTAATCACAGATACAAAGTAGACGTGGCCTGTAGGGAAAGGGATTCAGCTTAATTGCCATTTTACTTAATAGAAGAAAATCTACAAAAGCAAAGGACTGTTTTACTCATAAAATGATGTTTCCTAAAAATCAGTGTGTATTGACATGTGAAAATTGTCTTTAGAATCCAAGGCATTTTAAACCTTGTATTTCACTTTTAAAATCCTCAGTATCTGAGAGACTTGAAAGAAGGGCTGATAATTAATACTGGTATCTGCGAATATCAATTTTAACATTTTTGTTCATTCAAATGTATTTAGTGATTAAATTTTGTTAACTAATATAATGTATAGCAGTCTTTCCAAAGGTTTGGGTTTTTTGTTTTTGTTTTTTTAGGACATTCAGTCCTTTGATGACATAATTCTTTCCTAAAGGTTTACATGACAGTGTTTCTTACTATAGACTGAAAACTTGATTACTCCTCAGTATTAAGCATTCATTGCATTATAAAGCATTAAGTGAAAAACATTTGTACTACTTAAGATTGAACCTAAATTTGATAAAATTTCCTCTGAAGGGGAAATCAAGGGAACCAGGATTTAGCCAATAAAATAAAGTTGTAATAAAAAGGAACATAGTCTAAGGATAAAAACTAGACATTGAAAATTGTCAAACACATAAAAAAAACATGAAAAAAACAAATAACAAGTACAAAGAAACAAATGTAAATAAGCAACCCAGACTCCACTACAAACTGGGAGCATAGACCTGGTGCACTGGTAGGGTAAGTGTCCTCTGCTTTTCTAGAAACAACACTTCCCAGAACATTTACCACTACTATCTTGTGAAAATTTCAAGACCAAATCATTTCAGAAAATGAATCTGAAAACAGCAACAAGAAATGATGAATACTAATTTAAGATTCCCTATGTAAGTTAAACTTGTCATGTTTTTGTGCTTGTTTTCTTTTGGATTTTTGGAACAATTGCTTATCTAACTATAATTGATCTGTCTACAATGATATGGATATATGGGTATGTTGGCAAAAACCTCAAATAACTTTCAGTATTACAGTCATCTTGAATCATACCTTTCTTTATTATATTTAACAAAAGTCTTTATCTAAATATTGCATCTAAAAACCCACTAAATAGGACTAATATAGTTCTATATGTGAAAAAAAATGAAATAATATAGGTCAAACTGACTTTGTGGTTGATTTGTGACTTTTAATGACAATAGACTCTGAGCCACCACATAAATATTAAAATTTCTAGTATAATAAGTATACCTTTTAACAGAAATATGATTCATACCATTTTAAAAAGGAATAAAAACTGGAAAACCACAAACAAAAAATTGCGATCAACATTTAGGTCAATAATGTAGCTTGAATCATGCATTCTAAGCTATTAGTGTGCACTGCTCCATAAGATTCTAATTGATTAAATTGATATCTCATACTACTTTATTATAGAATTAGGTAATTGAAAAAGTAATTTATAACCAATTATTTTGTATATTCACATTAACAGATTTTAATGTCCTTCCTAATTCATTTATTTTCATAATCGGAGGTAACAAATTATAGAACTTCTAACAGTTAACAACCTTGAAGGAATTTCATGACCTTTCTTAATAAAATATCTTTAATTTTATGAAGAAGTTAAATATTAAATGTATAGGTAAATATACAGACAAAAAAATTGACTCATATTTTTCTTTATTTTTTCAGGAACAACCTGATACGAAACACCTGTATAAACAGCAGGACTATTAAAATATAAAATCTGAAATAAAATCAAACCTAAATTGATATTTGCTACCACAAAAATCACTTAAAAACAAATATTGCTTTTTGAATGTCAATTAATGAGTTTCCTCATTCATAAAAATTCAATTTTAGGGTAACTTTAAACTTAATTCTAACATTTCAAATTAGCTTGAATGGACTTGTTTGAGGTGGTGAAAATATGGAAGTACATTGATTATACAATCAATATCTTTATATATCATATTCTAAAAGACAAAAATAAAAATTATTGGTGTTTTTTGATACAGCACTTAAACATTTTTATATAAAAGTAGGAATGCCAACCATTAGTTTAGGCATTTGAAAATCAACTGGTATGTAATTTTGAGAGGGTGAGAAATTCCACAGGGTATCAAGCAACAGTGGAAAAGAATTTAATTAGTGAAAGAATAGCACTAGAATAGCAATTTGCTACAACAGGACATCTTTAGGTTACAGACCACTAATTCAACCAATGAGCATTTGGAACGTACGCAAAAATAGTCCTACGCAGAAATTACCCCTGTTCCTCATAGTGCTGTGGAAAAAGTTCTCATCTTATTTAAAAAAATTAAACGGTTTCTGAAAGGAAAAACATTTCTGTACATTTTATAGGTGCATTTTGCTTCTTGTGATGTGAAGCCTAATCTCCATAATGATTTTTAAGTATACCCCTATCTTGTGAAAACACTGGGATTTCCCATGCTATTTATAGACCCTTCACTTCCAGTGACCAGTACTGCACTGCAAGTCTGCTAACCCCACATGCCATTCTGAGGATTGTGAGCTGACATATGTAGAATCATGCTGATATATAGTCCTCTGCAGGTTAAAGTTAAGGTAAAGTCCAGAGAAGCCATTGAATATTGTGAAATTAGCATAGAAGCCTATGGAAAGTGGAATTAGTGGTTTTTAGCCTATATAGCTCTGGGTTCTATAGCCCAATGGAAAAGAAAATTTATGTTGGTTATGTTAAAAAAATATTGAACAAATGAGATATATTACACCAAGTTCTGAGGACATGAGGCATGTCAAAGTAATTAAACATCTTTGTTATTAATGTGGTGTACTGCATCTATTTTAGTGATTTGCACCCCAATTAAGCCATTTTATCATTTTACCCAGTTCAAATACTACAAAAAAATCAGGAAGAGGTAAGAACTGATTAAATTGAAGAGGAGTACTGACAGCAACCCCTCCTAAACAACATCATATAAAGCTACTTCCATTATTAACTACACATGAATACAGGGTAGGAAATTCACTCAAATTCTACCCAGTCCTTAATACAATTTTACAATATATTTACTATATGGCTATATAGATTTTTGCTAAAATTAGCCAGCCTTGCTAAACAATAGCCAGTCTTGGGCTGGCGGGCTGGCTACTATTTCTAAATCTATGAATAACAAACCTTCATTTCAGGTATGTTCCTTCCAGTATTGGACAATGAATTAAAATATGGCACATTAACATGTAGTAAAGAAATTGTGGTAAGGCATTGACTAAGAAGTTGGGATTCCCTATTTTGTGACCACAATTCAAAGGGTGGATGATTCAGTACAGTCAGCATAGGGAACTATTTTGACTATGCCAAAATCTGGAACATTGTCAAAGATAATTGATATTGTGACTGTTTCCTCAAGACAACCAAACACCTGGCTAGGGGTAATGTGTACCTGAATTACTTCTGTTTAATTCAAAATGCCATGATGTCAAATAGTTAAAATCTAATCTTGAAATCTAAACAATTTGTCATTTCAACATTGATGATTTTTTAACCTAATGAGCAAGGGGAGATAATGCAAAAGTAAATATCAGTGCTAGTGAGTAGAGTTATCTTTCTTGTGAAAGAATTTAGAAATGAAGTCAGCTTTCCCGTCATTTATTAGATTCCTATATTGACGCATGCATCATGAATGGGACTTACAAACCAATTTAATCATTGTTTTTGTAAGGAATATTTGTTTCCTTCTAAATTGCAGCAGTTCAAATTATAGAGATCTGTACAACAGAAATAAAGATACATTATGCCAGACCTTGCATAAAAAATGACTTTCAGTCTGAATTCATTTAAGAGATGGTGTTACCTATTCATTGAACTGTTCAGTCTGAATTCATTTAAAAGATAGTGTTACCTAATCACTGAACTGTTCAGTCTGAATTCCTTTAAGAGATAGTGTTACCTATTCATTGAACTGTTCAGTCTGATTTCATTTAAGATAGTGTTAACTATTCATTGAAATGTTCAGTCTGAATTCCTTTAAGAGATAGTTTTACCTATTCATTGAACTGTTCAGTCTGAATTCCTTTAAGAGATAGTGTTAACTATTCATTGAATTGTTCAGTCTGAATTCATTTAATAGAGTGTCAGCTATTCACCCAATTGTTCAATCTGAATTCTTTGATAAAATTACATTAACTATAAAATTATACTTACAGCAATTCTGGACGGTGTGGAAGACGAAGTATCCATACTTTCTTGTTGGTTAATAGTTGGGACTAAAGGAACACTGCCTCTACGTTCATTGGGAATCTTCTCATAAGAGGCATCTGGAGAGGAAAAGATTATTTCTATTTAATATTCTGATGAAAAGTTAGGGAAAATATTACTGAAATTCAAGAAAGAATACTCATCAATAGGTCTCTTATATACCCATGCCAGTCAGTGACAGTCTAAGTTTAGTTCATATATCAGTACAGTCAAACCTCGATGTGTCAAACTCTGAAGTCGAAATCTTGCATAACTCAAACTCATTTGGCAGTTCTGTAAAAACTCCCCATAATCCAATAATAACAATAATAATAATAAAATCTTTATTTCAAGAGGGTTACACAGTTAGTTTACAAGCTAATCTTCCCTCAGGCCCTCACACACAAAAACTATATCTACTAGAAATTAAAAATAAACAACACCACACAAAAACAAAAGCTGATTTGACAATACCAAATCACTTTAAGATAATACAATATAGAACATTTTAAAAAAAGTGTAAGCAGCAACAATTTTCTCTTTTAAGATACTCTATTCAAAAGTGTTAAGGTACTTCTTTAGAATGATTTTGAATGAGTTGTCAGTGGCTTGATTACGTAAATGTTTGGGTAACTTATTCCACAAGACAGACCCAGAATGTATGAATGAATGTCTGAAAAGTTCAGTTTTAATATTTGGGATTATCAAATTTCCTTGTTCAGCATTTCTTAGTGAATAAGGTTTGTTTCTTGAAACATAGTTAAACTTTTCTGATATGTAGCTTGGTGCTTCCCCATGCAGTGATTTATAGATTAATAGGTATTTGTGATATTTACTCCTTGTTTCTACCTTCATGATTCCTAATTTTTTTAACAAGGGTTCTGATGGAGAAAAAAAATACAATTTTACCTGTGATGACTTGAATTCAGATGAATCGAAACCTCGGATAACTTGAGGTTTCCAACCAGTCCTCTCAATATGTCTTCAAAGTTAATTAACTTTGATGTATCAAAGTTGACTAATTAGTGATAAAACTGATTGCTTTGTTACAAACCATGACTAAAGTTTGTTTTTACAATGTTTAGCAGTTTGTTTTTACAAAGTTTAGCATGGCTTATGTAAACACTTGTTGACACCTCTATGACAATTGTGTATTAATACAAAATAGCTTGTGTAGTTAAAGGAACGAATTTGATCACACTTTGAAATTCACATCAACAGTGATATCAGTATTTTGATGATCATAAAAAAATATTGATACATTTTATTTGTTAAAATGAAATCTGAACATTGAACTACACGCCAAACAGACAATAGCAACTGAAGTAATTCAACGACTACATTCGTCTCTCAAGTGAGTCTGAAATTTTATGGAAGTAATGACAATTACAAAGCAACATGTTATGTGTTCTAAAACATTTCGGAAGGAAAAAAATAAATAAAGAAAAGAAAAGAAAAGAAAAAGAAAAAGAAAAAAAAAGAATTTTTCCTGCAGATGTCACTCAGTATTCAAAATCTAATTGATATACAGCACACCAAAATTTTTTCTGATACATTGCACAAAACATCATGATCTGATCAAAGTATTCTGGTTAAGGGAAGTTAAATGCAAGACAACAAATTGTCAATAATTTCCAGGTTTATTTGACCTCTGATGACTCCAACCTCAGATAACTCTAACATTTTTGCCTTAAAGAGGTTTGACTGGTAAAACTCCATGGTGATCACAAGTATATGACAGAAGCTATAGACCCTGAGAATGCAATATTGAGTACTTTTAGATAGGGGACAGAGGGGAATCAGAGTTCTAGAAGAGAATCTTTGACAGGTAACAAATGATAATATACAAGTTGGGTACAAGGTATGAGGCAGGAGTAGACCTAACATTTGTAGTGGTGATTAATTGACTTGGTAGAAATTAGAAATGGTATCATAAAATGACAATTTATGCCAAAGTCTTTCTTAACGTTGGGACCATTTTTTGGAAAAAGGACCCAAATACTACAAAAAACTCAAATATTGCACCCGCAAAAATAACCGGCCTTATGGCATGTCTAAAGGGACCATTTTCCATCAGACCAACTTACTGTAAGAACCAAATTCAGGAAAAAGGCTCCAGGTACTACTGGTATGTCTAATGTCTATATGAATCATTTTTATCAGGTTCAAGATACTATGTCTATAAAAACCATTTCCCATTAGCATTTGGGGCAGAGGTACCATATCTATAGGAATGGTTTTCCATCAGGAGCAAGGTTCCAGTATTTTGAATATCAGGATCATTTTCCAACAAAAGGAAGGTCATAGACACTATGTCTAAATTCTTCTGTATTAAGAAGATATGACTTTCACCAAATATTTTGTCAGTCACCAATGTAAAAATCCCAAAATAGTGGATAAGAATAGACTACATAAAAATCACTGCATCAACTGCAGTAAAATAGTTTACTTTAATCAATTTTAACTGTTTCTCAGTCTATCTTGTAGTTCCTGCTCAAAACACTGTAAGTCTAACTCCTGTACAGTTCTAAAGTCAGTAGTGGTTATATAAAAGTAAAGTTCGGAAGTAAGTGCAGTAGACTAGTAAAGTAATACATGTACATGCAGTAGGCCGGTAACTTGTGGTTTAGCAATGATTGCAAGTAATTCTGCTGTCAATATAACAAATACATGTACATGCAGTAGGTCGGTAACTTGTGGTTTTGCAATGATCGCAAGTATTTCTTCTGTCAATATAACACACCTTTTATAGATCTTAGGTTCACAATAAAATTATTGGTAGAACACACCCAAAAATTGAAAAAAAAAAAAAAAAATGCAAGGTGCTGCTGGTCTATGGTATACCTTCTAGGGTACACATATTAACAGATAAGTTCAAAATTATGAAAATATCAAATAGCTAATGCAGAAAATTCCACAATATTAGAATTCATCGCAGACAAATAAAGAAAGGACATATCTTTATTTAAAACAATTTCTTCCAAATTTTCTTCATCGCAAATTGAGCAATGTATGGGACAACTTTAATAAGCTTTAATCTCTAGGAGCTCTCCTTTTCCCTTAGATAATGTTTTTTTTTCCCAAATTCTAAGTGGGTGATTGAAAATGCACATGACTTTTTAACCACCAAGTAATGATTAAATTTCTGTGAAAGTGTTCCCGCCATTTAACATTTCCAAGTTTTCTAAAGATTTCATGGGACAAACAGATTTTCCTCAAATGCTCTTGGAGATTACAAGATTTCTCCACTCTCAATGCTTAAATTTTAGATTTAACCCACAAGCAAGTGGGTTTAAATAAAAAATTTAACTATCTCGGAGAAATTTTGAAATCCCCTCGAGATTGAAGGAGAATCTATATACAACTAAACCCAAGGCAGGAATAAATTAAAGAGAAATAACTCCTTCACCCCCCAAAAAAATCAACCAGGTATGAAAAAAAATATGTATTCAAAACCTGACAGAAAAAAGTTCTGAATGAGTTACATCTAACCAAGACAACATCCAACTGAAATGAAACAACATATTCCATGGTATGTAAGAATGGCACAGTGGTTAAAATTGTCACTTCTACTACATGGCATGTAAGACTGGCACAGTGGTTAAAATTGTCACTTCTACTACAGAATTCTTTAAAACATTTTTCAAATTCAAGCATTACATTTGTAAATATTCACCAAAGCTTCACAAAAATTGGTGGCAGCATTTTTGGTATACCATACTATGTCCAGTCTAGACATGCAGGCGTACAAAACGTGCTGTATATATTTTAGCTGCCCAACCAAAACCTAGGCCTTCAAATTGTCAAGCACTTTGAATGAAAATATTTAACAATTTTCACTCTGTAAAAAAAAAGTGTGACTGAAACATTCTATTGGGGATTCCAAATTCAAAAATTTCAACGATCAGTTAATTTTTGAATTACCCCCCCCCCTCCCCCCTAGGTTTATCAACTGTACTTAGCCAATTACATGTATCAGCATTAATAAGAGAGAAACAAACCATATACATGTAGTGGTGAGAATATCCATTCCTTTGATTTCCATTTTTTGAGTTTATCTGTGAAGTACTCATCCTGCCTCTCACTTATTAAGTTCCTTTTAGAAAACCTCCTCTTAGACTTCCTCTGAAGACAAGAAGGGAGACAATTCCCTTTGAGACAGTTCATTTTAATCCAGATTCTGGTAGGTAACTAATTTTTTATTTTCTTTAAACCCCAGTTAGCATTCTCCAAAATGTTTCCTTTTCCACACATATATGACAATTTGAAATAGTATTTAGGATTCAACAACTGAATAAAAAGTCACTCCATTTCTAATAATTGCCAGAATATTTTTATCTATATATATATGGTAGTTCCATGAGTGTTCTAACTTTCATATGTCAAATTGAGACGAACATTGGGACCAAGCCTTTGAAGTTACCACACATGACAACTTTCTCCATTTATCTTTATCAGACACATCACACCTTTATTTTTTTAAAGATTTGACCGCATTAAATCCATTAAACTGAAGTTCCGTTTTAAAATAGTGTTAAATTCATTTCATTTCAGATATGTACACAAAACAACAACTTGTAATCTCCTAAGAAGATCTATTTTCAAATGCAAAGTTGTCTCTGTTCATTGACTATATCATCTCATTCAATTCTTTTTCTTTTTTAGTTTTCGGATCGGTAATACCTATCATTTCCTCTTGAACTCAACATCACCACTGACATTTCCTGATTGATTTTCCTCATCTAATTAAATAATTCAGTCATTTTTAAAAATTCTTTAAACAATAACCTGATGAAACTTCAAAGTTTATTTAACTTCCTTTAAAAGAAGATTATCTATTTCTAAATGTGTAAACACATTTATTACCTTAACGAGAACTAATTTACTCCTCAAAACTTGTCATAATTCTGTTTTGATTTATGACTTTTAAAGTCTAGCAGACTATCCCCAATTAAATGCAATTTGACAGGTCATATAATGTATATCTAGTGCACCCTGCCTGCAAAGGCATGTTACGGGTAAATAAACAAATACACAAGCGTCAAATATAACATTGCACATTTCAGACACTGATTTTTTTGTCCTACTATTGATCTAAAAAGACGGAATGATATCACTACAAAAATAACCTGTCTTCCTCTTTCAGGTCAAATCACCACACAATAAATGGACAGTAATAGCATTTAGAAATGCTCAAAACAAAACTGAAAATTAGTATTGAATTGATCATAACTGAGTTTATGCTGGTCTCCGTTTCTAATCAATGAAAAGTCCGCCAACAAGTTGTATAAATCTTCCCATAAGCATGTGTGAACTAAACAGAGAAACTACTTTAATATTAATGGCATTACTTTGTTTCAGATGAAATACAACAGGGTGTCGATTTAGCAGTAAATAAAGATATTATTTCAGTAGCTAATGGCTATTCCTAGAATTAGGGCATCTATACATGAATTGGTTTCTTTTCCTTATTTTATGTGAACAAATATCATCAATAAATCATAATAGAAAAACAGAGATAAAACATGAATCTATGTGTCTACCATTATGTATGTCAGATGGGAAAAAATTTGGGAGGGGATTTGGGTTCATAATTCCTTTCCTTAGCATTTTAGTATCAGGGGACCATAAGTCCCTTCAAAATTGATCTTTCAGACTTCACTAAAATCTAATAAAGGCCAATGAACTTTCTTTAATTGATCAGACGGATCAATTTTGAAGAAATTTCAATGTTTGCCGTTGTATTATAAGCAATACACACTATGGTCAGTCATATTAACTGTACAGTTTGATGATGTACCTTTTAAGATAGAGTTAGTTTCATGGTTTTGATCATGCATCCTATGTGAGTTCCATGTATTTGACCTTCCTTGTTACTGACACCTTGACACCAACAGTCTAAATTTGACAAGAAGTAACAAATTTTGTTCAAAACAGGTTGCAATGATTGAAATAGAAGAAGTTAAGGTAATAAAGTATAAATCATTGGGGAATCTTTTTTGTGCTTTTAAAAAAGGCCCTTTGTTCTAACTTACACAGTTGAAAGTCCTAACTTTTTCCAAGTTTCAAATCAACTAACCACAAGAAGAAAACCAAAAGTCCACAACAAAATGTCAAAGAGAGGAGGTTGAAGGTTCAGGATGGAAGTAAATGAAATTTCAAAGGTCCCATGTCAGAATTTGAAGGTCCAAGAATTTGGACCCACCATAATTTTAATCCCTGAGGCCTAGTGCACTTGTCATTGCCAGCTATAGTTCTACAAGTAATTGAAACTTACCTGCCGTCCCAAAGAGTCCTTTTAATAGTTTGACAATCCACATCTTGGATAAAAGATAGAATTGTCAGGGTTACATTGACATATATATTGTTCTCATTCAACAGTTATTTCTATATCACAGATAAATCCTAGCTAAGATTTTTTAAATAGAAACAGTTTTTTTTTTTTTTTCACAAATTTTAAGGCTAAAGTGCATCTATTTAAAAGTCATCACTTTAAAACCTCAAAATTCTACTTTTCTCATCTCAAATATATTCTCAGTAGGAAAAAATAATGTTGATCTTTAGTATCTTTCTTTCCTACGTCTCAGCTCATGCTACGACTAGACAGGTCTATATATACAAGTCAGAGACCATGGCTAACTATAGTCTATCCCAACACTATCACTTATATATGTTGTTCTCATTCTCATGAATCAATGATCAAAGAAGTTGCAAGTACTTAAATCGATAAAAAAAAACATACATCCAAAAACAATGACCAATACCCTGAGGTCACTGCACTTTCTTGGCTTTGGAATGATTCAGACTCCCCCCACAACAATGGAAACCAAGACACCACAAGTCAATCACAAATCCAAATGAAAACAATCAAATCTGATCTGGTTGTTCATTAGGAAAATAGGAGAAGTAGAAACATTTGACGAGGTGTCAATAACAGGTTTAGAGTACCACCAATACATAAACATCTAATCTGGAGTCAGAGGTAAGCAATGGATAGATAACAAGCCATCAATCAGCTGAAATCTACATCATCTGGTGAAATCTATGATCCTGCTTGTTACTTCACTAAACACTCACTGTTGTTCTTGGCTTATTGTAACATTGGTAAATTGATGTTTTTTCTTGTACAGGTGTCCTTCCTCACCTAAGATCACTTAACTTTATTGATGGGTTTTAAATGTTGCTTTTTTTTAGTTTTACACAATATATATTATTTCCAATCAATTTCCTTATCTGCTAATGTTGTAGCATGTTGACAGAATATAAACACTGTCTCTTTTTTCCCCTCTAGAAAAGAAATAAATCTTTTTTGTGTTTTGAATTCCCTGGTATCAAAAAGGCACTGCTTCAGATATTTCATAATTCTTATTTCAGTGTTAAGAATGCAAAAATTCAGAACTTAAATCAACACATTCAATCCTAGAAAATATGTCTGGAAATGCACATTTTGAGCTCTATATTTTCATTTCGAGCAGAAAAACAGAAGTTTTAATTATCACCTTACTGCCAAAAGCATTTCCATAACAGGTTCCACAAGTAGCTCTCGACTTCCTAACAAATCATCCCAACTGCAATTATAACTCCATTAAGAAGACATAATGGAATTTCCATGCATAGAAACAAAAGCCAATGAATCGCCAATCACATTTGTATGCAAAACGTTTATTCCTTATTAGTCAATTTAAACATTCATCAATTTTGTATCTGATTTCTTGCTTGGTAAGAGAATTTACTGCAAAAGCTTTAAGCTTGCCAGTGTCATTCTGGTTTATATGTACTGGTATATTTCCCCTTTTTATATTATGAATTTGCATAAATTAGTCTTGTGTATCATTTTTCTTAGCAACTAATTGTTTGACATACTATCATTACACAAATTATGGATGAATGAAATTGTGGCAATTTGCAGATGAGTAAAACTATAGTATCAGAAAATTCATCCACAGCAATACAAGTTTCATGTTCCATTTGCACAATTTTTATTTAAACAAGCAAGGTGTCTTGTAAAAGGCAGGAACTGCTCACTCGCCTGGAGTACAGGTTCACCCCCAGGTTTAATGGTGTTCAAATTGTGTGTTACTGAGTTTACATCTAGTTTGTATTGTGTGACTTAATCTTTCTCTGTTGTCTTGTTGGTGTTCCTGACTTTGATTTGTCCAATAACTCCACTCATTTGAACCTCTGATATCTCCAATTCTTCTATTACTCCATGTGTGTATTATTCAAACTGAAAATGAATTTTTACCTCAAACTGACCCCATCCTAGCCTCATTCAATATTTACTTACTGTGTTTCATCATCCAAATTTTTGTGTGTGAACATATGCTACGCCACAATAATTGTAGTAGTGGATCATTATTAGACAGGAGTAAGCCCTTGCTTCTATTCAAATAAGTCTTGGTCAGAGTAACTCAATAAAGTATGGCTACAAAGCTTTAATTACAGATGATAATAAAACGGATAGTTATCATATACAGACTAAAATGACATGAAAAGATATTGATGTTCTGGTATGCAACAGCTTCTTCTGTCTGAAGAGGGTGAATTATACAGTCCCTGAGCACCACATCAGTGTTTTAACAAGAGGGGATCTTAAAAATAGGACAGAGGTAATAATTGCCAACCCACTAAAATTATTGAATAAACCACATCTTTGCCTTTTACTAGGAATGAGTTAAAACCATCACTATTTTACAGAACTGAACATAAAGTTGCACACAGTCGTGCTTGGCCTACCTCCACTCCAAATGAAGTTCAAATGATATCAAACAGCACCTTATCACTTACAACCTATGCCCTATTGCCATAAAGTCTATACCAAATTTGAAATAAATCCATCTTTTGGAAGCAAGATTTTTGTGTTGAAAATAATCTCTATCGTTCCATGTCGTAAATAATGACAAAAAAAAAAAAAAAACACAAAACAAAAAGTTAATATTGGACGGCACCCAAAATTACAATCTATGCCCCATCAATATAAAGCCACATACCAAATTTCATAATATTCCATCCATAGGGAGCAGAGATAATTGTGTGATGAAGTTTGGATGGATGGAAAAGATGATTCACTCATTGAGTGGGGTATAATTTCATGAAGAAGACATTATCAGGTATTTGAAGCAAGACTATATGGTTGAAAACAAAATAATTTTGAAGGCAACTTTTCCAAAGAAATGTTAAAGTAGAAAAACAAAACAACTGAAGTTTGTTGCTGTGAATTCTTTTGACATGCTCTCTGAACAAATTAGATCAGACAAAACATTTATGGCTGAATTATCGTGTCTATTTCTCGGTTGCTAATCTGGAAGATCAAATTGCTGATACCAATGTACCAGATTGCATTTCCATGTCAGGAACATCATGTTCTTTGAGAAACAATTTACCAGAATTTTACAATCTTTCATCCCATACAATTTACACTAATAGTCTTACATAAAACCATTAGCAGGAGTATCACCAGCCCTGGAAACAAAAGTGATAAAATTTTACGGTTTAAACTGATCAATTTCAAACAGCGGAAAATGAGTGTTGTAACAGAAAAATCTGATCTAGACAGACTGAGACCTGGAAGGTGCAATTTTTATGTACATAAAATAATTTTTCCTCTAGCATTAAATTTAAAATCTAATTGTGTTGTACTTTTAACGATTCCTTTATGGTACACTGAAAATACTAAGTTCATTCATGACTTTGCTTGATCACCATGAGATCTTCATTGTCCATAATACTCAGACTTAGAACCAAAAAGACCCAATGCATTTAGCACAATAAAACATGGTTTAACCCACCATTTTCAGTGGAAAAACCTACAGAATTATTGTAGTTGTTTCCAACATTCAGTTTATTGCCTTGATATTGTCATTTGTTACATAAACTTTCCTTCTTTTGACAATTCCTTTAGAATATTGCCAAGTTTTTGCCTATAAATATTGTCCTTTATTTCAACGTCTATACTATGAAAAGATTATAAAAAAGTAAATGTGATAGTGGCTTAAACTAATGCCTTTCAATACCTGGAATACATGTCTATGTTTCATGATGATGGAACTCCATGTTCATAGGAAAAAGGTTTCAATATTTACCAAAGCATGACTGATGACAGGACATTGATCCATACACTTTGTTGATGAGTTATATAATTGGATAGTGGGCCTTACAAGAGAGCTTGAAAACCTCATCTGTCTTTTTATTTGAAAATATGATACAACAGAAAATGAATTTAACATTCAAAAGAAATATATGAGTTAAGCAACTTTCAAATCCATAATAATAATGACTACCAATATAGCTTCAAATCATGAATTTGTTCTAAGGGCATGTACAGATACTGGACTAAACAAAAGTAATCTTCATCAAACAATATAATAACAAAATATAAACTATTGCCCTCAAACTTTGGTCATGAAAGTTTTAGTGCCAGAGACCTGGAAGCAACATGAATATCTTCCAAACCTAACCAGTACAATACCCATATGTGATCAATAACAGCAATTTTTTTCACAATATGTTTCTATTTATACTAATAGAACCATTAAGATATCCCTTTGGGGAGTTCTCAGTTTCTCCAATATAATAGGGAATCAATCCTGTCAGAATCTCCATGACCTTTAACTTCAACAATGGGATAAAACAGGAGGTAATTAGATTATAGATTAATTAATGATATTAATTGGTTCATTATGATACTTATGAGTTTTGTTCCTTAACACCTGTGAAGGATGATCAATTAGTAAGAAATTGATGAAAATTGAAAAGGACTTGCATGTACATGTATAACCTACTAAATCACAGCAGTAATAGCCTGTCACCACAGGCTGACACAATATTGTTTATTAAAAGTACAATGCTTGCAGTACAAGTATAATGATACTACTTACAATTATAATGATGCTTCCTAATTTAACATCAAGATAGAAAAATATATCTTTTATTTTGACATGAACCTCCACGCATAGATACCCATTTCTTACTCAATCTCTAGTGAGTACTTGAAGGAGAGACAGTGTTTATAATTTCAAAGTCTTTGCTATGACTTAGCTGGGGTTTGAACCCACAACCTGGAAGCACTGTCTGTAATATCAGAGAGTCTTATATTTATGTTCCTGCATTACCTGAATAGAAAATGCCAATATGTAACTGTCCCATGAGAGTCAATGATTGATTTATGAAAGTATAGTATTGTATGGAAGTGAACATGCTATGATGAGAACATTGTAACCATGTATAATTTATGACCCTTGCCCTTGCCCTAGCCCTACTACCTACTCTATATGGTGCCTCTAAAGTGCTAGGTCATTATTATAATCAGAGACAGGTTAAACAGCCTGGTCATTGATAACGACCATCAGCCCCCTTTGATTATAATGATTCTACCCATTAACCCCCAACTGGGATTACCTATCTGAACAACTGATCTCACTAACAATTCATTATACACCTAAAATATATAGACAAGGTGTTGATTTAATTACAGACATATCATTTCATTTGCCTGAATGTGCCAAACCATATCCTTAAGTCAGAAATGATTCACTATAGAAAACAGATCATCATACACCCATAGATACACCATATCAATAAATTAAAGCAGGTCTGAGTTTCATAAGAATGGGCCCACAGCCATGCTAAGCTTGTCATAAAAGTTGAGTAAACAGCGCTCAGAACGCTGGCCCTGCCCACAAAGCAACTTGGTTGTGTGCCCCAGTTGGTTGAATGGGGTACATCAGGCATGCTAAAGAAAAGTGCTGTGATATTCAACAATAATAATAGCATTGGCTCAGCTACAGGAGGCTAAAGTGCCTCTCCCTATATCCAGTGGCACTTAGAATTCATCAACCCTACTATCCTAGTGTCCCATCTCATTTTTAATTGCATCATCATTTCATGTTCACTGCCCAAATATAGCTGAAATATTGCAGCTTAAGCATTAAACAACAACCAATCAAAAATTTTTTTTCATTTCATCTCATTTTTTCATTTTATGTTAACTAAGAATTAGAGCAGAAGATTCTTTTTTAAAAGTGAAAATGTTAAAAATGTTGGTACATTATTAAAAAAAAATGGTAAATAAAATAACAAGAGGCTCCCAGGAGTCTGAATCGCTCACCTGGTTAAAGTTTGTCTTTCAAGAGCAATAAATTTAACAAGGAGTTGTCCAACAATTTTTACTCAACAAGACTTTAGTACGACTATCTTAAAGATCATTTCTGCGATTGAAAGTTTCTTTCTATCTATTGTAGTTTTCAAGATATTGGCTGAAAACTGTAAAAAGGAATTCATTTTTCATCTTTCAAGGGCAGTAACTCTTACAAGGAGTTGCCTGACAATTTTGATCCCTGAAGACTTTTGAAGGCCTTATAATAAGGGTCATTTCAGCAATGGAAATAATTATGCTAAACCTAACGGTTTTGGAGATATATATATATATATATATATATATATATATATATATATATGCAAAAATCACAGTCTGACCCCTATGTTCTATTTTTAGTAATGGTTGACGTATTCTTCAATGGATCAAAAATCCCCACATCAGTTCTATGTAGGAAACTCCAAGGAACATTCACACCAAGTTTGATTCCAATTGGTCAAGTAGTGTAAGAGAAGAAAATTTTTGAACGAAATAACATTAGCAAAAAACGTCGAAAAAGGGCAATAACTCTAAAATGGCATAACAGATTAAAATGGAAATTTGACCACACATAGTTCTTATCATGCTTAACAGTTTTACATGGTCAGAATTTGGCTAAACCTAACGGTTTTGGAGATATATGCGAAAAACTACTGTCTGACCCCTATGTTCTATTTTTAGTAACGACGGCCATGTTTTTCAACAGATCAAAAATTCCCACATCAGTTCTATGCAGGATACCCCAAGGAAAATTCATACCAAGCTCAGTTCCAATTAGTCAAGTGGTGTCAGAGGAGAAGAGTTTTGAAAAAATTGTTAAGACGATGGACACAAAGTGATAGCACGAGCTAAAATGGCCTTTGGCCAGGTGAGCTAAAAATTAGTCCACACAGCAAATTATGAGAAAAACAATTAAAAAATAAGAAAAAAAAACACACACGTACACATTTACTTATGAAAGTATGTTTATTTATAGGATACCAATTTTCCTGTTTCTTATTGTTTTGGCAAACAATGAAATTAATGCCTCAATAAAATGAAAATAACAGTTCAATTATATGAATTAAAGAAACTACAAACTTTCATTTTTTCCCTAAGCCATGAGAATTGGTACCCACACTTATAAGTTCTCCAACAGTTTTCATCTTGATAAAAAATTTCTTTCTTGAGTGTGTGAGGTATAATTCAGACAATGTAAGTGTACAAGGTCTGGCTCAAGATAAGATGGAAGTGATAATTGGCCAGGCCTCCAAGGAGATAATTGTTTTACTTCATATTGATTAACAAAACCAAAATCCCAAAAGGAGGAGGGGTGAAAAGGTTATGGAGGGTTCAAGGTTTGGGAATAATTAACTTCAAGAAATGGGTTGAAAGAAGGACACTGCAGAAATATATGTTTAGGTGTGGTTATTTAGACATTCATGCTTTGAATGCAATAGCTTAACAAAGTCGAAGATTTTTACACAATATTTCAAAAATTTAGAAAGGCAAAAGCTAATTGTACGAACTCAACACTATTGCACCTCATAACATTCTACAATTAATTTGATAACCCCCCCCCCCCCCCCATTCCCCATTTGATAACAAATACCTTTCAACCTCCGAATTGAATTGGATCTAAATCTAAAATTCTATAAAAGTTTCATTAAATTCCAATAAGTTGTGTAGGAGGAAAAAGGAATAAGAGAATGGTGTAATGGAAGGAAGGATGGACACACCTATCACTATATGCCCCCTATCAAAGTAGAGGGTACAATAATCACTACTTGACATGCAAGAGTAAATGATACCAAGATTCTAAAACACATGTCCCATATAATATGAACTCTGCAATACCAGTACGACTGTGTTTACTTAGAAAATCTAAACCTAAGTGGACTCTTATGGCAATCAGTAAGAACACAAACCCCAAACCACAATGTTTAAAATCAATGTATCTAAAATCTAAGCTATCTCTATGTAGTTACAAAAAAAAACAAAAACAAAAAAAACATGTAAAATCACCAAAAAATCTGTGCAATAATATTCATATAAAGCCTCAGCTTTACAAGCACTCGGTGCACACTGCATGAAATTTAAATACCAGTCAAAGGGAGATGATCCAATCAAATATTTGTGCATCAAAATTACTACCTTCAACTAAATGTGCCTGAACTTCATATAAAAAAAACAGAAAAAAAAACACCACACACTACTTACGTTTAGATCCTGGCCAAACATCTTCAGATAGAAAGGAAGAAAAGTTAAATTTAGCCAATAAATACCATAATTCACAAATATTGAAGTATTGAATTTTCCTGGATAAACATTTATCATCACTCAATACTCAATCAATATATTAAATATTTTTGTTTGTGGCAGCTTTCCAAATGTGATGTTATGACACTATTGTATGCAAATTATCTAGCAACATTTGCACAAGATTACGCTAGACTTAGACTAGTCTTGTAAGGGAGTGTTTATAATAATATGATCATGAGACCAACCATGTGCCATCTGATCTAGTAATGCATCTTTTTACTCATTTTCACAACAATTATAGCTACTTATTGAATTAATATCAGTCCTGACAAATGTCAAAGATGCAGAATCATTATTATCCATGTACTTTTTTCTCAATTAGCACTCAATAACACATGTTTCAATAATAAGTTCTCTGTTCAGTTGTTAAAAGTACATGTAGGAGTTCAAGTACAGTATTTGGGGATGGCTAACAATATGTTTGAGAAATTCCATTTCTAAATCGAAACTAAAGTTTTAAAAGCTTCCTGTCATTAGAATTATGTGTCTATTGACTACAATGCATGAGTAACTATATAGCTTCATATATGTGTCTGGTTTTGAACAATACCTAAATTACTAGCTTCCCAAAAATTCCTGTAAAATTACCACCTTGTAGACCTATAGCTAAGATTTAATTCAACAAATAACATGCAATTTTCAAGAAAATTGAATAAATCACCCCACACCTTGCTTAAGTCATCTGACCTGAGGGGCAGATATCGAGGTAAGAGTAGAACTGCTAAGACATCAATGTCATATGACACTCTCGCCATAATTAAATTTTCTCCATCTTTTCAACAGCTTAGATTATAAGATTGATTTTACATTAACAAATCTGTAATATCTTTTGATATTTGACTATGTTTATCTCCTCTATAATTTCTATAATAGAAACTTGACACTTCTGATGATAATCTATGTTCAAGGGTTATATCAAAAATGGACAGTCATTTTCTATACAATAACTTTGGTAGAGGGTACCAGAAAATGTCTTCTCATTTGTGATTTTAAATCTTTATTTATTCAATATGTTTCAATATCATGGTAACAGAGGTCACTTTAAAGGTGGGATTAAGGGGGGTGGTAAATTTACCTTTCCCTGTGGGCCTTGCATTTTCATCAAAAGATGCTAAAAAGCCCTTTGACTTCAAGTTCATTGAAATGCAATAACAGCCCACACAATGTTCTGAATGACCTTTCTTGATCTTGATTTAAGCCCATTCTATTTTCTACCTATGGAGTTCCTTGGATTACAAGTAACCAAATGATTAATTGTTTAGGTGCTCACAAATGTAAGTCCCATAACTCCAACAAATACTGTCAAATCAAATTAGCGGGGTGATGAAAGGAAGTAAAAATTGAGCCAAATATTTCTACAGAGTATGCAAAGATAAGTAAGGTTCAATATCTATGCACACAAACTAATAAATGCAGCCCAATATCATGTCCAACTGATACATTCTTGTGGAAGAATTTTTAGCTCCAAGACTTGCTTAGTCTCTCTTGAATAATTAAATCTTTAAATAAAGAAAACACCATATCATTACTGTCAATTATTTTATTCTTCTCCTTTCATTTATTGATAAATTTTGAAACATATATTTCAACAACTCTCACATCACCATACAAATAATTTCCTGACTTCTGTACAAATCACTCCTTATTGACTTTTGGGTTGACCTTGCAATGGTCAAGTACTACTGTCGCAATGGTCAAGTACCCTTAGTTCATGCACATGTGTTACATGAAGGCTTATGTTTTTCCTAGTACATGTAGCATTTAAATTCTGGCTAAGTAGCAAATGGGTACAAAACTGAAAATTTTTACATCTAAATAAATACAATAAATTGAGCAATACATGTACAAACAACTTGTAGCCATATGTTCCCCGCTGCAAAAAAAAAAAGATGAAAGTGCAAAAATCATGTAACTCTTATAAAATTTGTCAAATCAAAATGGTGACGCAATACGGTGACTAACAATCCTACAAAATTCAAAGAAGGTCCTTGAGCAGTATCTGAGGAGTTCCATATAGGGGCAGGGTTCAGTAACTTAGCAATTTAGCAATCTTAGCAATACATATTTATTTGCCTTTGTCTTCCTAGTTGAAGTTCGCATAGAAGACAATCATTCAGTAACTTTGAGGAAACTTACTTCATTAATGCTATCTGCACCAATTTTACCATCAAATAATTCAATATTTAATACTTGCGTTGATACGAATAACTTTTTCTATTTATTCCATCATATCATGGACACAAAAATCCACCACTACATTGTTGCCCTGAATATTTGATTATTTTCCTAATAGGATTAAATGTAAGTATATTCAATAGTGGCTTAGTTTGTTCTATTCTGACCATATAACTGTCCAAATATAGTGCTATGAATTTTAAGATTTACCCTCAATGGAAGAAGAGGTTTTCCAGTTCTTTTTTACGTTAATTTTTATAGTAGTGTGCCACTTCATAATATACTATGATTCTTGAACCTCATCATTATTTAGACAAAAAGATTCATTTAAGGTGTATAAAAACAGGGACTTAATCTGCAGCATGAAAAAACTTTCTTCACAATTACTGGAAATGATTATGTTAACAACACAAGCCTTATTCGATATGAAACTATTTAGCTGATAGCAAAAGCCTGTTGCATGCATGATTTGAAATGGTAAGGCTACATCTGAAATTAGACAATAATTTCTACCCAATTTCATTCCTAACATTTTGTTCAATGTTGACTTTGAAGACAGGCATTCTTTGCCAATCAATTTCCAATCACCTGTTTTTACTAAGACACTGAAAGTGAAATACTTTTCAATCCTTTTTCATTTAATACAATGGGAGCAAATAAAGTTTTCTTTATTGTGAAATTCAACATGGTTAAACTGCACTGAAAGTGAATTTTCAAGAACAAAGGGCATGAACAATATTCTATTAAAACTATAAAGGTTTATTTATTAATGAGAATTCCAATGAATTCTATCAAATGCTGTAAATGTTGGCTTAAACCATAAAATTACTACTACCCAGGTAAGAATAAAAAGATTTTCCAAGGCTAAAGCATTGTAGTTTGTCTCGTTCACTTATAAATCACCCACAACAACATACCAATTTTTTAATTCTTTTTTCTATTTGCTTTGACAGCAGAAACTTGGAGAAACAAATCTAAACGAATTAAGACATGTGTGGTCTAACTTTTTTTCCCTCAGGTTATGGAAGCATAAAATTGGTTAAATTTGTTGTGATAAAATACATTTATTTAAAGGAAAATAAAGTCTTAATCAATAAAATATGGAGCATATTAGAAAATAAGTAAAAATGTTTATACAATACTAAAAGAAGGTTAAAGTTTTTAGCATGTAATTGCGACTTATAAAGGCATTTCCCCTTCAAGTTAACTATGGACAGTTCGTGTATTGGGTCAATTCAATTGATTTGTTTTCATCAACTTTGACCAAAGCAATTTAATGAACCAATTGTTACAATAAAATAAATTAATCACATTCTTCCATTAATGGATAAAGGTAGGGCAAAAATGCAGGACATTTTTTTTTAAATCTGTTATGCTCTTTTTTTTTTCTCGCACTTCATAAACCATAATCTCAATGACTGTTATTACCATTCATAGAAAAATTCAAAAGCAGAAAGAAAAAAAATGCTCTGGGCAGCCATATGCGCCACCCACCCCACTAAAATATCAAATACACCACAAAGCAGTCCTATAATTTCCACAAAGTTTGTAAATTAATTTAAATATTTAACTACACTTAACATCTAAACCTACTAAATATGAAATAAAAATTCATACACGGAAAAAAAATATTGATGTTTACAAAACTTTAGATACAGACAGACAAGTAAGTTGATGAGATAACCAAAATTATCTAGGTAAATGAACTGGTTGTAAAACCCATTTGTTTCATCATGACAACAATTACCATAACATACCTGGTTCTTACATATACCGGTACTTAACAAAGGAAAAGCCTATACCACAAACACCTGCAGAACCATATATATATTTAACTAATAACTGACCAAATTTAGATAATTGTTTAACACACCATAGTAGCTTGAGGGTTTATATAAAAAATTTTTGGTGGATGAGTCAAATGTACAAATGGAAAACATATCAGGTGTCAACTAGCACCTGCTATAGCCCTCATTGTAGTTCAACATAGAATGGTCTTAAAAACTTTCTTCCCATATTGTCTATGTTCCTCCAACAAATCTGGTGTATAGACTTCATACAGTCCTTCTCAAGTTCACTCGGTCTTTAGTTTTAAATTAGAGTTCTGAACTTAGATATCTCTACTATATGCATACAATCAAAGGAAGTGAACTGTATTGTAACATATAGAAAATCACCATCTTAACTATACTCACAGAGTATTCACACTCCTCCCCACCCCACAATTCATACAGAAGACCTTTACTGAGTAGTTGCAACTACATTATGAACATGGCATTTTGTTCCTCATTGAGTTTCCTCACTCATCCCTTATTTGATAAATGACAATGTAATACTCACTAAGTATTCTTTTGATGAGAACTTGTCCTCTGTGGTCTGAGTTTTGATGGAGCCGACTCAAGTCTGAAACAAAACAAAATAATATCATTATAAGGGAAGGTGGTGGAGTTAGGAGTCTGAGAACACAATTGATATGAAGTTAAATCTTATCAATTATAATTGGCAACTTTAAATTTAATCATTATTATTTTTTTTTTTTAATCAATTCATGGTCAAGCATTTTTTTTCAATGCAGCCTATCATATCTTATATCAAGCTTATTTCATGAAAGAAAATGACACAGTGAGCCCAATGGGGCTAAGATGTGATGTTTGATTGTACCATTAAACAAGGAGCTCACAGGAGCCTGAATTGTCCACCTGGTTGAATTTTACCTTTCAAAGGCAATAAATTTAACAAGAAGTTGTCCAACAATTTTGACTAAAGAAGTCTCAGAATTGTCAATTCAGGACATGGAGTTTCACAGGAAAATATATTGAATCTGCTCAGGTAAGCGTTTTATTTCTGTTTGTGACCATGTAGATATTTCTGTCATTGTATGGCGTGTCGTACAGGCCTTTAGTTAACTTCTCACGTGGCGGGTCAGTCTATGGTTTAAATTCCATTTTTGAGTGAACATTTAATTATTTTGGGTTAATTTATTTGTTTCAGGGGTTTTTCCTATCCAGTTTTGTGCTCCATTTTGAAGGAAACAACGTATATATTGTCAAATGCTATCATCCTAGTTTTTGACACAGATATACCTAAATACCATACGTTAATGTTAGTTTTGTACGGTGTACGACGACCCATATTTCCGCAATTTAGCGGATGCTGTAATATTTATAGTCAGCGATAGTTGGTGTTAATTTCGCTGGAATGTTGTATTAATATATCCTACAGTTCTATTTGTTACACAGTGATATTTGCTGAACTTAGTTTTCCGTCGGTGTATATGGTGAAATGTTGAAATATTGTGTGGAAGTTCAGCACAAGAATTGTGTTATTTACTTCTGAAATTTATATTGGCCTGAAGGTGTGTATTTGGTCAATTTGAATGACAAATTGTGTTGATTTATAAGAGAAATGAAAATTACAGTGTGCCATGAGAATCAGAAATGAATATATATTGAAATAGTGAAATTTAGTTTGAATTTATATAGAGAAAGTCTACAGAAATTGTTGCGTCCTAGACCCTGACCGTTGATTATGGTGTACCGTAGGAGCTATGGTGAGAGGTGATGACTGAATGGATCTATTAGATTTTACTACACCAATTTTTAGTCTGTTTACTGTATGTGAACTGTGACTTCTGTTTGCTTACATACTTTCATTTGCATGCCCATTTATTTATGTTCATTTGCATGTTGTATATATGTTTTGTTTTGTTTGATTTGTTCAGTTTATTTAGTTTTAGTATAATATTATTTTTACTTTTGTCTCTATGAATGTTGGCCAACTGACAATCTGACTAGCCTACGTCTTTACAACTTATCATAAGATCTTTTCAACAATTGAAAGTTTCTTTTAATCTACCATAGTTTTCAAGATATTGACTGAAAACTGTTAAAGAAAAAAAAGTCATTTTTCCCCTTTCAAGTGCAATAACTCTCACAAGGAGTCATCTGCCAACTTTTATCCCTGAAGACTTTTGTAGTCCTAATAACATGGACCATTGCAGCTATTGAAAGAATTTGGCTAAACCTAATGGTTTTGGAGATATATGCGAAAAACTACTGTCTGACCATTATGTTCTATTTTTAGTAATGGCTGCCATGTTGTTTTTTTTTGACGGATCAAAAATCCCCATAACAGTTGTATGCAGGATACCCCAAGGAACATTCATACCTAATTTGGTTTCAACTGGTCAAGTAGTGTCAGAGGAGAAGATTTTTGAAAGAAATAACATTAAAAATAGCAAAAATCATTGAAAAAGGGAAATAACTCCAACATTGCTTAATGAATTAAAACCAAAATTTGACCAGAGATAGATCTCATCATGCTAAACGCTTTTATTTTGTCAGAATTTGGCTAAACCTAACGGTGTAGGAGATATATGTGAAAAACTACTGTCTGGCCCCCCCATGTTCTATTTTTAGTAACGGTGGCCATGTTTATATATGAATATTTTGAACTAAATTACTTCTTCATGAAGTACATTTAAATGCAAGTAAAAACTATCTCTGTGATAGAAAAGAATTATACTACAGATTTTAAATAATGAAGAGTTAAGTACAGATCCATGTAAGAATCAAGCAGGACCAATAATAACAGTTGCCTTTTATTTTAAAATGTTTTTAATTTCCTGTATTTTTTAGCAAAATTGATCAATAATGTTGATTCAACATTGGTCTGGAACATCCCATCCCCTTTAGAAATGGGTGGAACTCTCTTCAGCACTCCTGAAGCACAAATTGTATTTCATGTGAGTCAAACATATATTAGTTATCAAAAATCAATATTAATTCAACATTTGTTGAAATATTGAATTGCACTGTATAACATTATAAATTTCAAGTTATCATTTCAAAGATTGAATTCCTCAATTTTTTTTACATAAATGTGGACAATTTTTACATGGTACATATTTTTTTTGTCCATAGATTTATTTTCAAATAACATTAGAATGGAGGTTAATATATTATATTTGAAGATTTGTTGTCTTCAATGTACTCTATTGCTCAATCTGCCACTACCAAATCCATGGCTGATAACTCCAAACCTCCCTACCAAATCCATGGCTGATGACTGCAAACCTCCCTACCAAATCCATGGCTGATGTTTCCAAACCTCCCTACCAAACCCATGGCAGATGACTCCAAACCTCCCTACCAAATCCATGGCTGATGACTCCAAACCTCCATAATGCATTACCTTTATCTCCTAAGTATGCTGTCAAAAATTCCACAGTATCAAACACCACTTGCCTGGATCTTATAGACACTAATAGTCAAGTTGAGAACAAAGTCCAGATCAAAGATTGATATTGAAAGAGACCGGTGTTGAGCATTGTACCATGCAACAGGAGTCACAGATTGATTTTGTGTTTTATGGAAGACTTCCTTCTTCCTCATACTGCCCACATTAGACTGGTAGTTGTACAGTAACAAAAACTTTCATTCACAAACATTATATACTGAAGTGAAGAAATGTAAATCCAGCAAACTAGACAACTATTTCCATGTATAATCTACAAGACCTGAACACATGGATCCACATTTTCAGATTAACCAAAGATAATCATTGAAATACATATACAGAATATGGTTCCTGTATGCAACCTTACTCTAAAATACATCCAAATATTGCCTATTATGAAATTACAAAATTACAACCATGAAAATCTTCATTTGCATTATCACCCTTTGCAAGAGCAGATATATCATGTTTCAAGCACATCTACATCTAATGCCTTACCTTCCTAGAAGTTTCATTAAAATCCATTGAATGATTTTGGACATATACAAGGATGGACAAACAGACCTAAGTGAATCATACACATCCTTGAACTTTGTTTTAAGGGGTACAAGAAAACAGAAAGCACAATAATACAGCACAGTAGTACAAATCAATTTATGTCAGAACACCAAACGGACATATCTTAGAGCTGATATATAATCATACTCTAAGAACACAGTGATTATACCATGAATGTAGTTTATGGAGATGAGATTTCCCTTGCTATACTAATCAATAGAAAATCATACAAAGATCAGACAAATGCATAATGTCATAATTATATAATCTGTCAAAATTCCGTGGAAAACCATAATGTGACTCAGAAGAACAAAGGATGCAGAAATGTGCATCTGATGGTGCATCTGTCAATAAGGAAAGAAAACAGACTGATGAAAGATGAACGACCCCAGATGGAAAGAAAAGTGCTACTGAAGATACAAAAAAGTTGCATTTAGTCATGACAATTTAGTGACAAGTTTACAAGTCAGACATGATTATAGTCAATTATCCATTTTCGGTCATTTTTACAACTACTGGTAACAAATGTAAAAACTTATCCACATTTCTCCACACATAGTGGTCCTTATATATGTATCATAAAAAGAGACTTGAGACAGATAAAATAAGTGAAATCTAATAATTCACCTACATTGTGCTTGTAATAAGAAATTATGGCAGAAATATACATAATACGTCAAAGGATTCTTTAATTATGTTTTATACTATATTCAAAACTTCCAAAGGGCAAAGAAAGTCTAGACAAATAATTTGATCTCCCCCCTATTTTAAACTTTTTTTTTACTCTTAACAGTCACAACAAATCACCTACCTTGGGGCAACCTTAATCCTCAGTTCAAATAATGGTAAACAGCTGATTCACTGAACACACACAAAATGGGACCATTTCCTGTTTAACTTTCAAGCTATTGAGATATTTGTAGGGATACCCACTTGTGGATGTCTCCTTCAATGGATATCCACTTTTAAAATTTCCGAAATTGGACTTCCTGTTCTAATTCATATAATTTGTTGATTTTTCCACCTTTATAACCTGGTAATAACAACAAAAGGCTCTCACCATCTGTCTTCTGTTACTATTAAATTCCAATTTAAGATTAAAAGGGAAACAAGACACTAAATGGAGATATTTTAAGTGTTATCCAGCACACAATGACCACTACATAACTGGCCACTTTAATCAATATAAAACACCTAATTTGAACTTTTAACTCCTAGCATTGGTCACTACACATTGTGGTTATAGAGACTTAGGAACAGCACATGCCTTCCAGGTTAAAGATTTATGTTAATCATTGTAATAAGATATACCTTAAAAATCGTAATGTGACATAATTTTACAATTTAATCGCTAGTTGCAGGTAAGCTCAGGTAATCTGACTACTGAAACGTGGGACAAATATTTTGTATCCAAAAATCAACAAACATGACTTTATCTTGTAATCTATAATCTTGATTATTAGTTAAGCTAATATTTTCTTCCATAAAAAAGGATAACCAGTTTGTTGTGGGAAAGGATATTGTTGAGGAAAATTAATAGCTTCTAACAAAACAAGGCTTTTAATATCCTGTTAAAACTTCAATATACTTTGAACTGATTTTCATGTAAAGTAAAGATTGACTTCTAGGGGTCTATCAAAATAAAGAAGATAAAATTAAGATTTTCTGGTCATATTTGAGGATTTAAAAGTAATATTTCCATACCAACTACTGTTACACCAAAGACATTCTTTAATTTTCTAACTGTTAACTTAAAACTTAAAATGAAGAAAACAGAAAATAATTCTTAAAATATTGTATGATAGGCGATAGCATGAACCATCTTACTATAACAACAAAAGAAAAAATAATTAAATATTGCATTAACCCAAAACATGCCTTCCCTTTTACTATAACTGTGGGAAGCTATCAATTTTCAAATTATGAAAAATCAAAATTTACTTCTAACATCAAGCCACCTCACTGAATAATAGTTTACAGCTTTCATTTCAATCCAATAGATAACTCAAAAGATACAAGGAATAAAAATCTGTCTGACAGACAGACAGACAGACAGACAGACATGAAAAAGTAGCAGTTTAAATAGTTGAAAATGTACTTATATCAAACCATTAACCATTTGACTGCATGACCTTGCAAAACAAGACCACTTTAATCAGTTCCATGTAAAATACAAGACATTTATCATTAAGTGTCAGAATTGAACTTATCGAAGATATGAATAAATAATTCATATTTGTTTTAATATAAAAATTAATCAATCAAATTTTTAATTAATCATATTTGTACTAGGCATAGTGCATCAAGAGTTCATACATTTTAATGTCAAAACACTAATGTTATTAAAATGCACCTAAATTTTAAGGCTAAAAACTTCACCACAAAACAACCAAGAATATGAATTATGTATCCCTCCCCAACTTATGATTATAATTTTAGTAATTTTCTTATTACCTTTATTCACTATATTTCCAGTTAATGTATTTCCATGTTATGACATAAATATGCAAATTAGGTTATTAATGCTTGAATGATTATTGCAGAACATACTTTAAACTGGCACTAGATGTTGGCAATGCATCAACAGAGTAAACAAAAACAAAAACAAAACAAAGTTCAAAAGATTATCCTCCTAACAAGTCATAGGTAAATCTTAAACCCAAAGTTCAAGCACCAGGTGTCAACCAATGACAAATAAAATACAACCAAAACAGTTTTTATTGAATGATTTCTTCAAAAGGAGTTTGGACTTAATTGAAATAAAGAACTCCCATATAAAGTTTGAATGTGTGAATTTCCTAAAGTCATAATGTCTACCTATCTTAGGTCAAAATTGGTCTAATAAACACACCATTGAGGGATTTCATTGTTAATCACATTCAAATATCTCCAACATGGTGGTCTATAACAGATTATTTTTCTGCTAACACCACTTAATCTAGTTCAACACTGATTGAAAAGTTTACAAATAAAGTATCTGATTGTGTAGTGATAGATAATAAGATCTGAAATTATTTGAATGGAACAGACACATTACAAGGGCTGATCAAACTTTTATGACTAGAGACAAAAAAATGTCAAGTATGTATATTGTGTGATTAAAGAAATATTGAACCTTGAATATTGTTTTCAGAGATGTGTATTCTGTTTGAACTTGTCATTGTGTATTGCATACTTGTTTCTTTGATGTCAGCAGTTTTGTTTGAACTTGCCCTCTTCAGTTGTACAACACATTGGTTAAGATTTTTGCCATCATAAATGACCATATTTTTCTCTTAATCATTAATATATGTAATATCCAAAATTATGATATTTTCAGTAGTATCAAAGTGTATTTATATATACCAAACATTATTTTTAGCAAAGCAGTTATAGTTACTATTATTTTCAAATCTAAGAATAAAGGTTACTTGTTCCATTATTTATCATTACATTAGATGTAAACATAAGCCAAGACAGTACCAAAGATATGTAGAAAATGATGTCTCTACAGTGATTTTGTTACCCTTTCATTGCTGAATATCAGCTGTTTCCTCTTGAGACTTTTCATGAAATTTTGAAAAATATTTTTCCCTAAGGGAGGAAAATTCCTAATTGTCAAGCATAATTTTTTGAAAACCAGGTAAAGAAGCCAGTGAAATGTTCCTTGAGATGTGATTTCTCTGCCTGGTGCTTTGTTCACTTCTTTTTTTTTTTTTGGCAAGTCATAACCTTATGAATATTGGGAGTATATATTTGTTAGTTCGATATCGGTTTTCAGTTCCAGATCGGCATATGACATGTTTCTTTCCCCCATAAAGTATTTTCCCAATGTGTTGAAAATACAGCAAAAATTTACCACAAATTAAAGGGATGAGGCTTCTTTTAAAACAAGGAACAAAATCACTGCTCCACCAAAACAGTATTTTACACTACAAGGACTATTTTTTAACTTCCTGATCAAAGAGAGATAACTTGATTTTCAATCTAGCCAAATGACAAATCATTCATTTCATCCTATCACTATATTTCCTCTTTATTTCAGAGTAATGAAAATGATGAAAGACAAAGATATTCACAGACAATGAACTAAGACCAGAGAACAATGAATTTCAGCCCATGATCAAGCTTATGATTTGTGTTGGTATAATATTTCAACAGGCCTTGACAGACAATCTGATTATTATCAAAGTTTAAATGGGGTCATGTTTAATTCTATTGGCTAGTTCAAACATGTATTGTTTAAAACTAAGTTCAAAAATAGACAAACAGTCTCAGGCCTAATTCACACAGTAGGTAATTTTTAATTTTTTTTTACCGAACATATTTACTGCTGAGGGCTTTGTTTTTTTCTTTTGTTCTGGCATCTACTATTTTATTACAAGTACTGACTAGGTATTCAAACAAAACCAAAATTTCTTGAATCTTCGAATTTGATTAGTCATGTAAAAAAAAAAAAATGTGAAAATAATAAAATTTTAAGTCGAGGCCTTAAAAATGACATTATAACATTAGATAATAATTATCACATTTTCAATTGTTGCTAAAGTCACCTGAAACTTAAAGAACAACACAAGATTGAGACAGAAATTGTCACAAGTATTCCTAGTGATCATGTGATACCAGTGATACTTTGAAACCATATCATGCACTAAGTATACTGGAAACATTACATTTTTTTTTAAGTTTGTAGATTTTTTTGTAATCACCAAAACCAGAATTTTTTTAAAGGATGGCAAAAGACAGGTTCATACCTGGCAAGCTTTCATTGCAGTTGTCGAGGAGCCTGGACCTGTACATCCTCTCTGGTGTCACTGAAAAAAAATTTAAAAAAACATCTAAGAAATCATTTCCAAATAAACACAAATAATAATGAAAAAAGTTATGAATTATGAGTCCTATGATACATGGTAATTGCAACCAGTGTTATTTATCTTGTAAACAAATATTACAAGTAATTGTACCATTTTTCAGTTGTTTTTTTTTTTTTATTTTAGGTCAAACCAAGAATGGAATTTCCAAACAACATGCAAATTATTTATTGAAAATATATAAAATATAAACAAATTCAAATCCTTAACAACTTTTGCATAAATTTATACTATAAAGAACATTTAAAAAAAAAGAATTTAGACTATACATGTACCTGTAGCAGAACGAGAAAAATATTTCCGTCTTAGAGAATTGTGAAAATCCATAATTTTTTAACTAAAAAAAAAAGAAATCCACTCAAATGTGCTAAAGACATAAAGTGCCATGCAGAAGTTCAAGAGAAATGAAATCAACAAGCGAAATTTAAGCTCTCTAGGAGCTACCCATGGTTCAGTAATCTCCCTTTGTTTTACTCTCTTTTGTGTACACTTTTTGCCTATCTAAAGTCAGGGTTCTCAATTTACATAAGAACTCTCAATTTCACTAGCTTTCTGACTTACAGTACTTAAAAGCAGGTCATTCTATTTGCATTTGCATTTCTATTTAAATTGTTTGTTGAATCTATTTACACATACTTGAAAAATTTACTTAATTTAAAGTTTGAATGATCTTATACACTGTATCTACCAGAGTAAATGTTGAAACAAGACATACAAAAAAAGGGATATCTTTGAATGATGTAACTTCTAAATGATATTATTAAAACCAACTAGTAACACAAGAGACTGACAATCAAATCAACTTGTTTGCAGTTTCATAAAGAAATATCAAACTCTATACATAAAATGATTACTTCATATCAACGATAATGGCCATTATTTTTTAGTACCAGCCCACATAAGATTCAGACACTGCCTATGGCAAAGGAAAAACCCACCAAACAAACAATGCTTTTTCAGTCTATACCTTCACATAAAGACAATAATTTCTGCAATCAGATCTGCATTTTTTAGAAAATCATACATTCATCTCACACTAAAATCAACCAACTGAAACCAAATCAAGAACCACAACTCTTGCAAAGTGTCAATTTCATGTACAATCTATATAATATTTATCTAAAAAGTGCAACACCCACATGAAAAAACTAAAGACTAGTTATGTAATCAGTAAATGTTTCTGAACAAGAAATAAAAAAAACTAAAATTGGTGGGTTTTTGACATGCATGAATCACTTTCTGTCTGATTTTTAGAAAGACTGCTACTAAAATAATAAAAACAATATGATTGCCAAAAACTAGAAAAACAGTGAGCTTACCTCACTAAAGATACTCCTACACCCTACCCAGGGACCATATGGTAAGAATATAAATAAAGTCCTCAAAGAGGAAGTTTATGTCACTGCAGTCTGAAATCAAATCCTGGGATATGACATGGATTTTGTACCTATATTAAGTTCCTGTCAAAGTATCAAATGGCTGTTATAAAGTAGTAGCAGAGAAAACTGTAATGATATTAGGTTGTAGACAGAAGAACAGTCAAATGAACAGACAGACGGACACTACTGCAGGGGTATAATAAATATGTTTCTATCATATTAGGTAAGATAAGCTTATAAACTAACTATGTAACCCTCTCAAAATAAAGGTTTTATTATTATTATTATTATTATTATTAATATATAAATTTGAGTAATATCTATGATATAATAGAAACAATATATTTCTTTTTTTTTTTTTGGAAAGGAGACATGAAGCCAGTCATAAGATGTTCATCGATAAAATCTTATTTGGCATATAAATCAGATAAAAACATTTTGCAGCAAATAGCCAATTAAAACATTGAAAAAGTAACTGATAAAGTGAAACAGGGAGGTAACTCTAAATTCCTTGGCAAACTTCCTGATTTGCCTTTATGCTCCAATGCAACAACCAAAAATCATTATGTAAATGATCCCCTTTAAGTGTAAAATAACATTTTACAAACCATTAAACCTCCGTGTAATAATATGTTATACAATCCAGGACCTAAAGATCACTGAACTATTGTGAGATTCTTTAAAATCTTTTAACATCTAAGCCTCTTTCTGTTTGACCTATCACATTAGACAATATATCAATATTCAACCAAAAAAAAACAGATTATAAATCCATGAAATTTCTACCCTTAAACATAATATTTAGTCAAAACAAGTGAAATATGAGGCAAAGTTTTTAATGACATACAACATGTAGGCAGATCCATGTGACAGCCCTGAGGAACCTGGATCCCTTTATGAAATAGAATGATTTTTCCATTTTTTATTTTGGCAAAACATTGAAAAAAATACTCAGAAAGAAATACAGTTAAAAAATAATCATGCAATTTCATTTTTAGTATTGAATTATTACCACTAGTGAATATAATTAATATTTTTTCTAATTTTTCTTAAGGAAAAAAATTTTGGCCTCTGATTTGGGCCCCCATTTTGCAGGCCTCTGGGCCTCCCACTACACGAGATATCATTATGTAGAAAGTGTTTGAAAGGACACTAATGCCAACGACATACTTTTTAGACAAAACAAAAATATGAATCAAGTTCAAAGTATTATGTTTATGACTAATAAATGGTAAGATGGGGCTTCATCCATCAGAGAACAAAACCTACCATTAAAATTATAATCCATGCGTGACAACCTAACAAACTGAGGAAGAGACCATAGACCCCAAATTTAAAAGAAAGCCCCCACTAACAATTCATTTTACTTACAAATGAAAAAGGCTCTAACACTGCAATCCTTCACATGTACAAATGAGAAATATTTCAGTATTTTCTATTTTCTTATTGAACTTTGATCCACCTCCAACACCCAAGTAGGATGAGCATTGATAGAATTAAGCAAAAATGTATTCACAGTTGATAGTTTATCAGATGGTCTCTTTCACAACAAATTAATATCCAAATTCCTTTCAACAAGACTGACCAGAGGAAAATGAGCACTATACTGGCAATGATTCAGGTAAGTGAAGAGTCACTGATATACTCAGACAGGCATGTAATTTTTGTACTGTAAGCTCAAAATATATTATAAGTTTTAATAGAAAGCCATGTGAGCTTTGCTAGAAGCTTTGCTAGAAATAGAAGAAAGCACAGCTCAAATTCAAAGCCTTGGACAGGAGAGATGTGGTCCTGAGCTGAAAGTCTCACAAACAGTACAATTTATCATGGTGGTTCTAAACCTTATCGGTATATCAGTTTTATGTCAAGTCAGTTCACTGTTGCTTTCTATATTTTGAATATGTACAGAAAAGGCTTAGAACCGCAGGAAATTGTGATGCTGTGCTAAGTATTTTCACTGTTTCAAGCCCAATTTGTACATCAAAGTTTTTGTCAAGTCAGTGCACTGTTATTGACTTTATACCACAACAAAAATTTAAAACGAAAAATGACATTTAAAGCAATAAAAACAACATTTTTCATTCGAAGGTGACAACACACTGGCAATAACAAAATGTCACAACCGAAAGTTTTATTCAGTCAGTGACCGTATATCAATTGTTATGATACGGTCAAGGCATTTTGACAGCTCAAATACATATAAAATGCATAAATGTATGGATTTAAAGTTGATGAACTGCTGAGCAGCCGTGTCTACATACTTAGCCTCAATTCAAATCTACATATGAGATGCGAAAAGAAAAGACGCTTTTTTGCCTTGCACTAAAGGTTGATTTGGCATCAAATTTAGAAACTACATCAAGAAGGAAGTTGTCAATGTTTGATACTCAGCACATGTGTACGCCTTCCTGTTTGGTTGGATAAAATAGCTGTAACAGGCAGGATTGATATAAAGCAGAGTACTGGATTCTACCTTCTATAGATAACAAAAAACATGATATCATCTATAATACAAATACCAGTAGCTCTTTAAAAAAAATCACTAAGACTTTAAAAATGGACATGACATTTTCAAAGACTCTCAAAAAGTCATGAAAGTTGGCATCTGTTTTCATCTGATCTAGATAAGTATGGCATAGCAATAAGTAACAATCCAAATTATTCAATTTTACAAACAAAATTTGAGAACTTAATTTTTTGAGATACAGCTGTTAGAAAACTTGTTAGCTTAGATTTGGCTCATCAGTAACTTAAAATAAACAAAGCCCAGCACTAAGGAATCATAAAGACCAATTATCAGCACATGTTATCTTTCATTCTTAAAATTTAAATCATTAATCATAAAATTATAAATATGAATCATTAATCAATTTTTGATTGCTAACAGCTCACACTACAAAATGAGGTTTATAAATTTCAGGAATAGCAGTATTGAAGCAAGCTGGTAATAGATGGCTACCATTTGATAAAGTAAGAACAAATCAAAGGGATCATTCACTTCACTGCAATCAATTTATTAAAGACCTATTATTTACATACTTTTATTTTATGCCGATTCTGCAGATTTAAAGAAATCAAGAAAAAATCTCCATTTCCAGTGGTGTATATAACAGTAGGTATGAAACTATAGGAGTTAACTTGAAAGTCATATCAAGGAGACTATGATTAGAATGAGGAACAGGAAACTCACAACCAGGAGACAAAGACTTAACCAAGAACATACCTTAAATAACACATTAAATACAGAAATACACACAAAAATTAAAGAACAAATGTCACAGCAACTAGAAATTCCCTAAAAACTGGGAGTATGAACCTGATACACCTTGCTTCATAGAAACAATATTTCAGTTTCAGTCTTTTTTGAAAGACATGATTCATAATAAGCCAATTTTGAAAACAATGTCTTGATCACAGTTTTAAATTTGTTTTGATAAAAGGAGCTTTTGCATAACCTGACATCTCTTAAGCCTGACTCATGTGTACAACCCCAGTACCCACAGGGATATCATGACATCACTTAATTAACCTACAGTTGATTACCTGACACCAAGGCCAGGCGCGGATATAAGGACTGGCGTCTCAGGCGTACGCCCCCTCCCCCCCACTTATTACATAAGAAAAAAATTTTCACCATAAATTTCACCCCATAATATTGCTTTGCCTTGCTTTGCACAGCATTTGATTCAATTAACGCCCCCCCCTCCCCCCCCCAAAACTTAAATCCTGGATCCGCCCCTGCCCCTAGCCTGACACTGTGTATAACAGTAACGACTGTGGGGATTTTTTAAACATCACTCAAGCCTGACACTTATGAATTTCTCAAGTTCCAGCAGGAATAATCTAGCATCACCGAACCTTAACACATCTGAACTTTCCAGTACCTACAGGCATTTTTTAACATCATACCTCTTTCACGTGTGAACTTCACAAGAGCTTGTTTGTCAGGTACCAATTTTTGTGGTTTTCATGTGAGCGGTAAACCACAAAATTCAGTTCCCAGCAAAAAAAAAATAATCCATTCATTTGTATGATGGAGTTGTCAAATCCACCATTTCAAGGATCTACAAACTGATGATATTTCCCTGAACCACGAAAATTGGTACCCACAAATAAAAGTATTTTAACAGTACCTGTAGGAATAATCTAAAATCACCCAAGCCTGACACATATGTACAACTTCAGTACTTTCTGAAATTATCTAACATCATCTAAGACTGACATATGTGAACATCTCAAGAACCTGCAGGGATAATCTAACATCACTCAAGCCTGACACATGTGAACAACCCCAGAACTTACAGGAATTATCTAACATCATCCAAACCTGACATATGTGAACTTTACAAGTATCTGTAGGGATAATCTAACATCACCAGAGCCTGACACAAGAGTACAACCCAGAACTTCCAGGAATTATCTTTCATCATCCAAGCCTGACATATGTGAACTTTCTGAGTACCTGAAGGGATAATCGAACATCACCCAAGCCTGACACATGTGAACCTCCCAAGTACCTGAAGGGATAATCTAACATCACCCAAGCCTGACATATGTAAACTTCCCAAGTACCTGAAGGGATAATCTAACATCACCCAAGCCTGACACATACAGATAATGATGAGAGGTAACGTGCAAACAACCTGAGTTTTTTCTGCAGTCAATGATTACCGACAGATATGTAATCTTAATGGATGTACCATCTTTGTCTTAGTCTCTAGAATGAAACAGACGGATCAGTGTAAGATCTTGACGTCTCGTATCCTGATACCTGTTAGATCTCAGTGGGTTTTAGTATCTGTAACTTTAAAGTGAATTTTTTATAAAGTTCAAGGTAGAAGGGCATAACTTTGTCAAATACCATAGATAATATTTGTAACCAAAAGCAAGAAAATGGAAAAGATCAAAAGACATATAGACTACTTTTAATTAAAGACCAATTAAAGGTCTTACAAAGAAAGCCACTCAAAATTCTCTAACATATATTAAGGAGGCAGACCTAGGCTAAGGCGCATACCTCTTACAAATCATTGGAACGTATGTGTTAAGCATTTCACTTCAATCTTGTGTAAGCATCACAATAACTTGGATTGATTTCATTCTGTATCAAATGAAAGCTTCACAGGCTATGGTAAAATTGAATATGGTACAAACATATCACTGATTTCAAGAGTTATGTCTACCTCTTTAAGTACCCTTAAAACTTTGATTACTAAAGGTTCATTGAAGTCATATATAACTAATGGTAGTTTGAATATAACATTCTATGTTAAGTATGTAATAAAAAGTTTTAGAACAATAATAATTTTTTTCAATATCTATATGCAAAATTATGAAAATGTAATTGTCAAACACTAGTAGAAATGTGTCCTGTAGGACACTGTTTATCAGCCCTAAATTTCAGATTTTTAGTTAACAGGAAGTCAATGTGAAACCATGGTAACAGGAAATTTCAGATTTTTAGTTAACAGGAAGTCAATGTGAAACCATGGTAACAGGAACAAAAATGACAGTTTGTGATGTTTATACTGCACATTAAATCATTTCTATGTTTTCAACTTTTAGCAAATGAAAATCAACCGTCCCATGGATCAGAGATATCATCCAAGGTACGGTACTGTAAATTAGTAAAACAATGTCACAGTGTTCCAGGATTCCACTTTCCCGTCACCCAAGGCAAGTGAAGTTCTGGCATGGGAAAGTTTATAATTATGCCACACTTTCCCTTCGACAAGTAGAAAGCTTGAATTTTTAAAGATTTGTTAAGATTGGAGAGCAAACTACAGTGTGGGAAAGTTAATCTTCATTTAGAGTTTTCCTGTGGAAACCTAATCCTATAGGGGCAAATATTTTTCACGTGAAATTCATGTTAATTGAGCTTCACATGAAATTCATGTGAAATTCACATGAAATAAACATGATTTTCATGTGAAATTCACTAACACAAATTTCATGTGAACATTTCATGTGAATTTCATGTGAAGGCTCCATTCACCCGAATTTCACATGAACTCTGTCACTTAGTTTATTTGCTCAATTCAAGTGAAATCATGTGTAATTCGTGTGAAAATCATGTGAAATAATTTTGCCTGTATAGAATATTGAAATGATGATGCTGTTGCATTTATACAGCATGATATACATATTTCATAGATTTTTAAGAGGTAATAACCAACTGGCTACTATTAATTCTAATTAATACTATTAATTAATCAACAGAAATAATGATTTCAAGATTTGTGCCAGTTTATTTTTTTAATCAGACATCAAAAACCAACATTGGCTGGGAATACTGATAACCATGAGAAATGTTGATATGATACACATTTTATTACAGTAAGTGTTTCATTATGACTTTAATCAAGGATGAGTTCATGTCTGTATGTGACAAGATAAACTACCCTGGTATCAAAATCTTGATGTTATAGGTGTAATACCACTATTTCAGAAACCAGTCACCTGCACATACAATAAAGTAGTTCGTAATGACATGAAGCAGTCCCAAAGTTGCACCCTATCACTCTCCTTTTTCAGTAGAGGTATACAAATTTGGTGTCATCTGAAAGCTAAATGAATCAACAATACTCTAAAAACTTCATTTTCTTTATTCAGCCTAGGGTAAAACAATGGGAACTCAATGTCTTATCCAGAAATTGATGAAAAAGGGGGAGGAGGTTTCCAGGCAAAAATGTACCGATTTTTGCCCTCCCTTGATCCATCAATGAATGGCATACTCTGATGAGGGTTTTAATTTGGAATATTATGGTTAATTAGATTAAAGTATAAATATTACTCTGTGTGTTCTTCACAAAAATATTATCTACTGACATGTAACAGCTTTATTATTTAATATAATAGATAAATAAGAATGCCCTGTTTATACACAACATACAATCGAAACTAAATACTAGTATCACCTGGATTTAAAGCCATAAATGTTGGAGCTACTTATAAAATGTCTTTTTTGTTTCTTACAATTTCTACAGATATTATGTTAAAATTAGGGTGAAATATCTTACGATTTGATCTAAATTTGGTTTAAAACACACAAAAAACAGACAAAAGCACTGTAAAACTATGTAAATGACATGTTTACACCAGATTTCAAGAACAAGATAACATCAAAATATTTAAAAATTAACAATCTTTTATGGAGATCTCCCTGGATAAAAATACACCAAATCAATGTCTCATTCAAATAAGGACTGACCTTTTTTTTTGTAACTTTTTAGGCCACTGGTACATTAACATAACACATAATTTCAAAACTATGAGCTGTTCTTTTAGTTTCTACCAAATTATATTGACTAACAGAAAAAAAATGTTTTAGACTGTGGCTTAAACTGCTTCTCTAACAATAACAGGTTCTATATTACAATACAAAATAACTTCATAGAGAAAGTAGACAAAATTTAGAGAAAACTTTGTTTATCTGGCACAAAAGTTTGTGACAAGAAGAGACTTATGCCTGAAACACATTTTTGATACTTCCCATGGTAAGGCAAAATTTATAACCCTTAAAGATAACTTTTCTATATATATACGTTTTCAAGGGGACAAAATAAGTTCAGCTTTAGAACAAGGCCTTAATGTAGAATTAGCCCTTTGTACCCACAAGAAGCATACTTGTCCAGAATAACATTAAGTAATGACATATTTAAGCTCTTTAAAAAAGGATCAAGAACTATAAGTTCTGATGGAATGTGAAATAAATCCAACAGTTTTAACATTTCAAATTAACATATACTAGATCACTGAAAAGTACTAAAGTTTTCAACCACAAAAAATATGTACACATCATGACAAGGCAATAAAGTTTCTAATGTGAAAGATGCAAATTTTCAAACTTTAAATAGCTTTAAAAGTGTAAGCATACCTTCAGGAATGCTAGCTAAATGGTCCATGCTCCTACTTTTCCTTTTATCATGCTTTTTCACAGAACTAGTCTTGCTTCTCAAGCAGTGCATCTTTGAGAAAATATTTCCACAAAAATTTTCACATAAGAAGATCTATGTTAAAGACGCCATTAAGATAAATCTGGCAAGGTAACCTATATTTAAAGATTTTTAAGTTCGCTGGAGTATTTTATGGTATAGTGATCAACAATGGTCGCTACTTGTACTTGCATAAACGTTTGTGATGTTTAATATTTAAATTTCATACAGGTACCTGCATACCATGTACTTGTCAATTAAACTGACATTATAATGTCAAAAGTTTTGGTTACAGAGAACTTTGAAATTCAAAACATAATTTACTTCAATTGAAAACAAACATGGTATGTTTAATGTTATATGCAGAGGATGCAAGTTGTGCAGTTTACATTTTTGCAAAAATGTTACAGGATCATCTTTAGAAATGCTAATACATTTTGCACTACACTTGAAGTCCATTTGTATTTTTTTTGCATTTATGAAAAAATGCCAAAGAAATTCTATAAATAAAATTTGATCTTATATAGCTGAAGTCATAAGTACCAATATTTTCTACATATTCTTGGTAATGAAAACTACAACAATACAGAAAAAGTAAAAAATCCCTTAACCATTTGCTGAAATTTATTAATAGATATAATAGAAAAACAAAATAATGAAAGTGCCACAGTGACAATTTCTAAGGTGATTAAGCTTTTACATCAGTTGCGGTAATGCAATGAATCTGGAAAAAAATGATCAGTTTTTTTGCCATTTAAACACTTGGCATGAACATTATAAATCCTCTACTCCAGAGGGAAGTTACAATTCAATAATAAACCTGAACACAACAAAATCTGACAGAAATTGACTTTAAATGACTGTAAATGACAAGGTTTGATATTTAAATTTTAAAGATTGAAATACACTTTGCCACCCACTTCCATTAAAAGTTCATAATTGCTACCAACAACGTGGGAACCTGTAACATTGAGTTTCAGCTGGCCAAACAAACCAACTTCTTTATTCTTTCATTTTGTCCCTGTAAGACCACCTGATCCATGAAAGGAACACTTATTTATTTTTCCATAATTTCTATGTAATAGCTATAATAGCAACACATAGTAAATCTAACTAATGACAAAAGTGTAAAGCCTGGACATGACATGTTTATCCTAATATAAGACTACAAGATTCTGAGAAGAATCAATGATTTAATCATAAATATAACTTAACATACAAAACCACCGGGGTCTGATGTTAGAGGTTGCCCTACTGCTTTGGATAAGTAGAAGTTAAATCACACTTATCCAAAGGACAACCTAATTTAATGATGCATTTTTCAACATGCAATTACTTAACAACAGTTGTTTTCAATTAGGACCAGTTAAACCTTCATCTACTTGCCCATCAGCATAAGATTCACAAAATATTTATTTCCAAAAACTGCAAGCCCCCCGCCCCCCTCCTACACACAACCCCTCAGAACCGAATGGTCGTCCCTTTAGATATATGTTGGTTTTATTATTAATCTTTGGAAGTAAAGTAACAGCCACCCTAAAGCACATGGTAGGCATGTCTCATTTTTCAGCCTTTAATTTTAATGTCTAATAACATTGATATGGAAAAATAAAAAAAACAACCAAAATTAAAGGGAGTTACCTCCCATTCAGACAAAACATTGTACTAAAATTAATCAAAATTCTTTAAACATTTTTTTCTTTTTAGTAATATATGATAAGTGAACTGACAGATGCACGGACAAACATTGGTACACTATATCGTTCAGTAGGTAATTTTCACAAGGTGCTACCGTAATTTTTGTGTATTTATGCCATCTGTCTAAAAATGTGCAAAAATTTTACGCTGGGTTTAAGTACTCAATGCAACACTTAGCATCCACCAATATAAAAAATGCCAAAAATTTTTGTACACCTTTTTACTTCAAAATCCCAATTTTACACCCAACATACAGTAATACATCTGTCATTAACAGGCAAATAAAAATACAGGTTCAGTTATAATAGCAATACTTTTATTACTGCAAGAAAGATGCAAAAAGCCTGTCATTGTAATGAAAATATCCATATCACAATACTTTCTTAATTTACAGAAGTGGCAACAATTTATTATTGGCTGAAGGGAAGGAAGGAAGGAAAGAATAGCCCTATTCGATAGCCTGAGTGTCCTGAAAGGAAGATGATATGATACAGCTAAACATTCATTTTACTACCATGTTATTAATACTCTTAGGGAAGAATGCATATTAGACAAATTTTATTTGGGATGACCCCCTAAAACATATTTAGAAAAAAAAAAAAACAAATACAGTAACATTCATCTAGAGAAGACAATTCATATAAATTTCATTGGGGAAGACAACCCCTAAAAATGACACAGCTTAGAAGAAAAAACTAAATTAATTTCTATCACAAATGCAATTAGAACTCTTTCATATAAATTCAGATACTGCAAATGGTAGAAGGGATTAACATGAAGAGAAGATACTACCAAACTGTTTTTTTTCCTACATATGCTATATTTTGATGTAACAATAGTACTTTTAGTAGTTAGATCTTTATTTTTTTTTTTTTTAGAAAATCATACATTCATCTCCCACTTAGTCAATCTAATCAAGAACAATAACTCTTGCAAAGTACTAATTTCATACACAATTTATGTAATTTCTAACTCAAAAGTACAAAAACCAAATAATGAATTGAAGACTGTTACTGTTTCTAAATAAGAATAAAAGTAAATGTGATTGGATTTTAACTAACATGAATCACCTTTTGTCTGATTTTTATAAAGACTGATGACTGATACTTAAATGTTTCAATTATCATTGCTGTCATGATCTCTCTCTATTCTTGTAGGTGATAATTCTAAAATTTGGAATTCCCTAAACCTCAGAGACATCTTTAAATATCTGAAACAGTCAGCAACTAAAAATGGTATTACACAGATTTAAATTTATCTTACCCAGTACACCAGGAACTTTTAATAATTCAAAATGATAAAAATTAAGGATCTTACCTAAACTATATTTCTTTGATTTGTGAAAAAACATTTTAGAAAATTCCACAGAAATCAAAACTCCATGTATTAAGTTTCCATTTCAATTGTACAACTGAACAAACATTTCTGACCGTAATGTTGTAATCCTTTCCATAGTATTTGCTTTCTTCAATTAACACTTTGTTCAAATACCCGCGGAAAATATCGTCCTCAATGAACAAATTAAACAGGTTATATGCCTGAATACTTCCTCCTTTTTCAAACTATTATACTGTCGATAAGAATAACCTGATTGAGTTACATCCCAAAACTGAATGAAGTTACACACAATAATCTGTTGAATAAGTCGTGCAATACTCAACAGTCAACAGAACAGAAAGATATTCATAGTCAATTTTATTTAATAAGCCGACGATAAATGTATTTATGCACTACATGTACATTTAAGTAAATACTTGGGAGTGATTTCACATAAGCAATTTGTCAGCGGTTAGGGATATGAAAAGATACTGCTCCAGAATAAAATCAGTTTCAGTTAATTTCCCATCTATCACCAATATTGAAAATTGGTAATCCTTAAAGCTATTTAAATAGATAAAATGAAAGCTGACTGCTACAAAGCCCTATTGTGAAATTATTTCCTTGCTCCTTAGTCTATCTCAACCTTCCTACTATCTGCACTGAAAATTGGCAGCTTGTGAAAAAAAACTGTTTACAACTTGAAAATGAAACTACCAGCACACCATTATCCTAACATATTACCAATAAACAAATTTCAATTATACTGTGAAAAAGTTCGGGTTTTTTTTTCATACAATAGGATCGTTTTAAGATAAACTCTGTTAATCTAATCATAAGCCGGCAAAGTAATTATTTTCTGCTGTGATGCAAGGGAACCTATCTTGTCTTCCATGAGAAAGAAAATCTGATTAATTGCCTCAGTATCGAAGCATCATGATGAAACATATAGTTAATGGTAACTTCTTCCAATATATACGATGAAAGATGAAAACCTTGACTGAAAGTAATGATGAAGATGCTAAAGTTGAAATAGAAAAACAAAACAAAAAACACCTTTTGTATGCTGTCTTTTTTTCATTTTTCATTTTATAAATAAATCAATATATATTTATTTTGCAAAATAAACTCTTTACAGGTTATGCCAATAAACAGTACATGCAATATAATGGAGACAAATTACAATGACACTTAAGAAAATAGATTACAAACATGTATGCTTTTGACCTACATGGAAATTATTTTTACAAGTCAAAAGATTGCTTTATACAATCAACAATAATGGACTATACATCCATAACTGAATTTAAAATATGATTTAGTTTATTGGGAGAGTCAAGCTGTTTAAAATCTGAGCATTTATCAGATATCAGTTCTTAAATCATCAATAGTTTGGCAACTGAAAAAGAAATGTCAATGTTGAAAAGTACATTTAAGGGAAGAAAATATGATTGAAAATGTTTTCCTGAAGTCTGATGTTTTGCGAAATACTACTAAAAGTGAAATATAAAATATTGGCTTATGCACTTTTAAAATGGGAACAATTACTATATCCGTATTTCCCAAGTCAAAATTTGTTGATTTCCTCACTAACTTTATTTCAGAGGCAATTCCCTTGGGTATTGTTCTCAATTCTACACCAGCAGACAAGCAGTATTAGAATATTTACTATACCACATTAATTTGTTTTCCATCTCTTACAAGCTTGTTACAGAAGAAAATTCATCAACCACCAGACAATCAAATTGCCTACAGAATTTCAACAAATACGTTTTTATTAAGTGACGTGATAAGACATTGGTTTTTGGTAGTAATAAAAATTGTGTGATAAAAATGAAAACATTAAAGTTTTCTATACAGCTAGAGCAGTAGAAATAAAACATTTAACAAAACAGACATGTTCTCTTCAAAGCTGTACATGGTATATTCTAAGCATTTTTTTTTGTACAGATCTTTGTTGAAATCAAGTTTTATATCCTTAAACCTTTGGACCTCCAAGTTAAATTTTGTACTACACTTAAACACAACTCAGAAACAAGACCCAGGATCAATATTAACTAGGCAAAGTTAGATGCAAAAATATAAAAAAAATCCCTAAAATTTGAGATTTCATTCAACCCACATTGACCCCAAATTCCTTATTGATTCGGGCCAAAATCGAATTCCAAATGGTCTTTTTTTTCAGTTTGGAACCATGTGAAAAGTGTCATTGAGATCTATTCCATTATACTCATGTTTAATGTAAAAAAAAATTATACAATGAGATTGAGGGTGACAACAGGAGTTCGAATTAGCAAAGGTGGACCAGGATTCTTAATCTATTGGACCAGGATTCCCAATCTATTGGACCAGGACACTCAATCTATTGGACCAGGACTCTCAATCTATGACATAGAACCTTTGAAATTTCATTTACCTAGTTCCATGACCTTCAGTTATATACACTGACACTTTATTTTGGACTTTTGATTTTACTCAAGTGGACCATTCATTTAAAATTTGAAAAAGTCCACAACCTTCCATTCTTAAAAGAAGATTAGGACCACTGGGCAACATTGTCATAACAATATATAACCAGAAAAATTTGTATAAGTCCTATAAATCCAAGAGAACAAATAAGACAGAGTATTTGAAAGAAATCAAGGCTAAGACTGTCATTCATCTGAAGAACTACCATCAATACCAACAAACCAATTCATATTTCTTTCTTACAATAAAGAACAATTATGAAAACTTTACTATTAAGAAGCACCATAACGTTGCCTCAGACATCAATAAAGATTTTCTGTCAGATCGTCATAAAGGAAAAGAAACAACTCTATTTACAATTAGACAATATACCGTTCTGTAAACAGTTCTTAGTCTTCAAATCCCCACAATCACTTTCTTTAATGATAACTTCTTACTTATAAACTACTGAGTAGAGTACTACTAAATGTAAGAATCAGTCATAAACATATCAAATATTACTCTCACGGATACTACCGTATGGCAGGTAGTTTTCACAGTGGTAATTTTATGAATTGGGGTATTAAAATTTCACTGTTTTTTTTTTATTTCTGGGTACATACGTACGGACTACAGGAGATATTAACTGTGACAGAGTGAAATATAAGGACTTAAATCTGGCATGCTATTATTCTTGTTATTCCCTTGCCAATATAATGAAAATTTACCACTATATGGAATAAGAACGGTATAAAAATAAAGGTATCTCTGGACTTTTGTCTCATCTGACACCAAAGTTATGTAATTTATTATATTAACAAGTACCTGTTAATCCAACATTTCATCTCCCTTGACAATTTTTAGGCCATATGTGTGACTAATGAAACACAAATTCGAGTATCTAACAAAATGTCTTTTTTCCCCTAACCATAAAAACTGATAACCACGAGTCTAGATGAAATCAAAGTACATGGTTTCTAAAGTGAATAGTTTATATACATATTTGGCTTCATCTTTGCAAAACTTAATGTGCTAGGATTTTGAGAAAAAAATTAAGTTAAGTCTGAAGATATCATAACAATTAAGTATAATGCAAACGTGTCCCTACTTCACCAAACAAAATGTTGCAAGACTCTTATATAGAATGATAGTTTCAAGATGGAAATTGGAAAATTGCCCATCGTAATGATTTTACATCATTTCTACTACTGTGAATGCCAAATGCTAATAGCACTAAATTCATTCAAAATCTGCCAGCAAAAATTCATGCCTCATAACGATTTCTTGTCATGTTCTGCAAATGCATTTGATCACTTGAGAAAAAGGTCAAGAGTTTCATCATTAAGCTTGATTGCTCATTCTCCTGAATCTTCATCAATTTCCATGTGCCACACTTTTTTTTCCTGAAGTTCGTGATAAGATAGAGAGCAACAAGATTCCCATTAGAAATACAATAAGCATTGTAATTTACAAAGTCATACAGTTGGCAGGAAGTTTCAGTGATGTCAAGTCATACGCTATAATGATTCTTTAGCGTCACTTATTCAACAAAATTAGTAATATGAATTATTCAGGGATTTAAAAAATTTCAGGAAACAATATTCAAATGCATCTTGTTCATACACTAATAAAGTTGAGATTTCAGAAATCAGACGAGTGCACAATGAGAATCAGTGTTCATAACAGACAGCACCCTTGTGCCAGTGGTGCTGATATTGTATGTATGGGCGCACAAAAAGTGCAACATGTGGGCCATGCAGGCACATGGTACTCTGAATTTCTGCCATTTTTTCAGTCTGTTTCGTAGTAAATAGGAAAACATTTTCAGCATGTGAGTCAAAACAACTTAAAGAAACTGCAGGCAGTGATGAAGGGGACACAATCTATCCTTAAGACCATGCTTATAGCACCCAATAAATTACTGATGAGTCGACTGACTAAAAAGAAACAGACACGTCTGGCAAATCTAGAGAATTTCGAGTAAAATGGAAAACTGAATGCTGTGGGCTTGGATGGGATATGATCCCAATAAAAAAAGATTCTAAGTGGAGCTGTAACATTAACATAAATGACAATTTGAATCTGCAGAATGTCATGACAAAAAAACAACTTAAACTAATATTTATTTATTTATTGAAGGTGTATACCCCTCACCTGATTATGAAACTCTAAAGTTTATATGAGCAATATATTTATTAGTTGGATCTCTCCTGTTATCTAAATATGCACCTTATCATTTTGAAATTTATATTTCAAATCAATAAATTATACGTAGCAACAGAAGCAGACAAAAAATCACATCATGATGCCCATGCTCAACTAGCAAAATGATTTTTTTTTTACAGAATAAATTAAAATAAGATTAACAGTATTCTTTCCACCTTCTTGATACATCCACTTGCCAAAATAGAACTTGATGTCCTTTGGTTCCATGATAAACAATCCCACTATGTGATATAACCATTTAAATTGTTTGTCTCCCAGTGATGAGTAGCTGCTGTAAAATGTGTGACTTATAATTCTGTAATCCAGTCACAGGGAAGTAAAATGTGTGACTTATAATTCTGTAATCCAGTCACAGGGAAGTGAAATGTGTGACTTATAATTCTGTAATCCAGTCACAGGGAAGTAAAATGTGTGACTTATAATTCTGTAATCCAGTCACAGGGAAGTAAAATGTGTGACTTATAATTCTGTAATCCAGTCACAGGGAGAGTATACAAGAAATGAAATAACTATCTGAAGTAACTGGGGTCTGGTTTAAATCCAATGTATGATATATTGTATACCTTAATTAAGGTAGTGACAACATACTAAGTGTCCGTGAGAAACTAGAAACTTTGTGATCCCCCTGCTTCCCTCCACAGAAACCATATAGGATTCCCCGTAAGTGACTTAAAAAGCAAACAGATGGAAAAAAATAGGAGGTGCACAATGGCATAATGTAATTAAGAATTTGTGAAAGTTTCATTAAATTCCAGTAAGTGTTTTCAGAGAAGCTGCAGATTAGAAGAGGATATCCCCATTGGTCAACAAAAGAATAAGTCCATATTTTGCAGTAAGAAACCCAAAAAATTTAAAAAAATATGAATAGATGACAAAAAGATGGATGGACACCATGATCACTATATACCTCCTGCTTTTCAAACTGGCAGGTTTTTTTTTCAGAATTTGACAAAAATGTTGTCGTCACACCATAAGGTCAATAAAAACCTGTATTTGAGCACAGCAGATACCTATTTTTGAAATTCAAAGTCCCATACAAAACAATCAGAATATAGCCAGGGGCAAACCTTGTGACAAATATATAAAAATTCCTCAAAACATTTTTTAGTTATCTTAATTTGTATGGACAAACAGATTAATGAACAGTATATTGCATGATACATCAAAAGATAAGTATAAAATATCCCACATTGCATAAGTAAAGAAAACTTAAGTCAAAATACATGTATCAAGTCCTGTGATGAATAAATGCAGTGTAAAATGGAACAAAACATTTTGTAAAAATTAATAGACACACTGACTCACACATGGACAGATCAAGTCAGAAGAATAAAACAATATATATACCTTACTCCTTCAAAAAATAAATCTATTCCTTACTGTGCATTAGTCAGTTAAGTCATTTCATATAGTAAGGGAAATAACTCTATTTCAAATTTTAGTCTATTTCAAATTTTAGTAATAGAACATGAGCATATTCACTAGTGTACAATTAGCAACACCCCATTTCTACAAAAAAAAACTTTAAATGCAACATATCTCTACTGGGGATTACTCAAGTACTCAGTAAAAGTAGATTGTCTAAGTGTTACATGGGACCTGCAATTTCACATCAGATTATTTAACATACACAGCTTCAAAATTATCTTCTAATCAAAAATTTACAAATTTTATTTAAATCAATGATTACAAACCTTAACAATCCAAAGTGAAGATAATTTGAAGTTGGGGTTGATAATTCACCCAAGATTCTTTAGAGGGAGTGATAAATTATTTTCATAATTAGACCCAAAAAATAATACATGTGTGTCACTTTTTACACCTTTGATAAAAATAGGGTAATTAGGTAGGAGTTTTTTATTTTCATTTTACTATTTTTTTTTACATTGTTTTTTAGGACAAACATTCTGACTTAAACAGTGCTTATTGAAAAATGACCAAAAACAAATTTCAGGTAGACTATAAGCTGACAAAATAGGTAGGTAGGGTAATAGGAAACATAGATTTTTTTTAATTTGGCCTTAGGTACTATAGTGTCTTATGGAATACGTCTGCTTCAAAACAAGTAAAGGTGCTCTTGTGAGGGTACAGATTTGAAGGGATTGGCTAATACATACAAAAATACATATATTTTCTATGCTTCCATTAGACACTAAGATGAAATTTGGACTTGCGGACTTGCTTTAGGTAATGGGAAAGTGGAATCCTAGAACACTGAATTCTGGTAGTCAATGCTAGGTACTACAGAGCTATAATCAAGTACAGTGCACCTTCGTTTTACTGCCCCTCTTTAATGGTGGTTTCTTACTTATTGCCTCACTTTTCCAAGATCCATTTTTCCCAAACTACTTACATGTTAGTTTCTATATAATTATTTCCTTGACTTATTGCCATCATCGCATATCGCCTAAATTTGGCCTGGTCCAAAATGTGGCGATATAACGAGGATACACTGTACTTGAGTACTTACTGATATCCATAATTTCCGTAGAAATAATAAATGTTTGTTAAAAGATATGAAAAAATGCTCAACCCTAAATTCTATTGATGCTATCAGTATACTCATATATAACTACATGAGTAAAAAAATCATATACAAAATTTTTTAACGTCCTTTTTCATATCACATCTAATACTACAAGGGTTCTACTACTTAAATAACAATACTTTTCTACTTACATGTAACTCTAGGATAATCCACTTCTTGGTGTTCAGCATTTTCCTGTATAATGGCTAAAGTTTCATATCCCCAGCGCCTGTCAAATTCTGTTTTCCCATCATCAAGTCTGACAATAGCCAAGTCTTGAAGTCCAGAAGTATACTCTGCATACTGTATGTTGAAAAAAACTAATAATGTTTAATATAATAATAGTAATCTGGAATGTTTTTTATGACTTTGAATTTGACTTGTTTCCAATTTCACAATACTGATGGCTAATATGCAAATCTCTTCAAAACAAATTCCCTGTTAGGGTAAAGCTCCTAAAAATTAAATAAAAAACCTGTCAATAACCCAAATGCATATTTACAGATATATTATGTACCCTTATAATGGTTTCATTGAAATGTATCAAATCTGGTTTAGGAGGAGCTGACATGATAAAATATATCAGTTCTGCTCCCTTTTTTTTAAAATATATATATCTCCTATTTTGAACCACAGAACAAATTTATAGTACTGCTTGTATGCACATCTGGGATTCTCCATATCTCTAAAAAAAAAAAGTCTATCATGCAACATAGGACAAGTTGTACTCACAAAAACAGACAAATGGACAGAACTTTAAATAGTAAGCAATTTTGTTCATGGGAAAACTTACCTAACCAATTGCAGTGAGATCTGTCTAAACCAAACCTCTTTAGAACATTTCAAATTTCTTCTGTTCAGGCCAAGGTTCAAAATATATTAAAAATTGATGTCAAGAGAATTTAAAAAGTGTCTGGTTTAGACAGTTTTTCAGATCATTTAGGGTTTGGTCCAGACAGGGTTCACTGTTGCATTCAATTACACTACATATTGGTATGAATCTAAATAAAAGGTTTATTATAGTAACAAAGTGTAAATTTTAGCAGTAAACCACATACATTTATGCCAGCCCCAATTGTTGAAATTTAAGTGCCATAATTATGAAACAAAAATCAGGAATACATTAGCAAAAGGGAGCTTTCTGTACAATTTTGTTCAGTATAAGTCAATAGGAGTTGTCTCCCTTAGCGCACTTTTCTCTACATATGCTGTCATCCACTCACAAAATTAATAAGTATATCAATTCCATGTTAAGAATATTTTTCACCCAAACAGAAAAAAAAAGAATTATTACCAAACAGGATTTGAACATCAATAGGCTTGGATTTGCCCAAGATGAGCAAAGAAAATATGCCTAATGTTAGGAATTGTTTGTTAATCATTCCATATACCATATACTGTACATGCAAATCAACCATTTTTTTTATTTGAACATACAAGCAAATGATAGCAACTTAAGTTCTCATAGAAATTGTTACCATAAACAAAAAAAAATCGAAAAAATGAAAAAGACTCACAACTTTGAGTCTGGTCTTGGTAAACAATTAGTTAATACATTAAATACAGAAAAGTGTGTTAAAAACCTCAGTTTTGTGACAAGTCAGGGTCTTCAGGTCCTGTCGAAGTATGATGAACCATGGTTCCCATGGTATAACTGGTTTGTGCCCATCATCCAACAACTGGAAAAGGGAATGACAATCTCCATCTGTAATATACCATATACATGTAGAAGGTTATACAATTTCCATCTTCAATAATTATCAAATACATGCAGAGGTTTAAATTTTATTGACAATTTCTATTTTTTTCCTTTGATGTTTCTGCCTGGTATTTTTCGTATCTTGCACACTGGTAGTATCACAAAAATATCAGGTAAAACAAGCATAATTGATACGCCATCAGCATGCAAGAATCGATTAGGGGTGTGGTCTCAATCCTGTCAATTGATATAATTATTTTTTACTACATTTTTTCTGGGGACAAAAGTAATTCAAAAAATAAATGTATGTTAAAATAAATGAAAATGCAATAATTGGATTTCTGTTAAACAGAATATTAATTACTTTCAATTTTGATACTTACAACATCATGTGGAATATCTCTAACTCGAGGTCACACACTCGTCAAGATATTCCATATGATACTGTCAGTAAAAAAAATAATTAGATCAGAGATATCGATCTTCTCTGATTAAAAAAACGTTGTTTTCAAAATATTCTGTAGGTATTATCAACATTTATTGCTTCAATTGCATTACTACAAACTTATTTCATTGAATCAGCAAAATTCAGTAGAATCAAAACTGAACAAATTTGGCAGCCAATGCAGCTTTATGTTCCCTGCAAGAGTTATTATATTTCAGTTATCAAATTTGTTGTATAGATTGTCTCCATAATTTATTGGTTTTTCAACATAATTTTTAATTTTGTGACGGGGGATTGATATTCGTGTTGTGACATTTTAGCGGGAGAAAGTCTGAGACAGAATTTATGTCACATGTAAATCATTTATTTCACAGGGATCATTCAATATTGATATACTGGTAATAAAGTTCGATATCTCAAAAACTTGATCGACTTGTATTTATAACTTTCTTTTTCCTGTTAAAATAAATCATTTTTGGTTTAAGTGCAGAATGTACTTGAACATTGGATAAAGGAAAGAATTCCTATAAAGCCTATATTTAGCAAGTATTTTTACAACAGACAAGTAGTTAGTTATTTCAAATATTGACCAAGCATAAGCAAATGCATGAGAATCAAGGAAAAATAAACAGAACTTTTCCATGATTTATCTGTTTTGACAATCACTTTACAATTTAAAATTTATACAGTATTTAATCCTTTATTGATCTTCATGAGCAGAGAAGCATGGCTTTTCTTTTTTAACACAATTAAGTACATAGACAGTCCCGCCCTATGCATAGCATACTTTTGATATTAACAATGAATAAAGGCCTAACAAATGTATAGACAGATAAGGAAAAAACTATATTTATGTGCAATGAATGAGAAAAAGTAGTTCATTGTGTGGATTTATTGTCTCCATAATAATAAAACAGGATAGCAATGTCACAGACACCTGCCACAAATATCATCTTGTCCTATCAGCATATATTCTCATGTTCAATATTTTGTCTTTCCAATACTTTAGTCCAAATTCTCAAACTATTGTCATGTTTTATTATTTACAATGTACTTCATATTTTATCAACCTCTACCGCCCATGGATTCACCACTGGTTAGAGGATACTGGGATCAAATATGATGATATTTAACCATTTCATGTAGATAACCATTTTCACTGATTTTCAAGAACGAAACAGCACTAATAAATATTAAAAAATGCTAATGGTAAATCTGATGTTTTAAATATTTAGTCAGTTATGCATGTTTTATAACTAGTGATTTTTTTTTTCAGCCTAAACAAATCAAATTTGATCATTACTGCGTAGAAAGTATAGCAGGAAATTTTCAATGGGTGCTAATTTTGGCCAAATTTTGTGGTTTGTCCAAAAACGCTGAAATAAATTCCACCACTTTTCACTCTAGGCTTAAGTACTTACAGCAACACTTATCATCTGTCTAAATTAGAAATGCCAAATTTTTTGTTAATCTTTTGCTTCAAAATTGCCAATTTTACAACCATCAAATTAATCTGCTATATGGCAGTGATTTTTGCAGCGCTCGTCATTTTCGTCCTTGATGAAAGACTTTAAAGGATGAAGAAAATAATCTAGACTCATTTGGTCACCTGAAATCTTTGAAAGTAAAAAAAAAATTTGAAGAGCTGTAAGCCCAACATTGGTTTAAGTGGCGAAAGTGAAAATTTTATGGTACCATAGGCAATTCAATGAGGTGCCCTGAGTCCCGGTCCTATCCCCTTTTCAGCTAGAAAATTTTGGTTGATTAAATAAGAAATCAATGGAAGTCTCTGCAGCAGATGCACAGAAAACAACTATGTACATGTACATGTCCAATGACAAAGTTCATTGTAATTAGTTTATTGTTATAATCCCTAAAACTGTAAAAATCCATAGATAATAAAATGGAGCCTTGTTACCAGGACATTAATCTTTTAAGAATGGGACTATATCGGGTGATTCCAAATCAATTTATAATTAAGAAACTCCAGATCAACATTGCTGTAAAAAAATTCAGACTAATTTCGATCAAAAAGATTAAGCAAACAAGTTAGAAATCTATAAAAGGGTTGATTTGCATGCTGATAGAACAAAATACAGACTGTATTCAAGAATCATCAATAAATTCATTTGGCAAACAACAAATTATTGACAAAGAAGTAATTTTGACCTGTAATCAATTGTCTAGAGTGACATCATACCACTATTGTCATGCATTTGCATGTGCATGAGTCACATCTCATTGATCTAATGGAATTCTACTTCAGGAACCACATTTTTCTTAGAATTTGTCATCAACTAAAACAGTAAATTCAAATATAATGTAATGAATCAATAGGTTGACATAAAAAAATTCAATGGATTTTAGTGAAACTTTAATTCTTTCTTACAGTACATGGGCATTAAAAAACTGTACATGTATGTAACTAATTCAGCAGGTATACAGGTAAAACTCAGAATCAAACAAATAATTTTTATTTGAGGGGGGGGGGTTGTAAATTTTACACTAATTTACAATTTTCTCTAATGAATACAACTTTGTACAAAATACCTTACCCAGTCTTTGCCATCTAAATTTCAGACAAGCTCCTACCCTTAATCTGAAAAGAATTAGCTTGGAAGCAAAATTGCTGCTAGCCAGCCACTATTTTTCCAGCACTGGCTGGTGGGCTGGTCCCAATTTCAAAGACTGCATACCTATTGTTGTTCATGACTTTTTTTCTGATGCAGTGGGTATTGAGTTCACTTTAAGATAACATGACACCCTGACACTTAACCATTGCAATGTAATCATTGGCGCATACAAACACGCATTTCATTGGACAAAAAGTGATGGCAACTGTGAAATTCAAGGCTCCATTAGTGGTATTTGTGTCTAGAATGTTATATAAGGAATTACCAATAATCTTTTATATATTGAATGAATTGAAAAACTTACTTGTTGAAACAATTAAATAATTGAAATACAAAACACGGTAATCACACAGTTCACCAAATAAAATCTAAATTAATCAGGCCTGGAAAGAACAAAGCAATAAAATGTGTTGGCATAGTACTTGTTATAAGTGAGTTTTTAATTTAGTATTCTTTCAAAGAATTCCTGTGAGTCTTTTGCTTTGCAAAAAAACACATTTCTTTAAAAAAAAGATTACATGTACCTAGTCAATGACAACTTTCACAATCTTATAAATAAATTGAAAATCTAAAAATTCTAATTATTAATCAGTAGGCTGAAACTTCTTAAACTTCAAAGGACCTGAAAAATGTAAACACAGAGAAAAATCTTTGTATATGATGAGTAATAATGATTACAATGAGCAATATATATTAGAGTGACAAAACAATATTAATATGGTGCAACAAGACACTTGTTCCTGACAGTTTTAATGCAGCATATTTCTAAAGGTGTAATATTTATGGCAACTAGACAGGGTCAAGTGTTACTAAAATAACATGTCATGAAATCTTGTCATCCTATAAACTGTATTAATGGTGGTACTATAGTAAAGGCAAGAAAAGTACATGATTCATTCACAACAGTAGAGTTTTAACACTCTCAAGAATATGGAGCTATATTAGTACATGTATTACAGTGGAACCTGTCTTAACCATAACCCTTATAGACTTTAAAATTTGTTTGGTTTAGACAGGTGTTTGGTTTACCGAGGTGTAAAATACATTTAAATTGATATAGAAAAAAAATTTCAAGTGCCTGGTTCAGACTGTAAATCAGATCAGTCAGATTTTGGTTTAGACAGATTTTACTTGTAGCTGCAAGATTACATCACAACCTTTCTCAAGGACTGTTTAAAATGTAAATATTTTTGGATAGGATAAATTGATCATTATAAATGTATTAATTTGTAACCTTGATATATACATACATCATAACAAGAATAGGTATGGTGTATATGTCAAAGAGACAAAAGCCCTCCCGGAATGAAATGTCAGCCCAAGGCCACCCATTGGTCTTCAATGAACAACGGGAAAATCATACCACAGGGCAGGCTGCAGCTGGCCCCAAAACATCCTTATACCCAGGTACAGCGAAAGAGTTGCCCCTATACACTCAAGTAACATAAAAAAATAACTAAAGATGAAAATGCAACAAGACATACAGCAGCCAGAAATTCCTGATTTGGGACAGACGCAAAATATGTGGCAGGGTTAAAGTACTTTATCACAACCCTCCCCCTTTAGAATCTGGACAATGTGGAAAAGATATGACACAATTAAACATACCCAAAATCAGTTCAAAAAGGTCGGAGTGCTTTGTTACAAAGGAAATAAAGAAACTAAATATAAATTATACATTGTACATGTATGTAATTTGTGTTAAGTCAGTGCATCTTCAAAAATGATCAAAGCTGATTTACATGTATTATGTAACTGCAATTTAGAACAAAAACAGGTTCACAGTACACTAACATGAACATTCCTAAATACATCAATGCTGAAATACTTTTTTCAGATCAATAATGTGACACCATGAAATGTTGATAGAATCTGCAGGAAACTTAAATATAAAACTGGTGACCATCCTTTCATTTTAAGCCAAAGGTGTTTTCAGTGAAGTCTCATTAATAATAGTATGTCCTAGACAAAGATCTGCCTCAATTATACATAGGTTGCTCACTAGCTTCAAATGCAGAAAGTTGTGACCCAATTTTTTTCCTGACTTTAGAAATGGAAATTCCTGCTCTCATGTACATGTAATTAACAAATACACTGTAAATATTACAATGCAGGAAATGTATGAATATTTAAAGTTACAATGTGTCTAATTGGGATGACATGCTGCCCTGCTTGACATCTGGCATGCATAATGCAAGTTCAAAGGACTATTTCTTTTCTAATAATAGGGTTTTGTCCAGGGATGCATAAAATATCCTCAAATAAATATTCAACATGTATCATTTATCCATATACATCATGTATCAAAGTTCCAATCCAAGAGAAGGGCAGTTCCAGATCCCTTACCAATTTTATTCCTCTATCTGCTTGCATGCTTCTCATATATATTCTAATTTGCAAACCAGGTGTACTATAGATAACACAAAATAACTTTACCATGTACAAAATAATTTATCACAATGTCATGTTAGCAACAAATTCAGATCTTAAAAATGTTCATGAAAACCTTGCATAATAGCCATAAAGGATAAAAGAAATAAATTTCCTTTTTATATCATCCCACACATAATTTTATCATTTTTGTTGACATACACACCCCTTGTGATTTTAAAGTCAGTCTTCTAATTGAAAAGTAATGGTTTTGATAAGTATTGGGGCCACTGTTGAGAAGACAATAATTTAAAGTAACAAATTGTTTAAATACCAGATTATATGGAAGTTCTGCCCTCTAAGCAAACATTATATTTTTGAATTTTATCTAAACTTACTACAATGAAGTTTAAAGACATAACATGTACATTGTACATGTACACTGCATGTAAAATAATGTGTAGAACAATGGGCAACTTTAGACAATATATCCAGAAAAATTACATTTATGATTGCCATTACTCATCAATCTTCCAATATCTCTCTACAAAGAGCCTGAGAGACATTATTTCATCCTTTTTCATCAAAGGAAAATATGCCTTTTTTGTAATACTGTACAAAACCAGGAATTTGTAGTTTAAATGATTAGTTTTATAATGGACAAGTCACAAAAACATTTATCAGTGTATTTTTGTAAAAAAAAACACCATATCCAACACTGTGCCCTTAGACTACCCTTGGAAAATAATTTTGGGGATTATTTTTTAGTCATTTGTTGACAAATTGGGAAACTTTCATCGGGAGAAACAGCTCATTTTAGGTACATACCATATTACCAATACTGAGTAATCTTGAAATTTGACTATAATCTTGAAAATCAATTATGGTTCTATGACTCCATAAATCAAACTAAATTTATCATCTAAACAAAACACCGATTTCTTATCTCTGAACCATGAATTAAATGCACATGCAGTCTATATATTATGTACATGTAGTAAGGGGATTTCATTGGGGATTAAAGGAAAAATTAAGAACTGCACATGCACAGAAACATGTCTTTAGATGTTAATGTTGCCCCCCCCCCCTTTTTTCACATACATATACCAAACATCAATGCCAGTGATTACAGCAGTTTTGGCATGTCAAGTATTCTTCTATATACACCTGATCCATGCATGCTCACAGTTTTCAATTGAGTTCGGGTTGCTCATTTACTTTTGTTTCTTTTCACACGTTAATTTGGTTATTCCATGTCTCATACGTATACATGTAGAGAAAATCAAGCTCGACACACAGCAAAGAGTTATAAATTTAACTAAAGGCCGAGAAGTTGCTATACAGTCAACGAGATGCACATGTGTACAAAACAAGTCAATGAGATGCACGTGTGTACAAGACAAATACGAAAAACGAAAAACAACTCAAGGAGACCATTCATGCAGACGAATTTTAAGTAAACTTACCCCAAGTCTGCAGCCAGCCTTGATAAAGACAGTTCATGGTGTTGATTGTAACCTAAAACTGTATCATATTATACAAAAAACATATCTCCATATCGTCCACCTTGAAAACACAATAAAATCATGTCAATCAATCACCTCATGTTGCTTTCACCACCTGTCAATTTAATGTCATTTATGTCCGTTTGTAGAAATCCGCTTCAACGCGAATGAATACTCATAGTAACTGTGGTCTAATCGAATTCACTTTGATGTTAATTTGTTCAACAAAAATCGGTTTTGATTTTTTTTTAAATCGCCTCTTCTAATATAACAAAAAAATATGAATTGTTTAGGCAAATAAGTAGGAGTTGGGAAAGGGTACTCTTTTTGATTAATAACCCGGAACCACGTGTTGTGTGAAGCGAAAATATAAACAAACCCACGTGGAAAGCAAAAGCGCGCCATATTTTGAATTGAAAAAAAAAAATTTTAACCACCGGATTTTTCTTCTTTTTTTTTCGTGGAATATGATCTATAAAATGTGTGGTATTTTGAAATAAAATTATCAATTAATATATTGACCATAGTTAGTTCCTCTCTTTTCGAACCACATTGTACCATATCAAAATGTGGTATAAAAAATTGCAAAACATGCAACATTCTTATAACCGACCCTTACTTCTCCAGTTTCCTTACAAACAAAACCTTTCATACAAGAAGTCACGATGACTTAAGTTGCAAATCAACAAACTCAATATATGGATTAGAATGCAACTTATGTGGTTTAATATATGTCGGAAAACGCAAGAACGATTAAATAAAAGAATGTGCGGTCATCGTTCGGGAATTAACACCACCAAGTTCCCGACAATTTATAAACACTTTAATCAACAAGATCATTCAATCCTCTCCATGAAAGTTCGTATTTTAGAAAAAATTTACCATCCTACGAACAGTCCCGTTCTAAGTAAAACTTATCGTAGGGAAAGAGAGGAGTACTGGATACGCAGACTAGGTACTGCAATACATTACGGATGCAATGACAACATCAAAAGTATAGGAAACCTTTCAACCCAATATAACAATAACATACATGTGATGAATTTATTTGACAAAAATCCAAGACGAGAAAGGAGTCATGGCCATCGCCACTATACGTCACCTAAGTTACATGATGTCTCCATAGATGGTCTCCTTCCTTTCATAGAAAAACCTCTTGGACTTCATCACATTAGAACCAAACTTTATTCTATACCTCTCACTCTACTACACTCCCTTTACAAAACAAGTCTTGACACTCCTGTTTCTGACTCCACTTCATCATTGTACAGACTTGTTGCCATCATTTTGGATATTGGTTTCCACAGACTCTTTAAACCAGTTTGTGTGAGAAGTCAAGATGAAGAAAAACCATCATTTCTTCCACTACCGTTTGTCAACAAAGGTATAGATGCAATTAATTTGGCTAACATCCTCCATCACAAAAACGTTACCAACAAAATTCCCCCATATTTCAAAGACAAATCCATACCAATTATTTCATATTCCTATACTTCACCCATCGCATCCAAAAGTTTCAATTATAAAAGGCTATTGCAGAACCTCGAGATTGAGGACTTCAAGGCTAAACCACATGACTGTTCTTGCAAAACCTCTCCATTAAAATATGGTCCTTTTGGTCACGTCGTTACGGGAGATTTAACCATAATCGAAAACGAATCTCTGCGTAATATCCTTTCTAAAGGTCCCAAGTACCGTGAACCACGCTCCATAAATTGGAATTATAACTTTAAAGTTCTTATGGATGCCGTCGAGGATTATGCAAGAAAATGGATAAAACGAGAACAAGGTGACATTGATTCTCTGTCAGAGTGGTTGAAGGCCGTGAGGTCTTTAATTTTGAAACGAATGAAAGTTTTAAGTAGGTCAATGAGTGCCAAGGCTACATCAGTTTTCAAAGACCCCGATGTAGCAAAAACATTGTCTACTATACATGACAAATATGTTGTCGTACCAGCAGACAAAGCCCAAAACAACATTGTTTTTGTCTGCAAAACGTTTTATATCCAATGTTTATTATCAGAGGTAGACGTAGAAAATAATAGCAGTGATAAGACCTACACTGCTACCACTCTTTCCAAAGAAGAGATTGTGGAAAACCATAAATCTGTGCTATCCTCTTTTGGTCTCTCTACCAAGGACGATGATTGTGATTTACCGTCTATGTACTGGATTCCTAAACTTCACAAGAATCCATACAAACAACGTTTCATAGCAAAATGTACCACAAAACCTCTTTCAAAACTTTTAACTTCTATACTAACAAATGTCAAAGAGGGTCTACAGTCCTACCACAACACTTGTTACTCCCGTAGTGGTATTAATTTAATGTGGATCCTGAAAAATTCAAAAGATCTTTCGGAGACAATCAGTTCAAGACTATTATCTGAATATAATAGCATTAAAACCCATGAATTTTCAACACTGTATACTTCTATTCCCCATACTCGGTTTAAATCCCGACTTAAAAACATTATACATTGTTGTTTTTCCAAAAAAGATGGTACACCTATATACAGATATATAGTTCTTGGTAGAGATTCCTCATACTTTGTAAGAAATAATTCCAAATCATCTTCCAAATATACAGAGGAAGATGTTTACAAAATGCTGGAATTTTTAATTGACAACGTGTTTGTCCAGTGTGGTGGACGTGTTTTTCAACAAACGGTCGGCATTCCAATGGGAACAAATTGTGCTCCTTTACTAGCTGACCTATTCCTTCACTCTTATGAGGCTGACTTTATAGCTGATCTGATCAGAAAGAAAGAATATATTTTTTGGCTAGATCCTCAGCCAATCTCAGTTTCCGCTATATAGATGACGTGTTATCTTTAAACAATCCTAATTTCGGGGATTTGATACATCGCATCTACCCAAAAGAACTTGAGATAAAAGATACTACAGACACTGTGAAGTCAGCCTCATGTCTTGACCTACACTTAGAAATCGATGGTAAAGGGAAACTATTGACTAAACTTTACGACAAACGTGATGACTTTTCATTCAGAATTGTCAACTTTTCTTTCATCTGTGGCAACATCCCTTCGGCTCCTGCGTATGGAGTGTTCATATCACAACTCATACGTTATGCCAGAGCTTGCCGAAACTACGCAGACTTTTTGTATCGCGCTAGAACTCTAACAAATAGGCTTCTGGAACAGGGTTATGTTGCTACAAGATTGAAGTCATCACTACAGAAGTTTTATGGTCGTCATCATGAACTCGTGGATCGTTACGGTGTATCCATCAGCACCATGAAAACTGATTTATTCAACGGGTCATAGTTTTCCTTTCCACGTTTGTCTACCCCGGACTTGACTTTTTATGAGCAACTCGGCGGGTGTTTCTAGAAAAGCAGAGGACGCTTACCCTACCAGTGCACTTGGTCCATGCTCCCAGTTTTTAGTGGAGTCCGAGTTGTTCATTTACTTTTGTTACTTTGTATGCATGATTTTAGTTACTTTATGTTCTTTGTTGAGTATGTCTGTTTTCCATGTCTGGTCTTTGTCCCTGGATTACATTCTTTTGATTACCGCTATAACCTTGGTTCCCTTGATTACTTTTTCGTAAATTAACATAATTCTTGAATAATTGAGCCCTGTCGCTAAAAACATATTCAAGTAATTGGCTTAACCGAATAGACACTTTCGTGTTAACTAAGGGATAGCTGATGAATTTGTGTGAAATATACTTCCGCGAGATTGGGCCTAGGGTAAAACGATAGAATTTTCCTTTAAGCATATGCATGCCCATCAAATCATTTGATACGAAAAGGTATTTCTTTGCAAACCTATTTTCCGACGCAGTCGGTATAGTTTCGCTTTTTACCCTTTGACTTTAAAGACGCTCTTTTATGGAAACGCAAGTCACCTGAAGTTTTCCCGATTGGCCAAATACTGATAACTTAGTGGCGTTCGAAAAAAAAAATGTATCGGAAATTGAAATTGCGTGCCATGAGTTATTTTCTTGAATGAAATATAGAAAATTTTAAGTTAAAAGAACAAAATATTACCGCGTCGGCTATCTTTTTTTTTTTCAAGATAGTACTTGTTATTTAGAAACTGATATGTCGGTGGACACAACTGGTTGAATTGGTATACCGTGACAATTAATTGTAACTTTTTATCCGACTTCAAACAATTGCTGCCAAATATACATATTAAAATTTTGACCATTGATCGACGGTCAGTTAAATTTACATACATGTATATGACGGAACCATACACAAAAACAAATATAAACAAAAATTAAGCAATCGTCGGTGATCTCAGTGCCACAATCAAGTTTAAAGTTTCTTACAAACAGAACCTTACATTTAGAATAATCAGTGGGTAGTAACACTACCACAATGTGCGACACCTTCAAGTATCCGTCCTTTCTTTTGTAACATTGACGAAAATGCCGGCACTACAAGAGAAAAAAAAGACTCCCCTAGAGTGTTGTGATTTATTGGAAGACTTTGATTTGCATAAACATATGATTGGTGAGAAAATATTTTTTCCGACGCAGTCGGTATAGTTTCGCTTTTTTCCCTTTGACCTTAAAGACGCTCTTCCATGGAAACGGAAGTCACCTGATCACAGTTCTGTTTCCCGAGTGGCCAAATACTGATAACTTAGTTGAGTTCGAAAATACTGTATCGAAAATTAAAATTGCGTGCTATGTGTTATTTCCTGAATGAAATCAGAATTTCATAAGTTAAAAGTACAATTTTTACTGCGTCGGCTATCCATTTTTAAAGATAGTACTTGTTAAATTTAGGTGGACACCAACCATCAGCAAGTACGACTTGCTTATTATGCAGACGAGAACCATCATTGTGATATGTCAAAAACTGGCCTATATATTTCGTAAACAAATTCAAAAATATCGCCTGTATATTTCGTTTAAAAATTAAAAAAAAATCGGCTATATATTTCGTATACAAGTTTATAAAATCGAAATCTTCGTTGTCTATTTTTCACCAAGATACCATTTGGGTTCATCTGTTTAAACGGCGCGGTGTTTGTCGTCTGCTTTTAGATGAAATTTATGTAAATGCGCACTAATGTTCATTACATCCAGGCGTTACCTCCCATACGGCCAAGTTATGAGGAAACGGAAACCGGGATACAAGCTCTAATTCAAGATTCGCCTGTTTAGCGTGCTTTTTTCGAAGATTCATAAAACTCAAATGGACTATAGTAGTATTTAAATGTCTGCTTGCAAAGTGGGGGTATGTAGGGTCAGTATTCGTCCTTCTGTCCGTATTTCCTTACACAGAGGGGTACCATCCCCTAAGCCGCAACTCCTCGTACATCACTGAATGAAATGTGATGAAACGTTCACATAATCTTTATCAGATATTGAAGATATGCACTTCCTATTTGATATTTTGATTTGAACGGTTGACTTTTTATTCAGGTCTCATTTAGCAAATCATGGACTACCGGTATGTCATTCCTCAACATGGGGGAGTTGGTTATCAATTTAGTGAGCATTGCTTACAGTTTTTTCCAAGTTTTTGTCTTATACTCTATTGAATTCCTTGTCTTTAAAGTATTTGTACATGATTTATGTCATGAAATAAACACTATCTTAGTGTATGAAATATATAATAAGGACTACATTTATATTACAAATCTATATTTAACTTAAAGACAACAAAATTTACAAGTACATGTAAACATATATTTTTAACGTGTCATCACAGATTGACAATACAGTTCTATTCCAAGTTCGACCAACCCCTCAGTAATGGAATTCTATATATCATAAATCACATAGATCAACTGTCTCCACCCGTGAACTTTCTAGCGTAGCCTTGACCTTCTGGATTCAGGGTCACTCAGTAGTATTGGGACATTTTGTAGAAGTGGTTTCTGAGTTCTGGATTTCTGTTTTAACACAGGTTGCATGTCAGAGCACATGTTTCCATGATGTAACTCTGATAAAACGGTATATTGCACATTCCAATCTGTTTCCAGAACATACAGCCTTCCACAGAATCAACACATGGTCCTTGTCCTAAAACATAGACATAGATAAGAATTAATTGGATAACACTGCATGATAATTGCAACATATGTTTTAATATGATTAGGAGCGTAGTAGAGTTTTTTCACAATCATATTTTTCATGTTTTTTTGTCTACTGTCCCTAACTTTCTCAAGTCGACCATAAACATAGCTTTATATGTTATATGTTCTTTCCGTTAACGACATTGTGATGCATTGTTTCGGTCCTGTAGTGCACAAAAATAGCATTTTTAAGTTAGAATTAATAGAATTCAATGGTATGATTGAAACAAATATGATAGGATAATCTAAGCTGACGACAACTGAAGCCATATACTAATACCACCACGATAAAAAAAACAGCGGTGACAGTCTAGCTATCAAAGCGAAATAATAGCTACACCAATTTCAAAGCAGAACACGTATATGACACTAGCATTCAAGAAAATCATTATCAAAATCGATACCTCACCTTAATAAAACAAAAACAAATGAATAAAAAACAAAACGGCTAAAACTAAGCACTAACCTCCTGCTGCACCGCCTGCTCCACCAGCTCCACCTGCTGGGCATTTATTACAAGTCCGGGGACATTGTGAAGCCATTTTTGTGGAGTGTTTAGGATCCATACACAGTTCTCCCCATGTTGCACACCAAGTCTGCCTATCCCTGCAACTCTGCCCAGCTCCTTGTTTAGGTTGAATACCAGTGGTCCATTCCCACAGATTAATCTGACTAAATGGTGTCTTGCTGATTATTGAGTTACCTAGTTGTGAACTTCTCATACCACCGGTGGAACCACCACTTCCTCCTTGGACTCCTCCTGGGGGTGTACCGACTGATATAGTTGGCATTCCCCCGATAAATTCTATTCTTGGTATTCCAGGACTACCTCCAATTGTTGGTGAACCTGATTGTGACCCGCCTGCGCCGCCACCTACTGGACTTCCACCCATTGGATCTAATGGGTATGGCGCACCTCCCATTCCACCGGTGCTGCTCGGACCTCCAGGACCGAGACCTTGTAAAACAGGACTGCCACCTCCACCCATCGGACTTTCTGGTCCATGGCCTTGTCCAACAGGGCTTCCACCAGCTCCACCTGGCAAAGGAGCACCAGGGCCATGTCCGTGTCCGCCAGCCTCACCGCCTCCGTGTAATCCGTTAATAACAGCTTCGACTCCTCCAGGCCCTGATCCAACAGGACTGCCACCACTATTTGTCATAGGACCTCCAGCGCCAGGCCCATGTCCAGCAGGACCACCTGCACCACTTGGCATAGGACCTCCAGCGCCTGGCCCATGTCCAACAGGACCACCTGGCGCTGGACTTCCTGCACCCGGTCCATGTCCAGCAGGACCACCTGGCACTGGACCTCCGGCACCCGGTCCATGTCCAGCAGGACCACCAGCAGGCATTGGTCCTCCGTGCCCAGCAGGGCTATGTCCGACAGGGCTACCACCACCAAGACCGCCTGCTCCACCATGAGCCCCACCATGCACCGGTGTACTGGGTGCTGGGCCACCTAAAATTCGCAGCAAATATTTTAGCAAAGGTGCAATTTCAATGAAAATTCCATAGAAACCTTAAAGTATTTTTAATCTTGAGATAAGTGATAAGACACTGCAAGTTGATTTTTCTTCAGTTAACAATACGCTTTCTTTTTTATGCAAATCGTAGAGTTCATAACTAATCAATAAAAATTTATTTTTAATTGTGAATCATTATAAATTTTAGCATGTTCAATTATGATTTCTTTTGAAGGATTTATTGTCGTGAATTGAATGATTTAATTAGGCAAGGATGATAAATCGTGTTTAAATCATACATACTCGAACATAGTCCTCGGTGACATGTCTGTCCTCTTTTACACTGTGAACACTTTGGCCCAGATACATATGGTAACTGTCCAATAAAGTTTCCGCTGGAAAAAATATTTCAAATACAATAAGAACTCCAATCAGTTTTCGTACTGCAACGTTTTATTTGGTTTGAGAAAGAAAACACGTTCAACGAATGCTTTGCTTCTTATTAAAACTGTAGAGTCAGTAAATCTGCCTCAATCACTAATCCATGGGGTTCGAGGTTTAAACCCTTCCTCCCCATTCATGTCAGAAAATATTTTAATTTCGTGAAAAATTTGGGCAAAATTGAGCAAATAATAGCACCTCCTTCTACTGGACTCCCTTTCTGCGGGCAAAATCTCTGGACCCACATCCACGCCTGATGATTTTTTTTGTATTTACGTAGCAAAAGCATAGCATGCAGTTACATTTTGACAGTTAGGTTTTTAATTAAGTAGTTGCTGCACTCTACAAAACTTACGCTGGACTGTAAAAACAGACGAGGAACCATGCATTGGCCATCGGTGACCCACCGCCCATAGAGAGACTTGGACAACGTGCCATTCCACAACCGACATCAGTTGTATCAGCCCAAACCATCTGAGAACAAACAACAATCACACATTTATCTAACGCATTGATTAAAATAAGATATTTAACTGATAACAACGGTGCCATTTTTGTTTTTGTTTTGTTTTGATTGGTTTTGTTTTGTTATGTTTTGTTGTTCTGTGTTGTTTTGTTTTGTTTTGTTTTTTTGTTTGTTGTTTTTTTTTTTTATCTTTTTGTTGTTTCTTTTTTTTTTTTTTTTTGGTTGTGCGAGTGTTCTGTCTTGGTGTTTGTGTTAAAATTTCATAAGTGGACAAGCCTGTCGAAACAATAATGACTCATGCATTCAATACATTTCAAATAAAAGGCTACCATTTTTTACACAAAAAAACGAGTATATTATAGAAAAATACCATTTATTGTACTTTCAAAGTAAAGCGGTAAAACCTATGTGCATCATGTCAAGTAATATATTCTTAAATATTTTTCTATTTTTTTTAAATGTGAGAAAAGCATACACAACTTAGCCCTTCGTCGACTTAAATGAAATTACCTGTGTGTAGTGTCCTGTTGCTTGTGAAAATCCGGAAGTTCCATAAGTATACTGTCGTTTTTCATCGGCCCACATTTGAATTCCTACAGATATTAATCTTGTATAATCCCACGGAGCTGTATGCATGGCTAAATTCTCCCCTCGACCAGCATTTTGATGGTCAAACATACATTGACCTGCCCATGCTGTTGCTTCTCTTTCCAACTGAGTGTTCCATTTCTATGAATTGAAAAAAAATAAATATCGGTAACTTGAATGGTGCAATAAAAAAAAACATCACGTCAATGTTTAAAGTTTCGAATTTTAATTGATAAATATCAAATACTACATATAAATTGAACAGAAAATCACGTTATCTTCGATCGTAGAATTAATTTAAAAAACTAAATAAAATAAGATCTTTTTATGCAAGCAACTTTACAAGTTCTTACCATTTTTTGCATGTTAGCTGCTGGTTCCATCCGACGAACATCGTTATGTATATTCAAAATCTGCTGTTTATATGCGGTCATCGGAATATAAGCACTGACAACACATACAGAAAACGCTAAAAGTCCTAAATTCACAAACATCCTGCTCATACTTAAAGTCTTACAACACAATATAGCTTTCTCGAACGATGTCAATTTCTTATATAGATTTTGGTAAGCGTAGGTGATTGGTCGGAACTTTATTGTCAGGTAATTATTGGCAAAAGGTGACAACAAGGGAAATTATGATTATTTTATTTATGTGTTATTCTCCTTTATGATTATATTTGTTTACGCACAGAAAATGTATGACAAATAATCATATGTTTTGTAACATTACGCTGTACTGATGTATGTAAACGAAAAACGCCAACGCAAAAAGGTTACTTAATTGAATTTAATTATGTCTGTGATTTTTAAAAATGATGATAAAAGCATAAAAAATGAAATTGCACTTAGAGAATTTTCGTGTACGTGCACTGGTATTTACTTTAATTCGAACTTATATGAACTTGGTTAAGTTCAGATGAATGTGAGCTTATAAATCTTACACTTATACTAGTAATATATATATCTTTTTTTAATAATTTATTGGACACAGGAAAGGTTGATAATATAAAATTTGAATTTGAGGCTCAAGAATAGCGTGTTTGAAATAATTTGGGTCTCAAGGTGATGTAATTTTCAATATAAATGTAAATTGTACTGACGAAAATATTAGCAAAATACAAGGCCAAGAATGGATATCCTTGTCCGTCCCCACCAGTGACGAAGAAATCAGCATTACAACGTGTTAATCGTTACACCTTCCATTTAACGTATTACTTTATTCTTCAGTCACTTATATGAATTGCTAAGCGTATTAAGTATGGTAATTTCTAAGAAGAATAAAAAAATCAAGATCATTTTAATGTATTAAATGAGGCAGGTGTAACCTGTAAGAAGATAAGTTGAATATATTGATATTTTATGCCTTTAACAGTTTTGCATTAACTACGATTTATTTTTCTTCATAATTTTGCGAAGTTTTAAGGTGTGAGCTATGGCTTTGAACATTTGCTAAAAGTAACAAAACTAGTTAAGATCATTTCTCTGTGTTAAAGGCAAGCTTCCCAACAGACTGAAATCGGGCTCTCATGTAATGCTTCTAATGTCATAGGTTAAATTTGTATAGGTTACCGTCATGAGGACTTTGTCCTCCATTATTCTGCATGAAAAAATGTACCCTTGTCTTTTTTAATTCTAAGAAAACCATAACGGGAAAACAACAAATCGGCTAATTGCATTCACAACTAAAAAAAAAACTGAAAGAAAGCCATGGGTTTATTCTACATTACATTCAAAAGATGGTAAAATATCTGTGCAAATTGGAAAACGTGAATTATATCATACACGAACTACCTTGATCCTGTTAGTTCTTAAAATATGCAATGCAATTCATTACAAATAATGAAATATGCAATATGCGTGTCTTTTGAGTCTGATGTATAGCAAATAAATCAAAATATTGTATACAGCATACAGTGTATGCAATTATTGATAAACATCCAGATATAGATTTACTGTTCTAAGTTCATATAAGCTTTGATCCGAATGCGGAATGAGATTATCTGTGTCAAAGAAAATTCGCATCCTACCGAGAAATGTAAATTAGGTGTCTCCAGCATGAAAATTACAAAGTGAACTTAAACATTTTTGGCATAACACATTAACTTGACAAACAATTACTGTGTCGGACTTATTATATACATAGAAAGCAAAAATGTCTTATGAAGGACACAAGACGTAGTACGAAACAGGGAAATGTTACCCGATACGTTACATTTACTTGGTACCACTGAATGATATGTTTCATAACTATAATATCAATTATTCCAGACGTTTCCTGGCATACTTCTATAAGGATATGGTTAAAGTGTCAAGGCCACTGTATATATGAAGAATGTATCGTTCATTAAAATACTTTTTGTGTTAGGTGTATAAGACAAGGTTCAAATACTTCCTGTTAGGTGTATAAGACAAGGTTCAAATACTTCCTGACAAATTATCCACATTTATAGCTAACACTTCTCTACTGACTATTGTTATCGCGTATCATCTTACAACTAAAGGATAAAACAATTTCGTATTCTGGTATTTTTAGAATCACGCAAGTGTTGATTTATTGGTGGAAAGACACTATATTTTTGTGTTGTTCTGAAAGGTTTGTAATTTACCATAAACGTCTTAATCAAACGAAGTGAAATTTTCGATTAATTAAGGGAAGAAAACCCTTATTTTGCGAAACTTTTACAATACTTTTACCTCCAATATATTTTACTAAAAGGTTTTGTGTAAAAAAAAACAATCGACGAATAAAATACTTCTAGCAAACTTACATCTATTGTTTCGTTTTCACTTTCAGTTTACCCCTATGCTGCTGGAGTATATGAGGCAATTATTTCGATCGCTGTACCTGTGTATAATGCTGTTTTGAGGCCAGCTACAGCCTACCCTTGTGTGGTGAGGGTTTCTTCGTCATTCATTGAAGACCAATGGGTGGCCTTGAGCTGATATTTTTCATCCCGACGGGGTTGTTGCCTATTTGACATATTTACCATAACCATTGTCGTTATAACATAAAACTATATTCATGTATGTTACATTTTTCAAATACGCAAATCGTCTTACTCTAAATATGCATGACTTTCAGGCGGACAGATATTAAGTAGCAGTCTTTCTAAAAATCAGACAGCAGGTGATTCATGCATGTAAAAAAACCCACCGAATTGAGTTTTATTTCTTGTTCAGAAACAAATTCGGATCAGATAACCAGTCTTAGTTTTTCATATGGTTGTTGCGCTTTTGAGATTAAAAATATATAGATTGTACATGAAATAGGCACTCTGCAAGAGTTATTGTTCTTGATTTGCTTTCATTTTGCATGATTTTAGTAGGAGATGAATGTATGAAGTGTAGATCTGAATGCAGAAATGATAATCGTTCTGTGAAAGAACATCGCACCTTCGTTTGAGTATGTACAATTCCGGACTCACTTGAAGTTTGCCGATCTTGGCCGATTGACGAACTGTTGCGTTACACAACAATATAGTTCTAAAATTTCAGTATATTTTCGAAAAAGAAATACGCTTATTTCACTAATATTGTACAAATGTACGATATCAAAAGATGTAAAATAGAAAAACATAAATATATATTTCAATCATCATCCTTGCATAGTCATCCTAAACCGACCTAGAATCCTCAAGTTTTGGGTTTTTTTTGTGATTTATCAAGTCCATACATATATCTATGCCGTAAAAAAATGAGAAAAATCATTGATTGATTCATCCTCCCAAATCGGGGTTTTCAGTCCACTCTCGCTCCCCAAAACCCCTGACATCACTCATTCATATTTATCGGGTATCGTCCAGCCAATTCCGATTGGTTGCTTCTTCGGATGAGAATCACCAATGAAAATCGATTTAACATAAAATATCTCTGGAAAGGTAAACAATAATACGAGGTAATGGACGATCCAATATGGTAACTGAAAGTTGTATGATGTCACAAATGATGCAATATGAGCAAAAATGATACCTGTAGATTCTGTGTAGAGTCTTTACTAAAAAAATGACGTTTTGTGTAGCCACTTTGTAAGTTACATCGAAGAGTTTCTATTACGAGTGATTTGATTGGATTTTTGATCCGGGTTAAATTTAAGTAACTCACTAGATGGTGCTGGATGATACCCGCTAAATATGAATGAGTGATGTCAGGGGTTTGAGGGAGCGATAGTGAACTCAAAACCCTGACTTAGGAGGATGTGATTGATTGAGAGTTAAGTTAAGCAGAGTATTGAATTAGCCTGGATGTTTAAGCCAGCCAAAATCAGTGGCATAGAATATTTGATAATTAGCGACTAACTAGTTTTAACAGACCCTTTATTCCCGTTGGAAACAAGGCAGTACCATCTAGAACAAATTTGATGTTAAAAAAAACCTTTATTGGATAAAAGTCCCGAATTGCTTATTGTGCTACTGACAAGCAGGAGGCATTAACAACCAAAAACAAATGATTTTATTTTGTTGTGAAAGTAAAAACATAATGTTAAAAACCGCCACATTTACATTTATCTAAAAGTTGATAATTGTCACAAACAGTTTATGGATCAAAGCAAGATGTACTTTCACTAGGCAGGTGTTTTTCTTCGTTTGAATGATAGATGATATTGATTGAAATCAAGATTTATTTACTTGCTAAATCAACTATACCATTTACTTTTATTTTCTTTTCTGTCGGATTTCAGTATTGCAACAATTTTTAAAATAATTTGTCCTTAATAATAGTATTTTCACGAAACCTTTTGATAGAAACGAAAAGAGTGAACATTTTCTATATTTACATACGCATGTATGCATGTATATGCCTTCTCAAGTTTACAGAATAGCTGCAATAACGCTTCAATCATGACTTATGAAATGCCCTTATGCAAGCCCGGCTAGAATGCCTGTATCTATTGTGGAGACATTGCGGACATTGTACTAGCGAACTTCCTCGTCTTTCACAACGGAGCCACTTATCATAGTCACGACTGAAACGCCACGGGGAACCTCTGGCTGACCTCCGTATGTGAGTTATCCCCCTTACATTCTCATACAGTCGGGTGCTACACCATCAGTCGATTCCAGAGCCGATGCAGAAATATATTAATATCAAAAAGAGCCATGTATACTCCGTCCGTTTTTCAGCAAATGACTTCACTGGAAAATAAATTAGATTTGACAGGTGTTTTGCAAAATCTTTTTAAAAAACTGCTTATGGTGCCGTTAAATCTCATAATGAGCTTCTGCATATAAAAGAATCGCAGGTATTCACAGAAATAAAAAAAATCTTGCACAATTTTTACTTTTAAAATAGAAATAACTAATCGATAAGGAATAACTCAAATCAAAGTTTCTATTATTTTTATTTTTTTTCGATGGAGAAGAAAAAACTTTTGAGTAATGACGCTAAGTTCATTTTCCTAGTTATTTTATCTATTTTATCATTCTTTATTGTGTATACTTTCATTTTTTTAATTTTTTTTTCATTACTTTTGACCGATCTCGGATAACTGCTAGCCAACAAGCTTTGATAATCAATGCAGACTATTGTAACACGGAATGTGCTCGACTTAGTGAACACAACATAATCATATATTTGCTTTCATGTTCGAGCTATATTTTGATGTTTGACAACTGTGTACTTTTAACTTTTTGTAACATTGTTCTCAGACTTGTTACGTGGTCATAACAAAAACAACTTCGTAATATGTCATTGACATAAATAAACATAGCAACACTGCATCTAAAATAGAAAAAGAAACAAAAACACTATACGATGCCCGACGCTCCCTACTCAAGCAGTGCTAGAGGTTGACTGGCAAGCTATTTTCTGACTTGGAGTATGTAGGAACGGAATAGAAGTAGACGCTCCCCATCCCAGTAATTTATATATTGTGGAAAAAATTCTATAATAAATCTGTCAAATATCAAATGGCAAAGAAACTGCAGAAACAATTATGAATGGACAGGAGGAAAGACGAATGGACGGACGGATACTTTGATCAGATTGTACTTTCCGAAAATTAGGTAGAACTATTGACCAGGTATGTTATGTGTGTGTGTGTGTGTGTGTGTATGTGTTAGAGTTTTTATTTATTTTTTCTCAAAGGTTCGAATTTATGAAATGTCTGTCTTTTTTTTCATTACAACACAGCGTAGTTTAGCCACTTGCCCATATGTTAATGGCAATGCCCCATAAGCTTCTTGCTCGATGGCAATTTGTTTTAGGAAAATAAAAAAAAAACAAGAAAGTAGACCATTACATACTAAATTAGACTTCTAGATTTTAGTCCGCGTTGACTATTTCGATTTACACGAAAGACATGATAACCTAATAACGCCTCTACTTACATTCATAACTACATTCTTAGTGGTACAAAAATGTACTCATAATTGTACGTTTTCCATTCATTCATTTGAATTTACCCGCACACACAACTTCTCTTATCATCGCCTCTTCTTATTCTCCTGCATGAAAAATTCGTGTGACTGACACATACTTTTATATGCCCCGCCTCTTTGGTGAACCAACCAATCGGATTTGGTATCTGGACGAAATTGACACAAAGGTCATCAATTTGACAAATCGGAGAAACTGACGTTTTTCAGAACTGGTGTATACGGTATCAACTGTAAAGAAATAAAAATGGTAAAAAATAAGTTCTCGTAGATCTAAAATGAAAAGAAATAAAGAAAGCCAAACAAATAAATATATCCTCTAAAAAACGACTCAAATATATTTTTAAAAAAGGCAGGCATTTACTAGTCTGAAAAGCATTAAAACCAGGCGCGGCTGCCAGTCTGAATGTCTTGCCAAGCGAACGCACATCACATAAAATTGTTAAAAAAAGTTTTGTTTGCATTCATTAGGATAGATTTTTAACACATTCTATCCCAAAATTGTTCATGTCTCGCGTCGCTCAGCCTTTACTTCAATTAACATTACCCCTGACCAAAATCCTAGATCTGCCTCTGCAAACAGGTAAAAAAAGCTGGAAAGACAACAAAATCGATCGAAACGAACGCTAAACTTAAAATAGTTCGAGTCATGAACACTCGGTAATTCATATGGTGGCAGATTTGGCTGTTTTAAAGAGGTTATCATTCAGTTGCCATTAGTATAAATTTATGAAGTAAAACACTGTAAATACCTACAATAAAAATGTTGCACTTACAAGATTTTAACATGTAAAACCCTTAATTTGGATTATCTCCATTTGGAGTCCTCCGACAGTAATTATTTTTCCTTCATACACATCTTCATATAATATCCAACCTTCATATAAAATTTCATCAAAATCCCTTCAGCGGTTTAGGAGGAGTTTTGCCTACGAGTTTAAACACATGTAAAACCTTCAATTTGGATTATCTCCCTTTGAAGTATTCCGACAGTAATTATATTCCTTTATGCACATCTTCATATTATACACAACCTTTCTATGAAATTTCATCAAAATCCCATCAGCGGTTTACAAGGAGTTGCGCCTACAATGTTAAACACATGTAAAACCCTTAATTTGGATTATCTTCCTTTGGAGTCCTATTCGTCCATGCACATCTTCATATGATACCAAGCCTTCCAATAAAATTTCATCAAAATCCCTTGAGAGGTTTAGGAGATATTGCGCTTACAAGATATGTGGACGGATGGACGAACGGACGCACAAACAGGGTGATCCCTATATATCCCCAAACTTTGTTTGCGGGGAGGGGGTATGAAAAGACAATGAATATCAAGTCATAATAAAAAGCCAAAGCAGACGCAAAAAAGTTAAGTCCATTGGATGCAACTTCGGGTGTGCACCCTCCGCTGTTCTAAGGGATTGCTTCCATTATCAAAAGTAGAGTCCGACTGGTATAAAATTTAGTATTCTTATACTTGTCAGAGTGGGAGTCTAACCCTATGATAGATCCATGTTATAAACATTGTATGTGTGTTTCAAGACCCGCATGATCTAAAAACAATAACTTCCTACCGTTGGTCATACCTACTGTTCGTGAAAGATCATATTCGAGCAAAACAAACAAAAAACAAAAAAAATTAAAGCTTATAAGTCACCTTATATCAATATACATGCGAGAGAGAGTATTAGAAGCGAAATTAAATAACCGCAAAATTTGATTGTCATCCTTAATCGCTGAAATAAGTATCCGCGAAAATAAATTGGTTTACAATTTTATTTTAAAATATTAAAAAAAAACTTAATAAAAATTGTGAAAATTGAGGGTTAGATGCTACTGCTTTTTTGAGTGCGTGTATTTTTATCATAGTCCAAAAATGGGGTCGAATAGGCGCACATCAATCTCGGTCGACCTAAAAATTTTGAGACCAACATCAAATATTCCGAACAAGATTGTCCGATGTGATCTACGGCATATTGTTTTAAAAGATCACATGAGCATTCATACTTTATGTCAAATCTATTGTATTTCTTTAACAAGGCTAGTGACATATCCCATAATATACCGGGTTTGTACTGAATGATTGAAACACATAATGAGATTAAAAATCATTGAAATTACAAGTAAATCATTAATTTTAGTTGACTATTTATTAGATGCATAATTTAACAATAAATTATGACAGAAACTTCCTGCGGTGAATTTTCAAATGACACGCATTTAAGATCCGTAAACGATATTTTTGACAAATTAAAGTAGGGTAAAATTCATTTTATTTGGACTGTACTTTCATCCAACCAAAAAAAAAAGACGAAACCGGAACTTAAATATTCAGTTATAAAAAGAACTGGAGAGGTGCAAAAGTTCTTCTCGCCAGGAATGTTTAACTGCGAATGTTCCCATTTTTTACAGAAATGGTTGCTGCATTTGTCGATCAAATCTTAAAACCAACAAATTGGAAATAATTATCTTAATCACAATTTAAACTTTGAAACTTTCAGATTATGTCGTTTTCCCACTAAATTACTCCAATATAATGTGCCAGACGGGACAGCCTTGTTGAACCCCTCTGCTTAGTCTACATATTTGATTATCAAATGACTATTGCAAAGAGGATTAATTATGCAAGTAATCATCACATCAATCTTCGGATTTAAACTGCATTGAGATTCGATCATTAACCGGACCTTGCAATTTGAAATTCTAAATCGTTATATTATTTTAAAATTTATACAATATCTTTTAACAATATATATTTCAATACTCAATTAATTGCAACCTAGTTCTTGCCCTATAAATCAAGATGAAAAGCACACAATGTTGTCATATTTGACATCAATTCTAATGACATAAAGATAGTTTTTTTACCAAGTGTGTCTTGTGTCTGTTCATTTGATTACCGAACAAGAAAACGTCAATGCCTATGATGAAAACAAGGAAAAAGTCAGTACTTATTGTTATTGGAAAATGTTCTTGGGCAGTCATTTCAAAACTCCATACACAATCTAGAATTTAAGCGTTTGCAATCTTACGTAGGATGTATGACGAAGCTTTTTTTAGCATGAAATACTCGTTCTTTTGAACAGATCTCCCATGTAACGCCTCAAACTTTGAATACACTAAAAATCTATCTAAATGGCCGTTGAGTCAATTGAAGTCTACATGCAGTTTGTACCTTTACCACTATCTTAACAGTTTTGTATGTTAATGATTATTTCCTAACTTTCAAGTGCACGTACATTCTTATAGAGCGTTCCCTTATTGGAAATCCTGGTAATTAAAGGTGTTTCAGAGAGGTGAAGATTGTTGCATTTATTATAGAATGGAAAACAGACAGAACTGTATTGTGGTAATTACTCCGCAATGTTCGTCAGTCCTTGACCTTCTGATGGGTGTATCTGCAAACACAAATGCACTGTATGAACAACACAAGGAGGAAACCATGGCGTAGTATAAAGTTTCCGATGTAATCATAATCAATCATTTTTGAAATTTAAATATGATATTTATTTGATATGTTTACAAACAAGTTGTGGTTTAACCTTAGTTACGACAAAAGCCAAATAAAAGCGAGATTGTTATTCTGAATTTAACTCGAACGTTTGGAAACAAAAATTTCAATGCCGTTTTACCGGTACATGCCTTGGGCTCCAATCCTGGTACCGACCATTTTAAATCAAGTTCATACATTTTTCACACATCCAGCATACAACCTATTTTATAAACACTCACATTACGTTTGTAATATGCAGCTTTAAATTAATGTTTGTGTTTAACATGATATTTTTCTATTTTTTATTATGTTAAACTTGGACATTATAAAACAATCTTGGCCGAAGATAAACCAATGGTTGGCATTGTATAAAATATTAGTGCTTTGTTTTAAAAAAAAAAAGAAACGAGGAAGAAAATGTCGAAAACCAACATTTCATTCACCACTATTTTTTCTTCTCATTTTAAGGGAGTACATCGGACCCACCCGCTATGAATCCGCACCTGAGTGAAAACGACCTTTCCGACCAAGTACAGGAATATAGCTGATGAAAGTATAAGAAATTCCCGAACTAGGGATAATTTTCCATTAGCATTCGGAACCAAGCATTTTTGATTAACCATCATGGATAGACTAGAATATGAGCTCACATCGCCACAATTAGCATGCGATGAACCCAACATGTATCTTCTTAAGATTATTTCAAAGTACTTTTACTTATTGAATTAAATACTTACATGGAAGTTATCAATCACATTTATCAATAAAACATATTAGAGGGATACCACGAAGATAACCTTTACATCCGGTAAGGTTAAAATACATTATATTTATTAATAATAACAATATGACGATAGCGAAACTTCATCCATGAGTACTGAAAATTTGCTATACGTGACTGGCCGATGATTGTGACTTATAGATCATCGATGGTAATCGTACTTGGGAACCATCGAGAACACGTCCCATTGATTACTCTTGCATATGTGAAAGTCGTTGAGAGAAACCGTAGTGTGAATTACCGAGAGTAACGGAAGTGTGAATTCATGAGAGTAGCTGTAGTGTGAATCTTAAATTTGCCATAGTGTGATTTTTCGAAAGTATGCCATCAGGACTGTAATCGCTGTACCCAGTATCAGAGTATACACGGAGTGAACCATCAAACGTAATCATATTTTGTAAATTAAGATTTAAAATTGTTCAACGTGTCATAGTTTTCCTTTCCTCTTTCGTCTACTCCGGACTTGACATTTTATGAGCAATTCGGCGGGTGTTTCCAGAAAAGCAGAGAGCGCTTACCCTACCGGGGCACTTGGTCCATGCTCCCAGTTTTTAGTGAAATCCGAGTTGCTCATTTGCTTTTGTTACTTTGTATGTATGATTTTAGTTACTTTATGTACTTTATTGTGTATGTTTGTTTGCTAAGACTGGTCTTTGTTCCTGGATTACATTCTTTTGATTACCGCTATAACCTTGGTTCCCTTGATTACTCTTTTCTAGAATACCCTTGATGTTAGATTTTCCGTAGTTAGAGGTGGTCTTCTAAAATAACAGTAGTTAGAATCATTGCACAGCCATAGTGTGAATCATCTAGAATCATTAAGATAAGTTGTAGTGTCAATCATTGAGCAAAACCAAAGTGTGAATCATTTAGATAAGCCACAATGTGGCTGTAGTGTAGGTGGGTTATCCGTTGCGTAAAGTATAAGATAACGATGTGAATCATTGGAAGAAGTCAAATTCTGATTCATTTAAATTAGCTGTAATGTGAACCATCGAGGGAATTTTTGTAGGAATCACTGAGAAATGTCACAATGTAAACTGTCGAGAGTTACGGTAACTGTTCTGCGAGTCATCTTAAGTGATTTAACGTTACATTTTTTAGATCTTAGCAGTATAATCGTTGTGCGAGTCTTTTTGGGTTATTGTTGCTTGAATTATTAATTTCATGAGAATCATTCTAAGAAGACAAACAGTAACTCAAATAGTGTTTATCTTATTATTTTTTTTTTGGAGGGGGGAGGGGGAACGTTTGAAGTACCAATAGTACTGCCGTTGTAAAATGAAAGTTGACTGTATATAAATGTAATTTGAATCGTTTAAAATAGCCCATGTTTCATGCAGAAAACTGCAGCATTTTTCAAAAATATTGATATAATAACTGCCCTTATCTGTGTAAATTTGAATGTTTTGAACACTTTATTTGCAAGATGAGCAAGTATTGGTGAGTGATGACTCTTTAAGTTGACGTGAATCCATTTGAAAATAGACTAATATTAGATATGACAAATATTTTTAACGTCCTTGACTACTCTTGCCGTCCTTGACTACTATTGCGAGTCTCGCACGGACGGCCCGATTACGAGGGCTTTTTAATGGCACAACATAAGTGATATCTATGTTATATACTAGTAATAACGATAAAAACTGTATGGCAATCTTTAGCTGGAACTGCTATTGTTAATGATGTTTTCTGACGTTTTTTGAGTACGTTGCGTTTAGGAGGACAGAAGTAGAATTTAAGAATATGACGATAAACTTGTCCAAAAATAAAAATCTTGGTATATTTACCTAGCCTCCCACGGTAGATGAAAACGGGGAAGATTTTTAGTAATTGGTATTCTCTTTCTGTGTTAGTATTATATCCCAATGATGTACTATGATTGAGTATACTAAATACGGAATATTTTATCCATCACATTCATCATCACAAATGATGTTCAACGAAAATTTTATGTAAAAAAAGAAAAATTGAGAACATTTTCAAGAACATTAAATGAACCTGCTATATAAACTCATTAATCATTATTTTAGCACCCAAGATTGATGTCAAATTAGTTAACCAATCTGTTAACAGTTGTTACTATTCATAATTTAAAATTTTACTTTTTACACCTCAACGAAATGGACAAGAGCATCTCTGAAGAAAAAGAAAATATTGTTATATTTTATCATTTTTGTAAAACTCATCTGATTCAGTTATCTTTATATCAAGGAAAGTGGCTCAATAATACAATGTATTGAAACTTACGGATTCCAAAAATTGAAATAAAGATTAAAATCTTATAAAACACTGTATTTTGTCGCATGATTTTTCGGGTGTAGGTTAACTGGATTCTGCAATAGAATCGAGTGTCAAATTAGATAAAATTCACTGCAATCACAAGGCTTGTTTGATCTGCATTAGTCTAGTATCTCTCAGTTAATAACATCCTTTAAAAAAATTGAAACTAAAGGCATCTTTTTTTCATTTTCTGGGTCTATGTAAGTGAATGCCAGTGCCATATTTGGACTAAATTAAATTAATAATGTCAATCAAATCTTATGCACAGTAAGGATGCTAGTATTTGTCCCAGTCTACTAATTTTTCATTAGTGTGTCTGCTTTGTGACACTGCATAACGGTGGGATTCAGAATGAATTTGTAAAAGATTACAAAAAGAAATAGAGAGGTTGCTCACTTTAGTGCTTGGATAGTTAGTCATTGTCAAATGGCATCTACTGATTTCGTTACTAGTTTAAGTAATCTTTGACAGAAATTGACAACTCACCATGACCTCATGACCCAGTCAAATCAGGTTAAGCCACGAAACACAAATCAACCTTTCTGAACTGCTTAATATTTATAAATTTAATTGGTTGGGTGTTGCCTTTTTGACATTTCCTCTTCTGATCTTCTTAATGAATTACATAATCCAACACACAACCTTTAAATGCAGATAATGGTGATTTATGACAATAAAAAACAGCTGTAAAATGTCAACTGAAATCAATGGTAATCATTGTGAGTGTGATTTCCCAAGTAAAAAAATGACACTAAACAAACCAACGATTTTCTACAGAAAATTTCCTGAAAATTGAGGAACTTTAATGATCTAAAAAGAGTCGAAAATTGACAGTGAACAAACAACAATTTTCTACAGGAAACGTCCTTATAACTCAGAAACTTCCATGATCTCCAAAAGGGTCAAAAACTGACAGAGAACAAACAACAATTTTCTACAGAAAACTTCCTTATAATTAAGAAACTTCTATTCAAACCAGGTGTTCATATTCAGTTTGCATATAAAGTTCAATTACAAGATTTGTTAATAAGAAAAAATGCAACACAGCAGTGAAATTCTAACCACTCGCATTGTGGTAGCGAGAATTTTTTTCTTGGTGCAACAATTTCATGTATATTCAGTTAAGTAAAAAAAGAAGACTTTTCAGAGCTGTGTTTATTTAATACTGGCAATCATTCACCTACATGTGTTTTACATGATTTTGTTACCATAAATAACAATACAAAATGTATTATACAAGATGAAATAAACAAGCAATATTTCAAGTGGTGTATTAGACAGTTTATTTGTTAGACTCAACACCAACTTCTGATATTCAAAACGCCATAGATTATGACATTTTAAGTTCTCTACATAATTAATATCAGCAGATAATTCTTCAACATTGCTATGATACACAAAGTTCCAAATTGTATACCCACACCAATACTCTTGTTTAAATAGCACACTATAGGACTTATACAGACCAAAACATTGCAGAATATACCATGAAATTTACACAGAAGTGGACTGATCTTTTCTATCAACCATCATAACTAAAATAAATAATAAAGTTATAAAATAAAATCCCATCTCATAAAAATATGCCCCTAGCTGCATTACATTTATATAATAACTAAAAAATATGAATGCTAAAATTCTCAGATGCTTTGCCTTAAAAGTAATAAATCATTAAAAAAAAAAAGGAAACTTCAAATGTATCTAGTAAGGACTTGAGCTATACAAAAATAAAACTATGCAAGCAGATGAGCATCATGACAAAAGAACTGGTCTAAAATAATTATGTTATACAAAGTACAGAGTGGTTCATTCTAAAGACATACATAAACTATAATACACAGGTCACTCTAACATAACTAAGATCAGACAGAGAAGAGGGAAAGAAAAGAGTAAATAGTCTGAAAAAAAAAAACAAGTTTGTAGACATCATAAATTACTTCCCTTCACATTTTACTTACAAACTGTGGAAGATCTATTTTTTAATGGGGTTCAAATTTTTACAATTTTTCTGGATTTGTCAAATTTCCTTTGTAAACTAAAATAGAGGCATTAATGAAATCAACTTATTCAAAATTCTGTAAAAAGTTGACTTACCACAAAAATTTATACCCATGATAAAAAGTAACAACATGTAATACACTGGTACTTCAAATATACAGAAAGATAAGGAAGACTACAGATAAGAGAACATTGAGAATAATACATGTACTATTGATATTAGGAGTTGCCTCCCTTTTGTTGATATTTTTTTTACTTACTGATACATGTTCTAGTCCATTTAACTACACAAAAATCAAATTTGCAGTTAGGTTCATTTCAAAAAGTAAATTTTTCAAACTGATTGGTAAATATAGTGTTCTCTAGGCCCAAATATCATCTTTCAAAAAATAATCAGCAAGATAGAGAAGAAAACGTATTTCAGGAAGAAAATTATAAAACTGCCAATTTCCGGAGTCTCTCAAACACACACACAGACATGCACATACAGTTAAGTCAAAAAGCAAATCACTTTGGTTTCAGCTGAAATGAGTCCATAACAAAGTTCACAGCAGTCAGTGGGTCTTGGATTTCTTTCATTTTATCTTTGTGTAGGACCCAGTCTGGTCTGATCTTGTGTTGTTTCTTCTGTGGCAGGTGTACTGGTAAGGAACTATTAAAACTCTTAGCAGCAAGGAGACGAGCTTGGCGTAGTTGACGAGACTCATCTATTTTGTGTTTTCTCGCTGTTAGACAATGTATGCTTCTAAGTTTCTCTGATAATTTTTTGTCACCTCGAACATCCTGAAAAAATAAGTTTAAAGTTAAAAAAAAAATTAACATGTAATCATACGCAAAATAAAAAAATCAGAAACAAAATTTCAATGTAAATTATTATTATTTTTAATACAAGCATTTCCCATTTTATCTATTAACACATACAACTGCACCAAGTTTGCAATGTAGTCATGGTTGCTAAAAATTAATCAAAGACGGTTAAATCCTCACTGTGTGCATTCAAATATTCACATATACTTCATTTAGATTTTCCTGAGTGTGTATCATATGTAATACCTACCACAATATGACTAAATACAGATAACTTGTGATACCCTAACACAAGACTTACCATTCTACATCTATCCAGCATTCCAAGTATTCCTAGCAGCATACACGTTGAATTAAATATAGCTCCCTTCTCACGGTAAATCTGCATCAGTTCTATCAATGTATCGACAGATCCTTCTACATTATACACTTCATATACTGTCTTGTCATACTGGGTAAGGAAAAACATTTTATTTACTGTAAACATACTGATTTTTACCGTTGTAAAATATGGTTGTTGTATGGTGTTAAAAATTAAATTTGCTGGTACTGTTTTTTTGTGCCTTTTTGTCCACCACAAGAACAGCAAAATGAATATGTTTTAAGTATCAACACAATGTTCAAGAATGAAATAAGGAAATAATTACTAATTTAGTTTGCTTTCATTTTATTTTTATTTGTCTACAAATAAAATCATACATTAGAATCATCTACTCTCTTGTCAAACATAAAATATATCTATGTCACCAGACTTTTTCAACATACTTTTCTTGTCAAATCTGTTTCTGATTAGACAATATCCATTGAATTTTCTTTGAAATTGATTTCAATTCAGTATTTGTCACCTTATTGTTTACTTTGCTCATTCTAAAAATGTACAGCATTTTGGCCTTAATACTTTGTGACAAATTACTTGCTCCTGTTTTCAAATTGCATGTACATTGTAGATAGGTCAATCACTTAATCTGAGCAGGAATAATTTATAGGAAAAATATTATTAAGTCTACAGCCAGGACTGAATGTTTTTAAAATCTTCAAGATCTTGAGAAACGGAAGTGTAGAAGTCTCTGCATTTTTGATATACCGTATTTTGGTGTGTATTATGTGCACCTTTTTACATAGAAATTATTTGCAGAACATTGGGGGTGTGTATTATACATCAATACATAAAAATTGGCCAAGACATTAAAGATTTTGGTACATGAAAAGATATTGCGTAATGTAAACAAACTGGAAGTGAAATGTTACTGAAAGAAATTTTATCTAATCATCAAATACATCTTTAAGAATAAAATTTTTAGTGATATTTTCTTCAAATGACTTAATAACATGTTTCAAACAAAGGTTGTACAACATTCCTTCTTATAAAGCATGGTTAGAAATTAAGATGAAACCACTAAAAACCAAAAAGTAACTAGTTCCTTGTTTGTCAAACCCTCCTTATCAAATGCTTTTACAGCAGAAAATGATTATTCTGATACTTATTTTGATTGTTTTTTACAATTTCTTCCTTAAAAGTATGTTTTTAAATGAAAAATTGTGAAATTTGAGTTACAACCAAAACCAGAAATGTCAGATTTTCCTTACTTTCGATTTTGTTTTATAAGTCTTTTCATACATCCTGTGTCAATTTTATCATGCTTCGAAATTAAAATTATCCAATTTATGTAGCTACTGATGTTTATATGATGTTTTAGTCTGCATAGAAGTTTCTTTCCTTCACATGTTCATAGGAAATACTGCATCAAGGTAAATAAATTGACCGAACAAGTGCAAAATATCAATTTCTTTTGTCTTACAAAATTTTTACAAATTTTTAACCTAATTCTAAAAAACATTTTTTCACATGTTTAGACCTTCAACATTGCACTGTGCACAATACATAAATGCGCACTGTACACACCAAAATATGGTAATGAAAGATGATTTGGCACAACTTTTTATTGTAATGAAGACAGATTCTAATTTGTGGCTGTTTCTTCATACCTTAGCTAAGTTGAGCAGTATGCTGACTGAATATTTGATGAGATCCATGTGAGGCTGACTACGATTACATCCTCTCATCAATCTGTAGATAACTTGAACTGCATTCACAGAGACAAATCTTTCACAGCAAGCAGGAGAAAGTCGAGTGGCTACATCTAAGGAAAATGGACAGAATCAAACTTTCTTCCAGTAGCAGGGGAAAAGTCCGTTTTTATATGTAATCATTGTATTTGGTTCACTACATTGTATATGTAGATGACCTTTGTTTCATTTGTTCACATTTAGACCATGTTTTAGGATTTTAATGTATTTAAATCATCGCACTGCTGATGCTTTGGTCTTTTTTTGCCAATATAAAATACACTATCATTTTCTTTTAAAGGGAGATAACTGATTTTTTAAATGCATTAAATATTTTAACATCTTGCAAGACGGCTCAAACACGTAAATGCAAAATAATTGACCATTCCATAAATAAAATGCTTCAAGCTAACTTTCACCAAAAATAAAATTATGTGACCTTTTTTGATGTTTCACTGAATTCTATTTTTGCATGATGCTAATAGGTGGACACCAACTTAATTATTTTCAATAAACCTTGGCAGTATTTTAGGGAAAAAAAATTATGTACATTACTGATTTAAGATTATGATTTTTAAGGTCAAATCACAGATATATTGAGCAGTGATTTTTATTTCTAATCTAAAGTTAAGAAATTGAGTTGTAATCAAAGTGATTCATTTCTAAAAGATTCATTATCTTACCTAGATGTATAAGGACTTCCAGAATATGAGACAGCTGTTTAAACTTGAGTAGGTAATCTAAAGCTGAAGCCATTCTGTTTCCAAGTTTCTTCTCCTCAGTCGCTGATCTGTTGGCTTCCTCGACTCGTTTCCTGATCTTCTCAATCTTCTTACCAATACTCTTCCTCCTTACTTGTTCACCTCGCCATATTGCCTGAAATTTCCAAAATATTTTTATAAGACAGTGCAAGTTAAAGCTAGTATTTATGGGTAATATTACCGCAAATATACTCATATTCTTAATAGTATATTTGTGCTATTGAAAGTATACTTAACTTGTTTTTCTTGGTCTAGTCTTTGTCCCAAAAATATGGATTTCCTGTTCCCTTTTTATTCACTGTCTCCTTGCATTTACTTCAGAAAAACAGAATACAGCTCCTTTTGGACATAACTAAATTTAAGTGTTTCATGCAAATTAACAGTGGGGTATCAGCCCATTATCAGGCTGTCCAGCACCTTTTGGGAAAAAATGGGCTAATTTAAGGGCTAATTTAGTAACAAACAGAAAATTTTTAATCTTTCTTTTCTGTCTTTTGTGAATTCCCAACAGAAGACCTGGGGAGAAGAAAACATTTATAGACAATTAGGTTGCACTCTTTTCATTAAAAAACAAGCAGTCATTGAAACAAAAATTTAAAACTTCTAGGACAGCAGTGAAGTACCATGAAAATTTGGGAATTCACATGAAAAATAAGGTTTTTTTTTTTAGGAATTCCCTTTGAATTTCAAATTTTTAAAGGAATTTTAGATAAACTGCAAAAAAAAAATCAGGAATTTTTAGGAATTTTAAAGCCACTGGATAACCTGCAATGTGATAAACAACATAGTCGAGAGGAGGACTAACACTTACACTAACTTTGTCACACAGACAAACTAAGATATGTGTTGCCTGAACATGGGGAGACTTTAACTCATGAAATAGATGAACACAATTACTTCTCCTGATACAATTGCCTAACTAACCTGAATCCTAACTATAGCCTTGATCTTCAGTTTCTGTTTCCTAACCACCAGCCATTGCTTGACAGACTTCTGTATTGTGAGGGCTGCATGCTGCCTTCTCTGTAAATAACATCTAGCCTGCCTCTGTACAATAACCAAGGCTCTCTGGAACCTCAGGTATTTCAGTCTGTGCAGCCTACCTCTTATCCATCTCTGTTATGTAACACAACATATACAGTAAAGAAGAATGAGGAAATACGATGCAATTGGTCACATTTTGTTTAAATATGTTTTATAAAAATAACTAGGGTATATATTGTATATTACCTTCCTGGTGTGATGTCTAACAATCTATTTTAGTTTTCTAGTTTTAATTTTACATGTAGAATACCTTTTTAGTTTAAACAGTTTTTCTATGACTATTATTCCCTCACAAATATATTCCTGAATTGTTAAAAAGACATGTGATTTGGACCTGTGGCATTAAACATTCCAAGTTGATTTTTTACAACTTATTTACTTTTTTCACAACTGAAATACCTATTAAAAAGTGCATAAAAACTTTTCAGCTTGATGAAAAATTAAACGTGCATTACATTTTTGTTCACTGTGTAAAAAAAATCAAATTGGAGTTACAATGGAACAATAAACAATTCTCGGACTTCACCATTTTAAAAGATATTCAACACACCAGAAATTAAGTAGCTAAGAACCATGCATAATGATACATGGTTGGCATGCCCACATATTTTTATTTTTGATATTTTAAAGTGTTATAATAAACATAAATTAAACTGAGGTTTTCCATATAACCAATTTCCATAGGAGATATAAATTAAATACAACGCATCGTAGAATTCGAAATGAAGGGAGATAACTCTGTAAATGACATTGAAATGCAATGTAAATTATCTCCTGAGACCAGACAGATTGGGACGTATAATTATACATTTTAACATATAGATCTATTACGCAACTAAATAACAAAAATAAAAATGTGTAGCCTTTTTGGGGTGTATCACATATTATAGACTTTGCATGATTCTTACAAAGACAGCTACTTAAAAAAAAAAAGAAATGAGAAGAGAAGGAATTTGTTACCTGTATAATGATTAATTTGCCAAGTCTTTCTCTAGCTTGTTGCATCAGTCTGTATCTCCTGTAACATCTCTGTACCACAATGGCAGCTAGATTTAGCCAGGTCACTCTACAGACCCTTCTCAGGTACACCAGTCTAACTTGTCTTTGTTGCTAAAATGACAAAGAACTCTTAAAAAGCAAGCAATAACTCAAGTAAAAACAATTAGCAAATTTTGATTTTGAAAATACTTCTTAAAACTTATATCATTGTTTTTTAAACCTTTATAATATAAAAATGTCTCATGCAGTTATAGAGACAATAACAGTGCACTGACTTGATATAAGAATAAGGCTTAGAACCATGGGATATTGTGAGGCTGTGAAAGCATTTTCACCGGTTCAAGCAAAATCTGTATATTAACATTTTTGTCAAGTCGGTGCACTGTTATTGTCTTCAATGTTTAAAGCAAGAAAAACAAGGTTTCTATTCTAAGGGGGCAACATCCTGGCAACTTCATAACTATGAAACGATTGTGACATCACCTCAAAAAGTTATTATCAGTCAGTGAGGATATATCATTTGTAAATATATGGTCAATGAATTTAACTACTCAAGTAGAACAACTGCAGTATAAATATACTTGTACCTGTAACTGGCTCTCATTACCACAGTTTTTTCCCTTCGTTAGTTTACAGAAGATATAGTTTTAATGTATAATGTTTGTTATAAAGAATGTGATACATGTAGCTGATCTTAGTAAGTTAATTGAAAAAAAAAACCCTTTTGTAGTGAGAGATACATTGCATTTTAAATGCCCCCCCTCCCCCCCCCAAAAAAAAAAGATTTAAATTCACTAGCAACAATGCTTACCTCTAACAGTTGTCTTTCTTTATACAGTCTATAACATCTCTGAATACAGGTGGCAGCACTACCTTTTCTCCTCAATTTCTGACAAGTCTTCAGCGCTAGATACCTTCTTACACAGCATTGAACCATAATTACTTTCTTGATACAGGCAACAAATTCTTGTCTTGCCAAGTGCATCCTCATCAAAGACTGAATCAAGATGGCTGCCCTGATTTTTTTAACTTGTTTCCTTGCCCTATGACCTCGATATAGACTCTGGATTTTAATAGCACTCTTTCTGCGCTCCTCTAAATAGTTTTTGACACGGTTAGCAAATGAGCGTCTCTTTACACACTTCTGTATTTTGACAACAGCCAATAGCTTTTTCTGGAAATTTCTTCTTTCCTGAAGTCCTCTGTAGTAAGACTGAATAGTAACTGTAGCTTCTTGAAGTTGATTGTATTTCTCCTGACAAATGTACCTTCGGATATGTGACTGAATCAGAGTACATGCTTTGATCTGTTTCAACAACTTCCTGGCTTTATAAGATCTTATCAATGCTTGAATTTTGATTACAGACTCTTTCATTCTGAGATAATTAATCCTTACTTCTCTACCTTTCAAATAAGACCTCAAATGACTCTGAATAACAATGGCAGAGGACCTTCTGACTAAATATTGCTTTCTCTGTTGTTTGGTCCTTACATACCTTTGTAATGATTTGACAGTTTTGTACATCCGTGTGTAATGTTTCCTCACCTTTTGTCCTTTCCACCAAGCCTGTATAGTAATGGCTGCACCCTTCTTCACCATGAACATTGCATGCTCTTGACGCTTGAGCAGAGTAGCTCTCCAATGTGTCTGTATAGTTTGCACAGCACTTTTGACAGAACTAAATTGTTTACAGGCTTGATATCGTCTATAATGCTTTTGAATAATTATGGCAGAATTCTCTTTTAATCTGCACAACTTTTGCTTCTTATATTCTCTAAAATGAGACTGTATCATAACAACAGCTGATCTCTTTTTCAAGAAATCTTGTTGCTCGTGTTTTGAGAGTTTCGTTTCTCTATACCGTTTCTGACAAACTGAAGCCGCAGATCTCAGCCTAGCATAATGTCGTCTTTGTAAATAGGTTCTTATAGCACTTTGAACTTTAACAACACAATTTTTGTCTTTCACATATTGTGTCCTAGCTAAGTGTCCTCTTACATGTTTTTGAATCACAGCCACTGCAGTTTTTGTCAGTAAATACTGGTGTTGTTCCATTTTCATACATTTGAATGCTCTGTACTGTCTTTGGATTGTCAATACTGCTTGTCTCTGACTAACAAAAGTTTTTCGTACATTACAAGCTCTGTAATACCTCTGAATAATTGATGCTGCTCTAATTTGAAGCCTCTCATTTCTCCTTTGTTTACATGCACAGTACCAATCTTCAATGGTGAGTGCAGCCCCTTTCTGTATCAGGTACTGTCTTCTCATATGTTTCGCTAGTACTGAAGCCCTTAGTCTTCTCTGACAAGTAATAACAGCATGCTTCAGGTTTAAATACCTCTTATTAACTTTGTGCCCTCTAAACACAGATTGGATTATAGTAGCTGCCTTTTGCTTTTTCCTTAATTCCTTTCTAACTACCCATCCTCTAAATGTGGCCTGTAATGTTACCACAGATTTCTGTTTGCACAAAAATAATTTTCTAGTTTTGGCACCCACCAAGCAATTTCTGTAGATTCTCTGACAAGAAACAACAGCTTTTTGTAATACTCTGAAATGTTTTAGCTGTCTATGACCTCTGAAAGCAGATTGGATCTTTGTTGCTGCTCTGTGATGTTTACATATTTCCTTCCTAACTTTCCAGCCTTTCACAGCTGCCTGAATGGTGATTGTAGCACCCTTCTTGATCAAATATTCATGTCGGGTAATACACATTAGTGCATTTGCTCTATGGTGTCTCTGAATTGTCATGGCAGCATATTTCATGAGATTAAATCTCTTTCTTATCACAAAGGCCTTGTAGCATGACTGGATCTTTGTTGCTGCTGACTGCTTTCTCTTTAAATTTTCTCTGACATGCCATCCCCTAATTCCTGACTGTATTGTTACTATGGCAACTCTCTTATGCAAGTAAGAGTGTCTACAGTTCTTGGCCAATACTTTGTTCCTAAATGCTCTCTGGCACTTAACGACAGCTTCTTTCAATTTACAATATTTTTGTCTCTCCACATGGCACCGGTAACAACTCTGAATACTAACTGCTGCATGGTGTAATTTCATCTTCTCCTTTGTGATTCGGTATTGTCTATAAGCTCTCTGTATTGTCAATGCTGCTGTTTTAATTTCTAAATACTTCTGTCTCTGTTGGTTACAGGCAACCTTGGCTCTGTACATAGTCTGACATTTTAAAACAGCATTCTTAACCTTAAGGTAAGTTTTCCTTTGTCTATATCTTCTGTAGCAGGCTTGAAGTTTTGTTGCATTTACATTTAGCTGCCTGAACATTTTACGAACAGCAAAACCTCTGAAAAATGCTTGCAGTGTGATGGCAGCTCCTTTCATCAATAGGAATTCTCTAAGAGTTTCTCTTCCTGATACAAATGCACGCCATTTTGTTTGAATAATGGATGTGGCTGTCTTCAATGACTTGTAGAACTTTCTCTGCTTGTATGCTTTATAACAAGCTTGTATCTTAGTTGCTGCTTTGTTTTGTAGTTTAAGCATATATCTAGCAATAAATCCTCTGAAAGAACATTGTATTGTAACTGCAGCATTCTTCTTCAGTAAATATTCGGAGCGTTGTTTCTTAGCAAGTCTGACTGCACGGTAATGCCTTTGAAGGACCAAAGAACCAGCCTTCAATTTCAGATATTTCTTTCTTTGTTGAGAACTTTTAACATATGACTGGATTATGATAGCACTGGATTTTACTTTACTATATTTTCTTCTTTCTATACATCCTCTGTAGACAGCCTGAATAACAGTTACAGCCTGTGTTTGTTTATGAAGCAATTCCTTCTCTTGTCGCTCTTTCAGAACTAATCTCCATTTTCTTTGGCAGGTAATTGTGAGCTCTCTAAGACAAAGATAATAATCTCTAGCCATCTGACCTCTGAACTTGGTTTGGATAATGACTGCTGCTATATGCATTCTGGTAACCATCTTTCTAACAAAGTGACCTCTAAATGCCGACTGTATTGTAATGGCAGCAGTTTTCATATGCTGAAAGTTTATCATATCTTGTTTCATCAGCAGCCTTGCTTTATAATGTCTCTGCATTATAACAGCAGCAAACTTTTTCTGTTTGAATTTCTTCATGGCAATGTATGTTCTAACTCTAGCCTGAATAATGGTGGCTGCCATATGCATTTTTGAAATCATCTTTCTAACCATGACACCTCTCCATGCTGATTGTAATGTAATGGCAGCAGTCTTAGCATGCTGGAATTTCTTTCTATCTTGTTTCATCAGCAACCTTGCTTTATATTTATTTTGAATTTTAACAGCCGCCATCCTTTTCTGTTTCAATTCCTTCATGGCAAGATAAGTTCTTACCTGAGTCTGAATAATGATGGCTGCAGATTTCATCTTCTTGTACTTAATCAAGCATATGTGTCTCCTAAAACAAGACTGGATGTATATAACTGCCAATCTCTGTTTTTTTAACAGACTTCGGCACTTGGCAACAACAAGATGGCTACGATACCATGCCTGGATCGTCAATGCAGCATTTCTCTGTTGTAAATAACTCTTCCTTGTTAAATATGTTCGAATAGCAGCCTGGAGTTTCATCACCTTATTTCTTGTACAGTCATACTTCTTCTTGGCCATGAAACCTTTAAAAACTGCTTGAATTACAATAACTGCTTTGTCTTTTTGAAGTTTTTTCATTTCCAAAACCATCTTCCACCATTTTTGAATTTTGACACAACTTTGCTGTTGGCTTTGATACTCTGACCTACATTTCGCCATCTCTTTGAAAGCTCTGTATTTTGATTGGATAAATCTTGTTGCCTTGACAACCCTCAGGAATTTCTGCCTACAGATGTGTGACCTCACTTCTGCTTGGATGGTGACAATGGCCTTCAGCTTCTGTTGATATCTCCTTCTGTCTCTACAGGCCAATAAATACCTCTGAGAAGATAAAAAAAAAACCCATTTTTTTTATTTTAGTTTCTATTTGTAGTCATAAAAAATATCAATTCAAACTAAGCACCTAATTTTAAACTCAATACCATATAATATTTAAAAGTCACATTATCTATTTTCAGACTACTCCATTTGATATATATTATCTTTCTAACATTGTGTTTTTGAATTTGGATTCAGAAATAGTCATTTTCACAAGAAAAGCAATACGATTAAACATTATACAAAAATATTGATAAACTACAAACCTAATTTATTAAAATGTCTAAATGAAAAAAATATCACTTCACTGTTAGATATACAAAAACTCTTTGTAGAAAGAATATGCAAGCATGTTTCAATCATCACTATAAACTAGCAATACTTAACAAACCTTGATAACAATAGCTGCTTTAATCTTTCTCTCATTATCCCTGGTCCATTTCATCTGTCTCAGTTGGTTTCTAGCACTAAAGCCCCTCCATGTAGTCTGTACAACCAGGGCTGCCTTTCCTTGTCTTTGTTGATGTCTCTGTTGGAGACATTTTCTGACAAACCTCTGAATTACAATTACAGCTTCTTGTTTTACCTAGAAATAAAATTAAACACAGAATAGCAGCTAAAATCTATAAATGGAAGACAGTGCATAGTGTCTAGTACTCTGCAACACAAGAAAAAATGCAAAATATTTTGAAACACCTGAAAAACATGCCTATTATATGTTTAGGACCACCATAAAAAAAAAAAACCTAATGTTTCTGACTAATATATGAATTCATGAAAAGCAATTAAATTAAAATTAAAAGATATTAATATGATTTCAATAAGATTTCATTATGAAAAGAGTATTGTTTTCAAATGAATTTTGAAAACATATGATTTCATGTATTCTTTAGTGTCAGTCTCTTTAAGAATCAGACAGAGGGTGAAATATGGTATGAAAAAAAAAAATACCACCATTTTGAAAGTTTAATTTGACTATTTACACTATTTAGAAATCATCCTAAAAGTGAAATTATATTGGCAAATCAGTGGGTTTTTGATTTTTTCTGATTTTTCCTATTTTGCCTGATTCTTAACAATACTTATACATAAAAGCACAAAAACAGATTTTTAACATACTGATCCTAAACATGTTATAACATAGAGTTCATTTTCATTATGAAATCTTACTGAAATCATATTAATATGCGATGCTCAGTAATACAGTCACATACAGTTGTCAATAGACATGTACGTAATATCCTTTTGTGTTGTTTTTTTTCTTTGTTTACAAATATAAACAAATGAAGGCAAAATTGGACATATTTTTTTTCGAGATAGTCTATAACTTTTAAGAGCAGTAATCAATATAGGGAATTTTCTGAGTAACACCTCATGAATTTAAGAAATAGAATCATCATTTGTAGAATCCTTTTCTAAAGTGTAGTAGAAGAAAGAATGAACTTATTTTTTGATTTGGTCACTTTAAAAAAATTGTTTCATGAGTTGTCATTTTTTGCAATAGTTATCAACTTACATGGAAATCTTTCTGAACTTTTTGCAGATGATGACGCCGCCATGCCAACTGAATGACCCTGGCAGCTCGGGATTCATGTCTGATGTCCAGTAGTCGAGCACACAAGTAGGTCACATAAGTAACAACAACCTTCTCATCCGGGATGGTGTTGGACATGTCTGCGGATCGTAACATTAGAGGTATACCACCCAGTTCAGACACCTGTCAAAGAAATATTGATACATGTATTATATTATAGTACCATATGAATGCTTTCTAAAATAACAGAGACAAGCATATCCATATATTACACTTATTTACAACATTAAAAATAAAAATCCCACTTCAACTATATGTTAAAATCCCTTCATAACCTATCACAAGAGTAAAAGTCAAAACACAAAAAGAAATATTTATCATTCTAAAGGATAAAGTATTATTTAAATATAAATATATGTTTGTATTAACACTCACCATGCTGAATTGTTTGAAAAAAATGTCTAGATTTCGATATTTTGCATACTTATGCAAATTAGTTGCATCATGGTGCTGATGGAAATTGTTTTAAATAAGTTAAAGGTAGGTGATCACTGGGTGGGGTGAATGGGGTGAGGAGATGGGTGGGCATGCATGGGAAAATGGGTCTGTTGCCCGAAAATGGCCATCTTTGGTCATTTTTCACCGGATGTGGTGTTCACCAGGGGTAAGACAGTGTCCAAAGTACAATTGTTTCAAAGCTTTTTCCTTCTGATGACAATTTAAGCTAAAAAAAAACTGCTAATTACAGTCATAATTGGAAGAGGGATCACTTAGGAGAAAAAAATGAGGATTTTCTGCAGTTTTTGGCTTCAGATTGTCCTAAAACTGAAAGTGGTTAGTATATGGGGTTGACATCGTAGGAGTGGTGAGAGACATCATTATTCTATAGAAAACCAGGTGAAATGAAGCACAATGGATCCATTATGCTGTTGTTTGAGGCAGAGAACTGAGCCTACCCCTAAAAAAATCAATTTTTTGTGGCCTTCTTAACTCATGACCTCTTTTTCAGCTCTCAAGTCCCTATTTTTGTTAAAACTCTGAAAATAGCCTCATTTTAAACCACATTAACTCTGCTTGCATATGAAATCACATTGTGGTTTCTAAAGCTAAAAATAAATTGCCAAAACCCAAAAATTGGAAAACAGCCCATGACCGTATATATACGGTTCCCACATGGTAAGGGTTAACACACAAACAGTTTACATACCTACTACAACAAAAAAACATTATCTTCTCCAATTTTGCATACAATGTAACACAGCAGTGTAAAATTTGTAAGCCGTAACTTATCATGTCATAATAGATCAAAGTATTGTGATGTCATAATTATAACGAATTTTACTTTTATGTTTTCTTGTGGAAGGGGCTGCAGGTGATTAATAGCATTAACTTGGGCCATTTTGCACCACAGCCCTTAAGTTCTACGATCTTTGATAATTTTAGGTTTCCACAGGAAAACTTTCAAATGAAGATTAACTTTCCCATACTTGAAGTTTGCTTTCCAACTTAACAAATCCATTAAAAGTGGAATCTGATAACACTGATTTGATATCTTTATATTATAATTATGCTTTTACATTGCTTTATCATATTATCTCATTCAAAACAAATAAAAATCAAAAGCATTTTCATAGCCCACAAAATATCATACATCTTTAGAGCTTAACAGAGAACATCCATTGATAATTTAACATTAAGACCAATACAGCAATACAAGTACACAATACCTTTTCATACAGTGTCTTAAAGTTCTCCTTTTCATTTACCAGCATGTTTTCAAATAACTCAGCATCTCCCTCACCTAAAAATTATAAAAAGAAACCAATCTTAATCTTTTAATATTAATTTATTCAACGGACAACTGAAATAAAACAATAAATCTTAACTTTATTTTCACTTTTTGACATCCATGTAAAAATTAAATATCATGTACATCTGACGATATTCTTGTGGTCATCACCAGACTGTGCCCTATCATATCAGTGTACTAATTCAAAATCACAAGGGCACACTTTATACACTGTGTAATGGAAATAGTTACTACAGTTATTTGACTAATTTTTAGTTCAATTGTGCACTTAACTGTTTGTTTACTAAAAACAGAAATTTGAAGATGTAACAGAGGTGATCTGAGTAAGATAATATTCACATTTTTCTGTAGAGCGGAGAGGCACTGAAGAAGCATAAAAATCTAACTTGATCGTCGCAGGAGAAATTGTGAAAACAACTTAGACACCGACACTGAATTATTTGGATTGGACAAAAAGAACTGCTGACTTAGAAGTAGAAGTTGAAAGATCAGAGTAGAGCAATAATCCCCTGTAAAATATATCTTACCACTATATGGAGCATGATTAAAGCTGCCATTCAGACTGTCATTTGGGTCATTAGATTGTTCCATATCCTCAGTCAAGGTAGTAGAAGTCTGTAACTTTATTATCTCCCTTGGTAAGAGGGCTGGATGGTAGTGGTGGATTAGGTGACACAGGACACGCCCATCACCAAATGATACTGTAAAATTCTCAACCTGAAAAATTAATATCTCATGTACATTTCTATTAACTAAAATTCTAGATTAGATCTTAAGCTGTATTCAAAATTCTACTTTTCTCAAAACTGAGTAATACCAATAACCTCTTGTAAATCTTTATCACAACAATCATGAACTTTAGAATAAATCTGTGCTAACTGATTATCACATTATTACCGGTCTTTCATGGTCATTGTGTTGTCTTACTATGACAAATTACTTATACATTGTACTAAGTAAACTGGAAAAATGCATGACTATTAATGTTTCAATGTGAAATCAAAGCACATTTTTTTAGTTTTATTTAAGGCATTGTTTGATATCTATACTTCTAAATCAACTCTAACTTTTCTAACTTTTCACAATTTAAATACTACAGTATGCATTTATCATATAAAAAAAATCTACATTCTTTAATAACACTGATAGTTTTTGTAAAATTTGGTGAATCAAAATGGCTGTGTGAGAAATATGTTGTCTAACCATCCTACAAAATCTCAGCAAAATCTGTTTATTGATTTCAAAGGAGTTGAACACATAAAATACCTGCAAAGGACATTGAGTAAAGGACCACTATATAGTTCCATGTCTTGCAGATTACCTTAATGTCATAGAAGGCACAAACAACTCTACACCACTTCATCAACAAAAAAATGAGTTCATTCTGTGAGAACAGATCAGGATCAATGGAATCTCGTTTCTTCTGGCTCAAAAAGTACTCATATCTCTGTAAGGCAGCCAACTGGTTCTTCACTTTCAGACTTCTCTCTAGAATTCTAATCTCTTCTTTTAACTGCTCTTTGTTCAGCAGTAGACCAACCTTATATAGCAAATAAAGTCATGTGATCAAAACAGAACTTGAATTTTGTCTTTCATATGCATTGTATGTCCATCCTCTTATCATTCTGCATTTGTGGCAGGAAAACTTAAAATGATGAAAAATCTAATTTTCTGCATTGCTTGGCACTGTACTGAATACCAGTGAGAAGTTTCCAAGTCATAACAAAAAATCATTAAAATTTAATCAATTGGTTTAGAATGAGTTGAGGATTCTGAATGGAAGGACAGAATGTTGCACAGATGGTTGATTGGAATGACATTGTTATTACTATATATGGCTCACTTAAAAACAGGTGTATAATAAAAAAAAATGACTGAAAATAAGAGAACATGAGTGAATATCATTCCTTTAAGCATGTTCCCTACTCTAGTTTAGAATAACAATGATTTCAAAGGGTTGTGAAATCTTTCAATATCTTCCATGCTAGAACAATATAAAAATGTAGATGGGTCAGTGTGCTTGTTTTTGAAATATAAGCACTTAAAATTTTGCTGGAAAATGATATCTGTAGATTTTCCATAGGTTTTGTCTTAATAGGTGAACACTGAAGACATAACAAAGATTTCATAAAATAACACTTTAAGGTGTATTTAATGAAAATATGAAAAGAAAAGTGGGGGTTGCAGGACAAAAAATATTATTGCTATGAAAAAACCAGAGGGGTGCGAAAATAAACAACAATGTCTAAACACGGCCATTATTCCAGGATTTCAATGGTCTGACTACAAACTAGAGATTATTTCTTAATAGTGTACATAAAGGCAATAATAATGCTGTGCTGTGGTGCAAATAAATCCCAACAAACTTGCCCATTTCTTGTTGTAAAGATCTGTGAATCTATGAAGTTACCTGATACTGTACAATCAACGCCCAAAGCAGTTTGAGTGTCTTTTCTCTGTGTCCATCTACCACATCTCTAGAGGTGACCTTTGAACCTAAGCAAAAATCATGCAGGTCTCAATTTCAGGTGTCAAAAAGATAAGAACAATAACGGACTAAGACCATTTATACACCAAGAATTTTGTAATAATTTGTAGTGTAGTTAGTCCAATTCTACAGTAAAAATTAATAGATATTAAAGTTGGTTTTTATTTTACATTCAGACATTAAACATACCATTCTGATCAATAGTTATGCCTTGCTTCCCCAGTATTTCAAACACAACATCCATGTTATGTATCTTCTGTAGACGACTAATGGCAGGTGCTCTTAATCTCTTGGTCAAGGAATCACCCTCACTTAAAATCTCCATCACACGACTACAATGTAATACATATTATATAAACATCATATGAGACAGAAGATAAGAACTCAAAATGAAGAAAATGCTTCACTTGAAAATAAAAATAAAAAAAAAAACCAAAATAAATGTTGACAAAAAATTGTCCATACTTCACCTATTTAATAGAAATGTAGACAAAGTTTTGTCTTTAAATTATACCTGCCAACTGACCCAGTGTTGCTGGGTCACACCCACCATCAGTTATGACCCATGGTTGGACACAATATTTACCCATCAATTTTATTGTATTGGAAAAAGGACCCACCAAAGTACAAAATTTTGCTATAAGTTAAACTTGAACTGACCTACCATTCAAAATGTTACCAACAAATCAATACAGTATTTAAATTTGTAAAGTATTAGGCTAGAAACTAGATACCTCCACTCCCCCATTTGGTAACAAGCATCTTCTGACCTCCAAATAGATTTTGAACACAATCTAAAATAGGGAGGCGCACAATGGGAATATGTAATAAAGATTCCGTGAAAGTTTCATTAAATTTCATTCAGTGTTTTAGGAGTAATGGATAAAAGATTGGTACCCCTATGCATAATGGAAGGAAGGCTGGACACCCCTATCACTACATAATCCAACTTAAAATGAGGGGTATTATAAAGACAAGGCTTTCAGTTCACTTTCACCTTGTGTGTGTGTGGTGGTGGGGGGAGAGAATGATCAACACAATTTGTAGACAGAAATAACAGCTATAGTAATTCAAAGTATACATGATTTGTTTTCATGTCACCTGTCATGACCTACCATTTGGTTTCTTTGTGTGGGGCAATGGAAAGATCATAGTTTACCACAGCATTCTTTTAGGTTGGCATGTATGGCTTAATCATATAATGAAATGAAGTAAGTTTTCATTTTTAATTTCTACATACGCCAGCCTAATTCCATCTTTAAGATCTGTGGCCAGATTAGTTACAGCATAATCAAATTCATCCATGGCTGTCTGCTGGTGCTTGATCTGGTAACCAAGGTAACCAAGATGGCGGGTGATGTCACCTTCTCCTGCCAGATAATCTTTTGAGAAGTCTATCAACATGGCTTTACAAGTCTGTAAAGAAAATGTAAAAAAAATCCTTTTTTGATGATAACCATGATGATTCTCATGTAGTATATCTAGTGTATCTATCTTACAAAATGTTTTTTTTTAAGGATGCTACAAAACTTCCTAAACAAAACATACAAAGCATGGTAATGCTTCAAAACAATTCATTATTGAAAAACCATACAGAACTACTTTATCAAAATCGTTTTTCTCCCTCAGGAGTCAATCTTACAAAAAAATATTTGCACCTTTTGAATGGACCTAACTTAGTTTAGAATGAAAGAAAGGAAGCTTGATTAAAGATTTTACAATCTAAATTATGACCCCAGTTCTTCAATTAGTATTCTCACATTAAACAAACTTTAATGTGACCTCAATATCCCAAACAAACTTAAGTGTGACCTTGTTAACTCAATGCATTCTCACATCTAAGGAGGCTTTATTACCTTGTATTCAGCATCTTTACAAAATAAACATGGATCCTGGGGTACCAGTCTACACGACTTGGCATGGTCAAGGAAGTAAACCAGTATCAGGAACTTCTTTAGTAAATGTCGAGCTATAGCCACTGCATAACCTAATTAAAACATGGAAAAGAAGATTATTCCCATGAACTCTGGACTAAGGATTCAGAAATCTGGTATCAATTCCAATTATTATTATTTGTACAGATTTTGTGTATTCCATCAATTAACTGGAGGAAAAAAAACAAAACTTTTCCTTTTTTAGTTTTGAAAACCACTTAAGTCAAATAACTTTCTAAATCTGTGAAAATGAGCTGTTACAGCATTTACAGACAATTTTTCAAAATGATCAAAATCTCGTTGATGTAGCCATGAAGTAAACAATTGCCTGAATACATATAACATCACTTGTAGCATTGAAAAAAAAAACAAAGAACTGATATATTAAAGGCCATTTTGAGTTTTTTTGGATCTGTATCAAAAGCTGCTACATAAAGTAAACTGGCTGTTGGTAAAAAGGGTTTTATTTATTCAAATAATTTTTTTTCTCCACACTCTATAATGTATTATTTTCCTTCATACTACATTGACTATGTGGTTTACTTTGCACCATTAGAAATTTTATTAATCTTCATTGAATAAATAAACAATAGGTGCAAGCAAAATAGTAGAAATAATTGGATAATTAATTTGAAAGAGTGAATAACCAAAACAGGATGGATGAGTGTAATCTTTGTGCCCTCTAAACACAAGTTAATATGTTTTTCTTATTCACAATAACCAATTGATTATCCTATCTATTTAAAAAACTTTCTCCAAAATTAATAGCTGTTTTCAACATATATTTAAAATTTTGTAGTCCGTGTATTGATATTCTCATTGTGGTGCTTTGGCTGGAGAAGGACGTAGAGTGAAATGACCATACTTACTTCTCAGTATGATTTATCAAAATTTTTTACACAGAGAACATTCCATAAATTACTACTATCCATTTAAAATAACGATATTGTACAATCTACAAGACTCGTAGATAGGTACAATTCACATGTGAATGTCTAGTGCATAACTGAGACTAGTCAAGGTCATATTACTTCTAAACAATAAGGAGAAATTATCAGACAGGACATTCAAAAAGCATTTACACTCTGACTAAAGCATTCGAGCAAAGACAAAACTGAATAAAGAAATCAAATTATTATTCCAACATAAGCAAATGAGTGTCTGACAATATTTTCTCAAATTTGGTCAATGGCAAGCACTTTTCACTCTGTCTGGAGCCTTGTTCTGAACAAACTACACCCTGTATATTTTATAAATGAATGGGAAACCATCATAAATCTGTTGCCATATCAAGTTTTAAATCAGCACTAAAAAAATATAATAATTTAATATCTTATTGTATTAATTCAGAGTAAGTCAACCAATATCAAATAATACTATTATATTAACAAAGAAAAGGATAAAAATATCTGTTTTTAACATTTGTACATTATTTTAAGTTGACCTTGTAATGTTTTTTGCAAAAGCAAAATTAAAACCCATCAAACAAAGCTATATTATCCTGACCAACAATTTTTTTGTCTATTTTAATCATAAACTTACCATCCCTATAAAGATGAGGTACAGAGGGGTGAGAGAACTCACAAGCTATATCAGGATTACCCAGAATCCTTGTAATGATGAAACGAGACAGACCAATAACATCTCCGTTGTTCTGGATCATTATCAGCTCCCCAAAGGTCGTCTGAAAAGAAAACGAAGCTTTTATTTCATCTTAAACCTAAATATATGAAGGATAAAATTTAAGCTAGATTTTACAAACAAATTGTAATTGACAAAAAAAGACTTTTTATGTCCTGAAGTAATAATAGGATAATTAACTGGAAAAGTGAATAACAGAAATATGATTACAAGTGCCAAAGAATGCCTTAATTCAAAGAGTGTGCTGAACTTGTTCCAGACAAGAGTTAAATCTTATGCAAACTGTTTGATTTGGGAAAAGAAAGTAGAATTACATGTCTTCTAGATTTACTTTTAAGTAGGCAAACAGAAATAAAGACCGTTAAGAGGCAGCAGAGTTATTCTTATCTCCAGACCTATCTGTAGCCAGAGAGGATAGTAGAGTTATTCTTACCTCCACACCTATCTGAAGCCAGAGAGGACAGTAGAGTTATTCTTACCTCCAGACCTATCCGAAGCCAGAGAGGATTAAATGATAGCAACATGTCTAAAATGGCTTGCTTCAAACCTGTAAACAAATTGCATAATTATGAAGAATGGAAATTACTTGATTGGCAAGGATGGCTATTCATTTAAAGGGAAAGACCACCTTTGCATTAAGTTAGGCTCTTATAATAAATCATACCCAAGTAAACAAAAATAAATAACCTTAAATACAAAATGCGCTTTTATAAAATGCTCAAGGCTATGCAAAGTTCGAAATCTTAGAAATATAAGTGGATAGCCATCTTACAGAACTCTCCTATCTGAAGGAAGATCATAGCCAGATTTTATTGATTTTTACCGATAGCTTCCGATTGGCTCGTGACGTCACTAAGTCGGTTTGGTACTGATATAAATACTGCAAATAATATGTAAACAAAGAAAATTCCATAAATATTTCTATGACCATGTTCATCTAATCACCAAAACACGATGACTTGTCAAGCTTACTATCGCACGAATGATAAAAGAGAAATGTTCTGAAAGTTTTTTTTTACCAGCAACACGAAGATTCTCCAGAAATAGCCATAAGATTTTCCCTACAAATACTAGTCATCTGGCTGCAAATCCTGTTGTGCGTCAATGATTTCTGACATTTGCTTATATATGTTGTTCCTCAATCTCAATTATTAATTTTGGTTGAAATTATAGGGGAAAAGTCCCAAATTGACGATTTCTTCGGACATTGTAATCAATTACCTATTTACTTTCACTTTACAAACCGACTTCGTGACGTCACAGTTCAACCTGTCATGGTGGCGACTATAGGCGCGGGAAATTCAAATTTCCTAATTATAAATCTCAATTTATTTATTAAGAAAAGGAAACTAATTTGTTTCAATTTAATTTTCATGAATATTTTGATATTTATGACCTGCACAATAACATGGTCTTCTCCTTTAAGTATCATTTGTATTCCTATGTGAACATCACTGAACATTAAGAAATTATTGTATGCATTTTATCAACAGGTGAAGTACTGTTCTTTTTTTCAACATATATATATATATATATTAGGAAGTTCTATTTTCACATGAAAATAAAAAAAAAGTTTTTGTATTGGAGAAAAAAAAACCAAAACAAAACACTGTAATGTCTACACATGGTTACTTCCATAGAAACATCTGAAATGAGCAGTTAATGAATGAAGTATCATTGTAATATTATTTCACAACTTCATATCAACCTGTAATTTACCTTTATAACTTTTGGTCAAAAAGAACATCTAAGGAAGATAATTCAAATTTATGAGAGTGACTTAAATTTTACATTAATCACCAATAGTATACTGTACCTAAGTCAGCATGGACCTTCCTGTCTTTCCTTACATACAGTCTATCACTCTCAACCTCAACCTCTACTTTCTGTACAACATGAACAACCTCTTTCGACTGGAACAATTTACAGGCAGCTCGTCTCAGTTGGTTCAGTCTACGTCGTTCAGAGTAAGCTCGGAAAGATAATACTTCCCTTGTAGGGGCCAGTTTTACACTGCTCTTGACATTGTCCATACTGATTTTTCCTGCATCAACTGTATAAAAAGAATCTTATTTAAGAAGGTAGACCTAGAGTATGGGACACAACTCATAAAAATCATTGGAATGTTTGTATTCAGCATTTTACATCAATATCATGTAAGCATCAAAGTAACCTGGACTGATTTCAATCTGTTTCAAATGAAAGCTTGACAGGCTATGGTGAAATTCAATATCATACAAACATATCACTGACTTCATGAGTTATGTCCTTTATCCTAGGTCTACCTCCTTAAATTAGCCCTAGTTATTATTCTCAGTCACAGCATAGAGGACCTAACAACAAATATCCTTCCAGTTCATATGACTTTTTTAAAATCAAATGATGGTGATTTTTAAACGTCCTTGACAACTCTTACAAGTCTTGCACATACAATTTCTTAACCAGAATTTAAAATTTTTAAATAATGCTTTCAAGGAGCAATCAAGGGAACCAAGATCAAAATCATGGGAGCCAAAATCTGATGGTTCATCAGAAAGATCATCAGAAAAAAGAGTAGAATGAAGTGTTACAAGATCCTACAAATATTTACTCATTGGAATAATTCGTAGGTATAATATTCATATTGCTGTCATTTATGTTAAAACAGGTAACATCTTAATTTTCTTAAAACCTAAGTTTCCATCTTATTTTTAACGTACCTTTTATTTTTGTGGTCTGTTGATATTCATCTGGTGGCGTAAGAACAAAGTTTAGCCAGTGGACAAAGCCTCTTTCTTGTTTCTGCATCCATCGTTCATCATAATACATATTTTTGGCAGCAAATGGCAAGGGATGTTTGGGGAGAGCTGGAAAAAAATTGCATTTTATTTCTTATCACACTGCATAATGACCTTTTTAATTTCTTTTTTCAATAGAAAATCATTCCAATGAAATTTTCAACTATCTGAGGAAAGTCAAAATACATTTTTTGTGATAACACTGTTACATGTGTGTGGAGTTGTTTGTGGAAAGGCAAATGTAAAAGGTTGATTTTTGTAATTTCATTTCTTGTGTATACCACCTGCTTTGTGGATTGTATTTAGTGATCATGGTGTTATCATCTTCTTTTTCACCACAACATTTTTGTTACAATTTTCTCTTCAACTACATGTACTTTAAAACACAGCCACTTGATATTTTAACAGAAGCGACAAACCTTCTGTTTGGATACTTTTATATTTTTACCAAATGGTTACTGGGATAGGAAGCAGGAGTATCCTTTAGATAGCTTCACTCAGTTTTTCTAGTTTCTACTGCTATCGCTTCAGATAATGTATATTGTAAGATATAAAACAGTTTACATACCTGTCTTTGTCTTTTTGACCAACATTAGTTTGGATTGTGCTACCCCTTTAGCAAGGGACTTAACTCTACCCTGGACTGCAGCACTACCTAAATCAAAGGATGTGCATTTGACAAATAAACTTATCTAATATATATTTTAGTACCAGACATTTTCATATTGAAAAATTATTATACATTCTATTTTTGGAGTTATTAAAAAATTTTTCAGATTTAAGAGAAATTAAGTAAATTGTTATTTTTTTGTCTAACAATTTAGGCAAGTTAAACAATATACCCAGGGTTAGTAGAACTGTTAAACTCTTAAATCAAGAAATCTTTACATTTTTTGGCACTTTTAAAATTAACTTTTTTTTGTTTTGTTTTTAGATTGTTTACATATTTACAATAACACCATTACCAATATATTGTATTTAATTCATCATCTAGTAAGTCATACTAACCTTTATTATTTGGTCTGGAGGACAGCTTGTTTTGTTTAGATGGCTGCTGATGCTTCTTGCCTTGTTCAGTTTCTGGTTTCATCAAAACCTCTGACCTTTGTTTCAAATCAGTTTTTCCTTGGAGATCTTCATTTATCCTCCTCCTCTTATTCTCTGACATCTTCCCATGATTAAGGGGTCTCTTTGGGCTGGTCTTCTTCTGGTTTGTAACAGTTGATCTGATTGGCTGCTTTCTTAATGGTTTAGTTAATGTTGTAATAGCTGGTTTTTCTACTGTTTTCACAGGGGAACAGGAAACGAAGAACAATCCAGAGGCATCAACAGTTTCTTCACTACTTTTCTCTGTCTGTTTGTCCTTGACTAGTGTGAAAATTTCATTGGTAATATGATCGAGGTTAAGTTTGTTTTCAGTAATTTCTTTTTCAGAGCTTATGCATACTGTTTTTTCATCCTGAGAAAGTTCAGGATTTTCAATTTTAATATCAAAGCCTTTAGTCTCATTGCAGGATTGAGATTTTTCAATTAGACTGGCCTCATCTTTTACAACACATTCTTGAATTTCCTGGTCAGCAAAGAGTTTTTTCTTTTGAGTTTCATTCAAATTTAGAACTTTAGGATTTTCCACTACATGAGTAGATCTCCTGGAGTTCTCAGGGTTTGGTCTTTGGGGAAGCATGTGGTATGGGGTGGTAGGAAAACTGGGGTTTTTCTCTTCTTCTTGGGCCTGATGACCACATGGTGTGACATTACATGTAATGCTAGAATCATTATCATCATTCACAATTAAAGGAGTTACAACTTTTCCTTCCTCTACCTTTTCCCAAAATGACTTCCTTTTACTTTCTTTCTTTTCAGCATCATTTTCATAGACCAGGTTTTTCATTGGAGTGTCCACATTATCAAATGTAGTACTGAGATCACAAGGCTTTCCCCAAAAAGACCTTCGCTTTGGTTTGGCATTGTCAATGTCAGTTCCATTGGTCATGTTAAAATTTTCAAGGTTTCTAAGAGGAGTGTCAATCATATGAGAGCTTGTATCATTGTTATTTTTCTGGATTTGCATGGCTTTGACATCAACTGTTTTCAATGAGGGCAACATCTCCCTCATTGGTGTGTCTAAATCATTGCTAGAAGCTGGTTCTTTACAAAATTGGTCATCAGTGTGATGAGTTACCTTGAAACTTCTTTCACATGAGACTGAACTGTTTGATTCATATGCTCCTTTCAATTCCTTGTAAGTTTTTAGAGAATCAGTTTGAAGTAAACACATGTCTTCAATTGATTGATTCATTTTAGCCACATTTGTACAATTGGTTGAGAATTTTCCTGTCATAATTCCAGATTCTCTCATTGGTGTGTCAATAGATGATGTATCAAAGTTAGTTTTATTAGGTAAAAACTTAGAATTATGAAGTCTAGCATCTCTTGTTGGGGTGTCAGTAATACTATTTTCTGTTGTTATTTTAGCTTCCCTCATAGTTGTATCCATGACAATGTTTTGACAGGTTGTCTTATTTGCAGTAGGAGTAAAACAGTTCTCCTCCTTCTCCATGATGACAGAAACTGTTATTTTGTCCTCCAAAGAGTCCTCTTCCTTTATGGCAAAAACTGATTTTTTGTCCTCCAAAGAATCCTCCTCCTTTATGGCAAAAACTGATTTTTTGTCCTCTAAAGAATCCTCCTCCTTTATGGCAGAAACTGTTTTTTTGTCCTCCAAAGAGTCCTCCTTGATGGCAAAAACTAGTTGTTTGTCCTCCAAAGAATCCTCTTCCATATCATTACCTTTATCCTTTTTATCCCCAAAAAGGCAAGTAGACAACCTTTTCTCAGTTTGTTCCACCAGAACATCAGATGGTTTATCCTTTGTGACTGTCATTGAGGAGCGTTTATTTATAACAGCAGCAAGAGGGCTATTAGGCAGACGACGTGGGGAACCAAAGGATGAATCTCCTGAGCTGGTATGAACTTTCTGACCAGTTCGTGGGGAGAACAGTTGTTTCCCACATTGTGATCTCTCTGGTGTTGGGATAGTTCTATTTTTGGTCACAGTGTTTGAATCAACAACTTTTGATATTTCAGTCTTAGTTGTTGTTTTCTTCTGCTGATTACAAGCTAATGACCTCTCAGGTGTTGGAATCACTTCCTCCTCTATAAATGAGCATGTGTAAGTCTCTACTACCTCTGTATGCTTTGTGGTAGATACAATTTCAGTGTTTTTACCAAGTACAGTTTCAGTAGTAACAACATCAGTCTCAATCCGTTTGTAGCCATTTTCGTTCTTTTTGACACCATGTGATTTAACAGTCTTTTGTTTTGTCTTATTATTTGGCTTTGTTTGCTTGACAGTATAAGTTGTACGGCGTGGACTAGATGTAATTTCTGTGGGGACTTCAACAAATGGATTAGCTTTCATACAATGCTTTTCAAATGTCTCTCTTCTAGTATTAGCAGTAGTGCTTCCTCTGGTAGACCCGCTTCTTGATGTTCTCCTGTTGCTTTTAGATTTAACAAAGGTTTCACGTCTGTCATTACTCTGAGCAATTTGTAGTGCCTTTTTGCTCTTTATGGCACCACTTTTCCAATTGTTATGTACAGGCATTTTCTTTTCAAGCTGAGCTTGTACATTGCCTAGCTGTTGAATAACAATCTCATGAGGAATTGAACGATTCAGTACAGCCTCAGGACTTGGAATATTGCTCAAAGGGCATTTGACTACATCTTTATCTACTTTTGAGCCAAGATTTTTTAGGAATGTGTCAGGACTAAGAAAGTTCTTCTGTTCAAATGGCTGATCTTTACCTTCAAAACCATTATCACTTGCCTGTCCAGTTTTTACTTCATCATTCTGTTGGCACAGTGAATCTTGTAGGAAACTGTTAGGGGAAACTAAGCCTTGTGTTAAAACCTGTACAGCCTCAAGTTTTTTATCATCAGGAGTTTTAGGTGGAAGACATGCTGGACTATTCTCCTTGTCACTTTCCACTATGTTTTGTGGTGATGCATCACTAGCTACATCAGATCTTACTGTACTGTGTAAGATATCATTGACATTCGTCTTCTTCCCAGTCCCCGGTGGAAATCCAATCGGTGACATTCCCAAATCAGGCATTTTGACATAAGTGCTAGATCTTCTGTGACTTTTACGTCTCTCAGATTTTGGATCATTTTCATTATTAATTTCAAGAAACTCAGGTGTCTCAACTGTCCCTATAGACATATTGTTTTCATCAGAGATTGGCCGTGTTTTTCCAGTAATGTCTCTCTTAATTTCTGGCTGTATTTTTCCTGTACTATCTTTCTTTATTCCTGGTTGGGTTTTTCCTGAGCTAGTATTTTTGTTGTCTTTTATTGGCTTTCCTCCACTTGTTATTTTCTTATCCTCTTTCTGTGGGCTATAGGACTTTTTTATGTTAGCTAGACTTTGTGTGTGAAGTATGGAAAATGGCTTTTGCACTTTGGACCCTAGAAGACCTTTTCTTTTCTGAAAGAAGAAAACTGAAATACATGTATTTGATAAGAATACACAGGTACAAAATGTACATAGTCATTACTGTATTTTTAAAGAATTTGAATTTGTACAACATAAAAAACTGTTGATAATGGGCTTATAATACAAATGTTGCTCAACATTTAGTGAGTCGATGGCTAGATGGTGCCCTTTTTGCATCTTTATCATCTAAATTTAATATGGTGTATGTTTTCTCATGGACACTTTCCTTATATTGTCACTAAACTATGGTGTGCATTGTTAAACAAACAGCAAGTACAAGTACATGTGGATAATACCAACTCAAATTATCTTTTTCTCATATTTCTGATTTTGTAACATGAACAATGGGTTAGCAGACACAATTAGGAAAAAGATGCTATACAATGTATTTTCTAAGTTAATTACAATTTTTTTAAGAGCTTTTGTTACTGATTAAATATCACACCCTTAGGAAGAAAATTAAATCAGCAAAAAATTACTAATAATTTACCATCTATACCACTTGACAAGTAAAGTTAAAGGTGTCATACTTTTCACCGTGCACTGGCAAATGCAATCCAAATAACAGATCAGGTTTTATTATTGTTATTGTGATAAACAGATTGAGACCACTCTTCCAAATGGAATATGCAAATATCAGGGTTTGACACTGCATGTAACAGTAGTCTTTAAGACTACCGGTACATTTTGTACATGTATCTGAAACTTTGTACAGAAGTAGCCATATAAGAAATGCAAATAACAGTAAAAAAGTTTGAGATACAATCAAAATTTTGTCTTTTATATATCTGTATGAAATTCATTGGCAACGTATGTTTTATTCTTCATACTTGTGGCCATGTGGAAGATTCATCACTTAGCTTTAGTCCCTAATTGAGTATCATTATGAAATTTTCACTTTGAACCAACTCAAGTTTTTACAGTCATTTGTCATAATACTGAGATTGGTGTGTGCAAATGCGGAGTGACTCACATCTTCATCCCTTAAAAAAGCAATTTGAAATAATCTTATTTGAAAAAAAAAATGCCTCGCTGAGAGGCACACCTTAAAAATTTGAGCCATTTTGCAGCCTTCAGAACCACCACCTCACACATACATAATCATATGTACATGTACATGTACAGGATCACATGTACATTTAATTTAGGTGTAAACTTAGTGTCAAACCCTGAATGTCACAGAGAGAGTTGAGGTACATGTATTACTGGAAACTACCTTAATTTTTGCTAAATTTGGATTGAAAAGAAAACCATGATAAATTGAACCCATAAAATTGATTTGTAACAATATGTACATTTTTGTAAAACTAATCATTTTTGAAACTGCGAAAAATAATATATTAAAAGTATTGTTAACCCATGAATGCATTTATAATATCTTATCAAGTGTAAAAGTTCTATTTTTCATAGCAACACCTTTTATTTATTCTTAAATTTTCAGTGGAGAACAATCACTCTGAACCATGACTTTACATGTTTGTATGTTGGGGTAAATCTCTAAAACCATGAAGGCACAGAAAAAATTGCTACATTTACATGTACATGTATAAAGTGAAACATTAGTTACTTAGAATTACCTTATACATTGCACAAACAAATTTTACAACCCTGTAACTATTTAACTTGAAAAATATACACATACATGTAAGTTGATGTAACCTATATATGTATTTTGGATGTAATACCCAAAATGGATTTATTATACCTAATTTGTGAGAGTGGTTCACCAGTTGAATATGTTACAAGAAACTAAATTTTGTACATAAGAAATACAAACTATGACTTTTTTCTTGGGTGGTGCTTCAACAGAACCAAATACAAAACTCTGCAGCCGGTAGGAGTTGTCTACCACAAATAAAATCATTTCCCTGAAATTGCCTTCTTCTTCTGGATTCCACGTGATCTCAAAATGTAAAGTTTCCTTTGCACCAACAGTAAATTCTAGCATATCTACAGAGAAATTCTTCTTGTGAGGGAATTTTTCAACTTTCACAGTTTGTTCATATTCATGGGGATTTCTAATTAGCAAGTTTCTAACTTTGTTTTGTCCAGGTTTTAGAATCCCAAATCCTATTTTTGGTGGTTTGGTGAAATGTGTAAGCGTTAGCACTTCATCTTCTACATCACTCTTTCTACCTTTAGAACGACGCTTCTTCTCAACAGCGATTTCATACTTTGTTGGAGGCTTATCGAACCATGATTTCCTACTCTTCCTACGAGATGGACGTGTCTCCGTTGCTGGTCCATTTGGAGTGGAAGAGGCTACTCTATCTCCTCCAAAAGCATCTAACGATTGCCAAATTGCGTCTATATTTGGAGACCCACAAGTAACAGGTACATCACCCGACATGACTACCTGATAAATGTTTCAATTTTTTTATACTAAGAACATGTTATATGCCATAAACATCCTGTTGTCTATTTTCTTGCACCCAGCTTCTCTGTTGTGTTTTTCGAAGTCGTATTTCGTGCCGTTCAAAAACTATCCAATGAAATACCATCTAGCAAACACTTAACCAATCAAAAATGATTTTGCAAAATTTTTACGTCATGTCACATGATCATCAAAATGAAGAATGTCACATGGTAAAACAAGATGAATCACAAATGTCAGCTATGATCGTATGGAATTACTAGTTGTTTCAACAAATGATACACTGACTCTTTATTTTTAACTGATAAAATGCTGTTCGAAGATATTGTGATCATATAGATTACACAAGACATTCAAAATGATGCATATGATGCCTGTAGGTTTAACAATGTTTACAAACCTCTTTTTTTTAAAGGGAAATCTTTACATTAAGTTAGGCCCTTATGATAGATCATACCAATGTAAACAAAAATAAAAAACCTTTAACTCAAAATGCACTTTTATAAAATGCACAAGGCTATTTAAAATTCGAAAACTTTGAAATATACGTTTTTTGTATCCTACAGAACTCTTTTATCTGGAAGAAGATCATAAGCAAAGTTTATTGATTTTTGCTGATAGAGTCCGATCAAATGATAAAAGAGATTTATTAAAAACGTTTTTTGACCAGCAACACGAAAACTCATAAGATTTTCCTCGGACATACTAGCTTTGTAGTTGCAAATCCCGCAGTTCATCAATGTTGTCTAACATTTGCTTACGCATTGTGTGTCAATCTATTCTTCAGTATATTTTGGATTGAAATTATAGGGGGAAAGTCCCAAGTTTGCATTTTTTTTTTGAAAGTTGTAATCCATTACCTATTTACTTTCACTTTACAAACTGACTCCGTGACGTCACAGCTCAATCGATCATGGTCAGACGGGAAATTCAAATCCCCTTATTATAAATAGCGATTAATTAGTTAAGAAAGGGAAATTATCATATTTAAATTTAATTTTCATGAATATTTAACAGCTTAGTTTTGATATTTATGACTTGCACAATAACATGGTCTTCTCCATTAAATTTGAAATCCAAAATACATGTACTAGGAGTATAATTTATAAGTAGGTTCACCAGAAATGTTTTCCATTGTCTGCAATTTTTTAAGATCAAGTTTGATAGATGTGATTCTACATTCTGTATTAAAACAGAGGTAGGATAGTTTTGGTACTTGGAATCAAGGAATTGAGACATTAATTCTCAAAATGCGACATTGTCAATGTTTAGTTTTTTTCTGAAATGCCACATCAAATGTCTATCAAGTGTGATTTCCTTCATGAAATTTGTGAGTGTTTTGTCACCAAACAGTGAAATACTTCCATGCTATATTTTTTTTTTTATTAGAGTTGTTGCTTATTAATTTGCTCTAGACAGTGCATCTCAGAAACTAGTTCATTTTTTAAAAGTCTAAATTCATGCTTTTGTTTATGAGTACAGTTTCGATTTTCAAATTTATGGCATGATTTCATATGTTTTTTTAGTATGATCAATTTCAAAAACATCTGATCTTTTCTTGCTTTATTGTCTTAAATGAAATCTAAAGGTATCTTAGGTTCAAGTTATGTAGATCCGTACAATTCCACAATTAATTAAAGGTTGATGAAATTCTATGTAAATAAAAAAAACATGCAACCAAAAAAAGGATTTGTTTGGAGGAATCATTTCAAAAAATTAATTACTGAAATGATTCAAGTCATTAAATAAAAAAAAAAATTTTTGCATGATCATATAAACTCTTGACAAATTGCTAAATTTTCAAATTTTCCATTACAAAACTTAATAGAATTATGAAAAAACCATAATAACATATGCACCACAAAATGGAAGGCAGGAGAAAATGTTAAAATTGTTTTTGTCGAAGGGGCTTTACCCCTTGAATGGCTTGATCCCAATGGGCCAATCAACATAAAATCCCAGGGAAAACACTGAGATTAAGGGATCAAGGCCAGAGCCATACCATAAAATTAGTAAGCAACCCACCCTTTCATAAATTTATGATAAATTTATAATTCTTACCTGTGATGAATAAAAACCAATACATTTATAGGAGATGGCTTCCAAACTTAAGAGAAAATGTTAAAATTGTTTTTGTCGAAGGGGCTTTACCCCTTGAATGGCTTGATCCCAATGGGCCAATCAACATAAAATCCCAGGGAAAACACTGAGATTAAGGGATCAAGGCCAGAGCCATACCCTAAAATTAGTAAGCAACCCACCCTTTCATAAATTTATGATAAATTTATAAGTCTTACCTGTGATGAATAAAAACAAATACATTTATAGGATTTATCTTAATTTTTTGGGGGGGAAGCTGAAATTGTTCAACAGTCTCTTTTAAATAAACGTATAGCATAAGATATGATAATCTCTCAATGCAAATCTGATATGCTGTAAATCCCAGTAGGACTTCTTATATGAACGAGATATGTGTGGTTATGTTAATTACAATGTGTTTTCAAAATACACTGACCGCTTGTAATTGGGATAAAATGCAGGGACATCATGAATATTATAATTTAAAAAATATGTGTAGTCAAATTCAATAATTCTATACAATAACATGGCAAAAATTGAATAATACCTTAAAAATCAGATGTTCTGCCAGTCTATACAAAGAAAAATCCTCAGATCAGGTTAGTATATTTCATTGCATGTTTTAAGAAAAAGAACTGTACTATCATTTTTCAAAAAGGGTCAGATAGTGGATAAATGGTGCCTAACAAATTGCTTGTTAATAACATTTATGGTGTTTGAAGAACCTTAATTGTTTTTGTATTCTGTGTTTTGCCTGTGTGGGATGTTTTTTCACTGATTTATGTTTAAATGAACCTTTTTTCTGTAATTAGATATGTATGTGATTATGTTGATGATTGTGAAGATTTGTTAATGTAGGAGAATTTAGGAGAATTAATTTTTCGTTTTTTTAGGTCTTTGGCCAGGTGAGCTATTGCCATCACTTGGCATCTGTTGTTGTTGTCCATCGTTAATAATTTTTCAAGACTCTTCTCCTGTGAAACTACTAGATCAATTAGAACCAAACTTGGTATGAATGTTCCTTAGGGTATTCTGCATAGAACTTTTATGGGGTTATTTGATCTGTCAAAAATCATGGCCTCCGTTTCTAAAAATAAAGCATAACGATCAGACAGAAGTTTTTCCCATATATCTCCAAAACTGTTAGGTTAAACTGATATGGGACAAATACGGCGAAATCTAATTGTGGTCATGTTTTCGTGTTATCGGTAATCTGTTAAGCCATGTTGGAGTTATTGCCCTTTTTGGCACTTGGCCAAAGGCCATGTGAGCTATTGCTATCACTTGGTGTCCGTCGTCGTTAACAATTTTTCAAAACCCTTCTCCTGTGACACTACTTGACTAATTGGAACCACACTTGACATTAATGTTCCTCAGGATAACCTGCATAGAACTGATGTGGGCATTTTTGTTCTGTTGCAAAACATGGCCACCATTACTAAAAATAGAATATAGGGGTCATACAGTAATTTTTCGCATATATCCCCAAAACTGTTAGGTTTAGTCAAATTTTGACTTTTGGTGTTCAGTATGGTGATATCTATCTGTGGTGTAGTTTTCATTTTAATCTGATAAGCCATGTTTGAGTTATTGCCCTTTTTTTACCTTCTTTTGCTATTTTTAATGTTATTTCTTTCAAAAATCTTCTCCTCTCACACTACTTGACCAACTGGAACAAAACTTGGTATGAATATGCCTTGGGGTATTCTGCATAGAATTGATGTGATGTACTCTGATCTGTCAGAAAACATGGCCACTGTTACTAAAATAGGACATAGAGGTCAGATGGTAGTTTTTCTCATATATCTCCAAAACCGTAAGGTTAAGCCAAATTCTTTCATTTGCTGAAAGGATCCTTATTATATGGCCTACAAAAGCTTCCAGGATTAAAATTTGTCAGACATCTCCTTGTAAGAGTTATTGCCCTTGAAAGGTGAAAAATGATGGGTTTTTTTTTCAATTTTCAGCCAATATTTCAAAAACTATGATAGATAGAAAGAAAATTTCTATTGCTGAAATAATCCTTATGATAAGGCCTACCAAAGTCTTCATGAGCCAATATTGTTGGACAACATCTTGTTAGATTTATTGTCCTTGAAAGGCAAAATTTAACTAGGTGAGCGATTCAGGCTCCTGGGAGTCTCTTGTGCGTTTCTTTTTGCTATTTTTAATGTTATTTCTTTCAAAAATCTTTTCCCCAGAAACTACTGGACAGAATTTAATGAATATTTATATATATATTATTGTTCCTTAAGGTATGAGCATGTGTTGGTTATCACCACACAATTTATTGTTTGTGATATCAAGTTCAAGATCAAAATAATCCTGCATTCAATATCTTGACTGTAGTGGAGATCCATCATGTTCATGTAGATGATGTTAACCTACTGATCAGTACATTGGTTATTACCACACAATGTTTTGCTTTGTGATATCAAATTCAAATTTCAACAAATTATTTATGAATGAAGCACTTTTTTGGTGAATTACATTGCCTTGATCTGATTTTGTCTACTATTTCCAAGTTGTCTGCTGCGTTTGCAGCATGATAATTGGTAAAAATGAATGATTTCTACCCAATGCCAGTGTTGGTCATTATTATGTCTTTGTGTCATTATTTTTCTTTTTAGTTTATTTTGAAAAAAAGCCATCGTTTCGTTACAATGGCTTTTATTACTTTTGTTGTCAGGGCCTTTCAGAGCTTACTTGAAGGTGTGTTTACACTTATTGAAGACTTTTTGGTGATTTCTGTTAGTAATAAAAATTTTTATAGGGGTTATACGATGGTGTATTTGTTGCATTTCACCATATCTGTTCTCTTTTCTATTAGGAGTCTTTATCAAAGGAAAAACATGGACACTTTTACAAAAAAACAGAATGTTGCTTATCAAGCCAGATGAGTGATTCAGGCTCTTTAGAGCCTCTAGTTTATTACATTGTACTTATTCAATTTAATTTTACACAAAGTAAGATTTTGTTGTTTGCAAGTTTACAAGATTATAAAATAGAAAAAAATTGTTTCTATAAAAAAGAACAAAGATCACTAAAGAATGGAACTAAGTATTTTGACATAAAAATATTACAAGAATTAAACATGAACATTCTGATACTCAATGTATTTGGTTGTTAAATAGTCCCAGTAGTATCACAGGAATAATTATATTTTTCAGGAATATTTTACTACGAATACTGCCATAGATAATTTACTTTTTCATCATTTGAAAATAAGCAGCACATTTGGTAAGTAGTGAATGAAGAGACTTAATTTAGGAAGTAGATTGTGCTTTTATAGGTTTTCAGAATATTTAAATGGAGGGGCAGATACAGGTTTTCAGGGTGGGGTGTGGGGGCTAATAGAATAAAATGCCAAACAAAACAAGGCAAAAAACTTTTTGGAGGTAGAATTTGTAAAAAATTAAGATTTTATACAAAAAGATATGTTTTCCCAATTTCTGGAAATGGTAGGGGGATCACTCACCAGATGCACCCATGCCTGAATCTGTGTCTGAAATGTAACATTCTTTCAGAATGATATATGAATGCCTGCAATACATAAAATAAAAATGGTAAAAAATAATCCTTCATTCAATATTTTTGCTGTACTGGTGATCCATCATGACAGTACATGTATGATGTTAAACTAGTGATCAAGTGAATGAAAATTTTAGTTACCCAAAGGCTAGGTTGCCTAAGGTAGAAGCATATTGAAAAATACACAAAATATGATTGTTTTTTTTTTGTTTTGGGAAAGTATAATTTAGCTGAATCACACATCTAAATAGTATTTTACTTTCATAGGCCATTGGACAACCATATCAACAATGAACCCTATATTATAATATATTGATCTTTGATGGAAAAAGGTTTGCAAATTTGTTTATGTGTTTTCATATCTGAAAGTGCCTGTCTGGTACTTTGCATTGAAGTTTTATGATGGACGTATTTTTTTGTCATTTCCATTTGTTAAACCTTGGCAGTGACTTCATTTTATTGATTAAGTTTATTTTCAGATTTGATATGTGCCTGCATTGTTATTGGATTATCTACCTTTTGTTTGGAAGGATCTAGAATTCTGTTTCTGTATTTCGAGGCAAGAGTTAGGCAGCACCCACTTACATATGGATTGACAGACACACAAAATACAGATACAGCTCCATTATTTTCATCGTTATCAATTCCATCATCTCTTGATAGCATACGTAAAAGGAGGTACAGCAAATAAACAATACTGTATTTCAGAACTGAACGAACTATAAGGGAACTACCATTTGTTTTTTTTTGGTTTTTTTTTTTTTTTTGGGTGGGGGGGGGGGGTTGGCTAGGATCAATTTGAAATAAAAAGGCAGCATTGAAATTTCCAAGAAATAAAAAGCCAGGACAGGCCATAAGAAAAAATAAAAAAGACTGGATCTATTATTGCCCTAATATTTTTTGTATATATTCCAAAAAATACAGGGCCTGAATTTTCTTAAAATAAAAAAACGGGATTGAAATTTGATATTAGCCCCCCCCACCCCCCTTCAAAAAAAAAAAAATATATATCAGATGGTTTCTCTCTAATGTTGAAACTTAAGAGCATTAGGAAAAAATGACATGTTCCCTGGTAAAATATTTTCAGAAATATAACAGAACAAAATACATGTATTGGTAGAATTAAATTTTTTTCGTCTTCTTTAAACAATTGCTAATACATTCCTGAAATCATTTTGGTTGTTTGATTCCTATTATTTTATAAGAACCGTGTAATTTTTTGTCATATTAGATGTTAAGATTGAAAATTCAATTCATTTTGACATTATTGAAGCTGATTACAACAATTTTTCCTGTAATATTGGATATCACTAATATTCCACTATTGTAGCCAGCATTAAAGTGTTGCAGCTAACAAGTATATAATTTAACCTCACAATTGACATTTCCAAAGGGATTATTGGGGGAAAATGGTTCCAAATTATGTGCCGAAAGCATTAAAGAACACAATTATGTAAATGTCACAATCATTTTATTTTTTTCTGAGAAAATTGGTTTTACTGAGAATGATTGTTCATCAAAAACTGGTATTGGTTGTCTGATGTCTTAATTTATTTTTCTGGACAGCGGAAAAATTTGTTTTCTGGTGTTTAAGTGGAGGTTGTAGTGAAGATCTTTATTTCACATTTTGAAAAAAGTTGTTGCTTTTAAGGGAAGAGTTCTTGACTAAGCTTGGCCTCATGCTTTTTTTTTTCAATTAGGGCCAGTTTATTAGTTATCATTAATAGTTCAAGTATCAGGGGTAGGATCTGGCCTGATTATAATTTTAACAAGTTTTCCACAAACTTATGATTTCAAACCATCTGGTTGGTTGGAATATGGGTTGAGTAAGGGTTTAAGGTAAATCAATTGAGATTTTTTATGAAACCAAGACCTGAGTATTATTTATATTTAAGGCTGGGAATTATTTTAAGATTTCTTACCATAATTATTTAGGAATAAGAGTAACAAGTACTATCTTTAAAAAAAGATCATGGACACATTTTTTCGCTTTGTTCATTTCAATTTTGTTTGGTGAACAGTTCAATTGTGTGAAAACTGTGCTACGTTTTGTAATTCAATTAGTTATTGGTTCAACAAGTAAGCTATTTCCAATTATTCAATAGATAAAAATTATTCATAATTCAATAAATAAATGTGATTGAAAATATTCTAGACACCAATGACTCTAATGGAGCCTTGAATTTCACAGTTGCTATCACTTTTCTCCAATGAAATGTGAGGTTATAAGCTCAAAAGATTACATTATCATGGGTATCACATGATGTCAAAGCGAACTAAAAAAATAAAGCATTTTCTTGGTTGAAGATGATAACATGGGTTCATGGATCACTGTAAATTTGTACTTCAAGGTTCCATATTAAAGAAAGGAAGGTTGGGATTGTACATAGTTTATTTAAGAAAATCGTAATTGATAGCTTATTTCTTTACCAATTTCAATAGGGTTAATGTGTTGTATGATTAGAGTTCTTTTATACGCTGAATTAAGGATGTGTCATTTTGGAATGAGGGGTAAAAAGGGGCCAGAAACATACCTTTCCATCATTTCTAGACTACAAGTTGAGTTTGAAATTTCACTACAAGGTGACATACCACCAAAAAATTTTGGATTGTGACTGAAACTGATTATGAAGGAATGAAGGAAGGGCCTAAAAGGGGCTAGAAACAAGCATTTTCCTGCTGTCCGGATAATAACTTGAGTGATGTGAGTGGATCTCTTTACCCAAGGAAGAATGGGATTAGTTTTTGGAGTTGGGACTGGAATCTTTGAGGAATAAGAGGCCAAAGAAGGCCCACTTTGATTCTAGTCAATTTCTTATGATGTGTCAGATCTTTGATAGCAATCAAAATTTAGAGCTGCATCAAGCTTGAATGGTGTGCCTGTAACTGCCTCAACTGTTCACAGTTCAACTTCTGCAATCAAGCTGACCTTGCAAATCATTCTATTAATTATTTCTACTATACTATCTAACATTTCAGGGTGAAATACCATTGTTTGGCATTCCTTGCACACACACTCAATGTCTTAGTAGCATTCCTGATCATGTTGGCTGTGATGTCATATAATGTCTGGATCGGAGTTTCAGTTCTAGTGGGTAAGTCACATCATGTCAGGATTTTAGTGTCAGTTCTAGTGGGTACTGGTAAGTCACATGATGTCAGGATTTAGTGTAAGTTCTAGTGGGTAAGTCACATCATGTCAGGATTTTAGTATTATTTCTAGTAGGTAAGTCATGAAAAATATGGATTAGACTGTCTGGTAGCAAGAGAGTCATACAATGTCTGGATCAGAGTGTCAACTTGCAGGAAGGACGCTTACCCTACCTGTGCACCTGGTCCATGCTCCCGGTTTTTGGTGGAGTCCGAGTTGCTCATTTACTTTTGTTACATTGTATGTATGGTTTTGGTTGCTTTGTGTTGTTTGTTGTGTGTTTTCCGTGTCTGGTCTTTGTCCCTGGATTACATTCTTTTGATTACCGCTATAACCTTGGTTCCCTTGATTACTCTTTCGTATAATGTCTGGATTGGAGTGTCAGTCCTAGTGGGTAAGTCACATCATGTCTGGATTGGAGTGTCAGTTCTAGAAGGTAAGTCATGAAAAAATATGGATTAGACTGTCTGTTCTAGCGAGAAAGTCATACATTGTCTGGATCAAAGTGTCAACTTGCAGGAAGGTCATATAATGTCTGAATTGGAGTGTCAGTACTAGCAGGGAAGTCATCTGTCTGCATTGGAGTGTTAGTTCTAGTAGGTAAGTCATGAAAAATATGGATTAGACTGTCCTTTCTAGCAAGAAAGTCATATAATGTCTGGATCAGAGTGTCAACTTGCAGGAAGGTCATATAATGTCTGGATTGGAGTGTCAGTCCTAGTGGGTAAGTCACATCATGTCTGATTGGAGTGTCAGTTCTAGAAAGTAAGTCATGAAAAAATATGGATTAGACTGTCTGTTCTAGCAAGAAAGTCATGCAATGTCTGGATCAAAGTGTCATTTTGCAGGAAGGTCATATAATGTCTGGATTGGAGTGTCAGTATTAGCAGGCAAATCATCTCCTGTCTGCATTGGAGTGTCAGTTGTAGCAGGAAAGTCATATAATGTCTGGATTGGAGTATCAGTACTAGCAGATAAGTCATATGTATGAATTGGATTGTCAGTTCAAGAAGGTAAGTCATATAATGTCTGTATGATTTTCAAGGTTTGAGATAATAGGAAAGCTTTTTCTATCAGCTTCTACAGGTTTTATACCAATGTTTGCCAAAACCAGTCAAGTTTTGAAGGCATTTTTTTCACTTTTAACATGGTGACCAATTTCTGTTATACCTTCAATGTTGGCATATGACCACCAGAAAATGAAAAAAACACAAAATTTCATCATTTTACTGTCAGTTGCCATGGCAACAGTTGGCTAAATATCCCTGAAACATTGGAGTTACTTTGACTTGAAATTGGTTTCTTTTATTCTTCAAAACTCTTGTGCCATATGTTAATTTATCTTTTTTCAGGTGCTGGGGTGGGCCATTTTGTTTTTGGAACTTTCAAAATGTCCATACAGTTGAGGTATCCAACAGCAGCTCCAGTGATCCCCAGTAATAGTAACAGTACTGTTCAGATTAATACTATTACTGAGAACCCAGAGCCAGATTTTAGTGGAATGTGATTGGGAAAATATGTCTTATTGTGCCTTATCAATATTCCATATCATAAAAAAGGAAGTGGAACATTCATTCTCAGCAGGTGGTGCTGTGCAGGAACATAATTTTCTCTGTGATATTGCTGCATTGAAGAAATAGTTCATGAGCATCAGATGAAAGAATACTTCATAAATATTCAGCAGTTAATGATATATGCAAATTCAGGATATGTGCCAGTTTACTTTGTAACTTATGTATTTAGTATTGTTTTGCTTTTTTGTTCATTCCATTTTGTTTAAACATACATGTATTTATGTGCTACATGTAAATAAAGTGGGTTTGTCTACAAGGGGCATTCCTTTTATACATGTACAACTTGTTCTTGTACATGCAAGTTGACCAATTGTATCTGGTGTCACAAATTTTGTTTGAGATTACTATGTGTTGTTTCATTTTTTATTTGACTGTTTCAAGTACTGTAAATGGATTAAATTTCACGGTTGCTAATATTTGAAGATTTTGTCAAGTGAATGTATTTCAAGGTTTTAAGTAGTACTCTTTATAAGAATCAAGCAAATTCTGTAAAATGTGATACACCCCCAAAAAGGCTACACATTTTTATTTTTGTTATTAAGCTGCTTTCTAGGACTATATGATTAAATGTATAATTATTCATTCCCACCAATCTGCTCTTGGGAGATGATTTACATTGAAAACCCAACAGTTTCTATTGTATTTTAGTGTTATTTACAGAGTTATCTCCCTTAACTTTGAATTCTACAGTGTATTCTATATAATTTTTATCTCCCTATGAACAAGGGTTTTATGAAAAGCCATATGTTACTTTACTATGACATTTTAAACAAAATATCAAAAATAAAAATATGTATGCTTTCCAACCATGAATCACATTTTGCTTGATTTTTATGTGGAGTGCTACTTTTAAAACAGTTTGAATCTTTATATATAAAAAATAAAATTTCACTTGTACTATTTTTGGTCCATATCCGTCCTTGTGAAAATAGTGAAAAATAAGTACACCATGAAAAAATTATTACATTTGTAGTAATTTTCTGTTTTTGTTTATCCAGTGTGTCAACAGCAATAATCAATGCTGTCTATATAATATCTAATAATAATTGTCTGTCTTCCATTCAAAGCAAAGGTTGATAATGGTACACTTTAACTGACATGTGATTAAATTTCTGTTGAGGTTCCCACAATTTTAGAATGCCTGAGAGTACAAAGGTTGAGGTACATTTATGGGTGAATTTGGCCCCCTTAATTTCTTGAAAAATGATGTTTAAGTCACAGCAAACTTTTCCTTGCTAAACAAAAGCGCTATACCTTTAGAGTAATTGTCTTTATTTTCACTTTGTCTGTACTGCATATTTAAGTCACAAAATATTTGCTCAAAATAGCTGATTCTTCTTATATTTTACAAAACCAGGAAGTAAATTGCCCATTTGAAGTAAAATACAAGTGTCTGTGCCAATGTAGACCAATGTGATATTTTGATATTCTGAAGCATTTTTGCCTATTTTATCAATTTTGTTTGGTTGGGTACCTTGGCACAGGCATCAGAGAGTTGAAAAAAAAATATCAATTGTATCAATTGTACCAAATTTTAACTACATTTGACGGGATAATTCAACAAGTGCTAAAATATGGTAATCTTCTTGTACTGCATTAAATCCTTAACAAAAATACAGACTGGTAACAATTTTTTATCATGTTTTCAGCCTAGTAGGGGGCCAAACATATCACTTAGTGTACTTTGTCCTTTCATTGGAAATGTTTATTCTACTTCAGTGGGTTTAAATACTTCTCTATCAAAGAATCAGATTGGGGAAAATGTCTTTAAGGTGTTGGACATGATGGAAAAAAAAACAGATTTTATTGCATTAACCAAGTATTTATATGTGATAACCTCCAGAAATAACCATGTTGTATGGCTTTAGCTCATTGTAATTATGTCAAAATGGTGTCATGATTATACCTCATTTTACAAAAGCTGCTTAGAATTGTGAATTTTGATGTTTTTTTTAGACATATTTACATCCAGAAATTATGTCCACATTCAAGAAACATACCTGTGAAAGTTGCATGATGAAAAATTGAATTTTACCATCTATTGGATAATCTATGTAAATGTACATGTACTTTAAAAACAAAAAGTTGACAAAAAAAAGGGGGGGGTGAAATAAGATACCTGTTACATTCAAGGAGGAGATGATTATAATGATTTATACATAATTATGTACTGTTCTTATTAATAATTGTCTACTCACTACAGTAATAATAAAAACAAGGTATTATTGTTTTTGGATATGAGAAAATAAGTAAAAAAAGTATTTGTAAAACTTACCCCTACCAAGAGGGTTGGTCATGCTGTCATAACTAAGGGGGTTTAGTAAGTTTCCTTGACTTTAATTATCCTACTGACCCTACCCCTTAGACATGCTAGCATGACTAATCCTCTCAGTAAGGGTTAGTTTTACAAATTTACTTTTGGTTATTTTCTAAATTACAAAATAATTCCAAATTCAAACACTTTGTTAAAAGATTTGGAATATCCAGAATTCAAATTTCCTTTTACCCAAGGCAAGTGATATTTTGACAAATTGTCTTTTTTTTTTTGTTAGAAAGAATTTTTATGTACAATTTTACCAAAAGTGGAAACAAATTAAAAAATGAAGACAAATAGGTTGTACTTAATTTGTAGATCCATGACAATTATAATGGCAAAATGTTGGGAGATTTTTCTACTAGTCATTTATATCTTATATTTAACTAGAGCATATCTAATAAAAGAAGTCAGCAGTAAATAGTAGTGGATTATTTAAATTTCCTAGGAGTATGGCCTAATGGTAGGCATAATAAGGATAGAGCAGGGCAGTGGGTTCAGAGGTGCAGATCCAAGGATGGGAGGATGGATGTACACCCTCTCTAAAATTGGGGATCAAATTTTTTTTAATAAAATCTTGATTTTTCACAAATTCTGCCTCCCATCCCTAATTATTTTGCTTACTTTACATTGCATTTAAGTATACTTCTGCAGAGTTGTTGTACTTAACTCTATAATCACCCCCTCCCCTAACCTGAAACCCTGCATGGTTCAATCACAAACAGGGATCTACTGCTATATTCAATGCGTAATTGTCATTTGGGAAATAGTAAGTATACCTGCCTTTCTTCATTGACTGTTGTTGGCTTCTGCAAAGTTTGTTTTTTTTCAGAGTAGTTCCACTTGATTAAGAAATGAGAGTGATAATTGGTTGATACAGAGTCAGAATGGTGCTTCTCCAAGTGTGGTATCTTCCTACTTATTCCTTCAATGAGGCTGACTTTATAGCCGATCTTATCCGAAAGAAAGAATATCGTTTAGCTAGATCCTTTAATCTCAGTTTCCGCTATATAGATTGCGTATTAACAATCCTGATTTCGGGGATTTGATACATGGTATCTACCACAAAGAACTTGAGGTGAAGGACTTTTTATGAGCAACTTTGTGGGTGTTTCTAGAAAAGCAGAGGACACTTACCCTACCAGTGCACCAGGTCCATGCTTCCAGTTTTTAGTGGAGTCCGAGTTGCTCATTTGCTCTTGTTACTTTGTATGTATGATTTTAGTTACTTAATGTTCTTTGTTGTGTATGTCTGTTTTCCATGTCTTGTCTTTGTCCCAGGATTGCATTCTTTTGATTGCCGCTATAGCCTTGTTCCCTTGATTACTCTTGTATCATCTGTTTGGAGTAGAATGTCACTCTTGTTGAGAAAACATCATTTTTGTATCAACTCTATATCTGATTAAAATGTCAATTGGAAGAGAGGTTTGGACAATTTATAATGAAAGTAAAAATTTTAAAAAAAAAAGCTGGACAGGGACTTAGCTACTCATACCAATGATAAAGGAATGGTTTGCATACTGTGCAAATTTTTAATATTTTTATACATTTTTAGAAGAAAAAAAACAAGACCCATAACATTTTTGGACTGCGTCATCATCGTGTGTTTGTTAGCACATATTTTCAATATATGCACATTTTTTTTTCACATTAAAATGCCGTGTAAATTTCAGAGAAAGCGAATTCTTAAAACCAGAGTGTGATTAAACGTTTCAATGCGTGTGAAGTAAAGCGAATTCAAAATACGTGTGAACGTTATCGACGTTTTCAACGCGCATTGGCTCAATGCGAATTTAAAAATACTATTACGTTTACATGCAGCATTACTGTGTCAAACACATTTTTTTACTTGTTTTAGGCAGGGACTATATACTACTATATTGTCCCTGTTTTAGGCCAGGATTTTATAGATTTTTGTAAAATCGTTTTGTTGAATAATAGCCCGGCCCCTTTTCCATCAAATTCTACACCACTATGATTATAAATCAACTTATTCCGTTTATTTATCATCTGTCATTTATAATTTAGTACGCTTCTTCGGAACACAGGGAAAGAACTTGTGTAGGTTTTTTAGAGTTGTATTACTTCAATTCAATATGAAGATGCATTTGTTTGAAAAATAAAAAAAAATACAGTGTACAGAAGGACCTGTGCACATGAAACTAAATATTGATAGTGTAATATATTTTTGCCTAAAATCCTTAGGTCGATTCGAAAATTTAATGAGATTTCAATTAGCCAGTCTCGAGTTCAGCTGAACTATAAAAAAAAAAACAAAACAAAAACAAAAACAAAAACAAAAAAACAAAAAAAAACAGGTGCGCTAAAGTTACATGATTATATATCCCATTCTTTTTGCAGTTTTTAAACTTTCTTTCCACTCACAAAATACCTCACAAAAAATAATACTTTTGGTTTAGCATTTATAGTTCAGGTATGACCAAAGACGTGGTATGCACTCCCTGTGTATGACGGACGGACGGCGATATATTACAGTATATGCCCGTCAAAAGTCTGATTCAGTTGATGTTAAATCTGGACCACAGCAATAATCTAACTCGAAAATTTAAGATTATGTACGAAAGCAATTTCTAAGAAACAGACACAAAGAATATGTTTTAAAAATACAGGAAACAAGGCAATAATCTTAGATGAGACAGACCTATCCTGCTTCCTGATCTGCTATCAAATAGAAAGAGATTAATAGTTTTGCCTTTGGCGTTTGATGCTCATCTTATCTTATTTGGAATTTCGTTGATGTTGAAATAAAACTGACTAATATTATTTAACATTAGTCGTTTTCAGGAAAAAAAACTTATTAAACCAGACTCCGTAAGAACACTTTTCTACACAAGTAACTTTTGATATTAAAATGGAACGATGGATTATTCTGGCTTATATAATCAGCAGTAGAAAGAACATTGTCCTGATGCCTTTGAAAAATGGCTCGTCCGTATATCAAAAGCAAATGTTTTGGTATAGTATTTATTTTAACTTCAAGTAATTTGTATAATATTTGTATTTAAATAAGAAAATGTGTTTTTTTCCTTAATGATATTTTACGAATGGATTACATTGTCATCGCCGGACTGGTCTCTTTAAACAACGTTTTTCTTTGGATGAATGACAGTCTATCATCTTTTGTCATCACTATGTATTATTGTTCTTCACAATCTTCAATGATGTAGGGTTTTGAAGTTCAATTGAGCAAAATCAAACAGAGAATATTTTGAAACAAATATGGTGTTTATGAATGCATGTCACTACCGCCTCTTCTTTGGTATTTTGGTAGGGCTCAGACTATTAACAAATGATGTGCTCGAACTGATGACACAGAACAAGAGACAGCACACTCTTACCACATTCATAAATAGTGCCCAGGATCGCATCTCAGTAGACTCTGTTGAGACTCCTTCTTGGAAGAAATACAGTTTAGCGTAAGCATAAAGCCCGTAAAACAGCATGTCAGCTGAAAATAACGCAACAATGACATAGGAAACGTTCCATACCATCGTGAGGGTAAGCTTGTGTTTGATGGTTGGTAGACACAAGAAACACCAGTTCAGATAGACAACGCCCCAAACTGTCATATCCAAAAAGTCATTCCACGAGTTCATCCGCAACATTGCAATAGTTAGGGCAATGATAATTGAAATGCCAATCTTTTCCACTGCTGGACGGCTTAGGAAACGAATAATTCCATTTTTAAACTGCTGGTAGATATACAAAGTCTGTTCTTTCACCATTTTTGCTATACTCAGCTTTGACTGAACTTTCGGCTGAAATCTCCGATCAAACGGAAAATTATTTGTTTACAAATGACGTCAGATACCGGAAGTGAACAGGTACCCGCCAAAACGTCAAATTTCTTTTTGACAGTTCTCAACACGATATGCCCAAACGGAACTATCTAATATGTCCCGTCTATGATCATTGTTATCCAAATAACTGTCATTATATAAATACAAGACCTGTTATAATCACAAGTATATGCATTAATCTTCCTGTTAACTTTTTTTTGTGATTTTTGTTGTTGTTATTGTGATTACATAGATTAATGCCAAAAGTATTCGTTCGCTTGTAAACTTTACCTCAGTTCAAAGTTATATAAAATTACATTTTTTTCAAAAGGAAAAAAAATAAAAGCCATTTCTTCATTTTCATAATAAGCATGAAAAATATCAGCAATTTTACTGTTTATTTCGAAAAAAAAAGATTTTCTGTCTAAAAATGGGTGAATATTTGGAAGTTAATTGCCAAAAATAAATAATAATAAAAAAAAATACACGTCATGTGTACATATTAGACTTTTTTCTCAACTAAATTTATTACATATCTGAAATTGTTATTGTGATCTTCATCAAACTTCAAAAGTTTACTTTCAATATTTTCTTTTTCAGTGGTAAAACATTCATCAAAATCAGTTGAGAAGTTTTCCATCGGCAATTTTTTGAAAAGTATGATTTCATGAAATTAAAACACAAATTTTCTTCATGGAGAGAAATATATCAATATTTCCACAAATCTGCAATATATATCGTTGGCATTTTTTTTTTAATTTGCAACTGGCGAAGCGGGTTGTGTCCTCTATATATTGCATATTCGTGAAAATATTTATAAAGAAAATAATAGCATAGACCTGCAGCTTTAAATAAAGTTCTATGGTAATAGGAAATTAATGAGTAACTTCTGGCACGTCTCTGTATGCCCATACATTCTGGTGGCTTATTTTGGGGTGGGGTGATGTCCATGTCGATAATCCAAAGTTTGCAATGTTGACATCACATGGGGGTAACTTTACATGTAATAGGGTAAAAGTGTGTGGCCCTGAACATTTTACCCACCCAATTCATATATTCTGACAATGAAAAACTGACACCCATTTATATATGTGGCATGCATTTATGTAACACTTTCAAATCAGGGATTGTAAAATCCCTGTATACATGCATGACATTTATCTGCATCAGTATGCTAGGACGAACGTATGACAGTAAATTAATTTGAGATAAATACTGTAATCTGATTGGTTAAAATAATTTTGTTATATCTCAATGGATAAAAAAATATTGACATTCAGTTAAATTCAGAGCTATTATTTTTCATGTTTAAAGATAAAAACATGTTTTAAAATTAATTTATTAATTGGCGCAATAAACAATATGCACATGGGAAATTTATGTTATTTTTCAATGGACAAAATTTTTATTATTGCCAATTCTTAATTGTATCTAAAGAATTCATTACCATGTCAGAGGATCCCTTCAAGAGCAAGAACAGACTGCGCATCAATCTGGCATCTTTTGAAGTGTTTTAAAATCTTTAATTTATTTTGATAATTTCAAGGACAATCTGATGTCAAATCAATAACTATGTGCAATATATGATATATTTCATTTGTAATTGTCAGCCCCTATTACATCACATATACTTCTACTAAAATGCATACCCTTTTCATGTATCACTTATCATAAAAAGTAGACCGATATGATAGGGCTGCGCTCCGTGGTTAATATCCACTGAACATATCACCTTCAAACGTATAGGAGTATAGTATTTCAGAAGCCTGAAAATGTGATAAAGGGACGAATATTAGAATCAAAAACCTATGGTTTGTTAAAAACCACACACCAAAGACGGCATAATTATTTAGACTACCCCCCACCCCCCCCCCCACCCCCAACAAAAAAAACTTCCAACTTCGAATTTCCCGCAATCTTTACTTGAGTTGAAAGTGTGCCCGAGGCGATCGGAAGTTGGATTCAAAATCGTAAACAAAGGCACATGTTCCCAGGAGTTCGTATTTGACTGCAAACATTATCACGGTAATGCATTCTAAAAACATCAGTAAATCCTGAATACACGTAAATGTTCTTAAAATTTATAAAGTGTCACTTGATCCTGTACTTTATGTTATTATAATTATTTCTCTGCTTGATCTATGAAGCGGTTGACTGTTCTAGCGCGAAATGCTGGTGTCTGATCATAAGTCTATTGTTTTCTGAGGATATTGCGAATAGAATTTTGTGAAAAATCAAAATTACATCAAGGATTTTTATAGAAGTCTGCTATAAAAATCCTTGATTCATCAGAGGCTTTATATTACAGGGACAAGTCACTCATAGTCTATAAAAACTACAAAAATAACTGCCTCCCTGTCTTTAAACTAAGTAAACTAAAAACCTATAGGGTTTATATTTGACTTATGCATACTAGGGGCTAGAGAAATTATTAAGGATTTTAGTTATATAAGTGTAAGGTATAGAATTAACTAATTATGACAGTTTTGATTAAAATACTGTTGAAGGGTGTCCTACAATAAAACATGATAAAAAATGTCAAAATTTACCTGTAAAAATCAATAATTACTTATTAGTAATCAAGTTAAAATTAATGAAATTGGTCAAGTTCTAATTGTTAACTCATTATTATGCAATAAAAATTCTATAACTTTGAAGAAGTTTCTTTAATCTTTTCATTGGTAGTAATTCAAAAGGTTAAATAAGTAGAATTACACAATGGTTTAACAACTTACTGGAGTTAAGTTTCTGAAATTGAAAATTTTGATATTTCTTTCCCCAGACACAGGTATCTAGTCATTTAGCCACCATTTTATTGTTATGCAAAGCACATTTATTAAAAATAATCAGCAGATTTTTCTTTTTCATTTGATTTTAATTTAAATTTAATACATTCAATAGTTTTCATAAACACTCAATGACAAACCAACATTTATAAACCTTTAAAAAAAGCGATTTTTTTTGGTAATTTGTCTAAAAAGACCTAATTTTGTAGTGGAAAATACTTACATTCATATTATTTTTAAAAAAAAAGTAAAAAAAATCTATCTTGTCATTCTCCAATTTTTTTTATCTTTTATTTGGCTCATCACTCATCAAAATCCATCCAGTGGTTTTTCTAAACGTTCATAGCATCGAAGTTGCCCAATTTTCAACAGAGAAATTTAAGAAAATTAGCTAATAAACAGTCAAATAGCAACGGCAGTGTTTGATATAGATTATTACTAGTGATTTCTTCCTTTAATATACACTCCTTGATTTCAAGCAAGAATAATGAAATAAAATAGAAAATCCTGATACTGTATTTTGGGTGGGCAGTGACTTTATATTACACTCCCTGGGTTGGGGTATCTTATGCTGGGTCCAAGTCCTATGTATCCACCACCTGACTGGTTTATAGATATTGCCTGTTAGACTTAGCCTACATGAAAAACAAATAACCAGAATAAGTTTGATATCTGATCAGATTTTCAAATTTTGTGGAATACAATTCTGCATGTAACTGTTTATCTAAAAACTTTAAGATAAAATACAAAATTTTATTTTGAATGAAAAACTGATTCGGGTAGTAATACTTTTTACATATATGTACCTTCTAATTTTCATCCAAATCAAACAACCAAAGTACATGTAAAAGTTACATCCCTTGAAATGTTCATCTTATATTTACAAAAATTTCCTTCCCCTGATCCCAAGTGTCTGACCTCCTTACTCTCTTTCCACCCACTTTATCCTTGCCCCTTCCCGTACACCAACCCCACACTCTATCAGAGATAGAATCCTGTACTTAGTCATTTGATTATTTGACAATTGTATTTCCTGTCCTAGAGACTAACATGACCCTAGCTGTCTTTGGGTGTTGCAATTATGATAATTTAGATAATGAGGTCAGAACACTATAACTCAATTGTTCAAGTACCTTCTACCTTATAATTTGTCTTTCATTGATTAACATTTGTCTAGACTGGTCAATTGTGGCAGAATGGTCATTATGTCCTAGTACATTCTATTATTATTTATTGCAGGAAACTTGTAATGTTATGATGTGTCCAGTATCTGAAGATTCACCTCATAAGTGGTAGGTCCAATAGAAAGTGAGAGTTATTACCGTTATTTTCCTGGTAATGCATTGTTGGTTATTGTAGATTTTGCTTCTTCTGGGTTTTGGGTTTTTGATCCTTTAGGGTCAAAATACCTTATGTTGCTGGTTCATGCATGGAATTTGTCTACTGTTTCTGAACACTACACAAAAATATAGTCCAAAAGTAGTTCCTTTTATATCATTCGTTACATCTTTTATAACTTGTAAACATGTTTCTGGCAATTATTCAGCTCTATAATATTGTATTATTTCTGCAAATAAAACTAAGATCTAATTATCGAATGAAGTGATGATTTGAGGGAGTTCTTTTTGACCTTGAAGAAAGATGTTTATATGTTTAGTAATAAATTAACATTTAAGGAACAAAGTTGTTGCAGTTACTTATTAAGGTGTCATTTGCAAGAAGCATTAAAAGTGCTAAACATGTTCCATTTATTACAATTATCAGTCGAAATCTCCTTCATATTGTTAATATTTTATGATTAATAAACAGGAAGTGAAGAGCAGTGGTTTTAACCAAGTAAAATGGGCGGGAAAATTCAAATGGATTAAAAGTGTCTTGTTTTGAAAATCTTGTACAATGTATTGATCAAGGAAATTATTTTCTTAAGCTGATATTGGTTCCATTTGAGTATATTTACAGTGTAGGATAATACTCTGATGAAATAGTTTTGAATGTGATTGCAAAATTACCTTTGGACAGGTTTAAATAATTGAGTAAAGGTGAAACAGAACAAAGTATGAAAATGTGTCTGAAGTTTGATACTATTTAATTATTGATTACAGTTTGTATTTCAGTAAACAATAAGTATTGATTGACATTCAGTTTAGGAAAAAAAGTTCTAAGTAATATGGGACATTCAAATGTATGATTATACATTGTAGTTTTATCTTATATCATGTAAATTTTGTAACATGCTACAATTTTCACCAGAATCAAAAACCCCCAGTGCTAACAGCACTTTGGTTAATTGAGGCCAGACACCCACCCTCAAGCTCTTTTTCTATTGTTTTTGTGGTCTTCTGATAATTTCATTCAGACAATTTTCTTTTGTTTCCACACTTTCTCTATTAACATGCAAAAACCAGGCAGTGGGTGGCACAGAATTTATTTTTTCCATTTCAAATCACAAATGCATCTTTTCTCAAAGTTAAATGTTGGTTTTTGTAATATTTAAAGAGAAATAAATTACATAGAAAGCATTGAAATTCATTGAAAAAGGAAGATAACTCTTTATTTTTGTGCAAAATTTGGGTACGGGACCTTTAAAATCTTATGAACCATCCATTATCAACTTAAATAAATCTTTTTACTATTTGACTTAAGGAGGTAGACCCAGGGTAAGGTACATAACTCATGAAGTCAGTGATATGTTTGTATCATATTCAATTTCACCAAAGCCTATCAAGCTTTCATTTGACAGAGAATGAAATCAATCCAAGTTACTTTGATGCTTATATGACGTTGATGTAAAATGCTGAATACAAACGTTCCAATGATTTTTAAGAGTTGTGTCCCTTACCCTAGGTCTACCTCCTTAAATATCATATAAAATTACATTGGAAAAAAAAAATCAGTGGGATAAAATTTATCATGTCAACTGAAAAAAAGTTTTCTTCCTAAAAATGTGTGAGTGGAGTTAAAAAGTGCTGTGGTCCTTTTTACAAATAATTGCAAGTGTAAAATAAGTTGTAAGATATGGTTTCACACTATTTTGATCTATCAGGACATCATAACTTACAACTCATTTTGCACTTGTAAAAAGGACTCCTGGATCCTTAAGTACAAATATATTTACGTAAGAGAAATTAAGACTCTTACACCACTAAGAATGCAAGACAGAGATATCTCAGAATATTCCCAAGAATAAGAATCAGAGTTCTCTGTCAGATGAGGCTCTGTTGAGTTGGAGGACATTGCAGTTATCTTGCCCGAGGTTGTCTGATGAGGCACTGTTGAGTTGGAGGACATTGCAGTTATCTTGCCTGAGGTTGTCTGATGAAGCGCTGTTGAGTTGGAGGATATTGCAGTTATCTTGCCTGAGGTTGTCTGATGAGGCTCTGTTGAGTTAGAGGACATTGCAGTTATCTTGCCTGAGGTTGTCTGATGGGGCTCTGTTGAGTTAGAGGACATTGCAATTATCTTGCATGAGGTTGTCTGAGATTTTCTAGTCTTGCACCTTCTGGTGGTATTTGATTCTATTTCTCACTTTTAAAATGAATCTTGTGGTTAGCATACCGATGCTGAATGCCCTGCTGACAGCAATTCCTTTGCATTGATTTCTTGGATAAGAGGGGTCATGTGCTTTTTATCACAACTCAATTGAAAATGTTACATTAAAGTCAGTAGTTTTTACTAAGAATGTTAAAGAATAGTCAATTGAAGATCATCAAAAATGACACAATCTTAAAATTTTAATCCCAATAAATGCCTTTATTTATTCAAGATATCATGAAATGTTTTATTGTGACATCAAAAAAGGGGCATGTTTTATTTGGCCAATGAGTGAGATCAGGAAACTTCTCATGGAATATTCTTTTCTCATAAGTGAAAATTTTTTTTGCCTTTAGCTTATTAGAAGCTTTTTTATGTCCATGGAACATATTTTTTTAAGGGGGGGGGCAGCATTTTGTTTTATCCTACTTAAGGCTATTTTGGTACAGTAAGGAACTAGAAACATAAAATTTCTTTAAGTTGGCCTTATTTACTGACCAATTGTACATTGTATATACAAAATGTGTCTTGGAAACCATGCATGGAAATGATATGAAGTTTTGGTATGCAGTTTCACTCTGAATGTTTTTATCAGCCCTGTTCCACAAAAAATTCACAGATTTCTTAACTCTGAGAATATTCTCACTGCTTTTAATGTCTTGCAATTTGAGCTCTGTTCTGCAGACACATTTCTTCTATTTTATTTTTCATTTTGATTAACTCAAATACATGTAATATTCAGTGGTTATATTCTGCCTATCTCGGATTGCTCCTGGAGAGTAGGAGAGAACAGAATATGAACAGGGATGGGATAATTCAAGTTACATTTTAATAAACATGTAAGATATACATGTATAGTGTAAAGAATACTGCTTTGTTGTTGTAGGCATTTTTATACCCTAATTGAGAGCATTGTTGAAATCATATTTTATTTCAAATTATTGGCCCAGAGTGCTTCATCGAGAATTTACTTAATTATGCTTTTTTAAAATATTCTCCTTGTTTTTGCACTAGAAATACATATACATTTAGGAAGTTAATATCAGAGGTGCTTGTAATGTGACATGTAAGCTGCTTTCTTAGTCTTAGCAGTTTATCAATAAGCTGCAGTGTTAGAAATTTGTAAAATAATTATATTTTTAGTAGCCAATAATTGAGCGTACATGTACCTGTTGATGATAAGATTGAAGTTCAAGTGAAATTTGACATGATACTTTTTAAGCCTTCAGAATGGGATTATCAAAGCACTGATGAATTAAGTCAGTTTAGATCAAATTAGAAATTATTTAGGTTGACATGGTTGATGGGTGCTCCACACTATACAAATACATGTAGTTATTAAAAGTTTTGAAAGCTGTTTGTACTAATTTTTGTTGATAATTTTTGTTGTTTATGTGTACTTGATTGAAACACAAAACCTACGTATATAATTTAGTAGTATTTTTTCTGCTTTGCCCATATACTCAATAACAAAAATTTGCTACAAGTCTCTTTATATAATCTTATTTTCCCATTCCAGTTTCCAAATAGTCATACATATCTGTTCTATTTCTTTGGAAAAAATAAACATCCTTGGAATACTTTTTCCCCTGCTTTTGAGTAGATCCATTATCCAATGAAAATTTTCAGGTTTTACAAACTCTTGCTACCCAATATTTGAGTTTCCCATTTTTTGGTTTAATGTTAATTTCTAAATAGTTTTGCATTACTACAATGGGGGTTTTTAAGGTCCTTGACTACCCTGTCGGGTCTCGCTTGGACGGCCCAGTTTTGCATTCAGTGTTTGCTGGTATTTTATTACATGTACAAAATTTGCATTGTATATTGTCCGTCCTCCATTGTGTCATTTGAATTTGTCACTGTCGTGTTTTGAACTTTTTACAACATATACATGTATGAATGTAATTAATTCACTTTGTCTACCATAACAGGCTTGTTAGAAGTTGTCTCCCTCTTTGGCTTCTATTAAAACAACAATAGTCACATGAGCAAATGATTGCCCATAGTATTGAATGGATAAATCTCATTTACTGTTGTTGATGAAATCAGTTGAAATTATCAACATTTAGGGAATGCATACTCCCTATCATCAGAAAAATCTTCTATGCCAGAAACATATGTGAATCAATATTTTACGAGAAAATGAAATCATACCTCTTGGACGAAGTTATTCTATTATAGGAAACATATTAATCTGCTTATAAGGTTTCAAACACTTCATGTTTGACTTTAATTATTGGTTAAGCTTTCAAATTTAGTGCTACAATTGATAAGTAATACTTATGGAATCGAGATTGGCTTTGAAGGACAAGTCGCAATGTTAAACTGATAATTTTTTCTGTTACAGGATTAGGACTGATGCTACTTATAATTTGAGCTATTGAACCATTAATGACTATTTGTTTTGTGGGTTTATTTACAGATTTCAAAGAAGACATAATTTAATAAGGAGCTTTGGATTGATTTAGACTTCTACCAATATTATATTATTGTTCCATGCTGAAACATATGGAGTATATATAGGATCAGTGATTGTAGAGTTTCTGACACTATATGCTGCTTCCAGTATAACACTCAAAGACATAATTCTCAATGTGCACACTGATCCAGCATGAGAATTTTAGCAGGTTAGTAAATAGTCTTCAATTTTTATTGTTGTATGATTGCAATAGAAAAAAAATCAGATATAATGTAAGGTCATTTCTCATATCTTTTGATGAAGTGATTATTAAGTTTTAAAAGAAAGACTGTCACAGTTTGTAACTATTTTGATATTATCAACGTCACCTTAATACGACATTTAGGATTATTTTGGTTAAGTATTATTACAATATTCAATAAAATACAAAAACCCTTCAATCTCTAGATCATAGTTAGGATATTATATTTTTAGTTTTACTATTTTTTGACAAAACATATGCGTAGGAGGATAAAAAAATCCACTGGCAATTTTAAGAGACTGTCCATGTAAAAATCAGGCAGATCCTATGATATGGGTGGCTCATGGTAAATTTAATCTCAATAAATATTTTGATCCAATGTATTGTATATATCATAAGTATGTAAAAATAGTATGAAGTTTGTTTTAAATCGATAATAGATGGCTCAGTAAATGATTTTAAGTTCCCTAACAAAGCAGCCAAATTTTGCTCAAATTAAAGAGTTAACTCTCTTCCTTCAATGAATTTTAATGCTTTCTATGTAATTTTTTTCTCTTCAAATGTTGCAGTTGATCAAAAACCAACATTAAACTTTGAAAAAGGATGTTTGGTGGTATGAAATAGTACACATTTTTTTTTAAAACAAAATTTTTCATGTGCCACCCACTGCCAGGTATTTGTTTAAAAACCATCTTAAAGGTTTTTCCGTTACCTGTACAAACCTTGTAAAGATAAAAAATACAAAGATCCGAAACCATGTATGTTTTTCTTTCACCAGATGATCTCCAAGTGTAACAGTTACTGGTATTTTTGATTTTCAATGATCTGCAATGTATAACAGATTACTCTATCACTGAAAGCATATATATAGACTATTTCATACAGTCAGGTGTTTTCTGATTGCTAAAAAAAATGAGGTCTAAAGAGAAAAATTAAAAAAAAATCAACATTTTCAATTGTATTTTTGTTTCCAATTTTGATAAGTATTGGTTAAGTGAGTTTGTTGAACTACATTGTAAATATAAAAAAAAAAAAACAAAAAAAAAACTGCATCCTTCATTGTATTAATAAAAAGGCATATAATTGCACTACACATAAAGATTCATAAAAATTCCCTTTAGGTTACAGACCACCAATTCAGCCAATGAGCATTTGGAATGTACGCAAAAATAGTCCTACGCAGAAATTACTCCTGTTCCTCATAGTGCTGTGAAAAAAGTTCTCATCTCATTTAAAAAATTTAAACAGTTTCTGAAAGGAAAAACATTTCTGTACATTTTATAGGTGCATTTTGCTTCTTGTGATGTGAAGCCTAATCTCCATAATGATTTCTAAATATACCCCTATCTTGTGAAAACACTGGGATTTCCCATGCTATTTATAGACACTTCACTTCCGGTGACCAGTACTGCACTGCAAGTCTGCTAACCCCACATGCCATTCTGAGGATTGTGAGCTGACATATGTAGAATCATGCTGATATATAGTCCTCTGCAGGTTAAAGTTAAGGTAAAGTCCAGAGAAGCCATTGAATATTGTGAAATTAGCATAGAAGCCTATGGGAAGTGGAATTCGTGGTTTTTAGCCTTAAGCTGAGGCCATGGAAAAATGATAAATTTCTTGGAATAGCTTTAAACTACTTGAAGATCTTGTAAACTTTGCTATGAGAGGAATACACTACAAAAATCCTTCAAAATATGCAATTTTTTAAGTTATAGGTCCAAATTATGGGAAATTGGTCTTTTTGGCTGAATTTTATGTCCTATCTTGTGAAAAGTGTAGAAAACTTAGTAAAAATATCAAATATTTAACTTTGAGGGCTATATTTACTTAAATATGGTGGTAATCAGCACTTGAAATCAAGTTTTGTGTAAATTTGAGCAAAAATTTGATTAGAAATGAGGAAAAACTCACTTTCATTACTGCGGTTAAGGACATATAAGCATTTCCCTATGGCAACATGGAAAATGCATTTTTGAGTACTTTTTTTGCTTTAGGTGCCCTTAACTTGCCATGTTTTATTGTGAAAACACTGTATTTACAAATTTAAAGCCAAAGATATCACCTTTTGCGAAAATTTAAAGATTTAGGGTTTTTGACATGTGATCAAGAAAAAGGGGGAGGCATGTCAGACATAAATTTTTAAAAATAGACCAATTTTTCAGAAAATGACTACTTTGAAAGGCTATCTCTTTATAAATATTGTTAAAAAACAAGTTGTGATTGATTTTTTTTATTTGAAAAGTCAGAAAAAGTTCTTTGCAAATATTTAATGCATTTAAGTATGGTAGAATATTGTCACTTTTTTGCTCGCGCAACTTGGTTATCCTATATTTAAAAATCAAATATTTAAAAAAGTGCTTGTCACATTTCACTGAAACTTTGCAAATGCATTCAGTATGTGTATAGAAAGATACTTGTATAGTTATATATTTTTTTTAAGACAGAAAGTGACTCTTTAGGTTACAGACCACCAATTCAACCAATGAGCATTTGGAACGTACGCAAAAATAGTCCTACGCAGAAATTACCCCTTTTCCTCATAGTGCTGTGAAAAAAGTTCTCATCTCATTTAAAAAATTTAAACAGTTTCTGAAAGGAAAAACATTTCTGTACATTTTATAGGTGCATTTTGCTTCTTGTGATGTGAAGCCTAATCTCCATAATGATTTCTAAATATACCCCTATCTTGTGAAAACACTGGGATTTCCCATGCTATTTATAGACACTTCACTTCCGGTGACCAGTACTGCACTGCAAGTCTGCTAACCCCACATGCCATTCTGAGGATTGTGAGCTGACATATGTAGAATCATGCTGATATATAGTCCTCTGCAGGTTAAAGTTAAGGTAAAGTCCAGAGAAGCCATTGAATATTGTGAAATTAGCATAGAAGCCTATGGGAAGTGGAATTAGTGGTTTTTAGCCTATAATGCCCTATTTTTAAAGAAATTATACCTCATGCCTTTGAAGGCATTTAATATGAAACTTGTTCTATGATTTGATTGTATTAACTACTTATTGGACAACTAGAGATTTGTGATATCACACCATGAACGATGTGATATGAACTATTGATATGAAAAATTAGCCAAAGATTGGTTGTTGTCTGGTTGTATATAATTTTATATAAAATCTGATTGGTCAAAAGTGACAGTGATGTTTATAAAACTGTTCTCCTGACACCATTGGCAACTTCAATAAGATGGACGATTGCTAGATGTTCTGAAAGATGCTGAATGTCAAACGGCCATAATAATCCAAAGGAATCATTGACAAAAAGGTTATAACTCCTGAAAGTGAAATACTACACAATATCAACTCAAGTTATTTAATTTTAACATCATAACAAAGAAACCTAAATTAAATAACTTGAGTTGATATTTTGCATTATTCAACTTTTACTCATGAACCCTGTAAATATTTTGGGGGGTATGGATTGTATAAAACTGTATTTTTTATGAGGATCTTGTGAAAAAATATTGATAAAATGGAGTTTCTGCATTTCTTTAATTTATTGATTCCTGTGAAATATAACCTGCCAAACTAAACTTATGTGAGGTAGGATCCTATAATGGCTTTGAGTAATGTCATTAGAAGCTATTATTAACCAATCAGGTGTGTGAAAACATTTATTTCACCAGAGAGAACAATTTTTTCTCCATACGGAAATATGAAAATAATGATAAAATTAGCAAAACTAACTAACCTTAAAGTGAATATGAAAATTCCAAATTTAAAATTTTTTTTAACTAGTTATAGACAATCATGACTAATATTGGGTGTGTGGTGTGGGACAGTTATGGAATGACTGCTATATTTTTACTGTCTATGAAGAAATAACCTCAATTACATTAAATAACCTGCGATAAAAGAGGAAAAGGAAACTATGACACATTGAACAAATCAGTTTTCATGGTGCAGATGGCTGCACCTAAACAATCCACGAAATTGATGGTAGAAACTGTATGAAAATTGAATATTACTATTACATTTGCAAATTATTTAGGTATGAATAATTGTATGGTTTATCTCCATTTAATTTCATCCTCGGGCCCTTAAATGCATTCTGTAGTGCTGTTTTAAACATTAAATTTTAATCCTGCTTTTAAAACTGTCTCTCTTCCCAATGAATTTACAGTTTTTCAACCACAAAGGACTATATAAAGTTCTTTTATGTCATTATGTGCAGTATCGATCCAATATGTTATGTAATTATATTAAATAAGTTTCAATAAAGTTTTTCCAATAAAACAGAAGCATTGGGAACAATCATTATTTCCTGTTTGAGTTTAAAAGCAATCTAGTCTGTCATCTTGGCACCAAAGAATCATAAACCTGTATTACTGTGAGTTGTAAGTATTATGGAAGATTTTAAAAGATGTGGGTCATGACTGGGTGCACTGGTAGAGTTTATAGAGATCTCTGTTTAGTCAAATTTTGTACATTGGGAAAAAACTATGATGAAGACAATTGTAGATACTTGTATAATGAATCTTGGCTTATAGATAGATTTTCCTTGTATTTCAAAAACCGTAGAATTTATAATACCTAGTGCAAGAGTGATGAACATCAACAACAACAACAAAACTACATGTACAACAACAACAAAACTTCACGTACAACAACAACAAAGCTACATGTACACCAACAACAAAACTACATTTACAGCAACAAAACTACATGTACAACAACAACAACAAAAATACATGTACAACAACAACAACAAAACTACAAAGAATTGTACTTCATTTTGGCAGAAAAAAGAACAATGCAATAATGTTGTCAATTTAGAAGCCCCTTCATTAAGTAAATGTACATTTATTTGTACATGTGCAAATATTTACTTAACTAATCAGGGGTCCAAATTTACTTTCAAGAATGGTAGGTCCTGAACTTTTTCAAGTTAAAAAGATTAATGGTTCATTTGAGAAAAAACAATAGTCCTCAATAAAACTTAGGTAAATAAAATTTCGAAGGACTGAGATAAAAAAATTAGGGTTGACCTTGGACCACACTAATTAGAACCCCTGCTAATAACAAGTAATTTAATTCAGCATATCATACCATACTTTTACAGAGAGTTGTGTTTCATTATGACTGAAAAAGGACAATGAAATGATGTTGCCACTTTGTGACTACTTCATCAAGTGAAAACCACCAATTAGGATTAGTTTTCTGAGTAGATCTAAGAATACGGTGCTCTTCAATATTTCAGTGATGAGACTTATTGAGAAACATATGTTAAGTCAAGTGTTATTAGCTGTAAAGATTTGAGTGTGTCAATTGATATTAATTAAAACCAATACACAAAATGCAATTGCATGCATCATTTGATGTTACTAATCCCACTAGATTAATGATTTCATTTTCCAAATCAATGAAATAATTAAATTAACAGGATATGGCTTCAAAAGAACTCAATTTTTTAAAATTTGTTTCCTCATGGCGTTGAAATAAGCATGCGATTTTAATTGATTTTGAATAAGCAAACGTTAGCTAACTATTGATTACAAGTGGTGTGTTTTAATGAAGGAATGCCAAACGATATGATATTTATATGATAAAAAGTTGTTGGGGTGAATATCCCAAATGTGATCACAAATTTTCTTGGCATATGTGATAAAAACTTTTTTTTTTATGGTTGCTAATTTCGGGTTGCTAATTTGTGAACGTATTCTCCAGTATTGTTTTTGCAGTTTATAAAAATGAATAGTGTTATGCAGTGATGCAAATCAAGTTCATGGACACAATTTTTCTTGCTATTCTTTCCATTGTGAAAATAGCAATGATAAACACACTACAAAAATTAGTATGTTTGCTGTATTCTTTTAATCACAAAAATTTTCTTAATCTTTGGTTTTTATTCCAAATAATAAGCTTTCTTTTTAGAATGGCATACATTGTGAACCAATAGTGATGTCAAATAACTTGTTTGTCATAGGAACAAAGAGTTGTGATATTTAGGTGCAAGAATAATCAAGGGAACAAAGATTCTTGCGGAAATTAAAAGAATGTAATCCTTGACACAGACTGGACAATGGAAAACAGACAATCACAACAAAGAACATGAAGTAACTAAAATAAAACTTACAAAGTAACAAAGGTAAATGAGCAACTCGGACTCCATTAAAAACTGGGAGCATGGACCAGGTGCACCAGTAGGGTAAGTGAACAAAGCAGTAGTGCCAGCTCTCATGCATCCTTGTAAGATACACAAATTTTGTGTCTTGGAACCTTGACAGCCCAGACAAATGTCAATAGTGGAAAACAATTATATTACACCTGGTACTTCAGATTTTGATCTGAATCAGTTTGGTGGTTTCACAAAACATGGACTTAGTCATTTGTTTGTATTTGGACAAGGGAGACCCATGTCTTATCTGTTACTCTTCCTATACGACTAAACTGAATTAAATTAAACTTTCACAGAATCCCATTGTGCACCTCCTATTTAGATTTTTATCTGAATCATTAGGGGGTTTCACATAGCAAAACATGGACTTTGTTTTTTGTGCATATGGGGACATGGGGCAAATAAAAATCTGAACAACGTGACATGGTTGTCAACATTCAAAGAAATTAATGGCTACTGATAACTAAATTCATTCAAAATTTTTGTCTCCAATAAACAATGCCAAATGTGATTGGAAAAAAGCAGATAATACTGTTTTAAACCTCTAAACGGCTCTATCTTATATCGAAATGATGGTAGATATGCTGTTTATGATATGTATACATGGAATTTACACTGTTGTAAAACTGTCATTGCTGAGGATGTAAAAGGTGAACAACCAATCATACTGCATGAAAAAGGCATATGCTAATTAGATTGGAATTATTTGTTTGTGGATTCCCTGCAATTGGTATTGATAAGATTTGGTACATAAATGAAAGTAATCCTTATCAAGACCTTGGACACTATTTATTTTAAGAGGCTTTCCATGTAAAAATCAGGTAGACCCTATAATATGATTGGCACAGGGTAAATTTTATCCCACTGAATTTCTTATTCCAATGTATTGTATATACCATATATATATATGTCAAAAAGTATGAAGTTTGTTTTGAATCGACAATGGATGACTCAAAAAATGATTTTAAAGTTCCCTACCAAAGCAACAAAACCTTGCTCAAATTTAAAGAGTTATCTCCCTTATTTCAATTAATTTCAATGCTTTCTATGTAATTTATTCCTCTTTTATCATTGCAGTTTATCCATAATCAACATTCAGCTTAATGAGAATGGGTGCATTTGTGATATGAAAGGGTTGAAAAATGTTTTTGAAAAAAAAAATGGTCGTGTGCCATTCACTGCTTGATATTTGCCTTGACACCCTTTTGGTTTAGGTCTCACTGACCACTTCTAACGTTTCCATTACTTTACATGTTAAAAAAGTAATATTCAAAGTCTCACTGTGAATTCCCAGGACAAATGACATCTTAAAGCTGCATACCGTTGCAAAGCTTGGAAAATAAGGCTTCCAAAATCATTATGCTAATGGTACGATGATAGTAGAAATTCTTCACAAAATTTACTTGAATAAATAATACTGAAAATCCACATTTTTACCTGTTCTGCTAACTGACAGCATGGAGGCAAATTACTCACACATGTAAACAATATTCATACACTTTTGTAGTTAATTACATATATGATTTTAAAGTACACATTCTCAGCTTTATTTTGACTACTTTTAATCATAATACACACAAATAATGCACTTACAATGCATATGTCTAGGTTCAGTGTGTTTTTGGTACTACATAGGGGGGTGGCCATTTGACCCGAAAGTGGTTAGTGAGACCTTATGTCATCAGATACTAGACTAGGTGGGGGGGAGTGCGGGTGGTATCAATTTAATTAGCATTGCTCACAGTTTTTGTTGTTTTATATTTTGAACATACGGTTTAAATACAAAATTTTTGTAACGAATTATTTTGCTTCTATATTTCATAACGGAAGTTTAATATACTTGCACATATGCCATATTAATGTCAACTTTCTGTTGGTTGTTTTTTTAATATTTTAACCATCAAATGGGTGTCCCTAAAAGGGATCTGAGAACAAGTAATATTACTGTGTACTTAATTTTGAATATCAGAAAAATATCAAGTTAAGGAGGTAGACCTAGGGTAAGGGACACAACTCTTGAAGTCAGTGATATATTTATATCATATTCAATTTCACCAAAGCTTATCAAGCTTCCATTTGAAACAGATTGAAATCAATCCAAGTTACTTTGATGCTAATATGAGATTGATGTGAAATGCTGAATACAAATGTTCCATTGATTTTTGTCAATGAAGCCACGACAGTGGCTGAAATTGACCTAGGCATCACATGAAAATCTTGCTAAATATTATAATTTGCGGTAGCACTCACATGCATCTGCGATCAATACTATTATGAATGGAAAAGAGTGAAACGTGAAATGGAAGGAGTAAAAAATAACCATGAAATTGATAGTTAATTAAACAGCATGCAAGGGAAATTTCGCATCTTTCATTTTATTTAGGAATCCGTGTAATATTTATGTACTATTTAATGACTTGTTTCTATGGACTGTTGATTATGTGGTGAAAAATTGTTACAGTCACCAGCCATCTCATGCATATGAATATCTCCCGTGACCTTAGAAGAAATATTTCTGAAGCTGAAGGGGACGCCAAATGGGAAATAGTTTGATTAAATAGGAAGGGTTACACCACGAAAGCACTCCCTAATTTAGACACAATTCTTTCATTACAGATATTATTTGCGAACAAGTTTGGATTATCTTGAGGGAAAGAATGGATATTTTTTCTGTATCTGTAGCCCCGCTAATACCCATCTTGGATTTCTCCAGTTGAGCATCATGACACAGTCATCTAAATATATTCTTTAATTTGCCTGACAATTTTTAGATGTAGACTTAAAATAGCTGAAAATAGTATTTGAGAGACAAAGTTTTATATATTTAATATTGAAGGGAAAATGAATCCTTTTTTTCTGCCAGTCAACCCATTAGTTAAGTACTTTCGTGTCACCCCGCATGCATCTCAACAGACGAGAATCATGTCAAATCTTCTGTATTAATCCTGTTTAATTTTTTTTATATCATTGATGTACAATATTTGTAAAATGTTCTTTGTATTCTGTTAAGTTTGTGATAAATAGGTATGAATCTATGTATTCTTTTTCCGACGCAGTTATTTCCAGAATGAAATGTAGAAAATTATAAGTAAAAAGAACAAATTTTACTGCGTTTGCTATCTTTTTTTGAAAGATAAGACTTGTTTACAATGTGTTACTTGCAAACAGTACAAAAACCTAGTTTCATTTGATGTATTCATATCATTGTTTGTCATCTTAATACATATACACATATTTACAATTAACAACACATGTTGAAAACTGTGTAACATACTTGTTTTTGTCTAAGTTCAGAATACATAGTATAAATGTTATTTACCAAAAGTTTTCAGTTTCTGTTATTTAGAATATTTTGATAGCATTGCATTGAATAGGGATGGGACTTGCTAGTTATCTGATTTAGCCATTAAACAAATATATGGGTCCATTAGCACTTAAAGATACAAGTTATTTGAATGACGCGAAAGTACAGATTGTTTCTATCACAGTCTTGAATACTTGAATACTCTTTTTGTGTCTCTCAGGACTGCTCCATTTTAAGGCTCTGTTAGTAACTCTCTTTAGTAGAGGTGAAAGAACCTTGGTTTTGGATGAACTACTATGTTGATGCTTTGGTCTGATTGTACGGTTATAATTCATTTTGAAAGTAATTAGACAGCGAAAATGGCAAATTTACATGCTTTGACACAGGAACACAGGATTCAAAGTGGTTTAACTAAAGAGTCTTTATCCATGTATGACTAACTTGGAGCTGTATAAATATTTGCTTCAGTTCCATGATATGTAAAAGCAAAAGCTATGTAGTGAAGTGATATAAAAAAAGCAAAAAAAAATGGAAGAGTGAATTAACATGTATATTTTTAAATGTGTATCGTCAAAGTAAGAAAAGGTTGTAAGTCATTTTCCCCAATTTGTCTTGTTAATTCAAGAAGCCATGGCTGCTCAGCTAATAAACAGTCTTTGAAAAAAAATTTTCTTTTAAAAAAAAAGAATAGTAAAAATATTACTTTCCTTAGTTTAAAATATTACAATCCTTTTTTATGATTAGAAATGTGATTGTGCAATAAGAAATGCTTCATTGAGTCAGTACTTCAGTACTTTGATTAGGTCTACCCTAGGTCTGCCTCCTTAAGTTTAATGTTTTTAATATAACCAAAGTAAAGTCTGGAAAAGTGCTCATTTTATGATTAAATGCTCACAGTCTTAGAAATATCCCCTTATTGCATGATGCAGTTGATAAAGTGTGAAATCAACACTTATATATTCTCTACTTGTCAATCATTCAGATATCTGTGATTGAAATCAACCAATAACTCATGTCAATTACCAAGTCGAAAAAATTGGATCTCCAAATGCATAGATCACTAAGAGACCACATTAATTCAATAAATGACTCAGAAATGTTCCTGAAACTGATAAATAGGATTTAATTTTGATGCTAGTTACAGTAAAATTTCTTCCCTTGAGAGTTGAAGCTCTAGGTTAAAGAAACAGTTCTTAGATAAAATTTTGGGTTGAATGCTGATATTGCTACTGATAACAGCAATGGCTTGCTGTGCTTAACTTTGAACTGGAACAGTAGCTTTTTGTAGTTTTTTTCTTGCTGTGTTTTTCAGTTTTTGCCCTTGTATCAGCCAACCATGTTTATAGGGGCATTGTACATGTGCTGGTACATGTAGGTACAGGTACTAGGGACCAGCAGAACTTAGTGTTAGGTTTACATTGATTTTTCTCATAAATGTAAGATAGTAGCTTATACACTTTCCCATGATGATTTATACCACTGTAAATGGTGTATGGGCTGTTTGTAGGATTCCAATGATCTGTCTGTCCATGTACCTTGTGAGTGCAACACATCCAAATCTCTTTTGTTAAATTTGAATAAGCTTTATACAAAAGTTGGCATCATACGAAGATGTGCATGAAACAAGAAAATTATTGATGGATTTTTTGGAAGGTTGATAATCTGCTTAAGGTTTTTAAGTGTTGTGTTGTTTTATTGATGGGTCCTTTGAAAGGTTGATAATCCACCTAAGGGTTTTAAGTGTTTTTTATGTGTTAATGTTTTTTGATAATGCAACCTTTCTTAAATTGTTCATTGGATTTGATAAAACTTTGTATGACTGCTATGCATCATATGAAATGTGAATTAAGCCACATATTTATTGCTGGATGCTTTGAAAGAGGTAATATATTTAATGTTTTTGACAGCTTTTAGCTGAGGTACATTGTATAATACTCTGCACTAATTCCCAGTAGTAGTTTTTCTATGACTTAAAAAAATTATGGTTATATTTTGTTATGGTGTTGTTGTCAATAGCATTTTTCCTTTTCCATGTAATAGCTTCAGTTGTAGAGAACTGGCCGCTATCTAAATTTAAAATTGATGTAGGAGTTTAGCTTCTCATTCAATTTGAAAAAAAAAATTATATATAAAATTATGTTTTAAGAATATTTAACAGATTTGGAAAAGCATATAGCATTTTCTAAAGGGGCTAAAGTGGGCCACACTCTAAAAGTCAACTTGTTTAAATTGTTTTTTTCATTTGCAAACTTGTGGAAGTCCCTACCAGTACTAGAATCTTTCTCACTGTTTTTGAGTAAAAAGGGGTTAAAGGGACCAAATATATATATATTTTCAGACTGTATTCTTAATTTAAAATATTTCTTTGTAAATGTTTCTCTTTACAAGGGATTTTAGAAGTATGCTAACAAATTTACTCCGTCATAAACCAATTTTGATATTATATGATTTTTGATAATAAATATTGAGTCCAACTTGGTGAAGTTGCATCATGCTGCAGCTGCAGAGCGTTTTATTAGCTTAACTGTAGTTAAGTGCCACATCCACTTCATGTTAAATGATCGTTTGATTCTTAGGGATGATGGGGCATCCACATCTTATTGACTTATTTTTGAATTAATGGTGAAACAATCTAGACTTTTACAATGCTTGAGCCAAAATGGCTAGAAAGTGCTTAGGGAAGGCACAAAAATTAAGTACACAACAAATGTGTTGGTCTGAATTCAGTTGAAAATGAAAAGCCTACAGTAAGTCATAAAAACTGTTGTACAAGCATTGCCTCTAAGGGGTTCCCCTCCTTTTCTGATGTATATATTGAACAGCAAAACTTTGAGTCTTATCCCTGTTTACTGTGAAAAGTACATGATGTAATGTGTAGACTGCATTTAAAAGAACACTAAGTTCTTATTGCTGGTTAAGAGAATTATAGACAGTATTTTTTTTGGCTTAAATGTATTAATTGCAACATAAACCTGAGGTACTCAAGCTTCCAATCCATTTTCTTCAATGAGTAACAGGTTTTTAATCTAATGCATTCTGGGAATTCCCATGGTGCTTCTGGAGAATTGAATTATGGGATTGATTGACATCAAGACACAAGTTCACTGGCTTGTCTACATTTCTAGAGAATTGATGTTTCTACAACTCTATCATTTTGTTTGAAAGGTGCCAAGTTCAATTACAAGATCTATTCATTGGCCGAAGAAAACATCTTTTTGCCAAGGGAGACTGACATGACAAACCAAGTGTATTGAATATATAAACTATTTATTGGCAAAGAAAACTGCTCTTGCTTAAGAACAGTTGTAGGAACTATTAATATAATTGAATTTACATGTATGAATATTTTTGTCAAAGATTTATCTGGTGGTATGGAACATTGTATTATTGGTAGTATTACTAAAATGTTAAGGTAGAATACTTACCTATTGTTACAGGTAAATTTAATGGAAGCTCATGGTAATAATTGCAGCTCAAAATTGTTCTTAAAAGGCAAATGCAGTCTTTCAAGAGATTCCTGACTTTTTCCAATATTTTTGGCATTTCTTAATTTTTTTCTTGACTTTCTAGAGAAACTCCTACTAACTCCTTATTTTAAACTTTTTCAACTGCAAAGGAATTAAGTGTTCAAATTTTTTTGGTGTATGATTAAGTGTGCTTTATTGTATATACTTTAATTCATGGATACCAATTTTCATGGATTAGGGAAAAAATACAAGTTTATAGATTTTTGAATTTGTGGTTTTGAAGTTTTCAGTATACACATAAATGTGATTCTCCTTTTTGACAGGAACCAAATTTCGTGGTTTGACCAACCCATGAAAACCATGAAAATTGGTATCCCTACAAACAATAATATTTTCACAGTAAGTAGTTTTTAATATGTGAAAGTCATTTTAGTTCACAAATATATCCTAGTACTATATGTAATTTATACTGAAATTTCTTGCGTGGGAGGAATGCAGCTATTTCCAAGTTTTGTAAAAAAAAAAACCCTAATAAAAAATTCCTGAAAAGGTTTTGCTATCTCTGGAGATTAAATTTATATATATAGATCTAGTCAATAAAAGAGTGAAAACATGGTAAGCAGATAGACCTCGGGATCAATATTCTCTGAACTCTATTTAAGCAGGTGTAAAAAGAACATTACGTTTTTTGATGGCAAAATTTGATGGCGTAAATCCTGGAATTGATACTATGAAATTTATTAAGTTATCCAATACAATTAACAGCTGTAGTGAATATTTTATTCCCCCTATAAGTTGTATTGGTTGCTCTCTAAATGTACAACTAAACTTTTCCAGGCTAGAGGAACAAAGGAATATTTACATTCTACAAGTTTAGTTCAACATTAGATATGACCTTGAAAACTCCTCTGGGTACAGTTTCATAAAATATCTTAAATTGAGATTTTCCTCAAATTGTTTCTCAACATCAAATTTCAATCAATCAGAAATTTTGAAGAAAAACACAGGACTTAAGGAAATTCTCAACTTTTTTCTGAAACCCAGGCCTGTTCTTTTTTCATTCTATCATTTGATAATCAGTGTCTGTAGGCTTCCAAAAATGGCAAAGAAATTCTATGAATGATACTTAATGTGAATTAAACTATAGGCAATTACAAATCGACTATTGGAATTTCTCTTGTCTTCAATTCCTCTCCTTTTATTGTAATCCAAGAAAATCTCCATTGTTTAGATCCTATCATAGTCCTCTCTATAGAGAATTAAAGTCATTAATTTTCCGTTGAGATTTAAGACCGAAAAGACCATGAAAGCAAAATCACCAATTTCTTAAATCTTCTCATTTATTTCATCAAATGATCGTGAATTCACGCCAAATCTAATCAAAATCTTGCTACATTACCATATTTAATCTGCATTTTGACCATTGTCTAATGCTGTTTTGACCGTGATTCTGATATCGCTGAGTCACTAGAGAAAACAAGTGGAAAAACTAATGAGAAATGTCTCTTTGGAAATTAATTCCAACAAATGACTGTTGCATGACGATCGTAATACTGGTGCAACAATACATTTCGAAAAACATGAGAATGAAAAATGGCTTTTATTGAAACATTTTTGCTGCTTTTTGTCATGTAGTTCACCAATGCATCTAAGTTCAGGTACAAGATCACAATTAATTCCCCTTGACTTTTCATTGTATACGAATATAGTATTTTTTTTCATTCTGTTATTTTATGTGGAAGTTGTGATTTGGTCCAATGAAAGAAGGTCAAAATTTAGGACATTTGGCAGTGGTCACTTTTCATGTCTACAGGGTCTCTGAAGCAAAGTTGCTAAAAATAAAAAATGATGGTGAATTTTTCTGGCACTCTTATAGAAATCTGCTTTTACACATGTTTCCAAATTGGTGAAGTTTGAATAAGTTTGAAGCGGTGGAATTTTTTTTATATGTCAAGATGGGTCTGTTGAAATGCACTACGAAATTAATTGTGTCCTCGTACCATCAGAGTGCAATCCATGTTTTATCACTGGTACAAAAAGTTATGGCTCCAGCATTATATTTACGTTAATTTTTCTTGTGGTTTGTTGGTTTTCTTCTGATAAAATGCATGTCGATGTATGATTCTAGAGGTTAGCATTGACTGTTTATAAATGTGATAACTTTGTAATTTTTGTTTCCAGTCGAAACGGCAATAGTGGTTTTTCAGTATTACTGGACATTTAGTAATGGTCTGGGTCTTCATCCATTTATCTTAATAAGGGCCTGCCTCTACGTGTAATCAGTCTGTTCATCTGTCCCTCTGTAACAAATTGTGTTTGGGCTATAACTGTTGTCTTATGGTAAGGGCTTTTGATATTTGAAATGGGGGATTGATCAGCTCAAGACAATGTGTTGCATACCATGGTTTTTGAACTTTGACCTCAAGGTAAAATTATTGACTTTGAAATACAGATTCATGTCCAGGCTGTAACTGTTGTCTTTTGGTGTTAGCATTTGGTATTTGGCATGAGGGTAGATCAGCTTATATCTTCTGTTTAATTTTGATCCTCCAAATTGTTTATAATTCTTTTTATTTAGGCTATGGAGGAGTCCTTACAGGTGGTTTCCATGGCAATGTAACTAGTTCTGCATAAATCTTGTTGGATGATACTTGATCATACACTCATCTTGAATTTTAGATTCAAAATTTTAATAGGATTTGGGGATTTAAAGGAAAAAATAAGGAAGCCACAAGTAAGAAGCAGAACAGGAAATTCATGTATTGGGGATAAAGACTATACCAAGAAAACATATTAAACACAAAAAATACATGTAACTAAAATATACACACAAAAACTAAAGAATAAATTGGCAACAGGAACTCTACTAGAACTGGGTGTAAGGACTTAGTACACTGTAAAGATAAGCCTTTACTAGAAACACCTTGTACATTGTAGAACGAAATGGGGAAACGTTATGTATAACATGCAATATTCTAGAATACTGAAAAAATTCAGAATTATCTGCTTGCCACAATTTCATTGTATTTACACGGTGCCACAGACATCTCAAGTTTTATCTAGCCCATGGGTGAGATAAGGAAATCTCACATGGCAAGAAATAGGAATTTTCTTGTTTCTTAAGTGAGAAAATGAAGTCTTGCAAATATCTTTCCATTAGCTAGGGGTTTTATTAGATATATTTTTTTTACTAGAAACCTTGAATTAGCTATTGGGAAAAACATTTCTATCACTGGTATGATACAGTAAGTAAGTTATTCTTCAACATTTCACTGGAGGCGAAAGGGACAATAATTTCTTATTGACAAAGCTTGGAAGATATTTTCAGATCAAATTATTTATTTTCACAATGTAAACAGTTAAAATATTTATTTTTCGTATACATTTTCATTTATGTGAATGTGTAATATTTGTATCAGAGCGATTTGAAAATGAAATTATTTTTTTCTCTCCCATCCTTAAGATCACTATGCATTTTTAAATAGATCTGAGTCAACATTTGTCATTTTTAAATTCTTTCAAGGTCACCTCAGAATGAAATGGTCATCCGCTAAGTTATGCCATAGAATTTTTTTTCCAGCATTGTAATACCAAAAACCATTCATACTTAGAGAAAATTACTAATGAAGGAGAACAAATTGTTATTTATTTCTCTTATCTATGAATGTCAGAGCACTTTAATCTCTAAAATACAAACAAAATTAAGTGTTATTCCTCTCCACTACAGAAGATTTTAATATCAAGGATAAGAAAAACTATGCTATTTTCCAACATGTAACTTGGATGAAAATGTAGCATCGTTAACTAATTATCTCCTATTACCTTTAATTACTCCTCTAAACAAAAGGATGGAATATTAGTTGAGTGGGTTCATTCTCTGGTGTACACCAGAGTTGATTATGATATGGAAATCTTGTTAACCAAAGTCAATAATTGAACACATGGGCCAGTGCTGTTGCTGGAACTCTGCTTTTCATATTATGCCTGATTGCACTTGTGGAAATTTGTATTGGCATTTTTACAGTTTTTCCTAATTCCATTTCTTGTTTTTGTCAAATTGACTGGAGGTTTGTGACTCTGTAGTGAGGTTATAGATCGGAGTGTGTTGTCTTTTTTTTTCACGACTGCCTGGTTTTTATTTCATAGCATGTTTCTCTAACATTTGGAGAGTGATGTAGTTCATATTTATGTGCTCCCTGTGGAAACTAACATTCATAACTGTGTTTTTGAAAACCGCCATACTTGAATTAATTTGAAAATTAAATGGCTCAAATATGAAGATAGTGAGGTATTTTGGATTTAAGATTGAATAGCTACCAGTAATTCTTACCCAGGAAATCATATGTTTTTATCAAGTTTTGGCAGATTACAAGTTAACAACAGCTGGGAATAGGTGTAGATATAATTGAATGTGTGAGATGAATTTTGGATTACTGTTCAGTGTATGGTAAGTGTAAACTAGGACTTGTTCACAGTGTTTTATTATTGCGTTTTATGCAAAAAAGTATGAACAGAATTAAAATTTGGAAAATTTTAGTATACTGTGGAAGTACCTTTATCCATGGGTACCAATTTTCATGATTTAGGAGAAAATGACCAGTTTGTAAATTCTTGATTTCCTGGATTTGAGAACTATATCATACAAACTAATGGGAAATTTCCTTTTCGTTTGGAACCAAATGTCGTGGTTTTACCAAACCCATGAAAACCATGAAAATTGGTACCCCACAAACAATAATACTTTCACAGTATATGGGGAAATTTCTTAGAACATGTAATACAGACATTAAATTCATTTTTTTTCGGTTTTAAATGACAATATCACTGAAATGTTTGAAATTTCAGAGTTAACGTTATTGGGAATGAGTAGATTTTTGGTGTCCTCTTGCATTTAATATCTTTGTGTGAAATCGATCAAATCTTCACATTATCTTTATTTAAATGATATATAATTTTATGTGCATTTATAAAACATGTCTCTATTTGAAGAAATAGCAAAAAGTATATATATAAAAAAAAATGTTTACAGAATGTTGGCTCTTCATGAAAGTAAATATATAGAAAGAATATTAGAAGAATATTTTGTTTTGTTTTGTTTGTTTGGTTGTTTCTGTTTAGTTCTGTTAATTTCCTATGCTACTTCTAATTTTGGCTGTTATTATTCCTGCTTTTGACAAAATCAAATTTAATGAGTTCCATACCACAAGTAATACTACAAAAACAATACAGTTTAAAATACAAGTTTAACTAGAGGAAGGTGATATGGTGATGGCAGAATTCACCCCAGCAAAAACAACAAAGGGCAATAACTCCTAAATAATTAATGTAACATGTACTGTAACCAAACTTCATTTGTTTTATGGTCTAAATGGTTGTTTCTAAAATGTCGGTATCTATCATTTAATCAATGACTGTTATATATTTTTCGGTCTATGAAGAAATAACCCCAAACAGGCGGTGCACACTAAATAACCTGCATAACGGGTTATTTTTAAGTCTGCATCACAGGCATCAACGTTATTTCAAATAGACCAAAAAATATAACAGTTGTTCCTTATAATTTAATTTTAATATCAAAATTGAACAAGTGAATCATTAAAAAATGCTGATGATGTCACAGTCACATTACAAAATTTGGTCTATGAGATGATGGGCATTTTTTTTCATATCCAATCAGATAGCATGTTAATTCTGAAATTAAATTATTTCTAGAAACAAAAAATGTAATCATGGTAACAGGAAAATTAATTGAGATGGGTATTTAAACAATTTAACCTTTTAATTGGTACTGTGTTTATAAGGAGGAGATCAGTTAGCCAACAATATTTTTGTAGTAAGTTTATTTTGAAACAAAGGAATCAAACTGTAAGAGAAACACAGAGGAATGCAAACCTTCTAGTTATATATATATATATATGAAGTGTTATTAAAACATGCAATAAAAAAGTTGTGTCAAAATCTGGAATCTTTGAAACATTTACTGGTGATAGAAAAAAGAAGGGATATGATGGAACAGTGTATAACCTAATTACAAAATAGTAAATACTTTCAGGGATCTCCCAAAGGTCTTCAACAAGTTTACATATTGGTAAGCTCTGAAACACCTCATATGTTCATTAATTGGTTTTATCAAACTGTTCATTTTTTTTACTTTGCTTCATAATGATTTGAGTTTTTATTTGAAAGAAGTGAATTTCTTTAAGAATGGAGTACATGAAGGTTTATTTCAGGCTCCCTGGTTTTTATTGTATAAAATTAAATTTGTGTAGCTGTACTTTATTTTATGGCTTTATAATAATAGAAGTATGTTTGATTTAAAATTTATTTCATTCAGACAGTTTTTTTTATAAGAAAAATGACTGCATGGTATATATTGTATTTCCATACATCTTCCTACTTGAAGGGCTGAATTCAATAAAAAAAATATACCGGTACCTTAACTTTTGAATTTTAAACTGAGCTTAAATGCAGGGCTAATTTTCCAGAGTGATGTACCTAGTTCTTCAAGTGGAGTACATTGATACTGAGATTATCATCACTAAATTACATTCATAACTGCATGTTCAGCAGAGCATTTTTTCATATAAATCTAATTTTATGAGCTATGTGATATCATGAAAATTTGCCAACATAAGATAAAATTGAAATTCATGCCAACAAATAATACATATTTCCACTTGGTATTTTTTTTGTGATCTAAATTCCTTAAATACTTCACTAGGTCAAACATTTATCTAGAACTTGTAAATGTACTGTGAAAGTATTAATTTTCGTATTTTTTCATGATGGACAGAAAAGCACGAAAAAAAAAGCACCCGTGAAATTGATTTTAAAACAGTTTATAAGGCTAATCATTTTTTGAAACTGCAAAAATTGATACAGGCAAATATGATAGAATCTGTGGAAATTGATATGTTTACAGTATACATACCTATTTTATTTGGAACTTCTAGGGTGTAAATGTGAGAAAATTAGCTTTCAAATGTGAGATTTATGGAAAACCATGGCTGAATTTGAAGTCAAGGCCAAAGAACACTTTCAACCCTGTATTATTGTTTTTCATTGACTTTTGAGTGCAAATTATTTTGAATGCACAGATTCCTAGAATGGAATTATTTTTTAAAACTATTCAATGAATGTCCCTTTAGACGGAAAAAAAAACAAAGTGCATAGAAATGAAAGAGAGTAAGGTACTGATGTATCAATTTGTGAATAATCAGTGTGATAGCTGCATTGTTGCATTGAGTCTTTGTTAAAACTAAAGTACTCAAATATATCATGAACAAAATTAGAAAAAAGGTTTATCTGATGATCCCACTTACCTCCATTCAATTTTTTTCATTGAAAAATTACCATAACTTCTGAACGCTAAGTGCATTCTATGCCATTATAAAACTCAAACTGTGTATTCTGGCCTAAAGTTTGGAAATATTAAGATAAAGCTCAGTTCATCATTATCTTAAAATTATAAGTTGTTGAGCAATAGGATACACTCAGATACACACAAGGATAATTATATTCATTGAAATATGTGGGGGGAGGGGGTAAAACAGAGACAAAATGTAGAAGAATTCAAGTAAAATTCAGTGAAAATTGAAATTAAGTAAATAATCCATGTTCCTCCAAAAACTGTGGACCTATGTCTTTTAGAAACACCCCAGGGTTGGTCTTGGATATAAACTGCAAGCATGACTTCATAGGGGATGAAACCATTATATGTCTCCATAAAATAGGGAAAAAAAATGTTAAAAGAACGAAGACCATTGCTATATGACATTTTGACCCATAGCAGTCACCCAGACAGAGAAATTAGTGTGGACATAGCAGTCACCCAAACAGAGAGATTAGTGTGGACATAGCAGTCACCCAAACAGAGAGATTAGTGTGGACATAACAGTCACCCAAACAGAGAGATTAGTGTGGGCATAACAGTCACCCAGACAGAGAGATTAGTGTGAACATAACAATCACCCAAACAGAGAGATTAATGTGGACATAGCAGTCACCCAAACAGTGAGATCAGTGGGGGACATAGCAGTCACCCAAACAGAGAGATCAGTGGGGGACATAGCAGTCACCCAAACAGAGAGATTAGTGTGGACATAACAGTCACCCAAACAGAGAGATTAGTGTGGACATAACAGTCACCCAAACAGAGAGATTAGTGTGGACATAGCAGTCACCCAAACAGAGAGATTAGTTTGGACATAAGTCACCCAAACAGAGAGATCAGTGGGGGACATAGCAGTCACCCAAACAGATTAGTGTGGACATAAGTCACCCAAACAGAGAGATTAGTGTGGACATAGCAGTCACCCAAACAGAGAGATTAATGTGGACATAACAGTCACCAAAACGGAGAGATTAGTGTGGACATAACAGTCACCCAAACAGAGAGATTAGTGTGGACATAGCAGTCACCCAAACAGAGAGATTAGTGTGGACATAGCAGTCACCCAAACAGAGAGATTAGTGTGGACATAACAGTCACCCAAACAGAGAGATTAGTGTGGACATAGCAGTCACCCAAACAGAGAGATTAGTGTGGACATAGCGGTCACCCAGACAGAGATCAGAGGGGGACATAGCGGTCACCCAGACAGAGAGATCAGTGGATGACATAGCCGTCACCCAGACAGAGAGATCAGTAGGGGGACATAGCGGTCACTCAGACAGATCAGTGGGGGACATAGCGGTCACCCAGACAGAAGATCAGTGGGGGACATAGCGGTCACCCAAGCATAGAGATTAGTGGGTGACATAGCAGTCAGCCAAGCAGAGAAATCAGTGGGTGACATAGCAGTCACCCAAACATAGAGATCAGTGGGTGACATAGCGGTCACCCAGACAGAGAGATCAGTGGGGGGACATAGCGGTCACCCAGACAGATCAGTGGGGGACATAGCGGTCACCCAGACAGAGAGATCAGTGGGGGATATAGCTGTCACACAAGCATAGAGATCAGTGGGTGACATAGCAGTCAGCCAAGCAGAGAGATCAGTGGGTGACATAGCGGTCACCCAAACATAGAGATCAGTGGGTGACATAGCGGTCACCCAAGCAGAGAGTTCAGTGGGGGACATAGTAGTCAGCCAAGCATAGAGATCAGTGAGGGACATAGCGGTCACCCAAGCAGAGAGATCAGTGGGTGACATAGCAGTCACCCAAACATAGAGATCAGTGGGTGACATAGCGGTCACCCAAGCAGAGAGTTCAGTGGGGGACATAGTAGTCAGCCAAGCATAGAGATCAGTGAGGGACATAGCGGTCACCCAAGCAGAGAGATCAGTGGGTGACATAGCAGTCACCCAAACATAGAGATCAGTGGGTGACATAGCGGTCACCCAAGCAGAGAGTTCAGTGGGGGACATAGTAGTCAGCCAAGCATAGAGATCAGTGAGGGACATAGCGGTCACCCAAGCAGAGAGATCAGTGGGGGACATAGCAGTCACCCAAGCATAGAGATCAGTGGGTGACATAGCGGTCACCCAAGCAGAGAGTTCAGTGGGGGACATAGTAGTCAGCCAAGCATAGAGATCAGTGAGGGACATAGCGGTCACCCAAGCAGAGAGATCAGTGGGTGACATAGCAGTCACCCAAACATAGAGATCAGTGGGTGACATAGCGGTCACCCAAGCAGAGAGTTCAGTGGGGGACATAGTAGTCAGCCAAGCATAGAGATCAGTGAGGGACATAGCGGTCACCCAAGCAGAGAGATCAGTGGGTGACATAGCAGTCACCCAAACATAGAGATCAGTGGGTGACATAGCGGTCACCCAAGCAGAGAGTTCAGTGGGGGACATAGTAGTCAGCCAAGCATAGAGATCAGTGAGGGACATAGCGGTCACCCAAGCAGAGAGATCAGTGGGGGACATAGCAGTCACCCAAGCATAGAGATCAGTGGGTGACATAGCTGTCAGCCAAGCATGGAGATTAGTGGGTGACATAGCAGTCAGCCAGGCATAGAGATCAGTGGGTGACATGACAGTCACCCAAACAGAGAGATTAATGGAGTCTGAGACAGAAAATTTCTTCCAACATTTGCAAGTTTGCCTTAGTAAGATGGACATAATTTATATCTATCTTCATCATTTGTCATTTCAAATAAGAAATTTATACTGTGTTTCGAGACTTACTGCATTATACATTGTCTTTGTATGGATTAATTAGTTTTTTCAAAGAGTCTTTGTGTTCTTTATTTGTATTGTAAATCTAAATATGTAAACTGAGTACATTCATTAACTGCAGTGGTGATTCCCATAAAAGGACAGTATTCCTCTGATGTTGACTTAATGACTGGAACATTAAACAACACTCCTCTTTTTCTGGTTGTTTCATTTCTTACTGGCTCCTTAACATATTTTGCATTTTTTTGTTATTGAAATGTTCTAATGAACTTCGCTGTTTTTATTGGTACAGTCTGTGAGTATTTGATTTTACATTAAATCTCTATACCCACCAGCAGATTTCTGTTAAACTTGTTATTTAATTACCCGTCTCCTCAAAAACAACCTAAAATCATGACACACACCTGATCTGCTTTAAGAGGAGAGTGTACTTAAAGGAAAAAATCATATAAGTAATTATTAACTTCCATATGTTGCCATTAACATAAACTGATCCAATATTTATATTTGTATTTACTTACCAATGTCTAAGGATTTATGACTGGTCCTCCTACAGAAGATAAAATCTCCTTAGAAGGAGGAAGAATAGTTTAATCTGAAAATTTTGTTTTAATGATTACATCAGATATTTGGACACTGATCTGTTATCATAATGTTTGGCATTGAAGTATCACTCATATTAAAGTTGTCTACAGTTAGGTCAATAGTGTTTTTTAGAAGATGATGACCCTTTTTAATAAGGGAGCAACTATTTGACTTCTACTGGGGAAAAGGGGGGGGGGTTGGTGCTAAGATAAAATTTTATGCCCCCTCCCCATAAAAAGCAAATTTAGCATGAAATGTTAAGAAAATTATAATGTTATTTTTAACACTTTACAATGTGGCAGAATCATACTTCAACCTTATATAAAATCTGACCTGAAGAGAAGCTGACCTCCCAGATTTAAAAAATGTCAATAAGAAAGATAAAAAGATGTGTATTCTTAAATCTTACTGCGAAAATACTTAGCTTCAGTATAATCATCAGACAGGTAATATAACTTCATGTATGTACTCTAACAACCCATAGGTGTCAGTTATGGGTGATATAACTACATGCATGTACTCTAACAACCCATAGGTGTCAGTTATGGGTAATATAACTACATGCATGTACTCTTACAGACCAATAGGTGTCAGTTATGGGTGATATAACTACATGCATGTACTCTAACAACCCATAGGTGTCAGTTATGGGTAATATAACTACATGTATGTACTCTAACAACCCATAGGTGTCAGTTATGGGTGATATAACTACATGCATGTACTCTAACAACCCATAGGTGTCAGTTATGGGTAATATAACTACATGCATGTACTCTTACAGACCCATAGGTGTCAGTTATGGGTAATATAACTACATGTATATACTCTAACAGACCCATAGGTGTCAGTTGTGGGTTATATAACTACATGCATGTACTCTAACAGACCCGTAGGTGTCAGTTATTGGTGCTATGACAGTTAGTTGCAATCCTTTGTTGCAGTATTGAAAGGTGTGCTTGGTGTATACCCCTAAAATTGAGAAATCTTTAGTTTTTTTGCATGAAATCTTAATTGTTTACCAATGCTGTCCTTAATTTTATGGCATAAATAGAATAAAAACCTAAGTATAGTGAAGCAAGAAAATCTTATGCTTCCTTAAACTTTAAATACTGGATCCATCTCTGGCAGTACAACAGAAAGCCATAGTATTGAGATGTATCCATCTTTAATTGGTTCATTCATTTATTGCTGCTGCCGTAGCAGAACATGCTTACCCTTCCAGAGCACTTGATTTCTTTTTTTTTAATTTGTGAAAGTTAATATTGCTATTGCTTAAATTTATGTGTTGTGTCTCATTTCCTTGTTCAGTATTTGTATTTTGTTATGTTGGCTTTATTGTGTATGTAGATCATCTCTGTTTCCTGTATGTTATAGTCATGTGCCTGGATTTTGAAGTCTCTGAATTGTCCTCTTATTGATGGTTCAATAATTCTTGCCAATATATATTCAGGGTGCATTGTGCTGAATCACTTCCACTGAGATTGGCTATCAATTTTTTAAACATATTTATTGTACTTAGTGATGCCATATCTCCAAATCTTACAGCTGATATGGGACTTGTATCTCCGGATTTAACAACTGTTGTACTATATTTTCTGTTAAAATACTAAATAGTTGAATTTTTACATCAAAAGTTTGTTTTGGCTTAAAAATCTCCAACATGGGACAGTGGGGAGAATCTCCCAAATGAACTTATCTAAAGGTTAATGAAATATCTTCGACAAACTTAGGATTTAAAGTTCCTTAGAGTCTTCAAAGTTTTAAAGTCAGTTTCCAGAAAATTATGAAGCACCAAGCATTCATGTATTTTCAGGGAAGTACTGATCTTAATATTATTGTTCTTACAGAAACTGATATATCATCAATGACAGACTGAAGATTTGTGACTTGGCTTGGTTCCATAGCAACAGATGTTTACCAGGTAAAAACCACTTTTTAATGGTGTAATTTTGTGTGTTCTGGAGTGTTACTATTGTTGTAAATATTGGCAGGTACACAAATTGTCAAAATTACTATTACAGTCACAGAACTGATGGTTTGGCATGTTCTAAAATATTTATAAAAGAATGGAAAGCTGGATGGGATGATATTTTGTTATTATCATTATTATGAGATTCAAGGTTGGCCATAAGTTTCTTTTTGTCTTGACATTTTTACACATCCATATTTCTATACAGGACATATTAATAATTAAACATTCACCGGTATGTCTGTCTGTCTATCATTCGCACTTCCCAAAATAACTCAGAAATGTTTCCACCAATTTTCATGAAACTTGAGTGAATTGTTTCTTCCTGTTGATCTGAACTCTTTCCCAATTTAAAAAAAAATTGTTTGTTAGGCCACATCAAGTTAATTTGTAGATTCTCATCCACCAGCAACTAAAAAAATGGGGCGGGTTGGAGGATTTTATTTTTTATTTTTTATTTTTCCAAGATTTGTAAAATCTTATTTTCACTGAGGAATATGTTGAAGAACTTCTGTAAATGTGTACTTTGGTTATGTTTGTGCTATACCAAGGTTTTATTTCTTTAATTCCCCTTATAATGCGACTAACAACGAAAAACTATCCTAAGATCTGCCGAAAAATATCAAGATATTCTGTAAACATACACCATGTTGCTTGTTTTTCGACTGGAAGTCTATAGTGTTGTGTATAAGTAGAGTCATGATGGATACGGACATAAAAGAAATCCGGAAATTTGAACCACCGTAAAAAAATCAAAAGTAAAAAAAATTGGGGCGGGCCCTTTTGAGTGGGGGTAGGCAGAGATGAGAATCTACAAATTAACTTGATATGGCCTTACATTTAGGAAAAAACCTTCTTTCCACATATACTTTAAATGAGGTAATATTATGCTGCTTTTTGTATCTGTAAATTTGTTTTTTTTAATCACCTTCAAAGTTATGAAAGAATTAACATTCCTTCCATTCTTCAATTATTCTGTAATAAATGTAAATACATACATGTAGGTCAACTGCCAGTGAAATAGGTTTGCCTCTATCTTATATTTAAAATTAATCTCAGATTTGATTTCCCATTCCATTCATCCACTTATTTCATAATTTGCCAAATTATTATGAGCTGATGAGATACATGTGCTTTTTATCTATATATAAATTTGAAACATGCTATTGATTGTATATATGTAAATCATGGGTTGATATAAGTGATCAGATCTTGGTGGTGAAGGACAAAAGCTATATTTTATTTTATTGCAGACACTTCTTAGTGGGCTTCTACAGGGGGTTCAAGGAGCCATGCAGGCAAGAGTTAGTCAAATTGAAATGTAGGCTTTGATTTGGCAGTGTTATAAATGTTTTGAAGGTGGAAATTTAACTTTCAAAATTGATAATGGTATGTTTTCCATCAAAATTATCAGAAATTTGACCTAAAGTAAAAGATTAAGTACATTTATAATATTGTTTAGTTGACTTACATGCATTTTTATTTATTCTTTATTTGCCCAGTTTATTCATACACTCCTGTTTTGATGATAAGGTCCTGGTATACTGCTTTTTGTCTATCTGTCTGTTTGGACAATTATGCATGTCAAAGTTCAATGTCAACAGGTCACGTTTTGTTTTGCAACATCCTTGTTTACACTCTTTTTAGTGTTTTTACCATATTTGGTTTTTAAGTGAATCCTGATATTATTTTAAGGTCAAAGGTCAACTTCACTGTATCACACTCATCAGCTAAAAGCATGTCTTAAAGTCAGATTCATCCACTTGTCATTGATATGGCTCTCAGTCATTCACACACAGTTTTTTGTGCTTATGAATGTGGGATATTTTTTATCTTTTAATAATGCTAAATACTGTATGGCAGGTGTAAAATTTCCCTATTTTGTGGCAGAAAGGTATTCAAAAAAAAAAAGTTTGTAAGCCATAAGTAAATTTCTTGGTGTTTTTAGTCAGGCCGCTAAAATACGCCAAAATTAGCACCCCATGAAAATAACCTGCTATACTGTATTAAGCAGAGACTGTTTTTTACAGGGAATATTTTAAAGACTTTTTGATAAGATGTACAAATTACATAGACAAGTGCATGATGGCAACCAGTGGCGAGAAGATAGATTTACCATAAAAGATACAGGAGGGACTTGAATAAAATGAAGATGTTGTCTAAAAAGCCATATGATTTAGTGTCAGAAGATGGGTATGACACAAGGATTCCCCTCCATAATGATGAGGCATTTCAACATGGGATTCACTTCCAGGCTAAGGTTTGTTTAACATCATATTATGTTCACTCTTATCAAATTTCTGTTTTGTGGGACTTATTCATTTTTCACTACTGGTATGTAGAATTTGTCACAGAAATCAGAACAGATTGATTTCAAATTTGGCTTGTGGCTTTTTATAGATTAGGCATATATTGCAAAAGTATGCTTTCTGATATCAACTTCTGATAAGAGTGGGGGTATACCTAGCACGACAATGAGTGCATCTTAATTTTTTTAATACTATGCCTTGAACAGAGTATACTGCTGTCAGCTTTAAATTTCCATAAGAAGGGCATGGGTCCAATATTGTTGTCAACATGGCATTTCTTTGATACTGTTATTAGTTGGATCTGTCATGTGACTTTCATCATCACATGACTGAATAAAGATTAGTTTGTTAGATAATCAATTTCTGATTAGAAATCAGACGGACCATTGCTTCATTTTAGAGGTAATTATTTCTTGTCAACTTTGCAGAATCTGCATTATTTGTTCACTTTGCTGGATATTCTTACACAATGAACCGGAGTGACACAATAAATGCAGGGCTGTTTGGGAAGGCACTATAAACAAAAGATAATGTTTATCTGGAAACAATTGTCTTCAGTGTTTAATATACCCTTGGTGTGTTGAGTCTAGACTAGAATTGACTTTATAGGGTCATGTTTGTTTGTTGCTCCTGTTCATGGTGATAGGATACCTAGTGTGTTCACTCAATCTGAGGAAAAATAACATTTTCTCTAGTCTGTAGAAAAAAACCTTGGCTTTTTTTAATGATGTTATGTGGCAAAAGCTATCAAATTCTGTATCTGTGATGGAACTAGGAAATGTTCTATCGCATATTTATCTTCAATGTCATAAATAATTTCATCAAAGTTTGATATTGTGTAGTGGAGGGGCAAAAGCCATGTGAAGTAAATTTTCCTCCTAATCTTATTTTGTATGAAGTTTCTTATGTAAATTGCTGTTAACAGTCCATGAAATCTAATTTACTGATGTAATACAATCATGAAAGTAAATTTTTAACATAATGGCACCTTTCCTTTCATCTTCGACTCAAATCTCACATAATCATTTGTGAATGTGAACATCAAGCAATGATATATTTCAGAAAGATTTTAATCAATTTTGGAATGCAAAATGTGATAAAAAGAATATTGTGAGGATACAAAGTACAAGACTAGAAACCTCAAAATTTCTTTATTTCAAGGTGTCAAACCTCAAAATAGCCATAAGACTTTATTAAAGCCTATCAAAATAGCCTGTAGATCTCATTTCAGGCCTGTATAAATAGCCTTGACCCCATTTTAGGCCTGTAAAAATGTCCTTAAAACCTTATTTTTGGTCAGTCAAATCCTAAATAGCCACTAACCTTATTTCAGGTTTTTCAAATGTATTTTTTTGTTTTTCAACACTTTCAAGAAAAATGGTTGCAGGGTTGGGATTTAGTAAAACCTGTCCTAACTGGCCTTCCAAGGATGAGCAAAATCATGGTCACATAACACAAGTAGTGTTTTTTTAAACAGGTTGTTTCAATGAAGGGCTGTTTTAAAAATAAATAAATGTTTATGATTTCAAAAACAGTATTATTACTGAATACTGATCGTTACGAAGAAAGGTTTGGCTGTAGTTTTTACTTCATGTTTAATTTTGTTTCGATAAAATTCTTCTTTGGTGTTTCTAAATTTCCCATAAATGCTTTGTGGTTATGAATTAGTACTGTTTTGTTGATGTGGGCCTCAGATTATTCTCTGTAGGCTATTGGTTTCCTTTGGTTTTTTTATCAATGAATAATTTAAAATTGGAATCTTTTTGAATACTTGTAATGGGAAGTCCAAATTCCAAGAGCAGAATTGCTATTTAGTTTTTGGGAAGAAAATATATACAGAAAAAAAACAGAAATATCACACCTCATTCAACATGCTTGAGGCTGAAATTAAGCTAATTTAGGCAATTTTTAAAAATTTAAGCCTTAAAAAGTAACTTTTTTGGAGTATGTTAGCAGGAGGACAGGTATTTTTTTTATTCCTTAAAATTTTTTACTTTAATCTTTTGAAATTACGACTTAGTCTTACCTCATTTAAGAAGGCAAATATGATGCCTATCATTCTTACTTACTGAGTTCCTAATTTTTTTTTTATGAACTTCTGGTACATACTATTACTAGAATTTAAAACAGGTTCTTTGTTAGCTAAGGTACATTATTTTATTCAATTAGTGATATTTACTTCCTGGTGTTTGCAAATTGGGTTTCCTTTTACTGTAATAAAAATTTTTGATCATACACATTCCATCAATCAATAAGATGATTTTGTCCAGCAGAAATTAAGTTTATTTTTTCATTTCAAAAGAATTACAAAGGTTTGTTTTAATATTGGTGAATAGGGAGGAGGTAATTTTTTTGTGTCATTATGGGGAGTGGGTAGTAGTTTTTACTATGGTAATGAGTGCAGTAATTTTTTTCAGATATATGGATACCTTTACATTTTAAATGCTCAATTCCTTTAAAAAAAAATGGATCATATTCAAATGTTAAACCTCAGCCAATATCTTCCTAGAAATCAGAAATTCCGAAACACGAAGATGCAAAAAAGCAATTTGTGACTCATCAATGCAAACGAGCATAAACTACAGCTTTCTTTGTTAGTTTTCAGATTAATTTAAATGATAAAAGAAAAATGATGAAAGAAAGTTTCACTCTTGAACTTAACATGCACTTATGTTTTCATTATGATCAATAATTTTAATCTCTATAGGAGAAAAAATCAGCAGACGACAGTGTTCAATTTATCTTCTGCACATTTTGGTATGAAAGCTTATGTTTTGCAATTCAAATGACTGTCTAATGCCTAGATATTGTGATTTATCATGTGAGACAGAAATTAATCTCAATTGTTTATCCCTTCAAAGTAATCAACAATTGTCTTTTGTTTGACTTCAAAGGGTATGTAGTAAAATATAGATAGGACTGGATTCTTGAAATGGAGTGCAATCAGGAAAATGGTCTGTCAATAAAAACACTCTGTATGTGATTCTGTGATTCTGCTATTAAATTATTGTTCAAAAGGTCTCTAAGAAGAAAGCATGCCTTTTACAAAAAGAATTTTAACATGAATTACATACTCAGGAACAGTTCCTACATATGTTTTTATATGTTTTAAAACATATGGAAACATATGTTTAGGACCAATATGATAATAGATTTATGTACATTTAAAAATACATGAAATCATGTTTTTCAAAAATTATATGAAATCCTATTGAAAACATATAATTGAAGTAAGATTTGCTTTTCTTGTTTTTGATAAATTAATTTTTTAGTCAGAAACATATGTAAAACATATGAAAAAAAAAATTCCTTTTTTCTGTTTAGACATATGAATGGAAGAAGGAATGGTTCATTTATTACACTTGACCTTTAGATATTTTCTGAAGCATTATACAGTCTTTACTTAAATTTTTTATTGGCCAAATTTCACATTTAAAAATAGGGTTATAGTATGGTGAATGTTGTGTGGGCAGGCGGTCAGGGAAATTATTTTGGTATCATTTTTCTCAGTAACTACTAATCACACTATCTTGATATTTGGTATCTAGGATCAGGTATAGGTCCCAAATTGTTGGATTTGATTTCAGGCCTGTCAGACATCTACTTCCTGTTTAACAGAATTCAGCCATTTTCAGAAGAAATTTTGAAATAGGATTACCATGATATGGTATATATTTTTTATGAAAGAAAAATATTAACTGGTCTACCTATCAATGTTAACATTATAATTTTTCAACTGGTCTACCTATCAATGTTCACATTATAATTTTAGGGTAAGTGTATATTGAATGTAATTGTAATTTTTATTCATGTATTATAATTCTGACTGTACCATTCTACAACCATTTTGGGGGAGACAAGTGTTAGACTACACTAGTAGTACAACTAAAACATTTAAGTTGTGCGAGGTACACCCCCACTTGTATGGCAATCCTTTGAAATAGGTAGTTTGTAATGAATAGAAACCAAATTCACTTACAACATATGACCCATCTTTATGAATTTAAATAAATCCATCAGACTGGGGTCAGATAATTATGACTAAATTTTGACACAACTAGAAATAAATGTTGAGCAAAGTGAGGCAAAATATTATGGGAGTAGAATTTGTTACAAATCGATATTTCATGCAAAAAAAAACCAAACAAACAAAAAAAAAAACCCAACACATTTTTCCCAATTTTAAGGGGCACACACAGGCTGCACCCCTGTCAGAATCCATGCCTGGATTTTACAGGATTCTGGAAATCTTGATACTAGTATTTGATTAAGAAGGTAACCTCTGTATTTAACTTTTACATCAATCAGCAATGTTTGATGTTCAGATATTACCCAGAGCCTGATTTATGAGATTAACATTTTCTTGTTTCCTTTCTCTACTTCCTTTTAGGTTCACTTTCCATTTAGTATTGTCTCCCAAAAGACCTGTTACATCTTCAACCATTCTGCTGAAACATATGCCATACACTATGAAGTGGAAATTCAATTTACTCAATGTTCTTAAGTTATATTTATTGCCAACTTTGGTCATAGATCTATTTTAGATGATGGTTGATTGGATGTTTTCTGTCAAAGTATATATTTTATGGTCTAATTTGGAGAGACTAGGATGGAAATCTTGGAATGCAATATTTTTGACAGCCCACAGTATTGTAAGAGCATAAGATGTGGTATTGATTTAGAGTAGATTCAAGACACTTTACATCTCGTTTTTGTTCTATGTACTAATTGAATATTTCAAGAGCAAGATGGTAATGGGTTAAGCCTGTCATAAGGCAAGGTACAAAAAATTACGTGAACTAAGTGGCAGGTTGTGATATTTCTATGAACATTAACATTTTGTGAACCTTGTCCGATGGGCAAGTTGTCCAAATTGATAACTTTGGTTGAAAAATACATAAAATTTAGTTGTCCTTTGGGCAAATGTAATTTTACTTCTGCTTGTCCCTATGAACTTAAACTGGGCAATTAGACAGCCATTGATGTCAGACACTAAGATGTTTTTCCAGTTGTCCCTTTTGTCTATTTTCTGGTCTTTCTTTTATTCTATTGGCCTTTATTTATTTTTTATTCACACTTTCTCTTAGTTCTGAATTATCAATGTGACATTCTTTGATTTAGCCTTAAACACAATCATCTTTGCTTGGCCTCAATGAAAGTTATGATGACTTTGTCATTAAAGGACCAGTTTAGCTTGTATCATTGAGGATTTACAAAATCATACAATGTATTACTAAGGTTGTCAATGTTAATCACCATAGAACTATTCAGAGTGATAACTTGTTGCTTCAATGAACAGTACTCATTTTGGAGCTGAAGATTCCCATAAAACTAATTGTTCTGTCTCTTGTTTTTTTTCTCTCACATTATTTGATGTTCCATATAATTTCTGAGTTGGTATTCATCCATGTTAGGGACACTTTATTTCAATATTAATGAAGAAATATTGTTTTACCAAACATTTTTGAAATTGTCAAGCATTTTATTTTATGGTAATAAGCTGCACAAGTTTTTTTTGTTCTATCTTTAGCTTCTTGTACAAATAAGCTATTGGAACTAGGTTATGATGTGACAAAACTTAAGTAATCACTTTCAAAATCATGAACTAATTGATTGTCTTCTCCATGAACAATGAATAAGTTACTTTTTAAACTAACCCCATTCTAAAGGATGGGGAGGGGGTATACTGTTTTTTTTCTGTGTGTCAGTGTTTTACTAATATTTTTTTGGTCATATTTTTCTCAGCAACTATTCATCAAAGTGGCGTGAAATTTTTACATGTTCTTCCTGTAGGTTTGCCATATGATGGGATACATTTTCAAAAAAAATTTTGAACAACTTCCTGTTTATTAAGGACTTTGTTTATTTTTGACATATTTTGAAAGTCAAAATTTTTGTTGAATTTTTCTCAGCAACTGTTAATCACAGTGGCTAGATATTTTAATCAATATTTTTGTGATTTACAGATTATTCTTTTTGTCAATTTTACTCATATGAATATAATGCAGTAGATTTTAATATCAATTTATACTTTTATTTTACATTTGTTTAATTTTTAACAAATCATCCATCATTTTTCGTAACAAAACTACGATCAGATCGGTCATCCGTTATAGATCTGTCAGCGATCAATCATTCAGTGGTCATCGATCCGTCAAATCTATACTGTAGATAAACATGAAATTTGTAACACACAATATAGAATTACTGTCTGGGTTGTAAAAGATTAACTTTTTAGACTTCCTACTGTAAAGGAAGTAAAAAAATTATTTTTTTTACTACCCAAAATATGAAATGTAATAATTTTATTAATTGGTAAATATAAAAAATATAAAGGTCTTTCTGTGAAACAAAGGGAACAAGATGAAAACAAAGCGGAATATTTAGATAAACATGATATTTGTATGTCTAGGTAGTGGATTTCAGTAGATTAGTATAAACGGTTTTATTAAACCATAAAAACTTGCTAATTTAGTGCCAATGAATAGTTCTTTCTCAGTATCTAGCAGCTATGAGAAAACAGAAATGAATATATGATTTTAAGGTTTGCTTATGAGGGAAGCAGGTATTTGTTTATTGGTGATGTTTCAACCAACAGGGATATACATGACTCCCTAGAACACCCACCCTGTGCTGGAGTTAATAAGTACTTCTAAATTTTGTACACAATTTCTTACAGATGTGAGGGAAGTCACCCTATTTGTTAATTGGTGATGTCTCAACCACAGGGATATTTGTGACTTCCGAGAACATCCACTCTGTGCCTGAGTTAAAAAGTACTTCTAAATTTTGTACACGATTTATTACAGAATGATTTTTAGCCATTCATGTTTTTATATTCATTATAAGACGCTAGTTATGGTGGTCCCTAATCAAATGAAATGAGACATTTTTACAATAGCACATAAACTTTCGTTTTATGGAGGTAGATCTAGGATAAGGGACACAACTCTTACAAATCATTGGAACGTTTGTATTCAGCATTTTATATCACAAAAAATGCATAAGCATCAAAGTAAGTGGGACTGATTTCATTCTGTTTCAAATGAAAGCTTAATAGGCTTTGATGAAATTGAATATGATACAAACATATCACTGATTTCAAGAGTTTTGTTCCTTGCCCCAGGTCTACGTCCTGAAGGTCAATTGCAGTAAGAATCACCATTATAATGGTAATGGTGGTTAATGGTTCTGTTAAAAAAATTGTAGCTAAATGAACATTAAAACTTTTTATATGTTTTTAAATGAACAGATGTGTGTTTTCATAACTTTAAACTCGGTGCAAAAATAGTGTAATATCAGAAATCATTTTGCATATTAATTAATTTACAAATTATATCCTAAAACTCTCTGTAGATTTAATTTTTGATTTTGAGTATTAATATGCATTCATAATATTACCAAATTTCCAAATGATAAAAGCAAAATAAATTCTGATTTTACAGTTCTTAGTTCTGAATTTCAAGCAACTATTGATCAATCTCGAATTTTAAAAACTTGTTGAATGCCTTTTGTACAATTATAAATCATTTTATGTTATTATTTTGTATGTAAATTAAATATGAATATGTCCTGAATTTTTCCTTGCAAGTGAAGCTAGACTGTCATAATTAGTTACATGTGATATTCAGAAGAGAAAAAATGTCAGAGAAACCTTCATCTGTCGCAGATAAAGTTATAAAATTTGGAATTCATTTGTAAGAAATATGGCTTACAAATTCCCATCTTGTTCTCTTATTTCAAGATTGTTATCATCAAGTCAGATATAGTAAGTTATGGTTGGTAGTTCCTTTGTATAAATACAATTAGGAAAAAACAATATGTCCATGTTAAGTTCCTGAATGATGATTATAGGATTAATATTGATTTTGACCACAGTACATAAAGTTCACTACAGCAACTCAACTTTCACCATTTTACAACATGGTAAGAAGTTACGATGGAAGGAATTGTAGAAATATTTAAAAGTTTCACCAAGAAAGTTTTGAAGCCTTCATTATATACAATTTGACATCCTTTTTTGGAAATTGGTCCCTTCAGTGTTGTAAGTAGTCAGGTAGCTGTTCTGTGTTGTCCATAGTGTGGAGAGTATGACTGAAATAATCTGCTACAATAACATTGTCAAAAGGTTTGGTTAGTATATTCATGGGTGTGAATGGTTTATCCTTATCAATGTCTGGATGTCCAGGATATTTGTTGATAACTTCTCCAGCTGATCCAATAACAACAACTTTACCACCATCGTTGTTTGTCTTGCTGAAGTCTGCCACATATGTACTACCATTGACAGTAGTAGTGATTCTTATGGGATAGAAAAATATTGTTTTGTTGTCTCTATCAAGTTCATAAGTAGCTTCCATGTTCCCACTTTGGTTCTTGATGACTACTGGTCTTCTATCAGTGTTCACTGCTCTATGATGATTTTACCGTGTGAACGGCAGATGCCCGTAAAGATCCAATGTCATACTGATATTCTGTAGTTCCTGAGTCTGATTTGAAGGTCATATCATGAAACTGTCCATTTATCATTGACACTATACTGTAGCCATTATCCATCAGTTTAATATTGTGGATAACATTGTCTATGTGTGCATTAATCCACAAATGGTCTGGTTTATTTAGATTGAGTAATATATGGATAATTGCAGTATAGTCAGTTGTGAACTGTCCAACATCATAAATCTCAATTTTTTCGTCCAGTCTGAATTCCTTATTTACTGTTTTTAATGATTCAATTCCTATGGAAACTTGGAAACTGATGAATAATTTAGCTTACTTTCCGACAATATGACTTTTGATATTTTTCTTTTTCTGTCATCACAGAAGAATTTTGAAGCATCAACAATTTCGACCAAGGCATCAATTTTCTCATCTTTGGTTTGAGTGTCTGATTTGTATATTGCTAGTTTATTTCTATCCTTTTCAAGAATTTTATTGACACTTTGTTCTTCAGCATCTAACTCATCCAACAGCTGTTTATAGAGATTGTCAAGCTATGTTTTAATAGACCTTACATGAGCCAGAATGTCCCGTTTGGTCTTTTTTTAATTTATTTTTTTAATCTATGTTGATCTTTTCAAGCTTTTTCTGTTTTGTATTAACTTCTAACAGATCCTTTTCTATTTGTAACTTTTCCTTCATAAGTTTTTCTTTCCTTTTTAGGTATGCTTCCTTGATTTTTATCAAATCACACTTCTTGTGCTTTCTGGAAACACATGATGGACAAACTAGACCATCACAGGTCTGACAAAACAAAACTGGCAACAAGCTTGGCCTGGATGGTGTAGACAGGAAATATAGATGAAGTCCATTTCTATCTCATGGTGGCCCACTTCCTATTCTATAGTATTGAGATGAGTTAAAATGTGTACATGTCTTTGCATAGTTCTTGAATGGAATGAATTTTTTAAAACAATTTCTATTCAACCTCCAAATCATTTGGCATGTATAATGTTAAAGTTATGTCTGCCGTGTTGATGTTATCCATTGTTGATGTCAACTGACATTTTGTGACATGTATCAGTATTTTATTTCTTTGTAGTGAAGGAAGATTATGATTAATTTAGTGGTAATGGTCCCAATGTTTAGGAACTAGGGGCCAAAACGTGGTAAAAACTAGCATTTTTGGGGTTTCTGTACAATAACATGAGTATTAGGGTAAGGATGGGTCCCATGAAATTGTACCTCAACGTAAATATTCTTCAAAAGAAAGGTTAAGATTGATTTTGGGTTTTATGGTCTAATGGTTTAGAAATGTGTTGCCAATATTGGACTTGAACATGCATTCTCAATGGCTTTAGTATGGTTGTATTGATCTACATTGAATTGTACCACAAGGTTTCATTCCACAAAAGCAAGGTGATTGATGATAGGGGTAATGCCCTAACTTCCTTAATGATGGTTGATGATTGAGAAAGTGTCCTTACTTCCTTAATGATGATTGATGATAGGGTTAATGCCCTAACTTCCTTAATAATGGTTGATGATTGTTGATAGAGGTAATGCCCTAACTTTCTTAATGATGGTTCATAATTGAGAAAATGTCCTTTATGATGATTGATGATCGATGATAGGGTTAATGCCTTAACTTCCTTAATAATGGTTGATGATTGGTGATAGAGGTAATGCCCTAACTTTCTTAATGATGGTTGATAATTGATGATAGAGGTAATGCCCTAGCTTCCTTAATAATGGTTGATGATTTGGGATACAGATAGGGGTAATGCCCTAACTTCCTTAATAATGATTGATGATTGAGAAAATGTCCTTACTTCCTTAATGATGATTAATGATTGATGATTGATGATAGGGTTAATGCCCTAACTTCCTTAATAATGGTTGATGATTCGTGATACAGGTAATGCCCTAACTTCCTAAATGATGGTTGATGATAGACATAATGCTGTAACTTCCTTAATGATGGTTGATGATAGAGATAATGCCCTCATTTCCTTAATGATGGTTGTATGAACTGTTTATTTTTTTTTAGGAATTATATATTGTGATATAGTTTTAAGTCTCATTATAAAGGTCCTTTGATATGTGGAAACTTACGTAGAAATTAGATTTTTGGTGCTGTTTTCTGATCTTTTGTTCATTTTGAATACATGTTAGTTGAATTCTAAATGAAACATCGTAGAAAACACAGGATTTGCAGTAGTACTTTTAATAATAGCTGACTCAACTCAATATACAAGAATGCCGTAGCAACAAAACGTGATAAACAAAGTGCAAATGTGTGTACGGTGAGTTCGCGGAATATTTCATGGATACTACATTCCTCTGTAACTTATGAAAAAGAATAGAAACTTGAAAATTAAAAAAAAATAAAAGATTTACAATATGTATGTGTGTTGTTATTACTAATTTACCTTTAAAGTCTCTGATTCAATTAATAATTGAATTAAATTGAATTATCTATTTCATTACATAGTCATTGAAATGCATTGGTGCCTTAAGTTCGCATCAGGGTCTATCATTCACTATTTGCCTATTCTCACACAAATCTAATTTCTGTTCATTGTACACATTGTTCTTTTCACATGTTCTTCTGAGCAGATCCTCTCTCCAATCATCTGCCTGCACCTGCGCCTGTCTTGCAGGGGGGCCTATTATCTTCATCTACCCCCACCCCGCGCCTGTCTTGCGGGGGGCCCATAATCTTCCTCTTCCTTCATCAGTGTGTTAGCCACTTTAAACTTACTAGTGTCTCTGCGGATCTCCCTTCCATTTGTCAACCTTTTAGCGCCTATTGATGAACCATTAATTACAAACACAACATAGAATGAGGGTTCATATGCAGTTGACTATTTGTTTACTTTATTCTGCTCCAGTAGAACATAATCACCAATATGAAAGTCATGTTTCTTTGTATTTCAGTTTTCAGCTTGATTCTTGATCCTGTCTTTATAACACTTGTCTCTTTCATTAACTGATTGTCGATTGTTTGTTTGTCACTACATGTATTTGATCTACGAGTATATCCTAGTTTCGTTCTAACTTGTCGCTTCATAAGTGCCTTGTACGGTGATACTCCTGTTGCTGGATGCAGTGTTGATTGGTATCCTACAAGCATTTCTTCAACTGCCATTGAACTATCCTTGTGCTGTAAATTTGCAATTTGTTCGGTCTTGTTAAGTACTTTCATGAAGGCTTCGGCCTTTTCATTTGCTCTCAGGTGTAAGGGTGTGATTTTATTATGCTCAAATCCTTCTTCAACAGCAAAGTTTGTAAATTCCTTAGAATTGAAGGGTGGTCCATTGTCACCCTGTAGTCTCCTTAATAAGTTTCCCTTTGGTTTGCTTACAAGAGGTCGTGTTTAATTTCTCAACCTCGGGGTATCATGTCCTTTTATCTATAACAACTAAATTGTAGTGTCCATCTGGATACGGACCTCCAAAGTCCACTGATACAACTTACCATGGATGCTCTGGTATTTCAGTCATTTTCAAAGGTTCTTTATTTTGTTGCTTAGTTGTTACTTGACACTCGAAACATTTCTTAATTATCTCCTCAACCATTGAATTCATTGTTGGAAACCAGTATTTTTCTCTCAACATTTGCTTTGTTTTTGTCATACCGAAATGTCCCATTTCATGCACAGCTTTAATCACTTTCTCTTGCAATGTCCTGGGCACAATACACATGCAAATGTGCCACACATGAGAATCATATGGTTTGCATCATATGATTATTATATGTTTCGGTATACATATGATTATTGCATGGTTATCATATGATTATCATATGTTTTTAAGCCAAAATTACCATATGAGAATCATATGATAATCATATGACTATCATATGTTCAATATCATATGATTGTCATATGAATTGAGCACCATATGTGGCACATAAGGGTTGTTCAATAAACTGAACCTTACTATTGATTTAGATTTTAAGACTTTTGGCCCTGTTTTCAAAATGGTCCACACATTGAGGACAGAATTGCGGTCAAATTAAACTTTTAATCGGATTGTGTATTTTGATTTTGGATTTTAAGCTTTGTCTTCAAATTAGTCCACAATGCAAATCAGTAGTTAAAAAAACTATGCCCAGTTTCAGTTGGTGAAATGGTCCTTATGTTAAGACTTACAAAAGTCTCTATTTAGCCTGACTTATAATACATTGAGTTAGCCACAGCCTACAAACAAGTATCACACTTATACATTTTTCTTTTGTTTGTGAAATCAATGTAAAAAAAGAGGCTGGCTGAAAGGGGCAAGATGGGGTAGGTAAACAGTTGTCCATTTAAAAAAAAAAAATGATAATTCAGCATACCAGATCTAGATACTGCAAATTTTTCTTTTTTCTTTTTTTCTTTGTTTTTGAACTGCATATTTAAATTTTTAATTAATTTAAAGGCTACTTTCACTTTGAATTCACTTCCTTGACCCATTTCTGTGAAGCCTGTCTGATACCTATTCCAGTTTGACTGAACGTCAATCGTTAGCCTCGCATGTGATGCTCGATAATAGTAAGTCAAGTAAGTAACATCAGTTTTTGAAAAGAAATTATGTACTCACAAAACAGGTACTTAAGTTCTAAAATAAGAATGACCCATAACCCTGACTTTATGTTTTGCTAATTTGTAATCACAATGATGATGGTGACAATCAGATAAAAGATGTTTGGTGTGAAATGGTATTTCCATTTATTTTAAGTAGTACAATGCTTACTTTGGGTCCCCAACCCAAAATTATATTAGAATGCCCATAGTGCCATTTAACTAAAATGTGTTTCAGATAGCACAGCACTTAAATCAATGGCATTAAGAAGCATGTTGTACAATGGCCTGGTGAAACATTATAATGATAAGTCAAACTTAGATATATGTCATGTGGTATCCATTCTTCTGTTTTTTTTTTTGTTCTGGTCAGTTTATTTTTTGCTAAGTTCAGGCCCTTGGACTTAGAAAATTCATGAATTATCATAGTTTTCTGCTTATTTTGGTCATGATTGCAGATATACATTAAACGTTTGGTACATTGCATAACCATGACATGTTACGTATCCACATACTTACAAATTATACATGAAGTTTGCGTTCTTTTCTCTTTAACATAAATTTCTTCAAATAGGACTTTGTATTGCAATGCAATACTTTCAGAGTGCCTGTTCACTGTATTGAACGAAGAAGAAAATTTAATCTTAGCTCCCACTAATAAGATTGATTTCAAATTTGGTGTGTGGCTTTATATAGATGGGGCATGTGTTGTAGATAATTTAGGATGCCTTTCCTGTATGACTAGGGGTATACCTAGTATGACAACAAGTGCAACTTCATAATGAACATATTTTTTGTTGAAGAAAAAAAAAAACGTGGCATAATTTTATTCTGCCTTACATTTTTTACACTGTGGACTTATTATATTCTTAGAAACAAAGCACAAAACCCATTATGGTCTTAGTAATAGTAATTTTAAACATTTCTGTATAGATTCTGTAGATGTTTTACTCAGGTGCATTAATTATCCCAAAAAATTCTGTAAATAAATGATTTTTACCATCAGAAAAAAATCATCACTAATTTACCCTGTTTCATCTCTGTTACCAATAAGAAATTGATTTCATCTTTTTCTTTGATGAAAACAGCCGTAGTGATTAAATTCTCCCACCCAAAGAGAAAGAAGAATTTGTTTTATTTTTCTCTTTACCAAAAAGTATTTAAATGTGCTTTAAGATAAGTTTGATGGATTGATAATCATCTTCGGAACAACCTGTTTTTTTATCATTTAAAGAAGAGAAATTACCTGATAAGAAAAACAGGAAATCTACTTGATTGAAATTATTCTTTGTATAAATCAGATTTCTGGTATAATTTTCAGTGTAGATCCATGTGAGAATCATGCTGGTGGTGATACATAAATTGAGGTATTTGGTGACCATGATGTCTGTCCATCTGTTCTTCTTACTGTTTGTCCATTCGTCAGCCCCAACTTTTTCATTAATGTTTTTTCTGCACCTTTGTCACAACCACTTTAAAGAAAGCTTTGCTTACAGTTTTGTTGTTTTTTTTTTCATGTTAAGATATTTTTATTGGTGAAATATACTCAGCATACCAAGAAACCAGGATAGCCAATAAGTTTCGTGATTACCCGGTAATATACTTGTGTTCATTAATTGATCATATTACAGCAAATAGAATAGTTAACTTGAGGAGATAGAGTTGGATTTCTTTTGATTAAATGACTTCTCTGAAGATAGTTAACTGGTCATTAGATGATTTGAATCTGTGTTTGATGGAAAGGTATAAATGTCCTTGGTCATAGGTCAGATAATTACTTATAGCAGTTCTATTGGTAATAGTCATGGAATTAATGCACAACTTACTGAAGTTAACTGCTATACTGGCTATAAGATTACTTAGGACTTACAGTTGATAACCATGTACCAAAATAATCGTTATAATTTGATAGTCATGCCCATGGCCTGTCTGTCTGTCTGTCTTTCCACATAAACATACAAAACATACTATGAATAGAAGTTTGTTAATAATGAAAGCTTATTATGGGGCCTGCTCGTCGTGACAATATAAGCATTTTATATTCATTCCTTTCTAACTAGAATTATACTCCTGAAGTATTATGTCAGCAGATATCCTACCAAATGGGCAGCACTGAAATGAAAACTTTAGGGAAATTGTCAGTTTTTGTCATTTATATTTTCAGTATATTGGTACCTTAGATATACCTCGTCCAAGCAGTCGTGTAGAGATTGTTGCTGCCATGAGAAGAATCAGGGTAAGATGTTCTTTGTATTCATTCCTACGATAACAGGAATAGAAATAATATGTTAATTACATGTAATTAAAATATGACCTACATTCAGTCACTGTGTGCAGGATTTTACACTATTATTTTCTACTTACTGTTCATATGTCCTTTTCAGAATCATCAGGTTTTCCCCTTCACAACCGTAAATGCTGAAATTTGATTGGCTGATAAGATAGGTCATCTGAACAGAAAGTAGAATAGGGTTTTGTTAAGAGGGTTTGTAAGTCTCGTTCTAATTTCAATTTCCTTCCTTTTTACACCCCCACTCAGAGTTCGGGTTCGTCCCTCATCTACTTCCTGTTTACCAATTGGCTTTGTAGATTTTAGGTATTGCATAATGGATATTCTCATAACAAATTTCTCAGCTTCTACAGGAGAGAATGCTTAGTTATTGGGTGTATTGCTTCAGCATGATGACTTGTACTGTATTTTAGTTTCCTAGCTTTGTTTGTTTGTTTGTTGGGGTTTAACGTCCGAGTAGCAATATTTCAGCTGTATCCTAGCTTTGACCGAAGTGGTTGTGTGGGGGCATTCTTAGCTAACATAGTGTGTTGAAATCTTGTTTAATTGTAGAACTTAATATTTGTCATTTTTTATCGTTTCTTTTACAAGAAAAGTTGTTTTGTTTTAATATTGAACTCAACTCTATGTGAATGACAAATCTCCGTGCATTTGAATAGTAGACGAGGATCCATTCTTTTGAAACCACGGAGTCATCTGAAGAGAATTGCATACTCTTTTCCTACATGCAGTGACTGAAGAGAACAATCAGAAAGTCTAGTTTTATACAAGATTGAAATAATAGGTTGCCAACTTCCAATATAAATTTATAACTGACAAAGGATACTAGACACCAAAGTTTGTGAAATGTTGCACCATTAATCCAAATTATGTGTTTAGCAGTATACAGTTTTCTTTCATTTTTTTTTATTAGATTTTAAATGTTATGTTAAGGTGAATGTTTTGATGTTTTATATACATGTACATGATTGGGGAATTGTTTATACAAAATTAAATAAAGACCTTGTTCTGACAAAGGAGGATCTTATACCTTGTTCTGACATGTATGAATATTTGCAAATACATGCACATGTACTTATACATGCAGACAACCAACAAAACAAACCATCCATGACTTGGCATCGCTCACATTGTCACATATTTTAAATTTCCATGTTCACATAGCAGATCACTCTATCAGACTGAAATCAGATCCTCACTGATTGATAGGTTTGAATTATATATGAAGGTTACCATTATGAAGACTTGACCCAATGCAATCAACACATTAAGAAACCATTTGATAATATTAATAAACTAACAACAAAAAAAATCAATCAATTATATTAAGCAAATAAAGGATCAACTAACCATTTATATATTGATCAGTCAACCAACCAACCAGTTTTCAATTCAACTATAGTATACATTGTACATGGATATCAGTCAACCAACCAACCAGTATTCAATTCAACTATAGTATACATGGATATCAGTCAACCAACCAACCAGTTTTCTATTCAACTATAGTATACATGAATATCAAACAACCAACGAAAAAATTATCAATTTAACTACATGTAAATCAATTAACCAACCAGCAAGTTATCTATTCAGCTACATGTATATCAATAAATCAACCAGCCAACCAATTTTCAATTCAACTTTTATATCGATCAATCAATCAACCAACAATCAAATGATTTAACAATGCAGTTACATGTATATCAACCAAACAACAAGTTATCAATTCAACTACATGTATATCGATCAACCAACCAACAAGTTATCAATTCAAATACGTGTAAATCCTGCCATGTGGGGTAGCAACAAAGTCCTTCCATGTCATTGGCAAGCTTCTGCATCCATCCATTCAGTTCTATATAAACCTACCAAAAATTTAACACTACATGTATAACCAACTGACCAACCAACCAATCAACCATATAAACTTACTGTTTAACCGTATCAACTAACCATTCAATCAAATCAACCAACCAACCACATGGTATATTTTACAGTATGATTACAAGTCCAAGGGTATTAAGAAAAAGAAGGTTTGCTTGACGATATCAGTTGATGGAATCAAAGTTGTCCTATGCAAGAAAAGACCAGTAAGTATTTTTTAAAGGAACTATTATTCTCAGTTTCCGCTATATGGATGATGTATTATCGTTAAACAATCCTTGATTCAGGGATTTGATACATCACATCTGCCCCAAAGAACTTGAAATAAAGGATACTACAGACACAGTGAAGTCAGCTTCATATCTTGACCTACACTAAGAGATCGATGGTATAGGAAAACTATTGACCAAACTATACGACAAACACAATGACTTTTCATTCCGTATTGTCAACTTTCCTTTCATCTGTGGCAACATCCCTTCAGCAGCTGCATATGGAGTTTTCACATCACAACTCATACGTTATGCTAGAGCTTGCCATAACTCACAGACTTTTTGTATTACGCTAGACTTCTTACAATTAGGCTTCTGGAACAGGGTTATGTTGCTACAAGATTTAAGTCATTACTATAGAAGTTTTATGGTCGTCATCATGAACTTGTGGATTATCATGGAGTATCCATCTCCACCATGAAAACTGATTTGTTAAATGTGTCATAGTTTTTTTTCCCTCTTTCATCTACCCCTGATGACTTTTTGTGAGCAACTCAGAGGGTGTTTCTAGGAAAGCAGAGGATGCTTGCCGGACCATGCTCCCAGTTTTTAGTTTTTTGGTTCCCTTGATTACTCTTCCTTGTAAGACTCATTCGTTATACAATACAAATATAAGATAAACAAGTTTTTAAAATATCTGTATAAAAAGGTTTCGTGTAAAAATAAGTGACTTTAAGACAGGAAGTACATACATGTATATTCAAATTACTGATGAAAGAATTGAAGGCCCCTTCCAATGGTTATATCAGTGTTGGTATTAGGAATAAATAGAACAAGATATTGGATGAAACATTTTTCTGAGATTGCAATTCCTCATAAACTGTTTAATGGATTATTTTGATACTTATCATGTAAGTATCTTTATGTTCATATGCATTTAGCAAAGCGATTCTGATGAGATGTCTGCAAAGGGACTTAATCCAATTGGAGGGATATACATGTACAGGGTATATTGTATTTTATGTATTTGAAAGTTTGAAAGTGCAATTTCTCCTGAACTGTTAAATGTATTTGAGGGAATTTTCATATGAAGGTTAAGTTCAATATTGAGATACTCATTAAGCAAAATATTTATTCCTGGACATTGGAGAACTTAACAGTTAAACATCTTGAAAGCCTTAAATCAAAACTCCTTCTAATTGTGGTTAATTAGGTTTTATGAAACTTGAAACAGCTGTTGCACAATGCTTTCAGATATGCATGAAAAAAATGTAGTTGCTAAACAGAATTCGAAAGGGAAAATAATGTAACTGAAACTCTCACAGGTTCCAACTTTCAAAGCCTTTATAATGAAAAAAAAATCAAACTTTTCGGAAAATCTTCTAAAAATGAAGCACTTACGAAAACTATAAGCTTTACAGTAGAGGTTCTTTGAATGAAATTTATAAATACACATATTGTACAATTTTATTGTTATTCACGTATTCTGTCGTAACATAAAAATTGATAGTCACCATAAATCAGTTAAATTCTTCCATATCTCTGTTAAAAATTCCTTGACATATCGGCTGTGTTCCAGACTATTTTGATAGCCCGGTAGTCATTTATCAGTATTTGCTATAGTCCGATTATTTCTTCCAATATATATTCACATTTAATAGACATCTATCTCGATCAGTGTCAGAATCCGTTAGAAAATACAAATTTGATCCGACTTGGAAAGACCCACTGACAAAGCCGGACAATGATCGATAGACAATTGACTAGAGAAACTATTATTAAATAGTACATTTCCTACGTCTTGTTAACGATGTCTCCTAGTTAATTGTGTCCATGATTTAGCCATGGATGTAAATAAACAAATGATTGATTGGTAAATATTATGCCTTGTTAACCACAAAATTATTAAATCTTGTAATTGGAAATCTTGGAAGTAATAGCAAGAAGTTAATTATTAGAATGAATAACTGAATATTCATAATCTATGGACAAAGACTAAACCAAGTTTCCAGTACTCTATGCTGTTGGAAATGAAAATATTACAAAACAAACACTTCAGGTGCTTTTAAGTAGCTGTATTTGTAAGAATCATGCAAAACCTGAAAACTGCAATACACCCCGAAAAAGGCTACATATTTTTATTATTGTAATTAAGTTGTTTTATGGGTCTGTATTATGAAATGTGTAATTATTCATTCAAATCTGTCTGCTCTTAGGAGATAATCAACATTGAAAATCCAATAGATTCTATTGTATTTGAGTGTCATTTACAGTTATCGCATTACTTTGAATTTTACAGCACAATTTTTATCTCCTATGAGCATGGGTTATATGAAAAACCAAATGTTAATTTCTGATTACTGAAGCATTTTAAACAAGATATCAAAAATAAAAATATGTAGGCTTTCCAACCATGTATCACATTTTGCATGATTCTTAGCTGGAGTGCTACTTAAAATCAAACTTCAATATAAAATACCATATAGAGTCCAAAACTATAATAATACACAGACTAAAGTATGACTTTAATCTTGTGACAACATATGCTTATAATGTATTCACAGCATAGAAATAATGTGGGGATTTTTCATCTATTAAAAAACATGGATATTGTTACTAAAAAAATCATTACTAAAAAAAAAAGAACATAGGGGTCAGGCAGAAGTTTTTCACATATATTTCCAATCTCCAAAACTGTTAGATTATGCCAAAATTGTATCAATTGCTGAAATGATCATTATTATAAGGCTTACAAAAGTCTGTATGGTCAAAGTTGTCAGATGACTCCTTCTTGGAGTAATTGCCCTGGAAAGGTGAAAAAGTAATGTTTTTAAGCAGTTTTCAGCCAATATCTTGAAAACTGTAATTGTCATAGTTGGGGGAAATAAAGATTTTTTACCAGATCCTGTTGTTTGCCTGTTCTCTTTTTTATATGAAGCAATACTGAGTACATTCCTTCAAAAGAAAATAAAAGAACAAACCAAATGGAAACTGTGTTAGAGTTGTTGTCTAGACATTTTACACATGCAGTTTGACATTACATTTACTGTTCTTCTGATGTAAAAAATCTAGTTCTCAGTAACAAAATGCTGAAGAAATCTATTTTGATGTTGTTTTGACACTTTTTCCAACGAACTTAAACTAATTGAAAATAGCTGTCTCGACATTTTTTTCTCTTGATTACACTGTATTGTTGTGCGTTTGTTGCTGGTTTGATAAGAAAAGAAGCTTTTAGAGAAGCCATCACTTGTCTATAATTGTAAAAGGCTATAATGGAGTTAATTTAACCATATCCATTACGATTTGTTAAGTTGAATTTGTAGATATTGTCAGACTGTGATTGGGTTTTACCAATTGTCACAGCTGTCTGGTAAAATTCAATGGAAGTTTGATAACATCAGATGTAGTACTGCAAGGTTTTGTCTGTATATGTTAATAGTTGTTAAATTTGTTGCCATCTCATTTTTTATTTGGTAGAAAGAATTACATTTTATTGTAAAACTGCATATGATCCAATGTCAATTTACAACATTACTTACAGAATAAATAATTGGAAAGAATGAATAACAAAATATGATCATGAGTGCCTAAGAATGCTTAGATTTAATCAGTGCATGGTGCTTTCTCAGTGGCACTAGTAACTTATTGATTATCTTATTTGTTCAAAAAGATAAAGTGGATTCATATTCCAAATAATCAGTGACATTAAATAAAGTCACAAGATGAAGAGGTGTGACATTTGGTGACATTGGGTGTGAGAAAGTCAAAGAGTTATAGTACAGTATTTATTATATAGATAACAGTTTTTAATCAAATGTACCCAATGTAATAAATTTTGATAATTCACACTGTGAAATAAATTTGGTAATTTCACCCTCGGACTTTCTCTGCCAAAACGTCACAACTTTGATATGAATCCGCCAATCACAGATTTAAAATTCATCTTGAAAATATCGATAAATTACAAAGGAAATCTATATAAAAAATAGGATAATCAATTGGTTATTGTGGATAAACAAAATATTATCACTTGTGCCAAGAACACTTGAAGATTTAACACGTGTGAGAAACAAGTTCATCCAGACGTTCTTTGGCACTCATGATAGTATTTTAGTTATTCACTCTTTCACATCAATTATCCTATTATTATTTCATGTGTGAAATATGGAAATTTATTACACTAGGAACATTTAACAAATCACTGGGTCTTGTTTTATTAGCTTTAATTTAATTTTAATTATTAGAATGTAGTCTTGCTTTATCTACACATTGTACCATTTTATGTTACTGATTGATTAATTGACTACTAGGTAATGTCTCTTAAGAAATAGTTCATGGTATCATTAATCATAATTTTCATAAGCTGGACCTAATTTTTCTAATGCTGTATGAATTAAAAGCAAGCTATAAAATATTTTGAACTCTTTGACACAGTGTAGTGATGGGGATTACAAGGGTCATACATCACAGTGTAGTGATGGGGATTACAAGGGTCATACATCACAGTGTAGTGATGGGGATTACAAGGGTCATACATCACAGTGTAGTGATGGGGATTACAAGGGCCATACATCACAGTGTAGTGATGGGGATTACAAGGGCCATACATCACAGTGTAGTGATGGGGATTACAAGGGCCATACATCACAGTGTAGTGATGGGGATTACAAGGGCCATACATCACAGTGTAGTGATGGGGATTACAAGGGTCATACATCACAGTGTAGTGATGGGGATTACAAGGGCCATACATCACAGTGTAGTGATGGGGATTACAAGGGCCATACATCACAGTGTAGTGATGGGGATTACAAGGGCCATACATCACATGCCAGCGTCTCGTTAAAATCATTAAAAGTTACAAAGAATTACAGGGATATTTTGTTAGGTGATATGATGGTGTCATATCAAAATTTATAGATATCTATATTTTTAAACTATTTTTTTAAATATCTTGCTTTGTAACAAATCATTGAGAATTCAACATTGTAACGTATTGGCATGGTTAAATGATTCATTAGCAAAATGTGACATCAAATGCTTTCTTACATCCACAAAATTTTTCATACTTTTTCAAAGATGTAGAGATCAACTAATGGTTGTACAAGCATTCACAAAGACATGCAGTATTTTACATTTGATTAACTTTGCCTGACACTTACAGGGATTTATATTTAAAGCATCTTAGGACCTTCATTAGGTTATATGTTATTCCACTTGACCTTTGTTGATTTATGAAGAGCAGACAAAAAGATACTTACCTTGAAGGTCAGTGAGAAGGGGTTTTACTTTAATTAAGACTTAAGTTTTAATTGATTTTTAGTTTCTATAGATCTGTCATTTGCCATGGAAAATTATAATTTGTTATCATATTCAATTTCACCAAAGCCTATCAAACTTTCATTTGAAACAGAATGAAATCAGTCCAACTTACTTTGATGCCTACATGAGATTGATATAAAATGCTGAATACAAATGTTTGAATGATTTGTAAGAGTTGTGTCCCCCTACCGTAGGTCTACCTCCCTAAGTTTTGGTTAGTCTTCATATCTAGTGAAAATTGTTTTATGTATTTCTAAATGAAAAGGCAAATTTGATTTGTCTAATAAATAAAATGGCCAATCTGTTTATCCTGATATTATATTTGGTGGTTAGAAATTGTAATAGCTATTATTAAAAGATGGCATGCCACCTTCATGAGACAGTCATTTTGAACTCAAAATCTCCAAGTAATCATTCTTTATCTTACGTGTTTGTGGTAAGGCCGTTATTATCATGACTTAAATATAAAGTGTAAAACCCTCAACTTTGAGTCATTGACTCAAACAAAAGACCCTTCTAAAGCAGTTTGAATAAAGATGAGAAAACCCATATATTTATTTGACATTACATTTATTCTTTATTCGACATTTAGAAGCCCAAAAAAAGATAGTGAGCTAAACATCATTTGATGGTTAATATAGAAGCTTTTACTGTGGGCGTCACATGTCTGTTACAACAAAAAGCAGTAATGGAGGTTTTATAGCCATATCTATTCCAATTTGTTCATTTATTGAATTTGTTGGAATTGTCAGATTTCAATTGGCTTTTATAACATGTCCTAACTGTCTGATTCTTTTTTGCTGACTTCTACTATTATATTATAGTGAATAGAATGACAATATTCAGAGGATAGAGTGTGTCTTCCCTTGATTATATTGTAATTACCAAATAATTTGTCCGAGATAGTTAATTGGATGATTTAGATACTGTCTTGTTAGATACCATAGGAAGTTCATCAGGTGATTGTCCTTTAACTGAGGGAAGACCAATATCTCCTGATCATCATCATTGTATTTGCTGTAATATATGTAAGTAGGTACCAGGTTCAAGCAAAAAGGGGATTGTGAAGACAATTCTGTAAGCAAGGTATTTTTTTAATTTGGAATTATTTTGAATGTCAGAAGATAAATTAAAAAAAGGTAATAAAATTTACCCTTCTAAGGAAGTTGTCATGCTGTCATGACTGAGGGGTTAACAAGTTTTCCTTGCCTTTTGTCATCCAACTTACCTTACCCTTTTGTCATGTTAACATGAATAACCCCCTAAGTATGGTTTAGTTTCACAAATTATTTTCAGTCATTTTTCTGAACTCTGAAATAATTACAAATTGAAATTAGACCTTGTTAGTATCTGATTGTGATATACATGTAGCATGTTGATCATAAGCGACATAGTTATATGAGTTTTCTTGTGTTGATCAGTGTTTTGTTTTTTTATCATTATCAAAATTTTATATCTGTTAAATAGATTTTTGAATATGTTTAGTTTCAAATACATGTATTTCTATAAACAAGGACAGGATGAACCTCCTCCTATGACAAATTTAGTTATAATGATGTTTGTTACTCAATACATCAGTTTGTACTTCTGTCGGCTTGTTGGCATGTAAAATAAAATGATTACTCAAGCATGCTGAATGAAATCAGAAGAACTAGAGTCAAGATCAGTGCTTAGAGTCTGATCTTCATGTTTGAATAGGTAAACAAATTGAGACTGGGATTATTCTTTCAAGGCTTTGTGTTTTCTGTGTATTTCTTTGATTTTGATTAATAGAAAAAAACTGTTGAAGAAGACATGTAGTCTCTTTTTAATTTAGAGTTAACTTGTAAGTGTTTGAGTCAAGTTGATGAGTCAATTTTACATACCATGATTAATGAAAGTTAAACAAATTGAGACTTGGATTATTCTTTAAAAGCAGGTGATGGAGAAAATGAATTGCAGATTGATTTGAAGTGTGACTTAATATGTGGCTGATTTATCAAGTGTTGTCTATAAAGTATTCTTCTTTAAGGTCAAATGGATAGTTTTATTTCAATACATCTGAAGTCTTTATTGATTTTTTTTTCAATAGTTCCATGCCAGACAAACTGATGGTAGAGTTTGTTTATTTTCTGTTTCTCTTTATATTGGTTTACATGAGATAGATATGGTTTAAGGCCCTGAAATCCAATTTTATGTTTTATTAACATTTTATTACATTTTGTTTCTTTGTTATTAACTTTGAAAGGACATGGTATGATTAACTTAAAGTTTTGCCTCTGAAATACTATAAGTAAGGAATTTTAGCATCCATTTTACTTTTACTATTTTTGCAGTAGAATATATAACATGCGAAAGGAAGCTTTTGTAATAAATATTTTTCTACAGTGAGAGGGCGATGATACTGTACTATTTACTTACCGTACTTATTTTTGTGTCTCAATACTTTCTGTTTCGGAACTCTCTGTTCATGGCGATTTGTTTTGTTGATTTTTCTTGCTCATGAAAATAATTACTATTATTTCTCAAATGAAAGGTATTACAAGATAATCCTAGACTTTAAATTTTTTTCAAGATTTCTCAATAGTTGAAAACCTTCTGGATGATTATGAAATTTTAAAAAATGTTGAGTGATTTGCTATTTACACATTGCTTTTGTGCCAATCAGTATTTCATTTGAGCCAAAACAATATTTTCATTTGGGCCAAAAATTGAAAAAAAACAATTTGCACCAATTACTGATGAATGTAATATGATATAGTCATTCTGTACCCCAGCTCACCGCAGGGATGTGGAGGTTGGATTTGTAGTAGGATGTCATTTAACACTAAAGGTTAGAACACTAAAACTGCATTTACAGCATAATGCAGAGTATTTATTCATATTAAAATCATCCTGAAAACACTGTTATACATGTTTGTTTCCTATAAACCAGCACTTGATAGGTCTGTTCAACCCCCCAAGGGACATTATATTACTAGTATTGTAATAGTCTCAGGTTCAACATTTTAGGCTTACATTTTTATGAGTACAAAGTGTTAAAACTGTTTTCTTGAAACTTAATTTATCTACCTTTATCTTACAATTACTCAGGAAAATAACACAAATGAAATAATTGGTTCTTGGTATAAATGAAATGCAACTTGTGGTGCAAATGAAATAGTGAATATTTCAAAAACTGGCACAAAAGCATGACACCCATTTGCTACTAGTCATTTTGTAGATTTTATTCAGTATGGTTAGCTCCATTATTTTGATCCAACAATTCAAATATCATCTACTGTGGAGGATGTATGGCTACATGTTGGTATATAGACTCTTGTTAGAATTAATGTTTATAATTTAGCCATATATGGTCGTTTGTCAAAATTTTGTTTAAATGATATAAAGATAAAGTTTTATATAACATCATGCTGTAATTTCTCATTAAAAATACATATTTCTAAACAATTTTGCAAGATGCCCCAAAAAGATGCTGTTTTGATAGGATTACCTTAAAATTTGTACCAAGCTTATCAAGAAAGGTCTAAAGGTTAAAGCTGTTCCTAAAATTGATAAGGTCTAAGTCAGTTATTGCTCCAGGAACCAGAATATAAATGATGATGGACTACTATTTTCTACTTAATTTGTTTATTTTATGACAGAGTTCTGAGAGATATGTAGTAATTTTGAGGGTAAATAGTGATTTTATGTCTAGGAAAAGTTTCTACAACAAGTGAGTAATGATCAAAGTTGACATTTAGAAGTAAATAGATTCTGGCTTGTTCCTATAAGATATCAGGCCATGCCAAGGAAATCTCTTATTTTTCATTCCTTTTTTTAGCTTGAAAATTAATTTCCTGCCTGATGTATTACAGCACATACAATGATGATGTTCATGTGTTAGAATTAGTCTTCCCTTAATGAAATAATAGTTTAATGAAAAAATTAAGGTAGTTAACCGACAATTTAGAAGGAGATTGTAATTTTCTTTTATTTTATGGATACTTGTATTTCAAAGTATGAGTCTCTATATGAATAGTCGTGTTTACTGCCTGAATCAGACATCTTTGTTTGGGATTAAATTTTGTTTATTTCATGGATAGAAATAAAAAAAAAATATATGAAAAAAATTTCAATGAGCATGTGTAAAATCACTGTTTTTTTTTTTTAACAACAACGAAATATTGGAAAATAAATAGTGAGTCTCATTGTTGGTGAATATATTTGCTAAGCAATTATTGCTGTTGAAAGCATTCACAAGTAATAGCTTAAATAATAGCTGACACTTTTTTTCACATTGTTCTTTTCAAATCCAAAATTAGATTTTCTTTGGTGAACTGTACTATCACTGTGCAATCATGTTTTGTTTTTCAATTATTTAATTGGTTCAACAAGTAAGCTATTTCAAATTATTTAATATATAGAATATTATTGATAATTCAATATAAACATGATTGAAAATATTCTGGACACCAATACCCCTAATGGAGCCTTGAATTTCACTGTTGCTATTGCTTTTGTCCAATGAAATATGAGCTTTTAAGCTCCATCATTTATCTTGCCATGGTTGATCATCATGAGTGTCATGTGATGGCAAAGTGAACTCAGTACGGACTTAGTTGGGAAAATGAAGACTGATTTGTACTTGGTTTGTTACTTCTAGGTACATCAATATGATACAAAACAGCGTTTTCTATTTTCTGTTATTATCAAACATAGTGTAAAAATAGTTATTTTTCATATTTTTATCATAGTATTTATGCTTAAGAGGTTTGTAGTCCGTACCTTATAAGCAGTTACTACCTGTGCTATGGGAGTTGGAGACCAACTCTTGCGATTTGACTGTCAAGCCGTATATGGCTGTGTCCATAGACACTCAGCTTGAGTATAAGTTGGTTGATTTTAAAAAAAATTTTGCAGCAAGATTCATTGTTACAGTTAAAAGATTTAGTTATGTCCTCAATTGTAAAGTCTATAATAGTGGGGCATTAAAAGCAAAAAAAATATTCAGTTAATAAAACTTCTAATAAAATGTCTTGTGCTGATCAATTTTAATAAATTATGATTTTTAGTATTAGCATTGATCTGTCTTAAATGTAAAGTTTTGAATCTACAAGTATCTAGCCTGTTCAGAAATTAGAAATGCTCAATAAGTAAATAAGTATGTAATTCATGTCAGTTTGAACCATATATTTTTGTCTACATTAGGCTTTTAACAATATTTAAGTTACTAAGATACAATTTATTTAAGGCCTAATGAAATTAATTAGTAGATTTACCATGTGGGAATAAGATTGTTACCTTTACCATGTGGGAACAAACAAGAAAATAAAATGTGTATTGTATTTAGTCACCTGATTGTTACTGAACAATTTTCTAGAATTGTATAAGAAGTCACAAAGTAATAGCCATTCCTGAAATTACTTCCAAAAAATGTCAACAACCAGGAAACCACTTCATATTGGCTACGATATTCTATTTTTTTAATAATGTTTACGTTATGAGAAGGTTATGGAGGATAAGTATTAGCTGTATGAGGAGGTCAGAGATTTTATGTCTGTGATGGTTCACTGCTACAGTACTTTTCGGTTATAAGTCCTGAATTTGTTTTTCTCTTTTTAATGTCGAAATCGGCTGTTCATGTGAAATTATTCATACGATGGGCATGCAGTGAATATGATAGTTAGGTTAGAAATTTATATAAAAAAAAATAAATAGAACAATACAATATTTTGTAAAGAAAGTTGTTATGTAAAAGTGTTTTTTTAAGGTTGATTTAATGTTTACTATAATCAAGGAGATGTATGAATGTAAAAAATTTAAAAAAAACATGCAAATTTTTATCCCCAAAAATTTTAAGTGGAACTTAAATTGCATATATATGGTATATTTTAGGATTGCAAAAATTATACAACTAGAAAATCATTTCACTCATTTCAGAACAAAAATGCAAATTGTTAGCATAGGCTTAATTTTTTTTTTATGAAGACACCCAAACTTCTACTAACCAAGGTAATGTAAGATATATAAATGTTTATTTAGGATGGTATTTATACTACAGAGATGCATATAGGGCATAACATTAAATATTGTTTTATGTCTGTTAGCTGTTTGTTCATGAGAAATTTAGTGAAATTACTCTTTTGGTTTTCTAAACCAATTTATTTTCTTAGATTCTAATTTTCAGGTTTTTGAATGTCAGTTTTATTTGATTTATATGTATTTTCATGACTAACTTTCTATAACATGTAATCCTGAATCCATAATAAAGAGACTGATTTTCAGTGATTTATTTTCAAAATTTTGCATTATGTTTACACAATAATTCCACCTATTCCAACATATGGAAATTTAAGTTAAAAAAACAAAAATTTCATGTTGAAATAGGTGGAATTATTTTGTAAACATTGGAAAAACAATCGGATTAGCTTGTAAAAACATTATTTAATTGGTGATGTTAATTACAGGTAAAAAGGTGATTTTTTGTAAGAATGTTGGAATTAATATGTTTTGTAAATGTATCCTTTGCTTACTTCAGTACAGTTACTTTTGATTTTTTTAATGTTTATTGGGAAACTGTGCTATAAAAACTGATTTTGTCTGATATTGTATTGTTGTATTCTGTTATATTTGTGATGACTTTGTCTGAATCATGCCTCCTGGTATCTTCATGGAATAAATGATTTGAACATGAGAAAAAGAAATTAAAACTAAATAAATTCATTTTTTTATTTTGTACATTTGATTATATATAAACAACATATTGAACAACTAAATTATTTAGCACTAACAAAATTCTTTGATCAGAAAGAAGCACAAATATAAACAAATTACTAAAATCATACTGCAATATTGCGAAAGTTAATTCAAGACAAAAAGCACAAATATACTGTTGAAACACAAATAAAACATAGTAAATTTCAGTCAGTGTGTAACAAGTAAGATACGGCATCAGCATACTGGACTGGTGTGACTTCCTGGTTTTGAAGTCTGGCGAGTCTGTTGTCTATCTCTCTGTATTTTCTTTTCTTTGGTACTCGTTTACCACCAGCTGAATACTGTATTAGAGTCAATGCATGTATTGCTTCTTCTTGTTTGAGTAGTCCAATCATGTTGAAAATGTTTGGGTGTGGTGATTTTACAAGTTTCTTCAACTTCCCATGCCAACCTTCAAGGTGATTTGTAGTTCTGGGTCCCTCTGTGGCGTAGTGGTTCCAGAGGTTGCGATGGCCTTCAACCCAGTAGCTGGTGACGTAGTCTGTGAAACCTGAAGTGTCAGTGTTGGTGTCAGCATCGTTGATGTCCTCAAGTTGGTATGTGTGAAACAAGATTATGTGTGTCATCATTCCACTCATGGTTGCGTAGTTTGACGAGTTCCTCTTGGTATATGCTAGGAATGGGTGTAAGTTCCTCTTTGCAACGTCTTTTCATCTTTCGTAAGATGTCATCTACTCTAAGTTGTATTGTGTCAGGTTTGTGGTTGTGGTTTGCCATTAAAATAAATTAAAAAGTAATAAGCTTGGCTTCATCAACCAAAACCAGCTTGGCATTGTCAATTATTGGCATGTTAAATGGCAGAAAGTTAAAATGGTTTTAAAAAGTTTAATATAATTTTTATTTTAATAAAACATATTCCTCATTTTCTTATATTATTAGAATTTAGTTCATTTTCACTCAAAACTTATTTGTAGGAAAATTTATAAACAGTAATTTTTCATATTTAATTCTCAAGTAAATTTTACCTGTAAAACTAATTAATTACTAATTATTGTAACAACATATTAGGCTATAACAACATCTATTGTTCTCTGCATGTTGGAATAGGTAGAATATGTAATTTCAAAATGTTGGAATAGCTAGAAGACACCCTCACAAATTAGTGAAATTAATCGCTCAGGGAAACAAGTTGGTTTCACAAGGTAGCCATTTTTTTTGGGGTGGTGGTGGCTTCTTTGTCCCCTTATAACTCAAAAATTCCAATTTTGATTCCAATAAAAAATATGATTCAAAATTCACAAATAAAACAGTTGAATTTTTTTAGTGTGGCTCATTTTTGTTACCCTTTTACTCCAAAACAGTTATAGTCTTCCCTGTAAACATAAATTCAAAAATAAATTTCAGAAGGAACAGTTTAACAATTATCATAAAAATTGGATGACAGTTATCATAAAAATTAGATCAACAATAAACTTTTTCTCACAAATCTAATGATAACACCCAATTCCCCTTTATAGCCCTTTATTTCCAAAAGGGGTGGGGCAAAAACCCAAAAAAAATAAAGGGCCCTCTGCCATGTCCCTAGAGAACAAATTAAAATTAAAAAAAATTTCAGAAAGATTGGATGAGATCTACTCAAGTTATCGTAAATAAAGTAAAGTTAACGGATGCTAACAACAATGACAACTACAGGGTGATATAATTATATGACTTCAAATTCTTTTGCAGTGTATAAAACATCTATGATATTATTTTGTCTAAATGGTTGGGCTATGACATACTAGTTACATTATATAGAGTAAAAACATATAGAAAACCTGAATTGTCTTAATGGCATATAAACCATAAAGACATTTGTAATAAGAGTAAAATTATAAAGAAGTGGGTATGTCATAAAAACTGATTAAAATGGGAAGCATATTAAAATGGTAACTCTTTACCAAAAAGTAAGAGTCAGTTTTGTATTGTGATTGAGGATAGTTTATTTTTATCTTTTCTAGAAAAGTTTGGATGGCCATTCAACAGAAGAAAAATTAACCATGATGCATCAGCCAATATTCAGGTGAGATATTTATATTCCTAGAATATTTTGCAATTGTATTACTCATTTTTACTTAATTATTTTTATACACCCTCCACATAAAGTTGTGAGGTATTTTGTGATATCCTCCCAAAAGTTGCATGTCCGTCTTCTGTCTGTCTATCCATCTGTTCATTTCCCAATGGTTTCCAGGTATTAACTTGAGAACCAATCAATGATTTTTTTTAAAATTTTGCACAGTTGTTCAGTATCATAAAATACAGGTTGAGTTGATTTTCAATAAAATCTAAAATACCGTTTTTTAACACTTTGCCATCTCCCTTTAGTCACAATTACATGGTTGGTTATATCACTAATTGTTCCATTAATGCCCTACTTTTTTATATAATATATTTTTTTCACCACCTCCTTTCTATTACTACTGGTAGGTTCAGTCATATAAATTTAGTTTGTTTTTTAAAAATTTGAATTTAGCCACATACTGGTGGAAGCTTGAGTTAGGTCAAAGGTCAAGGCCACCTTTACTTTAATTGTTTTTTTTTGCATGGTATTTGACCTTGAGCACTTCCACTGTTCAAATTTGATGGAAATGTTCCAGAATTGGTTTAAGAAACATTAAATGATATAGTATGGTCTAAATTCATGCAATAAACATGAAATGTTTCTTTTTTTCCTAAATGTCAGATCAAATATTATCAGCTATCTTACTACAGATTTGAATAAAATATAGACTAAAGGTTACAGTTTTGAATCTCTTCTACAACTTAAGAAGCATATCTATCTTGCATACATTTCTCAACTGATTTGGATATATTTAATGACAAGTTCAATCTAATGAGGCAAAAAAAAATAATATGTCTAATTCCTGCTACCCTACAGACCATATTTTTTTTGTGCCTACCCTAAACTTTCTATGGCCATTTTGGCCCTAGCACTTTTAAAGTCTAGATTGTTTCCCCATTAACTCAATTTAGAATTTACTTAAATAATTTCCCTCCCTGCCGACCCTATTTTTTTCTTGTTGGTAGCAAGAAACAAATCTTAACTTTTTTTGCCCAGACATGGAACACTCTTCTTCTTTCCCAATTAATTAATTCATTGGTTTACTGTTATTGGTCATTCATGGTGGATTATTTTTCTTCCAATTAAGATATTGGCTAGTACCAACTTTCTAAGTTTTGGTAAAAAAAAAATTTCTGTGTACTGTTTTCATGCTTATTTGGCCATTGTGGAAATATCAGAAATGAGTACACTGTGAACAATACTTACACTAACTTTAATGCAAATATGAAAATTCTAAGGTCTGTAAGCTTCAGGGACTCCTAGATACAGGATATTTGATTTTACAAGAGAAAAAATACCACTTTGTCTTGTATATCAATTTCATTTGTACAGCCATCTCTTTATTAACTAATTTCCATAATGACAACTTCATATAGGAAACCTTTAGGTATAATACCACTATTAAGGGGAACCAGTTGCCTGCGCATACCAGAAAGTAGTCCGTAAAAAAACAAAGTAGTTCTTAGGATGCATTGTATATTTTTTTGTGATTGAGCCAGTATATGCAAACTTGGTATCATCTGAAAGCTTATTATGTCAGGTACACACTGAATACAACAGTTTTGAACTATGATGTAGAGAATAATTTGTCAGAGTCTAGATCTGAAGCCCATTGATTTGTCAAATTTCCAAAAGGATAGTAGTATTTTTATACCTGTCTACTTTCACTTCACCGTTCTTTCTTAGAAGCCATTAAAGGTATGCTGCAAATTTTATGAGAGAGTCTTTAAAGGGTCCCCTCTATGATAAAACCTGTTAAAGTTCATTTTAACAAACTTTAAAACAGATTGGGACCTTGAAAATTGCTGAATTCAGCATAAAAAGTAACCGGATTTTTAATAGTGGTTTTACACCTTTAGACAGTTTTCATGAAGGCCAGACATGTTTTGTTTTAACAAGTTACATAATAATTCAAAATTTACTATTGAACAAAAACTTAGAATGTTTAATTTCATTTTTTACCCAACATATTTTAGATGGATTTGGCTTTCTGTTTCAGTAGATTTGGTTTTGTGTAATTTAGTTCTTCCTATGTATTTGATTTCAATGCTGCTGATGAGAGGTTACACCTTGAATTATGTGTACAGCATGTTGACATTTGAAATATTAATATGATAGTTATATCATACTTATAAGAATTAAGTCTTAGAATCTAAAAATTAGAATGAGGGTAATTTTATTAACTATTTCTCAGGTTTTTTTTTGCAAACAGCTGACCTGACTTGCAGGTTTAAGAAATAATTTCATTCATACTGGTTTTGATAGTATTTTTCTGAAAAATCAGATAATAAAAAAATATACAACAGTATGCCAGAAAAAAAAAATTAAAACCAGACTCTGAATAATCCAAAAATCTGTCTAAAGCATACACTGAATAAATCCAAAATCTGTCTAAACCAGACACTGAATAATCCCAAAATCTGTCTAAACCAGACAATGAATAATCCCAAAATCTGTCTAAACCATACACTATTTAAAGTCCCTTAATATAAGTTAAAGTGTATTCTGGTTAACACCTGTCTAAACCAAACCAATCATGAAATCAGAAAGGGGGGTTGGTTAAAAATGGATGTGGAGTTTTCATATTACAACTTATAACTTGCTGTATCTACACAGACTTTTTGTACTGTGTTAGAATTCTTACAGTTAGGCTTCTGGAACAGGGTTATTTTGCTGCAAGATTGAAATCATCACTACAAAATTTTTATGATCGTTGTCATGAACTCTTGGATCATTACAGTGTATCCATCTGCACCATGAAAATCAATTTGTTCAACATGTCATAGTTTCCTTTCCTCTTTTGTCTACTGGGACTTGACTCTTATCAGCAGCTCGGCAAGTGTTTCTAGAAAAGCAGAGGGTTCTTGCCCTACTGGCACACCTGGTCTATGCTCCCAATTTTTAGTGAAGTCCAAGTTGCTTATTTACTTTTGTTATTTTGTATGTGTTATATTTGTTATTTTACGTTATTTGTTGTGTGTGTCTGTTTTTTTCTATCTGGTCTTTGTCCATGGATTACATTCTTTTGATTTCTGCTAGAATCCTGGTTCCTTTGATTAATCATTCACTGTATATGGTCAATACATTTTACTGCTCAACCAGAACAGTTGCTGTGTAAGTTTTTTAGTAAAAGCGATCACGAGAACTTGTTCTTACAGCATTTAATTCATGACCTCAATGTCATTCTCTGTCATGTTTTTCATTATTCCAGAAAATGCAACCAATTTATATTTCTTGTACTGACTGATTGGAGACATGAGAACTCATTAATATATTATCTCCCTTAGGGATTCCAGTTTGTAAGCTGTCATAACCACTCTGTTTATATGACAGGGTATATGGATTAAATTCACACAAAATGTTTTTTTTTTCATAGAGGAAAAAATCACAAGTATAGTCAAGAATTTGTATTAGGTTCAACATAAACTAACTTCAATTTTATGGAATGAAGTGTATGCAGTTCAAGATCTTTGAAAACAAAATGTTACATAATGTGATGTCGCAATACAGTGAAAAGTACCTGGTAAAAACACCAGTGAATAGATTTTTTATTTGAAAACTCCATTATACAAATGAATTGGTTAAATTTATACTTTTGTTGGGAACCAATTTTATAGTTCGCCAAAACCCATAAAAACCACATCTAATTGATACCCCGCAAAAAATTATACATGAACTTCCACAGTTAATAATTTTGCCAGCAACTAACAGGAAAAAATTCTGAAAATCCTGAAATTATGTTGAACCAAAAAAATAGAAATATTGAATTATTTATACTGTGTGCATTGCATTTACCATACAAGAATTTAAGCTGTTTTTCACTTAACGGATATCTGTAATCACATGATTGTCTTTTTTTCAGGATATTTTATGTTTCTCATGATTCCCAGGACCTGAAGATATGGAGTTATATAGCCAGAGATGGACCTTCTAATGTCTTCAAATGTCATGTTTTCAAAGCATTCAAAAAGGTATGAAGGTCAAGGTTACTTTTAATTGTCATAAAACAACTATTCTGAGTAATTCTATAATTGGTACCAATGCATTTAAAGTAAGAAATATAAATATTTGCTTTTTTTTGGTATGATGAGAACCAAATTTATTGATAATTAATACTTCAGGTGTGGATAAGTCCACAAAAGACACACTTCAAAAACAATGTATCAAAAATTTCATGAATTTGCAAAGTTATAGAGATTAAGTATTGTTGATTTCTAGTACAGCGAGAGACTGTGTAAATATACATTAGATTATTAGGTTTAAAACATGCATTGATAGAATATTTGAAATTTGCTTGATTTATGAAAGGCTTGTACTTAGATCTATAAACATTGAAGTAGGTTGATCATGTTTTGAACTAGGTTCATCTTATTTCATTTGTACTTATTAAAATAACTTAACAGGACCTAACAAAATCTATACTGTATTTTGCAGGCAGTTATTTTTCCTTTTCTTGATATCAATTCAACTTCTCATTTTTTGTTTGTGACTTATATGTTTTTCATGTTTCAATTTTGAAGGGTCATATTCATGGAAATTTAGTTTCACAAATATTTTTCTTGCTCACAAAATTAGCAGAAATAAATTGCAAAATAATTTGGTTCACAATAGTTCAGTTCAGCTTTTGTTGATACAGTTTTACTGCTCAAGCCATTTCTACTTTCCACAGGAAAGTTTGGCGTGATAGTGAATGCCAAGAAACAAAACTTATTATTGCATCTTTCTCTGGGTTAACTTTCACTTGTGACAGGTACCAGAAAATTGGAGTTGTAGCCCTGCATTGAACATTAGAGGCAAATATCTTAGATGGTTAAGTTAGGTTTGCATGTTTGCTCTTTGAATTACTGGGGGAGGGGGGGTATTAAAAAAAAATAGCTTTTATAATTGCCTTTGACATGAAAAATTATGTTAATGCTATTCTATATGCTTGTAAAAATGAATCGACTGATATGAACTTCAACCTAAAAATTAGATTTTCCTCTTCTGTAGAGAACCGTTTTATATTCCATTTCTATCCCTGTGGATACATAAGTATTTACCGATGTCCAAGTTGTTACATCAAATCAATAGATTTGTTGAAAATCCTTTAAATGAGTTTATTTCCTGACTAACAGTGATTTGAGCTCCATGTTGACACTGATGTATTGAATTGTCAGGCTAAGAGCTTAAGATGTGGTGTTCAAAATAGAATTCATTCTTATCAAGGAAATACATACAAGGAGTTTCTTGGCCTTCTCAGGCTCACTGTAGCTTGCAGCACGGAAGAAAACCTCAATTTTTAATTGGTTTGATAGATCTGTAAATAGGTTTATTTAGTGAATTTGAAATGTCTGCAGAATGTGAATTATATTAACTGACAAGGAATTTATTCTGTTGATATTTCTTTGGTTCTTTTTGCCCCAAGGTAGCAAAGATTTGGTGTGGTATTTTATCAATTTCAGAAATTCCTTCAGTGAAATCCTCTACTGTTCATTCATTGTTTTGCCTTCAGCTTGTTAATCTGAATTTTGATGTATTTCCATCTGAATTACTTATTTGGGGTTTCCTATATGTTTTCTGGAGAAGGTAGTCAGGGTATCATCTAATGGGCTATGTTCATAGTTTTTCTGATTAAAATTTAAGTTTGCTTTTTTGTTGTGATGGTGGTTTTGAAACTTCGTATGTTTATGTCCTCTTTCTAATAAAATGAATTATCTTGAAATCACAAGATGATGTTGAGTTTTTTCTTAGCTAATATAGAGCCTAGTCCTCAGCCTTCCATTAATTACCTTGATTTTTTTCTTTTCAAATCTGTTTCTATTTTATTATTTTCATGATCACACTGCAGCATGATGGAAGCTGGACTTAGAGAATGTCTACGTGCATTCAAAAGTGATGAATACATTGTATCGGTAGGCGTGTCTGCTCCGATTCTCGCTGTTCAATTTTATTGAAATTTTGTAGGATGGTTATTCACTGTTTTGACAGAATTATGCGACACTTCCATTTTGATTCAGGAAATCTTATAACAATACTACTTTTGTGGTTTAGATGTTTTTGAAGTTAGAATAAAACCAGAAGTGCTTGTATAACCGACACTTGTTTCTGTAAATGGGTGGGGATGGGGGTTTCACTTACTCCACTAGTGACCGCCCCCGAAATTATGGCTTGTATGACTGTGCGTAGTAATCCTGTTATGATTATTGAACAAACTTAAAGATTCCTCAACCTGAACAAACAATAACTTTGCTATAAAATGTGTCTGCTTGTTTTATGGATTAGTTTTTAAACCCTACCGGTGCACCTGGTCAATGCTCCCAGTTTTTGGTGAAGTCTGAGTTGCTCATTTAGTTTTGTTACTTTGTATTATTTTGGTTATTCCAAGTTCTTTGTTGTGTATGTCTATTTTCTATGTCTGGTCTTTGTCCGTGGATTACATTCTTTTGATTTCCGCTGGAATCTTGGTTCCCTTGATTACTATTTAATTAGTGAAGTTTCCTTGAGTATAATAAACAACAAATTTTTTTATCTTTTTCCAGATCTGATTTTTAGCTCATCTGGCTAAAGGCCACGTGAGCTATTGCCATCACTTGGCGTCTGTCGTCGTCGTCATTAACAATTATACAAAACTCTTCTCTTCTGAAACTACTTGACTAATTAGAACCAAACTTGTTATGAATGTTCCTTGGGATATCCTGCAAAGAACTGATGTGGGGATTTTTTATTCCTCGAAAAACATGGCCACTGTGAATAAAAATAGAACATAGGGGTCAGCCAGTAGTTTTTCACATATATCTCCAAAACCGTTAGGTTTATCCAAATTCTTTCCGTAGCTGAAATGATCCATATCATTAGGACTATGAAAGTCTTCAGACTCCTTGTAAGAGTTATTGCCCTTGAAAGGGGAAAAATGACTTTTTTTAAATAGTTTTCAGTGAATATCTTGAAAACTCTGATAAAATAAAAGAAACCTTCAATTGTTGAAAAGATCTTGTGATAAGTCCTACTAAAGACTTCTTGAGTCAAATTTGTTGGACATCTTGTTTAATTTATTGCCCTTGAAAGGCAAAATTCAACAAGGTGAGCGATTCAGGCTCCTGGGAGCCTCTTGTTAATTTTCCTTCCTTGTTGAAGATGATTAAGATAATGGTCATTATTTGTGGATAAACTTTCATTGTTTGTATTAAAGTGTAACTGATACTAATGACAATTTTTTTTACAGCAATTGATTTTCTTTTTTTTTGTGATTTTAAAGATTAATCCCTGAAATATGATTCCATTTTATTATGATGGTACTGTGTAGATCATGGAATTTTTAATTTGAGGATTTCATGAAATATATATTCTTATGAAAATTTTACATTTCAGTGGGAATTAGAATGTTTTATTTGCTGATCCATAAAGCCCACAAAATTTAATTGCCCTTGAACAAATCAATATAAGTGGTTTTTTTTGTTGTGATTTTATTTTTCCTATGCAAGTATTCCCAATAGATATTAGCAGGCAAAATTTAAAACATCAAATTATTGTCCCATTAAATTTCAGGTTATTCCTCCTTACATCAATGTAAGTTTGAGTTCTAATGCAAAAAAAGGGGTACTAGTATATTTAAATGACTTGTTCTTAGTTCTAGTTTCTTCAAGTCTTCAATCTGTATCACATACTAAGCCTGCTAAAACTTGCTTATATGAATTTTAAGAATTCTGTTAAGAATTGGCGTGTTGCATGTTCTATATACCAGCAAGTGTTTTATATACAGTTGCAAAATGTTTTTTTTTTCTTTTTTCTTGATGATATAAATTTTCCTACAGTCACGGTAGAAATCAGGATTAGAAAACAAAATTATGCTTTTCATTACCCTTATTAACCCCACCCCCAAACTTTTATATCTTCTAATGCAGTATATTTTTCATTCCAGGACCACAAATCAGTGGTTTTTAGTTGTGTTAGAAAAGGGCCCAGGGCCAATTTAATTTGGAAAAAGAGTTTAAAATTGCAACCTGAAAAAGGACCGTTATAGTTCCCATTGTACTGAAGTATATGAAGTGACCTCTGGATGTTCCCATTGTACCGAAGTCCATGAGGTGACCTCTGGGTGATAAATATGATACAGTAAAGTGGAGAGAAAATTTTGTACATCTTACAAATCTTCATTTTAATCATATCCAATTCTTAAGACGATGATTCAAGTTGCAATGAGGATTGTCTCTGGTGAACTTAGGGAAATTAGGAGCATATTTCTCTTTTGGAATGGGGCAGAAATTCAGACTCACAACAAGGGTTTAAAAAATCATTGCAAAAGTACATTTCTCTTTGCAAATCATTTGTTTTTACAATAAAAACACAAAATTTTCTATCCATGAAAAACAACGCACTTATTTCTGACGATTTACTGAAAATTGTAATCAGTATTTTATTATTCATTGCTAAGGGAGTTCAAGCTTTTTTAGAATATGGTGTATCTAGAGCTGTGTTAATGCTTGCATGTACTGATGCATTTAAACATTTAACAACTTAAATTTGTTCATCCAAACTGATATCAGAAAAGGCATGCAATGTTTCAATTTAAAACAACTTTCCAATCAAGTGTTTTAGTATCATGTAATGGGAATGTTTAATTCGCTGTTCTAACAGTGTAATGGACTGTGAAATTCTGCTTCAAGTAATGAATAACAAAACATCCAATTATAACAACAATTCCCTTAACTCTATAAGTAATTTCTCGTTTTCACACATTTTTCCAACAGCTAATTCTTTGCTTTCAACTTTGTAAATGTAAGCTTGACTTATTTTCTAAATCTGTTTGTTTTCCTTGGTGTTTGCAGACTTGTTGAACTTCCCTTGTACTCAGACACACCTGCACATCTGGACAGATAAAATAGATTGAAATGTTTTGGCTGCACTTAAAGAAATACTATTAAAATGATATGGAAGAAATTGAGCTCTATGTATTCTGTGAACAACACCCAGTCTCCAATGTAAATTCCTGTCTTTACTTAATCTAATTAGCAGTTTTTACTGAGTTATTTAGTTTGCAAGAAAACATTGTGACTTAGATGAGATGCCACCATCCATCCATCTGCTTTTCCATTATTGGTGGTCTTGTGGTAGTACACTTGTCTATATAAATGGAGATCATAGGTACAATGCAAAAATATTATTACAGCCATTTATATGGTTAACTTCAGGCAATAGATTGCTTGTCATTCAATCTAGGGAAGACCACTTCTATTCCCTGGAGTGAACCATATTACTCACTGTAATTACTTTGAAATAGAAGTAATGGCTTTTTCTCAAAACAAGTAATGACTGGTTGCCTTGCCTGAACTTAATTTGCAATTAATGGTGGAAAATGCCCCCTTTTGTACCTGCTCTGAAATGACACACAGTAACTAAGAAAGGCTTGATTTATATATGTGTGTATCAGTCTGTCAAACATTTCAAGTGCCCTGATGTCATGATTGGATTGTATTTATATAATAGATTAATGTCATGAATCTGTTAAACAAGTTTTAAAGTCAGTGATGACTGGTCAAATTGTGAGAGTTATCTCCCTTTGAAATAATTTTTTTTTCTCAAAATTTTGTTTTGTGAGTTTTGTAATACATTTCCATACAGATAAAGATACAATATATACCAAAAGGTTACTGCTTTAAATCTCTTGAACAAGTTTGAAAATCAACATTGTAGAGCTTAAAGCTGTAAGAAATATCTCTTGGAAATTGAGATTTTGTTTAACTTTGGTGTGCCAGAATCCACTTGTCCGCCTGTCATTTTATTCCTCCGTCTGTGTAAATTTTGTTGCAATTATCTCAGCTCCCTATAGATGGACAAATTTTCTAATTTGGTGGTGGCTGTATAAAGATCAAGCATACTTTGTAAGTGATTTTGACGCCTGTCTGATATCAACTTTCTGTTTTGTGGAACTTTGTCCATTGTCATTATATGGAAAGATAGAGAAAATTTTTTGTCACAAAAAAATCTCGGCTCCCAAAAGATGGATTGATTTCAAATATGGTGTTTGGCTTTGTATAGATAGGGCATATATTGTAAGCTATTTTAGATGCTGTCCATTATCAACTTCCTGTACCAGTAGGGTATATCTAACACAAAGTGTGTAACTTATTTTTTTTGTTTTGAAAGGACTTTCACTTTTACATATCCCAACAGATTTGAATTCAATTTACACCAAATATTACTTTCATGAATTTTTCTGACAAGATTTGGGATAGAGATCACTGTTCTTTCATTATCATCTTTTATTCAACTTTTATGATAATCAGTTGTTTCATCCTTTCATCCTTGCTAAACATTTTAACTAATATTGTTCCCTATACATTCAAAGAAAGTTATGGATCTTATATCAGTAACCCTATAAGGATAGGTGAAAGAAGTGAATTTAAAAAAAAAACTAACAAGAAGCAAAAGGGGTGTTCATAAGTTACTGGGTTTGTCAGGAAAGGTGACATGCATAATACAGTGCAGTTGCTTCCTCAAATAAGGAAAATGTGGCAGTTCATTTTTCGTTTGTTTGTTTGTTTGTTGGGGTTTAACCCCTGAGCAGCAATATTTCAGCTATATTCAGGCAATGAACATGAAGTGGATGATAAAATGAACATGAAATAATGATGAAATGAAAAATGGGATGAGACACAAGGACAATGGGGTCAACAAATTTTGATTGCCACTGGAAATAGGGAGAGATGGGTAGGGTCGGGCAATTTAGCCCTTTGTGGCAGAGCCCTATGGTTCCTACTCCGGGAGAATACCACAGTAGGGTTCTTTATGACGTGCGAGGAACGTGGCATCTTTCCCAACACGGTGCACCACTATGGTTTGCAGTCAAGTTTTCTGTATTATAGCCTGAAAACCCCAGCATGTAACACACCAGGGGTACTCCATTCCGCCACCTGGGACACACAACCCAGTTGCTCTGTGGGCAAAGCACCCTAGCCCCCGGCTATGGTTCTGAGCACTACTTAGTTGCCTTTTACGACAAGCTTAGCACTGCTGCAGGCCTATTCTTTTGACACCCGGACCTGCACAGGGCTTCATTTTTTGAGTTGCTCATTTACTTTTGTTGCTTTGTATGTATTACATACATGTATTTGTATTTTAGTTATTTTATGTTCTTTGTTATACTTGTCTGTTTTCTATGTCTGGTCTTTGTCCCTGGATTACATTCTTTTGATTTCTGCTAGAATTTTGGTTCCCTTGATTACTCCTTCCACATGAGAAGTTGAAAACCATCTGGTGAAGGAAGGAAAAACAAATGCATTGCAGAACTTCAAGGAGTGCAAAGTTCCCGTTTTTAGATATTCTTGACAACTGAATTTAACGAGTTTTTCATTTCATACTAGAAAAGGTAGCCATAGCACAACACTCCATGCGACTAATTACTTTAAATGCCATCAAAGTTCTCAAACATCATTTAATTTTTCATGCTATGCTACAAAATAATTGTATTTATTTAATAAACTTAGTTGACATCACCAGGCTGGGGTTAATGCCCTTGGCAGTATTTGAGATTTCATGTTCAATTAATTAAGGGCATTAATTTGCAAATCTACTTCCCAATAACTTCAACAAATCTGCACCAACAAGATGTTAAAGTTGTTCACTGCTATCATCAATCAACAGCATGCTACTTCCAAGAATAGCAAATTATACTGAAATTTCAATGCTTGGAAAATCTAACTTTCCAGAGCATCATGTACAGTTCCTCATAAAGTTGAGGTACATGTAGAGAGGAATAGATTATTAATCATCTAAACATATATTTTTCACTCGCTCTCGTTTTCAGCTAGTATTAAATTACATTTTTAGGTTTTTGACCAAATTTCACATTTGAAAATCAGGTTATAGTATGGTCAGGGGGCAGCAGGTGGGATATTATTTTCATTACACTTCATTCAGCAACTACTTATCATAACCTCTTGATATTTGGTATCCAGCATCAGGGACAGGTCCCATATAGTGGGATAAAATTTCAGGCCTGTTGGATATCTACTTTCTGTTTAAAGAAATTGTGCTATTTCTGTCTTTGACCTATTTTTTCAATGGTATATTGGTCCTCCTGTTATTGTCAATTATGTTGTTTTTTTGTGGTTCACAGATCCTTGGTGTTCACTAACTCACTTGAATTGTTTAATGAATCTTGATAAAATTTTACAGCAAGGTTCTATGCCACAAGAAAAGAAATGTTTAATTGAATTTGGAGGTTATGGTCCAAACCACTAATGAATTAGGGGCCAAGGATGAGCGTTCAATTCAGTTTTACTTTAGAACTTTAGTGTAAAGTGTATGATTCTCTAAGAAACCGTACCACACAATTTCATTCTACTAAAATTTGGATCAATTTTTAGGGTTCCATATATTTTTCACCTACATTTTTGGCTGTAGTTTGGGCCATATAATTTGTTTGGATATAAGGGCCACTGAAATGGATCAGAAAACACCTCATACACACCATTTGGGGAAGAAGTGTGATTAAATTTTCTGCTAATCTCCTTACCTCCCCCTCCCCCAGGTAGTGCCTAAATGTCACCCGTACCACCAAAATAATCCTTGAAACTGCCACTTAGTTTTCTACTTAAGTAATTCTTTTGATTATATATCTAATTTTATCCATCTTTTTGTGAAGTATTCCAATTTAGATTTTAAAGTCTCTAATACATTTCAATCTGAGTAATTAATGTAACTCATATTCTTGCACAACATCCATATGCGGCTTTGAATTTAGTGTCTGTCCTGTACTACAGTGACTCAGGTCAATGAAATTACAGGTACTAGGCCAATGGGCCAATGGGCCAAAAAGGCATCATTTTGATTGAGTTGGGGGCTTTTTTGGGACCAAAAAAAGACTAAAAATAAGCAGGTTGTATCAGGCATTTTGTATTATATTTTTGGACAACCTTTAAAATGTTAGGATTAGGATATCAGCTGCTTTAATATTGCTTATCATTATGTTTTCTACCTCCAACCAAAATTTTAATTTCTCCACTCCTCATATTGGAGTTACTGATGTCCTCCACTGTGACTTGACTGTGACTCCACAAAAGTGAAAACCAGGATAAAATTGCTCCATTTCAATAGTTTTCCCAATTTTTTCTGTCCTTTACTGAAATGTTTTTGAACTGATAAACAATTAAATATTTCTTGGTATTAAGTTAATTACAGACATTTTTTGAATTATTGACTGGAGACAATGTGACTTCACTCAAAATATCTCCACTGTGAAGAGTGGAGAAATTAAAATTTATGTTGACAGTAGTGTATATCATAGCCACACATTACTGACATAATTTAATGAACATTGTAATGTATTTTCATGATCACAATTTAGTACCAACTTAGATAAATTTACCTACTTTTCTACTAAGTACATGATTAGATTAAGCAGCCATTCTTAGTTTATTACCATTTAAAATCCTCTTCAGTAATCACTTTTTCTCCTTGTCTTTGAATGAAAATATTTTAGCTAGTGGGTGTTACAAGTCATGTTCTACAATGAAATATAAATTTCCCTGAAGAATCATATTATTTTCTTTTTTACTGTGTTTTCCCCCATATTTACATGTCGTAAATTTCAATCAGTGTAACTTTCAGTCCCCATTGTGTCAGCAGGGTCTCTGACTGCTAATGAAAACAAATCCTGTCTGTTTCATCTGGAAGCTTCAACATGCCTTGATATTGATCATCTTTTAAAGAGCCCGAGTGATATCATAGCAGACAAACTATGCTGTAATTTGTTTGCTTCATTTCTCAACATAATGTTCAATTAGTTGAAAATCTCTTTTCATTTGTTTGATTGAAATTAATGGTTATATTTTTTTCATGCAATTAGGCAAATCAATGAAAGAGATGACTGCTATTATATCTAAATTATGATACATTTATATATTTTTTTTCCTTGAAGGAGGTAGACCTAGGATAAGGGACATAACTCTTGCAAATCATAGGAACGTTTGTATTCAGCATATTATATCAACCTCATGTAAGCATTAAAGTAACAAGGATTCATTTCATTCTGTTTCAAATGAAAGCTTGATAGGCTAAATTGAATATGATACAAACTTGTCACTGATTTCAAGAATTATGTCCCTTACCCTAGGTTTACCTCCTTAAATCTGTATACAAAAGAAAAATATAAAACTTTTCCTGGTAGCATATTTCTCCAAATTTGTTTTTTTATTTTCTTTATTCTGTTATCATATCATGGTGTAGATCTGTTGCTATCATTGTTCAAAGAATAATGCAGTTTAATTTTGGTATCTTATCTCTTACCCAGAAAATGGTTACTGTGAAAGTACTGTTGTTTCGTGGCATACCAATATTTGTGGTTTTTGTGGGTATGCCAAATCACAAAATTTGGTTCCCAGCGAAAAGAAGATTTCTACTGATGTATATGTTTAAAACTTCAAAACCATGAATTCAAAAATCTTCCCTAATTGATGAAAATTGATATCCATGAATTAAAGTACTTTCATAATAAATTAAAAATGCCACAAAAAAATTCATGGTTTTTGAACTGTAGCAGTTGAAAGAGATTGGCTTAATATAAGGCTTCATTATTTTTCTCCTTCAAAAGGTCAAAATAATTACAAAGATTTATTTCCACGACAAATCTTAACCAGAAAATTACCACTTTCAGCATTCCTGATTCTTCATTTAGAGAACTTATACATGGTTATTAGAATTGGTTTTCAACTCATCTCCCGATTATCCTAGCTACAGATCAAGGATTGATGGGAATTTTCCTATTATTCTATTTTAGATTCAATCACTGGAATTTCAAATTGCCGATTATCCTTTCATAAAGACGATAAACTTAAGGAAGTTAAAGTTTGGTGTCTGTCAAACAGCTAATTGGGTGATTTTGTCATATTAGCCTTCTAATTGCTGCTTCATTTAAGATGACATGATTTAAAACATTTGAATTACTCTGACAGATCTAGCTCATGAAAGTGGATGTTAGTAAAGCTAAAACATATTCAGCTGATTAAGTGTTTTGTGCTATTTAACTTCATAGATAGGGCACATGTACTGTACTTTTGAATACTGCTCTTTTGACAGACAATATAATATCCATCCTATAATTTGTCTGTCCTTCCACACTTCATGGGTTTACTCAAAAATTCTTAAAGGGATTATTATTATACCCCATGTGAACAAAGTTTGGGAGGTATATAGGATATACCAAGTCTGTCTGTTTGTATGTCATCTATTTTTCTTTCCACATTTCCTGTAAGCACAGCTCCTCCCAAACCACTTAAGGGATTTTGATGAAATTTAATTTGAAGGTTTGAATTGAAGGAAGATAACTACTGTTGGAGGACCCAAATGGTTTTACGTGTTAGAGACCTCATAAACACTACACTTCCTATACCACTCAATGGATTTATGGATTTTTTAAAATAAAAAATAATGGAAAGATTGTGCACCATATGTAGATGTACATGAATGAATCCTCTAATTGTCAAAGGACTCTAAGATGAGATTAACCAACTTTTACAATTAACTCCATTTAAGGTGGAGGTAATTTGGTTTCATTGTAAAATATGCATTCAAAATTTTTGATAGCTTTGATTTGAATTTCTGCAAAAAGTTTTATTCTTTATCATACTCATACCCCTGTATAATGGTATCAAATATGCAAATCTGTGTATAAAACCCTTTGAATTTTATTTTTGAGGTGTTATTAATTTGATACATAACCTTTCAGATACAAGACTATTGGCAATTTTTAGAATTTTGAAGCAGTTTTGACAATTGGAAAACAGTTTGGAAAAATTCTTTTATTTCAGGATAATAATTTAAAATGAAATGATTCTCCAAAGGTCATAACCTGTGATAATTTCCTGTCTCCATCAGTGCTAATAGTACTTTGATTATTGATGAAGAGAAAAACATTTGGCTGCCTCCTCTCATTACAGTATCAGATTAGAAAGTCAGATCTTGTCTGTTCTAATGAGGACCATAAGGATATCCTCCAGCTGTTACGTCTATGATGTAATTTTAGTATTAGCTGAATTAACATTCAGTTGGAAGAGAGGGCACTAGTACCGGTATATGTATAAATCCCCTTTCTGTTGTAATGGTAGTTTTAACCATCTCTCATCCTCCTTGCCCCCCACCTTTTCAAAAGAAAAAAACCAAACAAAAAAGAAACAAGTGCTGTTTTTAAAAACATAGCCAACACATTTGTTTTTACTATGTAAGACAATATATTGAAACAACAAAATTGACAATGCAGTATATAATACTACTGTGAAACTCCTTATATTGTGTTTATTACCGAGATATTTAAAACCCTATAATGAGCCTCAAGTACAAAAAAATCTATGACATCACAGGAGATTCTTTATTTTTGCTGTATTTGGTGAACTATGTGATCACTGTCCTCAATGATTTGTATTTCTAATACAAGTAAACTATTTACAATTATTCAATATATCATGAAACTCAACTCCTGTTTTTGGTTAACAATATTACAAACACGAATGCCTCTAATGGAACTTCGAATTTAACGGTTGCCATCACTTTTGTTCCATGACATGAGAGGTCGTAAGCTCTATGGACTACGTTGTCATAGTTAAGCATCAGAGGTGTCACTCGATATCAAAACAGACTCCATACCAACTGTAAAAAAATAGGGGCAATCCACTGATGGTACTTATAAACTCAAAACGAAGCTTACTGCTTAAGTTCATGTAAGCCTCTATGTCCAGAAAATCTGTCAATTAAAATTTTATTTGGCAAGTAGAGGCATATTTTTGCCAATTTTCTATGATCTGTTGTTTTTTTTTTTTCTTTTTTCTTTTTTCTCCTTTGATCTTCTAAAATTGGCAAACCACAGTCAAGTGATATCTCAAAATTTGACAGCCCTTTGAAAATGTTTACACCTCCCCTCATGTATTAATATTGGCAATTTTTTAATTTGCAGTATTTCATGACATAACACTATCTATTTATCTCAAAAATTATTACAGGTAACAAAAAAATTGGGAAAACTATGGTCGAAGCGATTTCACAGAGTTGTATAACTGTTTTGTAACATTGTTTAGGGGGGTTATCTGCCCCTATTAATAATAACTTAAGTCTTAAAAATTGGTCTCTTTGCCCCAATTAATAAGGACTCAAATTTTAAAAATTGGTCTCTTTGCCCCAATTAATAAGGACTCAAATTTTAAAAATTGGTCTCTTTAATAATGACTCAAATTTGAAAAAAAATGGTCTCTTTGCTCCAGTTAATTACAACTGATTTTGTTTTTAATCTTGGCATTACTGCATATATATATTTGCAAGAAACTATCTGAGTGATATGAAAGTAGTAAAATTAAAAACATCTTGTATAAAATTTCTTTTAATAACTTGGAATGGGTTTAGGGGCTAAAATTGATTTTTGTACTAATCCATTTACCTTTCAGTGTCCATGTGTGTGTTTATAAGTTAATAACTTGCACATAATTGCTGAAAATTTACCAAGTTAATGTTAACAAACTTTCATTATCTTGCAGTATCTCATGCATACTTGAGTGCATAAATCCTGTCTTGGGTAGAGATTTTTTGATTTTAATCTAATGTTTTAACTCAAGATTGTTTTAATGGCTTATTAATTTTATTTCCTTTGGCAAGCAACATAGCAAAAAAAGTAAGCAAACAAGATTTACGAGATGCCAAGATAATGTTCTTCTAAGGTAAAATCCTTGCTATCTTTGGGCATGTAGACTACAATTATATTACCTGGAACAAACCCAATTGACGGTCCTGAGGTGCCTGCATTTGACCACAGTTTTTAGTTGGGTTTATGAAAGAGTAATCAAGGGAACCAAGATTCTAGCGGAAATCAAAAGAATATAAGCTTAAGATCATGGGTTAAAATCTAATATCTAACTATCTAGAGTGGAGAAATGTTGTAATCCCATTGAGAATCAAGGAGAATCTGTATGTAATGCACATCCCTGCATTCCCAAAAATAACCTTGAAGCTTGACCTCTCTGAATCGACAGATGTTTACAACTCTTTGGTTGTCAATATTCATCTTCTTCTAGCTTCAAAAGCAATTAATTCTATACCACATCAATTTGCCCATCTGTTTCTTCACTTCTTCTTTGTTCTGCACCTAATCTGTGATAAACACTATATGTGCATTCAACAGCATCAAGCATTATTTTTCTAATTTTTTTTATAACTTTTTGTTATGTCTGAGATTTTTTGTTTTGGAATTTTGATTATCAGATGAATTCTAGATAACGTGAGATAAAATTGATGAAAGTCCTTGAGTGATAAAACTGGAAAACTTTCATTTTTTGCCTCCTTTGTTTGCAACTTTCTTGAAATAATGGCTTGTTGTCATGGATACAAGATTCCAAAATCTTCGAAAAAGGTTAGTGCTTGTTATTTTTTGTTTTCCTTTCTTATGTCACTTGAGATTTATTTTTATTAAGGGTTTGAATGATAGAAATATCTTAAACCTTACTATGATCAAAACTAAATAAGCATAGTTGACGTTTCAATTTTTATGATAAAATATTAGACAAAGTTTCCCTGGTTTTTAAATAAGGATTGAACTTTGAATATTGAAGTTGAAAAGGACTGGTATTATATGGCCAATACTGGTCCCATGTATAATTGAAAATTATAAATGTCTGTTGTTTAAAAGGTTAATTAAATGAATAAATGAGCTGATTTTATCACATTTATAGTATATTGTCTTTCAACCATTGAAAATGTAATATCCCCAATTGAGCAAATGTGTTAATTTTCTATCAAATCTGCTGAAACTGAGCAATTTTTTGACCATTTTTTTTTTCATTTTAGAGTGCTTCCACTAATCAGACCCTAAATTGTTTTCTCTATGTCCCTTTGGTAGGAGTCTTTGTTTTCTATATGTCCCTTTGGTAGAAGTCTAAATCGTTTTTTTTTATATGGCTTTAACAAATAACAATTGAAAATAATCATTTTTCTAGTTTTGTTGTTATTGAATCATAATAGGTTTCCATAAAACTGAATACTGAAGCATCATATTATTTTGAAATGGAATTATTATGGAATTTAGAAATGATGTCCTTATTCTACCTTCTCCTTCATCAGCAATGAGAAAATAAATATTGTTGATTAACTAGTATTGTTAAGTTTTACCTTTGTCATAATTCAATGAAAAAAAATAGGAATCGGCTCTTTGACTTGGCTCTTTGATATGAAACTTAAAATATTACCTTTAAATTAGTTATGATTGAAGATTGAGTGTTAAGTTTGTTGGAAAAAAAGTTTGAAATTATACAATGGGAGAAAACATTTGATCCTATAGAGAGGGAACGTATTGAAGTTGTACCTGTAGTAGAATACTACATAGAACAATTTAGTACGAAAATTATTAATGATAGTTTTTTTTTCAGGAATAAATTAAAAACAAACTCTGTCTGTCAAAAAGATAGCCGAGGCATTTTCTTGCTTTTTTTTATTCCAAATTTATTTGGTTACCTGTGTGAACGCTGTGCTACATTTATACCTTTCTTAACTCAGTTACTTAATTGGTTCAACAAGTTAGCTATTTCCAATTATTCAGTTATAAAAGATTAGTCATAATTCAATATATAAACCTGATTGACAATATTCTGGACACCTATGCCCCTATTTAATGGAGCCTTGAATTTCATTATTGGTATCACTTTCGTCCAATGAAAAAAAAAAACATTTTTTTTTCTATCTATTTAGAAGTAACTTCAGTCATGTGGGTCACCCTTAATAATTTGTGTAGTGAATTCTTTTCAACTGTGCACCACTAGCATTAATGGCAAGGTAGCCTTATAACTTAATTTCAGTATCCAATTTTTTTTTATCAGAAAATCACTTTCTCATGGTGAAACAATGTCTATGTGACTGAAAACGTTTTATCCAATCAGAAAACTTGTTACTCCATAAGTTAATATATACAGCTAGGAACAGCAAAAATGTCCCTTCCAAATGGTTACTCCCTATTAGTTTGATTAGTCTAACCTTAGACTGCTCCATAATGAAGAAGGTGTCCACACAAAAAACTAGGCAGTGGTTGGCTCATGACAAATTTTGTTTTTAAGAAATTGTCATCTATTTCATATCGCAAATGTATCCTTTCTCAAAGTTGGATATTGGTTTAAGATTGTCTGCAACAGTTAAAAAGAAATAAATTACATAGGAAGCTTTGAAATTCATTGAAAAAGGGAGATAACTCTTTCATTTCTTGCAAAATTTGGTTGCTTCCTTAGAGAACTGTAAAATCATTTTCTGAGCTATCCATTGTCGATTTTAAAAAAAAAAATCTATGTACTATTGGACATACACAGGCAAATATTTTTCACGTGAAATTCATGTTAATCGAGCTTCACATGTTAACATGATTTTCATGTGAAATTCACTAAATACGAATTTCATATGAACATTTTGTGTGAATTTCATGTGAAGACTCCATTCACCCAAATTTCATGTGAACTCTGTCACTTAGTTTATTTGCTCAATTCAAGTGAAAATTATATGAAATTTGTGTGAAAATCATGTGAAATAATTTTGCCTGTTTACATATGATATAAACATTACATGAAACAAAAAATTCCATTGGATAAAATTTACCTTGTGCCATAGGAACTACTTGGTTTTTAAATGGACAGCCTCTTAACTCAATTGTTCCAACTCCCAAGTTTGTGCTTTAATTACATTAAATGAACTCAATGTAGACTGGCTGTCAGTATTAAACATAAAATAGATATTATATATGTGATGTGTTCTATTCATTTGTAAATTCAAAAACCAGAGGAAAAATGTGACAAGCTTTTGACCACTATAATTAACAAGTTCTCATTTTGAAATCATAGTACAACAGCAAAATATTTGGATTGAACAATGGTATTGTGTGGTGGTATGGTTGTGGTCCTCTTTCAGAGACACTTGGTTTCCCAGCAATTAAGGAATGAGTTATATTTTTTGGTCTTTGAAGAAATAACCTCAATCATGTGATGCACACTGAATAACCTGCTTAGAAGGCTATTTCAAAGTATGCATAATGGGCATTGAGGTTATTTCAAATACACCAAAAATGTATAGCAGTCATTCCTTATAATTTAAGTTAAGTAACAAAATTCAACAAGTTAATCATTAGAAAAGTTTGACGACATCACAGTCATTACAAAACTTGGTGTATGAAATGATAAACAAAATTTTTGATCCAATCAGAAACCGTGTTACTGCTGAAATTAAATTGTTATGTTAATACTTAAAATGGTTTAATTAAGTTTCAGAATGAGGTTCCATTATTCAAAATGAAGGTTTATATTAGTTTTTGGGGTCATAACTATTTAGATATATTGAACTAAAAAGGACCAAAAGCAAGCATTTCATGAAATTTAACTGTGTAACTCTAGTATACATGGATATCCATAAAATCATACGCTCAATATTGTTTAACACAAAGGTCTGTACTTGGTTAGATTTTAAGGGTTATGACCTGAATGATTTAAGGATAAGGGGCTGCAAAGGGCTGAAACAAGGTTTTTCCAATTTCCAACCAATATTATGAGTAAAAGTATATTGATCTCTTTGAAATTGTAGCACAAAGTTCCATACAAAGGAAGGTGTTGATTGCTTTTTGAGATTCAACCGCTCACTGTTTACGGACCTTAAAAGTTAGCTGTTGAATCTAATTAAGTGTCAGTCTCTGTAAATATCAGGCACTGGGTGGAACTTGGTATAAGGAAACACTATTTGTGCCTTCAGAATCGAGGAAAACAGACAGAACTTTCCATATTATAATATATTATAATTTCATTGAAATGCACTGAAAATGAACATTTCAAAGGCAGATAACTCTGTCAAAAACCTGATTTTTCCCATTTTGCCTGATACTTACAAAAACTTTCACTTAAATTCAAGTCTGATACATTAATTTTTTTTTTCAGAGCCAAGCCATGCGTATTGTACGGACCATAGGTCAAGCATTTGAAGTGTGTCATAAAATCAGCATCCAGTCGGCCCAATCTGATGACCAGTCAACGGGATTCCCTGATAGTTGTGACCAGGAAAACTGTAAGATACCCTGCTTATCCAGAAAAGGGAGGGAAATGCTATAGACGTCCTGTCTGATTAAAACCAAACCACAATCTTAATATTATGTAGCTGTCATCTTATGACCAGTTGTTTGAAAACAGGAGTGTCTTTATTATTTTTATATTTGTCAATAATGGACAAAATAATTTTTTACTCTCCCAATCTGTGTAATGTAGAGTAGATGTCTGGGTCAATACAAAAAAATGTGTCAAAAACCAGCATGAGTAATGTACTGGGTAGATACTAATTAAATCTATATTAAAAGCTGAGCTTGTGTATTTATGATTAGATTGAACAAAAAAGATTATATGATCTTTATATGTTGTCTGTTCCACCACAACCAATATCACTTTGGCTTTGTGGTATATTATTATGTTTTTGATCCTGATTAAAATACCTTATGTCACAGATCTATCACTGGAACTTCCCTACTATTTCTGAACACTACACAAAAATATAGTCCAAATGTAATTCTTTTATATCATTCAGTACCTCTTTTATAACAAGTAAATAATCTTCTTGCAATTTATCAGCTCGAAAATATTCTTATATATGCAAATAAAATTAAGATCTAGTCTTCATATGAACTTGAGATTTGAGGGACTCCTTATTGGCCATGAAAGATATTTAGTAATAACTTTACATTTTGGGGAATTTATTTCTTGCAGTAATGTGTTTGAAAGGATAGAATGTATTAAATATTTCCATTTTAACACACTTATAAGTCAAATTATCCATCATATCATTAATATTTTACCATTTATAAACAGGAAGTGAAGAGCAGTGATTTTTACCAAGTAAAATTGGCGGGAAAATTCAAATCGAATAAAAGAGTCTATTTTTTTTAAAACTTGTTTTATGGAAATTTTTCTCATAAGCTGATGTTGGTTTTATTTAAGTGTAATTGTTATACAGGATAAATACTCTGTTAATATAGCTCTTGAACATAAATGCACATCAACTTTTTGATAGATTTAAAATTGGGGGAAAAGGTGAAATGGAACAAAATATGTAAATGTGTGTGAAGTTTGATCAGTAGTATAGATTAACTTTCAGTTTATACATATTAAAAAGTACAGTTCTGTTGTAGTATTTAAAATTTAATGTATGAACACTATTTTATTTAGCATCATATAATCTTTGAAATTTTGTTGACAAGAATCAAAAACCCCTGGTGCGTATCAGGACTTTGATTCTGATTGGTCATGGAAAACAAGACGATACAAAGCAAAGCAAGCATTATTTTTCTTTGGAAGTATTATGAAAAACTAAGTGTCATTCCTTGTAACTCATCCTTTTTGGTTTTGAGCAATGTTTTGAAATAAACATTTAGATGCCTGTCATTCTGGACAAGACATATTATGGATTACCAGTTTTTGTTAGTCTGTTATTCACACTTCACACAATAACTCCAAAAATGCTGCCATCATTTTTCATGAAACTTAAGTAAATTGTTTCTAGTGTTGTGAGCTCCCTTTCAATATGTTTTTAATAAACTTATGTTTTGTTTTGTCTTGTTTTTGTTGTTGTTTTTGTTTTTCTAGTTGTTTTGATGTTGTATGGTTTTTAGGATTTATCCAATGCAGTCGGTATTGAGCTCACTTTGACATCATGTGACAGCCATATGTTGTTAAACCATGGCAATTTAACCAATGGAGTTTCATTAGACAAAAGTGATAACAACTGTGAAATTTAAGGCTTCATTAGGAATATTGGCATCTGAAAGTTTATTTATTGAGTTTATATAAATAGTCTTTAGGCTTTTTAAAGAAAATCCTTGTTTTGTATAAATTTAAGCTAAATTATGTACAAAGGGAGATAACTCAAAGCAAAGAACTGTGGCAGTTATTGGCACCAAGATGTATATGTTTTATGTAAATTATACTTATTATGTAATATCACATAGTTATCAGTTCCTAATGACTAACAGAGAGTATATTATCAAAATGCTGCTGCATTCAATGCTATTAGCACGATTTTATTTCAAAAGGTTGCCATGGCAACCAAAGAGTTGTGGAAGTTAAACAAAAAAAAAATTAAATCAGCATGTCGAGCAATCAAAATGATGCCAAACTTTGTGGAATCTAAATTATTTAAGATGAGTTGGTTAGATAAGTATACTGAGATAGTATCGAGAACACTTGTTGTGTTAGCAGGATGGCTTTCATCTTGAAAAGAGGTCAGTCCATATTTATAAATTAGCAAACTGATTAATGTTTTTGGAAACAAAATTCATATTATGATTAGTGTTTCTGTGTTTGATAAGCAAAATCAAAGCTTTAGATTTAAAAAAAAAAATTAAATGGCTTTTTGTGAAATTTTTAAATTTGTCTTGATTTTCAGTTGTTTGAGGAATCATATCCATCAGGGTTGAAATTATAATTATTTATTGTTACTCATCTATGTTCAAAATATCAACATATTTTTTATTATTAAAATTAATTTTGAATTGTGACAGTGTACCAAGATTAGAAACAATTGAGGAAAACCTTCATATTCACCATATCCATTCTAAAATTCTGTTGAAAAATATGGACAGTCCATGATTTCTTCTTTTACCCAATAAAGTTTAAGAGACTGTATGTTATGAACAAGAAACTTTGGTGAATAGTTTAGTGTTGCTCATAACGTAAAAAATCAAAATGTTTACATAATTCTGTAAATTTTTGATAGGTCTAAGATTGAGGCTATTTAATAGAATTTGAGATGATAATTTTTTAAATGATTTTCCAACCCAGTTTATCTGAAGAACCATGGCTTACTTAATCTGGGATCACTATTTTGTTAAATTTGGCCATGTACTTCCTGCAAGAATTAGATAACTTTAAATGAAAACTTCTTGCAATCACTGATAAATCGTCTGTTTTCTTTGCCCACTTTCTTTTATTTGTTATTGTGCATGAAGGACTATAATCACAGATGGAGAACTCTAAAGGTAGATAATCAAAATTATCGGTTTTACATGCTGAAACCTTGTAAGTGCAACTCTTCCTAGACCACTAAAGGGATTTCAATGTAATTTTATAGGAAGGTTGGGCATCATATTTAGACATGCATTAGGCAGTATAATAACTGATGAGGGGAATCCAAAGGGAGATGATCCAAATTGAGGGTTTTACAGGTTAAAACTTTGTAAGTGCAACTCCTCCTAAACCACTTAAGGGATTTCAATGTAATTTTATAGGAAGGTTGGGTATCATATTTAGGCGTGCATTAGGGAGTATAATAACTGATGGGGGGACTTCAAAAGGAGATGATCCAAATTACGGGTTTTACATGGTAAAGCCCTTGTAAGTGCAACTCCCTAAACTGGTCAAGGGATTTTGAAGAAATTTAAAGGAAGATTTGGTATTATATGTAGATGTGCATGAAGGAATATGATTTCTGTTGGATGATTCCGAAGGGAGATAATCCAACAATCTTTTTATACTTAAGTCCATTTGAAGCTAGGATTATTCTCTTAGTGAGCTTGCTCACAGTACTTCTAGTTACCTTTGCCTTTGAAATTAAAAGCAGATCCAGTAGCCACTGTACTCTTTTCATCATACTTAGGGGGTGCTTACTTTGTGTATACTGTAACTCAGAAAGTATTTATCTAGTATTTTTAAAACATTGCACAGTATGTACAAATAGAAGATGTGTACCTCCTGTTTTGGAAAAAAAAAAGATTTATTTTGAACACTTTTTATACCCCTCACTTGAAAACTTGGAGACTTAAAGGGATCCTACTGTCCATTTGTTTATTTGCACCAAGTTTTAATCCCCAACTCCTCTAAAACAGCTGAATTTAATGTGATGAAAATTTCACATATTCTTAATCACATGCCATTGTGCACCTATTTTGTTTTTTCCGTCGGAATGACTTTTGCTGATTCCAATATGGTTTCTATGGAGAGGAGCAATATTACACATATCACTAAGTGAGCTTCTAGTTTCTTCTCAGTAAAACTGTTCCCTTGAGCATTCAGTCTACAATACAATTGAATATAGTGTGCAAGTAGTCGTAGATTTGATGAATGTTGATGGGATTTGTAATTTCTTATTACTAGAGAAATTGTTCAAGAGTAGCATAAATTTCATTTCCAAAACCAAAATTTCACACATTTTCTACAATTTTTACAATTCAGGTAGAATAAGATGTATGTGTCTAAAGTAGTCTTTTAAAATTTTACATTTTTATTCTAGTAAGAAGCATGAAAGAGAAAGACAAAGGTCACCATAACCATAACAACAGTATACCTATGTCTACTCCTGAGAAAGCATTCAAACAAGCCCAGGAACTACTGTATGCCATGGCAACCAAAACTCCAGTAAGTACACATCTGTACACCAAAAAAATGCATTTAAAGAAGCTCAGGAACTACTTTACACCATAGCAACCATAACTCCAGTAAATACACATCTGTACACCAAAAATGCATTTAAAGAAGCCCAGGAACTACTGTATGCCATGGCAACCAAACCTCCAGTAAGTACACATCTGTACACCAAAACAAATGCATTTAAAGACGCCCAGGAACTACTGTACACCATGGCAACCAAAACTCCAGTAAGTACACATCTGTACACCAAAACAAATGCATTTAAAGAAGCCCAGGAACTACTGTACACCATGGCAACAAAAACTCCAGTAAGTACACACATCTGTACACCAAAACAAAAGCATTCAAACAAGCCCAGGAACTACTGTTCACCATGGCAACAAAAATTCCAGTAAGTACACATATCTGTACACACAAAAAAAAAAAAACAACATTCAAATAAGCCCAGGAACTACTGTTGGCCAAAGCTACCATAACGCTATAACAGTCAAGTATATTTGTGTGTAACTGAAAGGTTAGATTTAAGCAGACTTGGTGACTGTTTTATACTTCCTGTTAGTATGCTAGTGTCTGCACTAGAAGAAAATCCTTGGTACAGCTGTGTAATATGGCCCTTGGTCTACTATGCTGTGCTTGTGACCCTCCTGGTTTAACTTTAAATCTGTCAGTTTTATTAATTGCAACTTTTTACCCAATGGCAATGTTTGCAGTAAATCAGAATATTGCAATAATTTATTTAATATTAATTTTCATCTCTAAAACTTGTGCAACTTTTTTTTTTCTGACAGACCTTGATTGTACCCTACAGAAGATTAAGTCCTATTTTACTTCCTTGTTTCAATAAACAGCAAATTATGTTTCAGATTGATTGGTTTCTAGCATAACAAAGGCCAGTTTAATTTGTCTAGCAGCTTACATCCACCTGTGGCCCTCCAATTTCCTTTAACATATAAAGGACCCATATGTCATTATTCTGATTAAGAAAGACTTGGCAGTTGCATTTTTTCCTCTATTTGCAGTTTTTTTTGTAATAAAATTGCTTTGTATTGCAGACTGCAGACTACTGTCTTAGACATTTAATTAAATAAGAATCTTGTTTCATTTCATGTTTCTGTTATTACATAAGTCGACATTAGAACTGTTAGGTGACAATCATGACAACTTTACATAGGGGTAGGGTCATTGAGGCCATTTTCAGTTCAAATATTATGATATGTTTGAAATATTTGAAGAAATGATGATTCTGATTTTATTTTACACTGCAGTATTCTCAAGTTATATTGTTTTTATTGAAAAGACTTATTTTGTATTATTATAAAGAAGTTCTACTTGTGCTGCACCATCAGAATGGGACACTGAGAATCTTAACACATCTGAGTGTGCAAGACATAGAAATCTCAGACACCCAAGGGTAAGATTTCAAGGTCTGTAACTAGGCTTTGCCCAGTTAGAGAACATCGAAATCTTACCCAAGGGTGTCTTATATTTCCTGGTCATGCATTTTCTAGTGGTTTTTTTTCTCACTTTTAAAATTACTTTTGTCATAGGTATGCAAATTTAGAATGTACTGCTTGCCGAAATTCCTTAGAAACGTTTTATTGTGACATAAAAAATATTACATGTTTTATATCACCCATGGGTGAGACAAGGAAATCTCACATGCCTAAAAAAGGGGAAAAACTTTGTCTCTTTAGTGAGAAAAAAGTAGATCAATAATAGATGAATTACTTGTAATCTGCAAGATTTAGTGCAAACACTATTCCAACTACTTGTACCTTGCAGTGATGCCAAATTTTATTCAGTTTATGATACTGACATAATTAACTATCTTTAACTTGCATGTGTTCACTTTCATTTCATGTAAAATATGGTTTGAAAAGGACAAAGTCAATATTTTCAGACATTGTACTGAAAATTACTACTTCAAACACCCATTTTGACTAGAACATTCTAAATACATATATTTACAAAAGCAGTTTAGGATAATCCTCTATATGTATTCCTGTTTTGTAACACTTTTACTACACACTTTTTGTGTGTATTAATTTTTTTGGCAGCTATTTCCCCCTCTTATTGACTTCTTAAATTTGGGCCAAAGTATTCAGGCATTAAAGCTTTCTATTAGTTGCATTTTTTTATATGCCTGTCTTTCTCATTGGGATGTATTATGGTATAAATGTACATCCATTCATCTGTCAGTCTGTCGTTGACACTTCACACAATTACTCAAAAAATGCTGCCACCAGTTAATGTGAAAAAGTAAGAACTCTTCTTTCTATCTATGTGAGCTCCCTTTTGATTTTTATAAATTTCCAATTTTTCGTTTTTGAGTTATGACACTTTATTTGTACAAAAAATGGGGTGATTTTCTGTTCTGTAACTCAAAAACACTTGCAACAGTGGGACATTTAAACATTGTTGAATTACATATTTAAATTCTTATGGAAGCTCTCTTTCATTTTTTGTAAATTTCAAATTTAACGATTGAAAGTAATGTGACGTTGTTCTTAAAAAAGAGGGGGGGTTCACATTTTACATATTTTATCTCAGTAGAAGTTGCACCCATTTTCATGAAACCTTTAAAAACACTTTATAAGTTTCTTGTTTTCATTTTTTTAGTATTTAGACTATTTTCTTAAAAAAGGTAGGGTTGGAAAATGCTTTGAATTTTTATTTTTATTAATGTAAGTTCCTTTCTGTTGTATTTTTTGTCAAAATTCAGATCTTTATCAAGCTTGAATTTTACATACGGTATATTTTCAGGAATATTTCATGTTAGTAAATGTACCAAAAATGTCCATGTTTTCTGTAAAAGTATCCTAGAACTTTTTTTGTGTTCTGCTCATTTAAATTTTATGGGTGGCAACAAGGACATTTCTTTGTGAAGACACATTTTTTTACATTGATTTATCATTAATGTTCATTGTTTCTTTTGTTTTAGGGTAAAGAGACCAATTCATTAGAAGAACCAGAGACGAGAATTCCACTGACAACACATCACCACATACAACTACTGAGAGCTCAGCTTGAAATGCAGCAACATCAGACTCAGCTTGCTATTGCTCAAGTCCATTTACTGAAGGACCAACTGGCTGCTGAAAGTGCAGCTAGAATAGAGGCACAGGTTTGGATGCATTCTCCTCAGATCTGGCGTTTTTCATCAATTCTTCAATTTCAAGCCATCTGATTGTTCAACATTTCAGTTGTTGAAGTATTTGAGGAAATTCTCTAATTGAGATTTAATGGAAATAACGGAGTGAGAATGAGAGAATCGTAGGATAAATAATTGGATAGAATAAATAACTAAAACAAGATTTGTTTGTTCCATACACTAGTTTAATCACAAAGTGTTTTCTTCACTGTAATGTAATTATATTTACTTATTCATGATAACCAATTGATTATTTTATTTATATAACTTTTCTTAATATTGTATTGTTATTTCAAATAGATTTTTAATTATGTTATCAACAGATTGATATTTTAAATCATCAATGACATCTGATGAAGTTAATGTCCGAGGAGAAAAGTGCTGTGATGTTTAAATTTGAGATTTCCAAAAAGTGAAATTACAGATTTTATTTCACTTGTGAATATTTAAAAGTAATTATATAGATAGCAGTGTTTTATCGAATGTTCCCAGTGTAATAAATTTTGATAATTCTCACTGTTCTCCTGCCAAAACATCAAAACTTCATAAAAAATTCATATTGAAAATATTGATAAATTATGAAGAAAATCTATATAATAAACAGGATAATCAATTGGTTATTATGAATAAACAAAATATGATCACTCATGCCAGAACGCTTGAAGATTTAACTAGTGCACAGAACATACACTCTCTAAATCCAGGCGTTCTTCGGCACTCATGATAATATTTTGGTTATTCACTCTTTCCAATTAATTATCCTATTGTTATTTCACAGGGAGCATTAAATAATTAACTGCCCATTCTATAATAAGTTATGAAGCATATTATCATAACAGCATCAACGGAAGAATAAATTGATAAAGAGACATAATATTACCTTAAAATACATCCATTGAATTACATCTAGTAATCAATCGATTATTTTACACAATTATTTTTTACATATTTGAATAAAGCCTTTTTCTTTTTTAGGCCAGATCTCATCAATTGCTTGTCCATAACCGTGACCTGTTAGAACACATGGCTCAACTGGTTACCAGGATACAGGAGTTAGAGATCAAGGTCAATGGTGTTGCTACGTCAACAGAAAACCTTCTTCCTCCCTTGTCACAGTTACAGGTAAAATAAGACTGTTCACATGTTATAATATCCTTAGCAGTTAAGGAAACAATGATGGGGAATTTGAACATCCTTATATATTCATACAAGTCTTAAAGGACTGCTGATACTCTTGCTATGCCCTTGTCTTTAGGCATTTCAAAGTGAATTACTTGGTTCTGAAGTTCTCTAGTCATATGAGGCTCATCCTAATTCACTGTGTTACCATGTCAGTAAAAAAGAAAAAAAAATCATTTCCCTTGGCATTTTTCTGGATATGAGCAATAGAAAAGGCACCATCACTTTTTTTTTAAATTAGTGAAAACTAATACATTCTTTATGAAAAATTGCTTGAGAACCAAGAACAAACTTTGCATGCTTGTTAGAAATATTAAAGATTCCCTTCTCTTTGTTTTGGATTTGTTATGGTAGAATTATTTTGTGTTTTGTGGATATCAATTTAAAAAAAAACTTATGTCACTGAACTTGATTTTGAGATAATTGAGCCTTATTAAAGCCAACATTTTAATACATCTTACATGGATTCTGTTTGGAATTTTCAATATTTTACAAACTTTTAAAAAATTTGGTAGATAAAATTTCTTATAACTTTATATAAAGAACACCTAACAGACTTTCTTTCACATTTCAAAATGATACCTGGGGGTCACTGAAATCATTTTCTTGCAATATTAAAAAACTAAAATTCTCTGCCAATGATGTCCCCTTTGAAAATTATCTCCCATTGATGGAGGCTTTTTTTTTTATTTTTTCATCATTTTAAACTCTGTTAGTTCATAGAAAATATAATTGTCTTTTGAATTTGCAAGATGACAGAAAAGAATGCCCTGTGTAATAGGTATGATCTGTCTTAAGTATCTTTATTATAGGATTGCTTTTGATGATATTGAGAGCAAAAATGTTTCATTACTAAACTTACAACTTAATGTTTCTTATAAGTATAAGAACTATTTTGTAAATTTAATAATTGTTAGAAACCTTTCCATTTTGAATATATGCTAGAGGTAAGTCATCTTGTTTCATTCCTTATGCCAGGGATTACCCTTTTGTTTCAACTTGGACATGGTTCGATTTGTTAAGTAGGTAATTGCATTTATTCAATTACTTTGAAGTAGAGCAGCTTTGATGCGGATGGGAAAAACCTTTCAATTGACCTTTTAATTACACTTGCTCTTAATGTGCACAGATTGGTAATTTTGTTGGTAACTTATTCTACAATTACAGTGGTTTAGTGATATATTATTGTCCCCCGCTGCAATGCGGAGCAGGGAAATAGAAATGCTGGTGTCCGTCCGTCTGTCTGTGCGTCCGAAGCTTGTGGACACAACTCCTCAGAAACGGCTGAACGGAATTTGACCAAATTTTGTAGGATTGTTTTTTTTTTGTTTTTTTTAATCTTTTATTTATTTTTGAATAGTCAGGATTTTACAGCTACCCTTACATCACCACCTGACTAGGGTGTGGCAGGGATTAAAGGTGATATAATAATTGTAAACGATCTGACAATATGTTTTTTTAAATATAACTGAGAAAAAATTGAAAGAAATAAGATATGGTATGTAATATTAAAATCTGACTCACTCACACTTGCATTCACTCTATCATACATATAGCAAATCGAAATTTACTGATAGTAGATATGCTCTTAATTTAATACCATGACCAACAGAAAATAATAGTAATCGTAATAATGATAGCAGTAATAACAATTATAATAATACATGTGATACAGACATTAATTAGGACAAATGTATTGCAAAGGGGCCCAGAATCTTTCCACTACCGGAACTTTATTATTTTTCTTTGCTACATATAGTTCCATTGAATGATAACTCTTGATCATATACTTTAGATCAGTAATGTTTGGTTTTTGTTCATTTAATTTACACTTGTAAATGTAATTTTTAGCAATTATAAATAATAAATTAATGAACAAAGTTTCATACTTAAATCCAAGTAATACTTTCTCTTTATCAAAAACAAAATCTGCATAATATAACCTCAGCTGTTGAGTAAAAGCTGTCCAAAATTGAAGAACCTCTGGACAATCAAAGAACAAATGTTCTAATGTTTCCTCTTGTGAATTACAAAAAGTACACAAGTTTGTGTTTGTCAATTTTATTTTGAAAAGGAAAGAATTTGTTGGAATAATTCTATGTAACAATTTGAACTGAAAATTTCGTAAATAAGAATTCTTACATGCTTTGTTTAAAATAATAAAATATTTAGACCAGTTAACAATATCACAGCTAAGTAAGTCTTCCCACTTCAAAAATTTTTCAATGGGTAACTGAACAACATTGTCTATAAAATCATTTTATGTAAACTTCACTTTTGTGCTGGTAACAATCCTTTGAAAAAAATTGTCAACAGGATTAAATGATACTAAACTAACATTTGCAGTATTTTCTTTTATGTGATCTTTAAAACATTTTGGAACATTTGAGATCAGACTATAATATTTGACAAAATTGTTTGTATTAATCTTCTGTTTTCATTTGTTGAAATATACGAAAATTCTTGTTCTGAGGATCAATTAGATCAATATTGTACACCATATTGTTTCCATTTAACATAAAAAGGAGAATCACACATATCTACAAAATTGAGAATATCTAACGATAAAATTTCTTTAATACAAACTTTTGTACGTGGTTTTGCTAAATACATACTGTCAAATACATCTTTCCAGAATGGATTTGTTAATACATCCATTATTTCTTTTAGTTTTTCTTTCTGGAGGTTTAAAACTCTATCACTGCCATAGTTTTTTAGATCACGATATAATTTAAAGTAATTTTTGCCAATCCCCATCCAAATTGTTAATCAGTCTCTTTATCCAACAAACTTTAATATAATTAGTAAAAGACTGCAGGTGTATCATCTTCAATCCCCCTTGTGCTATATCACCAATCAAAGTGGTCCGTTTGATCTTATCAGGTTTCCCATCCCATATAAAACTGTAAAAGAGGGAATTTAACTCCTTTAACTTTGACTGAGGTAAGTTAGGCAGTGAACTTAAAAGATGTATTAATTTTGGCAGTGCTAGAGTTTTAATTACAGTAATTTTACCCAATAATGAAAGTTTTCTGTGTTGCCAGCTCTTCAATATAGCAGATACTTCTTTAATTTTTTTTGAAAAATTTAGATCTAACATACGATTAAGATCAAGAGAAAAATCAATTCCTAATACTCTAAAATTTGAGTGTGTCCAGTGAAGATGTTTATCCGGGCAAAGAACGAGATTTGAATATTTTTTATTTCCAACCCAAACAACCTTTGTCTTGGAAGTGTTCATCTTTAAACCAGATACCTCATAAAAAGACTCAAAACAATCAAGTGTTTCTTTCAATGAAACTTCACTACCATCCAGAACAAGAAAAGTGTCATCAGCATACTGACTTAATAATGTACCATTATCTTTAATTTCAATGCCTTTAATATTCTTATTAGCCTTTAACTTCATAGCAAGTAATTCCACTCCAATAATAAATAAATAAGGTGAAAGGGGGTCGCCTTGTCGACAGCCTCTCTCAAGACTGAAAAAGTCTGACATATGACCATTATTTATAACACAACTTCTGGCCTTCAAATAGAAAATTTCCAGCCACTTAGAAACAGATGGACCCAAATTGAAACTTTTAAGTGCTTTGTTCAAAAACTCCCATTCAATCAAATCAAATGCTTTTTCAAAATCCACAAGTAATAATAAACTGGTTTTGTCATGCTGTTCAAGAAAATGCATTAAATCATACAACAATCGAGTATTCTCACCTATAAATCTGTTTTTAATAAATCCCTTTTGAGTATCACTAATAATAGATGGTAATACAGATTTCATTCTATAAGCAATTACAGAGGAAGTTATTTTTATATCAGTGTTTAATAAACTAATAGGTCTCCAATTGCTCATAAAACGTCTGTCTTTACCATCTTTTGGAATGCAAGTAATAATTCCCTGATATTGAAAATCTGAAAAAGTTCCTGATTCATATCCGAATTTCAGAGAACAAAAAAGAAATGGACCAATATATTTCCAAAAGAATTTGTAAAAATCTGCAGTAAAACCATCAGAGCCTGGACTCTTTCCATTTACCATTACTTTCAGTGACTATTTTGTAGGATTGTTTGTCACCATATGTAGTTCACCATACTTAACCGCTATTTTGATTCGACAATTTTTATGGGAGTTATGGGACTTTATTCATTTTTCACATTATTTGCAAAAAGAACACCTTGTGGACACAACTCCTCAGAAACCACGGAATGGAATTTGACCAAATTTTGTAGGATTGTTTATCACCATTTGTAGTTCACCACACGTATCCGCTATTTTGATTCGACAATTTTTATGGGAGTTATGGGACTTTGTTCATTTTTCACATTATTCACAATAAGAACACCTTGTGGATACAACTCCTCAGAAACCACTGAACGTTGACCAAATGTTGTAGGATTGCTTGTCACCATATGTAGTTAATTATACTTAACTGCTATTTTGATTCGTCAATTTTTATGGGAGTTATGGGACTTTGTTCATTTTTCACATTCTTTTTTTGCAGATTTTTTTTTGTTTTATGAAGAATTCTTAATCTAACTTAATTTGATTCATTAAGATACATTAACCTTGAATTGCCACATGGACTTATGAAAGCACATAAATTTTGAATCTGCTATTCATACAAGTGTCAAACATATGTAATTTAACTCTTTCTACAGCGGCGGGGGAAATATGACTACATGTAGCATTCTTGTTATTTAACAAATCAAATCAGACAGGTTTCATTAAAAAATGTGTGAATTTTAACTAATATTTTTCATTCCTGTTGATACCATCATGGTAAGACTACATCACATACATCTTGGTATCCCAATCCTACAAGTACACTTCAGGCTTATGCCTCCTTTACTCAATATAATTGTGACTATGATTTCTATTTTTTTAGGTTTCCTGGTATCCAGATCCTACAACACCACAGTCTGGAGCTGTTTATACTCCAGACTGCAATGACTTTGATTTTGATAATTCTTTTTCCACACATTCACCTAGTGTTGTATACAGTAAAGCTAAAATGGATGAAACAGATTCACCAGATAGTGGTCTCAAAGAAATGTCTTCTGAAAACTTGGCATTTAATGGGGGAAGACCTACGGAACCTATTTACTGGCCAAGCATTTTGAGGGGTCAGGTTTCAGTAAGTGCCCCAGAAGGAATACTGGCTGAAAATCATTTTTCGGGAATTGCCTCTATCACCGGTAACCCTTTTGCTAGTGGTTTTGAGGATGCTTTCAATCAGAATACTATTTTACAATGTTCTTATGAGGAGAGAATGAAGATTATTACCCCAATACCTCCTCAAGATGCAATAAGCAATAGACTTCAATTAAAACTTAATAAGACTCCTAAAATCGATCCACCACCAGAATTTCGAAATTCAAAATCATATCGAGACTCTCAAATTTCAGCACAGAGTACAGACAGTGCCTCTTCTCAAGAGACTTGTCCTCTAATGAAATGTGACAGTGATTATCACTCAAATACAACAGGAAGTGGCCAGTCCCATGGCAATGAAAATGGTAGCCATGTTGTCATGATTCATGATAATATGAAGTCATCAGCATCAGGCTTTCAAGAATCAGATTCAGTAAACTCAAGTAGTCCTTTGTTGATTAACGAGGTTCAAAGTGTGGCTGATCCTGCGTTGGCAGTGAATCAAAGTTTTAATTCATTTCAAAATAAGGTTAATGATACCAGACAGATTTCTGATTTGCAGTTCCTGGACAAATATAAAGAAACAAGTTCAACTTTAGATTCATTACATAAACTTGAATTACAGTTAAATCGAATGAATCTAGACCAGAAGTCCGCTTCCGACTATTGTTTGCGGACATTGAATAATGGTGTAAAGGAGAATGGGATAAAGAAAGACGGTTCACTCCGAATAAAAACAATCCCTCCACCTCCCCCACCCCGAAGGACTGAAAGTCTCTCCTCTGACAATGGAAGCTGAGACTTGTGTCTAATTTGTACACTATGTTGTACTGTCTATTTATATATTTGTTTTTTTTTTTTCTAATATTTTTCTTTGTTAGATAGTATTTGATTGTTATGTTATTGAAATTTGAATGTTAGATGTGAAATGTCGGATTTTATAATTACAGTTTAAGCATGGCAACTTCTTTTGGTTATTTAAGCATTTCTAGTTGACTATGCCAGTGAAAGTTGTATGATGTTTTTGAAAACATGGTCATTGGCAATTAAATTACTGAAAATTATTCAATATTTGCTATGTTTTGCTTACATAAATTACTTTATAGGTACCTCCACAAAAATTAGTGAAGTTTTTGTCAATTTCTGTTTTTTAAGCATTGTCAACTTCTTTTATCTTTTTAAGGGCATTAAATACTAGAGGAATCTGTCCCTGATGAAAAATTAATCTTGAAAAAGTTCAAAACATTCAACATATATAAGGAGAATGGATAAGGTGAATATGTCAAAGAGACAAGAACCCCACCGGGACAAAAAAAAGTGAGCTCAAGGTCACCCATGGGTCTTCTATAAACGACAAGGAAACCCTTACACCACAGGGCAAGCAGCAGCTGGCTCCGAAACATCATTATACACAGGTACAACAAAATAGTTGCCCCTATATGTATTTCTCAGTAATATTTTTTATTTAATATATTTCCAGTACTATTTTGTGTTCTAGGATTTGTTTACAATTAATGTGTCCATAGGAAAAGTGTGAATGACGATAAAATTCCCACAAATAATGTTTGCTTTCCGAACATAACAAAATCCTTTCAGAATTCATCAAGTACTAGTACCACAATTTGTTCATTCAATATTTTTCTCCAATTGAAAATAAGTACTCTATTTTAAGAGAACTTGTATATAATGTGCCTACTTGACCATTATGGACAAGGGGAAGTAACCATAATATGCTCAATTACTTAGTGCAATAACCTTGTTGGTAGTTAGTGGTACCTTAGAGAAATTGACCATTTAGACCAATTTTTATGTAGTTTTTGTTTGTCTTTTTATAAAGGATTGAAATTTTGTTAACATTGTTTTCTCATTTTGTACATTTGATAATTCCATATGATGAAAAAATGATATTATTGAATGTATTTGAACAGTACTGTTACAAAGTACATATATGTAGTGACCTTCATAATTCCTGTCAATATGGTGGGCATAATTTTAGTTTAGGGAACCACCATTTGATTTTTTTAGGGGGGTGGGATCAAATTTAGAATAAAACGCAAGGACATGCCATAAGGAAGAAATAAAAAGGCAGATCTATTCTTGTCCTAATATTTTTTGTATATTTAAAAAAAGAAAGGCAGGATACTGAATTTGATCCAAGCTGCCCCCCCCCCTAAAAATCAAATACGCAGCATTCAGTATTGCTTCATTTTGTAGATTATGTTTATTGAAACAAACAGGAAATCATTACTTGGGATTTGAGATAACGGGGGTGTCAGTCAGTGGTTCTATTATTTTTTGTCTTGTCTGCATGAAATGTTATGTATAAAGTGGTACTCTCCCACCAGCAGTATCAACAGTGTTCATAAGGATAATGCACGAATGTGCTACCTGAAGCAAATCGTGCAAATATTTCATAATTTGATGAATCAATAACCATTGCTGACAGATTGATAACTGATGGTGTTGGACTTTCCTAACAGTACATTACTATGTTAGGTTTGTAAAGCTCCAGGAAACTGTGTGTACAATTGTATATCTTGTTTTGAGTGCAAACAGTCTATTTCAAATTCTGTGAGATAAGTTTATTTACTAAGTTATAGCTCACTCAAAAATTGGTAGATATTGTAATCATCTTGTCTGTCTGTCTGTCTGTTGGTCATCAGATGTTTTTTTGCAATTATCTGGACTTCCAATTGATAGATTGATTTCAACTTTGGTATGTTCCTTTATATAGGTGGGTATAGATTGTAAATGATTTTGGATGCTGTTCAAAATCAACTACCTCTTTTGAGGGATGGTTTTAGGAGTGAGAGTATAACGTAACGTATAGCATAACAATGCATGCCACAAAACTCCATGTTATTATTATACCCCCACACATTTGAGTGGGGCTATATTGTATTCACCTTGTCAGTCCATCCGTCTGTTACACTTTTTTCATAGCATATTTCTCAGCTTCTGCATGAGGGAAATGCTTCAATATTTGACTTATTGCTTTCTCATGATGACTTGTACTGTGCCTCCCCTTTTCAGGTTCATTGCTCATCTACTTCCTGTTTACAGATTGACTTTGTAGTTTAAGTAGTTTTGTAGGTGCTGCATCATGGAAATTTCAGATTTCTCAGTTTCTACTGAAGGCAATGATGACATATTTAGTATATTGCTTTCTAATGCAAGATGACTTGTACCTGGTCTCCCCTTGTCAGGTTCGTTCATCCTTCATCTACTTCCTACTTACCTATCCATTAAGTAGCTTTTTAGGTACTGCATAAATTTTCGTAACATATTTTTCAGCTTCATTTGAAGGGAATGCTTCAATATTTGGTATATTGCTTCTGCAGGATGAATTGTACTGTGTCTCCCTTTCCCAGCTTTGACTGAAATGGTTGAGTGGGGGTATTCTTAGCACAACAGTGTGTGCAACTTCTTGTTTTTTATTGTTATAGGTCAACTTAACTCTTGTCCTGCAGTACTACTTTAAATATTCCTAAAAGGTCAATGAATTAATTATAATGGTATTTTGTATTTTTCCCAATACTCTGCTGTTTTATGAGGAGGAGGGTTGGCTGGTTACTGGTATTTCGAGTTTTTTTTTACATGGTTTCGTTATCCTTGTTTATTTTTGCATCTTTTGACAAATTTGTTTTGTCTCTTCACCTAAATGTGTTTTTTATGTGCCAAATATTTTGTATTTTATTTTACACTCATCCAATCAAAATGACATATATAGCATATGTTCATGTATTTAGTTTTTTTTTAGCTCACCTGGCCACAGGCCATGTGAGCTACTGCCATCACTTAGCGTCCATCACCGACGTCGTCATCCGTTGTCGTCAACAATTATACAAAACTCTTCTCCTCTGAAACTACTTGATTGATTAGGACCAAACTTGGTATGAATGTTCCTTGGGGTATCCTGAATAGATCTTTTGTGAGGATTTTTGATTCGTCGAAAAACATGGCTGCCGTTACTTAAAATAGAACATAGGGGTCAGACAGTAGTTTTTCACATATATCTTCAAAACTGTTAGGTTTAACTAAATTCTGACATGGATAAAAGTGTTCAGCATGATAAGATCTATCTATGGTCAAATTTTGTTTTTAAACTGTTGAGTCATGTTGGAGATATTGTCCTTTTTCAACGATTTTTGCTATTTTTAATGTTATTTCTTTCAAAAATCTTCTCCTCTGACATTATTTGATCAATTGGAACCAAACTTGGTACAAATGTTCCTTGGTGTATCCTGCATAAGACTGATGTGGGGACTTTTGATCCATCAAAAAACATGGCAGCCGTTACTAAAAATAGAACATACAATGTAGGGGTCAGACAGTAGTTTTTTGCATATATCTCCCAAACCGTTAGGTTTAGCCAAATTCTTTCAATAGCTGAAATGATCCTTATTATTAGGACTACAAAAGTCTTCAGGGATAAAAGTTGTGGGATGAGGTCTCACTAACCACTTCTAAAGTTTCTATTACTTTACATGTTAAACAAGTAATTTTCAATGTTTCACTGTGAATTCCCAGGACAAATGACACCTGAAAGTTGCATACCATTGCGAAGCTTGGAAAATAAGGTTTTAAAATCATTATTCTAATGGTATGATGATCGTCAAAATTCTTCACAAAATTTACTTTGAATAATAAATACTGAAAATCAACATTTTTACCTTTTGTGCTAACTGACAGCATGGAGGCAAATTACTTACACGTGTAATCAGTATTCATACCCTTTTGTAGTAAATTACAAATATGATTTTGTAATACACATTCTCAGCTTTATTTTAATTACTTTTGATCAGAATACACATATATAATGCACTTACAATGCATATTTCTAGGTTCAGCGTGTTTTTGGTATTACCTGGGGGAGTGGCCATTTGACCTGGAAGTGGTTAGTGAGACCTGACTCCTTGTAAGAGTTATTGCACTTGAAAGGGGAAAAATGACAGTTTTCAGTCAATATTTTGAAAATAGTGATAGATTAAAAGAAATTTTCGATTGTTGAAACGATCCTTTTGATAAGCCCTACCAAGACTTCTTGAGTCAAAATTGTTTGACAACTTCTTATAAAATTTATTGCCTTTGAAAGGCAAAATGCAACCAGGTGGGTGATTCAGGCTCCTGGGAGCCTTTTGTTTATCTATGAAATCCACTCCACTTTTGCAAATGAGGATCAATAACATGTATTTTTGCCATTTTTGATCTTGATCTTTACGACATTTGTATCATGCTTGAAAAGATACAGGGTCCAAATGGTATACAAAGATGAATCAGCTTCTAAGAAATGCTTTCATGATATTTAAAAACCAGTCTAGGAAAATGATAATTTCAAGCTCTCATTCGCTTAAGAATCAAATGGATGCTTTCATTATGAAATTTTCTAAAGTTTATTTTAATCATATGGGCTGTCCAAGCCTTGGTTTGGCTTCAGAAGTTATTTTGAAACACATGAAATCATAAACAGCTATTTGTGAATCAATTTGCTTATTTTAAAAAGAATTTCTAAATCCATTAGTACCTGAGTACCATATTAACAAGATACCAACTGGCTGAAAATGTGAATTACCACAGTGTATTTGTTTTTTTCGATGTCCATGAAAGAAGGCATTCAATAAAATGTGTTAACTTAACTTTATTCTTGTTGGAATTTTGAATTGGATTCTAGCCCCACCCCTTTAAAATTAAATGGTCAGTCCTTTTTAAAGGTTGCATTGTAGACTGAGACACTGACCCCTTCTCCTTATTCAGCATCAAAAAATATTTTGAAATACAGGAAATCATTACGTGTTATTTTTTTATATTTTGTTTAAAATGTTTACATGTGAGCCTGCTGTCTGTAGGTCATTTCTACCAGAATGAGAACCTTTCTACAATTCTACCTTGGGAACAGAAAATCTACCGCTTCCTGAACTGTTAAAAATTATCAAGAAACCCTGATATTCCAACCCAAAAATTCATTTTTTAATTTCATTTCTTCGAATATTTATAGAGCCACAAATTTGACAAAAGGTGTTAATTGCTGTCTAAATAGGTTAAGGAGTGTTTAATCACCAGGAGCAATCAGCTGATCGGGTTATCAATGATGATTGACAATTAGAAAAATGAATCCCAATTAGATAGAACACCATTTTATGGACAGCCAATTATTTTCTACAGATTAATTTCTACTGCATAATTAATTTGTTAATTATTGTCAATTCAACATCTAAATTTTGTAGAGTCACGTGTTAGCAAATTTTAAGATTCAAAATGTCAGTTACCTCCCTTGTAATTTCTATCTTTTTTTTTTACATCTTTTTTAATATCAGCAGTACTGTATATTTCCCAAGTTTTGTACAAAATAATTATAGGAAATACTACTCCTTTAGAATTGTGATTTTGGGAATTTGGTATCAGCATTATTGAATATTTGTTATATTTCCCCAAATATTTAATCTCATGGTATGCAGTTAATATCAAACTTCAATTTCAAATTACAAGGTCAAGCTACAGTTCCTGAGAATATAAAACAATTTAGTCAATGAAGGTGGTGCATATAATTGGAAAAACTTGAAGAAGACCATGATAGATAATTTCGAAGATATTCAGCATAGTTATTAATGGTAACAAACTTCATGTATGAGGTTTTCCATGAAATTCACACGTAATTTACTTGTTACACTAGAAAAAAAAACACCAATAAAAAACCTCTAGTTTTCAAACCAAATCTCCAGCTTAAAAATCTCTTCACCTAAATGTGTTTTTGATGTGTCAAATATTTTGTTTTTTATTTTACACTCATCCAATCAAAATGACATATCTAGCATATGTTCATGTATTTAGTTTTTTTTTATGTATGAAATCCACTCCACTTATGCAAATGAGGAACAATAACATGTATTTTTGCCATTTTTGATCTTGATCTTTACGACATTTGTATCATGCTTGAAAAGACACAGGGTCCAATTGGTATACAAATCTTCAGTTTTGAAGGAACCACTTTATCACATGTATGGTGTGTAAGAACAAAATATGATTGGCAATATAATATCAAACTTTTTATGAAAATAATTATGCTATGAGTTATTACATGTGTACAGAACATAATTTTGTAAAAATTTATATTTAGTTGTGCATGGCAAAAATTTGATAATTTACATTACAGAAACATACACAAAAATACTAGTATTAACAACATGTAAACAATTCAAATAAAACAACACCAAATGTGCGTTTTGTCAGTGATGGATTTAGAGGTATGATGGTTGACAATACATTAATATACATACTTCATTTGGTTGAATTAAGGAGGTAGGCCCAGAGTTAGAAATAGTAGCCTGCCCACCAGCCCGAGACTGGCTATTTTTTACCAAGGCTGGCTGATTATAGCAAAAATCTATATAGCCATATAGTAAATATATTGAAAAATTGTATTCAGGACTGGCTAGATTTTGAATGAATTTCCTACCCTGGTAGACCTAGAGTAAGGAACACAACAATTATAAATCATTGCAACGTTTGTATTCACCATTTTACATCAATCACATGAAAGCATCAAAGTAATTTGGACAGATTTCATTCTGTTTCAAATGAAAGCTTGATAGACTTTGGTAAAATTGAATGTGATACAAACATAATGATTTCAAGAGTTATATCCCTTTCCTTACGTCTAACTCCTTGAATGGGAGAACATAATTAGAAAGAGGAACAGGATAATCATGATCTGGGGACTACACCAAGAAAACAAAAACAATAACACAATTCAAACTAAAAGAATAGACACAGAAACTAAATAATAATGAGCAACAAAAACCTGAAAGAGGGTATACTGGTAGAGTAAGACCTCTCTGCTTTATAAAAGCACCTCCCAAGTTGCTCATAATAATAATTTGGTTGAAGTTTCAATAAGATGAAAGAAGGAAACTACAACATTAAATGAACAAGTCTAATGTATGTATTTAGCTTTTATATATAAGATCTCATGGTGGAAATTGCCATACCATAATCTTCAACAAGTTCATTGATGTCGACCGTAACACTTGTGAAGTGGTGATGTATCATAAAATATCATCAACAAGTGAATGAATTTTCTGATGAAAAATTAAACTTGCCAACTGTCCAGTTGCCAAACATTGCAAAAACTCAAACTCTGGGTTCACAGATTTTTCATGAAAATTTGACCACTGAGATTGATCTAATCATGCTGAACACCTTTACCGTGTCAGAATTTGGCTGATCCTTAAAGTTTTGGAGATACACGAGGGAAACTGCTGTTTGACCCCTATATATTTTATTTTAAGTAACAGCAACCATTTCATCAATAGATTAAAAATTCCCACTAAAATTCTAGACAGACTACCTTAAGGTACATTTATATAAAGTTTGGTTCTAATAGGTCCCATAATGTCAGGGGAGAAGACTTTTGAAAAAATGTTAACAATAATGACAGATGACAAGGATAGAAGCCAAGCAATGGCAATAGCTCACATTGTTCTTTGCACAAGATGAGCTAAAATGTATCATATTTTTATTCCAGGCAATTTTGATCCTCCTGAAAATAATTTCCACAACTTTTCATCATTTTGATACCACAATGGGGTTACTAATGCTTCTGCCACTTTTACATATGTGAATGTCAAACAAAGCTTCATCAGAGAAATATCCCAAACATTCTCTACATTTTAACAAGTTGAGCGGTGGTTTATCATACTGCTCAGCTGACCTTATATAGTTCTTAACAATCGGCGGCACACTGTCCATAATGGCATAGTTAACATCACAATCAAGGATGACGTTGATACAAATTTCTACCAATGTTCTGTTGATTCCGTTATCTCTTCTGTAGTAAGGCTTCCAGTTCTTCCAAACATTCTGTTGCCTTCTGAATTCTCTTTTCTGTAATTCTGCAAAAATTGCCTCTTTTCCTCTCACACAAACATCTTGTGGTGGAGAAATCATAGTGGGATTTCCTTCTGTTTTTAGAGTTTTTAAGTTAATAAGATTCAACAGCTCAACTTGTAAGCGCACTAAAAGATTGCAACTTAGATCTAAACTGGAAAGTTCTTGAAAGTTACACATATAGTTTGGATATTCACTTAGCTTATTGTGCGAGAGATTCAAAATTCTCAAGTGAGTTAACCTTGTAATAGAAGAATCTATGTACTCCAGCGCATTCTTAGATAGGTCTAGTTTAGTTACATTAGTGAAGCAACATAATTCTCTGGGAATAACTTCAATATTTAAATCTACAATGACCAGCTCTTGAACTTCTTCACGATCATCAGTTTGAAGAGAAAAACTGTCCCTCTCAGATATTTTCAAGACTTTTTCATCATTTGACTTCTTTAATCTATCAAGTACCTTAAATACATTCCCCATGCCACTTATAACTGAAAAAAAGTACAAACAAAAATTAGACATGAAACTAAAAATAAATACACAATCAAACCTGTCTAAATCAAATCCTGAATAATCCCAAATCCTGTCTATAACAGACACTTAACTGTCTAAATCAAACCCCGAATAAACCTCCTAACACCTGTCTATAACAGACACTAAACCTGTTTAAATCAAACCCTGAATAATCCTAAAACCTGTCTGTAACAGACACTAGGGTCGCATTATATCAATAATCCTAACACCTGTTTATAACAGACACTAGTGTCACATTATATAAGTAAACCTAACATCTGTCTATAACCGACACTAAACCTGTCTAAATCAAACCCTGAATAATCCTAAAACCTGTCTGTAACAGACACTAGGGTCGCATTATATCAATAATCCTAACACCTGTTTATAACAGACACTAGTGTCACATTATATAAGTAAACCTAACATCTGTCTATAACAGACACTAAACCTGTCTAAATCAAACCCTGAATAATCCTAAAATCTGTTTATAACAGACACTAGTGTTATATTATATCAATAATCCTAACACTTGTCTATAACAGACATTAGTGTTGCATTATATCAACAATCCTAACACCTGTCTATAACAGACACTAAACCTGTCTAAATCAAACCCTGGATATTCCAAAACCTGTCTATAACAGTCAATAGTATGGCATTATATCAATAAACCCAACACCTGTCTATAACAGACACTAGTGTCGCATTATATCAATAAAACTAACACCTGTCTATAACAGACACTTGTGTTGCACTATATTAATAAACCTAATACCTGTCTATAACAGACTCTAGTGTTGCATTATATCAATAATCCTAACACCTGTCTATAACAGACACTAGTATTGCATTATATCAATAAAACTAACACCTGTCTATAACAGACACTAGTGTTGCATTATATCAATAATCCTAACACCTGTCTATAACAGACACTAAACCTGTCTAAATCAAATACTGAATAATCCCAAAACCTCTCTATAACAGACACTTGTGTCACATTACATCAACAAACCTAAAACCTGTCTTTAACAGACACTAGTGTCGCATTATATCAATAACCCTAACACTTGTCTATAAGACATTAGTGTTGCATTATATCAATAATCCTAACACCTGTCTATAACAGACACTAGTGTCGCAATATATATCAATTTAAACGTGTTTTGTACCTGGACAGAGTAAACCGCTGGCTAAATTTGGTGCTGGTTAACATGGCACCTGGTTAAAATGGCACCTATGTAAATAGTTAAAATGGCACTTGGTTAAAATAGCACTTGATTAAAATGGCACTTTCATTCATTCATTCCTTTATTTCCTCTTTACAGAGATTTGATATGAAATAACAGAAGTATACATACAAGAGTAAATAAAGAATAATTGAAATGGAAAGACTAACCTATATACAGACTAAAGGATGCAGTGTCAAATGTCTATAGATGTTCGATTTGCTATAGAGCTCTACTGTAAGGGGCTGCAGATTTAATTGTCTGTCTGTATAACATACGAGAATAAGTGTTCAGCATTGGTGTCATCAAGAAGTAATTCTGTTTTCTTTCCTAGAAGCACACAATAAAAATTTTCAATGTCATAGTGGCTCAGTTCAACATATATATCATAGAATTTATCCCATAGAGGGTAAGTATAAGTACACTCAGACAATGAGTGAATAAAACTTTTATTGTTTGTAAAATATTTTTTAATTAATTGATGTCCCTGCTGTAATGTGATTGTATGATGATTATGCTTAATCATTTTAATCAAAATTTAATTTGTTAAAGTGATCAGACTAATCAAAGGCTTTACTTGAGAGAGTGGTTAGATTGATCAAAGGTTTAATTTGTTGTATTTCAAGTACATTAATACTACAAATTAGATGATGTGTAGATAAGAAAATCCAAGATTAAAAGAATGTACCTGTAGTAAGCAAGCTGATTCATTTGTTGAGTAAAAGAAACTAAAGCAACATAAGCTTAGCAAAAAGCATAAAAGGAAGAGTGATGAGAGTTTGGTATTACTTCAACAATGTCAGACAACAGCTGAATTCACTGTTCAGAGACAGTCCGTCAAAGGCAAGAAGACCTTGAATGTGAAAGTTGTAAAAGATGGCTTTATAAGCATACCTAGTGCTGTTTAAAATGTCTCTATTATTTTTTCTAGTTCTTATTCTGTTATTATATGATACATGTATAATAAAATAATCAGAAATTTTAAGTGTCAGTTCTGTCTAATTACTTGGACTACAAGATCATTTGAAATACGGAAAAATGAAAAAATGACTGATCACAACATTGCTTATTGTTGAAATGCTGTACATATAGAATAAGCACAATAAGCAATGAACACAATCAACTGGAGTGTAGCTTAGAATAAATTAGAATTGCCATATAGACACAACCAATGACAGAATTAATGTTTATTTTCATTAAACATACCAATGTTGATTCACACACCGACACACACACACACACACACACGTAATTAGTCATAAATATTACCAATAATTTTTTATTATTTATTTTATTTATCATTTATATTGAAGAGCTAATTTCATTAAGAAAAGGAAATATCATTCAAGTTTTGATTGCAAATTCATTAAGTTTATGGCTTTGCTAATTACCTATAGGTTAAGGCTTTGTTTATGGTTACAGACCACCAATTCAACCAGTGAGCATTTGGAACGTACGCAAAAATAGTCCTACACAGAAATTACCCCTGTTCCTCATAGTGCTGTGAAAAAAGTTCTCATCTCATTAAAAAAATTTAAACAGTTTCTGAAAGGAAAAACATTTCTGTACATTTTATAGGTGCATTTTGCTTCTTGTGATGTGAAGCCTAATGTCCATAATGATTTCTAAATATACCCCTATCTTGTGAAAACACTGGGATTTCCCATGCTATTTATAGACACTTCACTTCCGGTGACCAGTACTGCACTGCAAGTCTGCTAACCCCACATGCCATTCTGAGGATTGTGAGCTGACATATGTAGAATCATGCTGATATATAGTCCTCTGCAGGTTAAAGTTAAGGTAAAGTCCAGAGAAGCCATTGATTATTGTGAAATTAGCATAGAAGCCTATGGGAAGTGGAATTAGTGGTTTTTAGCCTTATTTCATAGGTGATACAGGCATTATTATAATTTTTTAATTAGATTATTTCACTACTTCAATTACCATCTTGATATGTCCTGATATCTGCATCACTTTTGTAAAATTTATAAGTTTTATAAGATTATTTACAAAGTAATAAATGTGATATTTACTTCTGTATTTTAATCTAGTTTTTATTTGTGATAAATTTCACATTTTATTTTTTTTTTTTTTTGTATTTCATTTAATTTCACAAAGTATTTTTATTGTGTTATATATTTTCCCATTTTTATAAAAATAATTCAATGAAAATAATAAAATATGTGAACAAAATATTGTAAATGAAAGGGAAAAATGAAATTTTTATTCAGTTGAAATTATAAAACATTTTTTATCACAATTAATGCAAGATATGTCTTGCAAAAAGACTTTAATTTTATATCTATCCAAAATAAATAACCTCCAAAAATACCAAGAAGAATACTAAATAGATCAGAGGATTTATTTTCATATTATTAAATGATTAAACATACCTTTATGATGAGTGCCATTTTAACTATATACAGGTGCCATTTTGACCAATTGCCATTTTAACCAGGTGCCATTTTGACCAAGTGCCATTTTAAACCAGTGCCATGATGACTAGAATTCCTAAACTGAACCAAGTCCAAATAGGGTTCATTGTATATACACAAGAAAAAACATATGGAAACCTACAAGATCCAAAATTGAAATTAATGTTTTTGTGCTTAATATAATTTGAGGGTATGGGTATGATGGACAAAACTCAATGTCATATTACAGACAAAACAGTGCCTCTGCACTTGCCAAATTGTCTACTTCTTGATGACAAATTTCTTCACTTCTGTTAGAATATTTTTTAGCCTGTAGTTCTGGTCTTACATACTACACATATAGCATGTCGCTGACACTCCTTCCATATAAAATCACATGAACATAATGTATATACTTTCAAAAAACCATTGAAACCCATATCAGGCCATAAACAAATCTCCTAGATTCTCATCCAACATTCTGAAAAACTAGGGATGGGCTGGCAGGCAAATTTTATTTTTAATTTTTTATCAATTTAAGTGAAAAATGCTGTCAATTTGAAAGAAATTGACCTAAATTGGTAAAAAAAAATCAAAATTAAATTTTCAGGCATGTGAAAAGATTTTGTCAGGAGTGGATGAGGATCTAGGATATATATTTTTTTTTGGCCTAATCTTTGTATATGGAGTCTTCTGAAAAAAACATATCATTACCATATGATATTTCTTGATACAATTTGTAGGTCCTAAACATTTGAAAAACATACATTGATTGGTAGCTTATAAGGATATAGGTGGAGAATTTATATTAAATTTTCATGGCAAAATTTAAAGCATCAGGTCCACCAAATTATAAACTTGATTTCCATGTGTGTGTTTTGAAGCAGACAAGAAAATCTTTAAAAACTATTTCCGGCACCCACGTCCAATTCAGAATTACAGCTTTTAAATTTTTCCTCACTGGGACATTCTACTAAAAGGTTCTAAAGTAAAAGACAGTAAATGATATAAGAACGGAAAGTTTTTTTGTTTTGTTTTGTTTTGTTTTGGTTTTTTTTTTTTTTTTTTTTGGGGGGGGGTGACCAATGGTAGCGTTTCTCTGGAACCTTAAATAAAAGTAACTCCAATTAGAGTTACTAAAGAAGGGGCTGCCCCTAGAGTTTGAAAAGGGTAATAAAACGTATAGCCGCTGAAAATAGAAGACCGTTGGTCATATATATATATTATCATGCCTTCTACTTTTGTTTTGATGAATGTCATAAAAAAATACCAACTTATAAGTTATAGATCTTCTCTACGTAACCGTATCGACTGGATCACTGAGGCGAAGTCGGATAGGACGTGTATATCTATGCAATATGCAAAAAGGCTGACCTGTCATACATGTCAACTGATCTTTACATTTTCTACACGTTAACATTCTAAAAATAGCAATGACATCGATTTGTAAAATAAGAGTCCATTTCCGATGCACGACATGGTTTTTCCGTAGTTTATGACATTTTTAAAATAATTTATTTTTTGTAACAAGAGTCAAGACCATATACAAGTCAACGAAGCATATGCCGATAATTTTCATTGGCCTCTTGAAAAATAGAAATATTTCATATACTTAATTGTCAGGCACCAGAAAAATGTGTACAAGTCATCAATCAGCTCAACTGTCCAAAGTACACTGAAAATCTAGATCTTCTCATCAATACTGACTAATATTTGCAGCCCCTTAAAATTAAGCAAAATATAATCCTGCACCTTTAAAAAAAACTGTAAAATAACTCAGTAAAATGTGTATTACCGTGTGATGTTATATGTAAACAAATTGTTTTCCGGGAGCCATAGACCATATTTGGTGCTCTTTCAAATTTGGTTACCTGATATCTGCATCGGACACAAGGATGGCAAACCTGGTCTTGGAGCCTTTAACTAGAAAATTACACAGAGGTGGTAATTCACTGAATTCATATTTTTTTTTAATTGGATAATTTAAGTTCTTGTTAGTCAAATAAAGCATTTTTCTTTGGTGTCCTCTGCAGTTGGTTCAACCAAAAGCTGATCCTTCTGCCCTAGACATAGGGATATAACAATTTGATCCTTGAAGCCCTCTACAACTCTAAAATAGCAATGTTCATTTGGGTTAATATAAGTAGCTTGCTGTGGTTGGAACATTTCTACACTTTACTCTATTATTGCTTCTAAGACGCCATCTCTGTGATTAAAACATGCCTGGTAAGATGGAGAATCGAAGGGGTATTAATGAAGGCCCGTAGAAGATGCTTTAAGCCATGATAAATAAATAATATCATATCGAATCGAAAGCTAACTAGTACATGTCTATGCATATCTAATTTAACTACTGTCATCTTCAAACACACAAATGATAATTTCATATTAATGATTTTCAAAAATAAATTTCTCTCATCTTATTTCTACCAATGCAATTTCAAGGGGCATGATAACCGGATGTTTGCGAAGTTAACTCTTAGGCAAGCTACATTGTATATCATAATCAAGGTATTTGCGATAAAATCCCCAAAATAACTTTACTAAACGATTCTAGTCTTTGACAGTGTTTCTCTAGCTCTTCATGTGCACTATGAGAAGGTACCATTCGAATGTGGATGTTGACGTACGAAAATATGTCGATGTACCACAAAAAGAAAGCCTTTAATTCCCTATTCCTTGCAGCATCCAACAACGTCTGAAATATCATTTTTGTTACTTTAAGATGAGCAAGTTCGATTAAGTTTCTTTCTCTTGTGTCATTAATGGTATAGAAAATGACGTTTTTCAAAATATAACTTGAAATTTCATCTTTGCGGGTACAACGCTCCCACCTTCAAGACCTATATCAGAGTCGGTTGTGCTAATACTATGGTAGAAACCAGCAGAACATGATGTGGTGGAATCTATTTCATGAGTCTTTGTGACGAATTGCACTTCGGGTTTATTTAAACTTAATGATAAAACCAGGGGTGTCATTGATTGGTCGACGTTGGGCATGTCACATTCCTGTAAACTTACTTGAGTTCTTTTTGGTACAGGAATTGGCGCAGATATAACTTTGTTGTTAGGAGCTTTGCAAATATCGACATAAGAAATTTTGTTGTAATAAAGATTCCGAGAAAATGTTCTACTTTAGCATTGAATATCAATCTTGTCTCCTTTCCTTTTAGAACAGGTTTGTCCCTCTTTATGTAACACATTTACGTTTTGGTAGTTTGCAAGTTTCTCCAAAGCTCTCTCAATCTTCTGTAAATTGTTCTTTTTTTGGAATGTATATTTTCCTGATTTTTTGTGTTTCATCCAGTGAAGCAATCCACCCTGGTGTCAATTGATGCTGGTCTTCACTTTGTGCGGTGTCAAATACGTCTTTGTGCACAGTTTTGACTTCAGTTGTTATACGGCTTTGCAATGTATGTAGTTGGTCAACGTGACTTTCTCTTTTGAATGATTCGATACAAGCTAGATATTCCGTCGACTTTTCATCCATTTCGTTTTCATTTTCGTTATCGCTATCACAATCTTCTTCATCACTAAATTGAATACTGGGACAAAAATGATGGCTCTTCAATGCTTTGGACCGAGCATAGCTCTCTCTAAAGACTAAAGGAATGGACTGTAAGACCCTAATTTTTCTAACGGGGCACATGAAACACGAAAGTACGTTTGATCATCCAAATAAAATTTTCTTGGTACATTAGTATTTTTTTTCTTTTTGTTTCTCCAACCATTCTTTTTTTAAATGTTATTCGATTTATATTCTATTCCCAAGCGACCATTCGATGGAAAAAGAGTGTATTAAAACCTATGTCCGTCCACCTGTTCGTCCGCCCGTCTGTCCATCATACAAAAGCTTCTTATTCACCACTAGTAATATCTTCTGTAATAATTAGTAGATTTGCTGTTAGAGGGATACATGCAATCAATAAACTTCTTCATACTTTCTTCATATATATTCTTTACAAGCGGGACTTGTAGCAAGTCTACTTCTTATCATGTACATGTATGTCAGCCACTTAGTGATCGGTAACCTCGCATGACTCATATAACGTGTTCTCTCAAGCGAGAAGGTCGCGGGTTCCATATCCAGTCGAGGCAAACCGAAGTTTTTTAACTGACCAAGAAGATCTGCACAATAACAATTTACTACAGAAATACAGAAGACAATTTTTGTTTTCCGATGAAGTAATTATGGACCACGACAGGAGTTACTCATCTAAATAATTTATTTTAAATATAGAAACGGATTTGTAGATATATTTAGGTACAGATAAGGAAGTTATTCGGAGTTATTCCAAGTTATGATGATGTTAATAAGCAAATGGTAAGTGTTAAAAACACGGTTTTATTGCAAAACTGTTCAAATTGTTGCTTATAATGCTTATAATGCCTCTTGTATCTAAAACTGATTGATCAGAAGATCAATGACATAAATTTGTAAAAACAGCCTAACCGAAAATGGACAAAATGTATTCCTGTAATAGTGATATTGTAGCAACATAACCCTGTTCCAGAAGCCTATTTGTTAGAGTTCTAGCGCGATACAAAAAGTCTGCGTAGTTTCGGCAAGCTCTGGCATAACGTATGAGTTGTGATATGAACACTCCACACGCAGGAGCCGGGGTAGACGAAAAGAAGAAAGAAAAATTATACCACGTTGAACAAATCAGTTTTCATGGTGCAGATGGATACACCCTAACGATCCACGAGTTCATGATGACGACCATAAAACTTCTGTAGTAATGACTTCAATCTTGTAGCAACTTAACTCTTTTCCAGAAACCTAATTGTAAGAAGTCTAGCGCGATACAAAAAGTCTACGTAGTTACGGCAAGCTCTGGCATAATGTGTGAGTTGTGATATGAAAATTCTATACGCAGGTGCTGAAGGGATGTTGCCACAGATGAAAGGAAAGTTGACAATTCTGAATGAAAAGTCATCACGTTTGTCGTAAAGTTTGGCCAATAGTTTTCCTTTACCATCGATTTCTAAGTGTAGGTCAAGATATGAGGCAAACTTCACAGTGTCTGTAGTATCCTTTATCTCACGTTCTTTTGGGTAGATGCGATGTATCAAACCCCGAAATTAGGATTGTTTAAAGATAAAACGTCATCTATATAGCGGAAACGGAGATTGAAGGATCTAGCCAAACGATATTCTTTCTTTCTGATCAGATCAGCTATAAAGTCAGCCCCATAAGAGTGAAGGAATAGGTCAGCAAGTAAAGGAGCACAATTTGTTTAATTGGAATGCCGACCGCTTGTTGAAAAACACGTCCACCACACTGGACAAATATGTTGTCGATTAAAAATTCCAGCATTTTGTAAACATCTTCTTCTGTATATTTGGAAGATGATTTGGAATTATTTCTTGAAGAACTTCTTGGAGTCCGAGTTGCTCATTTGCTTTTGTTACTTTGTATGTATGATTTTAGTTACTGTATGTATGTCTGTTTTCCATGTCGGGTCTTTGTCCCTGGATTACATTCTTTTGATTACCGCTATAACCTTGGTTCCCTTGATTACTCTTTCTTACAAAGTATGAGGAATCTCTACCAAGAACTATATATTTGTATCTAGGTGTACCATCTTTTTTGAAGAAAAACAACGACGTATAATGTTTTTAAGTCGGGATTTGAACTGAGTATGGGGAATAGAAGTATACAGTGTTGAAAAATCATAGGTATTAATGCTATTATATTCAGATAATAGTCTTGAACTGATTGTCTCCAAAAGATCTTTCGAATTTTTCAGGATCCACATTGAATTAATACCATTACGGGAGTAGCAAGTGTTGTGGTAGGACTGCAGACCCTCTTTGACAGTTGTGAGTATAGAAATTAAAAGTTTTGAAAGAGGTTTGGTGGTACATTTTGCAGATTCAGCTATGAAACGTTGTTTGTATGGATTCTTGTGAAGTTTAGGAATCCAGTACATAGACGGTAAATCACAATCATCGTTCTTGGTAGAGAGACCAAAAGAGGATAGCACAGATTTATGGTTTTCCACAATCTCTTCTTTGGAGAGAGTGGTAGCAGTATAGGTCTTATCACTGCTATTATTTTCTACGTCTACCTCTGATAATAAACATTGGATATAAAACGTTTTGCAGACAAAAACAATGTTGTTTTGGGCTTTGTCTGCTGGTACGACAACATATTTGTCATGTATAGTAGACAATGTTTTTGCTACATCGGGGTCTTTGAAAACTGATGTAGCCTTGGCACTCATTGACCTACTTAAAACTTTCATTCGTTTCAAAATTAAAGACTTCACGGCCTTTAACCACTCTGACAGAGAATGAATGTCTTCTTGTTCTCGTTTTATCCATTTTCTTGCATAGTCCTCTATGGAGCGTGGTTCACGGTACTTGGGACCTTTAGAAAGGATATTATGCAGAGATTTGTTTTCGATAATGGTTAAATCTCCCGTAACGACGTGACCAGAAGGACCATATTTGAATGGAGAGGTTTTGCAAGAACAGTCGGGTGGTTTAACCTTGAAGTCCTCAATCTCGAGGTTCTGCAGTAGCCTTTTATAATTGAAAATTTTGGATGCAATGGGTGAAGTATAGGCATATGAAATAATTGGTATGGATTTGTCTTTGAAATATGGGGGAATTTTGTTGGTAACGTTTTTGTGATGGAGGATGTTAGCCAAATTAATTGCATCTATACCTTTGTTGACAACGGTAGTGGAAGAAATAATCGTTTTTCTTCATCTTGACTTTTCACACAAACTGGTTTAAAGAGTCTGTGGAAACCAATATCCAAAATGATGGCAATAAGTCTGTATAATGATGAGGTGGGGTCAGAAACAGGAGTGTCAAGACTTGTTTTGTAAAGGGAGTGTAGTAGAGTGAGAGGTATAGAATAAAGTTTGGTTCTAATGTGATGAAGTCCAAGAGGTTTTTGTATGAAAGGAAGGAGACCATATATAGAGACATCATGTAACTTAGGTGACGTATAGTGGCGATGGCCATGACTCCTTTCTCGTCTTGGATTTTTGTCAAATAAATTCATCACATTTATGCAATTGTCATATTGGCTTGAAAGGTTTCCTATACTTTTGATGTTGTCATTGCATCCGTAAGGTATTGCAGTACCTAGTCTGCGTATTCAGTACTCCTCTCTTTCCCTACGATAGTTTTTACTTAGAACAGGACTGTTCGTAGGATGGTAAGTTTTTCCTAAAATACGAACTTTCATGGAGAGGATTAAATGATCTTGTTGATTAAAGTGTTGATAAACTGTCGCGAATTTGGTGGTGTTAATTCACGAACGATGACCGCACATTCTTTTATTTAATCGTTCTTGCGTTTCTCCGACATATATTAAACCACATAAGTTGCATTCTAATCCATATATCAAGTTTGTTGATTTGCAACTTAAGTCATCGTGACTTCTTGTATGGAAGGTTTTGTTTGTACGGGAACTGGAGAAGTAAGGGTCGGTTATAAGAATGTTGAAGAATTTTTTTTTAATTCACATTTTGATATGGTACAATGTGGTTCGTCAAATATATCGTTTAAAGTGATGGAACACGGTTTGATAATTTTGAAATAGTCAGCATTTTTGTACTGGAATAGATGGTCTGCAGACTGAACGTGTGATTGGATACTTTTAGTTGAATTGATCGGGGCACTTTTCATACCAGATGTGAGTGTGCTAAGATTCCAATCTGGGGACACCACATACTTACAAGACAACAGAGTGTCCGATCTGCTGTCAGGTTCAGACCTTTTTATACTTGGCGACGTCCGAGCCAGTTTTTCGTTCATTCCTCTGGTTAAAACCATTAATTTTAAAAATTGTATTACTGGGTTGATGATAACCTCGGGGACAAAATCCACCAACAGAGGTGGTGTGAAAGAGTAATCAAGAGAACCAAGGTTATAGCGGTAATCAAAAGAATGTAACCCAGGGACAAAGACCAGACGTGGAAAACAGACATACACAACAAAGAACATTAAGGTTACATTAAAGAGTAATCAAGGGAACCAAGGTCATAGCGGTAATCAAAAGAATGTAATCCAGGGACAAAGACCAGACATGGAAAACAGACATTCACAACAAAGAACATAATCTAACTAAAATCATACATACAAAGTAACAAAAGTAAATGAGCAAATTGTTATTTCATTTCAATAGATAATGGACCTTGACAATCATACAGTGGACAAGTTGCTAAACGCCATAAGAGTAGGAGAATACGCTGACGTAAAATTGGTATTAGGGAGGTTACCATGCGAAAATAGTGACATACATGTGGCTGAAAATCCTCTTACGGTTGCAGTTAGAAGAAATGATGTGGACATGATTAAATTATTGTCGGCCTTCAAATGGGTGCCATCAGCAAAAACGATGGAGTCTCCAGTGCTCTATGCTGTTGAAAATGAACAAGTAGCAACAGAAACGCTAAAGGCGTTGCTAAAGTTTGAATGTGACGTAGACGCTAGAAATAGGCGTGGTTTAAATGCTTTACATATTGCTGCGAATCATAATTACACAGATAAACTTGAAATTCTGGTGCAAAGTAGAACACTGAACATTTGTGCAGTAGATGACACCGGGCGTAATGCTTTGCATCACTTAATTGAGAACGATACCTTTGATGATATAAGTGAACTGAAAAGATGCGCTTCTATTTTGCTTGACAGAGGGGTCAGTCTTAATGTACAAGACAAAATGAACGAGACACCTCTACATAAGGTATTCCAGTGCTACTGTGAACAGATACCAGAAATACTTACCTTTTTCTATAGGACTGTACCGGGTATTCGTCACGAATTAGTTGATCTTCAGGGAGATACAGTTTTTCACGTATTATGCTCAAGTGTAGTAGACGTTGTGAGGGAAAGTGAACGTTTCGAAGAGGTTTTCGAAGGGAAGGAAACTTTGCTTCAAGACATTGTCAGTGGACGTTTCATTGACATTCCAGCTGACATGATAGAAAAGCTGCTCAACGAACCTAATAAAACCGGAACTTCCGCCTTTATGACCTACTTGATGATGAACACATTTCTACTGAAACGATTCGAATGATGATTGGAAAAAGAGCTAACATTAACCAAAAGGACAACTTAGGATTGACAGTACTCATGAAGACTGTACTCAAACAGTTTGATGGAGTTGTAGAGATGCTTCTCCAAAGTGGCGCCGACGTGAATATAACCGACATATTTGGACAGTCTGCTATATTCAGGGCCAGAACTGAAGAGTCTTTTCGACTTCTTCTCCAATACGGGGCTGATATCAACATCAGAGATAAATTTGGTCGTACTCCAGTAGCTAATTTCTTACTCTACATACCACCATATTTACCAAAAATGGGTCTCCTTATCCGTCCTGACTTAGTAGCGAGTCCCCCACTAGCCACCCTTTTCTTCGAGGAAGGATTAGATGTAAATGCCACAGATAAGCAAGGTTCTTCACTCTTGCATTGCGCAGCTTGGCATTCAGATTTGAATATGATAGAAGTTTTACTTAAACATGGCGCACGAAAAGACATTGTTGACGCTCGTGGTTTTACGCCATATGATCTTGCTGTTGACCAAGATAACTATGAAGTATTATGTGTGTTAAAACCTGAAAAACAAGAAAATGTTATTTCTGATTCACAAGCTGGTAATGCGCAAGCAAAATACGACAGATCTAAAGCTTATGTTGGACAAATAATCTACTATAAAAATGCGGATGATATGACAGACACTCTAAAAATGGTTGACCTTCAAGATGACCCGGAAGAACTTGTGAGATCTTTGATGTCCTCACCGCGAACGGGTTTAACATATAATCTTAGTGAGACAGCGAAAATCAAGTCTGATATTTATCATCTAATGAACAGAATTGCAAATAAAATTTCTGAATTGGACAGCCGATTCAAGTGTGATTTATTTCCGACAGGAAGCTCTGCAGAGGTATCTCAAATAGGAGACCCGTTAGAAATGGACTTTGTCTTCTGTCTGTCATACTTCAGCGAGCAATGCTCCGTTCTACAGCCAGACAAATTAATCAATACGGGATTTGCAGTGCTAAGACTGAAAAATTATCATGACGCCAAGGATCTAGCAGTTTTCATTGACGAAAATGACCAAATAAAATCAGACTTAGTAAGAAATCGATTTCAGGATCTGGTGTCTTTAGCCGTCAATAGTGAAGATACCTGGGTGTCAGACCATATGTACTTTGATGGTTTGTTAGAATTTCCAGATGATAAACCAATCGTCAATCTTAGGATTCATTGGCATGGTGCTATTGCCAAAGCCTTAGAGATAAGCATTGACATGGTGCCAGCCATTCACAAAACAAACTGGCACCCAAAAGATGTAACTGTCGATGATTCTCTCATTTCATCTGTTATCATCGATGAAATTGGTTATTTTCTCCTGTTTCATGTACCAAGAGAGTATTCTTCCGACGAGCTAACGTACGTCCGTGTTTCAAGTGCCCCATTAGAAATAAAGGTTTTACAGTCCGTACCTGTTGTGTTTAGAGAAAGCTATGCACTGTCAAAAGCATTGAAGAGTCATCACTTTTCTCCTCATATTCAGTTTAGTGATGAGGAAGATTCTGAAAGCGAAGACGAAAAAGGAAAAGAGCATGATGAAAAGTCGACGAAAATTCCATCAGTTAGTAATTCGTTCCAAGAGGATCACACCACTGGAAAACCACACACCTTACATGATTACAAAAGTACTGAAATACCTAAAACTAACATGTCTGATGCCACGCATATGGAAGTCAAGAAACAACCGGCGGCCGGTTGGATTGTTTCCTTAGATGAGACACAAACAATCCGAAAAGTGTACGTTCCAAAAGAAAACAAATCGCAAAACATTGAGAAAGCTCTTGAAAAGATTACAAACTATGCTGAAGTCAAGGTCATAAATGATAAAAAGGAGGAATCTACACATGAAATTATTTACAAGAGAAATGTAGACGATAGTGGTCACAATAAAAGTAGGAAAAGGGCGAGGCAATTAGATAACGAAGATATGCCTAATTTCGATTTTTCCGAAATTTCTTCTGAAAACAATGGGAACGCAGCTGTATTTTCGTCGTACACTCCTTCGAAAGAAACTAAAATAGGTTTTCGACAAGATGAAAGACACAGTGTCGCTGCATCTGATTCAAATGTAAAATTCATTTCAAAGCATTCTCTTGACACAGATTCGGCAAATAATCAGAATCGTTCATCATATTTTACTGAAGATACAAGTAGTCTTCAAGAATCTGATATTGGCGTTGAGGGTGGGAGTGTTGTACCGGCTAAGGATGAGATTTCTAGTTATATGTTGAAAAACGCCATGTTTTACACAATTAAAGACATTACAGAAAGAAACTTAACTGAACTTACTCATCTCAAAGTAACAAAAATGATATTTCAGACGTTGTTGGATGCTGCAAGGAATAGGGAATTAAAGGCTTTCTTTTTGCGGTACATCGACATATTTTCCTACGTCAACACCCACATTCGAATGGTATCTGCTGATAGTGCACGTAAAGAACTAGAGAAACACTGTCAAAGAGTAGAATCGTTTTGTAAAGTTATTTTGGGGATTTTATCGCAAAAACCTTGATTGTGACATACAATGTAGCTTGCCTAAAAGTGAACTTTCACAACCATTCGGGTAGTCATGCATCTTAAAATAGCATTGGTTGAAATACGATGAGAGAACTTAACACATTTAATTTAATCTGAAATTATCAACTGTGTGTTTGAAGATAAAAGTGGGGTTAACTTAAATACATATCAAGTCACTAAATACATGCTAAGTACTTGTAATAAAATACAGATCTGTGGTAAATACTAGTTTGTTTCGGATTCGATATATTACTTATCAAGGCATAATGCACTCCAATGATACTTTTCGCATCTCGTCGAACTTAATTGGTGTTTTCAATGTTTTTAAAACATCACAAAGGTGGTCTCTCTGTCGCAGCTACCGCGTTATAAGTAATCGGACATCAAACTGCAAAATAACTTGTAACATTGACCAGATGCACCGCGTACCAAGAAAATCACCTTGCTGAATCCCGAACTCCATAAACAATTAATAACATAATATAACACCCATAGACCAAGTTATCGCTTCAAATTGTATTCAGAGCAATTGCTATAATATCACTGGAATATTTGTTCTACCTGTTTATTTCATTATGATTGATTTACTTTACTTTAAAATGAATGGTTTCTTTCGATGTCCGTACATTTGTATGTATTATACTATTAATCACAAACTTCTATTGGATAAGCGTTAATCGTATATCGATCACCACGATATATTACCCTGATATTTTATCCTCACCACGATATATCACAATCTTGGACAGAAATTTTCATATTAATTCATTTAAGATTTTTTAATAAGAAAAAATGAGGACTGGAAGTGTTAGGACCTATTATCGTGAAACCACGGAGTCACGTTACAAAATATATTCCCTAGAGATATAGCTCAACCTGTAAGTACCTTGTTTCCATTCAAGTCTATACAAGTTCAATATACGTCGATAAGTTGTATTAATCAAGTCTTTTTAGATACAATTCTTGCGGTTCTTTTTTTTTAAATTCGTGACGCTGTGAAAGAAATTTGTTGATATTTTGTTTAGTTTAAGTTTGTTTATATATTGAAAGTTCCATGTACACATTAACTTGATTTAATTAAGTTCTGTCGACATGTTTTAATTCCAGGGTTTTTAAACTGTTTAATTGTATTTGTGTCCATATTCTGTTCTTATTACTGTAGACATTTCATTAAAACAAGGATTTTATATTATACTTTTACTATAAAATATACTTGTTTAATGCACATATCAAGTTCTGTCAATCATTGGTTTAAATCAAGTCAGTCGATTTCTAGTTTAGCCGATACTTTGTTGAACCCATGTTCTATCTTCTTTATTTTCAATTCATTCAAGCGCTTTTTAATCATGAGTAAGTTCTGTTCATGGTCCTTTGATTTATTAATATTTGACCAATTATTGATTTTGTTGTTGCAGTCAGTCGTAGTTTCATTGAAGTAACAAAATTAAAATTGTTCACAACCCTAAACACCCAGTTTTACAATCAAACCGCAATACTTGGCATCGAATATCGCTCTATTCAAGACCATTTCTTTCCATTAACAATGTGATTAGGGTGTAATGGTCCGGCATTACAGTCGCCTCCATTAAAAACCTTTAATGTTCATTGGCGTATATGTTGACGTGAAAAATTCAATATTTTTTTTCATTTCTCTTTATCCTACAATTTGAAATATTAAACTCATGTGAGTATAAATCTAATGAATTAAGCCCACGGTTTATTGCTTTGTGATATCAAGTTCGAGATCAAATTCAAAATATTTTGTGATGCAGTAAAAATCTACATGATTTAGCAACAAATAAAAAAATAATAATAAAATTGCATTTTAGCTTAAGTTATTTGATAAAGTCTTGACATATTTGTAAATTTAGCAGAAAGAAAGAAATATTTGAAATATTGAATAATATATAATCTGTGACATGAGACTAAATAGGTTTGAATTCTTTGGTACTTGCTTAATTGTCCTGCTCATAGTTAATGTAAACAACTGACACTTTATAGAGATGGTTAAATGTGTTTTATTGCTATAGGTAATAGTTTCCATTGTTTAAAGAGAAACAAATTAAAACCGTAAAGATATTAAAAATAAAGTAAGTTTTAGGTTTGAGTAAACGTATCTTAGATAACCAAAAGTCTCATATACTTAGGCAAAATGAATATTCATCTTTGGTAATTAAATACAATTAAGAGCTTTCATTGGTAAACAAAGAATGGTCCAACAGCAAGTGATACTGTGTTTCAAAGGGAGTTCTACCCAGCCCCGGTATCACGGTGTATGTTAGGATAAATAAAGTGTAAAGCTTAATATCTTTATTTACTAAGAACGTAAACAATTTTAATTTGATATTTGATTTCTAACTGTTATAATTAGAACTTAAGAAGTAAAGTTTATAGCTTAAATTCATTTAAAGCAACTAAGTAAATAGTTTAATTCTTATTGATTAAAATAAACGAAAAGTACTAATTAAATAAATAAAAGTTTAAATAATATTTAACTAAAATAATTAGAAAAAATATTGATCACTGTGTATTTTTGGACATTATTTATAGTGTAAATCAATATCTTTATTTACCAGGTCAGCCTCGAAAGAACACAGTGTTCGAAAGGCACCGGACACAAAACAAAAACAATACCATGCCCTTGGCTTGTCCGATTCGACCGTGCCTTTTCAAGATTAAATTTTTAACAAATTATTGATAAATGACGCATGTTTAAAAACGATTTTTTCGTTGCCTTATCCAAAATTGTCGATTTCGGATGTTTGTCCACTATTTTCAAGTGGTCTGCTGCGATTGAACCATGATAAAATTGGTTAGAAATAAATGATTTCGCCCCTATGTCTTCCTTTCTATATTTAACGTTTTAGTTTATTTTGAAGTGTCATCATTCTGTTACCGCGGATTTTATTACTTTTGTTGTCGGGGCCTTTTAGAGCTTTCTTGAAAGTGTATTTACACGTATTGAAGACCGTCTGGTGATCTCTGTATTTACAAAGTGTACTGGTAACTTATACTACTTTGTGCACATATATGTGGGACCCAATTAAATAAGACCACAGATATTATTCATCTGTAAATCTTATCTTAATTCAAATATTCCTTTTATCAGACACATATTACACACGTATATTTATTAATGTTCTTGTTTGTTTGTTTGTTTTTGTTTTTTGTTTTGTTTTTTTTTTTTTATAAAAAGTAACTATACTTGTTGATAATGCAATAGGAGAAAAAAACTTAGAATTCTTTAAAACATAATCTGAACCAAACATTTATATGGCAAATAAAACCATTTTCAATGCATTTATTTTACTATATGTAGAATGGATGAAAAGTTAGTAAAAATAGCCATTGCATATCCTAATACCTGTTAACCCTCCCTCTTTAGGAGGGAGACTCCCTCTTTTTGGGTCAATCTCCCCCTTTGAGAAAGTCTCCCATGTGGGATACACAAATCTTCCTCTTTCACAAATCCCCCCAAAAATGTCCACCTTAGCAGAAATATTGCACAAATTATGTTCTAAATGGCTTGTTAAATTGATATTTTACAATGTTTATGTAACATAGTAATCACTGAGAAACAATCAACAGATAGTTAATTCTCCTGTTGTACTAATTGCACAAATTTTGATTAGAAACACTTTGATCAACATGATTATTATAGATTGTATATCTTTGCCTTATCTTTGTGCTTGGATTTCTTTGAGCATTCAAAGTTTAGCGGTTATGAATCCTAGTTATTGGTACTGTCTGGATATCCTACATTAATGCTAAAGACATCTTTAATGCATAAACCGTAATATAACTACCGGTATCTGAATATTTAGCACTGCATTGACTATGAAATTTCAAAATGACAAAAACACAGTAACTTTTATTAATATACATATAATTTAAATTCACATTATTTTAACATTTATATCACAAAATATGAATGTCCTATGGAGCTTCAATAGCCATCATTACTTATGGTAGTGTTCTGATATTTATATTTCTTGTCTAATAAGGCACCTGTTATCCTGTGGTCTGCCTGTCGGATATTTTATACATCTCACGAAGAGAATGGTTCACCAATCCAACAGACCCTGCTTTGTACTGGATCTTTGGTGAGACCATCGAGACGGTTGACTAGAAAATACATGTTTATGCCTACAATGTAAAATAGTACAAAGAAAGTACAGTAAAACCTGTCCAAACCCTGTATAAACCAAACCCTGTATAAACTAGACAAATGTTAAAACCAGGCATTGTTTTAAAGGACCTTAAAATATGTTTTAAAGCATATTGAGCCAGTGAAAACTTAATTCCTGCTAAAACAAAACACATTCAAATGTATGACTTTTAAGGTTGACGACTTCAGATTTGTACAATAGCAATTTACTACAGACGTACAGCAGACATAATTTGCATGGAAAGTGAAGCGACCAGTTTTTAGCCAGCCGCATGTATAAATTTTATAATTAATCTTTGGTCTCAATAGTTTACATTAACACTCCAAACTTATCTCGTTTGCCGTAAATTAATCATCTACTCATGGTACTTATCGTAGTTGTATCTGGCATAATTAAATGATAATAAAGAAAAAATATAAACGGTCAGCTTGTTTCCCGAATAAGAAATTCTGATCCATGACAGGAGTTACTCATCCAACTAGTATGTCAATTGTTAAACAATTGAAAGATCTTTCCCTTGAAAACTTTCTCTTTGTAATATACCCAATAAAACATCTACACCAGTTTGACTTTTTGCACTTTATGACCTTATCAAATGCAATGATCGATGTTCCCATCATGACTTTTGTAATGTCAACTCGACGACCTTTCGTTATATATACAACAACCCTACTTTCTGTGACCTTTAGAATTTTTCACTTATTAACCCCAACTGGGTTCTTTTTCTATATAAATAAATTGAAATTTGAGATGTACGCATTATGACCTTTAATTTGATATGCGACAACCTAAATATATAAACAACTAAAGTTTTGCACTCACTGACCTCTCCCAAGTCATTTATTTCTAGATAAATAATGCATCGATATTTCGGATCTACGCTTTAAGACCTTTCATTTGATATGCAACAACCTTACCCTCTAAGAACTTTAAATTTTTGCACTTAATGACCCTACTATTTGAACATGTATTACTTATCATGGTTGAAACTCTGATTTTTGAAATGTGCTCATTTAGACCTTCAAAATGATATATCACATGACCCCCTTCGACAAAGTTGAACAAATGATGCAATATCAAATCTATAAATAGATATTGATGAAATATATCAAACCATTGGAAAATATGAAAATTTTAAGTTGTTGTAGTATCATTGTTTTTTTTTATATTGGTTCTTGGTATTTTGTGAAACAGTTGTACTTGTGTAGATCTTTCATACTGTGGAATGACCATTTGTGTGTCTGCTGTGGATTTTAAAATATATACCCCCATTCTCAAAACTTAAAATTTCAATAGATCCAAAGTAGACAAGATATGTCAAATCTGAAAACTTGCAGATAATTTGCAGAACATATAGAACAAAATTACATAACAATTTGGGCAATTTTGGAGCTCATTTTGAGCCCAATGATTATTAAACTATGATGCAATAACAAATTCCAGAACCGGAAGTCGTAGAGACATGAAACTACCACCATATATCTTAGGATTACCTGACCTTGAAAAAACTTGCAAGGTCAAGGTCATACGTTTATGTCAAGGTCACAAACGGATTCTGCAAACATTTAAATTGTCATAACTTTTGAACAGACGGTCTGACAGTTGTAAATTTTGTCTCAAAATGTAGGGCTTATCGAGATGGTCATTTCATACTCTGTATGTACACACTTATGTCTTATTGTTTTCTCAATATCAAGGCTGTAGTTTGCAGTGAGAAGGCTTTCTAGCACTCTATGAACTTTGACCTTGGATGCAAATGAAAGGTCACATGGACCAAAGATCATTGATGAAGGTCCCGTGTTTCTACACTTCTGGTTCTCGAAATTTGAAAAACTTAAGTATGATATTTCAAGGGATATAACTCCTGTATGGTTTGATAATAAAATACATGTTTATGTTTTTTCATTAGGTATTCATCTTGTGTACATGAAACAGTTTTAGATTGATTCTATCTATTGTGGTTTTCAAGATATGAGGGATTGAAATAACTTGTTTTAAGGGGACATAACTAATAAAAATGATGATGAAATCCTTGGCAGGGTCATTTTCTAAAATAATATGATGACATCTACATGTTCACCAAGTATGATAATGATATCCTGAAAAAATGAGTTCGGGGGACCTATTAACCATATTGATGAGACGCTAATAAACGGGAGATTACTTCTACAATGGATATTGAAATTCTTCATTGGATTATCCTGTAAAGTCCTAAGAAAGGTCTATCGATGGTCCAAATTTTGTAATGATATCTTGAAAGATGACGCAACAGGGCCGTGCCAAAGCAAATATTGAAAGGGAAAAAAAACTAGCACTCTTTGAACTTTGACCTTGGATGCAAATGAAAGGTCACATGGTTCAATAATCATTGATGAAGGTCCCACGTTTCTACAACTTCCGGTTCTCTAAATATAAATTTTTAAAACTTAAGTATGATATTTCAAGGGATATAACTCCCGTATTAATTGATAACAAATACAAATTTATGTTTATCAATTAGTCCGTCTGCTTATGTGCATGAAACCGTTTTCAGAATTATTCTATCTCTGGTTTTTAAGATACGAGCGATTAAAAGAAACTGTTTTAAAGGGACATAACTCTTAAAGATGGTAATGAAATCCTTAGAAGGGCCATTTCCTAATTGAACCTGATGATATCTACATGTTCACCAAATATGGTCATGATATCCTGAAAAATGAGTTCGGGGACCATGTTGAAAAAAAACGCAATAAAATGAAGATAACTTCTACAATGGATAATGGAATTCTTCACACGGTCATGTGGTAAAAGTCCTTAATGAGCTCTATCGATGGTCCAAATTTGGTAATGATATCTTGAAAGATGAATAGGGCAGAACATGTCAAAGAAAATTTTGCAAATAATGAAAGAATAATAAAAAAAAAAATTAAAAAAAATAGAAAACAATATTTTTGTTTGTTTGTTTGTTGGGGTTTAACGTCCGAGCAGCAATATTTCAGCTATATTCAGACGATGAAACATGAAATGGATGATAAAATGAACATGAAAATAAAAAAAAGGATGGGACACAAGGATAATAGGGTCGACAAATTTTAATTGCCACTGGAAAAAGGGGGGATGGGTAAGGTCGGGCAATTTAGCCTCCTGTGGCGGAGCGCAAAGGTTCCTACTCCTATCGAATACCACAGCAGGGTTCTTTAACGTGCGAGGAACGTGGCATCTTTCCCAACACGGTGCATCACTATGGTTTGCGGCCAGGTTTTCCGTATTATAGCCTGACAACCCCAGCATGTAACACGCCAGGGGTACCCCATTCCACCACCTGGGGCACACATCCCAGTTGCTCTGTGGGCAGAGCGCCCTAGCCCCCGGCTAGGGTTCTGAGCACTATTAAGTCGCCTTTTACGACAAGCTTAGCGCTGCTGCCGGCCTATTCTTTTAACACCCGGACCTGTACGGAGATATTGGGTTTTAACGCCGACCAGCAAAATGTCAGCTATATTCAGGCAATGAACATGAAATGGATGATGAAATGAACATGGGCCCTCGGCTAGGTTTCTGAGCACTATTTAGTCGCCTTATACCACAAGCTTAGCGCTGCTGCAGGCCTATTCTTTTAACACCCGGACCTGCACGGGGCAGAAAAACAATAAGGTCTTTCCCTGGTAGGGAAAGCCTTTAAATAATTTTAAATTTTAAATTTAAAAATAGAATTGTAGATATATATTTAGGTACAAGATAAGAAAGTTATTTGAAGTTATTCCAAGTTATGATGATGTCAATAACCAAATGGTAAGTGTTAAAAACGCGCTTTTATTGCAAAACTGTTCAAATGGTTGCTTGAAATGTCTTTTGTATCTAAAACTGATTGATCATAATATCGATGACATAAATTTGTAAAAAAAGCTAAACCGAATATGAAAAGAAATGTATTCCTGTAATAGTGATAGGCATAATTTACATATTATTAGAATTTCGACCCTATGACTTACCAGTTTTGATGCCTGCCTGAAAATTTCAATATGACTTAATGTGTTTTTTTTTATTATTATTTGTAACATTTGAATTTGTTTATTCTTACTTAATCAGCAATATTTTTTTTATTGTTTAGGATTCAAGTAAAACTTGAAACTATATGCAGTCAATGGAAGTTACAATATAACTATTATTTCATTTCAATAGATAATGGACCTTGACAGCCATACTGTGGACAGGTTGCTTAACGCCATCAGAGGAGGAGAATACGACGACGTGAAACTGATGCTAGAGAGGTTGCCATGCAAAAATAGTGACAAATATGTGGCTGGAAACCCCCTTACGGTTGCAGTTAGGAGAAATGATGTCGACATGATTAAAATATTGTCGGCCTTCAAATGGGTGTCACCAGCAAAAACTATATAGTCTCCATTGCTCTATGCTGTTGTAAATGAACAAGTAACAAGAGAAACGCTTAAGACGTTGCTTAAGTTCGAATGTGATATAGGCGTGGTTTAAATGCCCTGCATATTGCCGCCAATCATAATTACACAGATAAACTTGAAATTCTAGTACAAAGTAGAACTGGACATTTGTGCAGTAGATGACACCGGGCGTAATGCTTTGCATCACTTAATTGAGAATGATGCCTTTGATGATATAAGTGAACTAAAAAGATGCGCTTCTATTTTGCTTGACAGAGGGGTCAGTATTAATGTACAGGACAAAGTGAACGAGACGCCCTTGCATAAAGTGTACAGTGCTACCGTGAACAGATACCAGAAATACTTACCTTTTTCTATAGGAATGTACTGGATATTCGCCACGAATTAGTTGATCTACATAGAGTTACAGTTTTCCACGCATTATGCTCAAGTGTAGTAGATGGTGTAAAAGAAAGTGAACGCTTCGAAGAAGTTTTCGAAGGGAAGGAAACTTTTCTTCAAAAAATTGTGAGCGGACATTTCACTGATATTCCAGCTGACATGAGAAAAGCTGCTCAACGAACCTAATAAAACCGGAACTTCCGCCTTTATGACCTACTTGGATGATGAAAACATTTCTACAGAAACAATTAACAATTAAATTGATGATTGAAAAAGGAGCTAAAATTAACCACAGGGACAACTTAGGATCAACAGTGCTCATGCAGACTGTACTCAAGCAGTTTGATGGAGTTGTAGAAATGCTTCTCCAAAGTGGCGCCGACGTGAACATAACCGACATATTTGGACAATCTACTATATTCAGGGCCAGAACTGAAGAGTCTTTTCGACTTCTTCTCCAATACGGGGCTGATATCAATATCAGAGATAAATTTGGTCGTACTCCAGTAGCTAACTTCTTACTCTACATACCACCATATTTACCAAAAATGGGTCTCCTTATCCGTCCTGATTTAGTAGCGAGTCCCCCACTAGCCACCCTTTTCTTCGAGGAAGGATTAGATGTAAATGCCACAGATAAGCAAGGTTTTGTACTCTTGCATTGCGCAGCTTGGCATTCAGATTTGAATATGATAGTTTTACTTAAACATGGCGCACGAAAAGACATTATTGACGCTCGTGGTTTTACGCCATATGATCTTGCAGTTGCAAGATAACTATGAAGTATTATGTGTGTTAAAACCTGAAAAACAAGAAAATGTTATTTCTGATTCACAAGCTGGTAATGCGCACACAAAATATGAAAGATCTAAAGCAAATGTAAGACATATTTACTACAAAAATGCGGATGACATGGCTGAAACCTTGAAAATGGTTGACCTTCAAGATGACCCGGAAGAACCTTGTTGTCCTCGCCGCAAACCCGCTTAACAGATAATCTTAGTGAAATTTCGAAGATCAAGAGTGACATTTATTATCTAATGAACATAATTGCAAATAAGATTTCTGAATTGGACAGCGTGATTTATTTCCGACAGGAAGCTCCGCAGAGGTATCTCAAATAGGAGACCCATTAGAAATGGACTTTGTCTTCTGTCTGTCATACTTCAGCGAACAATGTTCTGTTCTGCAGCCAGACAACTTAATCAATACGGGATTTGCAGTGCTAAAACCGAAAAATTATCATGACACCAAGAATCTAGCAGTTTTCGTTGACGAAAATAACCGAATAATATCTGACTTAGTAAGAAATCGATTTCAGGATCTGGTGTCTTAAGCCGTCAATAGTGAAGATACCTGGGTGTCAGACCATATTTACTTTGATGGTTTGTTAGAATTTCCAGATGATAAACCAATCGTCAATCTTAGGATTTATTGGCATGGTGCTATTGCCAAAGTCTTAGAGATAAGCACTGACATGGTGCCAGCCATTCACAAAACAAATTGGCATCCAAAAGACGTAACAGTTGACGATTCTCTCATTTCATCTGATATCATCGATGAAATTGGTTATTTTCTCCTGTTTCATGTACCAAGAGAGTATTCTTCCGACGAGCTAACGTACGTCCGTGTTTCAAGTGCCCCATTAGAAATAAAGGTTTTACAGTCCGTACCTGTTGTGTTTAGAGAAAGCTATGCACTGTCAAAAGCATTGAAGAGTCATCACTTTTCTCCTCATATTCAGTTTAGTGATGAGGAAGATTCTGAAAGCGAAGATGAAAAGGAAAAGAGCATGACGAAAAATCGACGAAAGATCAATCAGGTAGTAATTCGTTTCAAAAGGATAACACCACTGGAAAACCACACACCTTACATGATTACAAAAGTACTGAAATACCTAAACCTAACATGTCTGACGACACGCGTGTGGAATTCAAGCAACCGTGGGCCGGTTGGATTGCTTCTTTAGATAAGACACAAACAATCCGTAAAGTGTACGTTCCAAAAGAAAACAAACCGCAAAACATTGAGAAAGCTCTTGAAAAGATGGAAAACTATGCTAAAGTCAAGGTCATAAATAACAAAAAGGGGGAATTAACACATGAAATTATTTACAAGAGAAATGAAGACGATAGTGTTCGCAATAAAGGTAGGAAAAGGACACGACAATTAGATAACGAAAATACGTCTAATGTCAATTTTTCCGAAATTTCATCTGAAAACATTGGGAACACAGCTGTATTTTCATCCCACTCTGCTTCGAAAGAAACTAAAATAGGTTTTCGACAAGATGAAAGACACAGCGTCGCTACCTCTGATCCAAATGTAAAATTCATTTCAAAGCATTCTCTAGACACAGATTCGGCGAATAATCAGAATCGTTCATCATATTCTTCTGAAGATACAAGTATTCTTCAAGAGTCTGATATAGGCGTTGAGGGTGGGAGCGTTGTACCGGCTAAGGATGAGATTTCTAGTTATATGTTGAAAAACGCCATGTTTTACACAATTAAAGACATTAGAGAAAGAAACTTAACTGAACTTACTCATCTCAAAGTAACAAAAATGATATTTCAGACGTTGTTGGATGCTGCAAGGAATAGGGAATTGAAGGCTTTCTTTTTGCGGTACATGGACATATTTTCCTACGTCAACACCCACATTCGTATGGTTCCTGCTAATAGTGCACATAAAGAACTAACGAAACACTGTAAAAGAATAGAATCGTTTTGTGAAGTTATTCTCGGAATTTTATCGCAAAAACCTTGATTGTGACATACAATGTAGCTTGCCTAAGAGTTAACTTCCACAACCAGGTTATCATCTTAAAATAGCATTGGTATTAAGATGAGAGAACTTATTATATTTTTGACAGTCTTTAATCTGAAATTATCAATTGTGTGTTTTAAGATGACAGTGGGTTAACTTAAATACATATCAAGTCACTTAATACATACGACGTACTTGTAATTAAATACAGATCTGTGGTAAATACTAGTTTGCTTCGGATTCCCTATATTACTTATCAAGGCATAATGCACTCCAATGATACTTCATCGCATCTCGTCGAACGTAATTGGCGTTTTCAATGTTTTTAAAGCATCATAAAGATTGTGTCTCTGTCGCAGCTACCGCGTTATAAGTATCGGATATCAAACCTGCAAAATAACTTTTGAAAATAAATATTGACCAGATGCAGCGGTACGGTAATTACCGCATTACTAACCAAGAAAATGCTGAATCCCGAACTCTATAAACTTTTAATAACATAACACACATACACCAAGTTATCGCTTCAAATTTTATTCAGAACAATTGCTTTTATATCACTGGAATTTTCGTTCTACCTGTTTATTTCATTATGATTGATTTGCCTTACTTTAAAATGAATGGTTTCTACGCAGAAACTACGCAGACTTTTTGTATCGCGCTAGAAGTCTAACAAATAGGCTTCTGGAACAGGGTTATGTTGTTACAAGATTGAAGTCATCACTACAGACACTACTACACTACTATGGTCGTCATCATGAACTCGTGGATCGTTATGATGTATCCATCAGCACCATGAAAACTGATTTATTCAACGGGTCATAGTTTACCTTTCCTCATTTGTCTTCCCCGGACTTGACTTTTTATGAGCAACTCAACGGGTGTTTCTCGAAAAGCAGAGGACGCTTACCCTACCGGTGCACCTGGTCCATGCTCCCAGTTTTTAGTGGAGTCCGAGTTGCTCATTTACTTTTGTAATACTCCAATACTTTGTTGTTGAAGCCAGTCGCAGTTTCATTGAAACTGTTTATAAAGTAACAGAATTAAAATTGTTCACGATCCTTAACACCCTGGTTTACGATCAAACCGCAATACTTGGCATCGGACTCAAGACTTTTTCAGTTTTCCCTTCACAATGTGATTAGGGTGTAATGACCGGATGTTTGTCAACTATTTCCGTGTGGTGTGCTGCGTTTGCCTCATGATACTTGGTTAGAAATGAATGATTTCGCTCTGTTTTTGATAACGTTGGTCATTAACGTGTTTGGCGTTATGGTTTGTTTTGAAGTGTCATCGTTCTGTTACTGTGGATTTATTACTTTTGTTGTTGGGGCCTTTCAGAGCTTACTTAAAGATGTAGTTACACTTGTTGTAAATGGTTTGGTGATCTATGTACTTACTTAGTTTATATGATGGTGCATTTATTGCGTTCACCATATCTGTTCCTCTTTTATATATATATATATATATATATAAACTAAAAGGAATAGAACTTATTTCAATTAACAGTAACATTTTCCATTGCTTCAAGTTACTTTTAAAAGAAAAATTATGATGAAGCCACATACTGCAACCAATTTTCATCATTTATTTACCAAAATTAAGAAAATTATCCAGAAATGAATTATTATTTGGATGTTTTTATCTAGAAAATCAATGCAATGTTTTACTGGTAACTTACACTACTTTGTGCACATATATAAGGGACCCAATTAATTAAGACCAAAGTAATTATTCATCTTAATTCTATTATTCCTTTAATCAGACACATATAAGTCACGTGTATTAATGTCCCTGTTTTTTTTTAAATAAAAAGTAACTGTACTTTCTGATAATGCAATAGGAGAAAATTTTTATTAGAAATCCATATAGATTAATAAGACTACCATAGATTGTATATCTTTGTCTTATCTTTATACTTGTGTATTTGTAGCAAAATCATCCTTTATTCTAAAGAAAATGTCATCATGCTAAATCTCCCTCTTAGAAAAGAAGAAAAGAGGAAAATCTCCCTCTTTGAGCAGCTCAAAAGGTTAACAGGTATGCATCCTATTTATTGGTACTGTCTGGATATCCAACATAAATGCTAGACATCTTAGTGCATAAACAGTAATATAACTACCAATATCTGAATATTTAGCACTGCATTGACTATGAAATTTCAAAATGACAAAAACACAGTAACTTTTATTAATATACATATAATTTAAATTCACATTATTTTAACATCTATAGCACAAAAAATGAATGTCCTATGGAGCTTCAATAGCCATCATTACTTATGGTAATGTTCTGATATTTATATTTCTTGTCTAATAAGGCACCTGTTATCCTGTGGTCTGCCTGGCCATATGCCTACAAAGTACAATATAGTTTAGAAAGTATTGATTGATAGATTGTTTATGTTTAATGTCATACGGCAGGTATTTCATGTATTTCATGAAGAGAACAAGTTGACCAATCGAACAGAACCTGCTTTGTACTAGTCCAACAAGCTAAACTGGATCTTTGATGTGCTACAGCCCACAAGTAGGCATACCACCTCACTCTGACTTCAAGACAACCAGTCATTACTTAATTCCCATGAATATAGTACACTTGGTGGAGAAACAGTTACTACCAATTTTTAAAATCTTGGGTGCTACTCAGCTGGGGGTTGAACCCATGACCTTCCCAACCTTACACAAGCACTCTACCATGAGACCAACGAGATGGTTGACTAGAAAATACATGTTTATGCTTACAATGTAGGAATAGTACAAAGAATGTACAGTGAAACCTGTCTAAACCCTGTATAAACTAGACAAATGCTAAAACCAGGCCTTTAAAATAAGTTTTAAAGCATAGTGAGCCAGTATAAACTTAATACCTGCCAAAACAAAACACAATCCAGGGTATGACGTTAAAGGTTGTCCTTTTGCCTGGGAAAAGTGAAACTACCATTAGGACAAGCAAAAGTTAAATTATACTTGCCCCAAGAATAACCTTTTTTTTTTCATTTTTCAACATGCATTTACCTAAGGACAAGCTAGATATCAAACTTTCATCAACTTGTCAAGTAGGACAAGGTTCAAAAAAGGTTAAATTCTCTTCAATCATTTTAGACATTTATTGTTAGAAACTAGGGAATCAAAGTAAACATCAATGATTTAATAGGCAAAATAGAAACAATGCCCATCTTCACTTGAATTGATTTTCTTCCTTTGACTGTGCCAGCTAAAAAGAGCAGTGTCCAATGTCCCCTACCAGCATTTTGATAAAAATGGGCATACACACCATTAAAATAATATTGGCAGACCTTTTAACTTGTCTGAGAGATTCATTTTAGCAACATTTCTTTCCTATCAATTTTACCCAAGTCTGTTGAAAAATGAAGAAGTGAAAAGATTTCAAGAGACCAAAAAAAAAAAATCTGATTTCCAAGGGAGATAACTCTCACAAAACAAGGTGGTCAATGATTTTTTTTTAAAATTGTCTAAAAGATTTACTACAGCAATCATTTCTAAGGTCCTGCATTGTAGTGCTTGAGGACAAAAATCACTAAGATCTGTCATTGAGTTGATCAATGATAATAATGTCTCCATTTTAAGATCCAACTCAAGTTGCCTACTGGAAAATATACCCAATTAAACAGTACAGGTCAAACAACCAGAACTAAAAAAAACAAGAGGCTCCCTGGAGCCTGAATCACTCCTCTGGTTCAATTTCCATCTTTCAAGGGGGAATAACTCTTACAAGGAGTTGTCCTATAACTTCGACCCATGAAGACTTTTGTAGGACATATCAGAAGGATTATGTCATCAGTGAAAGTTTTTTCTGTTTCTTATAGTCTTCAAGATATTGGCCGAAAATTGCAAAAAAAAAACCCAACATTTTTCGCCTCTTTAGAGCAAGAACTCTAACAAGAAGTCTTCTGACAAATTTGACCAAAATGGAGACTTTTGTAGGCCTTATCAGAAGGATCATTTCATCAGTTTTTTCCAATCTTTCATAGTTTTCAAGATATTGGCTGAAAACTGTAAAATCTGTCATTTTCCATCTTTCAAGGGCAATAACTCTTACAAAGAGCAAGAAATCTTTGACCAAACACATACTTTTGCAGAGCTCTTCAAGCTAAAGATAGAGGATCAACTTTATTTTCCAATATCTCCCATAGTTTTTGATATCTGTGTTGAAATTGGTGACTTGACCCCTTTGGTCTAAAAACAGCAATAGCTGCCATGTTTGACATTTGATCTACATAATCGATTACATTTTTAAACTAGATACCCAAAGAATGCTGGTGACTAAGTCCAGTAATAATCCACTGAGTGGTTTCAGAGGAGAAGATTTTTAAAGAAAAGTTGATGGTGGATGACAAACAACAAGGTGAGCTAAAAGGTTCACATCTTCAATATGTATATAATCACTGTAAAAAGATTGAAAATATTGTTTAGGGTGCACTATACAGTTACATTTAGGCACACTGTTTTGCACATCAAGTTGACCCAATCAGATTTTGTAAAACTTAGAATTAAAAGTTGAAATTTGATGGATATACCGGTATTGTTTAAATGTAGTTTATACAAAGACAGATGTAATATATGTAATGGTAAACAGGTGTAATTTAAATGAAGAATGATATCAGGAACGTTTCAGTCCCCTGCCATATTAGGTTCAGTCCTCAGCATCAGCTGGCTGATTTTCACAGTACCTTATTTCGCATGAACTTTTGGATAATTGTGATAAAATGAATTGAAAAGGGTGTTATTATTTTTATCCTTTTTCCACCTACTCCATGAGACCAAATTTTCAGAATTGACCTAACTGTATAGTAATATCTTAAACAGTTTTTTAAGCTACAGATTACACAAAGTGAGTATCCATTATTGTGACGGACACACAGAGGAACAGACGGATGGACTGGAGTAATTATTAAACCTGCTGTCATTATTGTTGACACAGGTAAAAGTAAGGCATAGGAAGTTTTTTTCAATATCAGTTTAATTTGATTTTATCCTTTGCTACAACCTTTTTTCCTTGCATAAATATATATTAACAGCAAAAAAAATCCTTTAACTAATGAACCTTATTTAGAGTATAATTGATGTCTCACATTGATATAAAAGTCCAGTAAATTTAACAAAAAACAATAAAACTAAGTAAACTCTAATGGAAGATTCTCATCCAACCTTCACAAAAAATATGAGGCAGGTGGGAGGATTTTAGTTTTTATTTCTATCTGAAGTAAAGATATGTTCTTAATTCATTGCCACATCAGTTTCAGAGAAGAAACATCATTTTAGTCACCAAGAAATGAAAGATTTGTGTGTTATAGTATCTCAATACTAGAAACTGACACAGAAAAAATCCTGATATGAAATTCCCGCCCCAATTTTTTTTAATTGTTGCCAATCTGTTTGGGGCAGGAGGGGATATGAATCTACTAATTAATTTTATTTGGCCTAATGCAAGAAACAATTGGGATTCCCAATTAGATTTGAGTTATCTCTCTTTATGTACTGTACATGTTTATAAACTACATATACACACTAACAATTCAAAAATGGATTAACAAGACAATTCTTCATTGGGTCCAAATTGTTCCTTTTGACCACAACCTTTGAACTATTATCTTGAAAATCAAAAGGGTTCAATATTCAGGAATAAGTATGTACCAAGTGGCATCAAAATCCAGTAATAACTGGGATTTACAAGACAGAGGGACCGTCAGAAGGCAGACTTAAATTCCCTCCAAACTTTACCTCTGATATAATAATAATAATAATAATAATACTTTATTTCAAGAGGGTAACACTGTTAGTTTACAATTATTCTTCCCGAGGCCCTAGTAAATAATACCCAAATGCATGCCAACAAACCTATGACACTGGCAAGAGCAAAAAAAAAGGGGACATTTTTATCTTACCAAGATTAATCTAATCCTATACATTCAAGCATCAATAGATAAATTATAAATTGGCTCCTATCTTATCAAATGAATTTGTATTTACAAGGTACATGTGGATGAAAAAACTAACTGTAAGATTACTTCCAGCAAAACTGAATTTATATTGAGTGAAACAAAACCAGGTGATGTTACACAATTGCACTAAAAACCGGAATAAGGACAATAGCTGATCTTAGCAAGTAAAAAAGAATGCTTTATTTTTATTGTGAAAAGTGACCATATCTTAATAGAAAGCAGGGCTACCAGAAATGTAGCATCCTTGCCTTATAAAATGTAACTCTGTGACCTTGACCTTCGAAACTTTGACCTATGAAATCAATAAGAATCTAGATTTTTGAAAGATGTATTAGTTCACTGAATTTGGTTAAAAAGGTTGAAGGATATTTACTTTCAAAGTACTCAGCTAGAAACTCTGGAAATATTTGAGTGTTCAAAGACAGCTTGTATATTCAAACTATTAGGAAACTTGACAAAATGAAAATTTTAAGGGAAACAACTCCTACAAGAAGCATACAACAACACAATGAAGACACTGATAGGCTTTAACTTAAGTTTCTTTTATTACATGTATTACATTTTTTGACATACCTGACCTTTCAAGTACTAAGAGCTGCCATATACTTTTAATCCAATGAAAATTTAGTAGGTTAAGTCATAAATAAGATTACCTCAGTTGAAGTTTTGATCTATTTATTATAGTTCTGAGAGAGGAATGAAATCCATAACTAGATGCTCTAGAGAGCCTGAATTACTCCTCTTAACTGCATACAGGTAAATATTTTTTACTCAAAAATGTACTTAAATGGGTAAAACAACAACACTTCATCAGTGAAATCACTCAATTTTCTTCAGAAATTTGTTTTACAACAATATTTTCTTCAAGAAAAAATGGCCATTTCAATATGTTAAAAAAAGGAATAAATTTATCGAATCTCTCCATGATACGAAGTGCACACCTACAATATGTATGTAAGCACTGCAAAGTTTCCATATTATTGGATGAATACTTTTTAGTTACAGATTTCACAATGTAGGTACCCCTTAAACATTGCAGACGGACAGAAAGAGTTGACCTGCTTTCACCCTTGGCAACACAGGTCAAAAGACAATGTAAGATGATTCGTGATGACCCTAGCTCAACTTGAACTCAGCAACAACAAAATACAACTACATTTGCATAAGGCCAAAGAAAAAAATTATCTAGTTATCCTACCTTATCCAAGCACATTTTATTTGTATTTTCATGGAATACTGCTTAACTATCATGTTAAAGTCAAGTATCTATAATAACAAATGTAAAAAGAAAAATAATTTTACATACCTACCTACCAACCTACCCTATTTTTTCATCCAAAGAAACCTTAAACATACATATTATTTTCTTGGCCTTACCTGAGAGTAGCCATAAACAGACAGCTTCTTTTTATTGGAGTCATGTTCTATTCTTCCACCTCCCATACATTGACAGTCTAAGCCTGACGATTCAATTTCTGGAGTCACTTCATCATATATGTCAGCTGCAATATAAAACATCATATTTGTTTATCGTGCCTCAAAAATCCCTTTTTTCGAGCCAGATCTAATGTTCAACATGAAAAACACTGAAGTTGTGATTTCCTCCCTTTCAAATCATTTGGACAGCATAATTATTTTGATTTGTATACATCTATATATATTGATAAATCTTTATGTAATTCTGTAAACCATGAAATTTTTGCGGCAATTTTATTTTCGGTATTTTTGCAGTGAGATCTGCTGAACACGAAAATAAAATTCTCTTAAATATTTTTTTTTTTTTAAATTATACTGTAATGTTGTGTAAGCTCACGAATCTAAAACTGCACAAGAGTAGATAAATGATAGAAACAGTGAAAAATGATGGCATGAAAATTTCCAAGTTTACAGTATTTAGCTTATGGGAAGGTCATGGTTATTAGAACTAAAAGTGCTTCAGACAGCATAAAGGTATATATCATGAGGATTGAAAGGGGGAGGTTGACATCAGGTGAATAATGGTGCACTGTGAGAAATGGAAGAAATATGAAAGGTGAATGAAGGTATATTATGGGAATGGAGGCACGAGGTACAGCAAATGGGTGTAAAATTCAGTTTTTTACCAATGCTTACAAAATAAGGAATTAATCTTAAGCAGAGGACGCTTACCCTACCGGTGCACCTGGTCCATGCTCCTAGTTTTTAGTGGAGTCCGAGTTGCTCATTTACTTTTGTTATTTTGTATGTATGATTTTAGTTACTTTATGTTCTTTGTTGTGTTTGTCTGTTTTCCATGTCTGGTCTTTGTCCCTAGAATACATACTTTTGATTACCGCTATAACCTTGGTTCCCTTGATTACTCTCTCTTAGATAATTTGATTAACTGAAATCCACAACTTTTTCATGCATTGCACAACAAGAGCATCTGATTAACTACAATTATAAAATCACTGTGAATTCTGCATTGACAAAGTCAAAATGTGCCATGACGTAGCTCATTAAAGTACAGTCCACATAGAGCTAGCTAACAGAGACCTATTGATCTGTACAGTCCACATAGAGATAGCTAACAGAGCCCTACCACTCTGTACAGTCCACATGGAACTAGCTAACAAAAACCTATAGCTTTGTACAGTCCAGATGGAGCTAGCTAACAGAGACCTATTGTTCTGTACAGTCCAAATGGAGTTAGCTAACAGAGATCTTTTGCCCTGTACAGTCCACATGGAGCTTGCTAACATAGTACTTTTGATCTATTTCGTTTATGAGTGTTAACCAATCACTGCCAATGATACAAAATGTTATGGTTCTAATTGTTAGAAACTTATTTCAAATTCCCTTGTCTGTCTGTAACATATATACATTAACAACAGACATGTTGTAAGGACAAGAAATTTTGGAGGACATATGTTCAACAATGAATACAAAACGAACAAGATTGCCACACTCAATCCGTAAGTTCACCATCTCAGGCAAGTTCCAATACTCTTGTAAAACTGGTCAAATATGTAGAATGTAAGACCAGAACTACTGGTATGAATGGCTAAATGATATTCTGAGAGAAGTGATAATTTGTCAATACAGAAGTAAGCAATTGTGCAAGTGTGAAGACACTGCTTTGTCTTTTAATATGCTGATGTTTATCTATTCCAAAATAATTTGGAAATTATTGACTGTGCAGAAATGTAATTAACTTTCCCAGAAGAAAGTCTCACACCAAATGAGACTTCGCCCATAGCAACATGGCAGTGCACCCAAAACTAAAAATGCACTCTATCCATCATAGGCATAGCCAAAAATCATATTATCAGTGTTAGTTTATTAATCATGCATTGTTTCAAACCATACAACAAAATTACATCAAGTTCTGATAACCAGACTGAGCGGAGTTAAGCCAAAAAGTACATGTACCTATAACAGATGAACCTACAGATACCTAGTCCTTCCTGCACCTTGTCACAGGAATGTTAATTGTATTACTTCTTAAGATAAATTCACATAGCACTTAGTCCATAAATACTCAAAAAAGTCAGGTCTTAGAACTGTCTTGATGTTGTGAAATATTTCTGATATTTAGACTTTCTAGATCTCTATTATTTTATAAAGTGAATATTCAGTATTATTTTGATTTTTTTATTATTGTGAAAAAGCGTAATTCCAATATCATTGCCACAATAAAAACTCACATTACTGAATTTGATTTTTTTCTTGGTACAATGCATGCATTTATAGATTAATACTGGAGACTTCATAAAGATACATATTACAGAAGCCATGCAAGGTCTTTTAACTTTTCCTCAGAGGACATTTAAGTGTCTTTTAATTTAAAATAGGCCAAGTCCTTTCATTCTTGGAAGGAAATCTGAACCATTTTACTTAGAAAAGTTAGATCTACTTGGTACATCTTGTCAGTGCTTTCATAACAATAATTAAATCCATAGCTAAAATGACAATACGTCAAGTTGAATTCATGTAGATACTGTGCATGACATACATAGTGTAGTACCATCTTATTATATAAACTAATTTAATGATGAGGTTCTTTATCACTAGTGACAGTCACAAGCTGTTTACACTTTACAGTTTCATTGCTAGATTATGGAACACTGGGGCAGATCCAGACATTTTGAAAAGGAGGGGTGCCAGCCGGAGTTCCTCATAAAAAGAGAGTGGACATTATTTGCCATTTTTTTGTAAATTTTAAACATGAAAAGGACAGACTTTTCAATAAAAAGGAGGGGTGCCAACTTCTGTACCTCCATCTGGATCCACCACTGGAACACATAAGAACTTCAAAATTTGTCGAACAAGGCAGGACAAGAGCAAATGGTATAAAAGGTCGCACAATTGTTCCCAGTTTCTAAGTGTCAGCCTCTGTAAGAATCAGACAATGGGTGAAACATGGAATAAAAAACCCACCATTTTGAAAGTTTAATTTTTATATTTGCACCATCAGAATCAAAGAAAAAAGACAAGACTTTCCATTGTGGCTAATTGAGTTATAATTTCATTGAAATGCACTGATAATCAACATTTCAAGGGTAGATTTCTCTGTCAAAAACAAAAGTTTTTCTAACATTCTAATGAAAAAATATCTAAGCAAATCCAGATATGCAGAGATCAAATAATGGTCTATTCAAACAGAGAAAGCATCCTTGAGAGAAAATTTATGGTCAGATCAATGGGGTTTTGATATGCATGTTTCTAATAATTTCCATTTTGCCTGATTGTTACAAAAACCAACACTTAAGAAATAGATTTCTGACTTGTCTGACTGAAATCCAAATCCAAAGATACAATGACTGATTTGGACACACTATAGCACAAAATTTGAAATTCAATTTTATAAAAAATCAAAATCCAACCAAAAATAAACCTAGAGGCCTGTACCAGAAATAAGTTTACCATAATACCTAGTACAACAGTCAAAAAACAAGCATATACATGTATAGAGGTCACAAACTGGTCTTTTCAAGTGAATTTCCAATTACAATGGTATTGTCAGGTAGCATTTTGTAGACTTTTAGAAGAACTATTAAATCATACATATAAGTTTAAGGTCAATCAAACTCTTAATTGTCTGCAATCCTCAAAATTAATGACAATATAAGTCATGAGAGAGTAATTAGAGGCTTTGTGCAATGAATAACATCTTTTTGAACTAGACTTTTTTGTTATTGATTATTTATTCAGATTAATTATTGGAAAATGATTTTAAAAATTGATACATTAGCATACAATTCTTAGAACTATATAATTCCATGGCAAACCTTGAGAGAATCTAAAGCTGTAAATAATTTCATAATTCCCAAGATGAAAGTTTGTTAAATTGAGTAATTTTTTCAGTTCTTTGTATACAACTGATTAACCTCCGACTGAAGTAGACCTAAGGTATGGGACAAAATTCTCACAAATCATTGGAACGTTTGTATTAAGCATTTTACATTAATCTCATGTTAGCATCAAAGAAACTTCAATTTTTTTTATTCCAATTCAAATGAAAGCTTGATACGCTATAGTGAAACTGAATAAGATACAAACACATCACTGATTTGTAAGAGTTGTGTCCCTTACCGTAGGTCTATCTCTTTAATTGACTCCGTTGTCCCTCTTCATATGTCCCTAATTTGTACAAATCCACTGAAATGTTCATGAGAAGCTGCCTTTAATATCTACATATTAAGACAGACAATGAAATGTACACCCACACAAAATCAGCACTATCATACATTACATGTACCCTTAAAATAGTGACAATTATTAACAATCAGGAGGAAATTTATGAGGAATTTGTAATCATGTACATTATGCTTGTAAAGATTATTATCAGTAAAACTGCAGAAGTTCACTAAAATTTCTGTGTAGCAATGCAGGGAAATTAATTAATACACATGAGTACATAAATGCATGTGTGGATCCAGAGGTTTTGGACAGCGGGGGTTTGAAGTATAATTGGTAAATGTTTTGCCACCAAATGCATGAAATGCACTAGCAATTTTTAAAAGAATGAGATATCAACCCCCCCCCATTTGTGGATATGGAAATTACATTAATAATCCAGTTCTGAGAAAAGACATAAATTTCTTACATAATGTATAGGTGTGGAAACAAAATAATACTTTATATCAAATATGTTTTCATCACCAATTACTTTGGATTATGGAGATTTTATTCCAGTAAATTTTACAATTTTATCCTTGTTCAAAAATACAAAAACTGAAGTAATAAAACATAAACATTTGATAAAAAAAATCAAAGATATTTAGCTGTGTAATTTTCAAAACATCAAAATAGATGGCTTTAGTATTTTCATAACAGTGAATTATTGAATGTTCCCTGTGTTATAAATTAGATAACACACAAGTAAAATAAATTCTGTTATTTCATCTTGGACTTTAATTTTAAATTTATTTGAAACTAGAAATTAAATAACCCTTTCTTCAAAGGGTTTAAATGTAAAACATTTGTTTGATTAACTCTGACAATAATTGTATTCCTTCATGCACATCTACAAATGATACCCAACCTTCCGATGATATTTCATCAAAATCCCTTGAGCAGTTTAGGGGGAGTTGCTCATATGAGGTTTTTTAAACATGTAAAACCCTTTCATTGGATTATCTCCCTTTGGAATCATCTTAAAGTAATTATATTTCTTCATGCACATCTGCATATGACACCCAACCTTCTTATAAAATTTAATAAAAACACCTTGAGTGGTTTAAGAGGAGTTGTTCTTACAAAGTTTCAACATGTAAAACCCCTGATTTGGATTATCTCCCTTTCAAGTCCTCCAGCAGTAATTATATTCCTTCATACACATCTACATATGATACCCAAACTTCCTTTTAAAGTTCATCAAAATACCTTAAGACTATCAATTGGATCAAAATATTACTATTCATGCTAAGGAGGCTTTGAGATTTGACTGGTACAAAACAAGTTCTATGCACTTCAAATCTTGGTCTTCTTTGGCATTTGGTATTCAGTCTTTCAAATTCATTTTCCAGTTTAATACATATCATAATACTATGAAAGTACTTTAATTTGTGGATACCAATTTTCATGGGTGAAGTGAAGAAACACAAATTCGTGGATTCTTGAATTTGTGATTTTGAAGTTTTCAGTGTACACATCAATGAGAATCTATTATTTGTTGGGAACCAAATTTCGTGGTTTGACCTATCCACGAAAACCACAAACACGGTACCCCACAGACAATAGTACTTTCACAGTAGTGAAGCATACCTGTTTACCTTAAGAACAGTTCTTGTAGGAGTTTCTCCTCCATTGGCACTGTCTCATGCAGGAGATTCTCCCCCACTTACACCGTCTCAGATAGGAGATTCTCCCCCATTGACATTGTCTCACGTAGGAAATTCTCCCCCACTGGCACTGTCTCAGGTAAGAGATTCTCTCCCACTGGGACTGTCTCACATAGGAGATTCTCCCCATTGGTACTGTCTCATTTTGGAGATTCTCCCCCACTGGGACTGTGTCATGTAGGAGATTCTCTCCATTGGTACTGTCTCATGTTGGAGATTCTCCCCCATTGACACTGTCTCATGCAGGAGATTCTCCCCCATTGGCACTGTCACATGTAGGAGATTCTCCCCATCGGTACTGTCTTATGTTGGAGATGTTTCCCCATTGGCACTGTCTCATGTTTTTTTTTCATTTAGAAGCAAATTTTTATACAAAAAATCAATTATCTTCAGAGAAAATACTGTAATTTTAACTAAAAAAGGGAGATTCTAAATTTTTCATTAATTTTGTGGGAGTCTGAACAGGTATGGAAAGGTAGTGTTTGCAAATTAACTTTGATAAGGACCTCCATACAAGTAGACAAGATTGAAAAAGGAAATTAATTTACTCTCTGGACAAATTCCTGAACAAAACCTAATTCAAGTTAACTACACAAATAATTTGGCAGTCATACATTTCTAATGTCACATGATCTTAGGTCATAGGTCAACAGGGAAGCCAACTTTACCCTTTATTGCCACTTGTTCAATTTAAAGAGAACAAGATAAAACAAAGTATACTACAAATACACACTTATGCCTTCAAAAGTTATCACAAATGACAAAAAACATTTTTGACACATTCCTTCCAAATTGTCTGTGATGTAATATATTATGAGATCCCCCGTCTTATAATTGGAAGAGATATGAAGATGATTTTTTTGTCTGAACACCAAATTCTATTAACAATTGCATATTTTTTGTCTTCTGTACAGGAAATAGAAAGATAAGACACCCTGGCACTTTGGCATATGCTGTGTATCTTAAAAATTTGCTTTATCTTGACTGTTAGGTAAATTTTTGAACACGCATCTGATCGATCAGGAAACTAATTCAATAAGAGTATGAATGAGATTCGAAATTAATTTCTTTGCACTGAGCTTAAATCATGCCTAGAAAATTTATCAAGTGCATTGAGCGAGCATGCTTCCAAAACACCTGCTTTTATTGGTAATTTGTGTTTAATCTTCATTGGATTATCTTTAACACATATTTCTCCTACAGATTGAGTGATTAAATAATGAACTAACCATTATAGTCTAGGGGTAGAGCCAAGTTTTCAGGTTAAGGGGGCGTAAAGAGAAAATCTTGGAGGAGCAAGAAAAAAATTTATTTGGGGAATGATTTGTGAAAATCAATGTTTCATGTCATTTTTATTTTTAAAATAAGGACTAGTAGGCCTACACAGGTCATCCAAAGGGACCGTAACTCACATTCAAATATTATAACTAGATTAAATAATAAGGGGGATACTTTTTGAGCAAGACAGAGGATCTAAATGAGCATTAAGGTCTCTTATAAGGCACATAGCAGGAAACCTGGTGTTCAAATATAGCAAAGGTTGCTATATTTTGCAAATACCTCAAAGTTTGTATAATAAAAGGGGGGAAGTGGAATAAACTATAGTTCTCCTTCTTAATAAGGCTTATTGATTAAAAGAATGAATGAACAACTATAACCATAAACTAATTTAGAATCTATTGTCATTTTCAACACTAACACCATAAAAATCAATCTATCTTTATAAGTTTGTATCTGATATACAGGTATACTCAAGTCCTAGAGATGAAACTTGTCACACGTTGTATATTCAAATTCTTGGAGATGAGACTCTTGTGTACTTGAGTTTAAAAAGATAAGAATCTTGTGTACATCAGTTCTAAAAAATGAAACTTGTGTACTCAAGTTATAAAGATGAAACTCTTGTCACAAGTGTGTACTCAAATTCTTTAAGATGAGACTCTTCTGTACTTAAATTCTTATAGATGAGACCCTTGTGTACTTAAGTTTGTAAAGATGAAACTCTTGTGTACTTAAGTTTTTAAAGATGAGACTCTTATGTACTTAAGTTTGTAAAGATGAGACTCTTGTGTACTTAAGTTTGTAAAGATGAAACTTTTGTGTACTAAAGTGCTTAAAGAAGAGACTCTCATGTACTTAAGTTTGTAAAGATGAGACTCTTGTGTACTTAAGTTTGTAAAGATGAAACTTTTGTGTACTAAAGTGCTTAAAGAAGAGACTCTCATGTACTTAAGTTAAAAGGTCAGATTCTTGTGTAAAGATGAGACTAAGATCTTAACAATACATGAAGTAGCATGCTTGTCTTGCTAGGCATACCCAACTTATACAGGAAGATGATACTGCAATATATTATTTGCGGTGAACAATCTTCTTTATTCATTGGTTATTATGATTACATGATGCAAAGGATATTCCACGTACATATTCTTGTTTCTATTTTTAAAAATATTGACGCTATGTTTCTATTTATATGTATATTGACAGTATAAAGATATGGATATAAACCGTTCCCTTCCGTAATAACTCTCAGCCAATCATGGCGGAGCCACAGACAAAGCAGACAAAAAGAAAATACATTATCTACATATGTAATAAATAAATTAAGGACTTTCACTCAGTCAATATGTTATACATGTATATGGACCTGTTATATTATATTGACCTCAGACTTCCTCCTCAGTCCATAAAATCTCAACAAGTCCACATAATATATTGATTTCATTAAAAGTCCATAATATATATGTATGCCCATCTATATGGAGCCAAATGCCAAATCTGAATTTCAATCCATTTATTAGGAGCAGAGCTTTTTGTGACAAAAATTTCATTCCATACAGTTCACAAAACAGGAAGTTTATATTGAACAGCACTGAAAATGGCTAACAGCAAATCTCCTCTCTATATTAAGCCACACACCAATTTGAAATTCATCCTTTAAATTGGAGCCAATTTTTTTGTGACAAAAAATTTTCTTTTTCATTCCATAATAACAATAAATAGCAAGGTCTTATGAAAAAGGAAGTTGATATTGGACAGCACCAAGAATCACTTACAATGTATGCCCCATCTATATGAAGCCACGCATAAAATTTCAATTCAATCCGTGCATTTAGACCCAAGATAATTATAACGAAATTCAGACGGACAGAAAAGTGATTCAAACATACCACCCACGTGATGAGTAAGGGTATAAAAAGGCCTCAATGGTTTACTGCTACACTGAATTAAGGATGAAAAAAGACAACTGCACAACAACATGCTAAGTTGTAATGCAGTAGGGTTAATAACTCTTTTTTCATCTGACAAGGTTTGAACCGAATCATGCTAGTACATAAAATGTATGCCACCCCTATTTTCAATACTTTTCTCCTCAAAATCACTAAGACAGGGCATGGGTGAAGGAGCAAATAAAAGATAACTGGGGTAAGAATTCTTCTTTTATGTTGGAAGAATTCGTAATTTTGGCAAAAATAAGCAAATAATGGCCTGGGAAACCCAATTTCTCAAGAACTCCTCTTGAAACCCCCTTTCAAAATTTCCGCTACTTTCTTTCAGAAAGAATCATGTTTACACCACTTATATTATCTTAACTCCCTTGTACTTTTGCGGATGCCTTATTTCACCTGTCTTCCTAATCGACTCAATTATTTACAGGTGGAATCCATTCAATTCTATTACCATCCTATTTGTTATGTACAAACTATTTACATTGATAGGTAAGGTATGTAGGAAAGAGGTGAGGCAAATATTGTAAATATTACCTCAGGAGGTAATGTGGAAATAGTGTTAGCAAGGCAATCAGAGGCAGAATGGGGGTAAAACAGAGGTTAAATATGGTGAAACTTTGGCAAAATGGGGTGAAGCTAAAACATGACTTGTAAAACACTAAATATCCCTCTCTTTAAGTCTAAAAATAAATCAAGAGTTTCTGATTAGGCTGAAGCTAAGGTCACTTTCAGTCTCAATAAATGCTTCACTGGGTGCAGCTTGATACGATCTTTAAAGACTAACCAAGATTAGTTGGGGGAAATAGACTCACCAATCAAACTTGCTTTGAATTTTGATTGTGTTTAAACATTTGAAACAGGCTAAAAATTTTACAAGTATCAAAGTGGCCCCTTTATGGCACTTAATTCCAAATGGTTTCAGTAATAACCACAAAAGTCTACGGATATATGGCACTTTATGGTACAATTTCCAAGACATCCATTTACCAACAGACATCAACTGAAAACTTGTTTCTAGTCCTTTTTTGGTCACTAATTCATGAATGTTTCAAGTCTTATACCTAAAAATCAATCTTAGTCTGGTCACCATAGTAAGGAATGTTGTACAACAATATCATAGACATCCATATGCTTTAATTGGAGTTATCAAGTTATATTTTATCAAATGCTTATCGGTATTCCAAAAGGGTTGAAGACAAAACCACCAAAACTTTAAACCTTGTCGTAGTATTCTAATCTGATACAGAAAACTAACATTTAAATTATTACATGACGACCAAAGGACTACAGATGACAAGGACTTGGAAAACAACAGCACCATACCATCAAATGATCACAAATTTTTTGAAGTCATATAAAAATATGAAAAAAAAAAATCCTTAACTATTTATTATTTAGCAGTCACTTTTGTAATTCAGATGAATATTTTTGAATCTTAAGAGATTTTATATTAATTTAAATGTACATTATAATTACCACATTAACAATAAAATAAAGAAAGAATATGTGCATGTTATTAGTGTCTCCATCTAGTGTCTCCATCACAATCTTTGAGATGATCTAAATTTTAACATCACAAATTAATTGCCTATAGAATATCAGATTACCAGTACGAAAGTTGGAACTGTTTGTACACACTTTTTAAAGTTAGAGTCACAGCACAGGCTATAGATATTGGTACAATTCACACCCACTTCACTTAAAATTCAAGGTCCAAGAGAATTTTCATTGTTTTTTGCATTGTGACCTAATTTTGAATTTAAAATCATGGTACAGCAACAATGATCTGTTATGTACAGTTTCCACCCGTTTTTATTTCACTCCACAACCAAAGAGTTAATTTGTCGGGAGAAATTTATATTGAAGAATGGGAAGGCCCACAACATCATGCTTCATTTTAACCATATTTTTCCCCCGAAAACAGAGGGTGCACCACGGCAGGGTGCTATACGCCTTTGTCACCTGTTTGATTTCTGTAAAACAATAAAAGAATAGCTAAATCAAATATTCTAAAACTTCACCACAATGCCGTAGATCGTCAAATATGTGTAAAGTTTGAGTATGTATATATTGTACATGTATTTACCATCCAGAAGTAATTGCCTTATTTCAGTTTAAAACTAAGAATTATGGAGTATATTATGATCACCAGTTAGACTTTCCTTAAATTTTACTCACAATACTCAGACTCACAAAGAAGCTGGATTAATTGTTTGTAGTATAACGTCAAACGGCAGGAATTTCATACATTTCTGAATGAGAACCACTGACCTACTGAACAGACCCTACTAAATACTAAACTATAATGTGCTAATACACAGAAGCAACAGCTCACAGGAAGGTCTGTCAACAAACTACGACACACTATTCTGACTCTGAACCAACCAGTCATCACTATATCATCTATATGCTGCATGCCTAGCAGATAAGCAGAGACAAATGATAAAAGTCTGTAGTATGACCAGACCAAAAGTGGGTCAGAGATATTGGTCCTGTTTTTGTAGCCAATGTGGTGTTTTCATTCTACAAAAGATTGTATCATAATTTCTCTTCATCACTGTTTAGATACTGTTTCCATGTATACCTAACATCAATCCAAAAATATTTAAACGATAACAATGGCTTAAAATAGTATCAAATGTTTCTTTAAAAAATTCTTTAAATAAAACAAGGTATATGCTATCAAAAAAACAGAAATATTCTACAAACGTGTAAAATTGAACCTGTACCGTGATAAGGAAATAAAAATGATTTTTGGGAATTTCTTCATCCCTTACTTTCCCACTTAGAATCTTGAACAAATATAACTGTATAACCATAATATAACATCTTTGATACCAGATACAGGATTTCACATAAGAGTGGTGGGAACAAAATTATTTGCTGAGCCTAACTAGTTGATACAAATTGGTTTTCAATTTTTAGGTGGGAGATGACTGTTATGTCAGACTTAGACACATTTTTCATGAGAAAACAAGAGAAACCTTAGTTACATACATGTAACACAACAGTCAAGGCCCGACTCAATATAACCAAATTAAAAAATCTCAGTTGGGTGGCCTGAATTGCTAACTTAATTCCTCCAATACAAACCAAAAATAAATCAAAATTGAAATCAAGTGGTGACCTAATAGGGAAAACTGTTGAACTCATCGTAAAACTTTGTTTTGTTAACAACACATTGAAAACTCAATAAAGTTCTTACACTGAATATGAAAGATCACAGTTAACATGTCATGTTTTTAATTTTGAAAATGTCTGTGAATATCAAATAGGAAAACTGTTTGATATCATAGCAAAGCTTTGCTCAATCAACATGTTGAAAACTCAGTGAAATAGCTACAATTGTACTTGTATACTAAATATGAAAACTGTTGATGTCCTTTATTTTGTCAACAACACTTGTTTGTAATAAGCTGTCAACCCAAGTGCTTACTGTACTAAAGGTTGACATTCATTTTTCTATATTCAATTTTTTTTTTCAGAAGAAGAAAATAACTGTTGTATTTAAAAAATTATGACACTTATCCCCAAGGGTGCAAATGTCAGTTTTTAGTAGATTTCAGGTTGCTCATGTTCCTATGTGTGGGCTATTTTGGTTTTATCATGTTCTTTGATGTGTGTGTGTCTATTTTCCTAAGTGTCTAGTCTTTATATCTGGATTATGTTTTTTTTTTTGTCTTCAGAGTTATATACATATGCATGTAGTGTGGATTTGACTGCTGCAAATAGAGTTTAAAATAAATGGCTATTTGTGACCATCAAATCAAGGTTGTTGATAATTAAAATTAAAATTCCCATTCTAATGCAACTGTCAAAAATATTTGTAAACAAAGTAATTAAAAATCTTCAAAATTAATGTAAAATAATTGGAATTGATGCCCTGAAATTTACTATGTAATCCAATGAAATTAGACATTTGTACAAATGTTGTATTACAAAATAATCATATCTCTTTAAAAATTTAATTTCATGCTCAAGTAAAACAAATTCAAAAAGCACTATAAAATATCTTTGACCTTAACTGACCCTTGAATGTTGTTTTCACCATGGAACAGTTGAAATATCTGACAAAAATGAAGAAAATATGCATAAAAAACAGTTGGATTTGTTATAGATGTTTTTGTTATCTTCAACATGAAGGGTGTCTGTTATCAAAACTCAGTGCACTTACTTAGACAAAAAGGGGGGTCACTGCACTTTGAAGCAACGACCTTGACCTCAGGCTTCATTCATAAATAACCAGGAAAACTGTCAGAAATCATTACTTTTACTATATATTGTAAATAAGTTTTGGCACAGATGTTTGAATAATGAGGAACTCATCTCTGTTGAGGTTGCTATGGGAAGATGCCTCTCTTCATTGTATTGATGCATAACTAATGACGATGGGGAAAAGAATTCTCTAATTCATCATTTATTGATCAGAAGAGTGGGGAAAAAAAAGAATCTTCACAGTAATGAGACAGTAGATGTAATTACTGCATAATTCTTTATCACAAAGATTTGGGCAAGAATTTGGACATTACTCTATTTACTTGGCAATGTGAAGGAATTCCACAAGGTTTCCAAATTCTAAACTATAGGTGACACTCAAAGCAAAATACTCCCGACATGTACTGAACATAGAAATAATATGTTTATGGAAAAACTGTACATAGAAATCATTGCTGCAAATTAACAGGACAAGGAAATATAGGGTATCAGGGCTTTCAAAAGCCTTTAAATTAGCAGACCAAACTAAATTATAGTAAAACCCAAATTTTGGTATATAGAGCAGTGGCAGATTCAGGAGGGGGGGTTCAAGGACTCCTAATTTGTTGGAAATTTTTTTTAACTTGGTAGAAATTTGGGCATAATTAGCATATAATAGCATGGAACCTTGCACCATTTATAAATATCTGGATATACATGAACAAATGTAGTGTGGGCACCAAAATTGCTAAAGTAGCAGATGATAAACCAATCAAATGCCAGCTTTTATAAAACCCTTCAGCAACATCCACTTACAAATATTTCTATTTCCTCTGCAGACCTAAAACCACATCCTCTCTGTCTCTTTCTCTCTCTCTCATAAATTATGGAAGTAATCTGTGAAATATCTTTGTTGAACACTACTTAACTAATGTTCAAATGATTCCTTAGAGATAAATATCTTATAGGCACTGGAACATGACAAACAAATAACCAGAAGAAGTAGTACTATGAGTGGGAAAAAAAAGAATCTTCACAGTAATGAGACAGTAGATGTAATTACTGCATAATTCTTTATCACAAATATTTCTGTTTCCTCTGCAGACCTAAAACCACATCCTCTCTCTCGGTCTCTTTCTCTCTCTCTCTCTCATAAATTATGGAAGTAATCTGTGAAATATCTTTGTTGAACACTACTTAACTAATGTTCAAATGAGCGGTGAGGTTTAACACACAGTTCTGCTGAGGTGTTAAAATTGTAAATATTCCTCTTACACAGGATATTGAATGCAATATTTTTTCTTGTTCCTACTCAGTATGTTCTATTCTTAAGCTATTGTTTTATTCAAATTAACTGCAGCTAAGATAAATTTCTTATTTCTCTTGGTCTACAAATTACAGCCCCTTTACACTTTCAAAGTTTTTCATCAAAATCTTTGACAAAGTTTTTTTTTTTTGGGTGACGAAGTTTTTTCACTAAGTGAACTTGTACAAAAACTTTGACAAACTTCAATGGAATAGAACTCTCATCCTATTTTTTAATTGACTTTGAAGGACTTTGATGGAATTTGACCAATCAATTTTTCAGAATGTAAATAAAAACAAAGACCAGGTTGCCATTTCTAATCTTCGATCATGAAAAGGCATCTTTCACAAAGTTTTCCTTCACCTAAGTTTAATCAAAAACTTAGAAAGAAAATTGATAACAAACTTTGATTGAGTAAATGGGCCTTTGCTACTAATGAAATAAGGCTACACTTAGTTAGTCATTACATGTGTAATTCCATCTTCTCAAGAATTAATTTCAATCTGCAAATGCCAAACAGGAAAGTGACAGACTCAGACCATAAATTTAAAAATCCATATACCATATACATTTGTATTTGTACCCCTCACCTTATAAGCTGGGCATTGTAACCATAGTCCTCTGTAGTTGTTACTCCTAGATAGAATATTGTCATAGAAAGAATTATGATACAAAATCTAGGATAACAAAATCATAAAACCATATGGTGTGATCAATTATTTTCTGAGTTACAACTACATGAACATTTGATACTGAGAATAAAAAACTTTGATGTATCATAGGTAGAAAGAACAGATTCATCGCCATATCTTGTCTCTTCTTAAAACACAATTAAGTCAATGATTGAGGAATGAAGAAGGCTCCTAATAATGTTTATTTGTGCAATATTGGGTTTGTAGAAGTACTAATGCAAATAAATTCTGTTATGTCATAAATACTGGTTCTGGTAAAACTGTGAAAAGATAGTTATCACCTCAGTTCAAGTTTCATAGAAATCTTCAATGTAAACAATAAGTTATGTAATTGTGACAAATCAAGAGTGTTGTTTCTTTTATACATGTATTGAGGTGTTAATACATGTACATTCTACATAGAAGACCTCCCACTAACATCAAACCAAACTTTTGTTAACATGGGTATAATTAGTCCCATAATGTTATGTTAAGTAGAAGGTAATGAAGTAAAAATAATCCCTGTGCAAGGCCCAAAATGGTATTCAATAACCAGTCAAATGGAAGTCAGAAAAACCCAACATCTAGACTCAATCTTCTCCTTTGAAATAAATAGCTTCAAATTTCTATAGACATGTACTGGTACAACTAGAATTTTTTTTATCTTGTATGTACAATTTTAAAAATCCAAAGACAGTTGATCTGGTGATAACATATACCCCTGCATTCCATATCAGATTGTCCCTTTTTTAGAGAAGAAAAACCATAACTTAAAATTCAAAATGGGAAATACATCAAAATCATGGACTACCTGTGTTTTATGCTCCACAAAAACCAATGGTAATTTTTTTGCAAGTTCATAAAATATGGTTGAGGAGTCCTTAGAGATAAATATCTTATAGGCACTGGAACATGACAAACAAATAACCAGAAGAAGTAGTACTATGACAAGTTTAACTGAGAGAAACAACTTTGAAAAAAAAACAACACAAGAAACACCAAAAAAAACAAACTGTATAACACAAAAGAATTGATGCAGCACTCCAGATAAGAGTCATGCAAAATGTGATTTATCGTTGGAAAGCCAACATATTTTATTTTTGATACTTTGTTCAAATGTTATAATATACAGAAATTAGCATGTGGCTTTTCATATAACCCGTGTTCTTAGTAGATAAAAATTATAAAAAATGTACTGTAGAATTCAAAATTAAGGGAGATAACTATGTAAATTGCACTAAAATACTATAGAACCTGTTGGATTTTCAATGTGGATTATCTCCTATTAGCAGACAGATTGGAATGAATGATTATACATTTCATCATATAGACCTTTAAAGCAACTTAATAACAGAAATAAAAATGTGAAGCCTTTTTTTGGGGGGGTGTATTATATATTACAGAATTAACATGATTCTTACAAAGATTACTACTTAAAAAGTGCACAGAGAAAAACAAGCAGCACTTAGCCCTACTACAAACATGGATAAACTAAGATGCTCTGGAAGGGTGAGTAGTCCCTGCTTCTCACACCTAAGATGTTACTCACTGAATTTATGACACGTCAGTATCATTTTAAAGTCTAGCTGAAAGGGGAATCTAAAAAAAAAATTAATGCACTACTTTTCATTTAGCGTTCCCATGTCCATCCCTTCACTTCTACCTTTGACCTTCATCACATGACCTTGACATTATTTATTTATTTTATTGAATTTCATGACTAAAGATGATGGATTGTCTCACTCAGTGTAAGGAGCCGAGCTAATTGTTGCAAACCATTATAATTTTATGACTTCAAAGAAACTATACAGCTTACGTCACTTACAATATAAGTGCTACCTAAGATCTTTTATATATATTTTCCCTGAGGAAGTCGCATTAATTATTACATAATTATAGGAAACAATTTTTCTCTCTGTAAAATAGTAGAATCTTGCTATTAGTTTATCAAAACTGAACAGATGGATGCAAGATGCACAGTATAAGCAATTCAAAAAATGAAAATCAGGGAAGATCAAAGAATTATATCCTAACATTATCCGCACCCTACTCTGCACTTTCTCAATGGGTGGGTTAGTAAGGTAAAAACAATAAGACTTTAGTGTACAAATGTTTCTGCCGTCAGCTGTAAGTGTAAAATTTATTGAAAGATCTAACTGAGCAATGCAAGAATGTATTGTGACGTCAAAACTTACGATAGATTTCACACTAACATCTTTCTGTGATATTTTCTGCTGGAAAGGTAACAAAAAAGTAAACGAAAGCTTTTGACACCTAACAGTGCTCGTCTATAGCCACTAGCCCGAAGCCCGGGGCTAGTAAAAACTCTTGCATAATAGAAGAAGAAACAGTGCAAAAACAATAAGTCCCTAAACTTTGTTTGGGTGACTTAATACGAAAATAAAACAGTTATGACACACATAGCACTACTTGTATATGGGTCAAAGAAATAACACTGAAATCTTTCTTAACTGAAACCTGAATAATTTGAAAACCTGTCAAAACCAGACATTTTCAAAGTCCTTTAGTATATGTTAAAATGTATTCTGAACCTTTGTAAACCAAACATCTGTCTAAACCAAACACCTATCTAAACCAAACCAATTTTAAAATTCAAAAGGGGTTCAGTTTAGCCAGGTTTTATTGTATATGTTAGTACATCTGAACCAAAACCCATCATAGAGGAAACAAATATTTATAACCATGACCTAACAAAATTACTACTTGTAGCCATAAGTCCCCTGCCACTACAAAAATCAATAGTTAAGTCCCAAGACTATAGCAACATTCCTTATCTACAGTTTATTACATGTGCTACTAGACAATTAACCAATGAACTTTTGTTCCAGAACCTTAGATTCTTAGGGAACAGAAAGAATTGTTAAATGGATAAATACCATTAATATGTCCAATCTACATTTGCAAGCCTTTGCCCTTTGCCCTTTGCCCTGTACACTCACTTGCTCAAGACTACTACTCTAAGAGAATTTAGTAAAATTCATATTGCAGGCCACTTGCTACAAAATTTTTTCCTTGCATTTAAAATGTAAGCATAAAAATCTACATCCAGGCCTTTCATTAAGAGGTGGTACCAGGTACTTTTACCCTTCTAATCTACTGAAAGGTTCTTCCAAAATTTTTAAATTTCATACATTTTATTTAACAAAATGATGAAAAGCACCTCCTAGAAAGCCAAGGGTACCTGCATTGCAAAAAAATAATGAAACCCCTATATATCAAAAATTATTTACCTGAACTCTAAAAAAAAGATGTTAAAAAAGATTACCACAAATCAAGTTATTTGACTGAACCTGTGAAAAATAATATGTAACAATAACTACACTACTGTCGACATGAATTTTTGATTTCTCCACTCTCCACAGTGCGTGGAGATGATTTGAGTGGAGTCACAATCTCCACCCAACCCAGTGGAAACACCAGTTCAAAATACATGTACAAATGTATGTCTATAGTTTACTTCTTTTGCTTTCATACAAAATATATTAAGGAGGTAGACCTAGTAAGGGAAATAACTCTTGAAATCAGTGATATGTTTGAATCATATTCAATTTCACCAAAGCCTATCAATCTTTCATATGAAACAGAATGAAATCAGTCCAAGTTACTTTGATGCTTACATAAGATTGACGTCAAATGCTGAATACAAACATTCCAATGATTTGTAAGAGTTATGTCCCTTACCCTAGGTCTACCTCCTTAAATTATTCTTAATCATTAAGTCATTAAGTTTACTAACACTTCAGTAATATTCAGGAAATAAATTAAAAAGTATTGAAATGATGCAATTTTATCTCAGTTCTTTCTTTGGTGGAGTCACAGTCGAGAAAATAGTGACTCATTTCCAAAATCTTTTAATATCAGTTTTAAACCTGTATAAACCAAACAGCTGCCTAAACAAAATACATTCTTCAGTCTGAGTGGGGTTTGCTTTCAATATATTTTACTGTGCATGTATTTATTATCATGATTATTTTGTGTAGTTGATTAAAATCAAACAATTCTCAATATAATACCATACGGTACCAGTCAATGGGGAAAAATAGGGACAAGGAAAAAAACAAGGTACCATATATTTTATGGAGAAACTTACCTCACTTTTTTCTAACTATTAAATTTCAACAAAAATTCAGGAAATGAAAGCTAAAATGGCAATATTTCAAACTGAGCTAAAGTTTGGAAGGTGTACTTAAGTGTCAGTCTACGTATCAGGCAGTGAAAAATCGTATGAAAAAAACACCATTTTGCAAGTCTAATATTACTATTTTTGCCCTCAGAATTCAGGAAATAAGGCAAAATTTTCCATATCATTTTCGTAACTTGAGTTATAATTTCATTGATGTGCACTGAAAATGAATATATCAAGGGCTGATAACTCTCAAAAACCCCATTTTTCTAACATTCTATCGAAAAATTTCTGAGCAAATCCAGAGATGCAGAGATAAAATAATGATCTTTTCAAACAGAGAAATTATCCTTGAGTGCAATTATATTGTCAGATCGGTTGGTTTCTGACATGAATGTTTCTGATTTTTCCAATTTTGCCTGATTCTTACAAAAACTTACAATTAAAAAAAGAAACAGATAAACAAATGAATCAGTACTCCCATGTGTATGTAACTCCATGGTTTCACAAGAATGGGTCCTAGTCTATCATTCAAATGCATAGAGATTTGTCATTTTCAGAGCGTGGGTTCAGTATATAAAAGCAAAACATATTTTCGTGTAAAAATACCAATAAAAATGACAAATATCTATTTCCACATGATAAAAGTGTTAAGAAAATGGGTAAAATAGAAGATTTTGCATCGTACTACAGCACTTCAAGATCCTGGAAGTAAACAGACCAGTCTTCAGATTTCAATATGTTCTATATCAGAAATTCCAGTAAGGAAATGAAACTAGAACGAGACTTACAGACCCTTTACCCCATACACAAACATTTGCATTATTTAGTAAATACCCCTAATTAATTCTAATCATAAGATTCTTCATGTTTATAGCCGTTTTTGATTGGCCAAGAAAGTCTTTGCCAGAGAAATCATACTTGCATGAACTTTGCCAGATCGTTCATACATGCATGAATGCCAGTCAACCTGAAACCAGTATGGCCGTTCATTGAGTTTGGGAGCTCCGAGATCCTTTCATACATGCATGAACGACTGAAAATAGCTGTTTAATCCTATAATGAAAAATGGTCCCCTTTAACCGCTTTAATCCTGGCAACATGCTTAGACATAAATTTTATATTAAGTCCCTCCCAAAAAAAAGGGTCTCCCAAAACCAATTTCTGTAGAAATCAATCCTATCCAAGATTTTTCAAGTAACTACAAGTAACTATTCAACAATGTGTGAAAAAAATGTATCTGGGAAACAACAATTTGTGACAGAGGTATAGACAGACAGACAGTTAGGTCAAAATCATTATACCTCTGCATCTTTATTACATGAAGTATAAAAATTAGTTTGTTTGCCATTGCTTGATTGACCTGTCAAAACCATTCAAGCTATATGGCAACAAAAACTTCAAACAAATTTAAATGCCAAGTGCATAGTAGTAGATAATTGAAAATTTCAATCATAAAACCTACATCAAGGTACTGTACTGGTGAACAAATCAAAGGGATGTCCTATCTGGGAGGATGCATGCAGAGTTGAGGGAGTAGTTCCAAAAATCCTCAAACAATGGCCAAACCATCCATGTTTAAAACATTTGAGCATGCACTGCATTCAACAGATATACACTTTAACACTAGAGGGTTTTATCCTCATAATTTTAAACACGACTACATTGTACAATTGATAATGTATGAGTGATCAGACAAAATTTAAATTAATATAAATATTTTCACTGTTTAAGTGGTTTTTTTTTAAAGATGGTTACCAAAGAATCGTGTATTTGCCTATAACAAATCTGGAAATTGATAAAAAGGAGAACTGTTTAATCTGTTTGATCATATTTTGCTACAATACACCAGTTGTTCTTCCAGTTCGCGTGAGCTAATTATCATGTGAGAAAAGATTTTCTATTAATTTTTTATGTTGATTTTTCATGATATAAATTTCATTCCTATCTTTTCTAATTTATGCTTACCGTGATATGCGGCTTTACTTGTACCTCGTACAATGTGTTTGAATTCTCTGTCTTTGTCTGGGTCGTGCACCTTAATCAAAATATATTTAAATTTTCCATGGGAATCAATTTTTACATCTGGAATATTTGCGAATTTCGGGTTCTTGTGAGCAGAAGGTGAGGCGATATCAGTCGCTGGTACCGCCATTGTTCTGCTTAGTTGTCGAAAAATTGGTAAAGTTCCAACACAATAATTAAACAGCCTTCCTGATTCTAACAAAACTGATCTACTAAGCATTCATGAAACGTCCTCGCTGTTAAAAGTGAAAGTAATCAGCCAATTTTAAGTGTTTTGATTGGTTAAAGTTCTGGAATTCCCCTTTAACTAAAATACTGAATGGAATGACGGTAACAGATATGTGAAACTTTTCGGGGAGAAATGATAGACTTAGTTGCTACAGAATTAAGTGGTGACTTACAAAACAAACGAACAAAACAAAAATAAACCATAAACAATAAACAACAAATTCAATATATTTTCTTTAAATAAAAAAAAAAATTGCAGCCGTGCTGTGGTTGCTTAGAATCTCCCTATGGGCAAAAATGAGCAAATAGTAGCCTGGGGCCAGGCCTGCAGTTTCATTTAGTGATGTAGATTTGAAGGTTGGTATTACATAAACCAAATTCTAATTATTTATGGAATGCGTAACACTTTTTTTTTCAAATGGAAATTTCAGTCACTTACTTAAACTCTATTTTTTTTGTCTTTTTGTCACTAAAACATTTTTTGTGAGTAAAAGTTAATGTGGTTCAAGTCTAATCGACCATACATACATGTATCCGTATCCCCCCCCCCAAAAAAAAAAAAAAAAAAAACATTTAATATAGCTCACTCATTTAAAACCTTTGGTTCCATTAAAGTTGAATTTGTTACTAATAAACTACTAATTAACTTAATCTTTCTTCTTGGTCAATTAACAATCTTCATGCATGAACCATTCAACTTGGAGCTTCGGGCTATTGTCTAAAATGATATACATATACATGTTTATAAATTGTATATTGCTGAATCAGTTGCATTCTGAATTTTGGATTTGTACCAAAAGAAAATGGTGGAAATTATATGTGTACATAAATCATCTAAAGGGGCGGGAATTCGTTTACGATCTATGCGCACTTTGATTCTAGCAATTCGTCCAATCGAATCAAAATATAAGGTTACAAAATATTTTAAATTACTTATACATGTAATAAACAGCATGGTTATCTTTATTATTTTTTATTCATAAGCAATTTATTTATCAGCAATGGGCCTGTCAGAAACATCAACGCCTTTGTTTCCTCATATACCCTATTAGCAACACCAATATAGCAATAATTCCTTTTTTAAAATTTCTTTTCAAAAGACAATAGAACATTTTTGAAAGTAGTGCTATAAGAAATCTAAAAAATATTAACAAAATGCTTCCGAAGACTCGGCTTAATACGACTGCTAATGTCCTACCCTGAACAGTTAGGACAAGGGAAGCTTGATACAGCTTTGAATTTCGATTACAAAGACTGTTGACATCTGATAAGAATTTTACCAGGACCGAAGTGATCCCCTTTGGGTTGGTTTAAGTCACAACCCTCAATATCAATCACAGTCTATGACACCTTGTAGTTCAATTCAAAGAGATCCATTCATTTTTTCTTTTGTTATTGTCTGGCCATAAGAAAAATGCTTGTTTTAAGGCCCTTTTTGATCCCTCATTCCTAATTGGTAGACGTCTCAACCCCAAACAATCCCAGTTTGACCTTTAATTTGTGGTATAAAATGTTGTAGGTGACTATTGCCTAGAAATGATCGATTCGGTAATTTTGTTATTACCCTTTATTTGTGATTTAAATCGTTGTTGTAAAATTGGATCAACCAAATACAAAAACACAATAACACGCCTCCTTTGCAAAAGAGACAGGCTTTCGGACCAGTGATATAAGAAAAACGTCTCATACGATGCCTAAAAATGTTTAATTTCCGATATTCATATCAGACAAACAGGTTAGAGATGATGGATTTTCATAATGTCTACGATTTTTTAATTGTATATTATCATTATTTCATCTTGAACTTGACGCTCCTTCCACAAAAAATTTCAAGACTTTTTTAACCTCGTGGCTAGGATCTACATCATGTTTATTGTCTGTAGTTCTTATTATTCTTATTTTAACTTATTTATTGTTCATATCTTCTGTACTGTTTTGACTACCGGAACCGTTTTACCGATTTCGACTGGTGGCAATTTTATGCTGCACATTTGTGTGGAAATATATATACCGGAAATGATGTACCGTAATGGAAGCGGGAGGTTTAGCGCGCTATGAAGTAATGGTTTAGCCTTCCTTTCAATTTTAAATGCTGTACGGAGTCGGGACCACTGCGCTGGTTTTCCAACTTTCCAGTTTTAGCCCGATACTGCCATTTTGACTTTACTTTTAGGCTATTCCTTTTGTCTACTGTCTAGATTGTATCAGTTCGGTAATTTTGTTATAACCGTTCATTCAGTATGCTGTACATGTCTTTCCAGAAGTAACCTTAGATCAAGTTCAATATTTAAAAATATACAAAAGTACTCAAAATAAAAAATATCGAAAAAGGACTTAAGATATTTTACCAAGTTATCGCACGATAACCAAGTGTCTGCGGATGACGATGACGACACAGGCAACGTCAACTGCACCATGCCATTATACGACCGCATTTTTTACGATCGTATAAAAAGCAGTTCTCAAATAATTGAGAGGAAACTACTGGTTAAAGAACTTTGGGTGAACACAAATCACAGACAAAACATATTTTGCTACAGTATGCTAAAAAGTCAGTTACTGTAGGTAAGTAATAGCTGAAAATGGTACGGTGCGCGATATAAATTTGATCCTTTATATCCTCATGTACACATTACAAAATTAAGTGCCAATCGTGTACAGAAAAAAAATTCATAGTGCAGAAAAAAAAAGCAAACACACGATGCATTTCCAATCTATCATACGCCACTTTTTATGTAACTATGTTCTTTTCTACATACTAACCTGCATTTTGGGGAAAACGTGTCTTTATGAAGGATGATAACAAAATTACGGAACTAATATACTCTGTGCAAGAGCTATTTAAAGGAATAATAAAAAAAATATATTATGGCAATATCAAGGTAAAAATCAGAAAGTTTGAAACCATGGCAATGGTCCTGTGCTGGTACAGGAATTTTTCCAATCTCAAACTTCAATCAAGAACAATAACTCTTTCAAAGTGCATACTTCCTATACGTATATCAACGGTGTAACAACTGAAATACCAACTAAGACTGGTTATGTGGTCTGCGACTTTTTCTTAATAAGGAATAAGAGTGAATTAGGTAGGTTTTTGACATGCATGAATTATCTCCTGTCTGATAATTATATAAAATGACCACTACTTCAATGATTCTTAGTGCTGAACAAAACGTTTCCTAAAAACTGTGTGCACTATGCAAATTATGTCATTTTTTAGATATCCTCTTACAACGGGTTTAAATACAAAAAAAACATAACATAGCAAAAAGAAAATCAATCAACTATTTTCTATATATAGGCCATAATACTTGGTTTAAATATATGTATACAAGTCCCAGTAAGAATCAGGTAGGTGCACTGACTGACCAAAGAGGGGCGTTCCATCACGCTTTATTAATTAACATTCATTGTAACCATTTTTCAGGGGGCCTGGATCCGCCTTTCGAAATCTGGAGACATCTTAAGGTAGATATGATAAATGACATTCATATGACAAAAGCATGAAACTGAAAAGGCCGAAATTATTACAGATGCGGATCCTGCCTTGGGATTTCTGGATCACTCCTGCATACAATAGTTATCAATAATCACATGTTTGATATATGGTTCGAATAACTAAGACGATTTAGTAAAATTTTAGATAGGTAGTTTCCATTTTACCTCAAGAACTGATGTATGTGCCTTCCAAATATTTTGTAATCAAATATTAAAAAAAAAACTTATAACCACCAAAAGAAGGCAATGTCAAACGACGGAAACCAAACACTATGACGATTATATATACATGTAGCTGTCAGCACAGAAAGAAAGTTGTTATAAATCCCAGTAAATGTTTTTCATTCATAATTAATACACGACTCTTAGATGGACTGAAACTACCGGGGACTTTGACATTGATAGTATCGTAAGTATTGAACATTTGCAAACAAGGAAGGTATTTTTGCCACCATAAAATGGCGTTTTCCAATTCAGCAAGAAAAGGACAAATACCTGTTGGTTGTCAGTTATGCGAGACAGGGGAGTCCATCCAATACAAGTGCGTCAACTGTAATTATCTCCTTTGCCATCTTTGCAAGCTGCACCATTTAAAGATGAAAACCTCGAAAGACCACAAGATTATAGACTTAAAAGAAATTGGGCACCACGAGATAGAAATAGACTTCTCTAACATTCCATGCGACGATCATTCAGGTAAGACCTGCTGTTTGTTCTGTCAACATTGCGATTGCTTAGTTTGTCCAATTTGCATTACTAAGATTCACAATAAGCATGACTTAATAGAGATCAAAGACGCTTATGGAAAGAAGTCAGAAGAACTCGTAGAACAAAGAATTCACATGGAAAAGGTACAAAAAGAGGCGACAAGAAAACTAAAGGAACTTGAGGCATTCGTCAACGAAGAGAGCACCAAAATTGGAATGGTCCGGAACGACATTCTTAATCATGAAAAAAATGTTAAACTGAAAATTGAAAAACATTCAAAAGCGTTGCTCAACGAACTATCAAAAACTGAAACTAATTTGCAAGAATTTGAGGAGAAAGAAAAGGGTAAAATAACTGCTTATATATCAGAGGTTCAATCAAAAAATGCGGAAATTGAGACATTAGTAAAGTTTTTTGATGCTACAAAGTTTTTTACAGAATTTCAAAATGCAAAACAATTAAAGCCAATGGAAAAAATTTCTGAAACCAAAGCAGTTTTTGAGTGTATTACAGAATTCATACCTAATGATATCGAAAGACTTGGAGAGCTGAACAAAAGAGAAAGAAATGTCAAAACTGTAAAGAAATTTGAAATCGTTAACCAACAAGAGTTTAGAACAAAGTTCGAGCTAATTGGATTTATGGTTCAAGATCCTAAAATAGATGACCGCTTGTGGGTATGCAGTCAGGCAGGGGAGCCCTTACTCAAAATGAAAGTTAAAGATAGTGTCATTAGTATAGAAAATAAATTGAAAGTTAATATCTATGGAATTGTTCTTTTATCAGAGAAAGAAATGCTTCTTGGGGTGTTAGATGCAAGACTCAGTATACTTAATATAGAAACAGGAGAAATTATCAAATCAACATATGATACTGAACCGTTAAGGCCATCTGCTGTTCATGTGACTAAAGACATGAAAATCGTCATTGGAGCAGTTGACGTTGACTACCCAAAACCAGGAAGAAGATCCGTGATCATCATGGACCAAAACGGAAGAAAAACAGACACTTACGAGCTGGATAACAATGATAAAGCAATCTTTACTTATCCAAGAAGAATTACAAGTACTAGAAACGGTAATATACATGTTGCCGACTTTGACTATTTGAACACAAATCATGGCAAAATTATTGTCGTTGGATCAACTGGTAAAGTTATCACTAAATACACCGGCCATTCGGACATCAATAGGTTTCAACCTTTCATACCAGCGGCTATACTGGCCACACCGTCTGACAATGTCATTGTAGCAGATTGCAATAGTAATGCTCTCCATATTCTGGACAATACAGGACAGTTACTGACCACTTACAACACCACTGAGGGCAAAGGGATAATCGGTCCATATTCCTTCGCCCTACTTGGTAATGACAATCTATACATCGGGTGTACGACTGCAAAAGGCGCCAAAAAGGATGCAAAGGTTTATAAAGTGAAAGTTTCTGGACTATACTGGTGAATTATTGAGTCAATGTTTTTTTTCTCATTTCATCCTTTAGCTTGATTTTGTAATATTGCAGTGATAATTACGGATCTTAACCTGGCGATTTTCATGTACTACGTACTTAAAATATGAGGTGGACTATAATACAATTTAATTTCAATTAAAAAATAAGGGATATCAAGATGATTTAAAATGTATTCTCTAGCAAGGAGACCATGATTAGGACAAGGGAAAGGATATCAATAATCCAGGGACAGAATAGACCAAGAAAGCAGACATAGCACCACAAATAGCACACACAGAAACTAATTAATAAATAAACAACTCCGATTCTACTAAAATCTAGGAGTATGGAACAGGTGCATCGGTAGGGTAAACATCATTTTCTCTTTTATGAATACCGGTATCCACCGAGTTGCTCTTATTATGTCAAGTTGATAAACTACGACATTTTGACAACTAATCTGTGCTCACGCTGGAGATGACTTTCGTGTATGATATGACGACCTTTAAAGTCGTGTGGCGATTTAACCTTGTTTCAGAAAGCTTATTTGCAAGAAGTACGTGCAGCATGGTTCAAAACTTCAATATATTCTTCGGAAAGCAGACTAAATTAAAACTGAAAAAGCTTAGTGATAGACATATCATGATCAAGAATAAAATGGAAAAAAAATGCTACATGGAAATCATCACTAGACAAATATCAATTGTTATAGAAATAGTTGTCTAAATTGCCTAAGAACAGCTAATTTTCATATTCGAGGACTTCTATGCTACAATTTTATGTAGTAAAGATGAATTTCAAAATTATATATTCTTAGATATCGATATAAGTAAGAAAGGAAAAAAAAGCTCCGAAGGGATGTTTGTTTGTTTGTTGGGGTTTAACGTCCGAGCAGCAATATTTCAGCTATATTCAGACGATGAACATGAAAAGGATGATAAAATGAACATGAAATGAAAGAAAAAGGATAATAGGGTCGGCAAATTTTGATTGCCACTGGAAAAAGGGGGATGGGTAAGGTCGGGCAATTTAGCCTCCTGCGGCGGAGCGCAAAGGTTCCTTCTCCTATCGAATACCACAGCAGGGTTCTTTAACGTGCGAGGAACGTGGCATCTTTCCCAACACAGTGCACCACTATGGTTTGCGGTCAGGTTTTCCGTATTATAGCCTGACAACCCCAGCATGTAACACGCCAGGGGTACCCCATTCCACCACCTGGGGCACACATCCCAGTTGCTCTGTGGGCAGAGCGCCTAGTCCCCGGCTAGGTTTCTGAGCACTATTTAGTCGCCTTATACGACAAGCTTAGCGCTGCTGCAGGCCTATTCTTTTAACACCCGGACCTGCACGGGGTAGCTCCGAAGGGAACAAATCATTGTAAAAAAATCGATTGACATAGCACTGTCAATTTAAATTAGTTGTAATTTTAGCTTTGTGTGTTTTTGTTTTTTGTTTTGTTTTGTTTTGTATTTGTTTTTATTTTTATTTTGCTACAAACATTTAAAAAAAAAACAGTATATACATTAGAACACTTTAGTCTTGAACTTGACTTTGGTCAACTGAAACAAGGTCTTACTAAAAAAAAAAACTCATCAATTTTGTTGTTAAGCGATTGGTTTCAAAAGATAGAATCTATCAACTATGTCTGTTGTCGACAACTTTTCGATATATGTATGAAATTTGTCATGCCACTGGAAATAAAATGAGATCAAAAAATGGTAGTTTTAAAAATCTGTCCCAAGGAAGGTACTTGTTTGGTGGTTATGTTGCCAACTTGTCTGTATATTGTAATTACACGTTTGTCATACAAAGGCCAGACTCTGTACTATTCTTTCAGTTAAGCGTTGTCACAATTCATGTTCCATGTTACAAATAAGACGTGCTTGGTCTTTGTCTCACGACCAATTTATCTATTTTTAAGCAAAAAACAAAATCTTTACCGCTTGAGTTAAATGTTGAAAACACAGTTAATTGAGGTCGGATTTTGTCTTTTTTTTTAGATAGTGAGATAAATCTCTAAATTATGTGGTATAACATCAAATGTTGCATTTCTTTATACTAGTCAATCCTTTATTTTACCATTTTGTTTTGTTCACACTCCTTCGTTATACCAGTTGCCGATACTACGTGGACATTTTGTACTGTGCTAGACTTTTAACAACTAGGCTTATAGAACAGGGTTATGTTGCTTAAAGATTAAAGTAATCACGATCATCATGAACTCGTGGATCGTTATGGTGTATTCATCCGCACTATGATAACTGATTTGTTCATAGCTGTGTCATAGTCTTTTGTTTGTCTTTCGTCTACGCCGGGCATGACATTATATGAGCAACACTGCGGAAACGCCTGGTCAATGCTCCATGTTTTAGTGGAGCTTGGTTGCTTATTTACTTATGTTTCTTTATACGTGTTATTTTTCTGTTATTTCATTTTCTTTGTTGTGTGTTCCTGTTTTCTCTGTCTAGTCTTTATCATTTGATTTTTGTTCTTTTGATTGTCGCTCGAATCTTGGTTCCTTTTATTCATCTTTCATACAGCATTTTAAAGGCAAGACGACGTGTATGGTCTTTGTCTCATGGCCATTTTAAGCAGAATTCTTTACTGCTAAAGAAAAAGATTGATAACAAAGATACTTTGGCTGGCATTTTTTCTTCTTTAATCACAAAATCATGTGATATCACAGCAAATATTGCATTTATATCCATACTGGTTTTTTTATATACGATTCCTATATATCAGCCGACCTCCTATATCTCATGTCTGTTTTTTTATGATTGTGGACTATTCATCAGTTTATATCTTATATAGACAAAATCACAAAATCAGAAGAGGAATAATTAGCTGCTTCGTGTATAGCACAATGAGTGCCTGTTTTTACATTGCATTCAGTATGTAAAATCCTAAACCTTAGTAACAAAATTCAGATGACTTTGAAAAGGGGAGGTTCATTTGAGGGAAAAAATATTATACTCCCTCCAAGTGTTTTTCAGTGCTTTGAATTTTGAAATTTTTGTTAATTATTATTTTTGTCCTTGTTAATTCACTTATTTGCAACTCAAGAATCAAAATAGTTAACAAACAAACAACACAATAAAAAATTAATAATTTTAGGAAAATAATCACTAGTTTCAAAACTTTGTTATTTGATGTCCAATTTTGGAGTAATGTTCAAATATTAAAATCCACTATTTTTTCTATATCATTGTTATTTAAATTTTTTTTTTTTATAGCCTAAGTACTGAATATTGTCCAAAATTTCCACATATAATAAGAATTTTACTCTAGTTTAGGGACCCTAAAAGATTATTCAGATATCTTGAAAGAAGTTTTATTATTTATAGTTCATGCCCTTTCCACATATTGGATATTTTGCCAACCAAAACCAAATCACAGGTACCCGATGTCAAAGAACACTCCTATGCTGTTTATTCGATTCAATAATAATTCAATTTGATTTGTTAAAAGCCTTTTCATTGGTTATTTCTTTTCTGGACAAGATAGATTATTTTCCATAGATTAATTTTGTAGTGTGACATCATTAACATTGAATGGTCCGCAATTTAAATAATTCCTTACTGTTTGCAATTCAAATAATTCCTAACTTAATTAAGCTTTGGTAAAGGAACAAATCTTATTTTAGATTGGAACGATAAGAAATTAAATAAGGATTGATTTTAATTTTTTACCAAGTTATGCTTGCATAACCAACTTCGGGGCAGCTTACGCGTGTTCAAATTGTCATAAGCTATTTACAATTAATCATTAGCATGTCAACGAAAAATCACTTCGTTTATAATCTTCGCAAATATAGGCAAAAAATGTTACAGTATTTGCACAGTTTATTTTCTTATTCATTTTTAATTCACATGGTCTACAAAATCAGTAATTCGGTGGTGATGTCTTTTATTTCTTATTAACTCTTTCAACATCACCAATATAACACTGTGTCTGTAAAATAAAAAAAAATATACATATATATTAAAATCATTTCACTGCTTGCTGAGGGTTTCAATAAATGAAACAAAGGTCTATACCGTGTTTATAGAGTCCACAAGTGGGTTTCAGGAAGGCAGAGAAGACAAATTAATCAGTATATTTTACAACTTCAAATGCTGAATGCTGTATACTTGGGGCAATTATGAACACTACTCAACTGGAAACTTGGATTTGACAATTAAATCCTACAATCCTGAGTATTTGGGAACCTTGTCCCTGTGTAAAATTTTAAAAATATCTATTCAAGTAGACTAAAACATGTTAAAACAAAATGTCTATGGACTTTGAAAACACAGTCACTACGAGTCAAAATATTTTTTAGGTCATTTAACAAACATAAAGTCTTATGTCCTTGTTTAAAATAGGGCCTATGTATGTCAACTCTGATTCTTAATTACTGTCATTCTCCTTAGAGTTGAACAAAATCATGTTTTCAAAGCAGTCACTATCCAAACATATTATATTATCAAGAACTGCAATGGCTAATTATCTATGAGTTTTACGTGTACTGGGTTTAAATACCTTAATACAAGTCATGCTAAGGATCTGGTTATATAATGATTTTGATTTATGAATAATTATCTCCCGTTAATCACAAAATCATTTCATTGTTCATTTCCATGATCGAGTTGCTATCTGTACGGTATGTTAGATTGTTCATATCTATCATGTTCTTCGTAAGCCTTTTGATAATAATGGAAATAAACGTAAAAAGGGAACAACCACATCTTTGCCGTAAATAACAAAGAATAGGAAAGTAATCAAGGACCATTGATAGAAGAAGTGTGGTCATCATGGACCAAAGTGAAAACATAGAAGCTATGTTTAAACTTGATCAAAAGAATATACATTATTGTACCAGAATTTTCCTTTTTCAGTAGAATCACTATTATCACTATTACTGCCAATGGCAATATACGTGTGGTAGACTTCAATGTTGAAGATGACAAATACGTTTAAGTGGTTGTACTTGCATCAACTGGAGATCTTACCAACACCTATACAGTACATCCAGAAATCAATATAAATAAACAAGTAACACCAGAAGACGCAATGACAACACATTCTTACAGTGTAATTGAAACAGATGACGACAGAAACAATCTCCACATCCTGGACAGCACACGACAGATATTGGAGAACATACAAAACTAAGGACAATTGGGTAACAGGACCATATTCCCTTGCTTTGAATGACGATGCTCATCTTTACATTGTGTGCTCTATTCCAAATGGCGGAAAAAAAGAAGCAAATTTCTATAAAGTGGAGGCTTTTGGACAATATTGGTGAAGCTGTAGGTTTCTTCCTGACAACTTCAAAATATGCCTATTAATGATAGTAAAATTCATTGAAATCAATTAAATGATTGTAACAATAATATATTATTTGAAATGCAAGATGGACAAAAATTATAACTTTACAAATTTTCTTCAGTTTTGAAAAAGCAGTTGTACAATATTCAGATAAAATATGATTTACAACTCAAAATAATACAAAAAAAATGTGTGTGTATGTATATATATATATATCTGGCCGAGTGGGCTAGCGCGCTGGACTTAGTGCAGGCGGTGTTGCCATAGATGTCACAGCGGTACGAGTTCGAGTCCCGTGGAGGGAACAACCAAAAAAATTGCTTCGCAAAATTGACGGTTCTAACGTCGTTGGGAATTTTTCAGACCCTTCTATAAGTTAACGTTATCTTCCCTGTATCAATTTGATCCGATGGAGCAGTGTAGCGAATAGAGTAGTCACATTCTAAGACGTTGTATATATATATATATATATATATATATATATAATTTCCAGGAACAATAAAATTTTAGTGTGGGAGATACTGAAGATTAACATTATCTAAGTCCGGAACTTAAGTGAAATACTAGTAGTCAAATGAACTTCAAAATCGATTTTCATAACACTACTACTATCTACATAATTACAGAACAAGTTTTTGATAGTACTGTATTTATCAAACATTTGCAAATAAGGAGGGTACGTGTATATAAACCTAAAATGGTGTTTTCAAAGTCGGCAAGAAAAGGTTCAAATAAGTATTGGTTTCCAGCTATGCGGGACAGCTGGGGAGTCCATCCAATACAAGTGCGTTAATTGTAATTATCTCCTTTGTAATCTCTGCAAGCAGCATCATTCAAAGATGAATACATCGGTGGACCACAAAGATGTTGACTTAAAACTTGTTGGACACCATGGGATAGAAATGGACTTTTTTAACGTTCCTTGCTACAATCATTCAAGTCATTATTATGTTATTATGTCAACATTGCGATTATAAAGTTTGTCCAATTTGCATTGTTAAGATTCACAAGAAGAATGACTTAATAGAAATCAAAGACGCTTATGAAAAGACGTCAGAGGAATTTCTAGAACGAAGAGTTCAGTTTACAAGAAAGACATCAAAACAAACGGAACTTGAGGGTTTTGCCAACGAAGAGAACTCCAACGTGGAAAAGGTCAGGCAATGCTTTCTTAATCATGAAAGAAATGTTAGACTTAAGATTGAAAGAGTTATCAAGGGAACCAAGATTTTAGCGGAAATCAAAAGAATGTAATCCAGGGACAAAGACCAGACAAGAAAAACAAACACAACAAAGAACATAAAGTAACTAAAATAATACATACAAAGTAACAAAAGTAAATGAGCAACTCGGGCTCCACTAAAAACTGCAACATAACCCTTTTCCAGAAGCCTAATTGTAAGAAGTCTAGAAATCGCGATACAAAAAATCTGCTTAGTTATGGCAAGCTCTGGCATAACGTATGAGTTTTGATATGAAAACTCCATACGCAGGTGCTGAAGGGATGCTGCCACAGATGAAAGGAAAGTTGACAATTCTTAATGAAAAGTCATCACGTTTGTCGTAAAGTTCGGTCAATGATTTTCCCATACCATCGATCTCTAAATGTAGGTCAAGATATGAGTCTGATTTCACAGTGTCTGTAGTATTCTTTATCTCAAGTTCTTAAGGGTAGAATATTCAAGAACATTGCTAGACGAATTGTCAAATGCCAAGACTAATTTGCAAGAACTGCAGCAGAAAGAAATGGGTAAGATAACTACTTTAATATCAAGTACAGAAATAGAGACATTAATAAGGTACTTTCAAGGTACAAATTCTTTAAAGAATAAAGTCTAAGCTAATGGAAAACATTCCTGAAACAAAAGTCACTTAGTGTATTTCAGATTTCAGACCTATAAACTTTTTTGGACAGCTAAACAAAATAGGAAAAAAATTGTCAACACTGTAAGAAAATTGGAAATCATAAGAGTTTAGAACAGATATCGAGCAAATTGATATTATAACTCAAGATCCTTCAATGAATGAGAGCTTGTGGGTAAACTGTCAAACAGGAGAGCCCTCAAAATTCAAGTAAAAAATAATGTATAGAAAATAATTTGAAAATAAATGTATTGCTCTTTTAGCAGAGAAAGTCATGCTTTTATGAGAAAAAGATACGTGATGCTCATGGACAAAAAAAGGAAGAAAATCAGCTTTTTGCCAGTTGAATAACAATAGTAAAGAAATTTTTACTTATCCCAAAAGAATCAGAGGTACTAAAACAATAATATACATGTTGCCGACTCTTTAAACACTGATCGTGGCAAACGTATTGGACATTTGGACATTTGGACATCAGCAAGTTTCAACCATTTACCCCAGCAGCTATAATGACCACACCTGTCAATTTCTGTGATAGGTAGTGGTACCATTGATTTACACATTTTAACGTACGTAGGACAGCTGCTTAGACAACTTACAACACTGAGAACAAAGGGATTATAAAACCATATTCTTTCGCTTTGAATGGTGATAACTATCTTTATATCAAATGCATGATCCAAAAAGGCACCAAAAAAAGACTGCAAAGTTTTACAAATCTCTAGACTTTTCTGGATTATAATGGTGATTATTGAGTAAGCGTTTTCTTCATTTCACCCGTCATATTTTGTAGTTATGTATCATAACCAAGTGAATATTCGTATATTTTTACTTGATATGTTAGGTAGACGGAATATTTCAATCTTAATTAAAATTCAAAATAGATAATGACATCAGTTTAATATGATTTAAAAAAAGGCGACCATGACTGAAATAGGGAGTTGGACTATGAGTAGACCGAGAGAACTAAAAAAAAAACAGCATAAATAACACATGCAAGAAAATACACACAGCAACTAAAGAATAAATAAGCTACCAGGATTCCACGAAGACTGGAAGAATGAATGGGTGACCATGCATCGAAAGGGTATACATTCTTTGTTTTTCTAGAAATACCCACCGAGTTGCACATATATAAACAAATTAGTGTTGAACTACGATACTGTGACAACCAATCTGCTAACGCTGGTAACAACGCCATAACAACCAATGAGTTAATTGTGTGATGACTTAGGTCTTGTGGCAACATAACTTTGTTTCAAAAGTTTGTACAGTGCAGATAGTCCATATGTAGCCTTGGAAGGCATTCTTAAGAAACATGAAAATGCAAAGTAATAGACTTAATCAGGAATAAAATGGAAATAACAGTCAATGGTACAATTTAGAGGCATCAGAATCACTTTCCGATGTATGTTTGAATTTTGTCATGCCACTGGAAACAAAAGGAGAAATATGAGCCCTTATCATCACGTATAGATTTAAACATCTGTCCCAAGGAAGGTAATTGTTTAGTGGTTATTTTGCCGACTTGTTTGTATATTGCAATTATTGTCTTTCCAGTAAAGTCCAGAATAGGTTCTGCAGACCCGTAGCCAGAACATTTTAAGGCGGTCGGAAAGGGTTATTTTTCTCAGACTTTAATAGTGCTTGACCAACTAAAAATCGTTTTTAACGGTTTTTAAACTACTGAACCCCCCCCCACCCCCCCTAGGGGTATGATCTGTACAATTATATCTTCTTTCGGTTGGGTGTCGACACAATTAAGTTTGTCTATAGCATACTCCATTTTATAAGCAAGACGACACTGTATGATATACAGATAAGTCATGGCAGAACCTCTCAGTGATGGATTTGGCTTCCCATACGATAATTTTGGTTTTGAGTACTTCTTGAATGCAATATGTCTTGGATTGGGATCTTTCTATGTACTAGTATTTAATTCTTATGCTGCTAATGAGATACATGGTACTCCATGAAATACCTAAAGCAAATAGTGGCTCCGTGCAGGCCCGGGTCAAAAGAATAGGCCTGCAGCAGCGCTAAGCTTGTCGTAAAAGGTGACTAAATAGTGCTCAGACTCAGTACCGTAGCCGGGGGCTGGGGCGCTTTGCCCACAGAGCAACTGGGATGTGTGTCCCAGGTGGTGGAATGGGGTCCCCCTGGCGTGTTACATGCTGGGGTTGTCAGGCTATAATACGGAAAACCTGACCGCAAACCATAGTTGTGCACCGTGTTCGGAAAGATGCAACGTTCTGTGCACGTTAAAGAACCCGACTGTGGTATTCTCCCGGAGTAGGAACCATAAGGCTCCGCCACAGGAGGCTAAATTGCCCGACCCTACCCACCTTTCCCTATTTCCGGTGGTAATCAAAATTTGTCGACCCCATTTTCCTTGTGTCCCATCCCATTTTTCATTTCATCATCATTTCATGTTCATTTTATCATCAACTTCATGTTCATTGCCTGAATATAGCTGAAATAATGCTGCTCGGGCGTTAAACCCCAACAATCAATCACAAGCAAATAGTGCATTTATATATTTGTGATAAACGGGTCCTATAAACCAGTGCTCTAAACCTAAGAGACTTACATCTAATTTCAAGCCTTCCTATGGTATGTTTAATGACTTAACAAAGTCTCATACTAGCTTCCTACAATCAAATCATGTCCATATCTCTTCAGATTATCAATGACGAAATTTTAGCTAATGAGGCTCATTTTTCCAAGGTCTGCGGTTTGGTCCATCTTCCTTTAGAGATAATTTCAGATCTAAGATTTACAAAACGTTCCATTCTATGCGCCTTCTTGTGACAAGGCTTATCATATTCGATCAACTTCAAACCTGTAGACGGATTGCGTCTTTCTCAGTCTATCTGGTCAAAAACTAAGAATCTTGTAAGGAACACTTCCCATGTTCTATCTACTACATAACTTTATATATCTGGTTGCTCCTTTACTTGGGATATAACTTACCCTCAGACAAGGTGTCAAGGTGTTAGGTTCCTCTCAGGTTTTGCTCAAGGGTTCTTTAGCGAATTTAACTTTATCCAAAAGATCGGAAATTGTGGATTAAGCTAAAGTGTCCAGTAGCCTACATATCAAGTATCCTTTAGACGACAAAACGTTTGGTTTGTCACTTAATGAGGTTCAGAAGCATGCACCAGTAAAGTATAATGGTTCCATCTCTTGAAATAATTCTTTGTGAAGTAGTTCCTCCTTTCCTACTTTAGAGAAGAGATGGAAAGTTATAATAGAGAGTAGAGAGAGGTGCCTACGGTGGCTCTATTTCTTCCAAATATACCGAAGATGTTTTCAAAATGCTGGAATTTTTGATCGACAACATATTTGTCAAGTGTGGTAGGCGCGTTTTTCAACAAATGGTCGGAATTCCATTGGGAACAAACTTTGCTTCTCTACTTGCTGACCTATTCCATCACTCATATGATGCTGGCTTATAGTGATCTGATCCAAAAGAAGGGATATCGTTTAGCTAGATCCTTTAATTTCAGTTTCCGCTATATAAGTGGCGTATTATCGTAAAACAATCCTAGTTTCGGAGATTTTATATACGCATCTACCCTAAGAACTTGTGATAAAGGATACTACTAATATTGTGAAGTCAGCCTCATGTCTTGATCTACACTTCGAGATCGCTGGTAAAGAAAAACTATTGATCACACTATACGGCAAACACGATGACTTTTCATTCCGTATTATCAACTTTCCTTTCATCTGTGGCAACATCCCTTCAGCATCTGCATATGGTGTTGTGTTTTCATATCACAACTCATACGTTATGCCAGAGCTTGACGCAGCCTATTTGTATCGCGCTAGACTTCTTACAATTAGGCTTCTGGAACAGGATAATGTTGCTACAAGATTGAAGTCATCGCAACAGGAGTCCGAGCTGCTCATTAACTTTTGTTACTTTGTATGTATAATTTTGGTTATTTTATGTTCTTTGTTGTGTTGTTGCTATCGCTCGCGGTAAAACAATTCGACACAAATGGCCAGCCCGTGGTAAAACAATGATAAAATGGAGTTTCTGCCATTTATTTCTTAAACTATATTTCCGTAAAATACTAGGTAAGCAAAGCCCTTTTTAATTAAAAACCTGTAAGTGCTATTATATTTTTGTACAAAAGCATAGAGTAATCAAGAGAACCAAGGTTATAGCGGTAATCAAAAGAATGTAATCCAGGGACAAAGACCAGACATGGAAAACAGACAAACACAACAAAGAACATAAAGTAACTAAAATCATACATACAAACTAACAAAAGCGAATGAGCAACTCGGACTCCACTAAAAACTTGGTAAATGTTTTTTTTTTAAGTTAGAGATATCGATACCCCTGGTGCAAAAGCCTGTTGCGCAGAACGGGTGTAGTCAAATAATTGTTTCAATCTTCGAATTTTCTAATTTCATGGAAAATGTTATAGGACCTGTCACCATCCGAGGACTTTATCTTTATGGGAGAACATTGCCTTAATCATGTAGGATTAGTAGGATCAGAAGAAATGTCAGAACCTTAATTGAAAAAAATCACCAGTTTCTGTCTCAGGAAACAGTCTCTTCTCGCAAATTTTCTAAACTGCTAGGTCTATTGACCTCTATAGCAGATGTTGTTCTGTTTGTTCGACTACAAATTTAACCCCTTTAATTTATCTACACCTATGTTGACTCCCACCTTCTCGGAATTGGGATTTTCAATTCCAACTACACATCGGGACTTGTCTCCCCAGCTGTAATGGTGGACTGTACAAGAGAACGTTTTGAGGGCCAACCTCTGTCCTCTCAAGTTTCCTGACTTTGTTCACAGATGCCTTCAACCTCAGTTATCAGTATCAGGGGAGTGAAGTTTAGACCTCTTGAAACAGCAAATGAATTTCCTAAAAATGAAAGCAGTTCTTCTTGCAATGCCACATTTTAAGTGTATGCTGCAGAAAAAAAGATTTTGCATCCAAGGCCAGGGAATCTACATCTGTTCGCGTGGCTCCTATCAGAGATAGTCTCAAAAAGAGGGGATTTACTGAGCTTGCAACCAGGCATCTCTCCTCAGCAGTCAGAGAGTCTGCTGACATCGTCTATGATGCTAAGTGGAAATTATTCTGTAGTTGGTTTTAAGAGATAGAAAAATGATCCTTTTTTATTTTAGTTAAAAACCAACCCTTTTGAACCAGTGGTAGAAGTCAACATCAAGTAACGTTTTCTACTGGCTTTAGCTTCATAAGTGATAAGTCTCTTAGCTGTCACATTCTTAACAGATCCATTTTTTAGCGAAAAATCGGATTCCTAGTCGAGGCTCAGAACCAATAGTCATTTCAGCGCTTCCTATCGACTCTAGTTCTAAAGTGGTAAGTCATGCCACGAAGTATTTACCCTCAAAGAACTCGTTGCCTTAGAGCCAGACTATTTATTCCTATTACGAAAGGTACTTTAGATTTATCAATTAAAACAGGATTTGAAGAGACCATTCATTTAGCTTACAATTCTTGTAGTGAAGAATTTCTGACTAGTCTGAACATTTACGATGTTAGGGCAATTTCGACATCTTGGTCCTGTCAACAATGCTTCTTTAGTGGAAGTCTTAATCAGCAGGTTTCTGGAGAACTACAAATATTTCATTACTCACTACCTTAAATCATTATCTTCTCAGAACAAGGGTGTGTATTCTTTGTGACCTTTAGCAACAGCACCAGAAGTTATTTTGCCTCCTGCATCGTCTGGTTCAGGAGATTCAGTTTTGCATTAGATCCTGCATTTTAAGTAGTATTCTTTGTAAGAATTATGCAAATGCTATAGCATGTGATGCATCCCAAAAAGGCTACACATTTTTATTTTTGTAATTAAGTCGCTTTACAGGTCTACATGATGAAATGAATAATTATTTATTCCAATCTGTCTGCTCTTTGGAGATAATCCACATTGAAAATCCAGTAGTTTATATTGTATTTAGTGTCATTTTCAGAGTTATCTCCCCTAATTTTGATCAGTGCATTCAATATATTTTTCATCTCCTATGAACAAGGGTTATATGAAAAGTCACATTTATTACTTCCTGTTTACTATGAAATTTTAAACAAAGTATCAAAAATAAAAATATTAAGGCTTTCCTACCATGAATCACATTTTGCATGATTCTTATGTGGAGTACTACTAAAAAAAGCAGAGGATGTTAACCCTACTGGTGCACCTGGTCCATGCTCCCGGTTTTAAGTTAAGTCCAGGTTGCTTATTTATGTTTGATTTCTTTGAACTTGCTATCTCTAATTTCTGATTTAATTTTACCTATGGTTGCCCTTCATCTGAACTATTTCAATTGATTTGGCTTTGAAAGAAGATCATTTTATTGTTTAAGTAAGGAACATGTGTGTACTGATGAACACAGTCTTGGACAGAATTGGGGAGTGGTATTAGTCTTGTATATCAATCAAAGATCACATTTTGTTATTTTTATTTCCACTAACATAATTGAAGAAGTATTGTATTATATAGTTAATTTCCTTATTCCATTAAGGAGGTAGACCTAGGGCAAGGGATACAACTCTTACAAATCATTTGAACACTTGTATTCAGCATTTTTACATCAGCCAGCACTCCAGTTTAGTTTAGTTTCGCACTTTTGGCTAGGGAAGAAAAATGACATAAATGGATACCGGTGATTGCTATAGTGATTAGAAATGAAGAATCTATTGTTGATAAAACATTTTCTGAAAAAGGGGACTTTTAAAAGTATTTTGCAAAGTTTTATATATTTTCAATGTTGAAGGGGCTTTTTTTCAATGACAATTTGACTTCATTGTGAAATTGAAAGTAAGTCAATTTTTTACCATGCTAAATTTAAATGTGGATTACAAAGTGAAATAGCTCAAAATCTAACCGGTGATGCCCATATGAGGAAGAGGTTTTCGAAGGAAAAAGTTTGAACAGTTTCAGGGGATGAAATAAAAATTTCAGATATTTTGCAGGAAATTTGATCTTTTTAAACCTGATTTTATGAACTTTTTTGCAAATTTTTGCATATTTTTGCATGGTTTCTATGGTAACCCTATATACTGTGGGTAATTTTTTTCCAGAAAAATTTTACTGCATCCTGAAGGCCTTGGCTTGAACTATTTCTAGATATATAGATTTACAGATGTTGGACAATTTTTTAAAGTGATAAATGTTACAAAGCATCAGATTACAAAACCAAAATTAGGCAGTTCTACAATACTGTAGAGTGCTGGCTCAACCTCATGTAAGCATCAAAGTAACTTGGATTGATTTCATTCTGTTTCAAATGAAAGCTTGATAGGATTTGGTCAAATTGAATATGAAACAAACATATCACTGATTTCAAGAGTTATGTCCCATACCCTAGGTCTACCTCCTAAAATAGGAATTCATTTATAAGTACATGGCCTGGAACATTAGCGATTCCTTGGTGATGTCTTTAATTTATCAGCTACTCTTTTAGCAATTGCAATATAACAATGTGCCTGTAAAATAATGAATAAAATAAAATCAACTAAACACTCCTTGAGGGGTTCTAATAACAGAAACAGAGCTCTATACATTTTTATAAGGCAGTACACAAGTGATTGTAGATTTTGAGGAAGGCAGACAAGACAAATAAATCTTTGTTTCAAATGCCAAACCCTGTATAGAAGTGACATGGATGGTAACTTTATCAAAAACAAAAATAATTCATGTGTATGGTTCAGTTTTTTTTTTAAAAAAATAGGATCCTTAATAGACTCAAGGGAGGATAAAATGATAGTAAAGCAGCATCTCATAACAAAAAAAAATAACAATGAAATGTGCTAGGGTTGGCAGAAAAAATAGATAAAGTAGGGTAAACAGATAAGTTTTTTTTTCTCTAGCCTTAAGTGTACTTCGCTTAAATACCTGTATACCACTCATGCTAAGAATATGGTAATACAATTGTTCTAATTTTTAAATAATAATCTCTCTCTCACCACCGAACCTTTTCCTTGTCAATGATTATTTTGGTGTCAAATAAAAGGAGTAAAGGAGATTATCATTAGATTGTTACAGAGTATGTTGTAGACAGGTTTTTGGGGGGTTATTCAGAGTTCAGTTTAGACAATGTTTCTTTTTAATATACAGTTTACTTTAGACTTCACTGTACTACACAATCTTTATATCAAATAATCTAATAAAATTTCTCCTTATTTAATACAGACTAACCTGCACACTATCTGGACTCTCTACAACTATTGGTTGACCTGAATCACTACCTTCTCTAATCTGTATATCTAATGGTATATCTCCTAAGGTAAAAACATTTTAGGAATTAGAAGGAAAAAAAGAAAAATGATTAACCATTTTAATCATACCTGTTTTCGAATGCTCAAAGAGGGAGATCTCCCTCTTTTCAGCTTTTTTAAGAGGGAGATTTAGCATGACAATCTTTATAGCAGAAAAAAAGTGCTACATTGATAGAAATCCAAATACGAAGAAAAGACAAAGATATAAAATCTATGATGATCTTGTTAATCACGTAAGGGTTTATAATCAAAATCTGAGTAATTGGTACAATAAAAGGATTCATAATTTGTTGATTGTTTCTCAATAATTGTTATGTTCCATAATCATTACATTTATATAACTTTAATAAGCAATTTAGAACATCATTTGTGCAAAATTTCTGCTAAGAAGAAGTTATAGGGGGAAAATTTGTGAAAGATGGAGATTTGTGTCTCCAATCTGGGAGACTTTCTCAAAAAGGAAGATTGACACTAAAAGGGGAAGTCTGCCTCCCAAAGATGGAAGGTTAACAGATATGTTTTTATTCATTTATATTTTTTGTAACAACAGTTTTTCACCAACTTCATAACCAATTTTTAGCAGCAAAAACACTTTATATACGTCTTAAAATTTGGAATGATATAATTGTATGGCCCCATGTTATCATCATCAGCATCATTCAAAGCTACAAAGGAAGGTTGGTATTGATTTTTGGGGTTAAGGCCAAACCATTTTAAAATAAGGGGTCAAATACAAGCATTTCATAAAATTTAATAACCAGTATATAAATCAACTGTCTATGATACTGTTTCACAGTGTTCTATACAATAATAGTCAGACTGGGATTGATTTTACAGGTTAAGACTTGAATCTTTTAGAAATTAGGGGTCAAAGGGGGACCACAGAAACCAACATTTTCCATATATCAAGACAATAACTTGACTTTAAGTGACTTTATCTCTTTGATAATGTATCAGAAGGTGCCATACAACCAAAGGAAGGCTGGGATTGATATGGAGGTTAAAAGACTTGAACCATTGGACAATAACCTGAGTAAACGGAAAAGGCACCATACCAAAAAAGAAGACTGGAATTGATACCCCTGTTTGTATGAAAATATTGTCTATTTTTAGCAAAATTTTGGCAAAAATGAACAAATGTTATCCTGGATTTCGCCTTTTATAAATATATTGATCAGACTTTTTCAAGGGAATTTGAGTAAATAAACCTTATTTATTAGTTTGTGATATGAGTGGAGACTAAAAAAAAAAAAAACTCTAAGAACTAAAACCATTTTAAGTGGCACCCTTTATAAACATCAAACAGGAGGTGATTCATGCAGGTCAAAACCCACTAAATTCACTATAATTATTTCTTATTCAAAAACAGATAAAGAACACAGTCACAGTTTGTCATTTGGTTGTTGCAATTATGAGATAAGAAAAAAAAGTTACATGAAGTCGGCTCTTTAGAGGAATTGTCATTCTTGATTTGGTAGATTTATGTGGGAGAATGCATGGTTTCTCAAATATGCAGATCTGTAGTCAACTTAAAATATCGTGTATGTAGTCCCAAAAAGCATCAATTGTTTAGTGGGTTTTTCTGCAGCATGAATCACCTCAACCACTGGCAGTGCCTGAATTTTGTACGGACTGGTACTTTTAAAAAGTTCTTATCTTTACAAAGATACCTAAAACTTCAAGTTTAAGTTCCTCTGCCAATTTCTTTGTACCATCTTCTCCAAAAACATGTTGTCGATGACCACACTTCGGGCATTGGTAAACATTCATATTTTGTACAAGACCAAGAATAGGGACTTCAACTTTTTCAAACATTTCGACACCCCGTCGTGCATCAAGTAATGCAATGTCCTGAGGGGTAGATACTATCACAGCACCTGTAATAATCAAAATATATCTACAGAGAAAAATGTCAGAACAAATCCTGAATAGTAAAAAAAAACCTGACACTTTTTTAAAGTCCCTATATGTATTCTGAACCTTGGTAAACTTAACAAAGTCAACTTTAAAGTTCAAAAGGGATTCAGTTTAGACAGGTTTTACTGTACCTTGTCATTGATAAATAAAAGTTGAAAAAAAGTGATGCAAAACTGGAAGTAAAAGGCATTCAAGTACGACAAAATATTTTCACTAATTTGGTCATCTTTGGTCAAAATGACAACAATTTTGTCTCTACATATTTGACGGTATGTTAGAAAATTATTCTTTTTGACAGAATTATCTGCCCAAGAACTGTCCACTTACAGTACATTTTTCACATATATAAAAAAAACAAGAAATCTTTGAATAATGTTTCACTATTGATTTCCTGGCTTTCAATCAAGAAATAAGTCTTCAGTAAAAAGGAAGTTGTCCAAACATCAATCCAACTATCTGGCATACCTACAGAAAGAATGTGTTAAAATTTCAAGTTGATGTATTGAGTGGCTGCTGAGAAAAGTGTGACAAAAAAGTGTTAAGGAAACAGAGACAAGGGTAAAACTCCTTCAGGTTGGGGGTATAAAAAAGATATGCCAAATATTGTTCTTACTATATTTGTTTGTTCTGACAGTACAAATGGTATGTTTTTTTTTCTACTTTACTTCAGCATTCTTACTGAGACCGGTACATTATAGCTAAGAACATTTTTTTTAAATAAATGAAAGCTTCTATTAAGTGGTTAAACAGTGTTCTAGGATTTTTCAGAAATTGTGGTTTCCTCAGGAAAAATCCATATAAAATCAACTTTCCCACAGTCAATGTCTGCTTTCCTAACAAATCAAATCCTTACAGCATATGAAGTTTTCAACTTGCAACAGGAAAGTGTAACTAAGTACCTAACTTTCCCTGACCCAAATTTCACTTGTCCCAGGTAATGGGAAATAGAACACTGGTTAAAATGTATTTAGTCCTGAACATTCTAAAACACTATGATTCTTACCATCAATAGGTATATTCTGTGATAATGACAACTGTGTATCACCAGTTCCTGGAGGCATGTCAATAACTAAGTAATCAAGTGGACCCCAAACTACCTATCAATAGAATGACATTACCTGTGATAAATAATTGAGAAATTTATTGAATACCATCTGATAATACAACATTTTTGAAGTTAGTTGTCAAAGGTGTCAAAGGTTTAGATAACTACAACTTTGTAGCTTAATTTCCTTGAGGTTGATCATGCAGGAAATTGTTGTTTTTTTTTCTTCACAATAACCATTTCACAGATATTTTTGCAATATTTGCTAATTTCATCTTCATTTTTAATACATACATGGAACCTAGAGTACTTTCAAATGCTACTTAAAGATTGCTGTAAACCATGATTTCTAAGGAAAATAAATAGAAGTGTCTATCACTATCAATGCCAGTGACCAATCTTAGATGAGAGTTCCAGGAGTCCGAACACCATCCTCCATTTTTGTCAAAAAGTTTTGTGAAAAAAAAGCAAAATTTGGGCAAAAATGAGCAAATAATAGCCTGGAATCCCCCTTTTCAAAATTTCTGGATCTACCCTGGGATGCCTCCATATCTTCAAATACATAAAAATTACTTCCTGAATGAATGATGCCTTGTATTCTAATATATATATATATTAATTACGTACTTGCCTGACAAGTTTCTGTACAGCACCCATAACCATTGGACCTCTCCAGACTATTGCTGACTTTTCATCAACCAAAAACCCAATAGACATACTACAATATATAACATGTAAGTATGAATTTTCCATTTTCTTAGTAGATAGCAAGACTTGCTTCTACTAAATTTTTTGCAGATCTTTCATTTCATGAATTTGTTTTGTATGCTTCACAATAGAATTCCATATCTTTTTGGTTCTTTTCTATATACACAAATTTCATTCTATATACACAAATTTCAAACTTGATAAATTATAGGGATGGAGTGTCAGCCATGTTTATATATATGTAGATGTTCTGAAACATGAATAGCTCAGAAGTCAAGTATTTGAAAGATGACGTAAACAGTTGGGAAGTTACAATTTGTGCTTTTGATGCAGATACACAGCTTGTGTATATTCCTGTTGATGGAAACATCATATCAAAACATAGCAAGGCATTATTAAAATCAAACGTTATTTGAGTACAAACAGTTCCATCCAAGTCCTAATATCATATTAAACCAAAGCTACCGTCAGAAAAACAGTTACATGCTATTCCTCCTTATTACTGGATTTGAAGGACAAATAATGGGTAAAATATTTTAAAAAAAAAAACGAATCATAAATTATGGTGCTTCTTTCAATGAAGACAAACAATGAACCAAAAAAATCAAAACCCTTTAGTTATTGACTTATTGTACAATGTGTGTACAGATGGACAGACAGACAGTAGTATGCCATGATACAAAAGATTGGTAAATAAAAATTTGTCATATTTCAAAAATCATACAAGTGGTTGCTGTCATTTAATTTTCTTTATCTTTGTGGTGGACATCATGCTGCATTACTGAAACACTATTTTTTTACCCTAAAATTCAGATTTATTCCTCCTCATACATATATAGGATAGATTCTGGAATTGTGAGAATTATATTCCATTTAAAATGTAACCACCAAATTTTTTACACCAAAAAATACCATACAAATTTCAACCCAGGAAAAAACCCTCTATCCTGAATTAAATCATTCCTTAGTGTCATTGATTTCATATTCAACTTTAATCTTTTCAACTTTTCCCCTGATAAATATGCTTACCATTTCAAGCCATAATTTATGAGAGGTATCATTAAATTTTCTGAAATAATAAAAAAAACATTATGAATATTTTGCACTGGTAAGGAAAAAACACACAACACTGTGTTACACATTAAAATAACAATATCTATCACTGTAAAAGTACTAATTTTGACTATTTTAGAGGTGGACAGAAAATCACAAAAAAAAAGGACGCAAGAAAAATTGATTTTAAACATAATACAATGCTAATTATTTTTTTCAAATCACAAAAAAATTATACCAGTGAATATGTTGAATTGACAAAATTTACATAAATTAGCAACAGTGAAAATTAAAACGTTTACAGCACTTTTTAGGGGTGGATCCAGATACTTTATAAAGAAGGGATGCCAGCAGGGGTTCCTCAGAAAAAGTGGGGTGCTATGACATTATTTGCCATTTTAGGTCCAATTCACACATAAATGACAAATTTTCCAATGGAAAGGAAAGTGCCAACTCCCTGCACCCTCCCCCTGGATCCATCACTGGAAACTATTCCTACATTACCTATGTGACCTGTTTCTAAAACTAGTAGTACAATTAAAGGAGAAGGTTCACTAATGCCCAATATTAACCCGATAAATGCCAGAATTTTCATATTATTGAAATTAAATTCTATTTTATCAATATGTATCACAAAGTATCCAATCTTTACATTTGATAATTGAATTTCAAGGGAATACATTAATATCATGGGTATTGCGATGTCATAAATGACAAAGCAAAATGTACAAATCTCAATTTTTTCCAGATTTTGACCATTTTTATGTTGTTTTTTCCTTCAAATGACAATGGTCGCATGCCTTGTCCATTGTAACAATTTACTAACCTAATGTGTCGAAGACAAATACATGCATCAAATACAAAATTTATATGATCAAAAGGTGCAGCCAATGTTGGTGAAAAGGATTTGTGCATGTAGACTTTTGAAAATTGTCATGAATTAAGATCTCCAGAAAACCACTCCATGTTTTGGTTGATCACCACATTGGTGTACTATTCTTGCCTTTTATAATTTGTTCTTAAAATATGGAGTATTGTGACTATCCTAGCAACAGATTTTCGTTACTATGTCACAGGCAAAATTAGGACCTAATCCTGAAGCTACACCTTTTCCTGCAATGTTCATGCCATATTATAAGTTTTGATGTCACAATACTTTCTCCCATTGAATTTTCAGAATCACTTTTGCTTTTACACTGGCAATTTTTTTTTTAAATCTAACTCAAATGTTTAGATTATCAGCTCACTGTATACTTTTAAAAACATTATCAAAAGTTTCCAATACAACAAAATATCAATTCATTAACTGACACAAATAAGTCAGATTAAACAGATTTCCGGAATACTCATACATTAGACCAGTTCTACTGTACAATTCATGTATAGGACATCTTGAAGTACAATGAGGGGATAAAAACCCATTATAGTAGTATTATTGATGTTGATAAGAACTTGTGCTAAATTATGTGTCCAAAGTACAATAACTCTTAAAAGCAAAGAAAAATAGGAAATCAGGGAAAAAGGAGCTTTTAATGATATATACTACTGTATCTAACTAAAAAATTTAGATTGGCTTTTCACGTTACCGTGCAATTAGAGACAGACAGACAGACAACAAACAGACAGAGATATGTCTTTATATGCCCTCAAAATACAGGTAATATTACAAATCCTACTTTCACTCAGTCTTGGTTCTCCGTGTAGATTCATCATGGTAGGAATAGATGGACCATAAACATCAGCATCTAAAATTCCTACTTTCTTTGTCTGAAAAATAGCAACATTAGTTACAAACAAAACTGTTATCACTGGATGATAGGGATGAGAGAAGGGTAATGATTACCGGTAATATTGTATTGCGGGAAATTTTTCTGCATGGTTTTTATTTTTGCTGTATGTTTAGGGGGGGCTTGCCAAATCAAAGTCCAGATATTTTACATATAATTTCCATTCCATTAAGTCTGAAGATGCAAAAATAGAAAACAAAAATTTACCCCTCTTCATATAGCAAAGGGGGAAATTTGGCACCTCCAAAAATAATAACGTTAAACAAAAAATTTAGGGAAGGGTCAGTCATTTTAATCACAAAATGTCATGATATCATCAAGGGTTTGACACTAATTAATACTGCACTGATGGCAGCGAGAAAAACAAAGATTCAATATGCCAGCCCTCAACATCCTGGAGTTTGAAACAAAAGTCTTAAGATTTATGGTTTTGGTATCAATTCAATTCATGATAAATAATATATCAGTACATAAAGAAAAAAATGGTGAATAAAGAATAACATTTAACAAAATAAAAGGTCAATAACATACATAGAAATAAAGCTTCATGCTGAATTATGCTTTGAAATAAGTAGTTGTTTTAACACAGTAAAAATAATATAGGTTGTGAAGTGGCTCAAATTAAACGTAAATAAGAATAATTAATAGGTGAACAATAGCCACGTTAAAAGGGTTAAAAGGAACTACATACAAATAAGATCTAAATAAAAAGTGAAATATTTTTTAAAGAAAATCTGTTTTAACAGTGTTTTTGTTAGGTCTGTTGACTTGTGGAAAATTTCCAATCAGACCAACTTACAACATACATGTTTGTGCGAAGTAAAAGGTTATCTACTACAGAAGGTACACCTAAGCTCTTACTAATCACTGGAACGTTTGTGTTCAGCATTTTACATCAATCTCGTGCAAGCATCAAAGTAACTTGGATTGATTTCATTCTGTTACAAATAAAAGCTTGATAGGCTGTGGTGAAATTTAATATGATACAAACATATCACTGATTTATGTCACCTACACTAGGTCTGCCTCTTTAAGCTTTATATGCTAATGTCTCCACTATCAAACAAAGCATATATATATATACCTGAGACTTACAACAATATATCATTTATATGTCCACAGACATGGTCTTACAAAACAGGACATTGCAGTGAAAATGACAGATAAAAAAACAAATCATTAAAACATATCTGTATATACCATGGTATCAGTATGGTACTTACTGGATCATTTGCAGATAACCCAAGAGCCAAATTAACTGAAAAGAGAAACAAATTCCTAAGTACAAAAATTCATACACTGTACATAAAATGGAGAATGACCTCCACATTTTCCCATATTTAACATTCTGGTTACAAGAAATTAGAAAAACGTGATTTCAGAGTTTTCTTCAGCACTGATTACTAACAATTTAAAATTATATTGAAAACATTTTATTTTGGTACATGAAGAAATAATCTACATTTGTACAACTTAAGACAGTTTTAATTTGTTATTAAACACCTTAAAATGAAGTCCTATGACTAAGACATCAAAAGATGGGAAAGGTAAAGAATTAGTATTTTTTTTTGGATGGACATACACCATATAGTCCGTTATTTCGATGGGTGTAAAATTTAGGGATTTTGAGGCAAAAAGGGTATATGAACAATTTTTGGCATTTTTAATTTTGGCAGGCAGATGCTAAGTGGTGCACTGAGTACTGAAGGCCAGAGAAAATAACTTGCATTTTTAGACAGACTGCTAAAATTCATCATAATTAGCAACCCACTAAATTAACCCACTATATGGTACATTGTATTGTGATCCATAATGTAGTTGTTATGGTCCCTGAACCGATTCGCAGAACTATTTGACAGATCGATGATTGAATGCTCACTGACGGATTAAATGCAGATGGCCAGTAACTGATCCAATTGCGGTTTTGTTATGTAAAATGAAGAATGATAGGTTCATGTAAATTTCATAATTTTTATCGCAACAAATCAAATAATGTGCTACATCAAATTTGCTTTGAGCTGAAAATAATAAACCAACATTTTGTATTTCGTTAAAAATAGTAAATTTAATAGACCAGTAAATTAATTAATGTCTGAATTTATATACTTACGTAAATATATGTAAAAATTCAAAACCACAACAAACCAACTGTAAAATATATATACCAATGATCAGTCATGTGATTTAAAAAGGAAGTGATCACCAGTTTAATGGATCGGTTTGTCGAATTGATGATGATAGGAAACTGATTGGTGATCGATGAACGATTGCAATTACAGTTGCACAGATTGTTTACTACTAAGGTACTTAAGTTAATCAAATGTTTAACACTTTCAGAAAGGACAATTATCCTCCTGTTTCTTCCTGTGGGAGGGCCAAGAAAATATTCTTGTAATATTAGGATAGTCTTGGGATCAGTCTATCCAACAAACTGAAAACTGGACAACAAACTTGCAGTAGTTGATTTTCTGACTTACCCTTCACCAAAGGCCACCCCTATGACCCCAAATACCTACTCCAGGGATAGGAAACAAACCTGCAATGGTTGGCTTTCTGACTCCTTCTTTACAAGAGACAACCACTATAATGGCAAACCTTATCTACTCAAGAATATATAACAAACCTGCTGTGGTTGGCTTTCTGACTCCTTATTTACCAGAGGCCACCATTAAAACAGCAATCCTAATCTACTCCAAAATTATGTTGTAGTTAACTTTCAAAGTCCACTTTTGCCAGAGGCCACCACTATAATGATAAATCTTAACTACTTCAGAGAAAGACAAACCTGCTGTGGTTGACTTTCCAACTCCTCCTTTACCAGAGGCCACAACTATAACCTTATCTACTCCAGGGATGGGAAGTTTCTTTGGTAAACCCTTCATCATTCTTTCCTTTTGTATTTCTTGAAGTTGTTCTTTCCTACTCTAAAAGATAAATCATTAAGACTTTCATGTCTGCTTTGGTTACAATTCCTAGAGATCAACTATTATTACACAGGCAAATGTGCCACACATGAGATTCATATGGTTTGCATCATATGATTATCATATAAATCGAGCATCATATGATAATCATATGTTTTGGTATATATATGATTATCGCATGATTATCATATGATAATCATATGTTTTTCACAAACATATGATTGTCATATGTTTTTAAGCCAAAATTACCATATGAGAATCATATGATAATCAAATGACTATATCATGTTCAACATCATATGATTATCATATGAATCGAGCACCATATGATTATCATATGTAGCATATTTGGCTGTATATGTATTTCATATCCCTGCCATATTTTCTAGCTTTGCTGGATAATAGGAGTGCTACATATACAGTATTTTTTCCACACTATTCATGACCTAAGGTCACATGCAATAAGTAGACATATCAAATATCCAAATAAAAAGGAGGGTTACAGGGTCATAGGAAATTTGGACTATGTCATAAGGCAATTTCACTTATTTATTAATATCAATAAATCATTATAGTATACACATGTATTATATCATTTATTGATATCAGTAAATGCAACATATTTATTCATAAGTTAATGAATAAATATTAATATTAATAAATGAATTATCAGCATGTTAATAAATATTTATTAGCATGTTACAAAATCATTTATTAACATGTTATAAAATCATTTATTGACATCAATCCATAGATTAATTATAAAAATGTTGATAAAGAAGGTGCCACTATCGGTGGTTCTATTGTGGTCACAAAATGTTTGTAATTGTAATCAATGTTTGCAAATTACCAAGTAAGCTACTTGAGCAATGCTACAGGTTGACTGGCAAGCTATTTTCTGACTTGGTGCCATCCTAACCTGTAGCATCTGACATGTTGAAAGCCACCACAAATGTGAATTAGCTAAACATGTGTTTTAAAATATTTTAAGTCTTTTATTTATAAGAAAGAAGTTTAACCTACCGGAAATCAAGCGATAAAAATCCTAATTTCTGGTTAAATACCTAGAAAATATTTGTAATGAAGACAGTTATTAAAGTGACCAGCCATTTTGAATTGGGTCTCTAATTTTACGGAATACAATATAATTTTGACAAAATGAACTTAAAGTTGGTAAAGGCAATTCGTTGGTTAATTTAACATCTTCGTTTCTTAAATTTTAAAATCTGTTATTTTATCAACCGGAGTTACACATTAAAAAAGCTAAAAACCAAATGTGAAGTTCATTTAAACTGCTTTTACAAAGGATTTCCAGAATTGCTGGATTTTCTAATCAGGTAGGTTGTTTTTCTTCAGTTTATTCACCTTCTCTCGTATTATGGGAAAGAAACTGTATAAAATGTTTTAAATGGTAAATATTTTATAATAATTCTGCCGATTTCAAAGAACGTCGCAATGCGCAGTATGCAATATGGTGCTTGGAAGTAAGAGGTTGGGGTAAGGAGGAATGGAATTCCAACCTCTTACATTGTAGGAGTACAAGTACAGTACCTGAACCGATCCATGCAACAAAAAAACCGATCCATTAAACTGGTGATTACATCACGTGACCACAGAGCTGTCAATGTATTTTACGGTTTTTGTTGTTTTCTTTGTCAATTTTACACATATTTACATATTGCAATATATTTAAACATCAATTTATACTTTTATTTTACATTTCTTTTATTTAAAAAATATATATTACGTCATTTAACATAGCAAAACTTCGATCAGACCGGTCACCGGCTATTGGTCAATGATCCGTCAGCGATCAATCAGTCAACAGTCATCAATCCATCAAATCTTTGCGTGGATCGGTTCAAGGACTGTAAGCAAGTCTGACTGGAACATATTTTATAACATATATTAACATGTTACTTATTCACTCTGTTTACTCATATCAGTAAATGATTTATCAACATGTAAATAAATATTCATTATCCTGTTGAAAAATACTTAATCACATGTTAATAATATTTGTTGATATCAGTATACTGCTGTACCCTATTTCCGATGTATACCTAGTTCCGATGTATTATTAATATCCCTTTCTGAACGGAACTGATTGAATGTGCTTGGGTCAGAGGTTGCAGACACTATACCCTGCCTGTTTCATGAAAACAACAACAAAGATCAGATTGCCGGTATTCCAGGTAATTTTCAAGTATTAAGCTCAACGTAGAGTATTTCCAACTTTTCCAAAACCTCTGTATGCCATTTTATTTAATGCCTTTCAGAAATGTAGAAAATACTCATGAAACCAATCAATCAATATTGATTTATCGTGTGCCATTAGCAAAGCTTCCCAAACAACAATCATGTGACCAAAATACGTCATGTGGCATACAAATTAACTATGTAAAGCCAGATTAACAAAAAATGAACATTTTCTGAGGATTTGACAAATTAAAATATCAAACATATTTTCCCTCATCTTAAAAACATTCTGCTTAGAAAAATCCAATGGAAATTAATAGTTAAGCAGTATTTAACACTAGAAAATTTTCACAATGAACAAATTTAAGCTAATTTGGGATATTTTTATTTACAGATATATAAAAGAGTAATCAAGGGAACCAAGGTTATAGCGGTAATCAAAAGAATGTAATCCAGGGACAAAGACCAGACATGGAAAACAGACATTCACAACAAAGAACATAATCTAACTAAAATCATACATACAAAGTAACAAAAGTAAATGAGCAACTCAGACTCCACTAAAAACTGGGAGCATGGACCAGGTGCACCGGTAGGGTAAGCGTCCTCTGCTTTTCTAGAAACACCCGCCGAGTTGCTCTCAAAAAGTCAAGTCCGGGGTAGACAAACGAGGAAAGGAAAACTATGACCCGTTGAATAAATCAGTTTTCATGGTGCTGATGGATACACCATAATGATCCACGAGTTCATGATGATGACCATAAAACTTCTGTAGTGATGACTTCAATCTTGTAGCAACATAACCCTGTTCCAGAAGCCTATTTGTACAGTTCTAGCACGATACAAAAAGTCTGCGTAGTTTCGGCAAGCTCTGGCATAACGTATGAGTTGTGATATGAACACTCCATATGCAGGAGCTGAAGGGATGTTTCCACAGATGAAAGGAAAGTTGACAATTCTGAATGAGAAGTCATCACGTTTGTTGTAAATTTGGTCAATAGTTTTCCTTTACCATCGATTTGTAAGTGTAGGTCAAGATATGAGGCTGACTTCAGTGTCTGTAGTATCCTTCATCTCAAGTTCTTTTGGGTAGATGCAATGTATCAAATCCCCGAAATTAGGATTGTTTAAAGATAATACATCATCTATATAGCAGAAACTGAGATTGAAAAAAATGAAGAAAAAACAGTACCACCCTGATGCTTAGAAATCTGCCTTCAATGCAGTACAGAATGGATATTTTTCGTTTTACAGTTTTTTTTTCTGCTGTTGATTTTATTAAAATCGTTCAAATGTATAAATGATTTAATTTTCTAAGTTAGGATTAATTCAAATGAAAAATGGTACATGAAACACTTTATAATAATAATATTTAAATATTTATTAATTAAAAATTAGCAAGTTTCAATAATCTAATGATTGAGATCACTTATTAGTATATCAGTTTTAAGTAATCTAAAATATCCTAAATGATTTCAATTCTTAATCAATTTCAATCAAATGATTATTTTAATAGGAATTGAAATAAGATAAACATAATTTTGAAATAATTTGCCTAAAAAAAATGAAGTGTTTAAATTTTCACATATAAATATTTCTCTTTAAATAGACTAAAAAGTAGATTTTTTGTCCAGTACTATATTTTTTTTCAATAAATCCAATACTAGCATATTTCTATTTATTTATTGGAAATGTATTGTGTCCCATATGGCTCCCCATACTTGTTTAATCCCTGAACCGGAAATGCACAGCTTTGGGGTACGACAAAATAAATGGCCGATGATTGACATTTGAATTTCAGTCACTGGCTTGATAATTAGATAGACATGCACATAACATGATTTACAAAAGTGAAAAGTAGAATGTCATAATTTTATTTTTATAAATAATATTAGCGTCGTCTGGTCAAATCCGTAACTCGGTCGGAAGAATATCATTGTGACCAACGGAATGGGGGTACCCCAGTATAAATAGGGAATGAAGTCCACAACGACTTGCCATATACAACGCATATCATTTGGCTGTTCAGGCAGCAGTGGACAATGATTCTGAGGATTTAGAACTGTGCACTTACAAATGGGTTTTCATGAGTTGAATATTTCCTATTCAACCATTTAAACAGTTTTGTCAACCTCAGAAAACTTTCTTTAGAATTTGCAGTCATTTTGTTTAAATAGAGAGACTTTTGGAATGGGAAATGAAACGACTAAATCTCTGTTTTAACAGAATGTCAGTCCGTCCCTTTTACAAATGTTTCATTTGGCGCACAAATATCAAATTTTGCATTTTCCTATACTGTAGTTTATCATATGCAAAAATCTGTTTTAAAATAATAATTCAGTTCTCCTATAGACAATAGACGATATTTTTACCTGAGACTTTTTAGTCGAGTTCAATTATAATCCGTTGTCAAATTGACTGACTTCAATATATAATATGATAACTTTTTCGGAACCGCTGGTGTTTCAAAATCACCCATCCTTAGATTTTATAATTTTAAATAAACACATCCAATCATATTGATACGATATATTAATAAATATACTCAAAGGTGGACCCAGGCCTGGTGCTCCTTGCGCGTGTCCTCCCGTTTTTTCGGTAAAGATACAAGGCTGACTTCGTAGTGTCTGTAATCTCAAGTCATGGGCGTAGCTAGGTCTGTTTTAGTTGTATGCAAAATTACGGCGAGGGGTCTTTGGGGGGGTCGCTCAAGGACCCCAGTGAGTCCGGCAAGGCAAAGCCCTGAGGGAAACTCCTGAATTTTAACGATTTTGGAGCCAGTTTTTCAGAGCTTATACTACGTTCATGGTATGCATATGTGATAAATAACCTTTAGTTCATCTTTAAAATGTGCGTTTTTATTTTTGTTACTTTTTCCGAAAGTACGCAACTGCGTATTTGCGTATAGGCAGCCACGCCTCTGCAAGTTCTTTAGGGGTGGGTGCAATGTATAAAATCCCCGAAACCAGGATTTTTTTAAGACAACACTTCATCTATAGTAAAGAGGAAACCGGTTAAAGGATCCGGTTAAAGGATGTGCCTCCTTTTGGATAAGATACGTAGCTATAAAATCAGTCTTATAATAAGATGCAGTAAGAGTTAAGGAATAGATCAGCGAGAAGTGGAGCAAATTTGTTTACATTGGAATGCCGACCGTCTGTTGGATAAACACGCCCACCACATTCTATTTGGGCGACGATGTTGTCGACGAAAGATTCCGGCATCCAGTCCCCCATAAATACAGACAATGCTTTGGGAATCGTCATTTTTTTTAACAAAGTATGGCGAATCTCTACCAAGTACTACATATTTGTATCAATGGAGTTCTAGATATATGAACAAGTTGAATATGAACAGCTTGGACAGCATGAATCAAGAAGGTTTGATTTTAAAGCTATGTTGCTTGAGGGACAACTCGAATGTCATGAAACTGAAACTGAAACAAAGCCACTAAAATGTAGAGTGGAGATCAAGTGTTTTGAAAGGATATATACACAACCGTACATATTACAACACTTATATATTGCAAATAAGAAACAAAAATACACATATCAGGCGTATTGAATAATGCAAATAAACAAAAAACAAAAACGAGCAAACACTTACGTTGTTTCATAACGTTATTCGACAGTGAATTTTGAAATTTTATTTAGTTTCAGTCTACCTACGTATTTCTACCGACTCGGACATTGGTCAGGTCATTACATTGTCGTCAGAATCCGTCTGGCATGAAATTCTATCAAATGCGATATGCTTATTTTTCCATTTAGAAACATATGTATACCATTTATGTGTGACAAGTGGTTTAACATTCACGTACGCAGTGCTGAAATTATTTTTGAAACACTCCTTGCGATGTCGTTAAATAAAACATTCTGGTTATGAATAGTGTCGGACTCGGTGGTCAGATTCCATTGCAATCGAAATATGAAATATATGTGTGTTTTAACACAATCCCGAATGAGAAGAAAACTGTTAAACACTCCCAATAATGGATTCAGTGTATTTTCAGAGGAGGATCCAGAAACACTGGACGGAAGGGTACCAGTCGGAGTTTCTCAGAAAAGGGGTGCTAGGACATTATTTGACATTTTTTGGGTCAATTTTACACATGAAAAAGACTAATTTTCCAATAAAAAGGAGAGGTATTAACCCTCTGTCCCCTCCCCTGGATCCGCCACTGATGGCCGAACACCTGCGAAAAAACGAACTAACCATTCTTTCTGAAAATAATTCAGTTACGGCAGGCTACTGTACCGGTATTAATTTTGACAACTGTAAATTTACATAGTGTATATCAAAATTTAGTTTTTACTTCTCCGTATGCTAATAAATCGTGTGCTTTATGTCAGCTGAAAAAAGCGTATTGCAGGGTTTATTTATCACTCAATATTAGTTTTCTACGAAAGCTTTTTCCAATGTCGTAATTATAAAGTGTCAAAGTAATCATGGTCAAAACTGCTCTCAATACCGGGATTGTTTCGGTTAAAAATCTGGTTGCGCTTTTCCTTGACATCGGGAAGCAGACACATTACAGGTCTAAGCATAACGATGCCCCTTTCTGATTAGCATTTAGTAATTAAAAAACAAATACATAACCATCATGATTTACCAAAATAGATGACAACTGTCGACTGCAGAAATAAATTCCACGTACAACCCTTTGGCGAGGGTTACTATAGGTACCCAAAACACATTGTCATGATGATAAAATAACGGATTAAGACAACGTATTTGTGCTATTAACAAGCTATTCCATGTTTATTTGAAAAACGATCCTTACGTGATTTAGCTTTTATTTCAGCTGACGTGGGTACTTTATGCAAACCTGTTATAAGCCATTAATATGATATGTTCATATTTACTATATATAACCATTACAATAAATATCTGGATGAAATCATTTAGCAGTGGTAGCGAACTAACACACGCACCAACACTCAAAGGTATGTCTTGTTATGAAATATATCTATTAGTTTTATATAGCATTATAACTTGTCTTAATCGAGCCCGCTTTTATGAAGAATCTCAAATTAATATTTTTTCTCAAATTTCAACGAATCAAATCACTTGAAATAGAAGACTTTCGGACAAAATTAAGCATTTGAGGAAATACCAATTTGAGATTTTTGTTCATAAAACCCAAGCCTGAACTCATCGTTGACAGGTTAAGGCATGTACATATATTTGTTTAACTCTTACACGTCCAGTCAAGAAAAGCAGTTTCATTTTAAAGAATTTAAACTTTAAAAAGGATACAGATTCGAAAATGTTTCACCTATTTTGGCATGAAAACATTTCTAATGAAAAAGATGAAAATTGCCAGTAAACAGTATGGTCAACTGACTTAGCATTGTTTTCCCGGGATGTACAACAAAATGAGTTGAAATATCACGATGTTCTCTTCATCTTGATATGTCTATATTTCCATTCGTTTAATAGACAGGCTTACTTAAAAACACAGTTATAACTTTTTTCATGTAAATAACTATTATTATTTTTTAAATGTGATAAGTTTATACATCGATATTTATTTAAGAATTTTCTTTTTGTACATGACCTAGCAAAACTATAAATAGTGCCAATGTAGTTACAGAAAAAGGTATATTTTATAACCAAACCAATAAGTAAGACGGTTGGTTGATTTTGTTTCAGTAGTCACAAAAATGGCCGGAAGTTTACGGGCAGTAAGTTTAGACCAATTCACAAACTCAACCATCATTACGCCAAACCAGAGAGACGAATACATCAATTCCGTAATGTCATACTTCCGGAAAATTATGACGATAGTCAAGGCAGTTGTCGAAGCCCAAAAGTCCAGTATCCTCAAGCCTTTTGATCACGCCGATTCGTATGATACTGTATATAGACTGTACATCCAACCAGTTCTGTTCTTGTTGTCGCTGGTAGCATTTATCTGGATGACAATCAAAACACGCAAAGATAAATGCTTTAAATCGTACGTTTTGACGGTGACCTTCCTTCTGAACGATACAATTGGGATGTTCCTGCCGCTACCCTTTCACTTTGCTTTTCTACCAGACGTCAAAGGAAACTCTGGATTGGACTACCGATTATGTGAAACTTTCCGCGTTTTAGTAACTTTTCTCCCCCAAGCTCTTTACTACCACTCACAGTGGCTCAAGTTCGTGGCTTGTCTTTTCGAATGTCTATCAATATACTTCCCCGGCAGAGCGCTTTGGCTTTATCGTAAGCGGTTCCTGACCTCGCTGCTTCTGGCGTCACTGCTTGTGGCAACTGCAATCTCATCGTTGATGCAGTATGATGTCGAGTTTGAAAAATTTTCCTACTACGACAAAACCATCAAACAAGTTGTTCAGACCTGTATCATGGTTCCGTCTTATATATATGATGTTAATTCGGGTATGTACAACCTCATTCGAATCATCGCGCCCATGACAATTGGAATCATTTTGCCATTAATTTGCATGATTATCGGAAGCATCATTCTATTGATCGAGATATCATCAAAATCGTCAACCCTCTCAAGATTGAAAAGTAAGAAAATGCACCCGACCAGCAAGAGCCACGTTAGATTTGTTACAGCAACGAGTTTATTTTATATATTTGAGCTGTTTCCTCGCTTATCGTTTGAAATTCTCTTGGTGAACGAACTGTCACGAAGAAATATATATGGTACATGGGCCGTCGGCAAATTATTTTTTGTTTCTACGATAGTTTATCATTTTACCGTTCCCGCCACAGTGCTGATTTACAATGTTATGAAACGGCTACCTCCATCAAAAGCCAAAACCGGAGGCGGAAATGGATCAAACGCAAACAATTCAGCTAAGTAGAAGTCAAACAACTATTATGGGAAGTTTCCTTGTATCATAAAACCGTCTATGACAGATAAGCCATGGTAAATTGAAAACTTTATTTTTTATGTCAGAAGAGAAATTAGCAATTACAACTGCATGTATTTATTAATTACACGCTTTACGAAATTATTACTTATGTTTCTTGTCAGTACAAGCGAAGCCAGTATCTTTTCAAAGCCACAAAAGTTTCGAATCAAACGGATCACGCCAATTAATAGTCACACAGTATGTATATTTCCATCCATAAAAAAGCGGAAAAGAAATTAGTAAAGTGTTGTTGATTTAGTAAATAACCTTTTTTTTTTGTTTTGTTTATCCAGAGCGCAATAAATTTTTGCATGATCTCTTAATCTGAATTTTTAAGTTAGGTTAATTACATGTCTCTATTTGTAATTTATTTCTTCATAAAGCGAATAAAACAGTTAACTTCTGCGAATAGAACTGGTCTTATTTTGATTGAATGACCATTACCTGAAAAACTACCTGAGATAGTTGGCATAATACTTGACAGGGATATTGAAACGTTCTGTTATTCCATGTGGTTTTGAATCTTTTATCCATAGAAAGTTTAAATCTGTTTCTCAATTGTCTAGTTAAGCTTCCTCAGGCATTTCATTCAAAGAGGAAAGACAAAATCTATACCCTGAAGTTAACTGTTTTACTTGTTATAGGTTGAAAAATTATACTGCTGTTCATTAACCTACACAGGTTTTCTCTGCATATTCTTTTTACCAGCAGTCAGTATAAGGCAAGATGTTTTTGAAATTTCAAATTTGATCCCAGACCATTTATAAATTATTTTCAATTGATTGCCTAAAGGCTACTATAAAACAGGTAAATCTGTGCAGTGACAGACCCATGTGAGGGTTTCGGGGGAAAGAAATCCCCATTTTGCTGGGCAAATGAAGGCAAAAAAAGAACCCATTTTAAATAAATTTTTGGACAGTTCCCCTTTAAAACAATACTGGATCCGTCCAGTGGGTGGGACAAGATTAAAGTTCCATTGAGTTACTGCATCACAATTTGACTGAACAATTACAAAAGTATACTGTAGGACTAATTTCAATGATGGATACAGAGGTTTAAAAAAAGGTTAGAGATATGGAAGGTTCTAGACTATTTTTTTGCACGAAACTAACACAAATTTCCAAAGACATCATGGTTCAAATCCCAAACCCCTCTGGATCAACCAATAAATTATATTAGATGTTAGAATCCACTTATGTTCTTGAATTTATTTAGACATTGTTTATATCAGTATATATGAAATACTGTATGGACTTCTGTACTATTGAACTTGATATGGTGATAATTGAAAACAACAATGTTCAACCAAATTTTATAGCTAATGCGAACAGGGAACAAGCATAGAGTGCGTCCTTTCCCAGGCCCGTCCGCCTGTTCTTCATGCTTGGTCCGCCTAAGACTGCCTTGCACATTTCTTCTTTAAATTTGTGCTGAGGATAACATCAGAATAAACTTGCTACACATATATGTAGATCTCTATTATCATAAGATGTGTATCGTATATATACAAAATGTATCTAGAGCCTTCTGTACTAGCGCGTCACCATTATCGGGTCACAACGCATTATAAAATATTTTCACATGTCTTTAGAAAGGATCGCTATGATATCATGCAACCAAATATTTTTTTAAATACGTTCATTTAGTTTTGATCAGCATATTGGCATGTGTCATGTAATGATAACACTTTTAATGTTTGAAAAGAGATAAAAAGCGAACATTTAAATCTATCAGACAAAAATATTTATTACTCAATTTAGAGAAAATATAATGTTTGATTTGATTCTGCAGAACTTTTCGGAAATCGATTCAAAGAATAATAAAAAAAAAAAGACCTATTTAAAAGACAAGAAATAATATTATCCCCTCACGATGTCGTTACATATACAGAAACTTAGGTGATCAAAATTTTAATACAAATTCTCGGTCTAGAGTCACCCGAATGGAAAATTAATTCGGATGATATCTTGACTACCGATCTTTCCGTTGGATTAATATTGTGCTTTAAAAAGATAGTACGGTATATTTTGGAAACTTAGGACTACCATCTAATTCGAAGAAGACAACAAAAAATATTGAAGATTCCTAGGGAAAAAACGGTAAGGCTGTTTTAATGCTATTAGTAAGTTGTTTCAGCAACACGAAGGTACATTTTACTTCACAGAAGCAGCATTTTGATGCAATTATGAAATTAGTTTGACACTTAGTATGTTAGTACCCTTATCAAAACATCAACATTTCAAACATATTTATGAATAGCTTCGATACATTTAAATACAACACGACATAGCGTAATTGGAACACCATTGTACCTTGTTTATCTTGACTAATTCCTTCTATAAATTTCTTTTCTTAATACTTAAGCAACTCACACACACCCCTTTTTTTAAATTTTTTACAAGTATATATTGGTATTAATAATAAAAAGAACAATTGTAAGGAAACTTCATAAAAAGTCTTGTACACCCTACGCAATACACTGGCCATCGATCTGTATAGCAGTAATCTCCACTCCACCACTGGAGTATGAAGTATTGAATATAGGATGGAACCCGAATGGGTAGTAAAGGACGTTAAGGGAGTCGCCATTTGGTTTCTAGGGGTGGAGGAATGGGAAAAATTGTTGTGTTCTGAAATTTTTGTCTGTATAATTTCTTACCTGTCTTTTCATTTTCTACTCTAGCTCTGTCTTGGATATACCAAATTGCTCATCCTGGATTTGTTTTAACCGTACTTCTTCGTCTTGTTTTTTTATAACATATTTGATCGTAGCCCCCCTAAAAGAATAATGGAATCTGTTATTTCTTTCTACTGGTAAGTATTTTTAGTATATCAGCCTCCCTTTAATCTTTTTGAGTAAAACAACTGTATGATTTGCGAATTATACACACCGATATGAAAGTTTGAGAGTCATGGAAGACCCAGACATTGGATGGAACATACCAAATTTGTATTCCATCAATATGTTTTCTATATGACCGTTAGTTTGTGAAGTCGGTCATAACGATGGCTTCTTTATGCACTTTTATACTTGAAACTTGGGAGGACCCATGCAATTCCCCACCTTTTCTTTTCGTGTGATATAATTTGAAATCGCCTTTTTATTCTAAAAAAATATTATATTAACTTTAGAAAACTTCGTGATATATCAATTTTCCGAATGGGGATAAATAACTTTCTACATTTGTATGTAAAGATAAAGATAGTTTGTGCATACTAAATTTCTCGTAATAAAGAACCATTTAACACTGTTTATGCGTTTCTGGCATTCATATTTAATAAATATAAACACATATATACAATACAAAAAAGAACATATTAACGTGGTTTCAAACAGGAAAAAAATCTCTCTCGCATATTTAAAGGAGATCTTGTGATGTTGCATAATTCTATAAAGCAGATGTCCCATAGGGAATTTTGTACGACATTTGAACCAATATTCGTGTATTGGAATATTTCTCAATAGCAATTTACACGGATTTCCCCTGTTGATATTGGTATCAGAAATCGACCTTGAAAGTAAATTAGTTTTTCCACTATACGAACATAATTTCAAAACACTACGTTTTATTATTCTGAAACCATTTAAATTCTGAAATGAAACATACTTTTCAATTAATCATGTATTTTAAAATGTAAAATACTTAAATAAGAAATTGTATTGATATATCTAGTTGCATGCCATAAATCTTTAATGTTTATAAATTGCTGCCAGAACTATTAAAGAGACGCCTTTATGTGTTGCCAGATCTTCTTAAAGGAGAAAGGCGTTAACATTAGCCGATTTGGTAAGACATTTGTGCTGTTGTATGTTGATTGAAAATTGTGAAATTTATAGGGAAATTTTGTTCAGATTTCATGCTTAAACTTCAAGTTTATCCTGAGTTGACAGACTCTGTACACTCTCTAACCCAGCGAGTTCCCAGAAAAGTAGAAGACATTTACCCCTCTGGTACAACTATTCAGTACTCAGGCTTTGATGGTGTCGGAGTTGTACCCTCCAGGTGCAACTTGTCAGTACTCTCAGGCTTTACTGGAATCAGAGTTGTACCCTCCCGGTGCAACTAGTCAGTGCTCTAAGGCTTTACTGGAATCAGAGTTGTACCCTCCCGGTGCAACTAGTCAGTGCTCTCAGGTTTTACTGGAATCAGAGTTGTACCCTCCCGGTGCAACTAGTCAGTGCTCTCAGGCTTTAATGGAGTCAGAGTTGTACCCTCCCGGTGCAACTAGTCAGTACTCTCATGTTTTAATGGAGTCTGTTTTGTACCCTTCCGGTGTAACTAGTCAATGCTTTCGGATTTTGGTGGGATCGAGTTGTATATTTTGTTTCTTTGTTTATTGTTTCATTCGTATTGAATACCTTTTTTCAAGAGCTACTGAAGCACATTGCTATAGAATCGTATGCTGTATAGTACATGTTTATAGTTAAAGAACGTGTTTTAATTAGTGATACACACGTGGCCATTATCATTCACAAAGTATATTTTACCTTGATCATCTGCAGTCGTATAATGGTATGGCACTGATGTAGTATATGCAGACACTTTGTTTTCGTGTGAAAGCTTGAATACCAGCTTGTGAATTTGAGCTATGGAAAACTGTACTAATTCGAAGAAACCTATGCTCTCATACTTGACTTACATGTATTTACATTACTGTACATGTATATACATGTAGGCTAAGAGTGAGGGTATGGGTCTCTACGAAGTGCTACTACAGTATTCCATACCCCTAAAAATCAGACTTGGATTATTTTTTGAAGATTATGACCAGAATTATTTAGGAATCAGGACTGAAGAATAAAAGCAAGCGTTTGTTTTCGAAACAATAACACGATTAAAAGTGTGTGAATCGCTATGAAACTGTAACGTCAAGTTCTATGCCATATATTGGTATTGATTTTTGGGGTTTTAACCCTTAATGGTTCAGTATTTTGACAAAAAACCGACTGGAAGAATATTAATTAACTATGTAACTTTATTTGATCTCCACGAATCTCTATGAAATGGCAAACAAAATTGTGTTTCAATATTTTAGGGGGCGTAGGTGTATAAAAAACAATTCTTTTTATTTATCTGCATCTGCATAGTCTGCACCGAATATCCGAATTCCTGGCATGAACTGCTGAAATGAAAGAATTTTCATATTTAAAACTAAATAGACATGAAATGAGATAGCAAACATTTCCATTTTATACATGTTTGAATTAACTAGATTTCTATTTTCTTCTTCTGAGTATAACTGGTCATTTGCACCACACATTATTGTGTTATCACGTTGTCTAGTGAGCAGTACAACCCATGATGTACAAAAAAATCTTAACTTTTTATAGAAAAACTCGTCCCTGGTTCAATTTGAGCGGTCATTACGTGTGTGTGTGTGTATGTGAAAATATGTATCGTAGTTGTATTCTATGCTCAGAATTTTTTTCTGTGTTGTTGCGATGTAGTTATTTTAATTATTGCAGTTAACATGTTTCTGTGTTTCTGATGAGGTAATTGATGTTTTTGTAATGTTTATTCATTGCCGGAATGGCATTAAACGAGATTTTTTTTCATATACATAAATTCTTGTCTAGTGTCTTTGTTTCTTCTGTACTTAACCCAGGGGCGGACACTTCGAAAATGAAGGGTGCCAGCCGGAGATCCTGAGGAAAGGGGGGTGCTAGGAAATTGCCATTTTTGTCAATTTCACACATGAAAATGACAGATTTTCCAGTAAAAAGGGGTGCCAACTCTCTGCACCCCTCTGAATCCGCCACTGCTTAACTTTTTAGTAAGGATTCGTCGTGGGTGTCCTTAGATTGTATATTTGACAAACGGTTCATGACACTAAAAAAGAAAATGAATTGTAAGACTTCATGTATTTTCATGCATTGAAATTCGTCGAAACGAAGGTCCTAGCTTTCATTTCTTTAAGCAAATAGTCGATCTTTAAACATATCGTCGGTCTTAATAAGGATGCAGGTTGTTATTCGGTTAACAGAATTCGTCTTGTAATTCTCAGTTTCTACAATTTTAGGATAAAAAAAAACTTATTTAATATCTTTTTTTTTCAATTTTACCATGCGAATTTTTTTATTTGAAATGACGGTCGTCTTGCAAAAAAATATCAATTTAACTGTTCGAAAATTTGCATGAAGACCCGTTCCAGACCAAGTACCAATTCACAACATTTTCCCTAGTTTATTTCTATCAGCTTTAAATATTTGAATATTATAACATTCAAGTCAAACTTGTTTAGAGCCTATCATTTATCCACTTCCAATGACAGTTATGCTCTTCCTCAGGAAAAATGTTTGGAAAGAGGAAGTCACAACATTAAAAAAAAGCAACCGAAAATAAACAATTTACGTACCATCATTGGATTAGGTGATAATAGATAAGACTCTTCCTGTTCCCGAGTTAACAACATGTTGCTAGGAAAGGATTAATCAATCAATCAAGTCTTATCTGCACTAAATTGAAAAAAAAATGAGACCAAGCTGATTAAAATTTTCGGTCGGTACATTGAAACAAAGGGTTTCTTTTGCTTAATTGTTTTGATATAATTTATGAATTACTTTTTTCCGGAACCTTGGTTATATTCAAAGAGGCTCAAAAGGGGACGATTCACCCTGATATTGAATTAGTTTCACAAACAAAATTTTAAACATTTCTTAAAAGTTGATTTTTATGCTATTCATTGATTTTTACTTCTTCTTACTCTACAATCTTTGATTGATATATGTGAATTATTGTCCTTCTAATCTCTCGCACCCTTTGAGCTATCCATGGTGTCTATTAAATACCATTTTAAAAAGTATTGACCTCGATAAGAGGTATCTATTGTTTTTGAATGTTATGAAACAAACAATTTCAAAAGTAATGATTGGTACTTAGATAAAACGTTTCGATCGGGATAATAATATCTACAGGATGGTGCTCGTTAAACATCACACAAGCATCGGTCATCGATTCCGCTCAGGTAAGACTCTTTCTCTCGGTTTTCTTCGATTCAATGTTATCGCTTTCAAACCAAATGGGAGAGGAATTCGTAAAAGTGTTCGACACTTGTTTTCCAATCCCATTCAGTTCTTTATACATTTATATTCATCTGTACTTATCATGTAATATTTCTGAATAAATACTGTTTACGCTAAACCAAATGGTATGTCGTCTCCTATATGTTCCTCGTATCTGTATCTAAAATTTACTTTGTTATATTTTCTTTTCATGAACATACACGTATACAATAAATAGCATTAAACCACTATTCGACAATCAAAACTACATGTATACTTTGAAACGCAATCAATACAAAATTATGTAAGTTATCTTAAATGATAAAAAATCTGCAGAAAATAACGGAAACAAAACATAGAGACAGAACCCCAAAGAGGCAAATTTAATTGTTTTTAGATCGATAATAAAACGACAAAAATATTATGATCAATGAAAGGTGCAAGTTATATTGCGGAAGAGCAGTCGACATGAATTTCATACATTGGTAATATAATTGAGAAGAAGTAACTCCAACAGCAATAATAACTTGGAATCAACTTTGACCTGCTGTGTGTTGTAACACTTAATTGTAGATAGACACCAAGATCAAGACTTATAATTCCAGAAGAAAGATTTCTAACTTATGATATTGATAAACAAATTACACAAAGAATTAAACCTTTACATAATAGATATTGTAAACAAGTTTCTTTATACTGTGACCCCGGATTCAACGCAGATCTTATCCAGACAAACGGACGTGACGTTAATTTTCTGATGGAGCGAAGTTTTTTTTTGTTACTTTTTAAGAATACCGTCACCGTAAACAACAATTGCACTAGGAAAGAAAACATGAGGTTACTTTCAGGCAGTCTGCTCAAAATTCAATGATGATTTTCGAACTTCTTAACATCCGTTTTACTGTCAACGTAAAGTTTAATCAGTTCACAACTGTAAATTTACCTATTTGGCGACACAACGGTGCGATGAATTTATTTGGAAACTTAGGTGTAGAGCTTATCATTGTGCAAACGTTTTCACAAATATTTGACATGGAGTATATATTTAAATACCTTTAATTTTATGAACATTATATTTCCTTTTTAGACATATCTAACAATTAGTCAAATCAAAGTATCAAATGGTATCGATTATCGTTCCGCCATTTCTTTGTGCTCGTCTTCAAGATTGCGTTGAGACATTTAAACCTTGTAATCAAAAGTTCAGAGACAATATTAAATAACATTGCGGAGTATTAAAATCTCCAGTGAGAACGAATGGTAGAGCACTTCTCTGTGTCGAACATGTTTGTTTATAGTATTTTTTATTCATTTTCTGATCGAAATTAAGATTTCTTCTTTAATTGCCTGTCTTTTAAAGTGGGATTTATAAAGTAAGAGCACAATATAAACGTGGAACATATAAAACGAATTATATGTTGACAGTAAATGTTGTTATGGCTGTGTTTAATGTTTTAAATGCACCCTGGAATAAATTACAAGGAAAGAACCCTCTGATAAACAACTTCAGGATAGGATTGTAAGGAAACACGGATATTAAGACTGTATCTTATAAAAAAGGTAATGTTTTAAACGTTTAAAGAGAAGATAACTGTTCACTTGTTCCGAAGAACTTCATAAATTTTGAAAGTCGAATATAATTTTTTACTCTATTTTCGGTATACTAAAAAGCAAGCCACATCTTTTAAAACACGACCCGAAAGAATTATCGTGTAAGTGCTCACGACAGCAACAACGATATTTTGAGACTGAAAAAGAATGATTGAAACGTATACACCGCCGCATCGGTTGGTAAGCTATGCCGACAACCAGATGACTTCAGTCTTGAATTCACCTAATCCTGAAGAAAATGATTTTGTGCAATACGTACTGTATCATAAAAGAGACGAATTTTTGTTTTTCCTTGACTCGTGTCCCCGATTCTACTTCAGGTTCATCTTATACGACTGTGACCCCAATTTGTTTTGTTCAGCATAAAAACATATTGCTAACTAAACAAAAAACAAAAACAAACAAAAAACAAAACAAAACAAACAAACAAACAAAACCCCCAAAAACATCATGTCAGAATAAAATCATTTAGCTTTAATAAACCAGTTCTTCATGCACGGATTCTTATGGGATATATAATACATTTGAATGGCCTTGAGGGGTATAGTTCAAACGTGTTACCTGTTTAAAATAACGAACGTTTCTACGTGTATCTCACGAAATGCCCCATTCTTGTGTCTGTAGTCTCATTTAACGTTTGTACATTTATTATCTACTGCCAAAACACGAAAGCAGGAAAGGTGACTTCAACAAAACATTTGTCCTTTTTTTTGCGGTACACGTATAGCTATGTCTCGTCTAGAAAAGAAGAAGACGCTTACCCTACCGGTGCACCTGATTTATGCTCCCAGTTTTTAGTGGAGTCCGGGTTGCTCATTGGCTTTTGTTATTTTGTATGTATGATTTTAGTTACTTTACGTTCTTTTTTTTTGTGTGTGTATGTCTGATTTCCATGTCTGGTCTTTGTATCTTGATTACATTTTGTTGATTACCTCTATAACCTTGGTTCCCTTGATAACTCTACCATTTCCTTTGGTAGTAACTTTTTGTTATTCTATTGTTGATTTTATAAACTTTCTACAATACTCAATGTTTATGTTTTCTGATATTTCTGTGCCGAACATTGAAATGTCTGTTAGTAATTTGTACATGTATCATTATTTTGCTACCGTTTTGTTTACTGTTATGTGTTCAGTTATGGCGTTAAAAGGTTTAAAATAATATTACTATGTTTCACCGAGGAGTTAAATATATTTAACTCCTTGGTTTCACCTTATTTCTATCATTTTGTTTACTTTCTTCATGTACTACCAGGGTGCTGAAATTCCAATTCCCAGTGAATTTAAAATCGATCACTTTCCTAGCAGATACTTTGAAGTATGGTATTTCGTTATGAATTTTGACACATTTTATTATCTATAGCTAACGAAAATCAATGCAAAAGTCTATCACTCCATGGCATGAACTATCATTTTATAATCATATTTTCGAAACGTGTTTCACGTTTACTTTGATGCACCGAATTTCTTGCGAAATGGTATATTATATTTATGGCTTGAAATAACATTAGAAGTCAACAGTTTAGTCCTTACTCTTAACTGTCAAAATATTTATCAATATAAAATTTTTTCAGTTTCTGTTAAAAAAAGAAATGACGACAGTGGAAAAGTTTAAAAAAAGATAATGGAAGATATGGCAGTAAAGAAACACAAAAGCAGCAACATTCTTTTTGCAATCTCCTCCGCACAGTGGCGGATCCAGGGGGTACAGAGTGTTGGCAACCCTCGTTTTTATTGGAAAAATTGTCATTTTCATGTGTAGAATTGACAAAAATGGCAAATAATATCCTAGCACACCCTTTTCTGAGAAACTCCGTCAGGCACCCCTTTTTTTCAAAGTGTCTTCATCCGCCCCAGCTGCTTCCTGACCATGTATCACACTGCAAATTTATAGACAGGTGTAAAACCTTTGAAATAGCGAGTATACCGTCTGCAGAGGAGATTGGCTTTTTGAAGGGCCATCCTAGTTGTTACTAGTAACTATTGGCCAGTACAATGTTCAGGGACCTAAATATCAGGGGTGAAATGCAATACGACGATCATATACGAACTTTTCAGGGGAAATGAACAACCATTTCCGTGCAACTTTTTGAACAGCGTAACCATGTGCGTTACTATGCCATTAACATCACTCACCATGTAATGTATTACCATGATCATTTTCATCTTTAAAAGTATTACAATATGTTTTACAGCATCCTCAGTGAGAAACAGTATTTCAATGCCATTTAATTGCGCAAAGGTTTGCTTAAAATTGAAAGAGGGGGTAGTTCGGCCACTTGCTAGTTTCATTAAAAAATCATGCTAAAGTAAACTAAACACACACAAAAATATTTAAAAAAAATCCTTTTACTTTTGTTGGTATCCAATAGTCCTTATGGATATTTTTATGTATTAACTTCGTTATGATAGTCAGACCCATATCTATATACCCTTTCTAAACGTAATTAATATATTATTTACTTTTCTTACAAATTGTAATTGGTCCGTTATGGTTCCATTTTGGTCTTTAGATTTGTCAAGGTCAGTCTTTTTTGACTGTCGTTTGACTTACAGACTTATGATAGTTACGTTCTTATCATACAAAATCCACTGTCAGTGAAACTTCTACGCCAATGATGCAGACTGCATTGAGAGCATAGGTGAAGAGAATAAAGCATGTCAAGCAAACCATAATAGTTTATATAGTTTCTTTCTAATTGAATCAATGAATTTTCGCATAAATAATTAAATGCTTCTTTTCAGATATGGCTGTTTTAGTAGAAAATCCAATTTCCTTAGATAATGAGATGAAAAGCCCTATTGCCGATGGAGTTACCACACCTAAGATTACTGAGGTTATTCATTTGAAAGAAGCAAGAATCGGTGATAAAGGACTTTTGCATATTTCGAATGTAAGACATAAACCGGAAATCGTCAAGTATGAATCTAAACACAAAAGCAAATCCGCCAAGACGAAAGAAACTGATAATAGGAGTGAAACAACACGACCCTTGACCGGAGCGACGACGGAAAATAGATTCGATATTGACAAAACTGAAATGCAATCCACGCTTTCTGTCACAGTCGAACGCAAACCACTACACAATGTGCCAATCGGTAGAAGTCTTTCTGAGTACGGACATTCCTTCCGTGGATCGCATCCCATCATAGGATCAGCCCCTCCGCTGTCGTCACCAAGAGCCCAAGAAAGAGTGATGCAAAGTCAACACAGCCGAGCTAAACGTATACCAGCAAGAATGGTCAGACTTGCAACAGTGTCGATGTCTGCTAAGTAAGTATTTCAGAAATAAACGTTACTACAAGTTTATTTTTTAGAAATCTCAAATTGTTTATCATCACTATTGTAACTAAAATATTTGATTAATAACATGACATGACATGTACGACACGAAGAAAAAACATGCATTAGATAAAAAATCTTCTTTTTGGCATTAATACAGAACCTGACACATAGAGGCACACGTCTCTCTTTGCGAATATTTAGACATCTTCTATGAAAGGCCAGTGTATTAAAGATTTTAAAGGCTATACAGTATTTACAGTTTCAGACCATACGGGTTTTGGAACCGTATGTAATTTAAAAAATACCCAGCGTATGAATTCGACCGTACGCATATGGTCAGATCAGCTTAGGCCTACTAACTGTTCATTTAAGTGGAGGTCAATTTTCTATTTCCTTTAAATTTTACAAAATATCAACCTCTGTCTTCATTCATACATTATAATATTATGAAGAATAGGTATTAAAAGGATTGAAATTGAATATGAGTCAACTGAGAAAAGATACCACGAGTAGAAAGAGAAACAGGGAATTAATACTTCGACACAAAAAAATGGACAACATCGATAACACAAATCAATAGAAAAAAAACACATAGAAACTAAAACTTAAATGAGCGACCAGAAGCGCAGTTATATATAGTGTTATATATATATTTCGGGTGTACCGGAAGGGTAAGCGTTCTATAAATACCCGCTGAGTTGCTCATATGATGTCAAAGTCGGGTTAATACAAAAGAAAGAATGAAAAGTATATTTAAGTACGTTTCATATTACTTTTTTTCTTAGGGAGTTAATACGCGTAATTTATGGTTTTTTTTTTGTTGCTTTTTTAAGAACCTATTGATATTTGCTCTTAGGCTTGTGCATTTTTTTTTTCATTTTGTGGTATTATGTCAAAAATATTATTTTGTATCAATTTAGATTTTATCATATAATATACGCGTATGGTCTACTGAGATACGTGTAAGGTCCAACTCGTCGACCTCCTTCAATACGTATATGGTTTAGATAAACATTAACACTCGTTGACCCAGATATTAAGCGTATGGTAAAGATACATGTGAAGTACAGCTCGTTGACCTCTCGACGGTCGGCTAAGTAGGTGTATGGTCCGATCACATGTTCACACGCATTATTCAGATCCATACGTATATGGTCCAAATTTCCGCGCGATCTGAAACATAATATCTATATTTTATATATAATTCTAGGCTCAATCAATCTTTTAAAAAATAATCAAACAAGGGCGGTAACCTTAAATGTCGGACGTCTGAAGTGCTTAGTTTAAAATAAAGGAAGTTATACGTGGGGAACAAAAACAGTCAACTGAGTGACACATAATTAACACGAACAAAGTAGATTGAGCATCAGATAAAGACAATACCATTGGAACATTGTACCCCCACTAGCTTCACCAGACATCAAGAAACGGACTTAAATTTAGTTCCGTCGAGATAAAATTGTTATGGAATCAATTGAGTTATTTAAATCTTTGTGGTGACAGCACCAGCATTAATGAATAATCAAACATATTTATTAGCTAAGCAATTGATACCTTATCTGAGCTTTAGAATGGTTCTTTTATATTTAAGCAAACTATAACGCATTGATTTCAATTCTATCCGTCATTTGTTGTATAGGAGAACCTCAGATAGACAAATACCAACTCGAGTTGATGTAAATATATATATCAACCATATGCATAAAACTCTTTGAGAGTTTGGGTATAATAGGATATTAACTATTGTGGAATTATTAAAATGTGAAAAAGCGTATTTTCGCTAATTATACCCTCATAATAACTAGCTTTATGTTTCCTCCTTTAAATGAACCTCGGATTAGAATAGCAAATTGGAACTACTATGGAAGGTAGGTTATTTTAGCAATTTCATTCATTTTCAAAGTTTATCATTCTGTCCCGTATGCATGTATCTGTACTAACGAGATGTTCCTATTCTTTTATTTATGATGGGTAACTCCGCAAAACATAGTCAGGCCGTTGTTTATCGCCCTACTTCCTGCACGGTCATATCGCCATCATAAACATCGGCTCTTGAGACGGAGGATTCAGAACTCCCCCTTTTTGTCTAGGAAAAAAGGGGTGGTCTGAGCCATTCAAGCCTTAGGTGCCTGTGTACGTGAATACAAAGCAGCAATCGACCAATCCTTGATTTCATTTTGCCAATTAGTAAGCAGGAAAGTATAATATGCCACGTTGAAAAAAAATCGATAACCCCTCCCGAGCTACGATAGGTCTTAGCAGTGTTTTGTACATCTACATGTTTACCCTCACCCCGAGCTGTGGTAGGTCCTTGTAATGTTTTGTAGTACCCCCAACCGAGCTACTGTAGGTCCTTGTGATGATTTTCTTAGGTAGCTTGTCTTCAAATATATAGAATATCAATTTAATGCATTACCCAGTAAATTAAACGAGACTGAAATTTACTCTTCCGAAACAAATAAAAAAACACGAATGAACACAATGATTAAAACAGACATTATAGAAAAACGTAAGAAACAATAGGTCAGTCAGTTTTTCATTGTGTTTGATTCTAATGGAAACGCATATTTAGTTTGACGTATGGAGCTATTTTCGGACAATTAAAGGGGTTGAAAAGGAGAGGTGCCAGCCGAGGTTTCTCGGGGTGCTAGGACATAATTTGCCCTTTTTGTCAATTTTACATATGACAATGACAAATTTTCCAATAGAAAGGGGAGTGCCAACCCTGCACCCCCTCTGGATCCGCCATTGCAATCGTTGGCTTTTCCAACTGTCTCATTTCTCTTTGGCTGTTTATAGTCGCTTTTGCACCAGTTTCGGCTTCCCATATGCAGTTCATGAATAATTCACTCATGATCTTTCAGTAAGTCTTTACGGAACAATGATTATAAGTCTGTTTTGTAACATGACAACACAAGTATAACTAAACTTGTCGATCAATCGAGAAATTGCAGTCTCCTTCAAAATAAAAACGGTTTCTCTGGTAAATGTGAACTCAGTGGTATTTGGTGCAAATAATAACAGCATTTATTGGCATAAAATTGGAAATCGATCTACAAGCAACAATGAGCATCAATATTGCAGATTGTGCTGTTTCTTTCTGAATGAAAACCATAACTTTAATGTCGCATTTTATAACTCGTTTAAAAGTTTAACAGATAACCGATGAATGATTTTTCTCAGTTTTTCACCATGATGGGACTGGAAAGTTCATGAAAAATATGTATGTACGTTAAAGATCGTAACACTGCTTTATATTTGATTAATAACGAGGATTTCAAATATGACAAATAGTGTTCGAATTTCATATCTGGTTTAAAGAGTAACCAAGGGAACCAAGGTTATAGCGGTAATCAAAAGAATGTAATCCAGGGACAAAGACCAGACATGGAAAACAGACATACACAACAAAGAACATAAAGTAACTAAAATCATACATACAAAGTAACAAAAGTAAATGAGCAACTCGGACTCCACTAAAAACTGGGAGCATGGACCAGGTACACCGGTAGGGTAAGCGTCCTCTGCTTTTCTAGAAACACCAGCAGAGTTGCTCATAAAAAGTCAAGTCCGGGATAGACAAACGAGGAAAGGAAAACTATCATTTAACCAAGCTTCAATAGAACAAGGATCGTGTACAATAGTGGAGTAAAGACACCCAGCTCCATATGTCGCAAATGTGAATCAACTGAATGATTTGCCGCTATTATTTTTATTTTTTACACAAAAAACTGTTTTATTAAGAAAAACACTTACAAGAAAAAATCTGAGGCAGATTACTTGGTCAAATGTAAGCGATTAAGTAGTTTCTCATTCACATGTACTTTTTTCAGTGAAAATGTTATATATGGTTAGTTTTTGACACGCATGCTTCAGATTTCATGAAATCAGCCTTACTATTACAAAGAATAGTACTGAAAACATTCGTTTCTGTACTGGATCAAGATATAGTTTGAGATCTAAAACAAAAACTCAGCAGTATGCCTTATCATCTAATACCAAGAAAACCAAATCTAAGTGTAAATGTTTAAAATCATTTAAGGGCTTTAACAACGAACAACGAAATCTGAGTATGGCTTTCAGATTTATAGATTTCATGTAAAACAATTTAAGCTTTTATCTTTTGATCTCGTTTTCTCAACGATTTTCTATACAAAGCACGATTCGGTTTTTTTTTGTATTGAAATGCCGTTTTTTGTCTGTGTGCGCCTAGCATAACATCCAATAATGGTCATGATATGTTCGAAGATTCTTTGTGCTTTATTAATTTTGCAAGTGCATTTTTATCTAGTTTGTAAGTATATGTTATGTCAGCATCTAGTTAACCGACTTTTTAAGTTAGTTTATTTTACAGTGGCGGGAGACAGAAAGGGCACCGACCGTCCCATCTTTTAGGCCCGCCTGTGTTTTACAAGATACTATGCAGTTTTTACCATGTAAATGACTAAAATAATAACATACCAGTAACTTCTGTCGTTAAATAATTAAAGGTGTAGTTAAGTAAAGTTTGCATGCGTTTGATGTATTTTGCAACTGTCTTTTTTTCAACAGCGCATAGGATGGCTTGTGTTGTCTTTTCAGGTGGGGGTGGAGGGGGGGGCAGTTAAAGGCCGAGCCAAGCAGGCAAGAAAATTTGTTTAGTTTGAGTGTGTAAAAAATCAAGTTTTAATGTAAAAAGTATCTCCAATTTTAGGGAGGCGTACGCCAGGTCCGACATTATGATTCCGCGCATGTTTATTTAAAATTACAAATAAAAAACGTATTTTTTAAAATTCTTACTCGATGACACAATTATATATAGATGTACAGGTACTTTACGCTTAGTACAAAGATACTAATGTACAATATGGTATATCAATCTAGTAACCGCTGTGTCCTTCGGCCTATAATATGCATGCTCAACGGAAGCTATTATCAAAAATATACTGAAAATAAAAAGAGTAAATTAAGGCATATTCAGGGTATTAATTTTGTTATTTTTTTAAAAGACAAAAATGTACAATAACCAAGCACTTAGGGGCGGCGGGGGAGCAAAACATTGCAACAAAAAGTTTATTGAATAGTCCAATTATGCATGTATTTGTATCAATTTGATTTAAACCTGAATTATTTCTTATATCAAATTATTATTCAAAACACCCCATGCATAGCTAATCGGCTTATGTGGATTAAAATGAAAAATAATGTGAGCTTTAGTACATAACGGGAGGCATGGTAAATAGAAAATATGGAACTCAAAGATCGTGTTGCTGCCTTAAACAATGAGGGATTCTTCGCTATTTACGGCTTCTCCCCTTTACGGAAGCATAAAGGATCTTCAGGCCGGATGTTTTCTCGAACTGGAAGGTCAGCAATTTGCCAGATATTTAGAATTTCGTAAATAATGTACATATATATACATGTTATTGTAAACAAAGCATTTTTTTCATTTTTCAATCCATTTAACGATTTTGGAGGGGCAAGTGACTTTTGAGGCATGATGATTTGAAGTTTTGTAACTTTAAGAATATAAACTAAACTTTTTTAATTCCAAACTTTCTTATTTTTTAAAGTGGAATACCGGTATCCTTATATCTAAGCCTGTGTCCCTTAATCAAATTACAGTATAGTAGTAACATATAATGGAGTTGAATATCCATACCAATGAAAATAATGTGCAGGTTAGAGAGTCTTTGTTTCTTGAGAATTTAAATCCTGCCTTTTCATTTCAAATTTCATCCTACTCTTTAAAAATCAAGTGGTAGTTCTCTGGTGTCATTATATGAAATAGTTTTAATACATGTTATATTGCTTTGCCCATGCAAGGAAACATTAAAACTGTGACTAATTCTGTCTGGCTGATCTCTGTACCCGTTAGTGTTTTCGAATTTAGCTTTGTAAACTCATTTTTTTTAACAATATGTGTTCGGTTGTCAATTGGCGTTAACGGTTGCTGACGCGCTATTGCATATTTATATTGTAATTTTCTTATGAACACTGTTATAAAAATATTTGGGATTTTGTTCGAATCAAATAATTCCACACTCGGCCAAAAAAACATCGCGAGTTGCATACTACTCTGAAATCACTTGCAGCAAATAATTAGATACCCTCAGACAATGAGTTTGTATGTATCAAATTTCTGACGAATTCATTTTGTATGTATCCTCAAAATGTGCTTGTCCTTTGAAATTAGTCAGCCTGGTCTTCTCTCACAATTGTGCAATAGAGATATTTTGTTAATGAATCGGCGTTTGTCTATTACAACGTCATTGTCGATGTTCTGTGTTTCCAGGTAACGTCAAATGTCCGTCGATGGCTACAAGTACATGATGGTGTGGTGGTGTTTAAATATGTGAATTTCTGTACGTCTCTACACGGGTATCTTCATACTTATATGTCATTTGAAGTATCAGATAGGTGTTGTAAAACTGTAATTGTTTTCTACTTGTAGAACCAAGCCACAATCACGTGGTCAGATGGCCAGTCTATATTACGAGGAGCCCAAGAAACCACCTAAAGTGATCACATGGGACGAAGCCAACAATGCACGCCCTCCTCTCAGAATCGACATGGAAGGACCGGGCCCATGTTCTTACTCGCCACATAAAGTCAAACCGCTTAATGAAACCAACTCACCCATGTGGACATTTGGCGGAAAATGTGATCCGGAAAGAGGTAAACTAAATCTTACTTACACAAACCCTTTGCATTCATGTTGATTACACTTATTTTTTATACAGCCGGATTTATACGAATATTGAATTTAGTTAATTTTAGTAGTTGTCGTGTATAGCACCTTAACTTTCTGGATTAATCCGGATTATTTTTTTCTCCATTAAACTGATACAAGTATATTTTACTCGTCAATTACCTGTTAATGTCCATCCAGTTTATTATTAATTTAATTCATCAAAATCGTCATTCCCAAAACCTGTTCAGTGTGGCTCTGTTCCACTGGAAATTTTCGACAATAAACATTTTTTTTCGTTGCCATTGTAGATGGTGGTTGCAGAACATCTTGGGAGAAATCGTGGTTTCAGTCCCCTCACATTTGGACTACAAAAGTTGATTTTTATAATGACACAAGTGTAAGTAAAGCCCTTTCTTGATTTACACAAACATGTCCGTCTAAAATTTATCAGTGTTTAATTAAAAGATAACAACACTCAAAAAAAGTACTAAAAAGGGAAGGGAACAACTAAGGCATAAACTATTTTATTCTTGGGTGGGCTAGAGAGCAAGCGTGAAAATAATCTCTTTTTTCAGCAGCAGCGGGAGTTCAAATTTTTTATTTGAAACTCTACATTGTCCGGGTAATGGGAGAAATATTGAACCATGTTATTTTTCTGTCCATGGCTGAGTAAAAAAAAAATTCCTCGAATTATGAATAATTGTATTTAAAAAAAACAGTCCCCACTCACAGTATGAAAATTGCGGGTGCCCAATGTACAAGAAATGAACAAAATCCCCCAAAAGCGTTTTAGTTCAAAGTGCTCAAATGTACAGGAGTATACTAAAATATTGGTCGACATGATTAAAGGGATAAATACGCATGCAGATGACCTAACGTCCAGTCAAGACGTTAAAAAATTAATCTCTACTACATGCATAAAACATCTGTAGGTATTTGTATGGTACGTAAACAGTCAGGAAACGGGCTAATATCACAATTAACATAAGTTTTTAAGGTTCTCTGGTCGGTATTTTGTTGATGTTTTATGAAAAAGTCTTTGTAAGAATCATGCAAATTCTGTACTATGTGGTACACCTAAAAAAAGGCTACATAATATTTTTGTTATTAAGTTGTTTTGTCTATATGATGAAATGTATTATCATTCATTCTAATCTGTCTGCTCTAAGGAGATAATCCACAATGAAAATCTATCCTATTTTAGTGTCATTTACAGAGTTATCTCCCTTAATTTTGAATTTTACAGAACATTCTCTATAATTTTTATCTCCAAAGACCACGGGGAAAAACCGAATGTTAACTTCAGTTTACTATAACATTTTAAACAAAATATCAAATATCAAAAATACAGTGTATGTAGGCATTCCAACCATGAATCACGTTTTGCATGATTCTTAGCTGTAGTACAACTTATTCAATTTCGTTTGGAATCAGAAAGTTTCCAGATGAACCACTGATTCAGAAAGTTGTGTTTAAGATATGTTATAAAGATATGTTTTAAAAATATGTTATAAAGAATTTCATACATGAAATAATGTTGTAAGTAAGAGAATGTTATGTTTCAGTGGCCTTCACCAAATGTTTACAAACAGAAGTCCCTCCTAGGACCCCGACAAAGAACACTGCCAGAGGCCCCTAGCTTTACAATTGGAAATAGGAAGAATTTTAGTTTAGAAAAGAAAGGTAACAAAGTTATATCCAACATACCTAACAGGCCTTTAGAATGAACCAACTAATACAGAAATAGATAAGTGATATACGTATATTCTTTTGAAACTCCATCAATGCTAGTGGTTGGTTGCAGTGGAGGATCTAGGAAGGGGGTTGTTTGAAGAAATGTTTAAAATTCTATGCAAAATTTTCACCAAATGAGCAAATTATAACAATTAGATCGGTCCCTTGGGAGTGCCAAGTAGTTTTATGACCCGGTGTCATCCTTACAGAATGTTGGCATGCAATTCCAACCTAGTTCGTTGTACATACATGTTGGAGTTCATTAGACTTCGGTTTGAATAATTATATCAGGTATCAAACCAATGGTTTTAGTTCAATTGTACTTTGATAAGTATGGAAAACAAAGCCTCATTAAAACATTTACATGTTTAAAGACTTTGAAAATCCATTTAATGTGGAATTGTAAATTGAAAAATAGGAAATCATCTGTTGAAATGTTAGATGTTGGAATGAACATGCTGATTAAATATTGATTATTTAGACCGCGAATGATTCCAGTAGCTCGTGCTTTCAAATTGATAATTTAGTTAGTGTTTTCCATTAAATAATCGAATCCATGTATATGACAAGCCGTTATGGAATTTATTCCCCATTTATTGATATCAATAATTCATTTATTGATATAAAGGATTAATTATTGATATCAATAAATTGACATTTATTGATATAAATAAATTGGCATTTATTGATATAAATAAATCTTACATATTTATTAACCTCATAAACTCAAAACTGTTCAGCTCATTAAAGAAAATTAAATTTACATTGATAATCATTTGTAGTCGGAATTTAAATAGGGACAAAAAATACCCCAAGCCGCATCATAAGGTGATGTTTGGCATGTCGTCAGAAGTCATTGTTCACCTAGGTGCTTGTTTATTTTAATGTAATTAGAAATCATTTATATTGTCTTTTATGTCCATTATGTTTTAATCCATTATTAACACCTCCTGATTAATGATAATCTAGTTTTTACAACAATAAATATGATTGACATATTTATGACCCGAAGGCTTAAAATAGAATTTGGGAAAACCTGTCTTTACCTGGATGAGGCAAAATTCTCTATGCAATAAACCGAAATGCACCTCCAAGGCCTATGCAAATAAGCGATTTTTTCCCTAATAGAATAATAGGAAATGGTTTTGTGCAGGAGAAAATTATGCTAATAACCGAAATATGCAATAAAGCGATATGCGTTTAAGTGGAGTCGACTGTATCAATAAATGATTTATCAACATGTTAATAAATATTTATCAACATGTTGATAATTAATTATTGATATCAATAAGTATTTATTAACATGTTATTAAATCATTTATTGATATCAATAAATAGCTAAATTAATAACTTGTTGATAAAGAGGGCACTACATACGCTCTTTAATCGTGATCAGAAAAGTGTAATTCTTATTATCATTTATAAGGTAAGCAAGCACACGGAAGATTAAGTTTAAATGGCGATAACATTGGATATTACCCGGCATGCAAGACTTCCGGAACAAGATTTTATAACAGGTTAATAATTTCTTCTATTTATTGATATTAAAATGATTTATCAACACGTCAATAAATATTTATCATCATGTTAATAATTCATCTATTTATTGATATTAATAAATCATTTATGCACATGTTGATAAATATTAATTAACATGTTAGTAAATATTTATTGACATCAATAAATGGGAAATAAATTCCACAATGGCTTGCCATACATGTATTTAATTAGGCCAATTTTAAACAAAGAATATGTAAAATCAAGTTATTCCTTGTGCATTTTTCACATTGTATAGATCTATTCTTAAATGCCTTTCGCGGTATAATCAGGAATTCCAGGCAAGAAAAAAGTCAGGAATGTATTGATTTATACAAATAACTTCATACATTATATAAAAATAACTTCACTTGTGTATTCTGAAATATTGACCAAATTATTCCAAATTAATATAGACAAAAAATCTTCATGTATGTGAGAAACAAAACTTACAGATTGTAAGTTTTTCATTTTTTTGTATAATACATATTGGTTTTCTGTAAAAACTCTGCAGCTGGGGCTTTTTGAGTCACTTTTACCTCTCAGTCCACGAGTCATTTCAGGTTGATGTTCATAACATATTGTTAGCTGCATGATGTTCAGAATATGTAATAGAAAACACATAGATGATGGACTTTGACCCCTACCAGCCTGAAAATTTTGAATACATGATCGACTACCTTTATCATTTTTGGTGTTTCAGATGCAGACAAAGAACCTTCACCAAATAACTACGAAAAACAAGAGGCAGACAAAGTAACATTCCCTAAGGCACCATCTTATTCACATCAGTTTAGAAGATCAGGGACTATCTTGTGGGCTCCAAGTGGTAAGTATTTTATAAAGAAAGATCATGGAAATGAATGTTCAGATGCCACTGAACAAAAAGTATTTAAAGAAGCATGAGGAATTTTGAAATCAAAAGAATTTTGGTAAACGTGAATGTGTAAATCTTAGATCTGTTATTTATACCCCACCTTGCATTTGGGGTATATAGGTATAGGGATATCCATCCTTCAATCTTTTTTCCATTACTCCTCCACACTACAGACTCTTTATTATATATGCCCATTATGCACCTATTTTAGATTTTGATCAAAACATATATATAGGATTAAAAGATGTATGTTATAACATGGGGGAGTGGGGAGTATCAAGTTCATGGGCATTGATCACAGATTTTTTAGTTTAAATACAGGTCTATGGTTTAATTTTACAGGTTAGTTTTACATGTATAAAGTCCTAAAATTGAACTATAACACATCACATTTACAAACAGAATTTTGCAGTGGTTATTTGTTTCAAAATGTAGCCCTTGATATACCTATTTAACCACCCACAACTGTCTTTATTGTGAAGATGTTCCCTAAATTCTTATTAAAATGTGTAATGGATAGTTGGGCTATGTTCCTACTTTTCTTTTCAGAGCCAACAATATTATAGCCATTAATTTTTTTTTTCTTTGGTAGAATTGTTAAGTCTGTTTTAGTAGAAAATTGTAAACAAATGCTCTGGGTTAGACTTGTCAATCACTTGTCTAGGACTTGACAGGCACTGTCAAAATTATTTTGAAGCTGCCAGTAAGACATTTTTCTGAAAAGGCTGATAATTTATGGCAATTATAAAGAGTAAAGTTTAGAACAGATCCTTGAAATTTTGTATGCGACAGTTCTAAGGGGCAGTTCCAGATTATGTTTTAAACTGAGCAGGGGCATAGCTAGGCCTGTTTTATTTGTACGCAAAATTATGGCGAGGGGTCTTGGGGGGGTCGCTCAAGGCCCCCAGTGAGTCATTGCATAAAACCTTTATTTCATCTTTAAAATGTGTGTTTTTATTTTTGTTACTTTTTCCGAAAGTACGCAACTGCGTATTTGCGTATAGGCAGCTACGCCCCTGCTGAGGGATATGATCAAGTAAATTAAAAGGAGAAGGGATCCAGTCTATATTTCTAATTTTATATATATTTGCAAAAAATAGATATATACATGTATGTATCTAATTTTGCACAAAATTAACAGAAGGGGGGGGGGTCCAGTATCCCCCTTTTGTTTTGCCATTGGTTCTGATTAGTTTCAAGAACAGATCCTGACTGTCATGGTATAACATCTATACATGATTCTTCTGTTTTAGGTAAGACTCCCGGTCCTGCTGCATACACACCACATTACAGTTTCGGAAAAATTTCTAAACCAGCCTATACCATTAGAAGTCTACGGAGAGAGAAATCACATGTGCTAGGACCTTTTGCAACATTCTAAATCTGTTATCTTGAGAGAAAGTGCTTTGAACAATTCAAACAGCATGAGAAACTGCTGATGTTTTAGCCAAATTTTGGTCTAATTTTGTAGTGTTACAATACTTACGAAAGTCTACTCATACGTGTAAGTTGATGTTTACAAAGACCATTTTGTTAATTTTAAAAAAGCAGTTCTCCTCAAATATAATAATTTCAGAACAGAATATTTTAAACATTTGTACCATATGTTTATTATCTTAAAGGAAAATTTTATCTTAGTCTTAGAATTCAGCAAAATATCAATATATTTTACTAACTTTGAGACAATTTTTTCCAACACAGACATTGACATCATTATAGAGAGCTGAGTATAAAGCTGTGAGATTGAGGTGAAAATTTTCTTTTTGAGTTAACATTCCAATTTTCTATATCTTAGTTACTGTGTTAGTCATCATCTTTTTGTTTATTAATCAGGAAAAAGCACAAAGAAGTCTTGGTTTTATTTGCTCAAGTATTCTTGGTATTTTTTTTTTAAATATTGAGTATATGTTGAATACATAATTAGTTTTAATGAACTTTAATTTCTTGAAAGGAGTAGGTGTGTTTGTAGCTTTTTAGTCATTTTAACTATTCTGATTCTATTTATCATATAGTTGATGTCGTGGATAAGTCAATCTTAGTATCAGGCAGAGGGTAGTGTCCTTATTTTTGTCAACTTTCTTAATAGTATAGATGCAGCCAAAATGTCCAATTAGTGATTTATGTTCCAATCAAATTAATAAATGCAGTAAAAAAATAGAAAAAAAGATTGACAGGTAATAAGTGACATGCGGTTAAATTAAAATATGAGAAATATTTTTTCGTAAAATTCTACATAAACTGTTTTTAAATAATTTTGTTACTTTCAAACACTGAGATATATGTATATCAAATAAGTAACTTTAAAATTTTAGACTTTTTTTTTTTATTTAATTTACCATTTTCTTTATATGCCTGATTCTTAGGTAAATCTGTATTCAACACCTGATTTATTGTAATATACTGTAAGTTTGGCATGATATTTTCCCTACTCTTTTTTGTAAATGGCATTTTCTACAGTAAATCTTGTGCTGCATGAATCCCAAATAAGCTCTGGTCTGAGGTCCAGGACCTTCAGTTTCTGAAACAGGACCTTTGAAATTTCTTTAACCAAGGTGCTGGACCTAGTATATTTATGTTTACTCTTGAAAGTCAATTTGTCCCCCTGCATGATTTTTATAGAGATCAGTAACTAACAAGTTCATTTGGATGTAATACAAGTGATCTTATTGTTTTTATCAGTATTATTATGAGCTGTGATATTTTATTGGATAATATATATTTTTTTATTCATATTGTTTCTATTCTTCTGAAAGAACTGCACAGAATAAATGTTGTTACATAACTGTTTTTTTTGTGTGTTTAATTTTATACCTTTACCTTTTATTGGAATCACCCTATGTCTGTCCGTCATCCTGTCCCTCATTCTGTCTGTCAGAATTTCTTAACTATTATCTCAGCTCTAAATGGAGGATTGATTTTAAATTTGGTTTGTGGCTTTATATAAAGATAAAGCATGCATAATGAGCACTATTGGATGCTTCCCAATATCAACAACAGTTTTATTTGACTTTGCCACCTTTTCACTTCATGGATCGTTATAGAAAATTTTAGATACAAACATCTTTTCTTCCAAATAGAAGGATTTATTTCTTTGGTGTGTGGCTTTATATAGATATGGCTTACATTTTCAGTGATTCTGGGTGGCAATTGATATCAGCTTCTTGTACAAGTGGGGGTATACCTAGTACAACAATGTGTGTAACTTTATGTTATAACCAGCTTTAACAAAACTTGAGGATTGAATTTTTGTATGTGTCTTTTGATTGGCATGGGTCACAAAGCAATTTCAGGAATGACAAAATGTGTCAGAATATAAAGAATATTGGTCAGGGCAGTTTCAGAAGTAAAAATAAAGGGGGGGTCTGTGACCCAGTAATCAAGATAAAGAAAGGTAGGGTGGTTTCCAGGCTATTAGTTTCTCAACTTTGCCTCAATTTTGCAATTTTTTTTTTTAAATTAAAAATTTCCCATAAAGTGGGGTTTAAGTCATGGAAACCTCCCCTAGATTCCCCACTGTGGGTGTTCTCAGGTATAAGGATGAATTGTCATCCTCATATGAAATAAAATGGACAGAAACTGCTTAAGAATAAGGCATTTATGGAACATTAATTGATACCCCGCCACTTTATGGTGAAACAAAAGGCTCCCAGGAGCCTGAATCGCTCATCAAGTTGAATTTTGACTTTCAAAGGCAATATATAAAACAAGAAGTTGTCCAACAATTTTGACTCAAAAGACTTTGGTAGGACTATCATAAGGATCATTTCAGCAGTTGAAAGTTTCTTTCTATGTATCATAGTTTTGAAGATATTGGCTGAAAACTACAAAAAAATGTCATTTTTCCCTATTCAAAGCAATAACTCTTACAAAGAGTCGTCTGACAACTTTTATCCCTGAAGGCTTTTGTAGTCCTAATAAAAAGGATCATTTCAGCTGTAAAAGAATTTGGCTAAACCTAACCGTTTTGGAGATATATGCGAAAAACTACTGTCTGACCACTATGTTCTATTTTTAGTAACAGTGGCCATGTTTTTCAATGGATCAAAAATCTATGCATAATACAACAAGTCGCATTCATACCAAATTTGGTTCCCATTGGTCAAGTAGTGTCAGAGGAGAAGATTTTTGAAAGAAATAACATTAAAAATAGTTAAAAAAAAACACCAAAAGGGGCAATAACTCCTACATGGCTCAATGGAGTAAATGAAATTTGACCACAGATAGATCTCATCATGCTAAACACTTTTCCAATTGGTCAAGTAGTGTCAGAGGAGAAGAGTTTTCAAAAATTGATAACGATGACAGACACAAAGTGATGGCAATAGCTCATAAGGGGAATGGCAAAATATTCAAAATGGTCTATCACGAAAACTACTTTGGGGAAGGACAGACGGACCGAAATGCCACTATTCTGAAGGTATTATATAATACCTTGAAACTTTGTGTGGTGAGATATAAAAACAACCATAACATGTTTAAAATATAACATTTTTTAATTTGCTTTACTGTATTGCACTGTTATAAATTAAAATAAAAATATTTGAGTATTTCAACAATATACTATTGCACCAAATATACGTGTATATATGCAATTATTGCACAATAATTCTCTAAATACAACATCACATAAATATGAATAATGTAACAAATGCTGCAAAAAATGGTCTCCTCATAGTAAGTCTTGTCACATGACTTTGAGATTTTATGGACCTCTAAATCTTATTCAAAAGCTGTTTATAGAATACAGACTACAATCCTATCAACAAAAACCTCTAATCTAGGACTTACCACTGGAATAGGTATCATTTTCCTGCTTGCAAATATGTGAATAAGTGGGGGAAACAAACATAATAATATGGTAAGTCCATAAAGTTTACATTACAAATTATATGGAACATCCTTGTCCTATCATCTTATGTAATTATTTTTGTACTTGTAGAATAAATGCATGACAAATATGGTTTTTATATGTCCTAGTGTATCATAATCAAGGGAACATTCCTTATATACATAAAATTAGGTCACAAAAGGTCTTAATTTTTTCAAAAGCAAAATATATGAATAGGGTGGGGTTACAAAATCCCAGCAGCACCCTCTATCAAATGACCATTACAGTGGCCATCCCTTGAGAATGTACCCAGAATCCCAGCAGCACCTTCTATCAAATGACCATTCTGTGTATGAATCAGGCAATGGGTGGCACATCATATTTCCTAATTTGGTCTTTTTTTGCCACAAATATACTCAATACATCTAGAAAACAACTGACAAGCTATTTAAGTTTACCCTGAAGCAACTGTGACATAGATATTTTTTGACTGCTTATATAAGGAAAAAGTGTGGGAAAATTTTCCCACCATTTTTCCATAATGCATTTCAACTAAATTTGACCTATCAATATCTTAAAACGGCAAACTTTACAAAGACTTTGATAGCTATTTCTGGAGGTTATCAGGTATGAATACTTGATTAATGCAATAAAATCTTTATGTGCCACACCTTATATACATTTTGCCTGATTCTTAGGCAGAGAAGTACTTAAAATTTAATTGTAAATATCAAAATCTGAAACATATTGTCTTCCACAACTATAAATTTGGAGTTCCTCTTCAAATATCAATGATAATACATGTAGATGTTTATGAAATATGACACTTATGAACACATGACACAAGAAACAGGTATGAAATACAGTATTGGTCAATAGATAAGCACTTTCATAAATACAGCAGCACACCTGTTCACTTCCTAGAACTCTACAATCACAATGGCAGTCAAGAGTTTAATGTCAAAATGCATCCTAAAAATGCTAATATCATTCAAATTGCCAGCTTTCCTTCTACCCATCTGTGGCAGTATTGTCAATATTCACTCTCTCGTTTCCTTTTGAATATAAGGCATTGTCAAATCCTCCTCCTCCCAATGATGGCGAGGGGTTCCGTTTCTTCCAATACAGAATGCCAATCATGCCAAGCACGCCGATGACGGCTACGACAGTTATTAAAACACCAACTAGTGCACCTCCACTTAAGCTATTTTTATCTGTAAAATGAAATTTGAAGATGATACAAAAGCACGTTTTTACCTCCTTCTTTTTTCTCTTTTTGTCAGAGAGAACTTCACACTTCTGAAGAACTGAGATATCATTTCAATCTAATAGAGAAACTGGGTAACTTACGAAAACAACTTTGTCATTGACAGGAAGACAGATAGGCCAAACAATATGTTTCTCTGTACAAGAAAAATAATAATTTTTAATACCTTTAGTGCCACTACCAGTATCTTTGAATCAGGCAGTGGGTGGATAATGGCTGAAAAAATAAGCTTCGAAAAAAAAAATAGTTGTAATGTACTGCATAAGATCACAAGACAAAAAAACTAGAGGCTCAAGAGAGCCTGAATTGCTCACCTGGTTAACCATTTGCTTATTTGAAAAACTTGAGGAATGAGACAGGCTAAGTTAAAATCAACTTAATTGTCAAATGCAGGAAATGCTTTTCATGACCTGAACCAGAATTCTGCTAAAGGCAACAATTTTTGAATTTTTTTCAAAAACCTGTCTTATGACCCTGAAGTTCCATTTTTAGTATAGGCAGCCATATCTATTCATGGATTAAAAATCACAAGTCATTTTAAGCACAATACACTAAAGAACTTTTAGGCTTATTTTCATTCAGTGATCTTAAATGGTTTTAGAGAAGAAGATTTTCAAAGTTGTACATGTGAAAAAAAACAACAAAAAAACTGTTTCAGGGGTCGTAACTCCTACATTAGTCAATGAATGGTTTTGAAAATTTCGGCATAGGTCCTTCTCATGATGCTTAACAATTTTACCCATGCAAGAAATTTGGTTAAGGCAACAGTTTTTGAGTTATTTGCAAAAAACTGCCATCTGACTCCTATGTTATAGTTTTAGTAACGGCGGCCATGTTTTTTCATGAATCAACAATCCCAACGGTCATTTTGTGTGGGATACCCTAAGGAACATAAATGTTAACTTTCATTGAATTCTGTGAAATGGATTTTGAGAAGAAGATTTTCAAAGTTGCACATGCGAAAAATGCAAAAAAAAACTGTTTCAGTGGCCATAACTCCTACATCAGTTGACCAATCGTTTTGAAAATTTTGGCGTAGGTCCAGCTCATGATGCTAAACAATTTTACCCAGCCAGAAATTTCCTGAAGGCAACGGTTTTTGAGTTATTTGCAAAAAACTGCAATCTGACCCCTATGTTCTATTTTTAGTAACAGTGGCCATGTTTTTTCATGGATCAAAAATCCCAATGGTCATTTTGTGCAGAACACCATAAGAAACAATCATGCCAAGTTTAAAACCTGTCAGTCCAGTAGTTTCAGAGGAGAAGATTTTTTTTAAAATTTGTCCATGACGACAACCACAACGATGACCACGATGACGGATGCCAAGTGATGGCATAAGCTCACATTGCCTTTGGCCTGGTGAGCTAAAAATAAGATCATAAGACCCTCCCCCCCCCCTAAAAAAAAAATATAGGGAGGCAGTTGTAATTTGAAAATTAAAATCAAAGATTATGTACTCACTGTTAACAACCCTAGTCCTAGCCTGGGGAGCATTAGGGCCATTAAGGGCTCCATTTGCCCTTGGAACTGTCACTACTTGTGGTGGTTTGTTGGTGACAGGGTTGATATTGGGCAGTGTTGGAATTGTTTGTCTTCCAGGATAAGGTGTAACCGGTTTAACTGTAATCCTTTTTGTTGTTGCTGGCTTCAAAGTATTTGGGTTGACTGGTCCCTGAGTTGGGTTAGTTGGCACTGTTGGGTTACCTGGTCCCTGAGTGGGTGGCCCTTGTGTAGGAGCTTGAGTGATTTGCGCCGCTCCTAGAACTAAAAATCAAAAGAAAAATGTACCGTAATCCCTCTAAATTTAAAAAAAAAATCCTATGATTGAGTAAATGATTGATTTCAAAAAAAGAATATATCACCTAAAATGATAGGTACTCATTTATTGGCAAATGAACTAATTAGTTTGTACTAATTGTGATAGATTTGATCAAAAACCATATAGCGAGTTTTTAGGGCGATGTAAAATTTGGTGATTTTGAAGCAAAAAGGTACACCAAAAAATTATTGGCGTTTCTTATTTTGGCCGATGATAAGTGTTGCACTTAAAGTACTTAAGCCCAGAGCCTGTTTTGCAGATTGACCATTAAAATGCACTAAAATAATCACCCTGAGTGCTAAACTAACCTGCTGTATGGTACGAGATCTACAATTGTATTAGATCGGAATGTGGTACAACATTTTTTTGTAGTTTTTTGTAATAAGATCCTGTTAGTATGAGTTTATGAAAAATAACCTACTAGTATCTTGTTCAGATGAGAAATAAACAACCACGCTAAAATTATTATGAAAAAATGTAAATTAAAAAAATAAATAACAGAAAATTTAATTAACTTTCTGACATGTTGAAATCAGGTGGTTTACAGTTTTACAAGAATACAAATGTTCAGAATGGCAGGAACATGCATTATTGGCATTTGTAACTCACCACTTATGATGTTGTGGATATGTATCCATGTTATTTTGAATCCTTAGTATCTGAATGTCAAACTGTACAGATGTAGTTTCTTCAAGTAAAAACTAAACCATAAACACAACAGGGAGTACTCAGATCAAACCTTTACAACATTTTAACCTCCAAAAGACTTGTCATTAACTCTATAAATTTATTTGATCAAAGGATTTTTCAAACTTAATCTGTACCTCATCTAAATATGTTAAGACAAACCTAATATCAAGTCAATGTCTAAAAACACTTCATAATGACTCCATAATATAGTGAAACAAAATAATGACCCTACAGATAAAATCTAAATCTGTCTTCACAATAAATGACATTCACATTCACTTGCTCCTGGAAAAGTTCTTAACTCATATTGAGGTCAACTGGGGTCAACAGGTGTCAGATCAGAGACTTTGCAATGAGAGGGAATAGGTAATAGAACTGATCACTACAAAGAATTTTTAAATGATGCATATATCATATAAGCATTTCAGATATTTTAATGTTCAGAATGCGTATTTCCACATAACTTTAACTGTATTTGTACCCTACAAATCCAATATCCATTCTTTGTCCAACATGATACCATTAACTAGTTTCCACCAGATTTGACATTAATGGGGGAATGTGAAAGTCGTCTATACATCCATTGTCTTACCTGCTCTTCCTTTACTGATAAATGACATAGTTTGATTACAGGGTATATCAGTCAATTGGGGATGTGAAAGTCGTCTATACATCCATTGTCTTACCTGCTCTTCCTTTACTGATAAATGACTTAGTTTGATTACAGGGTATATCAGTCAATGGGGAATGTGAAAGTCGTCTATACATCCATTGTCTTACCTGCCCTTCCTTTACTGATAAATGACTTAGTTTGATTACAGGGTATATCAGTCAATGGGGAATGTGAAAGTCGTTTATACATCCATTGTCTTATCTGCCCTTCTTCACAGACATTTGACTTAGTCTGAGTACAGGGTATATCAGTCAACAGGGAATAAGAAAGTTGTCTATACATCCATTGTCTTACCTGCCCTTCCTTTACAGGCATATGACTTAGTTTGATTACAGGGTATATCAGTCAATTGGGGATGTGAAAGTTGTCTATACATCCATTGTCTTACCTGCCCTTCCTTTACAGACATATGACTTAGTTTGAGTACAGGGTATATCAGTCAATTGGGGATGTGAAAGTTGTCTATACATCCATTGTCTTACCTGCCCTTCCTTTACAGACATATGACTTAGTTTGAGTACAGGGTATATCAGTCAATTGGGGATGTGAAAGTTGTCTATACATTCACTGTCTTACCTGCCCTTCCTTTACAGACATATGACTTAGTTTGAGTACAGGGTATATCAGTCAATTGGTGATGTGAAAGTTGTCTATACATTCACTGTCTTACCTGCCCTAGCTTTACAGACATATGACTTAGTTTGAGTACAGGGTATATCAGTCAATTGGGGATGTGAAAGTTGTCTATACATTCACTGTCTTACCTGCCCTTCCTTTACAGACATATGACTTAGTTTGAGTACAGGGTATATCAGTCAATTGGTGATGTGAAAGTTGTCTATACATTCACTGTCTTACCTGCCCTTCCTTTACAGACATATGACTTTGTTTGAGTACAGGGTATATCAGTCAATTGGGGATGTGAAAGTTGTCTATACATTCACTGTCTTACCTGCCCTTCCTTTACAGACATATGACTTTGTTTGAGTACAGGGTATATCAGTCAATTGGGGATGTGAAAGTTGTCTATACATTCACTGTCTTACCTGCCCTTCCTTTACAGACATATGACTTTGTTTGAGTACAGGGTATATCATTCCACTTAGAGCTGTCCCTGTACATTTCCACACATTCTTCATTAGTAGCATTAATTGGATCTGATGGCTCTCCTTGATTCCAGTATGTGTAACTAAATGCTGTAGTGTCTGACCACAAGAAACCACCTTCAGAAAAGGAAACAAAATTTGTTATTCCAGGAGTTAAAATTAGGAAATACAAGCTGGTCGCTAAGATCATATTTTTGAATAATATTTTCTATATGTTCAACTTAATTTTATCAAAAGTTTGGTACCCTAGCCAAACATCTAGTAGCCAAGCGCGACAGCTAATTTTTGTCCATGTACAATTTCATGGAAATGGGAAAAGAGATGGTGGAACTGTCCATGTGAGATCCTACAGGACTTTAAGAATCTCAACAAGCAATGGGTGGTGGAGCTGTCCACAACAAATCCTCTAAGACTAATAATCTATACATGCAGGATTCTTGTGGACTTTAATGATCCCAACAAGCAAGGGGTATTGGAATTGTCCTTTAGGACATTAACAATCCTCACAAGCTAGAAGCAAGGGAACTATCCATCATACAGGGTTCTTTATGACATTAACAATCCCCACAAGCTAGAAGCAAGGGAACTATCCCTCATACAGGTTCCTTCAGGACATTAACAATCCCCACAAGCTAGAAGCAAGGGAACTATCCATCATACAGGGTCCTTTAGGACATTAACAATACCCACAAGCTAAAAGCAAGGAAACTATCAATCATACAGAGTGCTTTAGGACATTAGCAACCCCCACAAGCTAGAAGCAAGGGAACTATCCATCATACAGAGTCCTTTAGGACATTAACAATGCCCATAAGCTAGGAACTGTCAAGTGGGATCTTTAAGAACATTTAAATAATCTCCACAAGTAATGGGTGGTCAAACTGTCAGTGACAGATCCTCTAGAACTTAAACAATCCTCACAAACTAGGGACATTGAAACTGACTCCATCATGCAGGATTCTTGTGGACTTTAACAATGCCAACAAGCTAGGGGCATTGGAACTGTCTATCATTCAGGATTCTTGTGGAGTTTAGCAATCCCCACAAGTTAGAGGCATTGAAACAGTCCACCATGTAGGATTCTTTAGGACATTAATAATCCCAACAAGTTAGGGGCATTAAAACAGTCCACCATGTAGGATTCTTGTGGACTTTAACAATACCCACAATTTAGAAACATTGATACAGTCCACCATGCAGAATTCTTGTGGATTTTAGCAATCCCCACAAGTTAGGGGCATTGAAACAGTCCACCATGTAGGATTCTTTAGGACATTAATAATCCCCAAAACAACGGGTGGTAAAACTGTCCACAACAGATCCTGGAGGACTGTCGACAACAGATCCTGGAGAACTTTTACAATCTCTAAATGCCAGGATGACGGACCTATCAATGAAAGATCCTCTAAAACATAAATAATACCCACAAACAAAGTGTAATAGAACTGTCATATGAGATCATCTAGGTTGTTAACTATGCCCATTTGAACATTTTAAGTTAACAATATGTAAAATATACCAAAAACAACCACAATAGCTACAGTCAGCTTCACAAATATCAGTAAGCACAAAATTCATCAAATGTTTTGACATCACATGTTCATTTATTGTAGTGACAAAAAGATGAAATCCAATACTGAATCATAATATGATCCAAATATCTGAAGCTACATGCATGTATACTGGTATATTCAGACAATAAAAACTTTTGTTTCCCTAACTTACTATTGATTCCTTTAGTAAGGCCAATCCAAATATTGTGAGCTGTTCTCTGTCCACTGGAATCACGACTGTTCATCATGACACTCCAGACCCATAGTCTTTCTTCATCTGATGTTATACTGACCAGATCCATCTGTCGTTTATTACAGTTAAATCTTGCCATTGGCCATGACTGGTAATTGAATGGACTAAAGAAATAGCAATAGTCTCCGTTGATGACTTCATCAGGGTTACGGCAGTGACCAAGTGGGGCAGGTGTGACTGGTGGAGGCTGGACTGTTCAAGAAAAAAGCACCATTTCTTTTTTATTTATGCTTCAGAATTTTTGATTATTTTTTTTGCCTCCAATTATCTAATGTTAAATTTCAGTCAATATTTTTTTGTATATAAATAAGTGTGATTAATTTCACAATCCCATCTGTTTATTAGAAATGTGCTAAATGTTTCAAGCTATAAAAATAGTCCATGCTTACTATAAACCAGAAAAACTGTGAGAAAAGCTAAAAAAGAAAACCCTGCTCCCCCCTCCTGGTTACCATATGGTCAAAATATTAACTAAATTGTCAAACAGAAAGATGATATCTCTAAAGCCTGAAATCAACTACTACAATATGACAAACTATAGTTTTTAGCTTAAACAGTATTTAAGTACCATTCTGTGTAAGAATCAGGCAATGGGTGGCACATCATTTTTGCCTAAAATATATTTAGCACATCTAGAAAACAACCAAAAAGCTTCTTAATTTTATCCTGAAGCATTTGTGACATAGATATTTTTTGACTGCTTACATAGGGAAAGAGTGTGGGAAAATTTTCCCGCCACTTTTTCATAGTGCATTTCAACTGAATTTGACATATCAGTATCAAAAAGGTAAATTTTAGTAACACTTTGATGGTTATTTCTGGTGGTTATCAGGGATAAATACTTGGTTAATGCAATAAAATCTCTGTGTTTTTTTTTCCTTCATGTGCCACACCTTATATACATTTTGCCCGATTCTTAGATGGAGAAGTACTTAAAACATAATTACATAAGTGATGCAAACTAGTATACATTAAATTCCAAGAAGGATTCAGAAACAAGTTTTGGAAGAACTTAAATAAATCTGTCTCCTGAAATATGTACAGATAACAGACAAATGGAGAAATGAACAGAGTGATACCATGAATACCTCCAGCAAAGCAAGGAAAACTCTAATTAGTAAACATACTTTTAAAAGTCTAAATTCTTAAGTGAAAGTTTTTGTAAGAATCAGGCAAATTGGGAAAAACCAGAAAACTGACCATTTGACAATATAATTTCACTCAAGGAAGCTTTCTCTATTTGAAAATACCTCTGTTCAACATAATGTAAGAAAAATGAGGTTTTTGACAGTTATCTGCCTTTAAAATGCTTATTTGCAGTGCATTTCAGTGAAATTAAAACCCAATTTACCTTTTTCCTTGATTCTGATGGTGCAAATAGTCAAATTAAATTTTCAAACACAGAGTTTTTTTTCATACCACGTTTCATCCACCACTTGATTCTTACAAAGACTGCTACCAGTATTTAAAATATCTTCAATCAAATTCTTTAAATTTCATGATCTTTATGAATTTTCCAAGACACCTAATTTTTCAAGTTCTGTGGTGCCAGACTATAACCTTACCAGAATTTATTTCACAAACATATCCTAGTGCCAAAGTGCATTGTGTGTTATCCCAGTTCCCATTTGTCATCTTGACACACATGTCATTAGGTCCTGTACTTGGCTCAGCTGATCCCCAACGTGTGAATAATACTGGCCAACTCTGTGGCCATGCAAATGCCTTAGAATACTGAAATAAAATAAAAATAATATTAAAATGGCTGAACAGCCTGAACAATGAAAACTGAATGTTTAGAAAAATAACATGAACTTATAGATCAGTGAGATGTGGTGAAACAATTTGTTTGATTATAGAGAAAATCCCTGAAAATCACTATAGCAACCAGAATTTCTGGATCCACCACAGCAAATACAAATAGTACAATATACTGGTACAATGTAATTTTCTTATGGACAAATCATCCTTTACCGGCTTGGTCCAGAATGAGTATACAAATTATTACCTTATAAATACATGCAATGGTTAAAACTGCTTTTTTCACGAAGTTTCTTAAAAACAATCATTGTGTTTTGGGATAAAAACTCCTACCCTTCACATGAAGGGAGTTTCAGTTATTAATTAATACTCCCAAATATGAGTGTAGTTTTTCATGCTTAAAAGAACTCAACCAAATTTCTTTTTAAAATACAAGGATGAAATTTCAGCCAAACCATGACTCGTACCCAGGCTTAGAAATCTTTACAATCTTGTGGTAAATTTACAATAAAGTACCAGTCTTCATAAATAACAGGCCAGAGGTGATACATGCATCTAAAAATCCTACAAATATTCTCTTTTATTTCTACTTCAGAAACAGATACAGACCACAAAACAATTTCTAGTTAGTCATTTGGTTGTTGCACTTTAGAGACATATCATATAGATTGTATACTGAATTGTCACATTGCAAGAGTTTATGATCGTCCTTGATTAAGTAAATTTGTGTGGGATATGGTTTTCTCCAATATACTGACCTGTATACATAAATCTGTAAAATTATGGAGTAAGTAGACTTTAAAAAAAGCATCGTTTGTTTGATGGGTTTTTCTGTATCACTTCTACCATTGGTATTGTCTGAATTTTAAAAGGAATGGTACTTAAAGGGTATTCATAGAGGATTGCAGAATTTTATTTAAACAAAATATACCATGTTATACTGCAGACCAATCCAGTAATCAAAATTTGGTCCCATCTGTGACTCAACGAAATAGTTTTCAGCATTGGAGTTCACGATAACAAGTGTTCCACCATCACCTTGACAAAGATTATTTGCCATCTGCCAATTTTGTCCTGGTGTCTTGACAAACTTGTAGCAGCTAGTTCCATGGGAAACATAGCCTGGCTTACAATTACCCTGAGGAGATGGAGTCTGTTTACCCTGACCTATAAAATACATTTCTTACCATAAGATTAAAAAACAAGTTTCCTCAATGGAAAGAAATAAAAAAATATAAACAAATTTACAATATATGAATAAACTCTAATAGGGGGTGCCTCACACTCCTACTGGTATGACATCTATGGCAACATCCAACCTGTCCAGCCTAGACATATATTTATATAGAAAAGGCATGACCTTCATCTAAACTGACAAAGAAGTATGTGACTTTGATATGTGTATTGCAAATTTGTATCATGTATCGGTAGAAATAATTTTTTTACCTCTTTACCATTCAATATGAAAAAACATTGAATTCTTCTTATTATGCAGCATGGTCTTTATATACCCATTTACCATGTGAAATGAAAAATCATTTTTACCTATCTTACCATATAGTATCAATTAATCTTTTGCATGTTTATACATTTAATACAAATCAAGTTTTGGCTTGCTTTACCTTGACATTTAAAGGTGTTAGCATGTTTTACCAGGCAATTTGATTCAAAAATGTCCTTCTGGTACATAGAACAGAGTTTTTTGTTTTGTTCAAATAGATCTTCAGGCTAAATATCATATCATTGTACTGTGACATTCATACAACCTTACAATTTTCTAATTGGATGATTCTTTACTATGTCTAGAAAGTTCAAGATAGATTACTGGTCATGGACTTCCTTTTTTAAGTCGCTAATAGTGTTAGCGACTTCTTGCACTCATAATTTCTGTATTTAATATTCGCATAAGATTGCATTAATGTGTAGTTATACACCACATAATCCAACAGATCTTCGCCATGTTCACTGCCACAGTGTCATAGTTCTAGCTTCATATGAGATAAAAATGTACCTCTTAAATATCATACACGTGTGTTCTATGTGTGTTTCTTGCTTGTATGAGAACGGGAAGTTTACATTAGCATGCCCTGATATTTATGAATATTCACTGCCAGCTGCTAAATCTGGTTCATAAACTGGTTCCCTGTCAATATCATAAGCGACCCAAAGATCGCTACAACGTACATTTTTAAAACATATCATACACATGTCTATGCATGTTTTTTGCTGGTATTAGAACAGGAATTTACATTAAAAGATAAAATGATTGGTTAGAATTGAATTTATGTAATATTACCCAGTTTCCGTTCAAACACAGGCATTTGTTACAATTGATTATATAAAGGTCATATATATTACCAGGACACCAATATCTATACATAGCCATTTGGGTCATAATGGTTACGAAAGAGTACGCAATAATATAAAGGGAACCAAGATTTTAGCGGAAGATCATATTGCATTCGTATCATTTCGGATGTTTAAAGTATGTCAAAATCAGTGACAGTGAATATTTGACGATTGGCGACTTTGAAGACTTCAGTCTTTGATGAATCCATTGCTGCTTTTTAACAGAGAAATGTTTCATTTAACAACTAAAAGGAAACAAGACATGTCCTTAAATCGATGCCTGTCAAACCCAGACAAAAAAGGACTAAGGTTCAAATTAGTGGTGGTCCAGGCCCTTCAATTTGCTGACCCAGGACCTTTAAAATTCATAATCCTGGACCTTCAACCAAATTCACTAACATTATATTGTGGACTTTTGGTGCTTCCCCTATGGTCCATTGATTTTAAACTTGGAAAAGTCTGACCCCTTTCTCTATTGAAAGTAAATTCAGACCCCTGATTAAATGGAAATTACTTTTGGGTCCTTGGCAAATGACATTCCTTGGTGTATTACATCTGAGGTCATTCCAGGCTCCAGTGGCAATACCCTTGGCATACATCTCCACACAATCTTCCTATAATAGGTAAAATTTTAAATTATTATTTTTATCGATGTTGTGTTCACGTCTCTGAAATTTCAATTAAATCAAAATGAAGTGTGGCCAATCAGTACCAAAAAGCAAGAAAACACATTATCAGATAGATAGTAGTGTTCTACCGAATTTTCCCTTTGTCAAAGTTTTTCGATAATTCACACCGTGAAATAAATTTGGTAATTTCATTTACAGACTTTCTCCAATCAAAACATCACAACAGGAATATCAATCTGCTGTTAACAAAATTTAAAATTAAGGTTGAAAATAGCAAACAATAATGAAGAAAATCTATGTAATATATAGGCTAATTATTTGCTTATTGTGAATTACACTGAAATATAATCACACGGATTATAATCTCATTACTGGAAAAAAGGGAGGCATTCAATCCATCCAAATCCTCTGCTTACAATACCAGTATTTACGTCTAAACATATATCAACAGCTTTGTGTTTGTTCAGAAAATAAAAAAAAAATCTCCCAAAATAAATGAAAAATTTAGAATTTCACACATAATCATGTAAGATATGTGGAAGGTTTTTGGTTTAAATTACTATGTTTTCTGTGAAAAATACTAAAAGATTGAATTTTTACATAAAAAAATTGCTTTTACATAAATGTCTTCCACATGAAGACAATGTAAATAGGAATGAATCTTCCACATAAACTGAAAGGTAAAAGGTATCAACAACCAATTTTTGTGAAGTCAGATATCAATTTGATTTTACTACATCAATTTTCACAACTAACACTCGATCTGTTTTACATGTATTCTATAATGAAAAGACTTATTTACAGATTTTTTTCTTGCTCCTAAAACTACCAAAAAAAAGATGGTTTACTGGCTGTACATTTCAAGACTGTAAATAGGAAAACTTACAGTACTTCCGCCTCCCTGTTGTGATCTGCCGTTAGGTTCTCCAGTATTCCAGTTTGTGTAGAGGAATGGTGAATTATCTTGCCAAACAAATCTACTATGATGTCTTACATTGTTTAATCCTATCCAAACATCACTGGAGAAACCTGCGATTAAGGAGGCGGTAAATGCTGAAAAAATTAAGAAAATATATTGACTACCTGTTTTTTTTACTTTTATACTGCAACATTCACTGACTGCATATTTACAAAATATGGACAAAAAAATATAAACCTAAGCATCTGCAGTGGGATAATTCAAATATACTAAAACATGGCCTGTGAGATCTGATGATGTCACGATCACCTCAATGTTTTGACAGATAATTTTGAATATCTTGTCTTGGGGAAAAAGTAAAGATTTCGAGTATTGTTTATATTAAGCCCTTTCCGCACTTCATTGGAGAAACACTGAATTAAAAATTGGAGTCAAATTTAAAAGTAAATGCTGATAATAATTAGAAAACCTTGATAAAAATTGATGGCATTTTGAAATCATATAAAAGTTTGTTTTGATATTAAAATGTAAGTCTCCCATCTATTTGGCTGAAAATTCAATTCCAAGAAAAGATTAGCATAAGAAAACTACAGTAAAACCTGCCTAAACCAATCTCCACCGGGACTTGGATTGTTTTATACAGGTGTCTGGTTTACTTATGTTTAAAATACTGGTACATTTGAATTAATACAATGGGACTTTATTGTAAGTGTCTGGTTAAGACAGGATTTTGGATTATTCAGGGTTTGGTTTAGAACGGTTTCACTGAATAGGCAAATGTTGTGGTGGACAGACAGACAGATGCACACACAGACACACATATAGGCAGGCAGGCAGGCTTACCCTGTTCCATTTCATTATTGATAGCAGCAATATCATATCCAGTACCAAAATTTGTACAGTATTTGCGAGCTGACTGCCAGTCCATTGGGTTGGTACTGTTACTGGCAAAGAAACATTTATTGCCTGAAAAAATACAAAACATTATAACAAGAGGTTTCATATATTCATGTGATGAGAATTTAAAAGTCAGTATGCGTGAGAATCAAATAGTAGGTATGACAAGGTATGAAAAACCCCATCATTCTGAAAGTTGAATTTGACAATTTGTACCATCAGAATCAAGGAAAAAGATACAAGATTTTCCATATCACTTTGGTAAAATGAATAATAATTTCATTGAAATATACTGAAAATGAATGTTTCAAGGACAACTCAGTCAAAGCCTCATTTTTCTAACAATCTATAGAAAAATTTTGGAGCAAATCCAGTGATGCAGAGTTAAAGAAATTGTCTTTTAAATAGAAAAAGCCACTTTGAGTGAAATAACATCGTCAGATTGATGGGTTTATGACATTGTTTGTTTCTGATTGTTCCCATTCTGCCTCATTCTTACAAATACTTACACTTAAGGATGGAAGGACAGACTGACATCATTACATGTATATTCATTTACCACTCTGCTTCTGAGCAGAATATATTCAAAGATTAATATAGAACATGTTTCTCATTGTGCTTGTTATTAGTCAAAGACTCTGATAATGGCCCAAAAGCCTAAGCCAAAATTATGATACCAGTTCAGGTTTCAGTGATATTTCAATAAGTTGGTGATAAACTGCAATAAATCAAACTTACAACCTATCATATCAAAGCTACAAATATACAATATTCTTGTTGTAAGTTTGAATTAGAAAGACATTACCAATTTTTTATCAAACAAATGGACAAGTAATGTTGTATAGCCCCCTATACTGAAAGTGGAACAAAGTTTTTCTGTTGATAACCTTTATTACTTTTTTCATCTGTTATTTCAGACTTACTGTTAACATATTCTAAATAAATATGTGACATTTGTAATACCCCATGAACCAAAATACAGAGCATCTATGTATCTTCTTCAAAAAATTCTTACCATAAGGATCTGGAGAGAATCCTGCTACTGCACAACCACCCGATATGAGCTGCGGAGGTTGAGGAGTAACTGGCCCTGCTGAACCTATGATTTTCTTACAAATAAATCCTAATGCCTCATTGCAGTTGTCATCATTCCAATTTCCTGTAAAAAAAGAGGAAATATTCTAGTTCTATTTCATTAATTCTAATACCCACCATTATGTTTCAGTCTATGTAAGAAATTGTCAATGAAGAGGAGGCACGGTCAATAAAACCTCAAAATCTCATATTTTTGCAACTTGATGATTATTTGAGGTGTAAAAATTCAAACCATCGATATAAATTGATTCAGTACTTTGATAAACATATTTGTACGAGTACGTAAATGACAATGTTTGAAAGTTTTCCATGTATTTGTATATGTTTATAAATGACCTTGTCTTAAAATTTTTAATGTATTTGTGTAAGTATATAAATGTGTTCCATGTATTTGAAATGACTTTGACTGAAAGTTTTCAATGAATTGTATTTCTATATAAATGACAACAAACCATTAAATGAAAGTATTCCTCCACATCTTTCTCCACCGAAAGCATCATTTGGTTCATTGCCATTCCAACTTGTAAAATCTAACACTGACCCATCTGTCCATCTAAAATACACACAGATATTACATACACATTTTGGTACTTAGATGGAGAAAGCAAGAGGGGAAGATGCATGGAATATGTTGCACTCTCACCCACTCCTCTTAGGAAACTTCTAATTCATTCCGAGCATGTGTATAAAACGCAGGTAGAAGTCACATGAAAAAAAATAGCGGCTTATACACCGGAATATACGGTAGTTTCAAAAGAAACTTTAACATCTAATGGCTTTATTCAATTTCAGCATCATAACAAATAAATTAATAACTTTAGTTGATAATTTGTGATTTTCAAATTTCTTTCATTATGAAACCTATTGTACACTTACTTGTATTTCCCTGGCTTCTGCAGTTCATTGAGACCAATCCAGAACTCATTTCTGTTCAATTTACTGACCTAAGAAAAAACTTTTAACATTAATGTAATATACATCATATGGAAATACACATTATGGGAATACACATCAAGGTAATACACATCATGGCCATACACATGGTAATACACATCATGGCAATACACATTATGGATAATACACATCATGGCAATACATATCATGACAAATCACAATAGGTATCAATATGAGAAAGGCCCTACCTTAAATTAGTTGAAAGATAAAAAAAAATAGCATAAAAAATTCAAATTAAAATCAGTGTTTGCATTGTGATAAAATTGAAATTTTATAGAGTAGGGCATATCTTTTGTAACTTTTGATAAAACAAGACATACCATACTAAGTAGAAGATTATTCTCATCTCGACTGTGTATACTAGCCAGGTTAGCACCATTAGTGATACAGTACTGCTGAGCTTGGTACCATGACAGAGAGGAATTAGCACCATAGGTTGGGCTTATCAAATAGCATGCATTGTTATACAAGATCCAGTTACCAGCTCCACACTGAGTTGCTAAAGTCATAGTAAAAAGGGAAATTTACTGCAACTGCTACTATTACCAAACTAGTTTCTGAAAATTCCACTAGTTATTAAAAAAAGTATTTAATAGACAATGTGACAAAATAATGACATCCTCTACTCCGTTTAAACTCTAAATATGGAAATCCTTGCAGTTGAATATTGCTAGCATCATATAATACATATCTTCCTTCGTGCACATCTAGATTTGATACCCAGTGTTTATCTAAAATTCCATTGAAATCCTTTGAATTGTTTAAACTGAGTTTTTTTTTTAAGATTAGTAAATCAATGGATGGACAGACAGCTACAGACACAATGATGTCTTCATGTCCAAGAATGTTTTTACAATGTCGACAAAAGTTTATTAATGACTGACAGACAGACAGACTGACTAATCGACACAAGAGATACCTGTATACCTACCAAAATTGTGTTAACAGGCACCATATAACAAGTTATTATGGCAGGTGAAAAATTTGGTGACTATGAAACAAAAAGGTAATTGATGTTTCTTATTTTGGCATATGATAAGTGGTGCATTAAGTACTTAAGGAGATAGACCTAGGGTAAGGGACACAACTCTTAAAAATCATTGGAATGTTTGTATTCAGCATTTTATATCAATCTTATGTAAGCATCAAATTAACTTGGATTCATTTTATTCTGTTTCAAACAAAAGCTTGAGTGGCTTTGGTGAAATTGAATATAATACAAACATATCACTGATTTCATGAGTGATGTTCCTTACCCTATTTCTACCTCCTTAAGCTAAGATATTTGCCAGAATTTTTTTTGGCCTTTTAAGACGCACCACTAAAATATGCCAAAATTAGCACCCCACAAAAATTACCCACTTTACAGCATATCAAAACAGCTTTGAATCAGAACATACATAGAGAGGCAGTCTGACAAGACACAGTCTAATTATAGTAAGACCCTACAATTTTTATTTGTTTTCCTTGTAAATAGAAAAAAAAAAACACAAGGTCTGGTTTTAATTAGACTAGACAATACAAAAATGGCTGGAAGTATGTATTAACTTACTAGCTTGTCCAGTAACTGGTGCTGGTGTTGTAATCAGTGCAGTCCCTACAAACATAAAATATGTAGTATAAAATTATATCTGTATTTGTTGGGAGAGGATACTAGTCCTGTACACAGAAAAAATTGCAACATATGTTTTTTTTTTGTACGTTTTGAAAAAAAAAGCATGAAAATATACATGAACATTTGTCATATGTTTAGGATCGTCATGACAAACATATGTTAGGACTGCCCTGACATACATATGTTAGAATCACCATGACAAACATATGTTAGAATTGCCATGACAAACACATGTTAGGACCGCCATGACAAACATATATTAGGACCACCCTGACAAACATATGTTAGGACTGCCCTGACATACGCATGTTAGAATCACCATGACAAACATATGTTAGAATTGCCATGACAAACACATGTTAGGACCGCCATGACAAACATATATTAGGACCACCCTGACAAACATTTGCTAGAACCCCCATGACAAACATATGTCAGGATGCCATGTCAAACATATGTTAGGACCACCCTGTCAAACATATGTTAGGACCACCCTGACAAGCATATGTTAGAATCGCCATGACAGACATATGTTAGGACTGCCATGACAAACATATGTTAGGATCACCATGACAAATATTTGTTAGGATTGCCATGACAAACAGATGTTAGGACCTCCATGACAAACGTGTTAGAAAAGCAATGACAGACATATGTTAGGACCACCCAGACAAATATATGTTCAAACCGCCATGATAAACTTATGTTAGGACTGCCATGACAAACATATATTAGGACCACCCTGACAAACATTTGCTAGAACCCCCATGACAAACATATGTCAGGATGCCATGTCAAACATGTTAGGACCACCCTGACAAGCATATGTTAGAATCGCCATGACAGACATATGTTAGGACTGCCATGACAAACATATGTTAGGATCACCATGACAAATATTTGTTAGGATTGCCATGACAAACTTATGTTACAACTGCCATGACAAAAATTTGTTAGGACTGCCATGACAAAACATGTTAGAATCGCCATGACAAACATTTGTTAGGATCACCATGACAAACATTTGTTAGGACCACCCTGACAAACATATGTTAGTACTGCCATGACAAACATTTGTTAGGATCACCATGACAAACATATGTTAGGACCACCCTGACAAACATATGATAGGACCGCCATGACAAACATATGTTAGAATCGACATGACAGACATTTGTTAGGATCACCCTGACAAACATGTGTTAAGACTGCTCTGAAAAACATATGTTAGGATCACCATGACAAACATATGTTAGGACCACCCTGACAAACATATGTTAGGACTGCCACGACATACATTTGTTAGGATCACCATGACAAACATATGTTAGGACCACCCTGACAAACATATGTTAGTACTGCCATGACAAACATTTGTTAGGATCACCATGACAAACATATGTTAGGACCACCCTGACAAACATATGATAGGACCGCCATGACAAACATATGTTAGAATCGACATGACAGACATGACAGACATTTGTTAGGATCACCATGACAAACATATGTTATGACTGCCAAGACAAACATATTTTAGGACCATCATGACAGACATATGTTAGGACTGCCATGACAAACATATGTTAGGAATGTCATGAAACAGATCAGCCCGAAACAGAATTAAAACATGAAAACATATGTTGATTTTTTCCCTATGAACCTGTGTTTGTTTTTTAACAGAGCTTTTGCTTCATCTGTTTATAAATAGATTCTCCTTCAGTAATCAGTGGTTGAGCCAATTTTACCATCATTTAAAATCAAGAAGTTAGTTTCCCCTAGGAAATCTACAGAAAATGTAAATTGGTGGGAAAACTCTCATACAAATTTAATCATATCCCAGTAGTTAAAAGTCACCTACATTAGTAGTCACTAGATTGAGAGAGAAAGAATGAACTTCACAACACTTTTATCCTTTGATGTTGACTGATGATGTCAATCTACAGATCACAAAATTTTAAAAATTACTTTCAGGAAATAGACCTAGAGTAAGGGACATAACTCTTTAAATCAGTGATATGTTTGTATCATATTCAATTTCAACAAAGTCTATCAAACTTTCATTTGAAACAGACTAAAATCAGGCCAAGTTACTTTGATGCTTACATGAGATTGATGTAAAATGATGAATACAAACATTTCAATGATTTGTAAGAGTTGTGCCCCTTAGCCTAGGACTACCTCCTTAAAATAACAAGAAAAAATTAAGTGAAACCTATCTAAACTTAACCTCTTTTAGACTTTAAAACTGGTTCAGTTCAGACAGGCATTTGGTTTAGACAGGTGTTTGGTTTCAACAGGTGTCTGGTTTAGACAGGTGTCTGGTTTCAACAGGTATTTGATTTAGACAGGTGTTTGGTTTTACAAGGTTCAAAATACATTGAATTGATATAAAGGGACTATACAGTGTCCAGTTTAGACAGGTGTTTGGGTTATTCAGGGTTCAGTTTAGACAGCTTTCACTGTATCATAAAAAGGGTAATTAAGTGGTTATCATAAATAATTCAAATATAATGATGACTGTTTAAGAACACAGATATATTGAGTGCACATAAAAAGAAATTCAGAAATGCTTTACCTCTCTGTATTTTACAGATATAAGGAAGAGAGAGGAAACAGTTGTTATCATTCCACTTTCCCTTGATAGAAGGATTTCCAATGATCTGTACACAATCTTCATTGTTATAGTTGTTTGGCTCATTCGGAGCCCATGCGGTGAAATCTAAACCATTCTGGTCACTCCACACATATCCTGTCTCGTTAACACGGTCATTGAGTCCAATCCAATAATTTGTGTCATCGCTAAAATGTAAATGAGAAAGAACTGTTACACAGTGTTGTGAATAAAACACAAAATTAATTGGACTTATAAATAACATATATGTTGTCTCTTTAGAAAAACATATGTTGTGACAATTGTAACATTTTGAACTTCTAAGTTGATTATATAACATTAATGTTTTACAAAACCATTAAAATGCCCCCAAACCCATCCCCCCTTTTCAGAATAAAGTTCCATAACATGAAAAAGAATATGAATGGTCAAGGGTATATCATAATATTTCCCGTATACAAAAACAGCTCACACAAAAAAAAGAGCGCAAACTTTAAATGGAGTAAATACATATTAACGTTTAGCTTCAAAACATCAGATAAAGAAAAAAATATGTTTCTTCTTACGTTAAAAGGGTTGTCTTGACATAATTTAACTCATTGTTGTCATGGATACTGAGTAAATCACCACCTATACCACGACAGAAGTCTCTAGACTGTTCCCATGTCAACTTCTGGCTACTGCTTGAGTATTTCTACAATCAATAATGCAATATTAGGTTCAACAACATCTTGTGAATTTGTCTACCGTTGACATGACATTTTATGAGCAACTCAGTGGGTGTTTCTAGAAAATCAGAGGGACTTACCCTACCGGTGCACCAGGTCCATGCTCCCAGTTTTTAGTGGAGTCCAAGTTGACTCATTTACTTTTGTTTCTTTGTATGTATTATTTTGGTTATTTTATATCCTTTGTTGTGTGTGTCTGTTTTCCCTGTCTAGTCTTTTTTTTTATTTCTTCTTCAATCTTTGTGAGAACTTTCATAGTTTAAACATTAATAAAATATCATTCTTATTATGGTTAATTTTTTGTTGCTGTTTTAATTCCATTGATAATTTGTTTCCATAAACTAAACAAAACTTAATTCTTAACAGAGAATTTTGCCTTTACAGTAACAAAATATGTATTTCACAATACCTTATAGCAGTATGATAAATATTGATTCCAGCCAGTAGGACATGGTACATTGGGCGGTATCGTAGATGGGGGATTAGTGAACCCAGTCCTTGCTGACTCACAGATAAAGTTGTGTGTAGAGGTACATGGTTGGTTTTCCCATAATCCTATTGGGTGTGACGTTCTCATGGCCACACAGGTGTGGTTCTCATTACCTACGAAAAAAAATCCAATTTGATAATTAAAGTCAATGTGCTCTAAAGTGATGAAGAAAGTTAGAATTTTATTCATCTTCTGATTTCAATAGTGCATACATTGTCTTTGAAGAAGAGTTTTCAATATCTTCTAAAGTAATCATCTGAAACCATTGGTGGATGGACAGACAGGAAGACAGATAGACAGATAGACACGTAACTTTCAGAAAGGTATCACATAATACCTTGCCACTTTCTGCGGCAGGGTATATTAAAAAGCTTTATGGAGTGAAGCAGGATACAACTGCAGTGGTTCAACCCTGAACAGTAAGAGCAAGTGTGGACACAATATTAATATTTTTAAAGCAATTGTATGTGCTAATATTCAGTAATTTTTTTTGATAACGAAGAAATTCTTATTCATGAATCTATATAACAAATATGAAAGTATATGACTGCTTGAGATGGGCACAAATGATCTCAGCATCATGAACTATTTGCTAAATAATTATCCAGTAAAAATCCTACCCGAATGTGTAAAATACCAATTAGTATAATAATCTGCCTGACCACTAGCCCAGCTGTATGTCCCTGGTGTTTGTTTATCACTCAATCCAATCCAAAAATAATCCTTTCTATGGTTGATATAGCTAGCGAGAAATGCCTGGACATATCTTAAAATAGAATAAAAAATGCTTGAACACATCTAAAAATAGAATAACATACTTCTAGCGATAAATGCCTGGAGATATCAAAAAATAGAATAACACACTTCCAGTAGGGAATGTCTGGACATATCTAAAAACAGAATAACATACTGGTTAGATTTACCCTATGTAAAATGAAAGAAATGCCTCAACAAAGCTAAAAAAACAAAGAATACCTGTAACAAAGTCTAATACCTTCAAACTTTTCATGTGTTTCCAATCTATTCATGTAATAAATTCAGGCGTGGAATCTAAAGATATACAAGTAGATAAAATAACTTAACCTTAATTTCTTGTTGTGGAAACAAGGCTAAACATACTAAATGACTTTAAAGTACACATCCTCGGCTTTTTTCAGCACAAAAATTATCCTCTTTCAATGCAAAGATCTAGGTTCGGTGTGTTTTTGGTACTATATAAGGGGTGGCCATTTGACCATGAAGTGGTAAGTGAGAACTAAGAACACTTTCCCACCAATTATCTCCCCTTAGAAAGAAATTTTCTGCCAATAATCTCCATTTGAAAGAGGGTTTTTACAAATAATGTTTTTAATTTTACTATTCTAATCTTTATGTAATAAAATCATTTGAAATAATTTAAATAAATAATTTTTACATCATTTAAAACACTGTTAATTAATACAAAATAGATGTCTGTATGATTTTGCAAGATGACAGAAAAGAATGCTATGTGTAATAGGTATGATCTTCCTTAGAGCCCAAAACAATAAAATGATAAAGATTAACAAAAGTTTTAAACAGTAATATAGAATAACTTAATGAAAAAAATTATTCTATCACTTTTTACATTATCTGAAAACCATAAAAAAGGGGAATATCAATTGTACAACACAACATAATGAAAATTACAAATGGGATAGTGAAGAAAATCCAACTTTATCGTATACAATGTTATACAAAACAAATATACAAAGTTTAAGGATGTAGACCTAGGACAACGGACATAACTTGAAATCAGTGATGTGTTTGTATCATATACAATTCCCCAAAGTCTATTAAGCTTTCATTTGAAACAGAATGAAACCAGTTCAAGTTACTTTGATGCTTACATGAAATTGATGTAAAATGCAGAATACAAATGTTCCAATGATTTGTAAGAGTTGTGTCCCATATCCTAGGTCTATCTCCTTAAATAAAATATTTGAATAATGTGAAAGAGCTGAAGAAGTTTGTCTGGTACCTATTCTGGTGGATTTTGTTGTTCTGTCAAACAATGAATAAGAATTCCTTTGAAATCTAGAATTAAAATTGAAACCTTAGATCCATGAGTTAATTTTTTCTAAGAAATAATGAAACTTTATTGAACCTAAATGGTAACATGATTATTAATAACTTCACAGTTCCTTCAGATGCAACAATTATTTTGAAAATATACAAAACAGCCATTAAAAAGAATGGCAATCTACTGCTGGGGAAGGAATTGTATAATTTTTAAGTGCAATAACTCACCTGCTATTGACAGTAGCCAATTGACCTTTGTATCTTGATTGGCACATGTTCTGTGCGTTCTGCCAAGTTTGGGCAGGTGTGTTGGAATACTGAGTATCAATAATAGCATAACAGTAGCCTTGGAATCCAATACCCCTCCACTATAATATAAAATAATAAAGATACATTACAGGTATGTATTGCTTCCAACCTGTCTGGACTCCCTATCACAATATTGTATTGTATGTAAGTGTCATTCACTGTAAAAATCAGGCAGTGGGTGAAACATGGCATGAAAAAACTCACCATTTTGGATGTGTAATTTATCTATATGCACTACCAGAATCAATTAAGGAAAAAGAGACAAAAATTGAGTTATTTCATTTAAATGCATTGAAAATGAACATTTCAAGGTCATATAACTCTGTTAAAAACCTCATTCTATTGAAAAATTTCTGAGCAAATCCAGTGATGCAGAGATGTAATAATGGTATTTTCAAATAGAGAAAGCATCCTTGAATGAAATAATATTGTCAGATTGGTGGGGTTTTCAGATGCACATTTCTGATTTTTTTTCCATTTTGCCTGATTCTTATAAAAACTTACACTTAATATTACCATACATGGGTCTAAGAAGCAGTACTGTTGTAACTGCTCAAATTGCACCAAAAATCAATGTAACAGTACAAACATATTGTATATGATGTATATAAAATAAAGTATTTTTCTGAAAATTTACTGTTTGTTCATACCAATAATAAAATTGGTCCTACCCCAGTGCCATATGAAAATTTCTTTAAAAAAATATTTCAAAATAATAGCAAGATACACCTGAGACTCTAGAGGGCCTGAATTGCTCATCTAAACCTCATTTCTTCACCTTATGAATATTTGGTGCCTTGAATAGAAAAAATCTTCCAGCACATAAACCTTATCCCTATCTGCTACAGTTCTTAAGATATATACCCTAAAGACTTCAAAAACCTTATGACACTATATACTTACTGGATTTCTACATCCCTGTAGCAGTGGATCTTGTCCTGTAGACGCAACAACCTGCAATCCTTTACGACAGACAAAACCTTGAGCAGCTGTATCACAATTAGCATCATTCCAACCTCTTGTCTGACAAAAGATAATCAAATATGTACCAGATAAATAACGTAGCTGTCTTTGTAAGAATCATGCAAAATCTGAAATATGTGATACATCCCAAAAAAGGCAACATATTTTAATTTTTGAAATTAAGTTGTTTTATGGATCTATACAATGAAATGTGTAATTATTCATTCAAACCTGCCTGCTCTTAGGAGATAATCAACATAGATAGATTCTTTTGTAATTGAGTGTCATTTACAGAATTTTCTCCCTAAATTTTTAAATCTACAATGCATTCTATATAATTTTCATCTCCTAAGAACATAGGTTATGTGAAAAACTGAATGATATTTTTTTGTTTACTATGGCAATTCAAACAAAATATAAAAATAAAAATATGTAGTTTTTTTTAATCCATGAATTACATTTTGCGTGATTCTTAGCTGGAGTGCTACTTAAAAATATTTTACAAAAATGTTCAGTATCAAGTACTATAAGGACTGGATGAACGAAGAGAGATATTGTTGGCCTTTTTCAAAACTTCCTCATCCTTTTTTTTTTATTGGAAAAATTTAAATTAAGAAATTTGGAATAGCAGTACAAAATCTTAAATTTGTAGTTAAAATAATTAATTCTATAGAGGATGTCAAGTAAGAGATAAGTTATAAACAATTACTCAGTGTTGTTTTTGAACAGAAAATCATAGTGCTGAGGCACTGAGTCAAGGAAGACCTCAAAGTAATCAAAAATATTCATGTAACAAAATTGTAAGCTAAATAAACCGATCAAAACTTTGTCCTTCAAAAGAATAACCATCTGTTTTCATGCAGCGTATATTTAAACAGTCCGTTTATCAAAATATATTTTGGATTTTCTTTTGTATTTTTGCTTTTGGTATTCCTGGCTGTACACGTATGTTGATGTCCTCAAATTTCCTAACACTTAAATCAGCATTTCTTACAAAATATGAGAATCACTGACTATCAATATTTGATGAATTTTTAAAGTAAGAATGGTTCAACACCTTGAAATTTCGGTTTGGAGATGCATGTAGTAGAAATGAATTCTGCAGACTGTAAGAAGTTCAACAAAGGCCTAATCACAAGGGAGAAATGAACAAAAAACTTTTCCTTGTTTGTGCTCACTTTGATGTACCGGTAGTATTTTTTTGTAATAAATTTTGTCCTTGTCATAGTTGTCTAGATTAGGCTATGGGTTTAACTCGTTGTAGCTGTGCATGTATTTACAATAAATGATTACCTTTTTAGGAACTTTTCAGTTCAAACAAGGATAAAAACTCTTGTTGTGAAAATTACTATTCAATTTATTTAAATATCATTAAACTAAAAACAAATTTGTAACTCATAGATTTCAGCAATTTAAGATTCCAATTAAGTTGGAAAGTCAATGGTAAAGAAATATGGTGAATACAGGGAATATGATGTCTTTATCACAAATGCACTTTGAGTATAAATCCATCTTTTTTTTTCTCTCCAAAACAAAAGTTACTAGTGAACCCATACCCCATGAGTACCACCTTTTTATGATGAATCACTATTGCTGAGTGTTTTATACCTGTCTGCCATTAATAATGTATGTGCATTTCTTTTACTTTTTTCTGCATGATTATTTCACTAATATGTATAAATTACAATACAAGTATCTCTTATGTTTTGCAAATATATATGTGCTTAGAAGTCAGGCTTCATGTTTGTATAGTTATTTATTAAGAGATGTTGACACACACATTTACAGCTGCTTCATGCTACACATACATGTACCAACACTTGAGAATCATGAACTTTCTTTCATGCTTAAATAGTATCCCAGTACAGAAATGGTCTGTATTACTTTTGCCTTCTTCTCACTTCATCTAGTGAAACTTCTAAGTGATAACCACTGAAAAGAAATCAAGGAAAAAAATCATAACAGTGTATGATATATGCAAAATGTTACATGTATTTTAACCATGATATGGAGAAACCTCCTCTTGTTGGGAAATACTGTTACATGTACATATAATTTCATGCAATCAGGCAAAAATAAAGGTTTGGTGGTTATAACAGTCCCAGGTTTTACTGGTTTTTAAACCACCTGGTCAATATTCCCACAGTGATCAATAATAGTCAATTTAAATTATGCAAACAATATTTCTGTCATTATTCATAGTTTTTGTCCTATATTAAAAATTTTTCATATAGTATAAATCTACTATATTTCAGTGTTCTAAGGTTTTCTTCTTTTAATATCTCTATCAGCTGTATCTATTAAAAAAATAAACATTTCCTTCTCTAAAATAATTCAAATTCATCTGAAATAACATAACAAACTTTACAAAAATGTAGTACAGTGTATTTCATGAGCACATCTTTGTTTCAATAACTATTAATAACAGGTAACATAAGTAAGAGTGGAACAGGTTACTTTTCACCTGTCATTGTTAAAACAACATACCCTCATAACCAGATAGATCATAAAAAGTGGTTTGAAGTGATGAGATTAAAACAATAAATTAAAGTCATTTCATTTACCAGACAAAATCATTCTAAATACAGAAAATGGAAAGCTTGCTAAGGATATTGCTTTAGGGCTTCTTCCATGTATGATTTTAGCTACCTGCTGATTTATAATAATGTTTGGACCCCCACTTCAAAATCTCTGGATCAATACCTGAATGTTGATTAACTATGAGCAATTAATGTCACATTGTAAAGTAGAAAACAAATTAGATACATGTACTACTATATTACCAATATCATAATTTCATGTATGAAATTGATACTGAACTGCATATGCCAGTAACCATAGTTCGAGTACATGCACATGCATGTTTGTAGTTTTCAGTGTGAATTTCTTGCTCACAGACATACTAATATAAATTGCAAATTTTGCTAAGAAATATGACTACACTGTTCTACACTAGTAGTTAAAACAGTATACCTATCACTAGTTTTGAAAATTTTAAATACCTGTGTACATACAAAGTATATGAATAAATAATGTATACCTTCAACACTTACCTAGTACATTGTACATGTAAGAGTGTCCATGAAAATCAGCTCTTAGAAAAGGTCAACCTTTGGTAGACTAGATATCCAACACATTTTCCATGCACTTTCATGGACACAGAATTTCTAACATAACAGTGTCTTTCTTGTGTCATGGAAATCCTGTTTCTTACTTTCTTACTGCATTCTAAATACATCTATCTGGTATATCTTGACAATGTACTAAAAAGAACCATATTGATAATCAGTTATGACTTAAATGGATATAAGACACATGTACTTTGTATTACTATTTCTTTAAATTCCATTCTGAATAGTACATGCCAATAGTACATACATATGTACCACAAGCAGTATCAACAGGAGACTCCTATATCAACTGAAGGGCCACTGGCCCGCTGTGTGATATAGGTTGAGGGTTGATACTGCATATCAAACAGATTTTTGCATGTCATGCTCATTCTTTCTTATATCTAATCTATACAAAATGTACTTCAATTGTGTTCTGTACAAGGTGTGATATATGATATGCAATATATGTCTAGGGGTGTGATATAGGGTATGTCACATAGGTCTATGGGTGTGATTTAGAGAATGCGATTTAGGTCCATGAGTGTGATATACAGTATGCGATATAGGTCTAGGTGTGTGATATAAGGTATGCAATATATGTCTGTGGGTGTGATATATAGGGTACTTGAAATGGGTTTAGGGTTTTGATATATGTCTAGGGGTGCGCAATATAAGTCTAGGGGTGTGATATACAGAAGGTAATAAAGGTCTAAGGGTGTGATATAGAATGCAATATAGGTCTAGAGGTGTAATATAGAATGCAATATAGGTCTAGGGATGTGATATACGGTATGAGATATGTCAGTCTAGGGGTGTGTTATATACGATATGTGATACAGGTCTAGAGGTGTGATACAGGGTATGTGATAAAGGTCTATGATCGGTGTGGAAGTTTGGAATTTAGAAACATGTACATGTGCACATGTATGTGTAATTTCATGGCTGATGTGTCCACTCGCGTCCCAAGGACATTACTTTACTTCACTGGATACCCCCCCCTTTTTGATAGTTCAAGATTATCTACTGAATGTGATGAATATACCACATGACCTCCTTTCATCCTGACCGTTGAAACTGAGACATTGTTTATGTCTCTGCTATGAAATCATAATAATTTAACAATTCTGTTTATTTTCTATTTTAAATACTTTGTTGTTTGCTACATGTATGTACATGTGTGTTTACCATTTTATTTATTTACGTACATGTAGTAATTAACACAGTATATGTACACAGTGCATGCATTTTATGTACAGAAGTTAAATTCCTGGGATCAAATTAATCACATATGAAATTTTCCACTAAAAAGGAGGGGTTGGCAACCCCATGTACCCTCCCCTGGATACTCCACTGTAATCTATACTTACTATACAAAAAGTGTACCTTGCAGCTCCCAAAATCCATCATTAGAAGCTCCTGACATCTTTATTAAAAGGGTCAGATCCAGAGAAATAAATTGGCAAATCTCGCTTAAGCTTTCCTCCCTACGAATGTTTGGGTCAATTTGACAAAATAGTCCAGTTCTCTGCGTCAAAGTTTCAATAGTTAATATCACTGAAATCTTGCAGCTCTACACATATTAAATAGCCGTAATATCGTTACACGCCCATGTCGTACACAAAGTAAACAGCACATATTTGACATCGAGTATGATCGGCGGCGAAGCGATATCTTAAAGCACTCTTTGCAAGAAGAATAACCTGCGGAGTGTTATTTTGGTAGTTATATGTTGAAATGTCTACCTTGGTTACGTAATTTGATTGCCAACGATCTCTAAGTCAAGTTCAGTCTATAAATAGACTTCCTTGACAAAAAGCCATATCATACTCTCTGACTACTAATTTGGAAATAGTTTATCTTATTTAGGATTAATTATGAGTCATTTTTTGACAAACTGGAAAAGTTCCATCTGGGGATACAGCCTTACTTTAGAGACAATTTAAGGCAGAGAAAAACACTAGCAAAATCTTATAAAAAGTCTACTGAAATTAAAGGTACTAACTCCTTTCATTAGAAAATGTAATACAATGTCAAGGTTTGTATGGGATGTATCATCCACTGGCTCAAAGAGGGTCAAAGACCCTTCTCTCACTTTTATAATTTGTAAAAAAAAGAAAAAAAAAATTTGAAATCTGTTTAAATACCTTTAACCATATTCCAACACAATCTTCATTTCTCTTTCTGTAATTGTTGGGTTCATTCTGGTTCCAGTTTGTAAATAGAACTGGCCTTCCCTCATCCCAAACAAAGGAATTTTCTGATACACGATCACTGAGACCAATCCAGTAGCTTCCTCCATTGTACGGACCTTTTATTGCTATATACAACAAATTAGAATGAGAGAAAACAACAATAGCTTAATTCACAGTAAAAATATGATAAACCATTGTTAACTATACCAATAGTATGATTAAAAATAAGGTTTCATAATGAGCTAAAGCTATGTATTGCAAAATAACAACCCAAGTTAATTAATTTCAACATCACAACAGTCTAGATGAGCTAATAGTGCTTATATGGTTACATTTCTACTATACTTCCTGGCAATATTGATAACAGGAACATTTATTTGACCTTGAGGTCACAGTTCAAGGTAAAAGGGCACTGCTACAGATAAACAATCCATAACAGAAAGGTAAGGACCAACATTAAGAAACAACCTTTTGGGAAGAGGTTGTTTGAAAGTATTATGGCAAATGATTACTTCTGAAGAAAAGAAATAGGAAGAATAGTGGTGACTTACGTCTTGGTAAATTGGCATTTATGAAATTTTGCTCAGATCTGCTGTTTACAGTTGCTAAGTAACCACCCATCCTTTGACACTGGGATCTTGCTGCAGTGGCAGTGAAATTTTTGCGATAAAATACCCAACAGGAGTCTCCAAACTTTTTCCAATAGGTTGGGCAACCATAGAACATTCCAGCTACAAATATATATAAACAGATGTGTAGGCCATAGGTCATTATTGTCAATTACTACTGCACTAAGAAACATCATATACAAACTACAGATTTCAGTATTGTTCATGTATTACCTAAACTATAGATTTCAGTATTGTACATGTATTACCTAAACTATAGATTTCAGTATTGTACATGTATTACCTAAACTATAGATTTCAGTTTTGTACATGTATTACCTAAACTATAGATTTCAGTTTTGTGCATGTAATACCAGGACACAGAATGTACATTTCAGTACTGTACTTGTATTACACAGACTATTGATTTTAGCTTTGGATATGTATTACTGGTACACAGAATGTAGATTTCAGCATTGTAGAGATATTTCACAGACTGTAGATTTCAGACTTGCACATGTATTACACAGACTGTAGATTTCAGACTTGCACATGTATTTCACAGAATGTAGATTTCAGCTTTGTTCATGTATTACACAGACTGTAGATTTCAGTCTTAAATTGTCATATAGAAACCAAATATAGAAAAATAGCTAAATACAAATAAACATAGATTCTAGAAAAAAAATTAAATGACAGACACACAAACAGATTCAAAATCAAGTTACATTGATGAAAAAGAGTTTATTCATTAATACTGGACTTACAAGGTTTCTGTGGAGTAACCCTGGGAGGAAATGTTGTCTGTGGTCCCCCTATACAACAAAGATAAAAATGTTAACATATATAAGTTACCGGTTTATCTATTTATCGGTGGTTACAAAATGTTTTTGTTCTGAAGTTGTTTTCACTAGTCACCACAAAAGTACATGTATTAAAACTTATGTGTGATGAAAATAATTTCATTCATTTATATGTGTGAGTAACAGTATTTCTTTGAACTTTATCTGAATTGTACCAGTGGTCCCTTTTAATTTAGTATTAAATTTTAAAAAAAATCCATAATTGAAAATAATTCAAGATCTAACTAAAAAGTGTTTGTAGAAATTTAAAATTAATCCCAAATCATTTAAGTACTAGTCCATATAAAATCCAGACATTGCCAATAGTAAAACAATTCATGGTGTACAAAAACCCACCAAACAAATGATGCTTTTTCAGTCTATATATGCTATATATTTATGTAACAATAGCCCTTTCTGTGTTCAGATTTGTATTTTTGAGAAAATTAAACATTTATCTCCCACTATAACAAACCACATCTGACCAAATCAAGAAAGATAACTCTTGCCTATTTCATACATAATCTGTATAACTTTTTTTCTCAAAAGTACAAGAACCAAATGAAAAACTAAAATCAACCAAATGAAACCAAATAAAGAACCATAACTCTTGCAAAATGACAATTTCATGTACAATCTAAAATTTTTTTTCTCTCAAAAGCGCAACAACCAATTGACAAACTAAGACTGGTTATGTGATCAGTATCTGTTTCTGTACAAGAAATAAAAGTGAATTTGGTGGGTTTTTGACATGCATGAATCACCTGCTGTCTGATTTTTTATAAAGACTGTTACATAAGAATACAATTCATTCTGTATTCTCAATACCCAATAATTGTGTACTTACAATGTTTTTTACAGATGAATCCATTTCTGTTGTTACATGGGAAATCGTTCCAGGTGTAAGCTCTACCCACATAGTACCCCATACAGTCCTCTCTATGTCTGTAATCATTTGGTTCACCTAGGAATCATCCAAGAAGTTTTAAGTACCAATCCATATAAAATTCAGACAATGTCAATGGGTGATTGGTGGTTTAGAAAAACCTACCAAAGCTTTTTCATTCTACAAATGCCATATTTTTACATAACTGAAACCCTTTTTGCATGCATATCTGTATTATTGTTTAGAAAAGCATACATTCATCTCCCACTTCATTAATCAACCAAACCAAGAATGATAACTCTTGCAAAGTGCCAATATCAAACACGATCTAAATTTGATCACAAAAGTGCCACAACTGGATGACAAACTAGGACTTGTATTTGTATGTAACTGCTCCTGAATTAAAAATAAAAATGAAATTGGTGGGTTGTTTACATGTATCACCTCCTGCCTGAAACTTCAGCTTTGTTGTAACCACAAGAGGCACATGTACAATGAATATCATTAAGAGTACCTACCTAATTTGTTAAATTTATTTATTATACTTCATGTCAATTTGCTGAATTTTGATTGGTTCAATACAAGGATAATGTTCTGCTCTATTGCATGGCTTAAAGGGATTCTAAGTCGCTAATAATGTAATAATTGTACTCATATTTCTGTACTGTAAATTCGTATATGATTTGCATAATTATATATTACTATACCACCATATGCTGCTGATTGGTGCCATAGAAGTGTGTATTACGGCTTCATACGAGATCAAAATGTACCTCTTAAATACCATACATATACATGTGTTCTACGTGTGTTTCAGAGTAAGGGAAGTTTACATTAAAAGATGAAATGATCCAATAGCATTGAACGTTCTGTAAAATAGCTGTCAGAGAAATGCCTAGTCTCCAAGTTGTTTTGATTGAGAAACATTTGGAACATTCTTAAATGTCAAATAAATTTTCCAAAAAGGAATACACTTATTTTGCTAGTAATGTACAAATGTATGATATGTCAAAAGATGTGAAATAGAAAAGAACATGAATGTATATTATCAATCAACCTAAAATCTTAAAGTTACAGCTCGCTAAAATTTGTGATTTTTTAAATTCTGAACCAAGTCCATACATATATCTACGCCAAGGTGGTGAAAATGAGAAAATCACTGAATGATCGGGAGTTAAGTTCAGTAGAGCATTGAATACAGCTGGATATTGAAAGCAAGCAAAAAATCAGTGGCATAGAATATTTAATGATTAGTGACTTCAAAGACTTCAGTCTTTGACTTTGTCTATTACGCTCTCCTGAAAAGCTACACCGGTTCTGGTAAAATTGAGAAGTCCATATCAATAACTGATGTAACGTTTAGACACAATAGACACAATTATTTTTTTTTTGAACTTATGATGCCAAATCTAATACGAATCTGTCCCCAAACTTTTCATATTGTATTTTCAAATTAAAAAGTGACTGAGGCTGAAACTGGAAAAGAAAGTGTTCAAATGAAAATACATGTCATAGTTGTTAAATGCCCATACACTGCATTCTTGACCTTTTTTTTATTTTTGTTAAGACCCATGGTAACAGTTGGATAAAATAACTATATACCCAGGTACAAGAAAACAGAAAAAAAAACCATCTTCTTGACATTTATATTTGTGAGAAGGAAAAAGGTCCACATCCAATGCATTAAATAAAGGCCACAAAAAGGGGTGTGAACCACAATTGACGTTTACAGTTTCAGATGAATGCAAACTTAAAAGAAAATAAAACAATTATAATGAAGAAAATAAAGACAATAGACAAACATATAAAACTGATTTTTAGGGCTTACTTCGAAAAAGAATGACAATGGAACATTAGGTATAATAATATAAATAACATATGACTTAGAGGGTGATAAAAAGTTTGTTACCCCTTGAAAATACATTGCCACCTTCGGCAAAGCCTCAGGGTAATAACAATTTTCCCAGGGTAACAAACTGCTCTATCACCCATTTGGCTATATGTTATTTATATAATGTCACCTTTTCAAATAAATCATTCTGCCTAATTGCCTTAAAAACATTATGTATATAAAGAATGCTTTGAAACTACTAAGAACAAAATTTGGCTAATTCAGATTTTCCTACAAAATCTGAACCCTTTCATCTGTTCTTGTTACCATTGACAACACATACCTGGTTGCCAGTTAACATAGTTGAATGGTGTACCATCACTCCATGTCCATCCCCCTTCTCTAGATCTATCTGTACCTCCAAGCCATAGAGCCACTGAATTCATCATTGCAGATCGTGCTAAAGTAATATGATATAGGTTAACAATTCTATATTTCTATACAAGACAATACCAATATTTATATAAATATACCTTGACTCCCTGTCAAAGAACTCACTGATGCAGATTGTGCTTAAGAAATGTTAAATGTAATGCAGTTCTTGTAAAAGTAGCATAGATTCTGTATATTAAGGTCAAGACAATTCTACCATTAGGGTTAGAAACAGTAGCAATTGAACAGGGAATACAAGTACAGGAATAATATAAGGATACATGTCTTAAAACACATACTATTCTCATAGATTGCCATTATTTTCAATGCTATATACTGTAAACGTATTATTTTCCAGGTTGCTAATTTTCGCGGATTCTGTCAAGTGAACATATCTCCAGATATTAATTTTCGCAGTTTCAAAAAAATAATAAGTGTTATATGGTGTTAAAAATCAATTTTGCATCATATACAGTATCAAATTTCAAATTTCAAGAAATGAGCCATGCCCAACTATATTTCACTGCTGGATTCATGTGGGACCAAATTTTTGCACAGATATTAAAACTTGTATCTTCATCTGATTTGGTTTGAGGCCAATCTATTGGACTAAAGATCTCTGTCCATTCTTCTACATGTACATAGTCCAATGTGCCACACATGAGAATAATATGGTCTGCAACATAAGGTAATTATATGAAAAGAATGTCATATGATAGTCATATGCTTCAGTTATCATATGATTATTGCATGAGTATCATGATAATCATATGTTTTTCACTAACAATATGATTATCATATGTTTCCAAGCCAAAATTTACATAACAAAATCATATGGTAATCATACGACTATCATATGACTGTCATATGTAAATAATCATATGGGATTACCGTATAGCAGGACATTTTCGCAGGGTGCTAATTTTGGCATATTTTAGTGGCCTGTTTAAAAACACTGAAATAAATTCTGTGAAATATTCACTCTGAGTTTAGGTATTAAGGGCATAATTTAGCTTCCGCCAAAATTAGAATTGCTAAAATGTTTGTTATAACTTTTTGCCTTAAAATCGCCAAATTATAAACCCGCAAAAATAACTGGCTAAAGAGTATTATATGAATTAAGCACCATATAGTTACCGTAAGTGGCACATTTGGCTGTGTAATTCTACACTGGATACTTACGAATAATATATTTATTTCTGTTTTATACTCAGCTCAACCAGTGAACCCCGCTTAAAAAATATCTTCTAATGATAAACCAGCACCCTCATCATAATATGGTTGGTATTACATACTTACTGTTGATGTAGACCTGCTCCTCTCTATTGTGTACACTGGCCAGATCTCCACCCATTCTCCTACAAGACAGCCTGGCGTCCATCCATGCTAACTGGTCATCATGGAACTGGTAACAGTAGTGTGAAGAAGGATCCTCTTCCCAGCCCACACCACATCTCAAACTAAATGGCCCTACATCATATAATGTTTCAATGTTTAGAATATCAGAAAACAAAATAATAGAATATTTTATGAAAAGTAGTCATTCTATTTTTGGCAGAAAGTAGTAAACTAGTAGTAGTCTTATAGGTCCTGTTGAAAAGACAAAAAAAATCTAAAACAAGACCATGTATGGTCATTTATGGCTCTACTCCTAAACTGGTTTTGGGGAAATAAAGCTGAGAGTATTTTCATGACACTACACCTTAGTTAATAGTTCCAATGATTCAATAAATATTTTGGACATATTTATCACAATACTATCTAAATTTTATACGTTTCCCAAGTATCTCAAAAATACAAAAGTCCTGCATTTTTTTTCAGGTGTATCACCCCTGCCTGATTATTAAAGAAACTGGTAATACAGTCACTTACTAGGAGTTGTAGTCATTGGTGCTCCAGTTGGTACACTTTCTGTAACACAAAGAAAATGAAGTGTAAAATACAAAGCTATCATTCTAATTTTGTATTCAAATTGGTATATTGATAAAAGATCAATTAACCTATCTAAAACATCATCAAAAAGGAAAAAAAGCATTATAATAAAAAAAAACATAACAAAACAAAACAAACAAAATATACAAAAAAATGAGAAATATGTTTTTAAAATCATTAAAAATCCTTTAAAGTAAGAAGTATAATTTCATGCTTGAAAATGAAAATGATTACAAATGTTAAATTAAATATTTATCAAGAATTAAGCCATGATATAAAGGTCAATGAATAGGATAAATCCAGATTATGAACATAGATTTATTAGTATGGTTGAGTCTAAAGTAATCATTATACTGTAAGCTTAACATTTTCTGCAGTGTACTAATTTTCTTTTTCTTCCATCGGTAGGCAAATAATTTTGAAAAAATTGGTATCTTTATAAATATATTTTCCATACAATTAAACACATATCATTATCACAAAACTCCATTTGAACGAAGTACCGAAAAAATTAGTAACCACAAAAAATGAATGCCTTAACAGAATAAACATTAATGACATGAGGTAAAGCAATAGTTAAGATGTGCAACTGTATCACTTACAATATTACCCACAATACTAATATTGTATTTTTTTTTTTTGCTTTGTACTAGTTTGCCACAACATGAGCCAGAATTTTATCGTCCTAGTTCACAGAAGTACCGTAACAGCCTGCAGGTAGGCATGTCATCCCATTCTACCACATTATTTTGACTATGATCCAGTCAGTCATCCCTCTATCTCCTACACACTGTGTGCTTGGAGGAAAATCACTGACTGCAAAGTTATTGATATCTCTGCCAGGGATTGAACCCAAAAACCTCCCATATTCAAGGCAAGCATGCTATCCCAAGACCATTGAATCAGTTCTTAGAAATGAAAAAAACATGCAAGGACAGTACAACATTATAAAGATTTTTTTTCTCTCAAACTAGTAATAATAGAACAAAATTTTAGAAATAATATGTCCAATAAATCTCAATGAATCAATTTGATCTAAAATACATTTTGCACATCTTTGATATGAGTAATAGTATGAGTATGATATAATGGTCAGTAGACAAACCTTTGAAGTATATGGCTATAATAACTTTAATAATCACACAAAATTAGAAATTCAAAAAATACTAAAAGTTAATGAACAAATGAGTTTTCTCCCATGTAATATATTTTCTTTTTTCTCCGCTTTCAATACAAAACCTATTAACCATAACTAAGAATAAATAATCAATAAAATATTCCTCTCCTTAAACAGAATAGCAGTCTTGACTTACACAGAAAACAAATGCACCACATGTGTTCATATGTTTTAAAACATGAGGAAACATATGTTTAGGACCAGTATGGAAATTTATATTTTTCTTCCTTCAAAAACACATTAAAATAAAAATTTTTATTCCTGTATTCCATACACTAATTCGTATGGACATAAAATTACTATATGTTTCATGGTGGTCCTAAACATATGAGAAACATATGTTGCAGTTTTTCATGTGTAGATATAGGAAATAGTTGTATAGTGATTCTATTTGTAATTCTAATGCTGTATGATTATTGGTAAGATGACTACTTTGCACAAAAATATGAGGGTTCCAAAGACTCTAAATAGCTGACCAAGAAGGAGTAGGATTTTAATAAAACAAGATTTTTTTTCATGCCACTGACACAACAGGATTCTACATTCATATACACTTGCGGGAGATGGGGCTCATATACACACAAATATATTATATATATTAACACACACATATTATATACATAACATACAAATATATAAGGGATAAATATATCATGTCACCAGGAGACACTTTACAGAAAAGGAGGGGGCAGTATACATATGGAAGTTTTATCAATGAATACTTGGCGGCTTTTGACAAATAAATTTTCTCGGATCACTACAACGTTGGTCATTCCAACATCTATTTTTATATTCGCCACAGTTTTCAGCGCCTGCATTATCATTAGGTTCTCTTGGACACCATTTAGTAAGTCTACCCTAAAAATGTTGAATGAATATGATGATATGTGAATTATGATAGTAGCAATATACAAACAGCATTTTAGTGTTAACCAGTGGTACATTTAATTTTAAATGATGCATAAGTACTTCTCATTAAGTATAATCATGTATAAAACTTAAATAAGTAAATTCAAATCTCAAATTGCAGTGATATTGATGCAAAGAGAAAAAGTGTTTTTCCTATATATATATTTGGAAGAAAATTTTACTACAAAAATGTAAATTACATGTAAATGAAAATGCAAACATTAAAGAATATTCTGCATTTTATGGAATGGAAATATTAGTAAGTGTTTTCCATTAAAAAATAAAAAACTTTAAATTACTGATTAAGAAAAAGCAAAATTTTTCAAATATTAAATTAGAGTTGAATGTTTAACTGTATAACTGAAAAATGAGAAGTCAAATAAATGCTGAATGCAAGGATCCCATTTTTAGATTGTTGATTGATTGACTGATTGATCTTTCAATTCTAAAATTGTAAGTTACCACTGAAAAACACATTCATTATAGGAAGAAAATGTTGAGCTCAATGTAAATGTGAGACACAAAATGCCACAACATACTTGGTGGTTTTTGACAAACAAATTTTAATCCAGTAGTACACGCTTTGTCATTCCAACATCTATTCTTGTATTCAATACAATTTTCAGTACCCTGATCGTTAGGTTCATGAGGGCACCATTTTGTTGGTCTTTTCTGAAATGTCAGATTTTCATACCTTGTCACATTATGTATAAGCCTTTTTCCCTAAATAAAACAGAGGCACTATTTCTGTCTATATCAACGAGGATGCCAGATTCTTCTAATAATTAAGTATATCCTAGGTTCATCAAAATCCATTGAAGGACATGGTATTTTCACAAAACACAGACAAAACATTTCACATTATCATATAGATAGCAGCGATTTACTGAATTTTCCATGTGTAAAAAATTTCGATAATTCACACTGTTCAATAAATTCAGGAATTTCACTTTCATACTATCTCCTGCCAAAACATCACCACATATCACAACACAAATATCTATTGGTCACAAAATTAAAAATCTATGTTGAAAATAGCAACCAATAACAGAGTAAATCTATATAATAAACAGGATAATTAATTGGCCTTTGTGAATAACCAAAATATAATCACTTGTGCCAAGAATGCAACAAGTTCCAACTCATTAAATCTAAGTATTCATCTGCACTCTTGATCATAATTTGGTTATTCACTCTTTCCAATTTATTATCCTAATATGGGGTAGGCATTGCCTAAACCAGCGAGCACCGTGAGCATTACTGTATATGTACCGTCTGCAAGACACGCAAAAATAATAATGGACATTACAAAGGGGGGGGGGGGCAACACGGAAGAAAATTTTTGCTTCGCAAGTGCAATATTTTTATTTATATTTAACCAGCAATATGTCTTGTTAATTGATGGGGTAGTTTTTTTTTCAATAAATGGATAACTTGAAAATTTTTTTCACCAAAATTCTAACCCCATACCCCCCTTTCCCCTCGCTCTCAAAATGGTCAGTAACTTTATAGCACTTCACAATGCTTTACATTTTTTATCCCTTAAGGGCATCTCCAGCAACATCCATTTTAGTTATGGCCTGTCAGATCAATTTGTACAGATACTGGAAATATTACAGTTCTCCATGGATGGTGGGAATATTTTACACATATCATGTGATGTAAACAAAAGTCAGACGACAGTTGAAAGTTCCAAACAAGAAAACGATTGCCTTTTCTATCTTAGAAATGCTATGCTTCGATTTTGATAAAATAATCAGTTATATTTTTTTCCGAGGTGGGCTAGGTTCTTGACAACAGCAACAGTGGAAGAGCGGAGATACACGTACGTACATCCATGTGGTTTTTCCTGAAGTTTATTTAAACATAACATTCACTTCTTTAAATGAGTAAAACAAATTAGAAAAGACTTGAAAACTATCAGAAAAGATGAATCTATTTTTACTGAAACATAATCTTAACCTATATTTTATTTGTTTGACTGAAGGAAATGATGAATTTTCTCTGTAAGGACAGTCACTTTTTGTTACTTCCGGAACATTACTTTTTTTTCGTTAGCATATTGGGAAACCTTAAGGGAAATTTAGAATATACACGTAATAACGGTAGAGCTCACACCGCTTCACAGTGCTCACTATTATTATTTGTTTCAAGTGTTCATGTAAAATTCATGTGATTTTCATGTGAATCATGTCATCTAGCAAATTTCATGTGAACTTTAGACATGAAATTCGTGCTAAGAAAATTTTACACAACTATCACACAATTTGTATTAAGTTCATGTGATTTTCATGTGAATCTTAATTCACATGAATCTCCTGTTAACAAAATTAGCTTATGTACATAATAACAGACAGACACAGATAGTTAAATATTCAATTTTAAATCACTTTACATTTTTTTAATTTTAAAGTTTAAGTGCCTTGAATATAGAAATTTCTTTAAACATTGGATCAAGTGTAACATGCTACATGTATATACTACAACTGAAACAGTGAATGGCTGTAAATTTTAATTATATCAAATTTTCATTATTGTCAAAAATGCAACAGGGTTATAAATGCACTACAGGCGTGGATCCAAGGACTGGTGTGCTGGGCGTACACCCCCCCTAAATCCGTAAGAAAAAAAATTTTCACCTCAATTTTAATCCCATAATACTTTTTTGCCTTGCTTTGCACGGCATTAATTTCAATTAATGCCCCCCCCCATAAACTCAAATCCTGGATCCGCCCCTGCACTAATTAAAACTTGTATCTTAATTATTTTACTTGAATGCATTGCATTGTATCTTAAGACCAATCAGCTCAAAATATCTTACTAACAAAACTAGACAGGGAGCAACAAAATACATATATTATAAAAGAAAAAGGAAAAAACCTGACTGTCTGAATGTGACTTACCAGTGCTGAACCATCAGCAGACCAAACAAATTTACGATTTTGTGTTCTATCGTTCAGACCTATCCAATACTCTGCTGTCCTTATACGACCTAAAAATATACAAATAGTTAACCAAAAAGTACAATGTGTATATAATATAAATCACTGTTGAAATGACAGTAAATCAGGAATTTTTTTATGTTGTCTTTTTTTTTGCAGTTTGTGCAATCAATCTACTTTCACACAGTTTTAAATTTGTGATATCTCCTAAAATATTCTTTTAACGTTCTTTACAAAAAATATTCAAGACAGTTTACATTTTTGTGCTACACGCCGTACCCCAAAATGGCAATAATATGGACGGAGCATCAGTGATGTCCTATATATGTAGAAAGTATGACCAGAACTGCTAATGGCAAAAAAATGTTCTGACAAAATTTGTCAACATGGAAGTAAAGGATAGTGCAAGAGCAGAGGTGCTGTTTTGTCTTTTAATACATCCATAAATATGATTTTCTACATATTTATTTAAATGTATGTTTAAACTGTTAATTCACAGCAAACAATTTGAAAATAGTGACAGAAAGGCAACCAAAATATAATGAGTACAGCTGAAGGTATTTTGAGGGCACACATTGAGCTCCGTCTATCTTAGGCATAGCCTAAAATCATAATAATACTGCTGTGAAAAATTTCACATTTTTACAGTGTGATTGTCTTTGTAGAATTATGTTGCACCACTTATCTCAAAATGTAAGCATAAATGTAATTCATAAAACTTAAAAAAATATCTTTAATATAATTAGATAGACATTGTCATGTCACTAGGTTATCCACTAATTGTAAGATTGCATGGTAAGGTCTACCACTGGCAAGAAAACACCAAGGTAATTCCTTCATGGGCCTCATTTTATAAATACTATAGGTAAATAGTGTTTTATCACTTCCCTGCATTTTGACATGTTAAAAAAATTGTATTGTGTGAACACAGAACAATTATTCAAAACCTGTTGTAAAAATAATTGATATATTATACAGATTACCAAACTTGCTGGAAGTGTGACATCCAAAAATTACTGGTAGACAAACAATCAGGTCACACTCGAACAGGGGAGGTAATTGTGTATACATGCCACTGAAGACAAGAGAAATACAGAATAACAGTGATGTCATTGTTGATTTGACACAATGTTATCGTTGGAAATTGCCAATATTTTTTTTAAAGTATTACTGTAGTAGCTGGAGAATGACAGGCAGTAAGAACAATGGAAAAACAAAAAAGTTGATACTAATAAGGTGAAATCAACAAGAGTTGTGTATAATAGGTTCCCGATTATGATTGGGAATCTAGTGTTAATACTTATTAAAGATTTTTACCAGTGGAGCACAGCAGAATGAGTGAAAAGACAATGAATTTCTCTCATAAGAGGAAGAAATTCAAGAGATTCCTTGCATGACACTATCTTCATGGCCTGTCTGCAGTGCAATTAACCCTTACCCTGAAGGTCAAAATTCAGGTTGTAAAATGAACTTACTGATGATGAAGGTGTGTATATCATTACTGCTAACTGTGGCTAGTTGTCCCCCTTGTCTCTGACAAATGGCTTGAGCTCCTTCCCAGTTCCTCCTTGTATCATTAAACTGGTAACAATTTCCACTTTTCAGGATCCAATGTGCATCACATCTCAGAGAAGCTATAGAAATAGTTATGAGTAATTTAATTTTGTGTTAAAACTGTTCAGGTACAAAAAGTATAACTTATATACGATGTTTGAAATAGAACCTTAATATATCTATGACATTGCATAACAGGAGAGCATAATTTGCCTCACAAAATTATACCTCCACCACCAAGGATCATACCTTAGACCCATAGGTAACAAACCAGTGACAAACCAATTTGACTCATGAATTAACCAATTATCCAAGTTAATTAACTGGCTAATTAAATCTTGCTACCTACAACAATGCAAGTTGGCCATACTACAACACCTGGTCATATGTTTACTACCAGGTTTTACCATGGATGTGGACATTTGAAGGACATCATACATATATTGTAAACCTGTACATATTCTACCAGTCTTTTTGTTTCTAATTTTTGTGATCAATCTACTTTCATACAGTTTTATAGTATAATGTACTTCTAAAAAAATATTCACTACACTTTTATTTTTACCCTACAGCTCTTATCCCGAACTCCCACTATAATTCCACAGTACACAGTATTAAAATCACTGATCTACACATTAAATTTTGAATTAAGAATTGAATAAAAAAGAATTTTATTTTCATCTATAAAAAATAACCTCAATGTTCTGAAAGTAATTTAATGTGTACTAAGTCACTGAGATTATTTCTTCATACCATGAAAAATATTACAATCATAACTTAAATAAAATTTGATAAAGGAGAATTAACAAACATTAAATTTATTATACATATCTGTCATTACTTAATATGATTTAAAACACCAATTGTGCAATTACACTTGACACTGTCTAAACAGAACCCAGAATAATAAGAAAACCTGTCCAAACCAGACACTTCTTAAAGTCGTTTTATCCCAGTTTAGATATATTTTGAACCTGTAAAAACAGAAAAATGGCTGAAATTGAGCAAATTACTCAATCCAAAGGTGATTCTGTTAATACAGGTGTGACTGTGATATGGTGGTAGAGAAATGCTTTAAACTGGAAGCTTGGGTAATATTATCGTTCCACAAGTTTTTCTAAAATATAACCCTGGGTCATCGGTTATGTCTTATGTCTTTTGATTGGTTGAATGAATATGACATTATTTTATGTATCTTTATATGTTGTAATATTCAAATTTAAAAAAAAAGAATACGTCAAAATTTTTTAAAAATTATTTATATTATCTTTTTCCATATAAATGCACAATGATTATGTTAATTTAGATAATCTCATTTTTGTTTTTATATTATTTTATAAGCAGCAATTTACTCATATATTGTACAAATTCGTCACTGGTGACCAGAGTGTAAATTTTTAGGAACTGATAATGTCCAAATTCTTATGAATGACTATCAAAAAGGGAAATTGGTTTTAATGGCCTACTACCTCCAGTATACATGAATTACTAATGAATGATTTCAAAGATTTAACATCACAGCAAGATAAGCAGAACTTCTTTACCTACTTAATGATTTTCACTAGCCTTCCAAATTTGTAATTGTACTTGAAAGACCTAAATATTCAATAGAAAGTTGGTCTTTTGCAGATAAATTCCTGACTAACAATAAAATTACCATCAAACCTGCTTTAAAATTACTTATAAAAGCGAAAACCTGTTTAATCAAGCCATGAACTGTTCTAAAGAATTTCCACAACAATGATTTCTATTTAAATCTCAACTGAAATATGTTTTTTTTTCTTAACCCAAGAGAGACATTTCATTCATACTGAATTATTTCTATTTGAGCAACCAAAATGCATTGACAGTATATTTATAGATGGTATATGGTCACTGACAATATATTTATTGATTGTATATGGTCACTGATAGTATATTTATTGATTGTATATGGTCACTGACAGTATATAACTTTTATGGAAAAAAATGCAATTAACATGTTATATCCAATTAAACTTGATTGATAAAATGATTGCAGTATAAAAACAAACAAAATATAGACTTGAAATAAAATCTATATACAAAAATTTGGAATGAATCAGAAAAAACACTAAATGAAGCCTTGTGTGCTAACCAAGATTCTGAGCCTCATCCAAATTTTGTTTTTATTTCAAGTCAATACACTGTAGTTTTTCTTTATATTAACAGGTTTGACTGTATTACTGTAAACATTTTAATTTTTGCAGTGTACCAAATTTTGCTATTTTTCACAGTGGACAGAAACCTGCAAAAAATAGTACCCGTGAAATGAATTTTATAACCATATAGCACTACAAATTTTTTTGAAACTGTGAAAATTGATACCTATTAATATGTTCATTTGACAGAATCCTCGAAAATTACCAACTGCAAAAATTACCAACTGCGAAAATTATCAACTGCGAACATTACCAACTGCAAAAATTAATATGTTTACAGTATACCCCTTTTACAATATACTGACGTCTTGGTGTAGCTCTCATTGGTTTTGGTTGATGACCAAAATCTATAGTACATATAAAAGCCTTCTTCACGCCACAGGCTCTTGTTGGCCGCCATAATCCTCTTCTGTCATCTAGAAAACACAGGTATTATTGGTAAATACAACTCCGTATAAAAATCATGCAAAAGCTGAGAGTAAGTTATTCATGTATATCTTAACATATGAACACTTGGAAAGGAATACCAGCAGAGGGAATAAAAACAATGTTTTCTTTCAGCCCTAAGAGTGCCAGAGAAAGTTGAGTTAAGTATATAATTCCTATCAAATTCTAGTTAATTTTATCAACTCTGAAAAAGTACAGGAATATTTTAAGCTAATATGTAACTGTTTTACACAACAACCAGTCAGAAATATCTTAAAAAAGTACAGCCTTCCTTAGACAGCAGACTTTGCTGGAATCATTTACAGGGTCTTATTAAGCTACTTGGACAAAATATTCTCTAAAATGGTGAAGCCTCATCAGAGAACTTGAAATTATACCTTGGGCTGAAGAAAATCTGTTTTGCACTCTCAGCAGTACTAGATTCTTAATGTCAGGATATTATAAGTTACAAGATGCACATCAGCCATTCATGATTGTTTGTAAAGGAGTGAAATAGTTACAAGTTTATTCATCAATCTCAGTATTCCCAAAATGTTTGACTAAATACTATTTTTTTTTTTGGATTTAAAGGTTCTCAGAGTATGCTGTGGAATGATATAAAACTTCAACACAAACTGGAAACTATTTTTTAGACCTCATTCATCAGGCTTGTCTTTTGAACTGGCTTACTTCTGTCTTAATGTAGTTGTAACACTTAAAAGTATTGATACACACACAGTCTGGTAAGTTTGCTGTATTTGGGGATGGGTTATGTACCCAGGGTTGGTAATTGTAATACTCACACGTATTGATAAACACACAGTCTTGTCTGTTAGCTGTATTCGGGGGTGGGTTAAGTACCCAATGTTGGTAATTGTAATACTCACACGTATTGATAAACACACAGTCTTGTCTGTTAGCTGTATTCGAGGGTGGGTTATGTACCCAATGTTGGTACTTGATAGCCGCCCCAATAGACCACTTATAGGTAGTACTATTATTATCTGAAAAGGTAAACAATCTTTTTAGAAAAGTAATAACTCCAAAAAATTCATTTTACCATATGCTCTTTGTCATTTTTACAGTACTAAATGTCAGCCAAATATACCGAGGAGTCAATGGACAATTCAGGAATAAGAAAATCTAAGTACATAGCCTGAACGTGAAATCAGGCACTAAAAACAATCAACATGTAGCGAAACAGAATCAAATACAATTACAATAAAAAACAAAAAGTAAGGACACTACACAAATATAAATTCCCACAAATAATGGGCAGTGATACTAGGCGCTCTGGAAGGGTAAACATGTCCTGGTCTGACAGCAGCACCCACCACATTACAAGAAAGTATAATCTAGTAAGAGACTACAATAATGTAGTTTGACAAAATCACTAAATCATGTTACAACACGTACAGGGGAGGATCCAGGATTTCTGGTTGGGGGGAGGTGGGGTATTAGAAATAACTGCCTGTTCAATAAATTTTTAAGGGTAGAAAAACCAATATTTCATGCAAATAAATCTTTTTTTCCCCAATTTTAGAGGGGGCATGCACCTGGTGTGGCCCTGCTTTAATCCATCCCTGATGTATAATTACAGCAAAACTTCTTATTTTTGTAGATACTTTTTTTCTGGCTTAAGGATGTCTACTTGATTTTGCTATACCTATCACTAAAACGAATATCACTCTATCTAACAATAAATGGACATGTTCAAGATGGTTTTACTTCATGGTTTATCTTTCCACACGAAATGTGTAAAAAAATATGTTGGCTTACAGTGAAAAAATTAAGGCCAATTCATAAGCCTGTCAAATAAGAATAATAGTTCACTCCAATAATTTAGTTGGTTGTGACTGAGATACACAATAAATCAGACTGATTTCTATTACCAGTGGCTCCAATCCAAAAGGAGTTGATTCCAGCGGATCTTAACTCATCCAAATACGAGTTCAGAAAGTTGGTGGCTGTAGTACTGAAATGAAAGAGGGGATGAAAACTGAAATTAGATTTCATTAATAAACCATGTAAGTATTAATCATTACATAATAACTGCCCAATTAAATACCCTTTATGTAATCATTACATAATAACCGCCCAATTAAATACCCTTTATGATTTTTGTAATAAAAAAACAAGTCATATCTTTTGTGGTAATAAAAAAAAGAAAAAAAGTTGCAATAATACAATATAGCAGGTAGCTTACACGGGTGCCCAATTTTGTGATTTGCACTTTGAGTTGGGGTATTAAATTTTTGCAGTCTTTACTTTTGGCATCTTCAGCTTTAGTGGAATGCTAATTATATGTAAAATATCTGGACATTAATTTAGCAAACTTATTTTCGCATATCTCAAAACCTCAAGTATACAGTGAAAATTAGAACCTTACGAAAATTTCCTGCTTTATGGTACATCAATAATAAAACAATATAATAAAGAAAAAGAGCTTCGCTGAGCACAGCATAGTACGACCACAGTATGTTAAACTATGTTCACTTAGGACAAGTGTGGACACACTTAAGCATAGGGACTTATGGACCCACCACTGGTTTGAACACAATATAGCATGAAATTTGAAATCAATTAAAGGTGAAAAAAGTACTACTTTAAGGATTTGAATCAAAGATCTTTGCTTGTAATCCCTTGGCCCTTTATAACTTGAAAAGTGTAATTTCTGGAATCTTATTGAAAAAATCAGGCAGTTATTTTCATAAGGAATCCACAAAAAAAAATTTCAAAATTTGACCAAAAATAAAAAAGTCAATTTTTATGGGTGTGGCCCTTTTTGCCTTTTTTTAGGTGAACTAGTTAGTGTTTTATTTTGCATAGTGTTTTTTTTTAATACTTGATTTTTAATTTGTTATGTTTCGTCAGTGTGTAATACATGCGGATGAAACATCAAAAATGAGTTGACCGTTTGCACATTTTTGACATAAAGCCCAAGTGCTTCATTGAATATGTGCTATGGTCAATGCTATTATACACCAATAAAACATCTACTGGTAAAACTAAACTTCAATTATTTAAAAAACACTACATAAGATAAACACTGAAGTGTGGGTTACAAACTACATAATTAAAGCATATATTACAATAATTAAAGCATATACTACGACAAATATTGTGCATCAGATAAAATTTCAAATAATATATATACATGTATGACAAATTTGTCCATAATTCAAACTGCACATTTTCAATATGTATATAAGCACTGTGCCAAGTTTGAATACTTTTGAATGAATACTCTTTGAGTTACAGAATATACAAAATATGTACCATCAACAATATGATGTGACAAAAAAAGTTAAGCATGCTAAAACTGTAGGGAAACATTTGTTAAATTTCTCCATGTCTTCAATATGTATATAAACACTTGCAAAAATTTAATAATATTTGTTCAATACTTCTTGAGTTACTGTTTACACAAAGTAGGTACCCCCTCTGCATGCTAAGAAAACCAAAGTCATGAATATGAAAAAGGACTATTAGTGTTGTAAAGCCTCAGTATAAATACAATAAACACACCCATAAGATTCTACCATCCGTGCACCTTGCCTTTGACAAAAAGCTTTAGATTGTTGCCATGACAACAAGAACTTGGTATTGAACTGGTAACATCTATTTTGATGAGCAACCCATCCTGGTTGACAGGAACCTTAAACAAAAAAAGGTTAAACTCTGTGATATTATAACAACAAAACTATAACTACAATGATCAAAAAAATTTGCAATTAACAGCAAAATCTTATTCTGAATATAGTGTTTAAAAAGCTACACATTTTTTTTTATTAAGTTGCTTTATAGGTCTATATGATTAAATGTATTAGTCATTCCACTCTGTCTACTCTTGGGAGAAAACCCACATTAAAAATCCAACAGTTTCTTTTGTATTTCAATGTCATTTACAGAGTTATCTCCCTTAATTTGGTCTTCTATAGTGCACTCTATATAATTATTATCTTTTAAAAACAAGGCTTATATGGAAAGCCAAATGTTAATTTCTTTTTAGTATAACATTTTAAACAAGATATCAAAAATAAAAATATGTAGGCTTTCCAACCATTCAACAGAAGTGTGCATAACTGTGCTTCAGAAATAAGTTTAGCAATTCCATCAATTGAAAATACTTATTGCAAAATGATTATTAAAAAATGGCCTATTTCTTAATTCTGACAATGCAGTGCATTTAAAGTGTCGAGTGATGGACCTCTGATGACCATGTTCCACTACATAATCAGTAATACGTTTATGATAAATATTCAACAAAGCCTTACAATGAAGAAAAATAAAGAGTTCTCACCGGTAGTTTGCTTTGTAAAAATCTAATTGAGACAGTGACCTTGACTTTTGTCCTCTGTTTTAAAATAAATATCTGTCTTGTCAGCTTTCATAAAATTTCATTTAAGTAGCTCTTCAGCTAAGAATCATGCAAAATATGATTTTTGATATTTTATCTAAAATGCTTACAGTAAGTAAACAGAAAATATCATGTGGTTTTTCATAGAAACTGTGTTCTTAGGAGATAAAAATTATATAGAATGCACTATAGAATACAAAATGAAGGGAAATAACTCTGTAAATGACACTAAAATTCAACAGAAACTGTTGTGTTTTTCATGTGGATTATCTCCTTCGAGCATATAGACCTACAAAGAAACAAAAGAACAAAAATAAAAATTTGTAGCCTTTTTTGGGTGTATTAAAAAATTACAGAATTTGCATGATTCTTGAAAAGACTGATAATTAAGAACATCAATACAAACTAAAGTTTTAAGGTAGAAACCAATTACTGACATAGAATGTAGGTAGAATGAAGGAAGGAAGAACTGATTGAAAGTCTAAAAGGCAAAATTATTACACATAGTTTTTACATGAATTGAGCAAATTGAATTTGTGTCAGAGTTCACATTATTTATGTGAATCATGTGAATTAAGTCTTAATGAGAAGTTCATGTCATGTGAATTTCACTCGAAAATCATATGTAGTTTTCATGAATGATTAACATGAATTTCTTATGAACAATACCTGCCTGTGTAATTCAATGAAAAGGGGAAGGAAACAATTTTTACAGACAAAGGTCAATACAATATCTTCTCACCTTCAGCTTTTTTTACAGACAAAAGTTAAAATAATACCTTCTTACCTTCAGCCTTTTTACAGACAAAGCTTAATATAATATCTTCTCACCTTCAGCATTTTTACAGACAAAGGTTAATATAATATCTTCTCACCTTCAGCATTTTTTACAGACAAAGGTTAATATAATATCTTCTCACCTTCAGCCTTTTTACAGACAATGGTTAAAATAGTATCTTCTTAGCTTCAGCCTTTCTACAGACAAAGGTTAATGTAATATCTACCCACCTTCAGCATTTTTACAGACAAAGGTTAATATAATATCTTCTCACCTTCAGCCTTTTTACAGACAATGGTTAAAATAGTATCTTCTTACCTTCAGCCTTTTTACAGACAAAGGTTAATATAATATCTTCTCACCTTCAGCATTTTTTACAGACAAAGGTTAATATAATATCTTCTCACCTTCAGCCTTTTTACAGACAATGGTTAAAATAGTATCTTCTTAGCTTCAGCCTTTCTACAGACAAAGGTTAATGTAATATCTTCCCACCTTCAGCATTTTTACAGACAAAAGTTAAAATAATATCTTCTTACCTTCAGCCTTTTTACAGACAAAGGTAAATATAATATCTTCTTACCTTCAGCCTTTTCACAGACAAAGCTTAATATAATATCTTCTCACCTTCAGCATTTTTACAGACAAAGGTTAATATAATATCTTCTCACCTTCAGCATTTTTTACAGTTAAAGGTTAATATAATATCTTCTCACCTTCAGCTTTTTTACAGACAAAGGTTAATTTAATATCTTCTCACCTTCAGCATTTTTACAGACAAAGCTTAATATAATATCTTCTCACCTTCAGCATTTTTACAGACAAAGGTTAATATAATATCTTCTCACCTTCAGCCTTTTTACAGACAAAGGTTAATTTAATATCTTCTCACCTTCAGCATTTTTACAGACAAAGCTTAATATAATATCTTCTCACCTTCAGCATTTTTACAGACAAAGGTTAATATAATATCTTCTCACCTTCAGCATTTTATAGACAAAGGTTAATATAATATCTTTTCACCTTCAGCCTTTTTACAGACATTGGTTAAAATAGTATCTTCTTAGCTTCAGCCTTTCTACAGACAAAAGTTAATGTAATATCTTCCCACCTTCAGCATTTTTACAGACAAAGGTTAATATAATATCTTCTCACCTTCAGCATTTTTTACAGACAAAGGTTAATATAATATCTTCTTACCTTCAGCCTTTTACAGACAAAGGTTAATATTATATCTTCTTAACTTCAACCTTTTTACAGACAAAGGTTAATATAATATTTTCTCACCTTCAGCATTTTTACAGACAATGATTAAAATAGTATCTCCTTAGCTTCAGCCTTTCTACCGACAAAGGTTAATGTAATATCTTCTCACCTTCAGCATTTTATAGACAAAGGTTAATATAATATCTTTTCACCTTCAGCCTTTTTACAGACATTGGTTAAAATAGTATCTTCTTAGCTTCAGCCTTTCTACAGACAAAAGTTAATGTAATATCTTCCCACCTTCAGCATTTTTACAGACAAAGGTTAATATAATATCTTCTCACCTTCAGCATTTTTTACAGACAAAGGTTAATATAATATCTTCTTACCTTCAGCCTTTTACAGACAAAGGTTAATATTATATCTTCTTAACTTCAACCTTTTTACAGACAAAGGTTAATATAATATTTTCTCACCTTCAGCATTTTTACAGACAATGATTAAAATAGTATCTCCTTAGCTTCAGCCTTTCTACCGACAAAGGTTAATGTAATATCTTCTCACCTTCAGCATTTTTTACAGATAAAGGTTAATATAATATCTTCTTACCTTCAGCCTTTTTACAGACAAAGGTTAATATTATATCTTCTTACCTTATGCCTTTTTACAGACAAAGGTTAATATAATATCTTCTCACCTTCAGCATTTTTACAGACAATGGTTAAAATAGTATCTTCTTAGCTTCAGCCTTTCTACAGACAAAGGTTAATGTAATATCTTCTTAGCTTCAGCATTTTTACAGACAAAGGTTAATATAATATCTTCTCACCTTCAGCATTTTTTACAGACAAAGGTTAATATAATATCTTCTCACCTTCAGCTTTTTTACAAACAAAGTTCATTCTTCTAGTGCAAGGAATAGCTTGCCATGCAATAGAGGGTGAATTTCTTGAGTACAACACAACAGCACATGTTTTGTTGTACTGAGCTCTGAAAATGTGAATATCAGAACAATAGAATGAATAGACTTTAGATTGACAGATGGATTGTATCACTAACATCCTTATTTTCAATGCACAGTGAAACCTGTCTAAATCAAACATCTTTTGGACTGTAGAATTTGTGTGATTAAGACAGATGTTTGGTTTGACCAGGTTCATTATTAAGTACTTCTCCAGCTAAGAACCAGGCAAAATGTGTATAAGGTGTGGCACATAAAGGAAAAAACCCGATTTTATTGCATTAACCAAGAAGTTATACCTGATAACATCCAGAAATAACCATCAAAGTGTTTGTAAAATTTGCCTTTTTAAGATATTGACGGGTCAAATTTAGTTGAAATGCACTATGGAAAAATGGCGGAAAAATATATATATATATATATATATATATATATATATATATATATATATATATATATATCATACTTTTTTAGTCCTAAAAGTTATAACTAACAATTCATCTCACTTTAATAAATACTGAAACATATCAGATACAGTAAGACAAAAATTAAACTTCATGCCTGAGACTTAGACAAATTTCACTGATTTTTCACTGGTACTTAGACTCTTGAGTACCAGTGAAAAATCAGTGAAATTTACAACATGGGAAAAAACACATCTTGCTCAATTTTTTACGAAAGATAATGCATTTGTGTTAGGACTGAAAAATCTTTCAATATTGAAGCCCTTGATTATGAAATGATGTTACTTACAACCAATTAAGGAGGTAGACCTAGGGTAAGTGACATAACTCTTACAAATCATTGGAATGTTTGTATTCACCATATCACATCAATCTCATGTAAGCATCAAAGTAACTTGGACTGATTTCATTCTGTTTCAAAGGAAAGCTTGAAAGGCTTTGGTGAAATTTAATATGATACAAACATATCACAGATTTCAAGAGTTATGTTCCCTACTCTAGGTCTACCTCCTTAAACAATCTATCACAGATCTGTTTATGCTACTTTATGACCTATCATATTTTATGCCGTATTTTAAGAATACAATCTGTTAAATCCTGAAATTAGTGACTTTTTAATATAGATAATTTGGAGGGACTCACAATCTGTACAGTGTAATTTGCAGTCAAAGTTCGAGGAAAATACTGACATCTCAGCCTTCATCATTTCTCATATTAGAGACCACATTTTCATTAGAATATTTGACATCATTTCTCACATTGAAGAGAATGACACATTCATTTGAACTCTAAACCTTCCAACATTTCTCACATTTGAGAGGAGGACACATACATTGGAACTCTAAATCTGCCATCATTTCTCACAATTGAGAGGAGGACACATTCATTAGAACTCTAAATCTGCCATCATTTCTCACAATTGAGAAGACCACATTTTCATTAGAATTCTAAACCTGCTATCATACCTCACATCTGAGAACCCACATTTCCATTAGAACACATACATTTTAAGATGAAAATAAATAAACACTTTATAGGTACAGACCTTTGAACTGTTGGTTTTCTTGCCCAGTATGACAAGCTTGGATCTAGAACTGTGTTGTTTGGTACAGTCAACCAGGCATATGAACTTCCCTGCAGAAAAAAGAGAAATGTAATGTACCTTGCCCAAAACTTCAATTTCTAAGGGAGATTTAACTTTCATAATAAACATTTGTAAACTTGTCAAAGAGTTTCAAAGCAGTGACCTTTGGCATAATTTTTTATCAAAATCTGTTGAGTAGGTATGATAGCTTGGACAGACAGACACAATGAAACTGATGGGGACACATGCACAACCAGATGGATTCACAGCATTTTTAAGTTCTGTGTCAAATTGCACCACCAGTAAGAGCAAGATAAATATGTAAGTTGTGATTTTGTATACTGGCACATTTTATTCTATGAATTCATAATTTCAGCTTAATCCAAGTATAGGTACAGTTAAGTAGTAGTCTTTGCACAATCTGAAAAATGTGATACACCCCAAAAAAAGGCTACATACTTTTATTTTTGTAATTAAGTTGTTTTATGGGTCTATATAATGAAATGTGTAATTATTCATTCCAATCTGTCTGCTCTGGGAAGATAACCAACATTGAAAATCCAATAAATTCTATTGTATTTGAGTGTCATTTACAGAGTTATCTCCCTTAATTTTGAAATCTACAGTGAATTCTATTTAATTTTTATCTTCTATGAAAAACTGAATGTTAATTTCTGTTTACTATGCCAATTTAAACATAATATCAAAAATAAAAATATGTAGCTTTTCGCCCATAAATCACATCTTGCATGATTCTTAGCTGGAGTGCTACTTAATTACCTCACAAAAATGTAACCTTGCCAGAATTTGACACCAACTTTTCATGTTAGGTAGCTCACAAGACTTTCTGATAATTTTATTAAATTAGGTAGTCCTCAAAATTATCTTGTGGTCCAGTCCCTAGGACTAATAAAATTTGAGAGTTATTAAGATAGCCCAAAGGACTACCAGTTAAGACTTCAAGGTAGTCTTCTCTCAAATTAGGTAGGCACAGGACTACCAGACTTAATGTAAAACCCTGGACATGCTTCACCAAACATTCACAATATAAAATACCTTAAGTTTGATTATGCCCTTGTAGGCATTTAACTTCATACAAGCTAGATGATGATGTACAATATGACTTCATTTATTATTGAATAATGACCCAAAATGATTGTCTCATTTGACATGAACTGTGATTAAGTTACAATCAAAAACAAAATGTCATTTATTCCAGATCTATTTCAAATTTGATTGTATTCCCCCAAATGGAAGCTGGACACAACCAAAAACTTCCATCATGTAACAATGAAAGAACATAAAATTCAAGTGCACCCTTTTTATGAGTGCAGATTTATTACCTGTTGGTAAGCCTTGACACCAATCCAGTAGTTCTTCTGTGTATTTTTAGAGAAGTCATGTATGATTTGTTCTTCACCTGGTTTTTGTACAGTAAACAGGTTACCACCTTGTTGGTCACATATCTTTCTGTAAAAGCCATTATTTCATATCAGAGAAGAATAACTTTTTCTAAAAAAAGGAATAAAACATGTGGTATTAATTATTGTGTGTCAGGAAGCAATCTTTGTAAGAATCAGGCAAAATGTGAAAAATCAGAAACTTGCATATAAAAACTCCATGGATCTGACACTGTAATATCACTCAAGGATACGTTTTCTATTTGAAAAGACCATTATTTGATCTCATTTGCATCATTGACTTTCTTCAGAAATTATTCAGAAGAATGTTAGGAAAATTAGGTTTTGACGGAGTTATCTACCCTTGAAATATTCATTTTCAGTGCATTTCAATGAAGTTATAACTCAATGGTCCAGTATGATATGGAAAGTCTGGGTCTGTTTTCCTTTATTCTGATGGTGCAAATAGTCAATTACGTAATCAAAATGATGTATTTTTCATACCATGTTTCACCCACTGCCTGATTCTTACAGAGACTGACACTTAAAATGCCAAGAGGTCAGTGGATAATGACCTGGGTATTACATGTGATAAAGCTGCTTCATTTCTTCAATGAAATAGTCACCAAAGTTGTTTATGTAGATGGCGTTATTGATAAATGATCTGCCTTTGTGAAGTGATATGGTATTCAACATAAATAATGCCCTCACATATTTCAGGCAATATCACTGTTCTTTGGGCAGTCAAACTTATCATGACAAAGCCTCCACATAAGAAACTATTGTATAAGGAAGCAACAAATTATCATTAACAGAATGTTGTTCAATCATCATGTGATGTTTTTTTTTCATTCAAAAGTTTAAATTAAAATCACACATGGATTTACCGGTATATGCAGTACATACTATAAAAAAACCCTTGTGCAAATTACAAGAACAAGAAAAAAATTAGAATTATAAGCTTAACCTGGTCCCAAAACAAGTGTATAGAATAAAAACAAGTGAGCACTGGCCCTGGTTTTAACAGATAAGAGTGTTTACTGAGCACCTACTCAGGTGTTAACAGATTAGTGTACTTACTGAGCACTTTCCCAGGTGTTCACAGATTACTGTACTTACTGAGCATCTGCTCAGGTGTTAATAGATTAGTGTACTTACTGACCAATTGCCCAGGTGTTAACAGATTAGTGTACTTACTGAGCACCTGCCCAGGTGTTAACAGATTAGTGTACTTACTGAGCACTTGCCCACGTGTTAACAGATTAGTGTACTTACTGAGCACTTTCCCAGGTGTTCACAGATTACTGTACTTACTGAGCACCTGCTCAGGTGTTAACAGATTAGTGTACTTACTGACCAATTGCCCAGGTGTTAACAGATTAGTGTACTTACTGAGCACCTGCCCAGGTGTTAACAGATTAGTGTACTTACTGAGCACTTGCCCACGTGTTAACAGATTAGTGTACTTACTGAGCACTTTCCCAGGTGTTCACAGATTACTGTACTTACTGAGCACCTGCTCAGGTGTTAACAGATTAGTGTACTTACTGACCAATTGCCCAGGTGTTAACAGATTAGTGTACTTACTGAGCATCTGCCCAGGTGTTAACAGATTAGTGTACTTACTGAGCACCTGCCCAGGTGTTAACAGATTGGTGTACTTACTGAGCACTTGCCCAGGTGTAAACAGATTAGTGTACTTACTGAGCACTTGCCCAGGTGTTAACAGATTAGCGTACTTACTGAGCACCTGCCCAGGTGTTAACTGCTCTTGTATCATAGTAAACTTTATAACAGTACCCACTAAAAGACTGCCAACCAGAATCTCTATTACACGTCAAAGGTATTCCTTATATAAAAGAAATGGTTTATTAATCTGATCACTATATTAATATGTTGATTTATGACCAATACTACTGTACTTAACAGTCTATTCATGCTCCTTTACCACAAACTCAATATTTCAATTATTTTCTATACAATTCAAGAAAGTTGAAGGCTTTGAACAGCACTGTATATTAATTGACTTTTAAACAAGTGGCTTCATTACTGAAACTGTGAATCTGTTGAACTGTACTGATAAAAAAGTACTAATTTACTTCAGCTTTTGAAAGGATAGAGTAATCTAGGTAAAAAATGGCACTCTAGCATGTTAGAGACAAATTTGAAGAAACATTATGCACATATAAAAATAAATTATTATTAATTTATAAAAAATAAAAATGACTTAAAAGTGCTGGGGATGACACCCTCCAAAACTATCTGTAGGGAGCATTATCATAGAGACAGGAGTTATACAAGTTTTTGATGGTTCCCTAATGATCACTTCTTCCCACTAATTAATCAATAATTAAAATATATTTAAAAAAATATATAAAAACTTTTCAATATATCTGCATGCTTACCTATATGTCGTTCACAAATGTATCCATATTTAGTGTTGCAGTTCACATTCATCAGTTGATTCCCCTCTACTTTAACACAGTGGTTTGATGTACTTGGATAAATTTTTTGACCTTGTCTGAAAAGGAATACATGTATTACAAATATGAAGTAGCATGCATTGTTATACTAGGTAAGGTTCAGACGCTTAGCACCCAAATCTCAATTGGTACGGCAGTGATAAACAAAAGGCGCCCAGGAGCCTGAATCACTCACCTGGTTAAATTTTGCCTTTCAATGGCAATAAACTTAACAAGATGTTGTCCAACAATTTTGACATGAGAAGACTTTGGTAGGACTTATACTAAGGATCATTTCAGCAACTGAAAGTTTCTTTCTACTTATCATAGTTTCAAGAAATTGGCTGAAAACTGTAAAAAAAACGTCATTTTTCAACTTTCTAGAGCAATAACTCTTACAAGGAGTCATCTAACAACTTTTATCCCTGGAGACTATTGAAGGCCTTATAATAAGGATCATTTCAGCAACTGAAAGAATTTGGCTGAACCATTTAAACAGTTTTGGAGATATAATATGTGAAAAACTTCTGTCTGACCCAAATGTTCTATTTTTAGTAATGGAAGCCACATTTTTCAACAGATCAGAAATCCCAACATCAGTTCTATGCAGGATACCACAAGGAACATTCATACCAAGTTTGGTTCCAATTGGTCAAGTGGTGTCAGAGAAGATTTTTTTTGGAAATAACATTAAAAGTGACCCAAATTTGTTAGGGGGGTTAGAGGGCATGCCCGCAAAGAAAATTTTGAAATATTAAACCTCAAATCCTACATTGTGAGGGTATCTTGAACAAAGTTTTAAAAATTGCAATTATCAAAGGGGCGGCCTGGGCATCAATATGATGTATCTTTCATTGGTCCATTGAAGTATAATGCCTACATTTTATACTTCCATGGTCACATTAATTGTTGGCTGTATTAAAATGAACATTTTTTGTTGGTTTAAATTATCCATATTCTATTTGTGAAATACTGAGAAGTTACTTAAATCCTCCTGGGTATCAATTTCATAGAAGGTCAAAATTTTATTTCAAACTTTTAACAGAAATTTTACATTATGTTGAGAATTTTAATTTATGGCTTGCCTCAATTTAAACAAGAACTAAGATATATGGTATCCTCATGAGTCTTAAATTGAAATTATTTTTGTTTGCCATTTGCCTACTTGCCCTGAACAAATTGCTCAACCCCCCCCCCCCAAAAAAAAAAAAAAAATTACTCTCATCTTTCAGGTATTTTTTTTTATCTCTGAAAAGATATAAAAGACTAACATTGATTGTTTTAAACCTAATTTAGGATTCAGAATCCTTAAATAATAACAGGATAGTTAATTAGAAGAAGTGGCAAAAATGCTTAGATTTAATGAGTTGCAGAACTCCACGCAGGAGTTAAACCTTCAAGCCTTCTTGGCACAAGTAATTATCTTTTGGATATTCACAATAACTAATTAATTATTCTGCTGTTTATATCAATTTTCTCCACATTTTCAATATGAAGTCTGAATTTCGTACTGGCAGATTGAGATTTGAGGTATGACATTTTGACAGGAGAAAGTCTGAGTAAAATAACTGAATTTATTTCACATGTGATTTATAATTTATTACTAAGGAAACATTTGATAAATTACTGCGATCCATATAATAAAATCATTTCTCTGCATACCAATAGTGAACATCATGAGTTGGGAGGGAGCAAACAAACATAATTTCAATTTAAGGAGGTAGACCTAAGGTAAGGGACACAACTCTTACAAACCATTGGAATGTTTGTATTCAGCATTTGACATCAATCTCATGTATGCATCAAAGTAACTTGGATTGACTTCATTCTGTTTCAAATGAAAGCTTGATAGGCTTTGGTGAAATTGAATATGATACAAACATAAAACTGATTTCAAGAGATATGTCCCTTATTCTATGTCTACCTCCTTAAGTCTGAACTAAAATTCTTCCACTTTAATGTAACCTACGTGATCCTGGGGTCAACACTAGACCCATCTGCCCAAGTGTATGACGATGTATTGTAGTTACTCAGTCCTGTCCAGAAACGTAGTCTTGGCTGATGAACTTGTGTTATGATTTTGCCAATTCTGGTCATCATCCAATTCTAAAAATATATAAACTGATTTTGACAAAAAAACTCAATTTAAGGCTATAGGATGTACATCAGAAACAAAACTTGATTCATCGATAAAATTCTGAAAAACTTAAGTCAAGAAATTAAGAAAATTTGCTAAAGACTGAATATTGTAAGTGCCTTATATGATATTATATGGACAGGTAGCTATATCAAAGAAAGAGAACAAAGAAAGATATAAAAATATTAAAATATAAAATTTACCCTTTCATTAGTATTTTCAAACTTGACCAGATGGGCTTGCTGTTGTTTACAATAATTCTCTGCATCATTCCATGACATAAGATTTCTGTATCTGTATCTGTAACATATACTTCCACGCTGTTCCCAATACAAAGGGCATTTCTGTCCTGAAACTAATAAGCAAGTCGAGTCATTTTTTTTAATCAAATACACGATTTCATAATCAGGGGTTCAAATAATCAGTGGTGTTCTGAAGTCCAGTAACCTCAATTTCTGATCTTGGACTTTTTAATTTTCATTTATACTGGTGTTCGACCTTGTGATTAAATGTCACTTTATTGTGGACTTATGATTTTCTTCAAGTGTACCTTTGATTTACCTTCCAGTCTTGAAAGTTAATTTGAGCCCTTGTCAAAATACTGAAATATGAAAGGGGTCAAATTAACTAAAAGAGTTTTTTTACACCGTATTTTAAGGAATTTTGGATTTTCTCATGAAATATGCAATTCATATTACTTTAATTTTATTGCTTCTCACAGATGATATAAAAGCTTTAAAAGCAACTCTATTGCATAAATCATCCTACTTCCAGGTATATATGACCAAGTGTGCAGTTTACAAGATGGCATTTAGGGAGTGAAAAGTTGAGTGATGGAAGAATGGAATATCAACCTCTTGTGTCATAGGAAAAAGTAAGAAATTCTTCCTTAGTTTTATGATCCTTGTGAATAAAATAGAAAATATGAGGTAATACCAGCACAGATCTAAAAACCAGAATTTTGAAAGAAAATAGAATCTTTACATCATGGGCATTGAACATGATTTGAGATTTTATATTAAAAGTGAACTTTTATGTTTTGTAAAACCTTATTCAAGCTATATCAATCTAGGGAGAAAGGAGAAAAAATAAGTTGCTAGCCCTAACCAAACAGAAATGTTTGCTGTAAGCTTGTGGCATACATGCCACAAATATGTGGCAAACAATTTTGTTTGCCACGTTCGTGGCTTGCAGCAAACATTCCACTAACATCACAGCTTTTAGCGATTTATAAACTGTGAGTTAGTCATAATTCATAGTCACCATTCATGTTAGCGGTAACTTTGCCAGAAACTTAGTCAATGTTTTGTTAGCCAAATTGTCTAAACTTCTGGCGATGTTTCGGTGAACATTTATTGAAAGATCACCAGAACTTTCAAATTCTTTTGAGCATGCTCAGTACTATTATGAATTTGAATCATAGAGGAAATTAAGCATCTGAGCATTTTATTTACCATTCTGTGTATTAATTACCATATTATGAACGCAGTATATAAGCAAACAGATTTTACATGTACTAGTTACAAGTAGAATTATCTGTATTGCTATAGAATAGTTATGGTAAAATTTAGATTCATTATTACAAGCAGTTATATATTTCCAAGTGAGGTTTTTTGTCTTACTTATTTGCTACAAACCTATAGATTTGACTGTATGCATTATACTGGTAGTATAATTGCAAATTAATGTAATCAGAAGCATTTTTTATCTAAAATCTGAAAGCATGAAACCTACATTTCAAAATTTAAAAAGTGTTTCAGCAAAAAATTAGTACACAAATGTATCAATTAAGGCTACATTAATCAAGTAATTAACTCAGTATTATCTATAGAGATATATTTTGCATTAATCTGTCTCTTGAAATTAGGAGATATTAACATTTTTAAAATAATGTAAACCAAAATTTGGCACAATTGCAATGGTAAATTTTAGATTGTTTTAGTAATGATTACTGGATATCTAGCTAGTACATGAGCGTATACCTTTATTGATTAGTGATAATTGCCGTAACATTGCAGCAACCCAAATAAGGCCAATGGTGTTCGCCATGAAATTGCAGCGAACCTCATTTGCATAACAATACATTTTGAAGTAATGATTTTCGCCAAAACGTTGCAGCTTTCCATGGTAGGCTATGGAGTATTTGCCCCAAGATTGCGGTAGTAAACCAGGGACGGATCCAGGATTTTAGATTAGGGTGGGGCACACAGTTAAAATTTTTTAGGTTAAATTTTTGAAATATTCTTCTAGAGTGGGTGCAATGTTGATATCTTTTGATGTAAAATTAGCGAGAAATTAAAGTTTCAACCTAAAACCGCCTAATTTTTCTCCTGACAACCCAAGCTTTGCAAAATTTTAGGGGGCGCACACCTGTCACGCCCCCGCCTGTATCCGCCCCTGTAAACTTCATTTGCATGGTAAATTGTTTGCAACAAACTGGCAGCGAATATTTGCTGAAAGTTTATGGTAAACTTCATTTGCATGGTAAATTGTGTGCAGCTAACTCGCAGCAAATATTTGCTGAAAGTTTGTGGTAAAGTTGTCATATATTTGCAGCAAATGTTTGCCAGTGAGCCATATTTTCAGTAAGGGTGAGCATTCATGTTGATTCTGTAACATTTACAAATTTAAGACACAAAATTCCAATATTTTGTTTTTTTATTATTGTTAAATTAAGCTACATACAGTTTACTTTCCATTTCTTAAACTGTTATATTCAGGGGCAGATCCACACACTTTGAAAAGGAGGGATGCCAGCCGGGGTTCCTCAGAAAAAGGGGGTACTAGGACAATATTTGCCAATTCTTTCAATTTTTTTCACATGAAAATGACAAATTTTCCAAAGAAAAAGAGGGGTACCAACCTCTGCACCCCCACTGGATTTCTCACTGATATTATATTTTATATATAGAGTTTTCAAGTATATACAAAACATCCGCAAAACTGAACTTGACTCGAACAAGACAATTCAAAGACGGGTGCATATGGAAATCAAGTGGCGATCTTTCACCAAAAAAGTAAATGATACTTAACAGCCTTGCTTTAAAGGATGACAAAGTCATGACAATTTGTCAAAGTTTCTGTTCACGGTTTACATTCACTGCAAATAAAAAATGTCTAGGTAAATTCCTGGGCATTACAAGGGAGTGAAACGTCAGATGTTGTACATGCCATAGATACTGACTATTCAGACCATGCAAATACAAAAAATATTTCATCCAACATAAAACAAACAAACAAAAATAAACTATCACAAAGTACAATATATACAGACCTATGTGGCAAGCCAAAGTGGACAAAAATGAGCATTTTCTAATAATAAAAAATGATTTTTTTTTATATTACAAATTCATTTTCTAATATTACAAAATATTGATTTTTGTCCACTTCGGCTTGCCATAGATCTATATCAACAACAAAACAAAGTGGTGTTTTAGTAAATTGCCTTAATAAATTAAAAATCATTTAAAAAAAAAACTAGTTGATGACATTTTAAATAAATCGGACAGAAAATTAATCTACAGTTTAAAAAAAAATAAACCAAACAATAAGAATTCATTTTAATTGTTATACAAACAAACCTAATACTTAATTAGATGTTACACGCGTTCGCATTTCGCCTTAGTTCACTAAAAACCAATAAGGCGAAATGGGAATAATTTCATTTATCAAATTTAACAGCTAAGGCGAAATGGGAACAAGCCAACAACTCCACCTAGATGAAAATGGCAGCCCAAGACCATCCATTGGTCTCCACTGAACGAGAAACCCTAACATCACAGGGAGCTGGGCCCAAAACATCTATCATTATACACAGGTACTGCGAAAGAGTTGCCCCTATATACGCAAGTAACATAAATATAAACATAAGGTGAAAATTAAATAAAACACACAGAGGCCAAAAATTTCTGACTTGGGACAGACGCAAAAAAATGTGGCGGGGTTAAAATACTTTGGCGTGGTCATATTCATGTAACCCCCTGGCTACAACTTTCAAAAGCTTGGTCTGCTATCGCTCCTACTCTCAAATATGCAGCCCAACTATTATTTTAATTCGTCTTCATATACTAGTTCGACTGCATATTGGATAGTGAGAGCAAATCCCCTGTGATCCATCCCTGAGATCTAAACTGTAACCAGTCCTGTAAAATCCGACATGTTTCATCAGACCTAATCATGGTATTCAATAGCGTCAACAGTCAATACTGCATTCTAATCAAATATGTTCAAAATAAATATAACGAGAATAGGTATGGTGTAAACTTCAAAAAGACAACAACCCCTCCTCGATGAAAATATCAACCCATGCCCGCCTATTGTTCTTCAATGAAGACCACAGGGCAGGCTGCAGCTGGCCCAAAAACATCATTGCACAGGTACATACTCAAGTAAATAAAAAAACAAACTAAAGGTGAAAACGAAACAAGACATAGAGGCCAGAAATTCCTGACTTGGGATAGGCGCAAAAAATGCTGCGCAGTTAAAGTACTAAGGCGTGATCAATAAGTATCTAGCTTTGAATCTAGCTTTTCGATAGTGTATTTATATGCAGGTAAGCAAGACATTTATAGTCCTTTTTTATCAATTTAGATCGAAGATCAGAATTGATATAGCAGTCAGCAGAGCCTTTAGATTTATAAGACCTGATAGCATCTGCAAATATCTTACACTACCGCATGAAAATAGTCCCATTGGCATTACCCGTTCAGATTCAAATGCAGATAGTAAGGTCCACTTTGTAGGTATTTCTAATATACCATATTTATTTCTATGTTATTCACGCCAATAAACAAGTCCAATGAACAACTTTTATTGCGAACTAGATGTGCTGATTAATTTGGTTTGTATTAACAACGATCCAATTAAATGTAGTTGACCTCTAACCTCTTATCAGTACTGTACCTGTTTATTTCTATGCATTTACCCGATTAAACCAGTCGTTTAGTGTCGATATATTCAAGTTGTTTATATTTAGACGCATAATAAACTATTTGGTGACTAGCTAGAAATGAAGTGCGAGATCATAAATATTGAAGTATAAAGAGGAATGCTGAATACCAACTGGAAGAGCTGTCTTCAAGTATTTTAAGCAGGCCCCGGTGCATGGTTCCGCGATAAAAAAAATCTTGTATGAAGAAAGGGCTTTCAGGCTATTACTTGCCTTCATCGTCTGGCCATTTTTTTTTTACAAAAGGTAGCTTAACCACCGAAACCATCCTGACAGTATCACCCACAGTATTGTGTATTTTTATTACGGTTACCGCCTCGTGATATCGGAAGCCTGCAGATAACAAAAGTGAAACTTCGCATAGGCGATGGCATATAATTTCGATAATGCATTTCTGGGAAAATGTGTCATTTATGGGTCTGGTGTTATAGCTTTTTGCAATAATCATTCTATTTGGCTATTCTGGACATTTGTATGTTATGTTATTATGATAGAGATGTAGGTGGTCAAGGGCTTAAAAGTGCATGGCTATAATGTTTCTTGCGCCAGACACGATTGGTTAAATCATATCATAAGAGGTTATCGTTTATGTTAATGTACATGTCTCTGGAGCTAGGTGCGCAGAAACTAAGCGCTTTCACATAACACATAAATGTCTATGGAATAACTTGTAACACTTGAGCTATAAATCTTACCAACTGAGAAATATAACTAGTTGAGAGAGCATGTATCTAAGGATATGATTAATTTCAATGATTGTGGACTAAGTTTGAATGGTTTAACAGACTGTTTCGACCTAGCTGATTTTTTTTAAAACTAGAAATGCCCAGGTACTAGTTAATTGTATCTCAATCATGCATTATGTCCGAGAATTTTGTATTCATTCATCAAGATGTTCCATATAAGCCGATATAAAACCTGAATATTACCCAAACTGGCGCATTGCTACGATGCATAACGCATTTGTGTGTGTGTGTGTGTCGTACTCAGAATAGTTAATAAAAAAAAAATAATAAAATAGTTCAATATTTAACACGTACATTTATAATAACATTACTCTTCTGTTAAGATGCGTTTGAATTCGATCCTGTATTTTCCATTTTATCACATTTTTTTGCAGATTGCCGATTATTTTAGGCATAAAAATTCAAACGATCGATGTAAATTGATTCAGTATATGATTACTTTAATTTTATTATTTAAATCAACTACACATAAAGCATGAGCAACTTTGAAAATTGCAATTGTGTTGATGTCACCCCTACTCCACCCCCACCCCCCCCAAAAAAATACATATTAATTGATAAATCGATAGCCATTTAACCTAATATTTTTAAGTAGACTCAAACAAAAACAAATGCTTAATTAATGCACCTTGACGTAAGGCTGTTACCTTAAATAGGATATACAACTCTAGAAATCGTTCTAGTTTCATTTTCTGTACCGGAATTTCCGATGTAGAACGTATTGAAAACCGAAGACCGATCTGCATTTTATTGTTTACTTCCGGGTACTCGAAACGCGGTATAACATTGCAAAATCTTCCATTTTATGTTTTATCTGAATACCTTTATCATGTAGAAATAGATATTTGTCATTTTTTATCGGTATTTTTTTTTACACAAAAAGATGTTTTGTCCTTAACACTTAACTCAATGCTCTCTAAATGACAAATCTCCATGCTTTTGAATGATAGACTAGGACCCATTCTCGTGAAATCACAGGGTCACATGACTAGATTTACAAACGCTATTCATAAGTAAACCTTTCTTCCAGTTCACTGTAATCCATTTCCTGTTTCAGAAATGAAAACTGCTGCAGACAAAACTATGATCTAATAGGACAAATCGAATTAACGAATGAAAATCTTCAACATTAGTGAGACTTTACGTTATAACATAAAACCATTGAGAATGATTTTGACGAAACTACATGCGGAAGAACACCGAGACAAACTATAAACATTGAAGGAGATATTACCAGGAGACAATACGAAAGCATTGATATACTTCGTGCACCTTCAGGGGACCCGGATGCCATACCAAACATGTCATCTTGCCACAAGGCACTACGAAAGTCGATTTCCGAAGAAAAAGTGAAAGCTGTAGTAGACCCAGCAACACAAACCGATACACTTTCGGACAAAGGAAACGTTTCGTTATACGAGATTACATTTGAAGAACACAAGAATTTGGGTGCAAAACCTAAGCTTTCATCTGGACTGAGGAAAGCAAAATATGGAGATTTTTACGATGATACCAAGCAAGAGGAAGACCGTCAGACATAAGTCCAACATGAGAACAATACCAAATAAATTGGAGGTGAAAAAACAGTGGCATTGTTATTGAATCCGTCATAAAACCCGAAGATGATTATGACTATCCACTATGGGCAGTCCGTCCTCTGTTGCCAATTCCCGAAGAGCATCAACACTAGTTGAGATGGGCTTAGTCTTTGCAAGAGATATCGAAATGAATATATTTCTATCGCATGAAAAGATCAAACAAGAGGTTTTCCGAGTTCTCGACAGAAAAGCAATGAAATACGAACAAGAAATATTTAGATTTTCAAGTCTTCACCGATTTCGTGAATGACTCAGAAGAATTCCCATGATGGTTGCCAATCCACAGGAAAAAGAAGGAGAAATTTATATTCCAGATAAAGTCGCATAACAATACGTATCAACGGATTCATGTGGAAATCAATGACTGGAAAAAAATCCAGCACCAGTCCAATCATTTCCTGGATGTTTGATTCCTGTAAGAAAAACAACACTTCAAGGAGAGGAGTACACGACTCGAAAATGACAAAACGGAACAAAACAAAATTCCAAAATATCAAGGAATCAGTCGTGAACAAAGAGGTATGAGAACTGCCTTTTCACGAGTCAGTCGTTGTTGATTCTTATGAGAATGGGCATGTACAGTCGCAGGAAAAGGTCGAAAGAAACACAATCACTACAACAACTAAGAAGAAAGGTAAACGAAACCGCAATGAAAACGGTATCGAATCAAAGAAAATTTGGAACCTCAAAACAGTTTTCCAAAACCCGTACAATTACCCCCAATTGGAAATACCAGCCCACCAGAAAAGCTATTAAATCACAAAAAAATGTTAGTTTTTCGCCACCATCTGCACCACTGGCTGTACTTTGATTAGTCCACACTGGCTCGCCACGTTGGCGACATCAATTAGCCGTCCCACCGTGAGTTGTCCAGCACCATTGACTAGTTACCCAATACTTCTTCCGACAGGTGGCATTGGTATGGGGTGAGCAGCAAGTAAAACAGCACTTCCTACAAACATCAGTGGTCCAGTTTCTGCTGCTGGATATGCAAAGTTACCACCCATTTCAACAATAAAATGAACTTTCGTTATATATTTTATATATATATTTTTATCTCATCTCATTTTATTTAGTTTCCTGTGTAAGTATTGTACGTATTATGTTAATTAAATACATTATATTTTGAAAAACTTAGTTCTTAATTCCTGAAATATCACTTAGCATCTGGCTTTCTTTGTGTCTAAATATGTTCGGTTTCTATTCATAAATTTCAGCAATGTATAAAACCATATTGGTATCTTCTTAATACGAAATAAAATCTTGGGTTGTTGAATTTCGATGTTAGCATTAAGGAATTTAACCCAATACAGTGTTTACATTAGAAAACGGATTTCGATTGATTGATTGATTGTTTGGATTTATGCCCGAGCAGCAATATTTCAGCTATATTCAGGCGATGAACATGAAAGGGATGATAAAATGAACAAGAAATGATGATGAAAAGAAAAAAGGGTTGGAACACAAGGAAAATAGGGTCGACAAATTTTGATTGCCACAAGAAAAAGGGAGGGATGGGTAGGGTCGGACAATTTAGCCTCCTGTGGTGGAGCAATATGGTTCCTACTCCGGGAGAATACCACCATAGGGTTCTTTAACGTGCGAGGAACGTGGCATCTTTCCCAACACGGTGCACCACTATGGTTTGCGGTCAGGTTTCCCGTATTACAGCCTGACAACCCCAGCATGTAACACGCCATAGGTGCCCATTCTACCACCTGGGGCACACAACCCAGTTGCTCTGTGGGCAGAGCGCCCTAGCCCCCGGCTAGGGTTCTGAGCACTATTTAGTCGCCTATTTTTTTGACACCCGCACCTACACGGGGCAACGGAAATAGTTGATAAAATTCATTGTGAGAAGAAATTCACTGATACTCATACCGGTATAATATAGTATAAAAATAGGAAATGTGGGATGATTGCCAATGATATAATCATCCACAAAATGCCAAGCAACGAACAATTAAACTATCAAGTTTCATTAATTCCTCTTTTAAATTTTACTCCTATGCTCTATATATTTTCTAAAATTGAATTGGGAAATTGAAAACGTAGTAAGGTGATCAGTTTGCAGACACAACATCCACAATAGGCCTACATGTAGTCACCGGGTTAGGTCACTCTAAACTGTTTTTTTTCCATTCTGTTAAGTGAACTGACCTATCGTAAAACCGTCAATTTTCATGGCAATCAAAATGTGATTCAATCTTTTCTCGGAAAATTGTGGTAACCATACGATCATCTGTATAATACTGCACTGTTGAGTGTGCTTATTTCTTCTTGGCTGCATATTTTTTATTCTTATTTTACTAATTCAGCATACTGACTCACCTGCAGTTATACATATAAAGAAAAAAGTGATTAATATCCATGGAGATGACGACCAATTAAGAACAGACATCATTACATCCTACGGAACACCAAGTGGCAGTAGATGTGAACCAAGACTGCGATTAAATTTTAGACAGAAATTTAATGAAAGGGGCACTTTAAATAATTGGGGACCGTTATTATGAAATGAAATATAACATTTTAATCGGACTTCGAAAAAGATTTATGTTGTTCAGCCTGGGCTATCAATCTCGGAACATATTGGTTAAGTTGTCTTTGGATTTTCAGACAATTTGTACCCTGAAATATTCAACGCCCCTAAAAAGACCTCATGAAAAGCACTTCTGATGATAAAGATACAAAGTTTAAAGTATGATATAAGATTGTTTGATATTGATGATATCTGGTCGTCCACTGATTGTTAGTTTATCATCTATTTGTATTGATACAGGATACTATGAACGGATTGTTACAGAATACGTTGCAAAATATTTCAATTCATATAAGACGCACTGAAAAAAAAAACACAGCGAAATTAAAACAAAAAACAACAGATAAGATTGATGGACCGTCACTGATATACATTTTGGATTTTAGTAAGAGAGCAAAAACCGGGATCATCTGCGTTTATGTGAATTGCATTAAATAATCCAAGACTGAAAGCATATTTATTTTCACAAATCAATAAAAACAAATTTCGCAATTACAAATTTTCCGTATTTACATATATCATCTAAGAATTACAATGAAGTGCGAATTCTGTTACTCCCGTTACATGTGAAGCCAAAGATTGTTATAGTGGACTGTAGAATATTATAGTTGTCCTTGACAAAACAAACAAACAAAGAAACAAAAACAAAATGTTTGCTTATACCCGTGTCTTTTCGAAACTGTAATTTAGTATACAAGTATTTCATATGTTCGGGTTCAGTATTTTGTTCATTATTACATAATGTACTAAGTGTCTTGACATTGCTATTTAGTCTCTATAGAAATTGCTTCAAAACAACGAGAAGTAGGGGCTAATGAACGATCGGATTAATTATCAAATTGAGACGTCGTACCGGGGTTGTTGGTTGGGGATTGACAGTTTGACAACAGGGAGTATAGACTAGGTGCACCGGTAGGGTAATTGTTCTCTGTTTTTCTAGAATTACACGGTCCACGGTAGAAGAAAGAGGAAAGAAAAATGATATGGTGAACAAATCTGTTCTCGCGTTGCAGGTTGATAAACCATAACCACCCACGAGTTCATGACGACAACCATAGAACTTCTGTAATCTTGTTGCAACATAACCCTGTTCCAGAGACGTATTGGTAGGAAGTCTAGTCTAATCATTATATTGTGTACATAAATAGGTAACTCAAGAAATACAATTTCTGTATCTTGTTATAATCGTTATTATTTTCTAACACTATGTAATGTCTGATATAGAAAAAAAACTGCGCTCTTTATACTAGTTTTTCTGCCGTTAAGACTTATATATCTGAGGGATCGGGCAACTAAGGAGAATATGTTGAAAGTGAAGCACAGGGTATCGATAGTGTGCTCCCACCAACTTTTCCATCGATAGTGTGCTTCCACCAACTTTTCCGTACTGAATCAACGTAAGTGCCCAGCATGGGTGCAGAGATTCTGAAAAGGCGGTTGGGACTATTTTGCTTATTTTTACTAAAATTTTGTACGAAACTTACAATTTTTTCCAACAAAATGGGGTTTCAAAATTTGGACCCCCTAGATACTAGATCCGCTACTGAGAACAATCTCTCACTGAGAACCATCTGGTCCTACACCTATGTATGTAATTTGTTTTTATTCAATCATTAGTGGTGTTGTTTGTATTTAGAAGTACATGTAAATATGTTTATATATACATGTATGTATCGGTCAAAATTTTCTCACCTGTCCACGGTGGACCGGAATGATAGCAATAGATATACATTTTGACATTTCAGAAGCGTTCGCTTACTTATAGTTGTGGTCAATATGTGAATTATTTATCAATACAAATATAGGCTACTGGTACTTAATTTAAATCAAAGTTTATACACTATCTCGCCCCGACATGATCCAAATTGATAACTAAATATTTGATAGGTTTAAGGATGATACATTTGAAGTCAAGATATCATATATGTTGCAATAAAACTATCTTACTGTCATGTATATTCCATAAACTGCACACTGTTTATACAAATTGATTTGGTGTATAATAATAAACTGTTTTTTTTTTCTTGCTTTTTTTTACAAATGTTCAGGCTTAACCTTAATTTAACATAGATTATTAAAGAAAACACCCAATTTCATTTTTTAAAAAATACCTGAAAAAAAAAAACGAGAATCAAGCATTTTAAACAAATATTAAGCAAACTGTTGAGCAGATCAATACAAATTAGAAACATTCGTGTGTAATAATTAAGCGCCATTACGAAATTGAAAATAATACATATATCCATGCAGGGAATGTATTCATATGTGATATTAAGTCCCTGATATCTTGCATTAATTATAATGATGGCACGTGTCAAAGAACATATATGGAACAACTCGCTGACCGACGAATAAAAAAAAACCCTTGAAAGTTAAATGAAATATCATTCTTCATTTACATTGTTTAGCAAACGGCTCTGAAATAATTTAACAGCTAGCGTAAATCACAATAAAATCTAAATAAATAATACCGGCATTTCAATTGTCAAGTTATTTAAAGTGCCCATACATTATTTAACCACAACAAAGACCCCCAAGATAAGACTAAGGTTTGAAAAAATTACACTTTTCTGCGTATTTGAGTAATTTGAAAGTCTATATATATATATATATATATACATATACATATACAAAGTCTCAGAATGTGACGACTCTATTCGCTACACTGCTCCATCGGATCAAATTGATACAGGGAAGACAACGTAAACTTATAGAAGGGTCTGAAAAATTCCCAACGATGTTAGAACTGTCAAATTTGCGAAGCAAATGTTTGGTCGTTCCCTCCGCGGGACTCGAACTCGTACCGCTGTGACATCTATGGCAACACCGCCTGCACTAAGTCCAGCGCCCTAGACCACTCGGCCAGCTAGGCTATAAAATATAGCTTTCGCTGGCCGGGTCATTCCTCCTCGTATGATTAATCTAGGGCTGTAACTTAGTACACGATGTATGCCAGTCGGGGTTTCGCAGAAAAAGGGGGTGCTAGGACATTTTTGTCAATTTTACACATGAAAATGACAACTTTTTCAGTGAAAAGGAGGGTTGCCAAGCCCCTGCATCCCCGGGATCCGCCACTGAAAGGGACTTCGTTTCATTATTTTTCTATAAAACCTGCGTAAAATCAAGGAGTTAAATATAGATTTAACTATACAACTCCTTGGTATAGCGCTCACGAATACATATTTTTACTCAGTACATTCGCATGCACGGAGTCTGGGATTAAATATTACCAATGTTGTTTTACTAGTCCCAGATAGAGTCGAGCAAGTCTTCTCCGCTTGGTTGACTAGTATTCCAGATTTTCATCCATTCCAGTTCGTTTTTTTACTACTACTCCAGATACTGGTATCCAGTTCAGTCCCGGTTTTAGCATATATACTAAATAAACTCAACAATAGCACAGAGTAAACATAGCTTACAAAACTATCAAATTTTACACTTATTGGTAAAATGGTTCTAAGATATTTGCTACAGTTCTAAAGAGGAGATTTTGTTCATTTTACGATCGTCAGTGTGGTCCATATAGAGCACTTCCGGTTTTTCAGTGCGGGATTGTCAACTTGCGCATGGAGGGCAGAAGTGGCACGTTTAGCCCGTTAAACTACGTATTTGCGTATTTCCTAGGAGATTTTCATCTGTCAAGAAAAAAGAAACCTGCACAGAATGGAGGACTCAAGTCTGGATGACTTTTTTGCTAAAAAAGACAAAACCAAAAAGAAAAACAAGTCAAAACTAACCCCAAGTGAGCTACTTGCTCAACAGGAAGCCGGTACTAAGAAAGGCAAAAAGAAAAAAGACAAAGAAAATGAAGCGCAGTCAGAGGAGAGAAAAGCCACTAATGTAATCTTAAATGAGGTCAATATTTACTAACAATTGGTATCATTTCACCAACATTTTGCTTGTTACAGATCTTTATTGTAGTCTAGCATATGTTGACGGTGCCACACTTAATTTGCATAACCAGTAACAGGTGTTCATCTACTCCAGCAATGCTAGAAGTTGTCTGGCAAGCTATTTTGTGACTTGGTGCCATCCTAACCTCTAGCAGCTGACATGTCGAAAGCCACTGCAAATGTTAATTTGCTAAACACATTTTAAAATACTTTAAAAGAAGTTTAACCTACCGGAAATCGTAAGATAAAAATCCTAAATATTTGTTGAATACCTAGAAAACATTTGTAATGAAGACAGTTGTCGAAATGACCAGCAATTTTGAATTAGGTCACTAATTTTACGGAATACAATATATTTTTGACAAAACGAACTTAAAATTTGTAAAGGCAATTGGTGGTTAATTTGATATGTTCGTTTCTCAAATTTTAAAATCCGTAATTTTATCAACCGGAATTACACAATCAAAGGCTAAAAACCAAATACGAAGTTCCTTTTCACTGCTTTTACAAAGGATTTCCAGGATTGCTGGATTTCTCATCAGGTAGGTCATTGTTTTTCTTTAGTATAGTCACCTTCTCCTGTGGAATGATAAAGAAACTGTATAAAACGTTTTAAATGAAAAATAGTTTACTGTAATTCTGCCGATTTCAAGGAACTTCGAAACAAGCGTTATGCAATATGGTGCTCAGAAGTAAGAGGTTGGGGTATGGAGGAACGGAATTCCAATCTCTTACGTTGTAGGAGTAGTGTTCAGCATGCTTCTGTTTATTTGGTTTTCTTTTGATATTATTTTGATTTGACCAAATATGTTTTAATATGGGGAAGGCATTCATAGTTCTCCATGATCTCTTTTGCATGGCGCTGGGCCATGTATTATTTTCTTTGCATGAGTTCAAAACAAGTGCCATTTGTTCATTTGGTGTGTGCCATGTATTTAAAGTTGCATCATGCATTGTAAACTGGCACTATTTCCCAATTTCTCTTCCCTATATATTACTAATACCTGTCATATATCAATATGATTGAGGCATGTGTTTATTCTAACAGTAATACAATGTTTTTGATTGGTAATGTCCAGGAGATTAATGTGTCAGGTAGTGAAACTTGTATGTAAACAAATCTTAGATCTGTCAAATTGGTGTTTATCACTGGCTAAGTCAATAAGATTCAATAGGATGAATGATTTCAACTGTTTTATTCAATTAATAAAATTTAATAACTTTTTTTTTTTAATTAAATATAGAATAGAAAGTTTCGGGAGTAGAATTCAATTTAGCTAAGATCCATGTGATTGTAGGGAGAGGAAGACATTCTTAAATTCATTCAACCATGTTTTAACAATCTTGGCATTTATCTGACACAAAAGCAATCTAATTTGCTTAACTTTTTTGAAAGGGTGATGGATCGACTACCAAAAACTCCAAATGAATGTTTAATGACACAGATCTGGACAAAAACTATGTATGGCTGTCTAAGCACCTTTGGCTAAATTATAAAGAACTTGTTTAATTGTATCAACACAATAACCACCTGTCAGTGATTTTAACTTTTCTAGGGCTGTGGACCTACATGTACATTTATGGCAAAGCCTGGGGAAGGAAAAACTTTACCTTGGAATAATTGAGTTACTGGAAGACGATACAGATAGAAAGATTTACCATTGTTGATTGTTAATTTCTATGTTGTAGCTTTTGCTACTCGGTATATTTATTAAATATGCCTCATTCAACCATATCAAACTTTCTTTGACAATTTATCTTTGCGCGAAAGGACATGTGCCACAATGAAAACTTGTCCAAACTGAGAGTGAGCCATTTGTTCATTTTGATCCATGGAGATCCCTGGGCATTTGCCTTCAAGTGCAAGTGTAGCATTTAGTAGGTTTCCTTTTCAGGGCTTCAGCTAGAAATTAAAAAGGGCAGGGCACCAGTGGAGGAAAGGGCACTTATTTGCATTGAAATTTTTCAAGTTGTGCCCACATTTTGTATTTGAGGTTTTTTTTCATATTTTCTCTTCCTCATTTTGTATTCAATGCTTCTAGTATCTTGTAAACATTTATGTTAACTTGGTAAACATCTTGTAAAGTCTGTATACTAAATACCCAGTATGTCTTTACATTTTTTTCATCAATGCTAATTTAGCAACTACATATTCTTGTTCATTGATTTGAAACACAGTAAATTTTCAGGTTTTGGTACAGGTATTTCACCTATATATCCAAATCTTCTCATAGATTTTTGCAAATTGTCTGTTGGTAAAAGTTTATTTGAACTTGCGCTAAAATTGTCAATGAAGTGAAACATGAAAACATTTTTATTTATTTCTCAAAAATATCATTGATCTCCATACTGATTAAATTTCATTTCAGGGATATTGAATGAGCTGATGCATTTCAAATCAAATGTGTATATATAAGTAGTGTCAGCCTTTATGATTTTGTTATCTTAATTTTTGGAAGATTTTGATGACATTGTCCTGTTTTTCACACTTCTATTCCATTTAATACACTCACATGTAAGAGATTCAATCATGAGAAATTTACTGGACCTTTGAAAAAAAATGAATATAACTTTCATAACATCATCATGTTTACAAAAAAAAGTCAGCATGTACATACACATGTAATAATCTTTGTATGAACTAATAAGGAAAAGTGTATAAATCAGGAATTATTTTTAGAATCTACCACATAAATATTATAAGCATGCCTGAACAGGATTTAAAAGTTAAAGACAACTGCTACTGTTGAGTTAAACATTGAGGGACTTGAGTAATAAGTATTGTGTTTTGAGCACTTATGAAGATTGAGCATGTCAAGTAAAAATTCTCCACAAATTGTGCACTTTCATCTTGGAAGAGAATAACTTTTTTTTGTGTATTTGTTTAATTTTGGTCAAGTTTTTGGTAGCTTTGCTCGCACTTAAAATTATTTCTTACTATATCTTTCTCTAGCATTTGTAATATGTGTATGCAACCAAAAACCAGCTGTCAGGTTGTTATTTCTTTTTTCGCATTTATTTTTAATGTCCTTTAAAACCAACAAAGAATTTACACAATTACAGCAAAATTGTTTTAATTCATAAAATCGATAATTTACCTCCAACTATTATATGGCGTGCAACAAAAATTCCAAAATTTTGCAAAGTTGCCATTTGATACTACTAAATTTGAAATTGGATAATATTAAAATATGGACAAAATGTATCTTATAAAAGTTATTGACACAAAATTAAAAATTGTTTTTGTGTACTTACCTTACATGAAATACAACGGGATATAATGACACAAAAACTTTTGGTACGCCAGTATATGGTTACGCTGAGCCTGGCATGACACAGCTCATTTTGCCTTCCTGCAAAATTATAGCACAGTGCCCATAGTGCATTCTAACTAAAATTAATTTGTGATAGTACAGTGCTAAGAAATCATAGCGCTGCAAAGGACAGCCCTGGGGAGAACACTGATTTGTTTGGTCCTATAAATAGCTTTTCTGTAAGCGTGTGTATTCTATTTATTAATGTTGTTTGGTAATCCCTTTGTACATGAGGCGTATGTGTTTCTTTAACCAACTTCAACAACTGTAGGTATATTAATTGCATCATTCGACTTTAAAAATATACTTAAACAGATGCAATAAGACAAACTGTGACTAAATATAGTGTAAATTTAATGCCATATTGCGTTTTCAACTTTTGAGGCAAAGTTCCAGCTACAAAATGTATATTCCACCATTTTGACCCAGAGACTATTCTTGGCTGTGTAGTTGATAGGAGTTAGGAGAATTTCACAGAAAAAAATGGCAAACCTCAAAAAACTGTTTACAGTACAAAATCATACATATCAAAACAATTGAATGAGTTATAGGTCCTGAAATGGATTTTTACATAAAATCTCTTAGACAATTTGTATGATGAATTGTAACCAAACTTTGCATGAATGTTTGTTAGGATATCCTTAACAATTTTTTATCTGCGGAAAACGTAGCTACCACTAATGAAAATTGATGACTTGTTGAAATAACTTGAAAACCAAAGGGTTTAACCTAATTTTCTAGAGAGAGGGGAAATTGATCAGCATGGTGAGACTAACCTCTGCCGAAATTTTCATTAAGATCTGTTGCTCAATGTTGGAGTTACTGCCCTTGAAGAGAAGATTTGTTTTATAAAATGAAAAACAGGTGGATAAATAAGATACTCTGTATTGATTAAATGATTCCTGTGACAATAGTATGGTAAGATCAAGAGTCCACCTTTAGAAAGCTATGAAGACAATTTTTGACGAGATGAGCAATTCAGGATTTCTAGAGTCTCTAGTTTTGTCAACACATTGTCTACATTTTCATTTTGGTTGCACAACCTTGGTCATCTCATGATAGCAGGGTTCAAATTAGTACAGGTCTGGGACCATCTTGTTTCAGATGCAGGACATTTGAAGTATCATTTACCTAGGTCATGGTCCTACATATACTCTTATTGAGGAATTGTCACTTACTTACAGGGGACCTTTCACTGGGGATACGAAAATGTCCAGGACCTTTTACCCTTGAAAGTAAATTTGAACCAGTATAAAGTACCTAACCAAAATGTAGGGGTTATGAGTTTGATCCCTGCCCGATTTAAAATTAGTAGTAACTTCTTCTCCACCAAGAAGCAGTATTTAAATGGAAATAGTGATGACTGGTTGGCTTGGATTTGGAATGTATCCAAATGGGATGGTGTACCTACCTTCGAGAGATTGCTTTTAAGCAAGCACAATAAAGATCTGGCTCACCTTGTCAGACTGGTACAAAGCAGAATCTGTTTTATAGGCCAGCCATTCTTGTTCTGAAACATATGACATGTCTACCATAGGCAATTTTTATCTTTATTTGTGGATTTTTGATCTTGCAAAAAAACATGGCCTCCATTACTTAACATGGACCATAGGGGTCTAATTGCTGAATTTTGCAAATAACTTAAAACATTTGGGTTTAGCTGAAACCTGGCAGTAATAAAATTGTTCAGCATGATGGGATGGACTTGTGCCAAAATTTTCAAAATGATCAGTTGACAGATGTTTGAGTCCAGAAATGGATTTTTATGTTTTTTCGAATTTTACATTTCCAACTTTGTAAATTATCTCCCCTGAAACTAATGGATGACCAATTTTAACCAAACTTGGCAGAAATGATATATGTAAAAGCTTCTACAAATGATCCACTTTTGGTTCTGCTTGATTAAACAAGATGGCTGGCAGAGGCCATATAAGCATCTGTTTGGCCAGTTTTCAGTGATATGATCTCCTCTGAAACCACAGCTGCTAATGTGTCATTTAATGTTCCATTAATGCCCTATTTGTATAATTTTTTGTGTTCTAAAGTTCATGTTAGCAAGTTTCTTGATATGAGAGTACATATAACATGCATGTTAACTCAAATAGAGTGTATTGTCCTTATAAGGTGGTGGTTAAACTAAAAACCCTGTAAGGGGATGTTGTATGGCACAGTTGAAATCTTAGGAAGAGTGTTTTACTGATAAACTGAACTTACAAGTCCTTGACATTGGGGCAGAATGAACACAATGAAAGTATAGGTTATTAAGTGGAAGTGTTTGTAAGAATCAGGCAAAATGGGAAAAAATGCATGTCAAAACCCCATGGATCTGGAAATGTAATATCACTCAAGGATACTTCATCTTTTTGAAAAAGACCATTATATGATCTTTGCATCTCTGGCTTTGCTCAGAATTGTTTTCAATAGAATGTTGGAAAAATGATGTTTTAGACAGTTATCTGACCTTGAAATGTTCATTTTCAGTGTATTTCAATGAAATTATAACACAATGGTCCAGCATGATATGGAAAATTTCAGTGTATTTTCAATGAAATTAGAACACAATGGTCCAGCATGATATGGAAAATATTGTCTTTTTTTTTCTTGATATTGATGGTGCAAATAGTCAAAGAACACTATCAAAATGATGTTTTTTTCACACCATGTTTCACCTAATGCCTGATTCGTACAGTGACTGAATTAATTAGCTTCTATAGAAGAAATACATGTTTTTCACTTCAGGATGATGATGAATGGGTAGACTTTGAACAGGAAACAGAAAAAGACTATTCTGGTTTGAGAATCCAAAACCTCCAGATTAAAAAGTAAGTGCATTGCTCAAACTCTCCTCACCCGGACCTGATTGAATAGTGGAAAATGTTTCACTCACTGCTTAACAATATATTATTTTTGGATTTGTTGAGTGTCATACAAAATATGGACCCATTTTTTCTTATGTAGAGTATGAAATTGCACGATCAAGATAGTGCAATATTATCTCTGCTCATTCTCTGCACTATTCATCAGTATGAATTCAGTAACCCTTTACTTTGTTGTGAATTTCAATTGAAATATTTTTATTCAATTTGATGAGGTGAAGTCCAGTGTTTTTGGATTCCACTTTCCTGTTACCCAGAGCAAGTGCAATTTTGGTATGGGAAAGTTAATTATTATGACCCACTTTCACTTTGGCAGGTATCGTCTGAATATAGCTGAAATATTGCTGCTCGGACGTTAAACCCCAACAAACAAACAAACAAACACTTCGGCAGGTGGAAAGCTAGAATTTTTTAAAGGATGTGTTAAGTTTGGAAAGCAAACTTCAAGCATGGGAAAGTTAATGTTCATTTAGACATGGAAACATAAAATTTTGAAAAAGTCTTAGAACACTGTGAAGAAACTTGATAATTGAAGAAATAAGTACAGAAATGATAAATAATAAATATGTTATTGCAAAACAAAAATCAACTGAAGTAAAAGTATGAAATGGAATGAGGATACATGGACAGACTTTATTAATGTTATCCCATTGTGTCGATGCAGTAAGGAGGAAGAAGAGGAAGAAGAAGAAGTGTATGAAAATGACGATGAGGATGGAGATGGAGAGAACCGAGAAAAGAAGGATGCTGCATCAGGTCCATGGAATAAAGCTCAGCAACAACAACAACAACAAAATACACAACCAGGTAAACACTATATCAGTCAAATTAGAGTTCAAGTTATAGTGCAGCAGTGTAAGGTCTCGGTGGTCTCATGGTAGCGTGCTAGTCCCAAATTCAGGAAGTTGTAGGTTTGTTTCCCAGCCAAGTCACATGTAAGAACTTAAAATTGGAAGCCCTGCTTCTCTGCTAAGCACATTGTATTTAAGGGAAAAGAATTTCATCCGGTTTGCTCTGAGTCTGAATAATGTATCCGAGGTGGCTGGCATATCTGCCTAAACTATGAAATCAAGAAGCCCAGAAAATAGGTTGGTAGCCCAGACTTTTTTGGACAAAATTGTGCTACATAAAAATACTTGTTTGAGTTTATTAACTATTTGTTCATTGTTGCAGACCCTAATGCAACATCAAGATGCAGAACAGGAATAAAAGCCTGTTCCTTGATCATTTTTATTTTTTTATCACTGTATCTTGTGATTTGTTGTCACACACACATTCACTCATTCAGAATGGTCGTCCAGGCACATTTCTGGTCGCCATTGGTGAGTGGGTGACCGTTAATCGTTTCCCTTGTGGAACTAGTACAAAGCAGAATCTGTTAGATTGATAAATTGTTCTTGTCCTGAAATGCATGAACTATCTGCAATAGGAGGTTAAACATAATCAACAAATCAATGTAGTCCAACATGTTCAATTTTCTAAACATTTATTTATCACCATAACTAAATTTTATGTTTTCAAAAGTATTCTTTTAAATTTCAATATCTTCTTGATATTATCAGGAAGAACTTGACTTCTGTTTTGAAAACTGCTAGTTTGAAACATACTGAAAAGATTTTTAAATTGTTATGGAGAGATAAAAAGTGATCTACAATATTTCTTGTTTAATGATAGTGGAAGTGCAAAATATGACAAAGGGCAAAAGAATATCACATTTTCCGTCACTTGCAATATTCCTCATCACCTTACTGATGGAATAATTCATTAAACAATATATTGTTACACTCTTGGAAAAGAAGTTAATTTTGTCCTTGTCTATTTGAACTGTGTTTGCCCAATTTAATATCAACTTATATCTGTACAAGTGCACTGAGAAATAAATTATGATCTTTTTTCTAGCACCAACAGCAGTACCAGAACCTCCTCCACCTGAACCAGAGCCTCCTAAAGAAGACAAACCAAAGCCTGGGAAATATGTCCCCCCTGGTGCAAGAGCAGCTCAGTCATCTGGATCTACTGGTCTGACCCCTACCAGATTAACAGGTGGAGTCAAGAAGAAAAAGGCTGCCCCTAATCTTCAGAGTGAGGATGATTTCCCAACCCTAGGAGGTGGTGCTGTACCTGAAATGAAGGGATGGGGAAGCAGGTAGCTACTTTTATACCCTTGGTGTTTATTCTATGGTTCCTGTGGTATACTTTTATAGAGACAAATTTGTTTTGTTTTTTTTTCAGTTGTGAAAAGAAAAGCTCGGAAGGTTTTACACTTTGATATTACAAATTATTGAATTTGTTTTTGAAAGCATGCCTATACAACACCCTTACACAGCCAAATGTGCCATACATGAGAATTATATGGATTGGAACACATGGTTATCATATGAATTGAGATTGATATGATAATCATATTTTTCAGTTTCCATGAAATATTGTATGGTTATCGTATGATAATTTGTTTTGTCACAAACATGATTATCATATGTTTTCAAGTCAAAATTAACAAATGAGAATCATATGACTATTATTTGTAAATATCTTATGATTATTATGTTTTCAAGCCAAAATTAATATATGAGAATCATATGACTTATTTGTAAATATCTTATGATTATCATGTTTTCAAGCCAAAATTAACATGATAATCATGTGATAATCATATGACTATCATATGTAGACATCACATGATTATCATATGTGGCACATTTCAATGTGTTTCAGTACCATATAAAAATAAAATACTATCTCATGCGCTCATTGTCTTCTTTTTCCGAGTTACTGAAAACAGCATAAATATTTGTAATGATACTGCAACACTTTATGATAAAAAACTTTAAAGATACGAATAACTACAAAAAATAGAAAATGAGCTGTTAGTATGATTGATTGGTTTATAATAAATGGAGAAAATTTACTCTTTCAAATTGGGCTTTGATAGTTGATATACATGTACTACCCCAAAAAATTCAGTAGGTTCTTAGTCATGCTAATTCTTAATGTGTATTTACATTTTTAATTGTGCTCTCTCCGTTTTCAAATTGCTCCGCATTTAGATTTAAACTTAATTGGTCCAAAATTAAAATAGTTTAATTTTTAAATCAAAAAAATTTCCTGGAGAAAATTTTAAGATGCTGTAATTAACTGTTTGTGTAGATTTCTTAATTTTAACCCAAGTTGAAAGTTGGACACAATAAGAGTCCATATTCCCCAATGTTTGTATGATTTCAACACATTGTGTCTTTAAGATTTGTTAGATTAAAAGAATTATTTTATCATTTAGTAAAATTATATGGATTTTCCACTTGGTACTCTTTATTGCAGTGAATCACGAGGAGATTTTGAGAGAGTGCAGTCAGGTGGTCGTGGTATGGAAGATCCCTCAAAACAGAGTCAACAGTTGACATTAGGAAACAGATTTACAACATTACAAGATTAACAGAGGTTTACCATAGGGTTGTTCTTTTCTCATTACTTAATAGATCATCTGTGATGTAGAGACTTTTCTGCTCATTGTTGACTTATAAGACTTGACACTCTGTGTTTTAGCCTACACTAGATATTGCTTGATTGTCCATCTTAGATATCATTCTTTCTTTAAGATTCAAGGAGCTGGAGAAATCTTTTATTCAAGATGCAGCAAACTCCAGAAGTCATATAAATTAAGGAATTCAGTTAGCATTGAATCATTTTCATTGCCTTAAGTTCTTGCACTAACACGATAAGGAAGAAAATATTATTCCCAACTTTGCATCCACTTTATTTTCTCCTTTTCTATGCATAATACATTGACAGTAATATCTAGTGTATACGTATGTTCTCTGTGTCACCTATCATCAAGTGAGTGCTAGTTGTTATATGGGGTTTTACAAAACATTGTTGTGATTCAAGAAATAATTTAGAGAATTATGGCAAATTGAAATATAGTGATACCACATTCTTTATTTACTTCAGTGGGCCTGGAAAGAATTGTAATTTTGTCATAATGAGTATTCTTACACAGTTAATAAAACTGGACAATCTGATCATGAATGCATTTGAAGTGTAGCCAAAAGATCCAATAGGTGGTTGATGTAGTACACTTTCCTATAATGCTGGGTTGAATCTTTCCTGGAAAACTTAGCATGTAAATTGCTCAAATGCTTTAGTGAGAGGTTAATGAAAGTGATACCACTTTAATTTAGTTTGCCATAATATGTATGTATGCTCATTTTGAAGTGATTGTTGATAATATTATTTCTATAAATATGATAGATTTTTATGTTTTATGGTAAAAATGTTTCCAGTTGGATACATTAGTATAAGCCTCACAAGAAAATGTACATCCAAGAAAACTTTCATTTCATCTTCACAGTGTTTCATTGTATTAGTATTGCTTTTGTCTACATTTTATTATGATTGATATCAATTTATGAAAAAATGATCTTTGTTATTTAGATGATTACGGTGTAAGAAGGATGTAAAATCAGCCTTTCACATTACTGATACTTTTATTTGATGTTTGGTTCAAACATTTTACAAACTACTCTGTATTTGTTATTTTAATGTGGCCTAACATAACGAACGACTAATAAATTGAATTGTAGGTGCTATATACATGCATGATTAAGACAGAAAATGTCTATACCTGTCTGTTGGAATTAGCAGGCTACATCTTGTGATATTCCCAGATTTATCATTGTTACAACAATGAAACCTGTCAGAACCAAACAAATTTTGGACTTTGTTAAAATTAGTTCGGTTTAAGCATTTCAAAGTACATATAAATTGATAAAGGGATTTTTAGTAATGTCTGATTTAAGCAGGTTTAGGGATTATTTTGGATTTGGTTTAGACAGGTTTTTAGATTATTCATAGTTTGCTTTAGACAGGTTTTTGGGTTATTTTTGGTTAAGAGAGGATTTTGTCAGGATTTGATTTAGACAGGTTTCACAGTTGTATTTGTTACTCTATATTTTTGTTGTTACACGTGCTTAGAAACTGTTATTCTTAAAAATTGTTTTGATAACTCAGATAGATTAAAAAGTGGTATTATATGTAGAAAATATATTATTGAATTGTACAGTGTTAATTTGTGACTTAATTACAGCAAATTCACTACAACGGTCCTCATTTTAAAATCCATTTTATTTGTTGCATGCTGAATTTTTACAGTAGTAATTGATTTAACACTCAAAATTTTAACTTTTATGAATGCACTAAAACACTTGTTGATAGTTTTATGAAATTTTGATCAGAATTTAACAAGAAAACCAAGAAAATTAAATTGATATCCACTGTATTATGGTCTGTTTGATTGAATCTGCTGTAATTACAATGATATTTAATTTCATGCCTGGTGAATTTGTTTATAATCAGCTTGATTTGTTCAATTTTTGGTTTAATGTATGTCCTGGTGAGCTAGGTTTTTCTTATTCTTGTAATAGGTTTTATTGTTGATAGAATAAAAGTGATTGTACATGTAATGTCATTTGAAGGTTAATGGTAGATAAGATCTGTTCTTAGTGTCAAGTAAGTCATAACCATAAGTTGTAGCAAGTGGGCATTAAATAATGTTCTATTCCTGTGAGATGATCACAAAACTACTTTAAAGTATGTTAATCTGAATGAAACTGTAAATGAAAGTTTCTACTCCTTCAGTTATTACTGTTTTTCCGTTTATACTTTCTGGCTTGATTGATGTTGATAATGAGAGAAGAAAATTATTAACGAGTGTTTGACTCTTATATCAACCAACACATCCTATCTTTTTCAACCCTAACTTATCCAACATTTCTTAGAACTCATAAAAAAATTAGAGTTAGACTTATCTTTGCTGTTAATAGGATTTTATGGAATTGAAATCCTTACCATAAAAATATATTGCAGAAAGACAATACTATTTGCTTGTTAAATTTTCATGATGATTTATGATTTGCACACTATTTAAAGTTGGGACATGCATGTATTTATTGGATACTTAGGAAAGGATGGACTTTTTTGATAGCCACTGTTATCTGGAGTGTTAAAGCAGAATTTAGGGCTAAATAATTCATGCTGTGTATGCAAGTGAGTGTATATGCTGAACATTCAGCTTGAAAAAAATATCGAGGTATGGTTTGTCTTCAAAATCCTTTATCCTCACCAAGAAATGCTAGGGCTCTTGTTTTTTCTGTCAATTTAAACTTTCATTTGTCTGAAATACGATAAATGTAGGTATGCTTAAGGAATCCATTTGTAGCTGTTTCATTTAAAGCATGATTATTTCATTTCACTCCTATACACATATTTAGTCACATAAACTTTGACCATGAATATGACCTTCTTTATACTGATTAGATGTGGGAGTTACTAGTTATATTCTAACCCTTTTCATAGTATAATTATGTCTCCTCCAACTTTGATGGGGAGACTTATTGTTTTTGCCTTGTCTGTCATACTTTTGTAAGTGCTATTCCTAGGAAACTACTGGGTCAAATGTCATGAAACTTTGTAGGTAGTTTATAGGATATGATATGTAGTTTTGTGTATTACCAGGAATTTATGATTCACTGATTTTTGTGGGAATTATACTCCTTTGAACAGGAGGAGGCATACAGTTTTGTAGGCAAAAAGTTACTTAAATTCTTTGTTTATATTTAAAAGGCAACATGTTTCAATTTATCCAGATACCATTTTTGGCTTGTTTCAAACATTAGGCCATTCAAAGATATTATTTGGTTCTCTTAGATAATTATGCATGAAAACCAATTAGAGAGGTAGGCATTTGTTTTAATTTGTTTATCTCCCCAAAGAAAATGATGGTGTTTTTTTTTCGTTTTTATTTTATTAGAATGATGAAAAAAAAAAGTTGAACTGACAGGCTTGTGAGGCGAAGGAGGGCCAAAGAACCCAAATAATAACTTGGAATGGCCTAGACAACTTAATCACATGTTTACAGTTGTATGAATTCCTGTATGGGTCATAATATTAACATTTTTGTATTGTTATCTGTGTAAATTTCCATTAATGCAAGGTACTACTTTTAAATAATCTTGTATCTGAAATTTTCACAGAACTGCCCCAAATTATAACAGTAGATGTAATTGTCTTATGTTAAATGCTTTTGATGTACATTGTAGTAATGGATATTTTGTGTTTTTGCATTTTGTGTAATATTAATACTAATTCATTGTATGATTGTGTGCCATTTAAAAGTATCATATAATTTTCAACGATTATCAAAGTTTGTCTCCTGCATTGCATACTTTTCAGTATTCCCATCTTTTAGTATGTCGGCATTTAGGTAGAGTAACATGCCTTCTAGTTGTTTTTCCCCTCTGTAGACTTTTGTCTGTATAGAATCTACTGTGCGTCTGTCCAATGATTCTTAATCAGTGAAAACTTTAACCCCAAATGGGTAATAATAACTTTTGTTATGTACTTCAACACGTGTACTGTGTTTAAATTCCTGTCAATTGTATATTTTCCTAGAAATTAAGTGGTCAACAAGAAAGCATAGGAATCTGTGTCCTATGGACACATCTGTTTTAAGTTCTAGTTGCAGGGATCCAAATTTACTTTCAAGAGTGAAAATTTCCGAGATTCAAATCAATTTTCAACTTCAGGAAAACCTAAATACAGTTTTAATGTTCCAGAAATAGGTAAAATGAAATTTTAAAGATCCGAGGTCAGAAACAGAGGGTTCTGGACCTCTGACTTCCACTAACTTGAACCCCCTGTTCTTTTAATGACCAAAACCTCATTGTAGAATTTCTATTTTAAAACCTGGTCTCAAGTGTAAGAACTACAACAGGCATTTAATGCCGAAGTTAAGTTAAGAAAGTTATTAAATGGATTTTAATAATGTCACTTCTTTGTTTTGATTTTCTGGTGGATATAAAAATTCAATCCATTCTTGCATAAACAGGTTCTCATTAAAAAAGTTATACAAAATTTATTGTGTCATGTTGTTTCTGTTCTGACATTATGACTAAACAAATTAAGCTTCAGCTTTTTAGCTCACCTGGCGGCCGTTACTAAAAATAGAACATGGGGGTCAGACATTATTTTTTTGCATATATCTCTGAAACTGTTAGGTTTAGCCAAATTCTTTCATGCTGAAATGATCCTCATTATAAGGCCGCCTAAAGTCTTGAGGGATCAAAGTTGACAATTCCTTGTTGTTTTTAGCAGTTTTCAACCAATATCTTGAATATTATAATAGATAAAATAAAACTTTCAATTGATGAAATAATCCTTATGATAAGTCTTACCAAAGTCTTCCTCCAGTCAAAATTAAAGTTATTGCCCTTGAAAGGTAAAGATGTAAGCAGGTAGTGATTCAGGCTCTTGGGAACCTCTTGATTTTTTTTCTATTTTGAATGTTATTTCTTTCAAAAATCTTCTCCTCTGACACACCAACTGGAACCAAACTTGGTATGAATGTTCCTTGGGGCATTTTTCATAGAACTAACGTAGGGATTTTTGATCTGTGGAAAAACATGGCTGCTGTTTTTAAAATTAGAATAAAGTGGTCAGACAGAAATTTTTCACTTGTTATATCTCAAAAAAAAGACATTAGGTTTAGCCAAATTCTTTCAATTGCAGAGATGATTGTTATTATAAGGCCTATAAAAATCTCCAGGGATGAAAGTTGTCAGATGACTCCATGTAAGAGTTGCTGCCCTTGAAAGTTGAAAAAATGGTGTTATTTTTACAGTTTTCAGCCAATATCTTGAAAACTGTAGTAGATAGAAACTTTCAATTGATGGAATGATCCTCATGATCAGTCCTACCAACATTTTTGTGAGTCAAAATTGTAGGACAACTTGTTTAAGTCTCTGCCCTTCAAAGGCAAAAACTAAACCAGGCGAGCAATTCAGGCTCCTGGGACCCTCTTGTTCTTAATTTGGTCTTTTTTACCTTGGATATACTCAATACATCTAGAAAACAACCAAAAAGCAATTTAAATTTATCCAGAAGCATTTATGACAAAAATACATGTAAAATAAGTTTTCATTATGAAATTTATTTATTAACAATAATCATAGCATAATCACAGATCAACTTATGAAAATAGGAATTCTGCAGTAAAAAATTATATATGAAGGCCAACTGAAAATATGCTTTTTTTGGTTCTCATTTGTTTCATTATTATTTATTGCTTTATCAATGAATAGCATATACAAATTTCTGACAAACAATAATGTAAAAAGCACTTCCCTCAATCTCTTGAGACAAGTAAGTGATAAGTGCTCTAATCACATTATTTTTTTTTAAATGAATGGTGAACCAAAAAATATTTTTGAATGGCCTAAAACAATCTAGCACATTTAAATTATAATAGACACCATCTCACCCCACGAGACATCTGACAACAATATCAATACCAGTTTATAACACATATTCATTTGCTCATAATTTACATATGCATTCATACAAATACCTACCACCATCCAGAATACAAATGATGTAACAGAGTAGCATTGTATAATAACAAGGTAACATTTTTTTAATTATGTGTCAGTCTCTGTAAGAATCAGGCAGTGGGTCAAACATGGTATGAAAAAACCCATCATTTTGAAAGTGTGATTTGACTATTTGGACCATCAGAATTAAGGGAAACAGACAAGATTTTCCATATCATGCTGGACCATTGAGTTACAATTTCATTCAAATGTTCTGAAAATGAACATTTCAAAGGCAGATAACTCTGTCACAAACCTCATTTTTCTAATGTTCTATTGAAAAATTTCTGAACGAAGCCAATGATGCAGAGATCAAATGAAGTTCTTTTCAAATACAGAAAGTATCCTTGTATAATATTACAGTGTCAGATCAGTGGGGTTTTGACATGCATGTTTCTGATTTTTCTCATTTTGCCCAATTCTTACTATCACTTACACTTAAATGATAAATAAATAAAAATATCAATGCAATTACAGCTTGGTAAGGATAAGAGACTTGACATTTCTACAAAAAAAACCTATAATCTCCACAACTGAGTAAAAAAAAAACAAAAAAAACTTGAAACTGCCAGAGTTTTTTTACGTGAACTTGAAAACTAAGATAATGTAACACTACAGTTAAGTTCTGATCATAATTTTAAAATTATAAGAAATCTACTATCAGGGCTGATTTTACGAGATCAACAAAGTGAAAATTGACCAAATCAGAATTAAATATAAAGTAAATAAAGAATTGAACGATAAAATCTGGAATTGAAATAGCGGAATTCTGCTAAAAAGCAGGAACAAAAATCATCCCTGTTCCATTACTGGTAGTTCTTGTCCATTTGAAATAAAAATATATTTTTTCAATTGAATGTACAAACAATTTTATGATGAGAATTTTGAACTTCTTACATTTCATCAGTCATTTGGGCGTGAAAGTGTAATATTTTAAGTTCAAATTTGCTCTTCAAAAATATAAAAATAAACATACATGCAACTATAAATTGTAAAAAAATTAACTGTAGTTTTTGGCAGTGATTAAAATTACAGAATTTATTATTCTTTGAAAAAAGGTAGACAATTTCAACGTTTGGTTTTGTTTGTGACATCATCAATTTCTAAGTCTTTCTTTGGAATTACAATGAAGGTAAAGAATATTCTCAGACTTAAGTATTTTTAACTTACGTGGCACTGGGATCAAATGAAATTAATACATGATTAACGTACCCCATAAAAATTCTAATTTAACCTCCATGATTTGTAAACAATGTAGTATCTGTAATTCTGTATATATGTCCATGTACATCTTTACCATGAGTTGACATTACAATACCTCATATTTGTAGTGAAATAAGAAAATATATTGCATGCTATGTTGTGCTAAGAATATCCTACTCAATCATTTCTGTAAAACCTGGAAAGATACAAGTCACCATGCAAAAGCAATAGAAGAAATATCTAAGCATTCTCTCCAGTAGAAGCAGCAAAATCTAATTAAAAAAGTGTACAGATAGACAGACAAGGTGATTGTAATGTAGCATTGAATGGAAGATCCACACAACATTAGCATACATTTAAGGAAATAGACCTAGGGTAAGAGACACAACTCTTAAAAATCATTGGAACGTTTATATGCAGAATTTTACATCCATCTTATGTAAGCACCTAATTAACTTGGACACATTTTATTCTGCATCAAACAAAAGCTTGAGAGGCTTTGGTGATATTGAACATGATACAAACATATCACTGAATTCAAGAGTTATGATACTAATCTGCATATATACTATAACTATCTACAAACAGACTAGAAATACAACATTTGATTTTTGTGTGATACTTTCAACATAGTAAACAAAAACCATAACAAAGTACACAAAACTACCAACAAATATATTTGGTAATGACAAAAGAAAACTAACATGAGAAAAAAATGTTAATTGACATATAATTCCAAAACATAAATCCATAATTGGTCAAAAAACTACTCCAAGCAGCATCAAAACCATGTCTTGGTTTATGGGAACCAAACCCCTCCCCTTCCTACCAAAAAAAAAAATAAATAAATAAAAAATTAAATTCTTTTTTGAGAGATAAAAGAGAAATAAATCTTAGTAAAGGCTGGTTAAGAAAAATTACTATTGAAATTTGCCATTCTTCATTAATATAAAACACAAATTCTCCATAAAAACAGTGACATTAAACAAAATGTCAATAGGGTAAGTCATGTGACCCTGTGATTTCATGAGAATGGGTCCTAGTCTACAATTCAAGTGCATGGAGATTTGTCATTTTCAGAGTGTTGAATTCAGTATTAAAAACAAAAAATAAAAATTTTTGTGGAAAAATGCCAATAGAATTGACAAATACCTATTTCAACATGATAAAAGTGGTCAGAAAAAGTACAAAACAAGATTTTACATTGTAATACAGCGTTTCAAGATCCAGGATGCAACAATAAAATATAGACCAGTCTTCGGATTTCAATATGATCTACATCAGAAATTCTGGTTAGGAAAATGAAATTAGAACGAGACTTACAGACTCTAGATATTTTTGAAATTGTACACAAATAAAACCATAATACAAGTTCACATCTACACTACATCTAACTAATGATAATTTTGTACTAATTACATGTTGAACGGTGGAGTTTTTCTATTAATTTATATATTATTCATTTACTAAACTAGTGTTTAATTAATCAAATTGCAATGAGGTAAAGTAAACTGACATAACTGTAATGAAATCATTAGTATCCTCCATCACTAAGTTGTCATCTTAGTGAAACTAACATGTCTTATGGACATCATTTCAAGTTACATTCTGACTCAATTAAACATGTTAATGGCAAGAATTTTGCCATTATATATATATACATATACATGTAATATCAACTATACTTGGCGTCACATAAATAACATACTGTTAAAATTTGAATAAAAATATTTTCTACGACTTTATTAACACCTACCGTCGTTTAAATTGTCTTAAATGACTTGCTCATTCGTTTAGCCAAACGGCTTCTCCCTAAACGAGTCGCTTAATAGCTTAAATCATGCGTAACAAATCCTTACGGGAAAATCCCATACTAATATCCGCCATGTTGGTTTCTACGGGACGATTTGTTTACAAACGAAATTCGTAAGTTCCCGTCGAACTCCGGTGACAATTGTCTGCTTGATCAACTTCTCGGTATTGTACGTTGTTGGCGTAAAATAAATCCGAAATAACGCCGAAATACATTCTGGGTTCTTCGGTTTTTGGACAAACCATTTAAACGTAAACAACATCTCCTAGCAACCCGATCACTGTAAACATGGCCGACTTTTTACAATGTAAATATTGGCACCAAGAATTAAAATCTGACCGGAATTTAACGATTCAATGTTTAGGGAGAAGCCGTTTGGCTAAACGAATGAGCAAGTCATTTAAGACAATTTAAACGACGGTAGGTGTCAATAAAGTCGTAGAAAATATTTTTATTCAAATTTTAACAGTATGTTATTTATGTGACGCCGAGTATAAATAATTATAAAGTATTGAAAAGTAATATCTTCAGACAAAAGTAACAATCAATAATCTTTAAAAAAAAAATACAAACAATATGGACTAGAAATACTGACTAATTAACCCCCATTCCCCCATTGGATAATATGTACCTTTTGACCTCCAAATTAATTTGGATCGAAATCTAAAATATGATTGGCCCAATGAGAATGTAAGAAAGTGTCTTTACATTCAAATCAGTAGAGTAGGAGGAGTAACAGATAAGAAATGGGTACCCCTAAGAAGGGACAAAAAATAGACACCATTATCGCTAAAATTGATAACTTGCTTATACATAAACCAGCTGATTTTACCAGGAACAAGAGGGGAGTAGAAATTACATCAAAACAAAGAATCTGATTATAAAGAATCTGTTAAAAAAATACAAGTATATGTAGAAATAAAAATAATGGCAGTTGCTTAAACTTCTTTGGATATTAAACAAAAAATAACAAAAATAATGATTTAATAAAATAAAAAACAATTGAGGTTAAGATAATGGCATTTTCTTGTCTTTCCCACCCCAAACAAAGCTGTAATTTTCTTCTTGTTCTTCATGTTTATTGGCTTCTTCTGCGGCTTCATGATCACCACCCTAAAAAAAATGAATTTCTATGTTTATCTAAGTAACATAATATGTAAAATGTAATAGAAGCAGAAGTCTTTTTAGGCAACATGTAGACAAACAGTTCTGCCACTTCATGATCACCTCTCTGAAGAGAATAAATGTCCTTGTTTATCTAAATAACATACTATGTTAAATACGAAGGATGCAGAAGTCTTTTTAGGCAACTACTGGACAAACAGTTACCTCCATGTAATCAGATATCAGATACACATATTTATCATCTTTCCATTGTTCTTTCTGCCTGACATTTTCTCTTTCAGGCTACTGCTATACTACTAAAATTATTAGCAATTTCCGATGACAGCGTTATGTCAATTGACCGAGGCATCAAAGATAAACAGAATAACAGCAGTTTTAAATGTCCATCAGGCTCAATGTAATATTTTCTGTCCAAAATACATAACTGCTGTTATTCTGTATATATTGGTTAATTGTAATCACTTACAACCGTTCCGACGATTTGTAAGAGTTGTGTCCCTTATCCAAGGTCTACCTCCTTAATTAGAATCAGGTATTTTTGTTTAAGGAGGTAGACCTATGATAAGGGACACAACTCTTACGGTTGTATACAGCATCTTACATCAATCTCATGTAAGCATCACAGTAACTAGATTGATTTCATTCTGTTTCAAACGAAAACTTGATAGGCTTTGGTGAAACTGAATATGATACAAGCATATCACTGACTTCAAGAGTTATATCCCTTACCCTAATTGTATCTCTTAAATCATTAATGAAAACCCTATTTTTTTACTGTGTTAATTGAAAAGTGATGTCTGTTAGAGTATATTGACAAAAATAACAAAATGATATTATTTGTAGATCTGAATAGAAGGATATTTCTTTAATCACATAATATCTTAGTTTCAAAGCAAATGTGGAGAAAAGTACGTATGATAATGAGTAAGGGTAAAACAATACACTGAAATTTCGATGAAATGTGATATTTTTAGTTTTTTCTAAAAAGACTGTTTCAGAGTGTTATTATTCCCATCAAGAAATCAAAATATTTGTTACAAATTGTATTTGGGTCATCAGTAGACGCAAACGAAGTTGTTAAAATAAATGTTCAACCTACAAAAATCATGAAAGTAACAAACTTTCAATAAAGATGAAGGTTAGATACAGATAATGTATCATACCCTCACTCTTGTATCATGATACATGGATTGATTGATTAATGTTCAATGTCCTATGGCAGTTATTTCATGCACTTCAGCATGAGAATGATTGACCAATTAAACAGACCCAGTTTTGTGCTAATCAGACATGTTGAGTCAGATTTTTACTGTGCTAGCTCACAGAAGCAACAGCAAGCAGGTAGGCATACCACCCCACTCTGTAACATTATTCTGACTTTAACCCAACCAGTCATCACTCTATCTCCTTAAATACTGCCTACTTGGCAAAGAAGCAGTGACAACCAATTTTCAAGTCTTTGGAAAGACTCAAACAGGGATAGAACTGATGACCTTCTGTTCTTGAAGTGAGCATGCTACCCTGAGACCACCATGGCTGCATGTCATGATACATATTGTATTACTAAGTAGGTATATCATTACATACAGAATAATGAGTTAGTTACATGTTTACAGTAACTCTTGCTTACCAGTATTGAAGTGATCATATCTTTAAATGCATCAGAATCTTGTGCAGTCAATGTTTTGATTGGTTCCCCTTTTTTGTCATAGTATCCAGCTGTTATTATCTTAACTTGTACTTTACCACCTACAAAATAAATAGAAATTAACCCAACATTGATATGACATCAATCTGATACACATATGAGCCTTAGCAGGCTGATAGCCAGCTATGTTTTGAGGTTTAATGGCAGGCTATTTCGGTAAAATTTTCTCTGACTTTAATAATGCCTGACCCATTTCATTCTTGTTTTAAAAATTTTTTTAAGTTTTTTTGCTTCAAAAAGACGAAACTGTAACCTGTAAAAGACCCTGGCTACAGACCTGTTCAGTCTCAGGAAGAGACTGTTACCTGTAAAAGGCCCTGGCTACAGACCTGTGTAGTCTCAGGAAGAGACTGTAACCTGTAAAAGGCCCTGGCTACAGACCTGTTCAGTCGCAGGAAGAGACTGTAACCTGTAAAAGGCCCTGGCTACAGATCTGTTTAGTCTCTTCCTTTTCTTTTTTTTTTTTTTTTTTTTTTTTTTTAGATATTTTCAGTTTGTCAAACAGCAAGTTTAAGTCCTAGATATAAGAACTATTAGAAAACATAAACCTCCCAGTGATTATTGTAATGAAGTTTTTAGATATTCTAGAACATAATGTTTTGGGCTAATACTTCTTGGTTAAGTGTACAAGAAATAAGTGTTTATTTTAACAGAGCAAAAAAAAAATGATGTTCAAGACATCATAGTTTTAGTGAGTGAAGTTAGACTGGTTTCTATAAGATTGGTTTATTTATAAATAGGACCTAAAAAATGTCATATTTACATCAGCACTGATACTACTCCTGTCATAGACCTTCATTATAATTTAAAACTTTGTCCCTTTCAATTTGAAACATCAGTATAAAAATAAATATCAGTATACAATAATAATTAATACCTGCTAAGTCCAAGCCAGCTTTTTCTAATTCATCTTTTAATTGATTTTCTACAGAATCTAAATCACTGCCTTTTTCTTCTGTTTTGGGCAAGTCCTTCCTATTGACCCTTGTCACACGTACCTTAACTCTATCATCATCTTTATCAGGGCCTGGAAAAGAGATTGATAGCATATCAATTAGGACACCAAAACAAATCATTAATACAACATAAGCTGTATTCCAATGTTATCAAAATCAAGAGTTTTCTGCATAAATTATGTTGATTACTGAAAACAAACTAGAAAAACTGTGAGCAAGCTCATTAAAGGATATATCCCTCTGCTCCCAATGCCAATATGGTCAAAATAGTCTGAAATTAAATCCCACAATAAGTTGTTGACAGAAGGACACCCTGATTACTATATACCTCTGGCAAAGGAGGGGAAGTAATATCAGTGAATAGCACTTTTATGGAGTGAAGGGGAAATTGACATTTGGAAAATGCTATAATCAATATGCTCCTCTGTAAAGTTGTTGTGGGGAAAATCGAAGACTAAATAGTGCTTTGATTCACCGACTTTTAAGTTATATTTTGCAAGGAATAAACAACAATAAATGCACAAAACAATGATGAGAAGATCCAAAGGATAAAACAATGATACAAATACCAAAAGGACAAAACAATCCTGTGAAGACTCAAAGGACAAAAAAATGCAAGGAACACCAGACAAAACAATGCAAGAAACATCAAAAGGACAAAACAATACTGTGAACACTCAAAAAGACAAAAAATGCAAGGCACACCAAACAGACAAAACAATGCAAGAAACTCAAAAAGGACAAAACTCTACTGTGAACACTCAAACGACAAAAAAAACAATACTGTGAACACTCAAAAAGACAAAAAATGCAAGGCACACCAAACAGACAAAACAATGCAAGAAACTCAAAAAGGACAAAACTCTACTGTGAACACGCAAACGACAAAACAATGCAAGGAACACCAAACAAAGCAATACAAGAAACACCAAAAGGAAATAACAATACCGTGAACACTCAACGGATAAAACAGTGCAAGGAACACCAAAAAGACAAAACAGTCCTATGAACACAAAAGACAAAGCAAGAAACACCAAAAGGACAAAACAATGCAAGGAACACCAAAATGACAAAACAGTCCTATGAACACAAAAGACAAAGCCAGAAACACCAAAAGGAAGAAAACAGTGCTATGACCACCAAAATGACAAATAATGCCAGGAACACCAAACGGACGAAATAATGCTACCAATACCCAAAGCAAAGAACAAAACAGTGCTATTAACATCAAAAGGACAAAAGACCAAGCCTCACAACACAAAACAGAAAAAAAATGAACTGCAGAAATGAACTCAAGAGAGTTGACGGTTCATACTTCTGTTAATACACCTGTCAGGCTGTTGGTTGAATGAAGAGGAAGATACAACTACCGAAGTCTACCATATTTACCTTTAATGTTATCTTTTAAATCTAATCCATCTTTGGTTGTTATATCTTCTGTAACTTCTTCTATATGTTTGTCTACTTTATCAATTTCTGAATAAAAATAACAAATGATTTCAATGAGACAAAATGTCAGTCTCTGTAAGAATCAGGTAGTGGGTGAAACATGGATAAAAATAACCCATCACAGTGTAATTTGACTATCTGTACAATAAAGACAAGATTTTCCATACCAATTTGGTTATGTATGTTATAACTTCACCGAATTGCATTGTAAATGAACATTTATAACATTCAAATGAAAATTTCCAAATACACCCAGAGATGTACTGATCAATCTAAGTTCTATTCAAATTGAGAAGACTTCTTTGCGAGAAATAATAATGTCAGCATGGTGAGTTTTTGAAATCAATGTTTCAGATTTTTACCATTTTGCCTGATATTATATAGATTTGTATACAATTTCAAAAATAATCAAAAGATATGCAGACATCACTGGTTAAAATATAAGCTTTCTTCATTCAAACGTTTGAACTTCAATGACAAAAATGTCTTCTGGAAAAAAAGCTTGAACCCTCTTTAAACACTCATTTGAATATATGCATTAGTGACAGATCCGGGGTTCAAAACTACCCTACAGTTGCACATTTTTTTGTTAATTTCACATGCATTTCATAATAGCATGGAAACCACTTTCCTTAATCTCCAGCTCCACCACCATGCATGGAGCTTGTTACACATTTTGTAGATAATATTATTAAAGTACTCTCTATGTTCTAAATGAATAATGTGGTCAGTTGTGGGTCAAGAGAGAATTTAGGTCATGACTGACTAATGAAAACCATGAATTATGTTAAATCCTAATAAACATACCTTCCTGTGTATTGTCTAACCTCTTCATTAGATTGTCTAACGTCTGTGTTAAATGTTTATAGGATTTCTTTCTATCCTCTAAATTCACTCCTACCTCCTCTTCTGCCTGTTATACAAATGACATGATTAACTATAAAAATTGTTCTATGACCCTTCTTTCTTACTAAGAGTTCCCATTTTAATTATGCCAAAACAAATTAGCCCAAACCCAAATCAAATTCCAAATAGAATTTTTAAAAATATATAGCAAAAACAATGATGTTTTAATGGAAAAAAAAAAACAAACTACAAACATTGATATCCATAAAAAAAATTAAAAATTCCTGGTATGTATATTACTTGATCTAATTACACTAAACAACTTGTCCTAGTTTCAGTATCTTACTTGACCTTCATCTAAGTATATTACTTCATCTCACTTTAATTGACCTAATGATAGAACTAATGTATATTTTGCTGTCATCTTTTTTCACAGTTTTAGCAAATAATCAGCTTTCACACTGTTTTAAAAGTATAATCATTCCCCAAATTGTATTTTAATGTTCTTCAAGAAAACACTAATAACATATTTTTCTTTGTGTAAGAGGTTGGGCAGCAAATATTTTACTGCTTCCAGTACTTGACCTAGTATCAGTTTGTTATTTGACCTCATTTTTATATATTTTATATATTACTCTACCTCATTTATAATGTTATCTAGCTCATCCCGTACAGCATCTTTCACCTGACTCTGAAGCTCTGATAAACTTTCTTTGTTTCTCTGTAGTCTTGATTTTAAATCTGAATGTTTTGATGCTTCTTCAAGACCTATAAAACAGGAATTATTAGTGAATACAATGGATTGAAATGAAATTCAGAAGTAAACATACATGTACTTAAAAGTGTAATATACCCTACCACGATACAGTCCTTTTCTTCAAATTTCTCAATGACTAGCCAGAATAATAGAGGACTGTACAGGATTCAACTAGTACGAAACAAGAAATGTACACATCATTTCACTAGCCCCAGGCTTCGGGCTTGTGGATAAAGGCAAGCACTGACAGTATATCACAGTAATTTTCCTGATAATAATACACAGTACGATTGTTTGTTTGTTTAATGGTTTAACGCCCGAGCAGCAATATTTCAGATATATTCAGGCAATACACAATATGAGTGAGGCTGCTTATTATACTGATGATATTGATTTTTTTTCTAAGAATGTACAAAAATGTGCTGTATCATTAATTCAAACATTGATAAATCATTTAATATTGAAATTGTAAAAAAAAAAAAATTACCTTTGTTTTTACACTGTGTGTGAAACTCATGTTCTGTGTAATTTACTTTTTTTCATGTAAGCAGCTTAATAAAAAAGAATGGAAACTGAGAGGAAATTAAAGCCAACACTGTCTCATGTCAAATCAGAAATATGGCAACACTTTGTTCACAATACATATCATGATACATATTGTCATTTGACCACAATATAGCAATACATATCATTACAGTTCCACATATACTGCAAACCAACTTCTCTTCATAATTTCTTTCTATCACATTTTTTAAGATTAACTATTCCTTAACAACAAGTTATGAACAAAAAATTCAAGCGTGTGAAAAAAATATAGGTATGTTAAAAACTTACTTTTTTCTACAGTTATAAGTGATAATAAAATGTTCATGAAAACAATTGTTTAAATGTAAATAACCAAATATATGATCTCATGGGTTAATTAAATACCACAAAAGTTCAATGTGCCAGCAAAACTTTTTCTGTGTACCATATTTGGAGGTAGACCTAAGGTAAAGGACACAAGTCTTTAAAAATCATTGGAATGCTTGTATTCAGGCTCTTTATATCAATCTCATGTAAGCATCGAAGTAACTTGAATTGATTTCCTTTCTTTTTCAAGTGAAAGCTTGGAAGGCTTTGGTAAAATTGAATATGATAGAAACATATCACTGATTTCAAGAGTTATGTCCCATACTCTAGGTCTACCTCCTTAAATGTACTAAGCATGAGTAATCATATTTTGGCTATTCATGGGTAAAAGTGTAATCAATTTTATCCTTCTTCTTATTTATTAATTTGATCAACACTTATCTTGTTATTTCTGGGGATAACCTGATTTTTTTAAATTGGCCTATGAATTAACTACAGAATTGTATTTACCGTTTTACATCAATCTCATGCAAGCAACGGGAAAAAATGTTACAGATGGAAACACAGACAAGGGTAAAACGGTGTAACCCCTTCTCACTCAGAGCAGGCGTCGAATTCACAAAAAATCGCAAGACTAAAGTTGATCGCAAGTAACGACGTCACAACCTAAAATAGTATTGTGATGTCATAACTTACGATCAATTTTACACTTATGACTTGTGAATTTGACACCAGGGAATTAAAAAAAAAAAAAAAAAAATAAAATAAAAAAAAAAATGAAAAACTAGAATATGCTCAGTTCTGATCAAAACAAACTTCCTTTCAATATAGAATCAAAGTTTCTAAAACCATTCTTGATTTACAAAACATATAAATTATTAAGTAAATGGATCAATCGCCATATACCATATGCCCATCTTTAAAATGCACAAACCTTTATCAAAGTCATCCATAAGATCTTTCATTTCTTCATCTATCTCATCGTGTTTTTCATCATCAGTACTGTCGTCTGCCTTTGAAAATGTCTCTTCAGCGGGAGATTTTTCATCTTCCTCTGTACTATCTAGATCTTCAACTACCTCAGATACCATAGATTTAGACTTATCTTTTGGTTTACTTCTATAAAGGAAAAGTGGTCTGGTAAAACAGCAATCACAAACATTAATTTGGTGATAATTAAATTTGAAACAAGCTGATTCTGTTTGAGCAAACCAGCTTATTCAGTATAACATGATTTGGTACTGTGATGTCATTTATGTCGAATGATTTGCTATTAATTGTTCACAACTAAATAAAGATTTGATTGAGAGCAAATTTTGAATTAGGACTACACACTATAAGAAGTCAAATTTTAATTAATATTTCTTAAGGTCTAGCATTAAAAGTAATTTGTATTTTGTCCATGGATGAACAATATTAAGTGTAAGTGTTCGTAAGAATCAGGCAAAATGAAAAAAATCAGAAACATGCATGTCAAACCCAACCCATCTGACAATGTAATATCACTCAAGGATACTTTCTCTGTTTGAAAAGACCATTATTTGATCTCTGCATCACCGGCTTTGTGCAGAAATTTTTCAATAGATCTTAGAAATATGTGGTTTTGACAGAGTTATCTGCCCTTGAAATGTTCATTTCCAATCCATTTCAATGAAATTGTAACTCAATTGTCCAGCATGATATGGAAAATCTTATGTTTTCCTCGATTCTGGTGGTGCAAATAGTTAAATTACACTATCAAAATGATAGGTTTTTTCATACCATGTTTCACGTACTGCCTGATTCTTACAGGGACTGACACTTAAAAAATTGATGTACACTTTATCACGTGTGAGCAGATAATTCAATTTATGAATATCAAGGGAAAGTCCATGATAAAACGGGTACACATTTAAGACGTGCATGATATATTTGGATTTTAATGTTTTTGAGCCCCTTATGATAAAACAAAAAATCTTTTTTATTATGTTTAAAGAAATATTTTAATACATCAAGTACAAATATTTTGAATACTAGTATACCACTAAAAATAACACTGAGTACTTTCTAACCATAGATTTTAAAAAACTGAAATAATAAATTTCACCAAAGAAACTGTACACCACCAAACAAACACTAAATGTAGTGGTATATTTATTTGGTGATACCTTGTTTGCAGATATTCAGATGTTCTGTTAAGCTGGAAATTAATGCATATTCAAATATTGTAAAAATAAGCTTGGGTGTCTGTATAATCATTAAACCTTATTTAATAGAATTTTGGATGCAGTATGTTTATGTATGTTGTCAAAAATAAAAATCTAATCTCTGTAAAAAATAATAATCGAAATTTTAAATGCAATATAAATTGAAACAATAATCAATGAACTTAAAGGTACAGTATTTACAGTCCGTATTCTTATTTCAACTCTAGTTGACATGGTTTCCCTTCAACAGGTTTCACAACTGATTATTAAATATTCCAAAAATTCTAAATAATCCGGCATACTTTTCGAAAGTGAGAGTAGTTTTATCATGACTTGACAAATCTTCAGTCACATCTTCTTCTGGAGCAACATTTCCATCTTTCCCTTCTGTAGAAATATCTTTACTTTTGTCCTTATCAACCATATTTGAATCTAATGGAACTTTTCCTCCAGCAATCTCAAGCTTTTTCAAGTCTTTAAATACTCTTTCCAATTCTTCCACACTATCTATAACTTGAACTTTGACCTTTAACTCAGCATCTGTAACACAATGGACTATAAATTTTATACATACAAAGGGTTTATTCCTCATGTCAATACTGGTTTACACTATTATTGTTCATATGGTAACCATGCCAACCTGGTTTAAGTTTACCAACAATGATGTTAATAAAATCAACAAAAGCCCCAATATCTTCATCCATGAGTCAAATATCCTTTACATTACACAAACTTCATTTTAAAACAAGTGTGAATGGATATGACACTGTATTCATTGTCTTGCATGTTCCAATGTTATTAAAATGTTTGCTTAGACTATATATTGCAATCAAAATTCTGTATATAAATTTTCTGATATATTCGTTTTGTGGATAAATCATATATCACCTTTTAAACTATCAGTGAGAGAGCTACTTGAAGTTTTAGGTTCTCCATTGCTGTCCATATATGTTACTGAGCCATCGTCATTTATCACCTTGAAGCCTTCGTCATCAGCTAAGGTTTCATCTTCACTGTACCCTGAAATAACAAACAGTCTACTTATAAAGATGGAAAGACTTGATTGAATAAAACATGCCCATGACATAAATTTATTCAAGTTTGAAGAAAAAGCAGTACAAGAGTTTTTTTCATGAAACCAGACAAATTACTAAGGATAACAAAATATTAACAATTCAACAGTAAAAATCTACATAAATCTACTTTTGAATAAAAGGAAAAAATTTTAGATTCTTCATAGGAATGAATTTAGGCGAAGTTAGATAAGTTCTCAAACATTATTTCATCAAGTAAAAATATTATAAGTTCATATCTTTCATGTTCCACAATTTTATTTTTGCAATTAACTAAAATGTTTTGATGAGATTGATACACACAGAATCTCAATGTTTATTTTGATGATTTTAGAATTTTTAAAAAGTAAACAGGTTGATATACAGTATTGTATTGTCACTTTGTTCTTTCACCCTCATAGACATTTAAAGTTGATCCATAACAAGAAAGGATATTGTGAATATATCAAAGAGACAACAATCCCACCAGGATAAAAAAAAATATCAGATCAAGGCCACCCATGGGTCTTCAATGACCAAACAGGAAACCCTCACACCACAGGAAGGGCTGCAATTGGCCCCAAATGATTCTCAGACCATTAATTTCTTAGGAAAAGCAATGAAAGAAAGAGGCATTATTTTTTACCTTTCCCTGCCCTCATAAGCAGATCCAAGGAGGAGTCTTTTATGCTTAAAAAGTTTGTTTGATTAGATAGAAAACAATAGGTTGTCAATTTGATAGCAAATAGGACTTTTCTGCATTGAAATTAAAACTGTGAATGATTTACTCCAGGAGTTTTTATTGAGTATTCTTAGAACAGAATCTGCAAAATATTTTTTTAATTTATTATGGGAAAATGGTCAAAATCCAAATTTTCACAGGCACAAAAAAAATGGCCACCAATCAAAAACAACATAAGCCATATTTGTCATATATTCATTGTGCCACATAGAACAACATACCCAAATTTAAAATCTGTTCAATACATTTTAATTTATTGCATGTTCAATGTTTGGCAGCCACATGGTGCCCATACATCTGTAAAATAATAAACAATATTTTCCACCAAAAATCCCAGTTAAAAATTAGAAATCACTGGAGCCCCCTCTTTTCTGAATTTCTGGATCTGCAACTTGCACTGTAACAGTGATTCAGTTGAATTTCACATTGTTCTTGGCCAGAAAAAAATTGGAATGCACTTTTTTTTAAAGCAGACAAGGGTGTACCTCAGAACCTTTTTGGAGAAATTTGTTAAATGTCTCCATAACAGTAAATAAATGTAAGAACTTATGATCTGATAATGCAGCAGACGTCAGATGTACTTTATACTCATCAAATCATACTAGAATGAACAAAACATCTGCTACAAGTTAATAAGATATTGTGGTATGCTACCTTTATCACCACATAGCAATAATAATCAATATTAAAAATAAAATTTTACAGAATAAAGTCATATACAGTACTGTACATGTATTCTTAAATCAACAGCACGTGTTATATTCATCAAAGTATCAACACTGCAAAATTGAGCTTTTTGCAGAAACTTTAATGGCAATGCTACTATGTTACGCATTTGTATAGATGAAATGTGTAAAAAAAATGAAATTCAAAATAAGCCTTAATATTTTTTTAAATGTTTATTTTGCATCTAATGCTTTATAGATTTATCTATGATTTGGTTGTTTTATCTTGAACAGCTAGAGATTTGCAATCATACAAAGACATGATGTGATACCAACAAGTGATATGAATAATTCTGCATTGTGATTGGTTGCTGTGTATCATTTTCTATAAAACCTGATTGCTAGCAAGCGATGTTGTGACATTTCTAACATTGTTCAATGGACTTAATTAACAACAATCATCTTCCGTCAAACACATCTACCATGTACATATGATGCCTTAAATTCCTATAAAATTTCATCAAAACCCGTTGAGTAGTTTATATGGACCTGCGCTTATGAAATTTTATCACAATACTGTGTGGACAGACTGATGGTAGGACAGACAGACAGAGTAATTCCTATTTACACCAAAAACTTTACTTGTGGGTCTATAAAAAGGATCACAACATAATCATATGTGAAGTTTTTTGCATTATTCAGGGTTCAGTTTAGACAAGTTTTTTGCATTATTCAGAGTTCAGATTAGACAAGTTTTTTGAATCATTCAGGGTTCAGTTTAGACAAGTTTTTAGCATTATTCAGGGTTCAATTTAGACAAGTTTTTTTTGTATTATTCAGGGTTCAGTTTAGACAAGTTTTTAGCATTATTCAGGGTTCAGTTTAGACAAGTTTTTTGCATTGTTCAGGGTTCAGTATAGACAAGTTTTTTTTTGCATTATTCAGGGTTCAGTATAAACAAGTTTTTGAAATATTCAGGATTCAGTACAGACAAGTTTTTGAATTATTCAGGGTTCAATTTAGACAAGTTTTTGGATTATTCGGGGTTCAGTTTAGACAGGTTTTTTGCATTATTCAGGGTTCAGTTTAGACAGGTTTTACTGTAGATGGTTTGATTTATACAAGTTATACTGTATAACGGACAGACAATAAGACATAACATAAAATACACAACACAACAATTTACACTTACTAGAAGTAAAATCTATAAGTAAACTAATAAACAGAAATAACATGGTCATTTGAAAAATTTGTACATGTATGTGCAGATTTTAAATAACCAATCTCTGAAACCCATGGGTACCTCTGGCATTAATAAGCCATAACAAATTTAAAAAGTATTGTAAATTAAAGTATAAGAAAGAGTTATAGCTCAAACAACCTTTCTCCATTTTGTAGGGTTTCCCAGGATGTTTAAAATATGTAATGAATAAACAGGCACTGTGTTACCTAGCAACAGCAAAATCTCTTTACTCTGTTACCTCAAAGTTACTAAGTCTTGTTTGATTTTACATTTTGTTGGTTCTATCAGTGGCACTTCATTTGCCTAACTTATCATCTTTTTCTTGTCCCTATCCAGTGTTAGACAGATCTAAAATTTTGACATTCAAATTTCAAACCTACCAATTGTTTAGTCCAACAAAACTGAAAACAGTATGAAAAAGTTATATACCAGTAGAAAATGTATAATTATAAAGTAAATCTACACTCAATTATCACTGACAACACCTTTCACATCAATACAAAATAAACACACTTAAGTACAATTCATTACCAACTTCCACAGTAACTTCTGGCAAAAAAATTAAATTGTTGCAATGATTACAGATATTCAATGTAAAATACTAAAAATACTGAATTGCAGGATTTATATGGGCTTGGTTAACCCACAAAATTGAATAATCAGTGCTTTCTAAAGCAGACAAAAAGTGGCAGTTTTCACAAATTACATTTAAATGTCACTATCTGTAATAATCAGGCAGACGGTGAAACATGGTATAAAAAAAAAACGCCATTTCGAAAGTATAATTTGACTATTTGTACCATCTGATTCAAGGAAATAGGAGAAGAAATTCCATATCATGTTGGTAAATTGAGTAATAATTTCTACGAAATGCACGGATAATGAACATTTCAAGAGCAAATAACTATGTCAAAAACCTCATTTTTCTAACATTCGACTGAAAAATTTGTGAGCAAATCAAGTAAAGCAGAGATCAAATAATGGTCTCTTCAAGTAGAAAACATCCTTGAGTGGAATTATATTGTCAGATTGGTGGGTTTTTGACATGCATGTTTCTGATTTTTCCCATTTTTGCCTGATTCTTACAAAAACCTACACTTACATAATATCACATTCTTAATAGATAGGGATCTCCCTACTTTGGAATTTATGGCCAGCTACTACTAAAATAAACAGCCTTGACTACTTTACAATATTAGAATGAGCTACCAGAGTCTATGTATTAGATAGTCAAGAAAATAACACTTATAGTAAACTGTCAGTCAAATCGGTTTCATACCTGTTAACCAACCCTCTTTTGGAGACAGACTCCATCTCTTATAATTTGACACTGTTCAATATGTTTATAAAAAACCTAGGATAATCATACATGTATGTATACTGAAACATATGATAATCATGTGTAAACTAAAACATAATTTAATCACATGTAAACTGAAACATTTTAATCATGTATTAACTGAAACATATGATAATCATGTGTACATATAAACTGAAACATATGTTAATCATATGTAAACTGAAACATGTTATTCATATGTTAACTGAAACATATTTTAATCATACATATAACCTGAAACATATGTTTATCATATGTAAAATGAAATTTTATGTTAATCATATGTAAACGGAAGCATAAGTTAATCATATCAGGCTGGATTCATATGATAATCATATGTTGCATTTTATTTGTTTCCCATGTGTTTCACTTGTGGTAGTGTACTACCATGCATCAAGATCTTCAAAGCTCTTGATATCATAGTCTTCTATCCACATATGTATAATACATACATAACATAGGCTGGATTTAGACCAAGTAGTCCATTCACACATCTTAAAATTAACTCTTACCAATTTCTTTATGTCAGTGAACAAGCTTTGTAAATGTAAGCATATAATGTAAGAGCATATGAATAGTCATTAAATTAAAGTACTTAAAAAGCATTTCAAAGTAATCCTATGACAAATGGATGAACAGACAATGGTACACCACAATAAAATAAGGCATATCAAACATTCCTGATTTCACTTACGTAATTTCTTTTCCTCCAATTGGCGTTTTCTTTCTTCTTCTTCCAATCTTTTCTTTTCTTTTTCCTCTGTGAATACAAAATTAATAATCATGTTATTAGAGCTATTCCAGAAAAAAAGTGTCTCCAGGGGGCAAAATGGCATTGATTTATTAATGTGTTGGTTGGAGGTAAAGTTAGTGAATTTTCTATTAATCACTTGAACTGTGACTTAATTCTAATGTGTTGGTGGTACTGGTGAACCATATTTTGTCTTTTAACCCTTACCATGCAGGAACCGTATATATACGATCATGGACTGTTTTCTGATTTTTAGGTTCTGACAATTTATTTTTAGCTTTGGAAACCACAATTTGATTTAACATACAAGCAGAGTGAATGTGCTTTAAAATGAGGCTATCTTATACAGAGTTTTAAACAAAAATAGGGACTTGACAGCTGAAAAAGAGGTCATGAGTTAAGAAGGCCACAAAAAGTTGTGATTTTTTTAGGGGCAGGGCTCAATTCTCAGCCCATATACTAACCACTTTCAGTTTTAGGCCAATCTGAAGCCAAAAATTGCAAAAATCCTCACTTTTTCTCATTAGTGATCCCTCTGGAAACCCCTGACCTTCCACTTACGACTGTAATGAACAACTTTTTGCTTAAATGACCATCAGAGGGACCAAGCTTTGAAAAAAATTCACTTTGGACACTATTACCCCTGCTGAGCACCGCATCTGGTGAAAAATAACACAAAATCACCAAAAATGACCATTTTCAGGCAATAGACCAATTTTCCTGTACATGCCCATGCACCCTCCCACTACCTCCTCACCCCATCCACCATGTGATCACCTACTTTTAAATTATATAAGATAATCAGCATCAGCATCATGATGCAACTAATTTGCATAAGTTTGCAAAATATCGAAATCTAGACATTTTTTGAAACAATTCAGCACGGTAAGTGTTAAGATTTGTTCTGTATAAACAGGTATTCTCCTTACCAAGGTTCAAAATACATGTAAATTAATGTAATAAGACTTTAAAAAGAGTTTGGTTAAGACAGGTTTTTAGATTACTCAGGGTTCAATTTAGACAAATTTCACAGTATCGACTCCATTGATGCAAATAAAGTATTGACAGATGGTGCTGTAACATAACATAACAATCCAAGATAAAAATCAGAAAGGAGATCAAATCAAAAAAAAAAAAAACATTGTTCACAGAAATTTAAGAAAATTGACTTTTGTATGAATAAAGTTTCATTATTCATAAAATATAAAATTGCAATGTGAGCTCACATCAACAGAAAAAAAAACAAACAACTGAAGTTTTCTGAAAACTTGTCCAACCACTTCAAAATATTGTGCATTACAGACAGACTGCTGATATACCACAGTTAGTGCTGTTTACAGAGACAGGCATAAAAATTAGTATTTATTCCATCAACACCCATAGTTAGTGCTGTTTACAGAGACAGGCATAAAAATTAGTATTTATTCCATCCACACCCATTGTTAGTGCTGTCAACAGAGACAAGCATAAAGATTAGTATTTATTCCATCAACACCCACAGTTAGTGCTGTCAACAGAGACAGGCATAAAAATTAGGATTTATTCCATCAACACCCATAGTTAGTGCTGTCAACAGAGACAGGCATAAAAATTAAGGATTTATTCCATCAACACCCATAGTTAGTGCTGTCAACAGAGACAGGCATAAAAATTAGGATTTACTCCATCAACACCCATAGTTAGTGCTGTCAACAGAGACAAGCATAAAAATGAGTATTTATTCCATCAACACCAACCTTCAACCATCTGTTGATATTCATTATATTGTTCCTCGTCAAGGACAGGATTACATGTTATTGGTACAGCTTGTGCCTGTTTGAAAGGTTTAAGATATGGATGGTGACATATCTTGTTTGTATGCACTGTCATGACGTACGAACAGGTTTCTGGTTCGTCAATCCGACCGATATGATCCCCTGCTCCTTCATCACATACAAACTAGTATAAAAAAAATTTCAAACAATATCAACTTGGATTAGATAAAATTCCTGCCAATTTACTGCAAATTTAAAAGAATTTCTACAGACATTATAGCAGACTTCATACTACTTTAGGACCACCTGTACTTTTAAGTTGCAATTTTAACATGAAGATGAATTGTAAAATCTTGAACTTTGTGCCATTTTAACATAAATATTGTGGAGAGATTCACAATTCACAGCGCACAATTTGTGGTGAAATTGTAATGGTAAACAGCTCTGTTATAGTAGCTTCAGCCTATAACAGAAAATGTAATGTTTGGAGTACAGGTCTAGTTAAAATCAAGCAGAGTGAAAAATCCAAATCAATGCCGCTAACAATCTTGAAATGCATCCAATATATCCTTTTACTGATGTAAGAATCAATGAATAAGTTTGGGAAAGTGAATAAAATGTCAGGTGGCTAAATAGTTACCTGCAGTGAAAAAAGTGGCAGGAAATATTTTCAATTTAAACAAAATTCAAATGTTTTGACAAGTTTCATTACTTTCTTAACCCTAAAAACATGTACAACTTGTATTGCATGTATTGTTCAGAAAAATGAACAAAATTTTCATCTCACCACCTAAATTTTGATGGTTTTTGCATGATTCTTAAACAGACCAGTACTTCAAATTTGAAAATATACTTTCAGTAGCGCTACAGTCATATTTTTCTTCCATGAAGTCACTGCATTCGTGTTAACCCTGCAACCCTTCTTGGCAAGGGATATTAATGAAAAAAGTTTAATTATCATGTAAAGCTAACATTGGAAAATGAGGAGAATCATCAGCAGAAGACCACATTGAGATAAAAGGGTGTTCCCTTTCATAATATTTTTTTTTTATGTTTTCCTCTGTCTGTAAGCCATTTATTGATTTAAAAACTGGGATGTATTGGATCCATTTCACGAGTCAGCTTAAATGATTACATTTTCTGTTCATATGCCAGTCTGACTGGCATCAACTCAAAAGTTTATAAAACAAATGTTTGAATTTGGCAAGCTTGTATAGTAATCTCTGAAAAAATCTGAAAACAGTTCATCATGCAGATTAAAGGATTAGTAACGATTCTTTTCACCTTTGTAATTGATCTTTGGTTATATGATATTTAAATGACAATGAGCCCGATGACAGGTTACCACTACTCTTATTGTGTATTTGACGTTCCATCGAACACCGAATTTAGTTTTATTTCTTGTTCAGAAACAGTTACTGATAACATAACCAGTCTTTGTTTTTCATTCGGTTGTTGCACTTGCGAGATAAAAATTATATATACATAAAATTGGCACTTTGCAAGAGTTATTGTTCTTGATTTGGTTTCATTTGGTTGATTATAGATGGAAATGAATGTATGATTTTCTAAAAAGTGCAGATCTGAATGCAGAAATGATTATGTGAAAATATAGCACAAGGAAACTGAAAAAAGCATTGTTTGTTTGGTGGGTTTTTTCTACACCATGAACCATTAAAACATACCCTAACTTCAGTTTTCCTTTGGTTACCAGTAAGATCACATTTGCTTCCATTGACATATGACTGACTATGATACCTATTTAACCTTTCATTTGGCTGTAAAACAAAACAAATACAATGTACATATAAGGTCATTCAAATTTCATTTCTCGGTTCGAAGACCAATCTTCAAACCTATTTCTATTATTGTAATTGTTAAGGATTTAGAACAGAAGATGTTAAAATCTTATAGCTTGACATCACAAATATTTTACCAAATTCAATTAATCTAAAGTTAAAGAGGCAAGCATACTACCCCAAACAACAGGATCAATGAAACACAACTGTAAATGAAATTCATGAGGAAAAAATTCCGACTTTTTCTGGCTTTACATGTTAAAAATTAACAACTTCCTTTGGAAGTGCCCAATTATAATTAATTGAAAATTGTGGACTTGATTTTCAGATTTAATCAACCTCTATTTAATTTATTTTATAGTTGAAATTCTAAAAAAAAATTATAACTGTACTTATAAGAAACATTATTTTTGAAAAGCCATGATACAAATGTATGTTAATGATCAAATGGCTCTTGAACTCAATAAGAATAGAACCAGCCTTCCTTTTAATTTCAAAATACATGTATGAAAATGCATTTTCACAAAATACTTCATTTTCTAATGTCGCAATTTGCGATTTTTTATTTTATCTGGCGACAAAAATAGCCAGTTGGCAATTTTCTTGGCGCCTAGGTTTTGTATATTGAAATTGACAGGAAGTTCATCAGCAACGGATATTCTCTCCAATTAAACAATTGTGTTGACAGTCAGAGTTAACTGACTATGACCAACTTACGACCGAAGGCAATTACAGGTAATTAGATCAGGCGACTGGACTGACAATATCCTCATAGGAGGTGTCAATCAAATGTAAATATATTATTGAGCCAATCAAAACTCTCATCATCTGGTCAAAGGTAAACACAATTAAGGCCATGTGCACGTGGCTACACACAAGTTTCACGAGCCCTACTTAACCATGCAATACATTCAGAAACAGACTTACGTAATAACAGAATAAATTAAATCCAATTAACAATGATTATCCCATCAGGAAGTGTCTAAATACTTCGAACTGAAAGAGTTGATAAAAGAAAATGGATGACATTTGTTTACACTTTTGCCATGTGACTTTTTTGGCAGGAAAATCGGTAAACAAATAGAATGGGGATTCCCAAAATCTAATTAAGGAAATGCTATTAAAATATCAAGATAATTAAACAGGGACACAATTAATGGTCCATGGTACAAACTGTAGTTTCATAGAAATTTTATCACTTGACAAAAAGAATCAAGTTTGTCAAAAATAATAAGAAAAAAAAAGTGAATTATATTGTATTAGGTAAATTAGACCATAAAGAGCAACTCAGGGACTGTATGAGAATAGTAATATAGTCTTTGATGGAAGTAAAATACCTGTTTCTGGAGTAGTACTTAATATTTTATGCATATGAAAGTGACAGACTAGAGCGAAAAACCTGCTTTATACATGCATCAAGAGTGAATCTTGGGTACATGCATGTCATGAATGGAGAATTGACAAAGATAATTCACCAGTGAACTTAATACTGCCTTTTTTTAAAAAGTTTTTTTTTTGGCACCCTTTGGCTCTAATTTCTGAAAACAGGCGACTAAAAGTGGCAGCTGGCGATTTTTCTGGAGACAGAATTTTGGAAGCCAGAGCAGCCCCTGCAAGGGATATAACTCTTAAAATCAGTGATATGTTTGGATAGTATTCAATATCACCAAAGCCTACCAAGGTTTCATTTGAAACATAATGAAATCGACCCAAGTTATTTTGATGCTTACATGAGATTGATGTAAAATGATGAATACAAGAGTTCAAATGATTTGTACCCCTTTCACTAGGCCTACCTCCTTAATATACAATAAAAAATAAGAATCGTCACAGTAAATGAAAGGAAAATACATCTGGGTCAGGCTAAATTTAAAAAAACTTCCAATTCAGAATTTCTTCATATCTTTGATTTCAAGCAATTTGCTTAGTCAAAATTCGAAGAAAATATTAATGTGACATTTTTATGAAACTATCATAAATAAGCAAACCTCCTCTTCTTCAGCCCACTTCTTCTCAGCTTCAAAATACCCCAAGTATATGATATCTCCTAGCATCCTTCCATCTGTAGAAAGTTTAATTTGAGTTGTATAATGAGGAAATGGTGTAAAAATTAAAGTTACTTATACATCTCTTAGCATCCTTCCATCTGTAGTATGTTAAGTGTAAATTGTAAACTGAGGAAATGTTGTGTTTAAAATAAATAGTACATGAAATAAATTTATAATCTAAAATAAACCATTTTATGAATCTTTGATGTATAGAAAACTTGACAATGTCAATGGGTTTGTAGAAGTGGTTTTTTTTATGTTTTGTTGGATTTCAACTGCAATTGTATGCATCCTACATGTACATACATGTATGTGTGTTGATGCATATGTACATGACTGAATTTTCTTTGTTATTTTTTTCTTTATTGCTTTTCCCTTAACTACATGTATATTTCAGGATTTTCATCTTACTGAAGAAAGCCAGATTTAAGCTACATGCACATATAATAAAAACATTCATAATAAACCAATGCATTCTGCTACATGCATGTGTAAGTACCTTCTAGATGGAACTGTCTTATATATTTTCCATAACAGAATTCATAACTCCACCAGTCTTTAGCCTACATAAAAGCAGCATATTGCACTAATTCAAAACATTTCAAATTCAATATGTGAAGAAGCAGATTTGTACAAGACTATACATAAAAGTATTTACATACATGTACAAGGTATGTTGAGCACTAACATGTAGCAATGCAATCATGACAAAATATGTTCAACCAAAGGCAAAATTTCATAAGATAAAACATAAATTTTCTCTTTTCCTTGTTGAAGATATATGTGTGTAGGGAAAAAGTCAAAACATGCCATTTGTTCACATAGACTAAAACTCTATTTTGCCAAGTCAGTGATTTTTCAAGTGCTCATCACTGACCAAAGACTTTTCAGGAATGTGAAAAAAAAGTTTGCCTCATTTTGCCACCTGAAATCTTTGAAATTTTTCTTACTTTAAGCAAACATGGACCAGTTTCCAGTGGTTTTAACAATTCTGGAATACCAGTTTCTAAGGCTTCCTTCTCCTTCTCTTCTGTCTTCTTCTCAGATTCTATTTGATCAGGGAAATAACACTGGTATCTTTGTCCAAATTTAGAAGTCAGGTGGATGTGGTTAACTGGTAGTTCATCCTGAAAAAAATGGCATGTTCTAGATTTGAATTACGGTTTTACACGTACCAATTCATATTTGCAAATTTAATATCATAAATGAGCTGAAGGAGCTACATATGCAAGTATTAAAGTAAAAAGACAACGGTGTCATACCTCAGTCTTCAATAAAACTGGTTCTTTTAAGATATCGATTCCATAGTCAATATTGTTGATTTCTTCAATGTCTAGCATTCCCGCGAATGTCAGAACATTGCTAAAAGACAGGAAAAGGCAGGTACATCCTATCCAGATGTGGATGCTGAGGTCCATGTTTGTTGACATTCTACAGCGCATGCGTAACATTACGCAGCATTCCGAATGGAAATTTAGCTTTGTCTTATGACCTATGATCAAGTCTTGTCGACACTAAACTGGGACGGACATTTAAACGGACGGTTTCGAGAAGTGACACCCCACAGTCCACATTGACAAAATTGTTATGCCAAACCACTCAGTGTATGACTACCTTAGAAAAAAAATCAATTTCTTGGAATACTGCCCCTGCATGTATGAAAAAATTAAGCAACACGATAAATAAGCAACTATTTACTGCATGAGCAGCAAAGATCTTTTTATAGACCCCCATAAATGTTTATACAAGTGCACGGAAGAAAACACTTTTGTAAAATACTTATCATACTTACAAAATAGAATTGGTTTCACATGCTGTTTTGGGTCAAATATCACCAGGATTATTCGAACGTATTACAAATGACAAATTGAAATGTTTCAAATTAATTAAAGGGAGAGAGTAATCAAGGGAACAAAGGTTATAGCGGTAATCAAAAGAATGTAATCAAGGGACGAAGACCAGAAATGGAAAACAGACATACACAACAAAGAACATAAAGTAACTAAAATCATACATACAAAGCAACAAAAGTAAATGAGCAACTCGGACTTCACCAAAAACTGGGAGCATGGACCAGGTGCACAGGTAGGGTAAGCGTCCTCTGCTTAATTTATGTGATATAGATAATGAGTTTTATTATCCTTTCACCTGTAAATTCTTTTGGGAGGAAAGAAAAAAATTTTTTGCCTAGTATGGTTTATATCAATCCAAATAATATAAAGTTTTGGAATCTTTTTTTTTGTTCATATGATTATAACACATTAGCCAAACTAGCAAAATTTTGTAAGATTATATTGTCAGTTATAAATTAGATTTGCTGTGAATCAATTGAACACATTTTATTGCATAATTTAACAGCAAAAGGATCGGACAAAAGTTATGTCAACTTAAAAGCGTCCTCTCCTAAATATAAAACATGAATATGGTATATACGGTATGAATAAGATGCATGCATCAACATGCAATTATGACAAGTAATGCGTTTTACAACAATTGAACAGACAAAATAATAAGGTAAAAATATATACATAAAAATACGCCTGTGCTTTGATAAAGTTTTACAATACAGTAGTAAAAGGTTATTCACTTTGAAACTTTGTAATAGTATTTACAGATTAGAAGCGTAATTTGCTTTGTTTAATAAATTGTTGAACTGCTTTGAAAATGCTTTCATTGTTTTCTTCATTTAACCCATTATTACCAAATGAAAGAGTTTTTATATCCAATGCATCGAGAAAATTTAACCGAATTCGTAGCTTTTGTCTCAAATTCTGATAAAGAGGACATTCTAAGAAATGGTGAATAGAGTCTTCAATAACCTATCCACACGAACATTTTGAATCATTTATTAAGTTAACTCTAAAAAGATCAGCATTTAGATTGCTACAACGATGTCTTGTGTGTGTGTGTGTGTGTGTGTGTGTGTGTGTGTGTGTGTGTGTGTGTGTGTGTGTGATTTTTTATATAACATTGAAATACCTGTTTCTATAAAATTTAGGGTATTTTGAAAGTAATGTACTTATTTTTTGTTTTAATGAATGGGTAGATGTAGAGTTTCGAATAGTCACATCTAATCTATTCCATAAATTAATAGATGAAGGAAAGAGGGAATTTGAGTAAAGCTGAAGTCGAGTAAGTGGAACTCTGTAGTCACCTTGATTTTTTAACTCATAATTCTTATCAGCAAGGTTGAAATCTTGTAAACAGTCTTTTAAATAATTCGGAGATTCCCCATTTCGAATTTTGTACATTAAACAAAGCTTCCGATTTTCCCGTCTATCTCGAAGAGTTTCCCAACCCGTTGCAAAATATAATGATTCAATACTGCTAAATTTTGAAAGTCCGGTAACTATTCTTGTGGCTTCATGTTAAAGTAGCTCCATTTTATCTATATTTATTTGACCGCACTCACCCCAAATTTCACATCCAGATGCTAAAATTGGTCTTATATATGAAATATATATTTTTTTCTAAATTTTCTCTCCTAAGTGTTAACTTGAATTTTCTTAGCATTGATATTTTTTGTAGCGCTACTGGTTATAGATTCAATATGACAATTCCATTTACTGTTGCTAGAGAAAAACACACCAAGATGTCTATGATCTTCAACATAGTTAACATTTTCACCACCAAATTTAACAATTAGTTTATCTACATTTGTTCTAGTTGTAAAAATATACTTTCAGTTTTGGCGGGATTCAAATCAACTAACCATGTCTTAGACTAATTAAGTACTAAATTAAGATCGTTATTTATTTTATTTTCTAACGATTGGGTATCAGCTGAAGAGCAAAAAAGTTATGTATCATCCGCAAACAACCTCGATAGACTTTCAGTATTATCAACAAGATCGTTTATGTATATTAAGAATAACAAGAGTCCCAAAACTGAACCCTGAGGTACTCCACCTTCAATTAACCCCTCCTGAGATGAAACATTCTGTATCAGAACTTTTTGTTTCCTATTTGAAATATAAATTTCTAACCATTTTAATAAATTGCCTGAAATACCATATGCTTCAATCTTTTAATAACCCTCGATGCCAAACCTTATCGAATGCTTTTGATATGTCACAAAATACCGCGCATACCATTTCTCTATTGTCTATAGCTTGACATATGTTATGATATATTTCTATTAGCTGATGAATTGCAGAGTGGCCATGACAAAAACCAGATTGGTATTTATATATCAAATTGTTGTGAACAAAAAGGTGATTATGTATATGATTGTATATACATCTTTCATAAACTTGACCAACGCAGCTTAAGAGTGAAATAGGTCTGTAATTGGAAGGATGTGACTTATCTCCCTTTTTGAATAATGCAAATTACAAGAGCTGATTTCCATGTGTACGGGTAAACAGAATTTTGTCACGAAAAACTAAAAAATATGTTTAAGGGTTTACAGACAGTTCTAGCTGTGTTTTTTTTTAACATATGGTGACTAATGAAATCACAGCTTACTGCTTTTCCAATTTTTAATGTCTCTAAAATATCACGCCCCGTGCAGGTCCGGGTGTTAAAAGAATAAGCCTGCAGCAGCGCTAAGCTTGTCGTAAAAGGCGACTAAATAGTGCTCAGAACCCTAGCCGGGGGCTAGGGCGCTCTGCCCACAAAGCAACTAGGATGGGTACCCCTGGCGTGTTAAATGCTGAGGTTGTCAGGCTATAATACGGAAAACCTGACCGCAAACCATAGTGGTGCACCGAGTTGGGAAAGATGCCACGTTCCTCGCACGTTAAAGAACCCTACTGTACTCTAGACGTACCAGTCTCCGGTTCCACAACATTACAGTACCTGTCGATCAAAGGGGAAAAATAGTTCAACCTGTTGATACGGATGACATTATCGTTGATTTGTGCAACAGACAGCTAGGTCTGAGCTTATCGGCCTGTGATATAAGCCGTAGTCATGTCATCGGTAAAGTCAAATATGGAAAGTGCCAAGTAATTGTAAGATTCATGTCCTACCGTACCAGGGCTATGGTCTACTCAAATAAGAAATATTTGAAAAACAATGCAGATGGTATTTTCATTACTGAAAATCTTACCAAATTTAGAACGGACTTGACCAAAAAACTCTTTCAATTGAAATACAATGACAAAATACACGCATATTGGACATCAGATGGACGCATCTTTGTTAAAAGATTTGAAGATAACAGGAAAGGAATCGTAAAAAAACTTTGAGGACATCTCTAACTTTGAAAGAGGTATTGACCGATCAGCTTGCCACGCTCGATCAGAATCTGGCCGCAATCCAGATACCAATGAGGATAACGACTCTCGGGGGATAAACTATCCAATCAAACAAAATTGTTAAATTAACTTGTTGTCTCTATTTTTTCGAATTTAAATGACTGCCTACTATAATTTACAACTTAAAATGCCTTCAAAATACTAATATAAAGACTGATATTATTAACAGTTGATATACATATATATATATTTATTTTTCTAATTATGGTCCAAGTAATAGAGTTGTGAATATTTATCTCATGTAAATTCAACTTTTGTAATGCTGTCTTTCGCAAATAGTAATTTATTTTTTTTTTCATTTCCATTTTTTTTATCTAAATTAATTGCAATTAGGATGACTATAATCAAAATAATCATAAGTAATTATTTGTTCCCTTATAATCATTCCATATTAAATATCACCACATGAATAAATATAAAACTACAATCAATTATTGTGTACTCTTAACACTAAAGAAACTGTTTATTAGACTTATTACCTGTATCTAAGCACACTTTATTTTTATTTCTCTCTTTTTGTTCTCTTTAAGTAAAGACCTTGACCCTTTTCAATGTTACATGACTAGACGTACTATACTGATCGATTTCAATACACAATCGAAAGTAGTGTCATTGAATACCTATCAAAAATGTACGTGTACAATTAATCGACATTGAGAGATGGCAGTTGCTTTTTCTCCCTCGCTCTTTTTAATCTCTTCAATCTCATATATTATCGTTAGGCGTATCAACTTCTTATGAAATTTTTAACTTAATAATATGCTTTCAATCTTACAAATAACAAACTTATCATTTATGGTTTAATATTGTTTATTTCAATCCTTTAGATGGCCTCTTTTAGTTAAATTAGGGGGCGTCTCACAACGTAACGGGTATTTGAAAAAAAAAAAAAGTAGTCAGTTGAATAACCAATTGTGATGTGTAAAGTATATATGATATTTATATCAAAATAAAAGAACTACTAGAATAATATATTACAGTTATCAAGTGGCTTTGATTTAAGAAAAAGTTTGTTTTTGTTCTTCTGAATTTATTAATCATTGTACATTAACTGCGTCTTTCATTTATATTTGAACAACTTATAATAATTTAAAGTCAGACCTAATACTGTAAAGTATCATAGTATGTACCTTCACAAAAACCGAAGTAAAAGTAAAAGTTAACTATATTTATTTTTCGACGATGATATTAGAATATTATCCAAATTCCCAAGAACCCTTCACGACACTTATTTACAATGCAAACCGTGTTTTTTCATTTCTGTTTAGTTAGAATTTGTATTTCTTTTTTTAATTTTACTTTCGTGAAATCTGATGATGTGTGTGGTTGCGTAGTATTGTTTGTTTGTTTGTTTTTTTTTGCCGTTTAGCCGCCCCCTTGTGTGTATTTTTCTTAAACTGAGACCAAATGGGTAATTGTATTGAACAATATAGGGCGGCTATTGGCTTATTCAATCTTCGTGATTATTCATTTAAGACAGTTTGTTATACCTCGAAAAGTAATGATAATTCTATGACAGAAATATTACTTACAAATTTTAGGTGTTCATTTCTTTTCGTCTCTCTTTGCATTCTCCAAAGCTTAAGTCCCAACATTAAAATTATTTTCCTGTTGTTTGTTTTAGAACACGTCAAATCCGGGTCCAAATTCGGAAAGTGGATCTACCTCTATTGTTAACGAATCCATTTTCTCCATATGCAATATCAATATCCGTAGTCTGAGAAATAAGGTCAACTTTCTAGAAAATTTCACAGATGAATTTGATATAGTAACTGTTACTGAAACTCACTTAGATCCAAGTGTCAATAATGACTTGCAGCTTCATTCTTTTTCTAATAATATTATCCGTAAGGATCGTAACAATACCGGTGGCGGTATACTGATCTTTGTAAAGGATGGTATATCAATGATACGAAAAGGTGAACTCGAAAACCCCATTGACGAAATATTATGGGTAGAGATAAAAGGTAAAGAAAGGTCAATGTTTTCTACTTTGTTGTATTTATCGACCAGAATGGACGGACGCTGACTTTTGGACAAGGCTAAACAACTCAATAGAGCACAGTTACCAATTTAACGAAAATATTGTGATAACTGGTGATCTGAACTCGAATTTATTTAGGCTCCACAATAATAGATTATATGACACAATGAATCTCTTCAATTTAAAAAATGTAATTGATAAACCGACAAGGGTGACTGTTCACAGTAGCACACTGCTAGACCCAATATTAATAAGTGATACAATTCAACATTCATTGACAGATGTACTTAAAGTACCATCAGAAATAAGTGATCATGATGCCCCAATAATATTTCTAAAATGTCAAAGATATGTACAAAAATCATTCAAAAGAGAAATTTGGCAATATGATAATATCAATTTAGAACATTTTTCGTCACAACTTGATAATGTTGATTGGGACGAACTTTTGTCTAACACCGAGGATGTCGATGATATTTGTAAAACCTTTTCCCAAAGGTTTATTGGTATTGCAAGGGAGAGTATCCCAACAAAATTAGTTCAGATACGCAATAATGATAAACCGTGGTTTGATAGTCAGCTGAGAAAGGAAATTCGAAAAAGGGACCGATTTCGTAAAAAGGCCCGAAAAACTAAAAGAGAAACTGACATTAATAAATACAAAAAGCAAAGAAACAAAGTAAATAATCTTAAAAAATACTTAAAAAAAAATTCGAAAAAAGTTTGGATAATATTATACTCAATAATGCTGCTAACTCAAAAACTTATTGGAAAATAATGAAGATGCTTATAAAATCTCGTAAGGGCTCTGGTGAAATACCCCCACTTAAAAATATTATTAATGACGAAAATATTGGTGATACCGCATACGGAGACGACGATAAATGTCATTTGCTTAATAAATACACTTCAGTCTAATTTCCTCTCTGGAGGACGAGAATGTTCCTCTTCCTGATTTTGAAGAAAAGACAAATATTTTCTTAACAGAACTTGAAATAAATGAATCTGAAATCGTAGACATAATAAAAATATTAGATCCCCATAAAGCATCTGGCCCTAGCATGATAAGTCATAGAATGTTGAAAATATGCCCCGAAAAAGTAGCAATTCCTTTAAGAATTATATTTAAGAAATCCCTAGAACAATGTAAGTTTCCCACCAGCTGGAAAATTGCAAATGTAATTGCGATCTTCAAAAAAGGAGACAATTCTCTTCCATCTAATTATAGGCCAATATCCCTGATAAGTTGTGTTGGAAAAGTGATGGAACGCATTGCTTATAAACATGTGTTTAACCATTTACAAAGAAATAAGCTCATTTATGAATATCAGTCTGGTTTTCTTCCACAATGTTCAACAGTTCATCAACTAATAGAAATTTATAATTGTATTTTAAATTCTTTAGAAAATAAGGAGGTACGTTGTTTTGTGTTTTGCGATTTTTCAAAAGCTTTTGATAAAGTATGGCATCATGGGTTATTACACAAAATGAAGTCATATGGTATATGTGGAAATTTATTGAATTGGTTTCAAAGTTATTTAGACAATAGAAAACAAAGGGTGGTGATCAAACAATCGTCTTCACAACCTTGCAACGTTACAGCTGGTGTGCCTCAAGGCTCAGTTTTAGGTCCTCTGTTATTCATAATATATATCAATGATATTGCTGAAAATCTTTTGTCCTTATGTAGACTATTTGCAGACGACACGTCTCTGAGCTACTCTGATCGTGACTTATCACACATAGAGAGAGTGATTGGCCATGACCTCAGAGAGCTAAGTGATTGGTCCAAAAAATGGCTCATGTCTTTTAATCTTGACAAAACGGAAATTATGTTGTTTTCTAATATTGAAACTCCCGAAATAAACTTTGTATTTAATGATAAAAATATACCAGTTACAGATATGCATAAACATTTAGGTGTAACATTTAGTAGCGATGCAAAATGGAATAATCATGTTGAATGTATAATCAAAACTGTATCGAAACATTTAAATGTATTACGGAAACTTAAGTATAGTTTAGGAAGAAAGAATCTTGAATCACTATATCTTACTTTTATTCGACCGTTATTTGGATATGCATGTGAAGTTTGGGACAATATGGGCGTGGGTTATTGCAATAAACTTGAACAATTGCAGTTAGAGGCTGCTCGAATAGTAACTAGACTTCCAATCTTTACTAGTGCACGAATCATTTATAGTGAAATCGGATGGAAAACTCTAGCAGAAAGACGTGAAAGAAGAAAACTACAGTTGTTCTATAGTATTCACCATAATAATGCTCCAGAATGTTTATACAATTTGATCACACCAACAATTCAGAGTACCCCTTACGTAATGGAAATGACTTGATACATCCTTTTTGTCGACTGTCTTTGACACAAGACTCGTTTTTACCATCAACTATACGGTTATGGAATAAACTCAATTAGTCTATTCGTAACATTGAATTTATAGGTAAATTTAAAAATGAATTAAAAAGGAGTAAATCAAATCCAACAAACAGAGTTCCTAAATATTTCGAGTTTGGAAATCGTAAATTAAACATTATTTTAACACAAATACGATGTTCGGCCTCCTTTTTAAATTATGATCTCTCGAGAGTTAACATTATAACTGATCAATCCTGCCGATGTGGTGCTAGCATTGAAGATTCAAATCATTTTTTCGTTGAATGTCCTCACTATTCTGATATTAGAAACAGACTCCTTATTAATCTAAATTGGTTACCGGAAAATTGTCGAGTAAATTTAAGTACCTTAACGTGTGGTCACCCGGCTCTTACCGATGAGCAAATTACAATAATTTTTAGTCATGTATATAATTATATAAAAGGATCTAAGAGGTTCCATATTGTATAATCAGTATCATTGATACTGTAAGTATATTTAAAACAACCACATACATCATCACATCATCACAATATTTGCTAGTTATATCATGTCAATATTATGTTTATATATTTATTGTATTGTTTTTGCATGCTTTCAATATGTATTGTTACACACTGTATATGGGAGAAGACTTAATAAGTTTCTCAAACTTGTGTCTAATCCCTTTTGCATAATTACGTAAATAAAATATGTTTAAACTAAAAAACCGTACTGTGGTATTCTCCCGGAGTAGGAACCATAGGGCTCCGCCACAGGAGGCTAAATTGCCAGACCCTACCCACCTCTCCCTATTTCCAGTAGCAATCAAAAATTGTCGATCCCATTGTCCTTGTGTCCCATCCATTTTTCATTTCATCATTTCATGTTCATTTTATCATCAATTTCATGTTCATCGTCTGAATATAGCTGAAATATTGCTGTTCGGACGTTAAACCCCAACAAACAAAACAAACAAAATATCACGTATTTCGTTCGTGTTCAAGGATTGGATTATCTAACATGTATTCCGTTCGTCTATCTATGATTGGTGGTGTTGAGTTCGAGTTAGGAATTTCAATTATTGAACAAAAGAAGTTGTATAGTATATTTGCTTTTTCCTATTTTGGTTGAATAGAGGCGGAATGTTAGTTGATACATTTTCCCTACCCATCAAAATTCTAACAAGTTTCCAATATGCCTTAGGATTTTGTTTGTCAACATTTAGTAATTCATTAGTATTTACGAAAAATTGTTCTTTAGCATATTTGATCTTGTTCACATTATTTCGCTGAGTTTTGTACCTAGATAAAAAGCTGCGTTGTTTCTTGCTTGCTTATGTAATCGAGCTCTTTTTCCTATTTCAGTTCGTATTTAGGAATTGTACCATGGCTTATCGTTCAGTCGGATCATAACCGTTTCACAAGGAATAAACCTTTTAGCTATTTTTAAAAACTTGTCCGTAAATTTCTTAGTCATTTCATCTATATTGGAAGATAATAACAAGAAAGTTTTCCAGTCAAACTGGTCAATAGCAGCGTTAAAGCCTTGAAAGTCGGCATGTTTATATAACCAGACCTCTCTTAGGTATGAGTAGTTAAATTTCTTTGGAATTGCAAGCATCATGATCGCTAATGGAACTGTTAACATCAAGTGTTTCTGAAAAGTTATAATTTATTTCGTCTGTAACTAAGATTGGGTCGAGTAACGCATAAACTCGACTAAATTTTGCTGTAATTTTGACTAAAACTCTAAAAACACAAACTGGTCTAAGTTTTATATAGAAATTTCCTACTGCCAATCTATAGGCTGCTATATCAAAATTAACCATATTCAAAGAAGGAAAGCATGTTTAAAATTGGCGATAGGATTTAACCATGTGTTGTATGAAAGAAGAACATAATGAATAGTAATATCAAAGCGAACTCGTACAATACATAACCAAAACACAAAAATATTAATTTAAATGGGGATTTTATGATTATAGACGCACAAATATTAAAAAAAAAAAAAAAAAAAAACAAAATAAAACAAAATTTACAGAAAAAAAACCAAAACAAACATACATAATATACATGTACATAAATAACAGTTGAAGGGAAAAAATAAACAAAAAAGGAATTTATTTTGATATTTTCTTAAATTAAATTAAGTGATATAACTCTCTTGATAATGAATATGTTTTCCCACGTTAAACTTAAGAATTGACGAAAGTGAATATTTGAAAGTTATCCCCCCTTGTTGAGGTTATATGTGATTTCTTTGCTGTAAATAGGTCATTATCAATGCATGTAATAGAATGTATCAAATGTCATTAACCAACTACCCAAAATATGTTCAAATTTGTCAAAAATGACCAATTGATATGAATTCAAACCGGGTATCAATCGTTTGACACCGCCATTTTGAGTTAGAATTGGATTTCATGAACTTTGATCATCAGGACTAAAAGCAGCAGAAACACAAAAAAATCTTCTATTTGATACAAAAAGGATATTTAAGACTGATTAATGCAAATAAACCTACATGTGTTTGGTAAAACACGAAAACAACTTTTCTACAAATCATCTAGTTGAGTTGGTTAATAAAATTGTCAATAAATATGTAATTTCATATTGGCCCCGTTATAGGTTACGGTCGATCATATTGGCCTCGACAGCCGTATGAGTTCAATGCTGAACAAACGTACGTTAATAAAATTCATTGGAAAATTTAAGTTTTAATCGACATATCTAATCTAATCTCGCCCGGGATAGTTTAAGATTGACTTTAAGGATTCAAAGACTTGCTATCTTCTGTATTATTTAACAGTAACTTTACATTTCATTGTAATTATAATCATACCATTCATCCTTCAATTGTTGTATGTATATTGTTTCACTGTAAATGTTCACATACCCTTGATAGGTTTTGAGAAATAAAAGTTTCAGTTTCAAAGTTTCAAAAATTGCAAGAATCTTGCAAAGTCGGATAAAAGCGAATGATCTAAGGCGACGTTATCCGACTGTCAAACGACGTTTGATATGAATAATGTCCGAGAATTTCGAAATGCTTGTCTTCAGCGGCTATTAGTAAGACAGGAAACGAACGTTTGCCGCTGCGTGTAGCTTGAATTTTCAAATGTAAAAGCACTTGATGGACGGGTAATGGATAATTAAGTATCCTTAGAAGCTAAGCAAGAGCAGGATGTTCAGTTGGACATTAAGCCTAAATAGTGGACGTTTCTTAAACATTTAAAGACGAAGGTAACAAGATTCAGTATACTTTCAATGAGGATATTCTTTCTGATTTCCTACTGTGGTATTCTCCCGGAGTAGGAACCATAGGGCTCCGCCACAGGAGGCTAAATTGCCCGACCCTACCCATCTCTCCCTATTTCCAGTGGCAATCAAAATTTGTCGACCCCATTGTCCTTGTGTCCCATCCCTTTTTCATTTCACCATCATTTCATGTTCATTTTATCATCAATTTCATGTTCATCGTCTGAATATAGCTGAAATATTGCTGCTCGGACGTTAAACCCCAACAAACAAACAAACAATCTTTCTGATTTGAACAAGTTATACAAGATTGTCTGCCAGTCTCCAAATGATAACGTTAGAATCTAGATATTGCTAGATTTGGTCGATACGTTGGAACAAAATTATTCGTTAATGGTAGGGTCAAAGTTGAAGGAATTCAACAATTAAGCAACAGTCTGAATAATTAAAACAAGTTCCACCAAAAGGAAAGGAATTTGATTTCATTTCTTATATTCTAATTTTGTGGTTTGTTTCTGTTTATTTTTTTTCTGGTTCAACTCTAATTTTGATGTATTATTTTGAGCGAGGTTCGTTTTGACTTTTAAGAAGGTTTGTATGCGAGACAGATGCTTTATCAAGGCTGACGGTCGTGTTTTACTACAAGGTTGGCAAATTAAAATTACGCATTTATGATATGCAATATAACAAGTGTAAAATGATGAATGCAATAACATTAAGTGCGAACGAAGCTCATCACAATCTCTTCAATATATTGCAATGTAGTATTTGCTTTGACAAAAGTTTTTCAAGTGTCAGTATGATAAATTTTAGACCAATTTCTATACACTTGATAGCGAGCTTCGCTAATGATACTATGTAATGCATGTAATAAAAAAAGTTCATAATTTTCTGACATGAAATATGTATTTGGAAGTAACAATGTGGCTCACAAGCAGAGACTCTTATGTAGTTTTGTTTGAGAAGAAACTAAGAATTTTTCAACTAAGGACTAATATCTAAAAAAAAAAAATTTGTACGAGACCTTTGAAGACGCATTTCTTCATATCCCCGATTCAGAAGTCTGTTACGCAGATGTTTAAGGCACTCAAGGAAATGAGAGTAGTTAGTACTTGTTTTAGCGTAGCGCAAATCAATTGTGAAATATAAATACATATAAATGAGGAAATCAAGCATATCGCAAACCTGCTTTTCTGTGATATTTTAGAAAAAAATATGTGGATTTGTAACCAAGAACAACATAATTTTTTGAAACAGCAAAAGATTTACGAATAAGTCCTTTCAAACGAGATTTCAATTTATCATGTGGTAACGTAGTGTAAAGAGTTGAGAAGTCAAAAGTTGGAAGAGAACTAATTTCCGAAAAACTGTGGAATTTTAGGATCTGAAGTAAATCTTTAGAATTTTTGAAGCATCCACATATGATTAATGCCACTATGTGATGTTTTAGAAAAATATGTGGAAGAACAACATAAGAGTCTCTGCTTGTGAGCCACATTGTTACTTCCAAATACATATTACATGTTAGATAATCCAATCCTTGAACACGAACGAAATACGTGATATTTTGTTTGTTTTGTTTGTTGGGGTTTAACGTCCGAGCAGCAATAGTTCAGCTATATTCAGACGCTGAACATGAAATTGATGATAAAATGAACATGAAATGATGGTGAAATAAAAAAGGGATGTGACACAAGGACAATGGGGTCGACAAATTTTGAATGCCACTGGAAATAGGGAGAGATGGGTAGGGTCAGGCAATTTAGCCTCCTGTGGTGGAGCCCTATGGTTCCTACTCCGGGAGAATACCACAGTAGGGTTCCTTAACGTGCGAGGAACGTGGCATCTTTCCCAACACGGTGCACCGCTATGGTTTGTGGCCAGGTTTTCCGTATTATAGCCTGACAAGCCCAGCATGTAACACGCTAGGGGTACCCCATTCAACCACCTGGGGCACACATCCCAGTTGCTCTGTGGGCAGAGGGCCCTAGCCCCCGGCTAGGGTTCTGAGCACTATTTAGTCGCCTTTTACGACAAGCTTAGGGCTGCTGCAGGCCTATTCTTTTGACACCCGGACCTGCACGGGGCTTATTTGCTGAAATGACTTTCCATGTATTAGCATCCTTCCAATCCAGTGTCACTGATAACTACTTGGTGACTATTATTTATTTAATTTGTTGAAAATTTGTGCGGCTGAAATATTTTAACTAGTCACTTCACTTGAACGACAGCCACAAAATGCGTTCAACGATAATGAACAGCTTTATATATGCAAGGTAAAAGAGTCATTCACTGTGTTTAAATGAATTGGAAGAATTAGCCATGGAACTCAATTTTGCGCCAGCCGATAAAGTCTAAATTATAAGGGATGATATTATCGAAAGGCAAAAATAAATAACATAAAATTAAATATTTATACAAATCGAGAAAAATGTATTAAGAATAAAAAAAAGAATGTATAAATTTGATAATTATCAACGGGTTGATATAAAGAGCTCAAAACATTTATAAGTCTGGAGCGAATTTTGTAAAGTTAAACTTTAAATTGACGAATCCGCAGTCGGCTAGAAGAAGTTTATCCTTTTCGATAACATTATAATGAGAAATTAAACTATAATATTTTCTGAAGCCTGCGTCCTTAAACATCTTGAATATCCTGAGACGATTGACAATATCTGCCTTGGGTGTCTCAGGAGTGATATGAAATTCTATGGCAATTTGTCTTATCCTACTTGCTAAGCCATCTCGGAATATAGACTCCAGTGATTCCCATTCGTACTCCTCTATGTCCAATTTTAACCAATCAAGATGCCTCTGAAAAACACAATTGTCACTCAGTTACCATTTTTCGTTTGAAACAAAAGAATAATTAAGTGAAAGTCTTTGTAAGATTAAGACAAAATGGAATATATCAGAAACATGTATGCAAAAATCACCCGACCTGACAGAATTATTTGACTTAGGGATAAATTCTCTGAAAAGGTCACTATTTGATATCTGCATTACTGGATTTGTTCAGAAATATTTAAATAGAATGTTACTAAATGAGATTTTTGACAGAGTTATTTTCCCTTTAAATGTTCATTTTTCGTGCATATCATTGAAATTATAACTCAATTTACAAAAAAAAAAATGATATGGAAAATCTTCTATTTCCTTGACTTTGATAGTGCAAATAGTCAAATTAATCTTCCAAAATGGCGGATATTTTGTACCATGTTTCATCCTCTGCCCGATTCTTACAGATACTGACAATTAATATCCAGCCAAATTAGAACATACAACACTTCATTGTAGGTATATACTTAAAAAAAAACTTATTAAATAATAATATTCAGTTTCTAGTATACATTGCATTATGACAGCATGCGAGAGAAAAGAACCCCAGTAAAATGTAGTCAATCAAAGTGTACTAGTACAAGGCATCGGTCATACATGAGTGTAGAAAGGTATCGGCGAGTAAAAGGCCAAAGTTCGTTCCCATTCGAATGCTTATCGTTCGTTAGGGGATACTCGAGCAGTTTAGTATTTTTATTACAACTTGGCTTCTAATTTTCATGTTTTTAGGTTACACATACCAGTGCACACCACAAATTCAATCAATGAGCATTTGGAACGCAAAAATAGTCCTATGCAGAATTACCCCGTTCCTCATAATGATGTAAAAAAGATCTTATGTTATTTCAAAAAATTTAAACTCTCCGAAAAGAAAAGAAAACATTTCTGCACATTTAAATAAGGACATTTGTCTAAATGTAAATTCTAATCTCCATTATGATTTCTAAAGGCTAAAAACCACTAATTCCACTTTCCATAGGCTTCTATGCTAATTTCACAATATTCAATGGCTTCTCTGGACTTTACCTTAACTTTAACCTGCAGAGGACTATATATCAGCATGATTCTACATATGTCAGCTCACAATCCTCAGAATGGCATGTGGGGTTAGCAGACTTGCAGTGCAGTACTGGTCACCGGAAGTGAAGGGTCTATAAATAGCATGGGAAATCCCAGTGTTTTCACAAGACAGGGGTATATTTAAAAATCATTATGGAGATTAGGCTTCACATCACAAGAAGCAAAATGCACCTATAAAATGTACAGAAATGTTTTTCCTTTCAGAAACTGTTTAAATTTTTAAAATAAGATGAGAACTTTTTTCACAGCACTATGAGGAACAGGGGTAATTTCTGCGTAGGACTATTTTTGCGTACGTTCCAAATGCTCATTGGTTGAATTGGTGGTCTGTAACCTAAATATATCCATATCTTGTGAAAACCCTGGAACTTTCCATGCTACTTATAAACCCTTGATTTCCGGTGACCTGTGTTGCACTGCAAATACATGTATACCGTTTTGGGGATTTTGAGCTGGTCGACATGGGTAGAACCATGCCGATGTATAAGCTTCTGTATGTTAACGTTAAAGTGTAGCCCAGGGAAGCCATTTAATACAATAATATTGTAAAATTAGCATTGAAGCATATGGGAAGTGGAATTAGAGGTTAATGGAACTCAATTATCAAACAAAAGACTGCAAATATCAGTTAAAGAATACCGAAACGTCAATATGGGACAACTCTAACACGTCAAAACACAAGTACATGGCCTGAACGTGAAAACAAGAAACAACCAGTATACACAATGTACCGAACCAAATAAATTAAAAACTGAAAATAAAATAAAAAAAAAAGAAAAAATTGCAATACTAGTATTTACTCCCGAAAAAAACTGGCCAAGTTCTCCGGAAGAACAAGCATGTCCTGCTCCATCAGCATTATCCGTCATATTGCAAGGTAACTTTGACATTTGTTAAACTCGTAATATCTAAAGTACCAGTTTCTATCGAGTACGATATATTTTTAATTTATGTTTGTTTGTTTGTTTGTTGGGGTTTAACGTCCGAGCAGCAATATTTCAGCTATATTCAGACGATGAACATGAAATTGATGGTAAAATTAACATGAAATGATGAAATGAAAAAGGGATGGGACACAAGGACAATGGGGTCGACAAATTTTGATTGCCACTGGAAATAGGGCATCTTTCCCAACACGGTGCACCACTATGGTTTGCGGTCAGGTTTTCCGTATTATAGCCTGACAACCCCAGCATGTAACACGCCAGAGGTACCCCATTCCACCACCTGGGGCACATTTCCCAATTGCTCTGTGGGCAGAGCGCCCTAGCCCCCGGCTAAGGTTCTGAGCACTATTTAGTCGCCTTTTACGACAAGGTTAGCGCTGCTGCAGGCCTATTCTTTTAACACCCGGACCTGCACGGGGATATTGTTTATTGAAAAGAATATATTTGACTAAATATGGATATACGGATAAAACTGCCACATCAATAGGTCAATAAGAGTTTCTACAGGGCTAATACGCATTTTTCCCGTAATGGTCCATGTATTTAGTATATTCGAGTACGTCTAGATTTTTCCAGGTGTCATTGATGAAAACTACACAATTTTAATAAAGAATTGAAAAGAGTCCAAAGAAGTATAAGAAACGATCAACAAAAAGCTTTCATGAGTTTACCTTTCATCTCACCCTTTATAACATGTAACAAAATCTGTAGACCTTAAGGGTGACTTTGAAGGTTAAAAAAAGACTTCATTGCAACAGTTGAACCTTATTCTAAAGACAAACATAAGTAGAGGAAAATCTATAACATAAGTCATTTTTTTTTTCAAAATGTATTTGGGCAGTTTACGCTACATGAAAAAAAAATAGACATAACCTATAGTTAATAATGGTATCATAGCGGTTTTTATATTGGCTGAAATACAGGTCCTAGTCTCGTCATAATTTTTTTACCTAAGGCCGAAATGACAAGCATGACTAAGCCAATATAAAAATCACTATGTATTAATACCATACTATCTAAAGTGAACATTTCATGTTTACTTAGTTATACATTTTTTGATTTCGCACTGACGCAATATTTTGAAAACTATTTTCAAATTACATTTTTATACATACATTTTGATGACCCAAAAATATCATGATGTCATGAAGGGTTTTGATTTCCCACTTTTGACTTGGATTATGCTTTGTAAAGTAGTCAATTCTTGGAGAAAACGAAGTCATTGATCTCCCTGCAATACCTATCGGGAAAAAGTTGACTCCACTTTTTCGCGTGTGTTTAGGTGTTTTTGTCATGCTGAAAGTGATAAGCAAACACAACATTTAATATTTAATTATGTAATTCACACAATACAAGCTCCCAAAACGTGGTTCAAATCAAAATAAAAAAAAGGTTAAAGGCTAAAATGGTATTTTAGAAGCCTCACTGATATCACACACACATACACACGACTTCATGACAAATACATGACTTCAGTAGAAAATAAAAGCTTGAAGTAAAAAGTAAAAGAAAAAGATGAAAAAGTTCAGAGACAAGCAGATAAGGTAATAAAATAAAATCTCTAGTAAACTAAACAGTTCATTATATGCAAGCACTGAGAAATCTACTACAAGTACACTGACATCTTAGACTCTTTTGAAAGTTCATGAACAACTTGGATACAAGTAAATTGATAATACCTAGTCCGAATTTCCTCTGACCATATAATTCGCCTTTATTTATTTGAATATTGATAAGTCGGGTTGGGGTCAGAACGATGTGCCATACAAGGAGTTGGAGATTCAGCGATACCGTTGAGTACCGCCCTTCAAACGCTTCTAACGTCTTTCAAATCGTGCATGTCACGCCTACTTAGTTCGATTCCGGAATCATTTTCAGTATGCCGATAGTAAATTTGTTACAAAATTAACATTGTTATTGAACCAACTCTACTTTGACATTCTGAATCGTAATGCATGCGATGTCGCGCAAGACGACAGACAGCTACCGTTCCGTTCCAAAAATAATAAACACCGTCTCTTGACATCGCATCTATTAAGATTCAAATTGTCAAAAAAGCAAGGTTTCTGTCAAAAATGATCAAAATTTCAATAAAAATTGTATTTTTTGTTACAAATTTGTCATTGGCGTACAGGAAATTTATTCCCGACATATCAAAGAGGAGGGTTGCAGAGTCAGAGAAAATTCGGACCAGGAAATACCCCTCTCCCAACAAGAAATAAAGGTAACAACAAAGTTGCTAAACACTAATCCTTAATCAAGTCAAGTCCAGGATAAATCTGGCTAAACTGATATTACACCAACGGAGCAGCTGGTACCGCAATAGTCCTGACTTGGTACAGGCATTTTAAAAGAAATGACGGGTTAAATCTAGGTTTACAGCGCTAAACGTCTGTCTTCCATTGCGGCGTAAATGTATAGGTGGTGATTGCATACAATTGCGTTATAATCGGTGAATCAGCAGTCACGTGAGCACAAAGAACAATTTACAAAAAATTATCATTACTAATTATTTTAGAAGAAACTGAGTATTTTTCAACTAAGGACTGATATCTAAAAAGAATTTGGTAAGAGACCATTTGAGACGCATTGCTTAATACCCCTGACTCAGGAGTCTGTTACGCAGATATTTATGGCGTTCAAGGAAATCAGTGTGGTTAGTATTTGTTCTAGCGTAGCGAATCAATTGTGAAATATAAACACCATCTGCAGGAGATGAAGGTATGTTGCTGCACAGGAAAGGACAATTTATGGTATTAAAATTAAAGTAGATTTATGTTGCTGTACAGGAAAGGACACTTTATGGTATTAAAATTGAAGTCGTCTCTTTTATCATAAATCTTATGACCATAGTTTTCAAATTCGAGATGTAGATAAAAAAAATAAAGATGCTGAACAAGCTGTTTCTGTAATCCCCTTTATCTCGATCTCTGGTGGATATACTGAAGGATTGTTGATGGACAATAAATCATCAATATATTTGTTTATAAAGTTGAAGGATTTAGCAACTTTTAATTTTTTATTCTTCACGAGATTCTGAAACATCCAGTGTCGTATAAATACAGAAAACAACTGCAAAGCTATCTAAAATAATCTTGAAGAATCTGTGACGTAGAAATTTTCCGCCATTTTTTAATCGTGCTTTTCAACTAGATTTTACCTATCAAAATTTAAAAATGCAAATTTAACAAACACTTTGATGGTTAATCTTGGAAGTTATCAGGTATACATACTAGGTTATTATACTGCGTTTATTTTTCTTCATGTTCCACACCTTATACACATTTGCCTGATTCTTGAATGGAAAAGTACTTTAATATACCTTTACTATAAGATAACTAAAAGAACACTTACCTTGGATCGAAAGAAAACACTTGACAACCAAGAGAGGCAAATGCATCATCAGGACGAAAATCATAATCTATACTAAAACAAAAACTAAGTAATGACATATGAACGCAAAAGTGTTTTAAAGATCCATTTTCTTTATCAATCAAAATCATGCGGAAGCCTCAAACTTTCAAATATATTTAGAATAACCAAAATAAACTTTCAACATCACATATTAATATGTCGAAATTTGCAGAAATTTTATTTTTACAAACCCGTTGCCATGGAAACAGACATTTAGTATTTACCTTAACTACGAAAAAGGATTTTTTTTCTGTTTTCGGGGTTCTTGTTACCATAGAAACAATTGATGAAGATATTATAAATATATGATTTAGATAGTTTGACAACTCCATGATAACAATACAACCAGTTGTTGTAGGTAGTTACATCCACATCTTCACATACTAAGGTATTAAGTGTCTAAAATGGTTTCTAAAAATAGTCACTTCTTCCATTTTAAAATCCTGTTCTATGTAATGTTCATTACCAAACGAGATGTCTTATTTTTTTAATTTTGAGAAATGGTAACCACGGTAATTTTTAAGAAAAGGCAAATTTTATATACTAATATTTTTACAACTTGGTGGAAATAAAATATTATTTGAAGATCAAAGTTTTGGGTAAAAAAAAAACATTTAAAAAGATATTTTCGATTTTGCCATGGTAAACTAATTCAAGATCATTTTTTTAAAGACAGAAAATAGCATATGTCTATTTTTCTTTCATGATAAAGTTAATATTTTGTAACATCTAAAGGAATTAAGTACCATTCTGTGTAAGAATCAGGCAAGGGGTGGCACATCATAATTCTCAATTCGGTCTTTTTTGCCTCAAACATATTCAAATACATCTAGAAATTTTGGTTTGTTGGGGTTTAACGTCCGAGCAGCAATATTTCAGCTATATTCAGACGATGAACATGAAATGATGATGAAATGAAAAAGGGATGGGACACCAGGACAATGGGATTGACAAATTTTGATTGCCACTGGAAATAGGGAGAGGTGGGTAGGGTCGGGCAATTTAGCCTCCTGTTGCGGAGTCCTATGGTTCCTACTCCGGGAGAATACCACAGTAGGGTTCTTTAACGTGCGAGGAACGTGGCATCTTTCCCAACACGGTGCACCACTATGGTTTGCGGTCAGGTTTTCCGTATTATAGCCTGACAACCCCAGCATGCAACACGCCAGGGGTACCCCATTCCACCACCTGGGGCACACATCCCAGTTGCTCTGTGGGCAAAGCGCCCTAGCCCCCGGCTAGGGTTCTGAGCACTATTTAGTCGCCTTTTACGACAAGCTTAGCGCTGCTGCAGGCCTAATCTTTTAACACCCGGACCTGCACGGGGCTAGATGGAGTAGTACTTAACTTTCTATGTGTGCAATTTTATGCAGTTGCTTTTTGAAATTAACTAAAAATTCTTTCAGTGCAAAAATGACCACTTTTGAAAGATACTTTTTTACCATGAATTTTAACAGCAGTACTACAACTATGACAAATAATTGTTCATGATGTTAAAATGTAGGTCTTAATTAATGCAGAAGGAAGTTATTACGTAAATCCAGTAATGGTTTCAATGGAAACAGAACAAATGAATATGGCATAGAATGATCTTTTTAGCGGTACAGTGAAATTTTTTTGATAATTACCAAGACAACTTGGCAACCAAAATAAAAAATGTTACTGTTTTCTACTTTTTACATGCCATGGTAACTTCATACAGTAAAAATATGCAATATTGGACACATGTGTTTTCGAATTTTGTCCTTAATTTATATCCTTTCAGAGAATTGCTCTCGAAAAAGTCGTAAGGTATGGCGCTAACAACCAATTCTTACACTAACGACTTTTTTTTTAAAAACTGACTGCTGTTTGGTTTGCACAACAAAATTAAGTAATAAATTATACCGTGTCAATAATATACACAAATTTTCAGTGTCTGTACTCCCTCCGAAAAAAAAAACCAAAAAAACTTAACACTACCAAAACTTTATGACCATTATTTTAAGGGAAAGGAAATCATGTCTGCTGAGGAAACCAAGCAACGATGGCCACATATATTATCACAACGAAATAAACTGATTTGGTTAAATGAGCTGTTAATCAACTTACTTACAAACTTCAAAAATAAAAAAATAAATATGTCCCTTAAGAATCCCTGTAATAACCAAACTCCTGTGTAATAATGTCAGAGAAATTTTAATTTCATTTGTATTGTTTCATCTGTATATGTATGTATTATATATGTATGTTGCATATCCCAGAATGGCCGATGATTGGCTTAATAAATAATTCTTTTATTATGCTATTCTACAAGAAATATAACGAAACCTGCAGATCAGTATATTATCTGATACATGTAGACAGGTGTATTGAGCGTTCTCGGCTTTTCATATACCTCATTACTTTCTTGGTATAATTGCTTGTAATATTTAAAAGGATATTGTTTTTGCATAATGGAGATTAAAATGCGACTTGAAGTTTCAAAACAAAGTACCAAAAGTTTCTTCAATAAACTCTTGTTGTTGTTGTTTGTTTGTTTGTTGGGGTTTAACGTCCGAGCAGCAATATTCCAGCTATATTCAGACAATGCACATGAAATGGATGATAAAATGAACATGAAATGAAAAAAAAGGATGGGTCACAAGGATAATAGGGTCGACAAATTTTGATTACCACTGGAAAAAGGGGGGATGGGTAAGGTCGGGCAATTTAGCCTCCAGTGGCGGAGCGCAAAGGTTTCTACTCCTATCGAATACCACAGCAGGGTTCTTTAACGTGCAAGGAACGTGGCATCTTTCCCAACACGGTGCACCACTATGGTTTGCGGTCAGGTTTTCCGTATTATAGCCTGACAACCCCAGCATGTAACACGCCAGTGGTACCCCATTCCACCACCTGGGGCACACATCCCAGTTGCTCTGTGTGCAGAGCGCCTAGCCCCTGGCTAGGTTTCTGAGCACTATTTAGTCGCCTTATCAATAAACTCTTAAATTGGTTTGAAATGATAAATGAATCTCCAAAACCTAGGCATGGAGGAAAACAAAATTACCCAAACGAATAAACTAAACATGGTTTTCTGACCACAAAAGGAAACGTGTTACAGTCTACCCAATTTCCTCGCTTTTTCATATTTTTACATTGGAATTCTTCATTTCCTCTTAAGTCCCTGAAATATATAAATACATTTATGCGCTTATTATAATAAGCCTACTCATGTTTCAAGCATTGTAGATTATAAGGTAAATTAAACCGATCTTGCTATACATAATCATTAGATCAAATGTTGTTACCCGATCTGTTTTTGCTATTTAAGAAATATATGAGCAATTACTCACGGAAAGGCAGGTTAACCCACCTTACCCCTTGTCAATTAATCCTCTCTGTATCGTATTTGCTGCGCGCTTGATCATATGACGATTGATTGATTGATTGTTGGGGTTTCACGCCCGAGCAGTAATATTTCAGCTATATTCAGGCGATGAACATGAAATGATGAAGACGAAATGAAAAAAGGAAACGGACACAAGGATAATAGGGTCGATAAATTTTGATTGCCACAAGATAAAACGCAGGGATGGGTAGGGTTGGGTAATTTAGATTCCCATGGCGGAGCGCAAAGGTTCCTACTCCTATCGAATACCACAGCAGGATTCTTTAACGTGCGGGGAACGTGGCATCTTTCCCAACACGGTGCACCACTACGGTTTGCGGGTTTTCCGTATTATAGCCTGACAGCATCCGCATGTAACATGCCATGGGTACCCGATTCCGCCAGTGCAGGTCCGGGTGTCAAAAGAATAGACCTGCAGCAGCGCTAAGCTTGTCGTAAAAGGCGACTAAATAGTGCTCAGAACCCTAGCCGGGGGCTAGGGCGCTCTGCCAACAGAGCAACTGGGATGTGTGCCCCAGGTGGTGGGATGGGGTATCCCTGGCGTGTTACATGCTGGGGTTGTCAGGCTATAATACGGAAAACCTGACCGCAAACCATAGTGGTGAACCGTGTTTTGAAAGATGTCACGTTCCTCGCACATTAAAGAACCCTACTGTGGTATTCTCCCGGAGTAGGAACCATAGGGCTCCGCCACAGGAGGCTAAATTGCCCGACCCTACCCACCTCTCCCCATTTCCAGTGGCAATCAAAATTTGTCGACCCCATTGTCCTTTTGTCCCATCCCTTTTTCATTTCATCATCATGTCATGTTCATTTTATCATCAATTTCATGTTCATCGTCTGAATATAGCTGAAATATTGCTGCTCGGACGTTAAACCCCAACAAACAAACAAACAAGTACCAAATTCCACCATCTGGGGCACACATCCCAGTTGCTCTGTGGGCAGAGCGCCACGCCAAGCCCCCTTTTACGACAAGCTTTGCGCTGCTGCACGCCTATTCTTTTGACACCCGGACCTGCACGGGGCGATCATATGACGACCATCGGTAAAGAACTTAAATATTTCTTGGAAATTTTACGACAAACACACACAAAAAAAAAAGAACAAAGACAAACTGAGTTATCATGTAATAAACTAGTTTTAAATTTACAGTATATGGACCGGACGTTAATCTTAAAGTTTTTTTCAAAAAAGAAGAACTTGTACAGCTAACTGACCTCCAGTTTAGTGAATTACTAGTAGTAGTTAAGTTTTTTTAATATCTTACCTTTCGATTTCCGCCATTGCTTTTTTCCAATCTTTTATTGGAACCAAGGAATCAACATTTACTCCTGCCAACCGAGATACGGAGAAATCAAAATTGAGTAATTTGTTTTCCCTCTTTACCTTAATGAAAAGTTTTCCTAAAAAAAAAAACCACACACTTACTCACTGAGATCACAATATTAAGCCACCAACCATGATGTATTTCATGCTTTAAAAGACGGTAAAGGATGAGCATGAACCTTGAACTGATTTTTAAGTTAGGTAACTATTACTTATTTTTTGTAGTACAAAGATGGTGGTAGCCAGTGTTAAGCGAAATATATTTTTTATATCTTGCTGCCATTTGCCATATTATATCAGCAACGCCTACATAGACTGAAACCAAACATTTACTATTTAGAATAATTTTCCACAATTTCCACATTATTTACAATATTAACATGATAATACTCTGTTGACCTCCTAATGAGAATATGTTTGTTTGTTGGGGTTTAACGTCCGAGCAGCAATATTTCAGCTATATTCAGACGATGAACATGAAATGGATGATAAAATGAAAATGAAATGATAACAAAAAGGATGGGTCACAAGGACAATAGGGTCGACAAATTTTGATTGCCACTAGAAAAATGGGGGTGGGTAAGGTCGGGCAATTTAGCCTCCTGTGGCGGAGCGCAAAGGTTCCTACTCCTATCGAATACCACAGCAGAGTTCTTTAACGTGCGAGGAACGTGGCATCTTTCCCAACACGGTGCACCACTATGGTTTGCGGTCAGGTTTTCCGTATTATAGCCTGACAACCCCAGCATGTAACACGCCAGGGGTACCCCATTCCACCAGCTGGGGCACACATCCCAGTTGCTCTGTGGGCAGAGCGCCTAGCCCCCGGCTAGGTTTCTGAGCACTATTTAGTCGCCTTTTACGACAAGCTTAGCGCTGCTGCAGGCCTATTCTTTTAACACCCGGAACTGCACGGGGCCCTAATGAGAATAGCATTTGACGGGATCTCTTTGTGACTCGTGTGGGGGAGTTTCATTATTGTTGCTAAATTATTGCCGGATTACTAGTTTACTTATTTGCAATATGACGGGTGCCACCGACGGAATAGGATATGCTTACCCCCAGGAGCACCCGATGTTCGTAGGAGTCCATGTAGCTAGTACTTCAGTTTTTTGTGTGACGTCTTGTTTTCTTTATCTTCAGTTTTATTTGTAGTCCGTTTCATTGTGTATGTAGATCGTGTTTGTTTCATGTGTTAACGTTTTGGATATGTTTTGGATTTAAAGTTTGACATATTTGAATTATCCCACTGCTCACACTTCGATATTTATTGCCGATATTAAGTCGTACCTACAATTAATCCAAGAAATAAAATATGTTTCAAGAGTCAGAAGGTAAGGTATCTTGCTAGACTTTAATTTACATTAAAACTTACCTCTGTCACTGTTGAACGATAAAAGGCCAACCAAGATGAAACAAAAGAAAATCACTACCAAGTACGTCGCAGGTTTTCTCATTGTACAATAATTAATACTCCTCAGATATGTTAAATGAGCCATGTAAGCAATTTGAATGCAGATATTCTGAAAATAAAACCGCACGAAGAGCTTTAATTGTTTCCAACTATGTTTTCATAACTAATATAATTTATTCCCGTTTTCTTTATACGATACAAAATTCTTGCTCTTATAACTAGTACGTACGGTGGTACTACAGAACATTAAGAAGTATCGTAGTGGCACAAAGTTATAAGGTCAATGAAATGGCGGGACAAAGAAAAAAAGATTTTTTAAGCGCACAAAATTATATCATGTTCGCATAGGATATTTATAAAATGCACAAAATATACATGTAGTATAAAGTGCACACGAAATATTTTTTTCCACTTCAGGAATGACTGCTAATTTTTTCGTTCTATGAAGAAACAACCTGAATCGTAGCAGTTTATCTTCAAATGTGCATACAACGCGGGCATTGAGGTTTATTTCAAATAGACCGAAAATTTCAACGAGTAAATCGCCCCGTGCAGGTCCGGGTGTTAAAAGAATAGGCCTGCAGCAGCGCTAAGCTTGTCGTAAAAGGCGACTAAATAGTGCTCAGAAACCTAGCCGGGGGCTAGGCGCTCTGCCCACAGAGCAACTGGGATGTGTGCCCCAGGTGGTGGAATGGGGTACCCCTGGCGTGTTACATGCTGGGGTTGTCAGGCTATAATACGGAAAACCTGACCGCAAACCATAGTGGTGCACCGTGTTGGGAAAGATGCCACGTTCCTCGCACGTTAAAGAACCCTGCTGTGGTATTCGATAGGAGTAGGAACCTTTGCGCTCCGCCACAGGAGGCTAAATTGCCCGACCTTACCCATCCCCCTTTTTCCAGTGGCAATCAAAATTTGTCGACCCTATTATCCTTGTGACCCATCCTTTTTTTTCATTTCATGTTCATTTTATCATCCATTTCATGTTCATTGTCTGAATATAGCTGAAATATTGCTGCTCGGACGTTAAACCCCAACAAACAAACAAACATCAACGAGTAAATCATCGGAAAAAGGTTGATGACGTCACAGGCATACACAACATTTGTTCTTTGAGATGATGGACACATTTTTTATACAATCAGAAAGAGTGATACATCTGAAATTAAATTATTTCATATGTTGATATCTGAGCTCTTATTTAGTGTATTTAGACCGAAATAAAAATAAGTTATAAGTTCATAAGATATTAAAATAACTCGAAAAAAAACAAGAAGCTAACTATAGATACCCCGCTTTCTATTCTACGATTTAAGGAAAATAAACAAAGTTCTCGGCTAACAGGTAGTTTTCGAAAATCATACCATATGGCATACATATGCATACAGTAAAGTTCCTTTGTTTGTTGGGGTTTAACGTCCCAGCAGCAATATTTCAGCTATATTCAGACAATGAACATGAAATGGATATAATGAACATGAAATGAAAAAAAAAAAGGATGGGTCACAAGGGTCGACAAATTTTGATTGCCACTGGAAAAAGAGGGGATGGGTAAGATCGGGCAATTTAGCCTCCTGTGATGAACGTGGCATCTTTTCCAACACGGTGCACCACTATGGTTTGCGGTCAGGTTTTCCGTATTATAGCCTGACAACCCCAGCATGTAACACGCCGGTGGTACCCCATTCCACCACCTGGGGCACACATCCCAGTTGCTCTGTGGGCAGAGCGCCTAGCCCCCGGATAGGTTTCTGAGCACTATTTAGTCGCCTTATACAAGCTTAGCGCTGCTGCAGGCCTATTCTTTTATCCCCCGGACCTGCACGGGGACATACAGTAATGAAGTGTAAATATCAAGCAAATGTGATGATTAGCTGCAGAGGAGACGGACGGAAACATGGAGAAGGGTATATCAACACACACACACACAGAGATACTTACATAGTCTTTTCATATTTCCAATATGAACATGTAAAAAGAACATTTAGGACACAAAATATATTATATATGGACTCAACTTCCTAGTAGAAGATTGAGACGTAACAATAAACAAACTTGCTGCAAGAGGTACACATACATGATTTTATGAGACACAGTCATAGGTAATTATAAGATATGTTACATGCCTATATGGCAAATCAAAGCTACCTGTACTAGACGGCAGCTTATCTTTTGTGGAATTAATAACATTATCTTGCCCATTTTGTATGAACCAGTCAACCATACAATACGTTTTGCTTATAAAATCAGATTAAAGATTTTGTTATTTCATCCACATTAAGTTGTAATTTCATTTATACAGAGTATTCTTAATACCTAATAACCATTTAGAATGATAAACATTTCGTTTACTAAGCTGATAGGATTTAGAATACAAGGTATGCGATATTTTATCTCGTTTTACCACAAATAATGCGTTGCCAGAAATCAATCATTTTTTGCTTTTACAAGAACATTGAAATTTCGCCATATACCATACAATGAGTAGTATCTTTTTTAACCTTCAAGACTGTTTTACAAAATTGCAAATAAATGTTTTTTTTTTTACAATAGTACAATTTTTAAAACCCCATACCTCTGCACCATACATTAAAGTTGGCACGCCCATTGTATTAAACCATTCCAGTTGAATTTCTATTGTTACACCAACTCTCGTCTCGCGCGACTTCACATGTACTACGATTCAAAGAGGAGTAATCAATGGAACCATGATTCTGGCGGAAATCAAAAGAATGTTATCCGAAAATACAAACACACAACAAAGAACATCGAAATAACCAAAATAAATCAAAGTTACAAAAGTAAATGAGCAACTCGGACTTCACTAAGATGTCAACGAAACAGGGTCTTTAAGGAAAATGCTCAAAATTTTAATAAGAAATGTCATATTTGTGACAGATATGGTATCAGAATACAGTAAAATGATTGCAAAATTAAACTAGGTAGGTGTGACATGGACGACTTCAACTTGGAAATCGTTAGAAGCGTTGGAAGGGCGGAACTCCGCAGAAAATGTTTGTATGGCACATCGTTCTGATGTTCGGACTACTACTCAAATTGAATTAGTCTCTATTTCATTGTGCGAGTAAAATGGTCGCGAATGGTCGACTCGCTCTTGGTTTCGAGACCGAAAATGATCGAATATCATCCACATTCACGTGTGGATAACATGTGACCTGTGCATTCTACGTGTAATTTGAATAGGAAACGACAATTTATAGTCGTGCCGTTTGCATGATAGCTTGGTTAAAGGGCGATTTCTTTGGCTTTGTGCCGGTGAACGCCTACAGGTAAACAGGGTTGACTCCTTAGTGGTTGTGAACTTTTAATGTGAACAATATTATTGATGATTGTGGACATTTCAATTGTGGTATAAATTTTTATGGACAGTATTTTATATTTCTGTTATTTGGAAATATTTTGAATGCTATATTATATTGTATTGAAGATAACTTTCCAATTTAAAGTAAGGCACGGTACCATCTGTTATATATACATTGAATTTTAATGCTATTTTAAGTTTATCTGTGATGCATTCCTATTTACTCAAGAACCACAGTCTTTTCAGATTACTCGAGGTAGTTGATTATAATTGTTTTTAGGTTACAGACCACCAATTCAACCAATGAGCATTTGGAATGTACGCAAAAATAGTCCTACGCAGAAATTACCCCTGTTTCTCATAGTGCTGTGAAAAAAGTTCTCATCTTATTTAAAAAATTGAAACAGTTTCTGAAAGGAAAAAACATTTCTGTACATTTTATAGGTGCATATTGCTTCTTGTGATGTGAAGCCTAATCTCCATAATGATTTTTAAATATACCCCTGTCTTGTGAAAACACTGGGATTTCCCATGTTATTTATAGACCCTTCACTTCCGGTGACCAGTACTGCACTGCAAGTCTGCTAACCCCACATGCCATTCTGAGGATTGTGAGCTGACATATGTAGAATCATGCTGATATATAGTCCTCTGCAGGTTAAAGTTAAGGTAAAGTCCAGAGAAGCCATTGAATATTGTGAAATTAGCATAGAAGCCTATGGAAAGTGGAATTAGTGGTTTTTAGCCTGAATACGAATAACTATGTTAACAAGGTGTTTACAGAATACAAATTTCCTGGAGTTGTGAGTTTTTCAACCATGTTGTAGCCACAAGAGGAAAAAACTTTGTAGAGATTGCATGATGAACAGAGATAAAAATATGCGCCTGACTAATCGCTCTCTCGACGTTCAAAAAACCTGTTACAGATGATTGAATTTTGAAAAAAATCGAATCTGGTGGTAAACTTTGAAGCCGTTATGTCATTTCGTGGTTTAAAATTGGATCGTATATGATGATTTGATAGTAAGTGCTTCTAGTTTCCGAGAAAATACGTTTTCCTCTGGTGTCGCATATAGGTATATCACTAAACACACGATGTTACAACACCTACGAAATTGATGTTTGTTTGTTGGGGTTTAACATCCGAGCAGCAATATTTCAGCTATATTCAGACGATGAACATGAAATTGATGATAAAATGAACATGAAATGATGATGAAATGAAAAAGGGATGGGACACAAGGACAATGGGGTCGACAAATTTTGATTGCCACTGGAAATAGGGAGAGGTGGGTAGGATCGAGCAATTTAGTCTCCTGTGGCGGAGCGCAAAGGTTCCTACTCCTATCGAATACCACAGCAGGGTTCTTTAACGTGCGAGGAACATGGCATCTTTCCCAACACGGTGCACCACTATGGTTTGATGTCAGGTTTTCCGTATTATAGCCTGACAACCCCAGCATGTAACACGCCAGGGGTACCCCATTCCACCACCTGGGCACACATCCCAGTTGCTCTATGGGCAGAGCGCCTAGCCCCCGGCTAGGTTTCTGAGCACTATTTAGTCGCCTTATACGACAAGCTTAGCGCTGCGGCAGGCCTATTCTTTTAACACCCGGACCTGCTTAGAGCAGAAAAAAATGTTTAGCTACATTGAAAATCCCAGGCCCCTAACTCTGACTCTATTAAATACTAATATTATTCATGGTGATATAGTTTAAATTATCGAACACAGACCGAGATTGCTCTGACGTCCCACGGCTGATTTGCCAGACAAGCTGGGACCTTGGGACGTCAAACCTCGTCCCATATTAAAAAAAAACAAGGGATTTAGCCAAACATGCAGCCAATAGAGTATACAATATATTATTTTGATAGTGGGAGCTAGCCCCTGTACTCTGTACGCAAGTTAAACACTGCTTATAATTTACAAAATTTCACAATATTTAACTCAATAACTAAGTTCAGTATCACAATATTTTGTTACTTTTATACACGAATTACTGCAGAAAAGCGTAGAGTATTCTTAATAGTATAAGCTTTCATTACATACCTAGTCTAAGTTTTCAAGAGTAGTTTGATTGACTGATTGTTAGAGTATAACGCTCGAGCAGCAATATTTCAGCTATTTTCAGGCGATGAACATGAAATGGGTGATCAAATGAACATGAAATGATCACGATGAAATAAACCAGAGTTTAGGATACAAGGGCAATAGGGTCGAGAAATTTTTGTTGCCACTAGAAATAAGGAGAGGTGGGTCGGGTCGGGCAATTTAGCCTCCTGTGGCGGAGCCCAATGGTTCCTACTCCGATAGAATACCATAGAAGGGTACTTTTAATTAACGTGCGACAAACGTGACATCTTTCCGAACACGGTGCACCACTATGGTTTGCGGTCAGGTTTTCCGTTTTATAGCCTGACGACCCCAGCATGAAACACGCCAGAGGTACCCCATTCCACCATCTGAGCACAACCCAGTTGCTCTGTAGGCAGAGTGCCCTAGCCCCCGGCCAGTGTTCTGACACTATTTAATCGCCTTTTACGACAATTTTATCCTGCTACGGGCCTATTCTTTTGACTCCCGGACCCGTACGGGGCTCAAGAGTCAATGAAGTAGTAAATTTTAGTCTTTAATTGCACATCAAAGTTGGTGCGCTAAATCCCCGTGCTTTTGTTATGGGACGAGCGCTTGTCTGCCAAATTAGCCGTTCGACGTCTGAGCAATCTCAGACTATCTAACACACAACTCATTCATACAGTTGATTTTTATAACTGGTAGTGGTCTTTTTATGCTCTTTTACTTAAACAAATTGAAATGTGAAATCTGAAACACGAAACCCGCCATCCTACCTTAAGCTAAATTGTGAAAATTGGAGGATGGTTGTTATATTTTCAAGCATTTTTTTTCTTATTTAAATTTCATGAACACCCATCCCGAACAGAAGTTTGACACGAAACACTATCCTGTAACTATTCTACGTAAGAATCATTGATTATATTGCTTACAATTTTTGGCCAAACCATTAATAAATTCCGGAATACTTTACGTGTCTGTAACCAGTACCGGCCAACAAATGAAAATTTATTATTTTTTGAAAATGAATTGGGTCATTTTAACTTTCATTTTCATTTCCCATCAGTTCATAGCAGTTGTTCACTATTAAAGCGGATTCATACAAACTTTTATATACAGTTTGGTTGTCTAATTAATATTATTAAAACAGGTTTAACGTTACAAAATAATAGGTAAGGTTAAGAATATTCGTTTCATTTGGAGAAAAGTATATTGATTAGGAGCGTGAACAAAGGAAAAATCGTAACCGTGTACATGTTTATTTATTCCAGCTAAGTACCCCCCTGTGGATCGCTATCCTTGTCGTGGTAGGGGGGCTTGCGTGCCTCAGTTATCCTAAGAGCTATGCCAGCTGGAGTTTTTTCTCCTGGTAGGGTTACCCATGCTGGAAAGGTCAAAGGTTAGAGGCCAGACTAAAGCGATCCGAACATCGACCGTGGGCCCGGTGTTTAAAATAAAAAGTGGGTTCACCTACTTGTTTGCCGTGAGTTGCAACCCGTGAGTTATTGGTGGGCGAGGAGGTCCTAGTGGATGAAGGTCGTATCTAGACTCCAGTCGTGACGTAACCCCCGTGTCATCGATGGCTGGATGATCGAGGATACGGCTGTATATGCCACTCGGCTCTTAGGTCATCTAAACGGGAGATCGGATGGACCCGGTTCGATCAATCGGCTGGTCACGCCATGCCCTTCATTTGTCCACCTGCTTTACTGATGGCATTTTGTTAAATCCAATGTTTCTAAGATTTTCAAAAGCTTACAAATGGCAAATGAAGAAGGCGTTGGCTCATGGGTCAATCGAGTAGTACGCTGTCTATGCGCCATTGATAGATACGCTCTGTTCGAGTATGTCGTCTCTGGAATCCCTGATGCTATTTGCTGGAAATCCGTAGAGTCCTAGCATCGCCCGTGTTGGCATTCGGTGGCGGGTGGGGAACAGAGACGATGAAACTTACTAAAACTTAACATGGCGACAAAAAACAACGGGGAGTCCAATGTTTCTTATTCAAAAAAACGAAAAAGTGATGTCTGCAATTCTTCTGACGAAAGTGATAAAAACTGGCCAAGATTTATTGTAATTTCTGCAAAAGATAAAGACAAAAATGTTAATGAACTTTCTCCTTTTTTAACACAGAAAACTATCAAGGGTGTAGCTGGTGATGTTAAAGATACAAAGAAAATAAGATCAAGAATTTTAATTGAATGCCTCAGACCTGGCCAATCATCAAATTTGTTAAAATTAACCAGGATTGGTGACCTTGATGTGGTTTCATCTGCACACAGGTCACTAAATCAGTCACAGGGTGTCCTTAAATACCGGGGTCGAGACCTCGACGCCTTGACTGATGAAGAGATCTGTGAGGAACTGAAATCACAAGGCGTTAAGTCAGTGAAAAGATTTACTTCTCGACGTGCAGATGCAACCACACCAATGAGAACAATCCTGTTAACATTTAGTTCCACTTCAGTGCCATCTCATGTCTACATTGGTCCATACAGGACAGCTGTCAGTCTGTATATTCATAACCCACTTCGGTGTTTTAAATGCCAGAAGTTTGGGCATGGAAAGGGCCAGTGTAGAGGAAAACTGTTTTGTTTCCGATGCTCTGAAGAAGGACACGAGGGAATCGACTGCAGAAAAGATCTGAAATGCAGAAACTGTGAGGAAGCTCACATGTCATCATCTAAAGATTGCCCTCTTTATAAGAAAGAAAAAGATATTTTAAAGATAAAAACTGAAAACAAAATTTCATATAGTGAAGCTCGCCAGAAGTGGTCCCTTTCCAACAATTTTCTTGCATCTGGCAAAACATCTTATGCTAGTGTTGCAAAGCGTGCTTGTCTGTCCTCGATTGTTGAGGTGCAGACGATCATGAGTTGGAAAGAGGATATCAATGGTCTTGCCAAACTGCCCACTGAAGTATCCACCAAAATAATGAAACCATCCAAAAAATGTTTAGAGGAAATTAAAAAGGTCAGAGCTAAGAAATCTCACCAATGTTCCCAGACTCAGTCATCCCAAAATTCCGGATCATCTTCAAAATCATCTCCATCATCACAACAGTCATCGTCTTCCAAATCTCAACAGAAGAATGTCCAACCCCCAAAAAAGCTGGGGAATTTCCGTGTGGAGGACTTGGAGAAATCCAAGTCTAGGCGACATATTGTGTCGCCTGTGGTGTCGGACTCGGATTCCGAATCTGACATGGAAACAACAGATCATGGACTTTGTCCAGGTGAAAACTGGCTGGGTCCCGACCTTGATCAGATTGATCAAACTGATCCTGTTGCCATGAAAAAATACAAGAGCAGCGCGCTCAGTCAATTCGAATTGACCTTAATGGTGGCACTAGTACTAGAAGGTCATAGAGTCGTGGTCGCGGATCCAAGTCAGAGAAAATATCCCCCATTCGTCACCCATAAAAATGGCCAAATTACTTCAATGGAATTGTCGAGGTTTAAAGGCTAATATTTTGGAATTAACTCTTCTTGTTGAGTCTATTTTACCAGTTGCATTATGTCTCCAGGAGACTCATTTAAAAGATTGATTGATTGATTGATTGTTGTTGTTTATTCCCGTTTCGGCGACCAGGGCCATATCACGGCAAGAACATTTAATGCAAGGAAAATATTAAAATTAAGATCAAAGTCTCTTCATAAAATAATGAAATTAAAACAAGCAGCTATTTACATATAAAAAGGTACATAAAAGGTGAACCTAAGACATAAAATACATATAGAAACATAAATTCGATAAAACATTTAAAATATTGAAAAACTAAGGAAGGTATCCAATTCAGACTTTATTAAATAAACCGATGTCCCGCAAGAAATCGATGATGTTTTCAGATGAAACGGTCTTGAACAAATCAAACATATTGGCGCAGTCAAAATAATTTTGCCTGGTGTTGGCAAAATCCACACAATCTAGAAGAACATGTTTGATAGAGAAAGGGCAATCACATGGGATACACTCAGGTGGAGGATCACCAACAAGCAAATGGCCATGTGTAAATCTAGAATGTCCAATGCGGCATCTAGTCATGACCACTTGCTCTTTGCGATTGCCCGACCCGGATTGATGAAAGCCTAGATCGGGTTTTATGGAATTGAGTTTGTTGTGTTCAAGACCGTCCCAACGGTCCTGCCACATCTTTAAAATATATTTCCTTATTAAAGGTTTAAAATCAGTGTATGGCAAACTAACGTCCTTTATTATTTCATTTAATGCCTTTTTGGCAACCCTGTCTACAACTGAATTCCCCTGAATACCAACATGACTGGGTACCCAGAGAAAAACAATCTCTTTATCAAATTCCCGAAGTCGATGAATAAAATACAAAATTTGTAAAATAAGAGTGTTTTTCAGTTTGTGATTCTTAATTGCCAAAAGACAGCTCAAAGAGTCATTTAAAAGAAACGGATCAAATTTCCGTAAAAGGATATACAATGTATAGTACATTTGCTGAGGCAAATGAACGAGCTGCTGGTGGATCTACCATTTTTATTAGGGACAGAGTAATACATAGTTCAGTTCCTTTAACTACCGATCTACAAGCAGTGGCCGTTCGGTTATCCCTTGATAAAACCATAACCGTTTGTTCCATTTACATTCCCCCAAATTCAATTTTGTGCAGAAATAAATTAGTTGATTTGGTTAAACAGTTGCCCAAACCATTTATTATTTTGGGTGACTTTAATGCTCATAATCCTTTATGGGGAAGTAATCATACGAATGATAAAGGTAAAAAAGTTGAGGAGCTCCTTCAGCAAGATGATTTGTGCATATTTAATGACGGATCTTCAACGTTCCTTCATTCAGGCAATGGATCGTATTCTTCTATTGATTTAAGCATTTGTGATCCTCTCGTACTTTCAGAGTTTACATGGCGAGTTCATGATGACTTGTGCGGGAGTGATCATTTTCCAATTATTTTGGAGCATTTATCCTCCAAAACGGAGGAACGTCAACCTCGTTTTAAACTTGAGAAAGCAGATTGGGCTTCATTTGAAGCCCACTGTCTTGAAGAATTACGATTAGAAACGATGAAGGATGTTGAAGATCCCATTTTATTATTTAATGAAAGACTGACATCAATTGCTAATAAAACAATACCTAAAACCTCGACAAATCCAAAAAGGCCTAGTAAACCATGGTTTACTGATGAGTGCGACAAAGCGATCGAAGAACGCAACAAGGCCCATCGCCGGTTTGACAAAAATCCTACACCAGCAAATCTGTCAAACTTCCGAATATTTCGAGCAAAAGCTCGACGTACATGTAAACAAGCCAGACGAACCTCTTGGAAAAATTTTGTTTCTAGTATTAAATCTCACACTCCCCTCAATAAAGTATGGAATTTTATTAGAAAAGTAAAAGGAAAAAATTCGAATTCTTCAGTGAAACACCTTAAAGTTGGTAATACCACTCTAACCACCGAAAAAGATATCGCCAATAAGCTAGCTGAAACATTCGCTAAACATTCATCCTCAACTAACTACAAACCGGATTTTCAAAAAATTAAATCATCTGCAGAAAAGACAAAATTAAACTTCAAGTAGCCCCGTGCAGGTCCGGGTGTTAAAAGAATAGGCCTGCAGCAGCGCTAAGCTTGTCGTAAAAGGTGACTAAATAGTGCTCAGAAACCTAGCCGGGGGCTAGGCGCTCTGCCCACAGAGCAACTGGGATGTGTGCCCCAGGTGGTGGAATGGGGTACCCCTGGCGTGTTACATGCTGGGGTTGTCAGGCTATAATACGGAAAACCTGACCGCAAACCATAGTGGTGCACCGTGTTGGGAAAAATGCCACGTTCCTCGCACGTTAAAGAACCCTGCTGTGGTATTCGATAGGAGTAGGAACATTTGCGCTCCGCCACAGGAGGCTAAATTGCCCGACCTTACCCATCCCCCTTTTTCCAGTGGCAATCAAAATTTGTCGACCCTATTATCCTTGTGACCCATCCTCTTTTTTCATTTCATGTTCATTTTATCATCCATTTCATGTTCATTGTCTGAATATAGCTGAAATATTGCTGCTCGGACGTTAAACCCAAACAAACAAACATAAACTTCAAGTCAAATAATGCTGAATCCTACAACTCTCAATTTTCTATAGAGGAACTAAAATCGTCACTGGCTAAAGCCCACGATACCGCTAGTGGGCTAGATAATATTCACTATCAACTTTTGAAACATCTTCCTGATCCATCTCTACATACACTTCTTGCGTTAATGAACGATATATGGACTTCTGGTAACGTTCCGTCCATCTGGAAAACGGCTTCAGTAGTCCCTATTCC